>OZ022494.1:8703477-11103477 GCA_963989405.1 Trypoxylon attenuatum
CGGTTCAAGTGGTGCTTCCGAATATTTTGGAGTTAGTAGTCAATGTAGAATGGAGCTATCTGAGCGCTTTGAGAGAAGTTTCGAATAGAACTGTACCAGCAGTGTATATTGAGTTTCGGCTTGAATGTTATATTGCAAGTATTGAGGGATGCCGACAGAGGAATATAGTGAAGAGCGTTGAATAGAAATGCTTGAAAAATGGTGGGTCAGAGTGGGGAAGGCGTTCGGTCGCGCGAGCGACACGGGATCCGGGTTGTACATCGGGCGACACGGTCGATGGTCCCCACAGTAAAAGTAATTCGCACGTCCAGCTATAAAGCGACGTCGAACAATAAACTGTTTACAGAATTAATTTTACTACTCGAATGAGGAGCGGCAACGAGCGACGCGCCATGGTGCCAGGTAGAAAAAGAAAATCCCCAAGAGCCGTTCGCGTCGTCTCTTCCCTTTCTTCCTCGGTTGCCGAGCCGTTTAATGATCCGTCGCAACCCGCCCCACGCGCTGTTATACATACCACGCGCTTGTGAACCTGTGAACCTCACTCTTCCTTCTGTATATATTTTTTTTTGTTATTTTGTCACCCTTCTCGAGCTCCTGCCAGATCGCCAATTTCGACTTCACGCTTCGCGATTCTCTATAACGACCAGGTCTAATTGCAACAGCCAGGAACCAAACGAACACCTCGTATACCTTCCCCCGATTTTTCCAAAGCCATTTCGGCCGATTGGAAGGCAGGCCAATGCAAAATAGCTGTGTTTTGTCGAACAGATATTGAAGCTTTTAATTTTTGTTCCGAACGCCAGTAGCCGGAGGGTGTATGCTCTACAAACGAGGATCCTATATACGCGGGTAAAGCGTCTATTTAATAGCGGCAACGCGTCCAGAATTCTCCTCATGCACACTTTAAAAACCATTACGAGAATCGGATTAATTGAAAATTACAACTCGGAATACCCGAGTAGAGGGCTCGCGGTACTACCATTAAAATCGTGATTGCACTGGGTCCGCGCAAACGGCGCTTAACGCTCGCGAAGAGCAATTAAGTATTATTAAAAAATAATTAAACCCTTTGACGCGTGCATTTATGTTCGAGCTGCTTATTCTCGAGTCGAATAAAATTGTGGTTCCGAAACAGACGGATATCAGAGAACATGGATCGCGCGGATTTAGAACGTGAAATAGGATTTCGACTCAGCTCGGATTAATGTACGTGTTCTCCTAATCCGACAATATTAATGATCGTTGATTCTACTGGCCGAGTGCAAGCCGAGCGCAGGATCCAAGGATCGGTGGTTCCTTTTTGTATGTAGAAGGAGCGCGACCAGGGGCCAAAGGAGGAATATCCTCGACTGAAAGGCTATTCAGTGGCTGAGCTTACGCGCCGATGGCACTGGCACCCCCTTGACTACCGGAGTTCCACCGACTCAAATTAATCGAGGTCTTATCATAATAATTTTATTCAACCAGCTTGAAAGCCGACTTGGCGTGTCTAGCTCGCGGCGAACTGGCACGCTCGCCCTGCCAGTGAACGACGGGGATGCCTCGTTTTGATTCGTTGTACCCGGAATGCGAGACTAGAACTGGGATCCCTTCAATTCTTTCAATGGGCCTCGGCTGTGTGTCTCTTTCGTCTCGTTCGCCCTCCGCCTACACCTCCTCCTCTGTCTGCTCGCTCGCCGTGTATAACGACGCGAAGAGTGCGTCGAGCGACGACGACTATTCTCGTCGACCCTGGTTTCCTAGACCGTGGATTCATGAGAGGATAGTTCAACGTGCGACGGATAATACCTCACTGCGCAAAAAGCTTCATGAATCCACGATATGCCTGATAGACTATTGCAAGTTGTCTGCATCTGCTACCGAGTGAAAATCGACTGCGAAACCTCTTGATACGAATGCGTTATATTCGTATTTCTGAGCAGTGCAGCAAGCCTCCTCTAAATTCCTCGTGATCCTCTTGTCAATGCACCTGTCGCCAGACGATAACTCTGCTTACTTAATTCTGATTTCACGGAAATTCATGCCCCTCGACAATCTCACGGTTCTCTGCTCGTTAACGTCGGTAATGAGAAACCAAGTTGGTTTCACAAAGTTCCACGGGAACTCGATGCATCGTCCGCGACATTGAGAAACATAATTCTGACAAATTTAGCCTCGTGCCGGTATATCAGGGATACAGAATAATTAGAGAGACTTATCTAAAATTACAAGCGAACTGGCGCGACGCAGCTCGTCGAGAAATTCTCTGTTAGTGCAATATATCTCTGGAGATGGAAAGAGAAGGAGGGAAGCGATACATACATCGGAAAATGTCGGAGAATAAAGGAAAGAGAGAAGGCAAAGGTGGCGTATGCCGGGTCGTATCTAATCAACGGCACGTTATGTAAATTTGATTGCGCCGCTTTTACAGTATGCCGGAACTCGGTGAATTTATCCCGTTGCTTGGAAACGCTTGGTAGTGTCAAGCCAATCGAGGCCTGGCCGATCGACTGGCTACAGGTGTGTCCGATTGCCACAACTTGCATTCGCGTACCGATTCGAAATCGATCGATTATGCTAACGCGTTTGTTCTCGCAGTTGCGCGCGACCTTCGTGAAAATAAAAGAAGAATTTTGCATGTATAGCAGGCATTGGTTATAAATCTGAATAGTTAGTTTCATCTTGAGATTGTCACAATTTTTCTCTCCTTCGTATACCGGGGTGAATCTTCTTCGGTCAAATGCACTCACGTAGACGGGGATCTTGAGGAACTGACTTGACGAAGTTTATTGTAAAGCAAGCCTGCGAACTACGAAGTGCTCGAAGCACAAAGTACGCGTCAATTCGAGATAACTTGATAAATGATTCGAATGTCCGGCTACAAGCGGTAGCCATAATTGAGGGATCACGGTGCTCGGTGACGCGAGACAGTGTCCATTAAACCAACGCAGCAGGGAATTCGTTTCCCGCGACTCGACGATCTGAATATTTCATAAAAATAGATTGAATATGAATGCCGTCGGGGAATATTTAATATGGAATCAGGACGCCAGCGTAGTGGACTGACGCGGCACCTCACCCAATATTTCAACGCTACCAATATTCTCTTAATGCAATTCCATCTATTTCACTTAAATCTCCCTAATGACATTCGGCGCGATCACTTGCAAATTTTCCGATTCTCTTTCGCATCCCTAATTGTAGCTACTCAATTACCGGAAATTCGCGGAGGGTTGGCTCGGCGAGAGGCCTTTGTGGACGGATTGGCTTTTCAGTATGCAGTCCGAAAGCAGTAGCAGTGGGCCGTTGATTGCAACGCGCAGGTATCGTCGAAAAAAAGGCCCAAAACCCGTGAATTCAATTACACCGCCGCCGTGAGGACCCTCCGCTTGGCTTACGATCGTCAATTACATCCGTCACGTGACGACACAGCGCATCCTTTTTTTTCCCCCCTCTTCCCGAAATCAGAGGCCACTCGCTCGCATACGGAGGGGTCTTTTTCACATAATTCCAATTATCCACGGCAGTGCGGCCGAAGACGCACCGCCGCTCGCGCATTAATTAGTGGGAGCCTTCGCGGTCCGCGAGCAAAAAACCTCTTGGCAAGAAGTCCCCAGTCACTTTGTCGAGCCCTCGGGATGACACTGAAGGATCTGGGCCTTTTTTTGGCTCTACAAGCTATCCCATTCTCACCCTGATATCGCTGGAACAGGTTTACCCCAGTGTATACATAGAGAAAAGGGGGACTATTCTCTCTTTATCTCTCTCTTTCTTTCTTCTCGTCTTCTCTTCAACTTTTTCTACTTTCGCGGTGTCTCGGTTCGTTAATTTTCTGATACGGCCGCGTTAATTGTGGGTAGCGAGTTCTCTAATAGAAATAATATGATAATTCCCGACATGGGATCAGGCTCGCCCGGTGAAAAAAGCCGGAGATATTGCGCTGGAGGGGTTGTTTATTTTCCAAAGTAAATATTAGCCGGAGAAGGGTGGGTTACAGCGGTAGTTCGTTGGGACGCTAATTGCTTGGAAGGAAGTTGGGAAGTCCGTTGATAGTTCCGGAGATCCAGTCGCCTAGGTGGAAGAAGAAATGGTTGAAGACGAAAAGACCGAAGCGACGAGTCGTCGTTCTTCGACTCTGAATCGTGATTGAAGACGTTGCATGGATTTCGGTTCTTGGGACGATGATTAATAGCGGGATTGCCAGTGATTAATGATCCTCACACCAAGTTTTTCATTACTCGCGGATTGAACGTCCGTTCAAGACTCAACTATTTGCGTCCGTTTTAATGTTAATCGGTTATTAAAAGTGGATATATACCTTCGGGCTAGGCACTGAATGCTCAAGTTCGGTGCACGCTAAACGTATAATGCGCAAATGATTGGTCCGCGAGCAGAAATCAGCTTGAGCTCGCTGCTAATGTAATTACCCTCAGGTGCCGCTAATTGCTTCGTTGAAATAATTCACCCGGCAATTCGGTCGAGTGTGAAAAACAGTTTCAGTTCCCTTGCGTGGCATTTCTTGTAATTAGTCGCGAAGCCAGAATTGCAAAATGATTATTAAATACCACCAGTTCTGTCAACAAAAATTCGGTTCAGAATTTCGAAGCCCAATTTTATAATAATTGGGCGGAGTAAAACATTCGTCTAATTTGTTCTGTATTTTTGGCTGAAAAAACAATTCAAAGAATATTCTAATTTAATCGCCAGCAGGAAGATCAATTTTCTCAACCTCTCCAAGAATCCAACGATTCTATCAATCAATCAAGCACAATGATTGATCATAATTGCTTTCGTTGCCGCGAGGTATCAATCTTTCCTCGGTGCATATTGCCATCGTCAGTGTCGCGGTTGCCACCTACAATAACTAAGAGTCCAGAACAGGAGCTAACGAAACGATTATGCAGATCACGGGTGGGCCCAGTGACGGGTCATACATTGGACGGTGTGTACACGTGGTGACACCGTAATTTGCATCCTCAAGTCATGTAATCTTCCAGTTTAAGCGTTTTTAACGATCACCCCTCCTTCACCGCTACCTTCGTCATCTTGCACTGTTCTCTCGCTGGCGCGACCTGTTTTTCGTGAAGCTCGACTCGCTCTCGCATAGGTGACCGGTACTGTTGTGCAGCGCTCGTGAAAAGGGCGAACCTGCTACTGGGTGGTCGGCATAAATTTCCCCGCCCTGGCCGCGAATTATGCGAATTATGCTAATACGGAGAATTACGAAGTGTATAATTGATATTTATAACCGAGAGAGCGTGGATGCGAGGTGCGCCAGACGCACGGACGTCGCGCCGCACAGTCGTCCACAGCAGCCCTGGGGGTGGCTCACATTAGATATTCCCAACCATACCTTTTTTTCGCCACTTAAATTGCGACTATAACACCCTGATTTATTTCGCGTCAACGAACAAACGAGTTCGTTCGTTTTTACACGAATTTTTCTCTTGCTCTGTTTGTCTGGGATGTTTTTGGATCTTGGGAGCTAGAATTCGTTTAAGGAAAAATAAAATAGACCAAAGTTCACTTGTAATATAAATATTTCCAATTTTTTAAGATTCTTTTTAATGGGAACTCGAATATTTGGAAAAGTTTACAAATTCTTCTCTTGGGAAAGTTTAAACTGGTCAAATTCAGCTGCTTCAGAAGTACACACTAACACGTAGATCGCTCCATACCCAGTACCAAGAATACCATCTCGAGATAATCGGGGCGCGGCTAGGGAGGCGTGAGATAAATTACGAGTGTATTGTCAGAGCAAACCATTTTTATCGGAGACCGGACGGGGCGACGCTTGGTGAAAAGTCGGAGAAGACTCTTAGACGGCGGTAGAAGGCGTCGAGGCGAGTAAACGAGACCGTCGCGACTCGCGTCGAGTCAGCGCCACGGCAATGATTGGTGCGAGCACGGCCTCGTAGGGTCCCATTCGACGGGAGGTTAGTAAGGTCACCGAGTGTGGGAACCGAGAGACGCGATGACGAGGATGACGCCACCGCTTGACGTCAGTCAGCCAAGCTGGACCGAGAGAAAGAAAGCGAGAGAGGCGCGAAAGAGCTCGTAAATCGAAATGCCAGCATCTGACTCACTCTGTTCCGGTATACGGCAACTGTCCGTTCCGTCCGCTTCTCTAATTGGAGCACGCTCAAAATAAACACGACTCGTTTGCTTTTAATTGCTCTTCTGCTTGCGCCTCGTCCTCCGGATTCGCCTTTGCCTCCGGTTTGTTTTCCGTCGAGCGGCCTCGGCCAGCCACGCCGCTTCTTACCACGATTTCGCGCTACTCTGCAGTCGTTAGTTCTAGTCTTCGTGGAAGAGAATTTCTTGAGAATCTTCGTAGCGAATTAGCACTGCTCGGTGAGTCAAGCTGACAAGTAGACCGCGACAATTTTGCTCAAGATACTCTTTATGGAGCAGTTGCAGGACGCAGTAGCTTATTGTTGGTAAAAGTCACATCAAGGAACTATCACTATTCCTAGATTAGAGCTTAAATAACCACGTAGTGGGATGCACAACCAACCTATACACAGACCATACGCAGACATTCTCAGATAGTAAACAATGAAGAAAGAATGTATATTGTTGATCGTAGTAAAATTATAGACAATTTTCTTAAAGTTTCCTTTGTATCGAAGGCAGATAACAGTTATGTCTGATCACAGGAATTTAATTAGCAAGTGGACGCTGCGCAAGAACACTTGCAACGCCCTATAAACAGCTAACAATGCTTTCCCCGAAAAAAACATAATCTAGCAAATATTAGAGGTAGCAATTGCGGGTCGTTCTTCCTAGCGAGAAAAGGAGGAGGAAGAGGAGCTTCAACGACATAAAGGAAAAGGTCAAGCCGGGTGTGACCAGGGGTCCAGCGCGAGTTAAAAAAAGTTTTGGCGTCGAGGAAAAGAGTCGGGGCGAAGGGGAATCCGAGAAGCAAAGGGAAGAGAGTCGAGGCGCGAAGGCGAAGAGAGAGACGCTCAAGCAGCGGTTACACACTGTCGCGAGCTCGTATTAACTTTAACGAGTGACGGCCCACGCGACGGTTCGACGGGTCGAAGGTCAAGCAGACGTGAGAATCTTCGTGGATTCTTCATTTCCGTGGCCTTCGGCATGCCAACTCCGTGAAAGTGGAGATTCATGCCTTCCGGGCGTTCTGACCTCTCGACGAACATTTTGCTACTTCAAAACGCACACGTGTGCTCGTTACCTCCTGCAATGTAAACGGCGAACCGAAGTGCGCGCGGCTTGTGCGCGCGGCTTATCAGCGCGAAGAGCGCGGCGTCAGAAAGAATCGTGGGAAAGGTATTAGAGGAATGGGCAGGACCACAGTGCCAGGTTCACATCGGAGCCCATTTGTCGGCATCGTTTATACAATTACGGAAGGAGCAAGCGCGCGTCTCTCGAAAACGGCAATCTTCCGTTTAAGAAAGCGCTGATTGCAGAGGTGTAGCTTGTTACTTGCGCTAACGAGCGCACATGCGGACCACTTTCCTGCGTAATCGTAAAAACCGGAATCAGGGTAGTGGCGTGGCAGCGCGGCGGAGGGCTCAGGACTCAGGACTCAGGGACTCGAGAGTCAGGAAAGGGCGGAAGCCAAACCATTGCACTCCCATCGCGATGGTACCACTGGTAACGGTAGCGGCAACTCGTCTCGTTTTTGTGTCCTTCCCCGTGCACCGGCAGGGCGATGATTACGCATATAAAAATGTAATTTCTCACTGTGCGAGAAGAGGGAGTGAAGAAGCGAGCGAAGAAGAGCGTCACACGATGCGTGTGGTCTAGCTGGTGCGCGTGTGTGGTCGGTCAAAATTTACGATTAAAAATCGACGACACGCCGCCCGGGGTCGTAAACTCTGATGGGATTCGGAGTTCCTACAAAGCGATCGATTTGTCATTACGAAACGTTTCCACAAAGATTCCACGGCGATTCTTGATTCTCTGGGACTTCCTCTGGCCGCGGCGACTGCGGCCGTGGGCCCTTTTTCCATCGCGGCTGATTTACGGGAGGCGGTGCGAGCCGTTTAGTGGGATTCTGTAAGCAGTTAATCACTCGGACTGCTAACCCTTTTTTTCGGGAATCCAGACTTCCGTATCTCCACATGGTAATTGTGTCGACTCTTACGCTTCCTTCTCGATCGCCACCTCCGACCAACTGGCCTCGTCTGCCTTGACAGGGTAAAAAGTGTTGGACTTGTACGTACAAGATACTGAACTTTAGCGTTTCGAGATAATTCTTGAGACGCGTCAAGCTCGCCTTCTCTCTCTTTGCCAACCTCGTCGACCTCGGCAGGAACAAATGCTTTGGAGAAATGATTGATTGCACCGGGTCTCCTCCGCGTCTCCGGTAATTTGGAATTTTTCGCTGTTGACTGCGCCCTGCCGGGTACAGGTACTCTTCAAAGCGCCGTAATGCTGCTCCGGAAGCGCTACACAGTTAGTCACGCGGTCGGCTGTTTTCGAAAATTTAGACTTTTGGGTTAAAATACGGTAGTTGTTTTTTTTGTTGCTCCTGCTAGCCTTATTGTAGGATCGGGACGTAGCGGAAAATAAAGATTTATGTGTTTGCGTCGCCGGTGGAGAGTCGCTTCCTCGGCCGGGAATACGGTACTCGCATTTTTTTCTCTCGCAGCCCTACTGGCAAAGGGGTAAAAGCATGGTAAAAATATAAAGTCAGCCGCGTTTATGGCCAACACCGTGTTTTTAACCCTTACAAATCCGAGTGACGGAAGGGTTACGGCGCGGCACTGCTCGCAAGTCAAAATATTACTTTATTGAGGTTCTACCCTTAATTTCAATCCTGTTCAAGAAAGGGTTTCCCGGCTTGGAAGGGTTGACTCGGGCATTCCTTCCACCCAACTCTAGCGGAAAAAAATCAGAAGGGTTGTACGTTGGACTGGCTTGACTTTACTGTTTTGCAGTTGACTTTAGTGTTTTACAGGAGAAATTCCATAAACGCCTTGGAAAGGGTTACAGTTAGGTCGAGAAGAACGCCGATCGTAGGGCTGTTTTCCGTCGCGACGGTGCATTGTGTCATAAAGTACTCTCCACGGTCACTTTCACCTTGTCTTTAAAATATTTTTTTTTGCACTCGAACGTTTACCGTTGGTTTTATTATTATTTTTGCCCTAAAATCCGTTGCTACCGTTCTCTACGACGGCAAACTCGGCAACTGGAATTCACCGCTAGAGCTTACGGTTTTTTCCAAAAAAAAGTGCGAAAAAAATCTGACCTTTTAACCGTAAAGTTAACTGGAAGTTACCGGAGGATTTTTTTCCCGGACACCCCTTTGGGTACTGAGAAAACGGTATCCCGTTCTACTTCCCTTCTCACCTTACCCCTTTAGTTCATTGCCTCTCGTGCCCAATTCACGAAGAATCTTCTCGAATTTTGAGATCGAGTCAAGAGTCGCGGTGAAAACTCCACAGAGTTTTACGGGCCATAAAAAGAGTCGGCGCACAAAAGTTGTGCGGGAGCCTTACCGTGCATTATTTACCCGTTTTATACATAAGTGCCGATGTAGCGAGCACGCCCATCGGTGAAATTACGCTAACCGTCGCGACAAAGGCCACCACGAGAACGCGAATGACACAAAACCTTGTAAGATGTGCATGGAATGCCACCGATCAAGGGGAGGATACAGATAGCGAAGCGGCGATTACGAGTGAGTCAGTTGATTTGACGGCACATTAACTTTCGGTCAAGTAAGAGCGTAAAAATATCGTAATTTTAATCGTAAAAGAGCCATTTTGGGCACACGAGTACCCCTTTTGCTCTTCCGAACCATTCAGGGACTGGTTGGCGCTTCTTAACGCGACGCGGATGAATTCCGTGCTCCTCGAGACCACCAAAGTCGCCACCGCAGCGCGTTACGCGGCAAAAGTCCGTGCGCCTCTCTGCCCCCTTAAAAACGCATTACCGCCGACGGCGTGACCGTTCATCAGAACCCTCGAGGAAATTAACATCGAATTAGCCGGACGATAGGACCTGCCACCAACTCTTAACACCGGACTAAGTACGTGCCGGGATTCCTGACGCGGATTAATCACTTTAACGCAACCGCTCGTGAATTTATTTTTCCTTTCAGCTCTTTGAACTCAACTACTCGGACCCGACCGAACGAGGGATAAAACGAAAAGAAATTATAATGGTATCAGGGATAATTTGATCCGTAACACGTTGATGAGAAAAAAATACACCAACACCATGATGCTCTTGGAACATAATAAAATGTTTATTTATGCTCTGATTTATTACATAGGTAATTGCGAGATATACTGGCTATTGCCCAACGCGCAGAGTCCACTTGCACAGTCATATTTATGAATGGTGCCGTGTTCTCTATGCTTCGAAGGAACCTGCGATTTTTGCTCAGGCGAAAATACACCGCAATAAAGCGGCTGGATGACCGAATGACGAAAAAGAAGAGCAGAGCGTCCACGAGCCTCACGAGCCCTCGGCAAAACCCTTGGTCGGTCGTAGGAGACGGACAGCGGAAAAAGAGAGAAAGAGAGAGAGAGAGCAAGGCGAATTGCGAGGAAGTTGAACGAATAGTCAGAGAAGAGCCCGAAAATAATTATAGCGAGGTCCTTGCCGGACAACGAGAAGCTCGTCTAAAGTGTAACACTGCTTGTTGTTCGGAGAGACGGTGCAAGCCACCACGGCCACTCGCTTGCTCGCTCGCCAACGCTCGGTATCGTAAATGAAGAAATACGGCCTCCATTTTCAGACCGACAAAGACGCCCGATTTAAACTGTAACAGCACAGCGGAGAAACAGATCCCACGGCCGCGTTACGGTTCGTTGCTATAAATTATTTTTCGTCTCGTCTTGCTTCGTCTCGCTCGCATCGCGTCGCGCAAATGGACTGCGCCACTCGAGCATCGTTGTGGCTGGGGGGTGCCTATGAAATTAGAGGCCCGTTTTCCGTAACTGTACTGGGGAACGGGGTAAAGGCACTAAACTAATTTCGGGGGAAATTTATAACTAGAGCACCGGATACCCGTAATGTGGGTCCGCTTTACGCAAACAAACTCAAAATGGGACGACCCACGTTTTCTTCTTGGGTCCTTGATTTTTTCCTTTCTTCTTTGCCATTCTGTTTTCTGTCGTCGAGAAATATTTTTACAGGAATAGAGCGACCAAATTTCTCTATTCGTAACATGGATATTTGACATTACACCCTTTGGTTTGAAGCTGCAATATTGGAAGGTAGTTGTATCCTTTTGTACCCTGGTCGACTTCTATGGATCACTGGGCGGCTCTTACTATTGATCCATCAATCATATTACGTCAGTGGCATGATTTTTCTGTCGGGATAAGAATCCTTCAAGGGGTTGTATTTCTAGGTGGTAGAACTATGGGTTATTGGAGAGTCTCCAAGAGCCTTTAGAGTGATGGGCACAAGGACTCTGTCGTTTCACCTCGTTCGACATAACAGTAGCCCATTGCCGTTAGCCAAGACGGTTAACTGACGACTAACTAGAGCAGGTACGGAGTAGATGTCCTCTGGAATAAGAGTCGAATCAGTTCCGGGCATCGTGCTAAAGCCGTGAGGCCCTTTGCTTCTCAACGATGACGGAGTTAAGGAGGATCCGCTTGGAATGGGGTTTGGGAAAAGGATTTTAACCTTGGGCTTTCACCGGCCACTTTATTATTTTATGCAACTGGAGCACGCCACGCCATTATATCGGGGAATTTCGTCTTTACAACGTAATTGTAGGTTAGGGTTAAAATTTTTACCCTTTTCGTGAAATATGAGAGACAGCGCGCGAGTTTATGGGCGACCAATAATATTCGCTTCGAGTTTGCTCCAGTTGTAAATAATGCTTCTGGGTAAGGGTTGATTTTTCGCAAACTTCCCGGAAATAGTACTGTCCTAGACTTTAGCCACCGAGGTTTCCAGCCAAGAGTCTGTGAACGACGGCACCATTGTTCGTCGAGTTACCTCCTTCGAGGACAATTTCCTCAAGGCCACCATAGAAATGTGATACATCAACAACGCTTTCAAATGCTTTCGTTCCGAAGTCAATCGAGATAAGAAATCTATTTTATCCGATTTCACATTTTCAATGAAGTATCTTTGTGTCTAACGTGGCCGATGGAACTTTTATTATTTGCTATCGATTATCGATCGATAAAGTGGATATCATAGTATGTATCGCGATATTAAAGTCTTGTTTACGATTCGAGATACGTGTTTCGAGAATCGCCGATTTAAGGGGACTATCTTATGGCAATATTTTACAGTCAACCGTGTAAAGTCTATTGCCATAAGCTGGGAGGCGTAATTCAAATTCACGTGATTCTACGTGATAATTCCGGCATCGCCTACCTGCGAAACCTGGAGGTACTAGGTCTGGGAAATGGGTCTTATGGACGGTCTCGGATTCGACCTGCCGGCCAGTGCCCTCAGTAAACCAATAATGACGCAGACGCGATACAAATACAGGCAAATGTAATTCAGACCGGAGCGCACTACTGCGTCGTGTCGATGGGTCGGGTCGACCGCCAGGGCCAGCGTAAGTTCGACACGGTTTATGGTAAAAACGGCTCGTTTCTGGAACAGATTTTTACGATTTTTGCAGTACATTTACGAGACCGACCCCCATAACGTTTTTGTAGGTCGGCACTCTGATTTTTCGTGTTGACCTTACGAGCCGCTCTAAAGTCCATTCTCGCAGGTTGTAGACCCACCGCCCGATTATTTTAGAGACCTTTTTCGGTACAGTTTTCCGCGTTATTACGGTCACCCAAATAAAACAGTCTCAGAGCAGCTAGTTCGAACCATTTTTAAATGAAACGCGGTCGTAATATTATATGGGACCCGGCCACCATCGAAACGACTCCCCCCCAAGACGTTTCACACAGGATTTTTCCGTCTTGACTGGGACCGCCTTAGAAAATCCTCGTCGTAAACCGCGCGCACTCCCGGAAACACAAAAAGGCCAGTGGCATCGACACTCACCACGAGTCTCGCACTCCGAGACACTCCAGTTTTTACTATTATTAGAGCAATTTTTTTCACTATAGGCGTAAGCGTGGCACGGCACGCGTCGCTCATTTTTCGCCCTGCTTTTCCGGTTTATTGGGTCGGCAAGTCGGCCGGGTTTTCGGTCAAAGTCGGCCATTCTGTTGTGCCCGAAAAAGAGGCTACTATGGCATTCGGAATGGCCAGTATTCTGCGAATAGAAACTGATGAGTCGGTGTCACGAACCCTTTCAATTCTCGTGGAGGAGTCAGTACCGGTCACTCGTGGTCTCAAGACGTTGGATCGGGTTCCGAGTGGGTGGAAATGCTCGAAATTGGATATGCCGCGATTTCCAGGGGATCGTCGGGCGTACTCGTTTAAGAACTTCGTCCGATAAACCACCTTATCGAATATTCGATCGGCGAAGCGGGGTGTGATTCATTGCTCGCTTGGCGACTCTGGTATCCTCCGTTATTAGAAATGCAGAATGCACCGCTACGAGTTCAAGATCTTTTTTCTCAGGGGAACTTGATACAAGATTTATTCTCCGGGGGCTTGTTATCGACCTTTTCAATTTATTGGCAACTTCTAACCAGTAGAACGTGGGTGCATCGTTATGATTGCACAGCGATTTCTTGCGCTGCCTTTGTAGGCTCGAATTACGATAAATACTCTGCTTTTCAGAAGTACGAGTCGTGTTGTTTTTCGCAGAGTACCGTCGAAGCATCCAACAGCCCGTCGTACATAATTCCCCTCGAGAAGTTTTCAAAGAAAAAGTTGAGGCAGACTAAACATAAGGGCTGTCTGGTTTTCCTAAATATCATTAACGCATTTACTCGTTCGATGATAAAGGCCTTCCTATGTCGCATCGTGTCGGTGCTTTGCTCCTTTCATGCGAAGCAGATGTAGCAGAAGCGTTCCACGGAGAGAGATCCTGTGTCGGCACGGTGCGCCGCTTCTGGTACGTGTTAACAGCGTCACCCGCCTCATTCCAGAAGCGATCCCATTCGCCCCGGTACCGTGAAATCTAATAGAGGCGCGAGCTTATTTATTGAGAACAGAAGAGCGCCAATTACCGGACGCTCGGGGCGTCGACTTTCCCCAGTTATTATTTCATCGTCGATGTTCGCGCCTCGCCAGAACACATTTCTCCCTTGGTTTCCGTTTTCAGAGCTAACCCATCCCTTTCCTTTCCCAAACTGCAGACACGTTACACATCGAGCACATGTGGGGGTCGCTGTTAATCGCACCATTGGGTACCTAATTGTCGCAGGAAATGAGTCCGGCGCCCTTACAAAAATGTTCGGGACGATTAAAGTGCCAGTACTCGAGCTGTTAGCGAGCGTGTAATTTCTTGTTCCCGTTGATGTTAATCGTTTACACTTTGGTTATCTTAACTATCGGACCAAGGGAACTCACAGTTAACTCTGTTGGAATCGATTGCACTGAAAATTCTGTTTCCATAATTCCCTTCGAAGCGAATTGTTAATTAATTTCATTCTCGCTCGATTTCCGGCGCGAGCTGACATACGGCTGCATTCGTGACTCGTTGCATTAATGCAATTTAGTGGTAATTCAATATTTGTTCTGTATACTGGACTTCGCTTCTCGATACAGTAAACATGTTACCTTTCGTGGCGAAGAGTAGACACACTCTCCGATACGTCGTAATTGATTCAAAGGGTGCTAAAACGAGCTTTTATCAACTTCTTCTTTCTTTTGTTTCTCCATTGAGAAAATATCTGTCAAATGGCATCTGCAAAAAGCCGCTGACCTGTTGTTTTTCCAATTTCAGTGTTTGTTAAAGTTCCCGGAGGAAAAATGAAAGCGCTTTTGGTCGATAGCTCGATGGCACGGAAAGGCTTCGTTCTGGCAAAAAGTTCCGGTTAAGGGGATACGTCGTCAAAAAGCAAGGAGACTGTGCCTGGTGCACGGCAGTAGAAGGCGGTAAGTTGAAAGAGGTTTTCCGTGAAAGGAGTGGTTCTCTGAGCAGCTACCTTTTGTCGACCCTTTGTCGGCGGATCTGGGGACTTTCAACTGGCCATTTTGCCTCCCTGGGTCTTACTGCCTATTACATTTTACTCCTCGAATCGAGAAGGCTCAATAACATTCACACCTTTCTCATAGTTTTTGCCACGTACGTTAGATTGCTAACCTGTCTCTCATGGCTCACACGCATAAAGGACTCGTCTAAAAACTCTTCGGTTCTATTGTTACTGCTTAGAAAGTATTATATGGGCAGGTTCATTCTATTGAGAAGATCAGTGTTTGCAGTAATAGGAAGCTCTCGAGAAGTATTATTAAATCACTCTCGTAGCTCGAAGTTCCGGTATGCGAGACGTGACTAGCGCATTATGTGGCGGGTTCGCTCCCACGACTTGCGAGCAGGTTTCAGCAACAATTGGCAAGTTCGATGGGCGGAGTCGTAGTCCGAGGCAAGTTCGAAAGTGTGCGAAAAGTTAATTGAAGCCACCGCTTTTCCACGGTGGCTCGCGACAATAGCCAATTGTGCGCGTGTCGCCGTCCTTCTAAGGGGTGTTTTATTATGGGGGCTGTCGGGGAGGCGAGAGCTCGACTCGCTCGCCACCGTGACCAAAAAGTCCTCGAGCATCGAGACTTCCACTACGTCGAGTGCTACGGGAATATTCATTCGTGCCATGAAATTGAGGGGCGTGCTGCGAATAATTCAACTCTATGGACTGCAAACGACTTTCGTAAAGCCTGTTAAATTTCTCGGCTGCTGCTGCTGCTGCAACGCTTTTACGCTTCTCAGGCCAATTGATTTCGAAACTTGCCACTCCCACGCGGGTATAATGCGATATTGACTCGCTGCCACTCTGAGGATGCTGGCCTCTTGAAACACAGAATCGCTTTTAGTTGGGGTTTTATTTAATAATAAGTCGAGACATTCGAAAACCGTACTGGTCTGAATGTTTCAATGACATCGGCCAATGTCTATGCAACGCGAAGGGAATTTTTTAAAGAAAAAAATAACATTTTCCAATAAAACATCTCCTGGTAAAATATTCCTGGTGATTGAGCCTGGCAAAAAATCTACAGGAGAGAAAAACTTTGGGTATTGTTTTATCGGAAAAATGTATAAAGTTTCGAAGCTTATTGTTACGATTGAGTTTTCAGAAATCTCAAGGACCATTAATATTCCCTTCATTTTAATATTACATAGATATTGGCGTCGGTATAAGAGTAGTCTTACAACTTTTATAGAAGGTTGTGCTTTTATTGAACTGTATATACAAATCTATTCTTCGCGTTTATGCAACGACAAATTCTTAAAAGTTGTCCAATTTTTCCAAGAACTCATTTGAAGAAGCTTGTAGAACCAGAACTGATAATCCCGAGAGTAAAGGCAGGAGACAGGGAAGATCGGCATCGCAATTACCATAAAATTTCACGTACGTGAGCGTCCTGGTGGCGGAAGACGGGCTACCGTGGCCGGATGAATACGATGAACATGGGGCTGGGAGAAGGAGTCGGACAAAGGTGCACTCGGCGCGAGTCAAAGGGCGCGGCAATCGGCGGATGCTCGAGATGGAAAAAGTGTCGCCGAGTTCTGGGGACAAGGAGTCCAGTGAAAAGCACATGGAAGTTGGTCAATAATTCTTTGGCTACTTTGGCCGATCTTCGTGTCAGCCAAGTCGCGCGCGAGCCCAGTCTCGCATAGAAATACGTCGCCGCGACGAATCGACGATTTCACGGAGACCGATGCGGCTTTTGCGAGCTTCTCCGCCCACGATCCGTCGGGCGTACGCTCTTCTTCTTCCCAGTTTTACAATGTCCCTTCGTTAAGAAGGGCCAGCTGCCACGGATATACGCACTCTCAAACGTCGCCGCAGCTTGAATTTCATTAAGATTTTCCGAAGGAGTGACGTTCCTTCAAGTATCATTTTTGTTCCACCCTCGAACGATGCGTGAAATTTCTGCTAAAATTCCATTTCCGCTAGATTCATGTTTCTTCAATTTTCCTTTTTTTTCTTATTTCTTTTCTAAAAGAGCGACGTTAAGGTGAGAGTCGTTCGAGAAGTCGTACGATCGAAGGAAGCGATTTAAATCCATCAGGAAAGAAAGTTTCTGCAAGTGCCACTCATTCTCTTCAGAGTCCGAACAGTGAAGCACTTGAAAGGTCTTAAACGGGGGGCATAGTCGATGAAAGGGAGGTTAAAAAGTCGAGGGAAAGACAGTCTCGAGTCTTTCGAAGGTTGCTCAGGGATAAAGTGCATTCGGAGAGAGGGTTTCTAGTTCGGGGGTGGAAAGCGTCGAAGGGAAGTTCAGGATCGGCAGATGACGACCAAGCTGATTAGATTCGGTCAGCTTTGAAAAGGAAGGACGATGTCCGGGACCGTCACGGATTTCCAATCGGCATTCACTCGATTTCCGCGCGCTTTGGCGACGGTGATTTCACCACGGTAAACAGCCTGGCAGTCGGTTTAGCCGCATTCATGCGACTTCTCGTGAATCGGGTTCCTCGTTACCAGATGCGATCCGCTCGTGATCCGGCCGGGTTTCCCGATTTTCCACGGTTTCCAGAGTGGATCGCGAACCTTTGTGCACCCTCACCGTGACAGTCGCACATGTGATTCTCAAGACGAAGTTCATTGTCACTGACGGTCAGTAGTTTCCTTTCGAACTCAGGGACTTTTTGAAGCTTGCGAGGCGAATTCCGTGGAAATCCATCGTTTCACCTCGTTCCACGGTACTCGCGAGTATTGTTAAAACGACGACTACGATGGAAACTTGCACTTTGCGAAGGGCGAGAATGGAGGGGCGAAAGAGAACCGACCGGAATTTTCCTACAATTCTGAAGAATAATGGGAGAGAAATTTAACTGAAGAAGTTCCTTAAAGCAGCAGCGCTGCTCGTTCCCCAGGCATCTCCATAATCTGCGAGGGCGCGAATGGCACTTCGAGGGGAAAATTCGCTTCCTCTGGGCGAGCCTTAAATTCCAATCAACGAAGTAGGAACTGCTCGTGAACGCGGATTCCGCTTGGGTAGACTTGCGCTCTGGATAGTGCCCTTGCAGGAGTTCTACCGAGTTTATTCTGTCCCTTAGAAGCTCCTTGGGAGAAATAAAGTTTATGCTCTCCGGTATACACCGGAAGGATTATAGGAAGATCTGCTTCGCGACAAGGAAATTCACTTGGTCAGTCCTTGAAATCAGATTAGGTTCAGGTTCTAGGATGAAACGATGCTTTGCACTACCGAGGAATCTGTATCTCGCGTCCGTGGTGGTCAATAATCGTTCGCATAAGCAGGACAACAGTAGACCGAGCGTTTACGACCACGAAAAATGACTTTACAGTTCTACTCGTAAAGCTGTCCGAGTGATTCGTTCGAGCGAGGCCAAGCTGGGGCAACAAGCACATTATTAGGAATTGTCCGTGGCATTGGACCGCTCGATAGACACAATTGAGCTGGAGCTGCGACTGTATATCTTGGTGTAGCCTTATGCAACTTTAGTGCCACCTCTCGCGGAGATGAATCTAGCGAGGAGTCGAGAAAAAAAATAATATCTTTACGAGGGGTTCCGTTTGGAGGTCTTCCACATTTTCGCGCAACCTCGAGAGGTCGTATATCACTCTCGACCGAGACGACCAAGAAGGTGGCAGGAGAAATATTCAAGCTGGAGGCTGAAAGTGGCTAGCCGAGGGGGCCGGGAGGAAAACTCTCTCTTGTGAGGAAAACGCAAGACTATGGACTGTTTGTGGACCTCCTAACGTTTCTGGTCATATTTCTGGCCATAAATACACCAGGTCGTGGCCAAAATATGACAAGCCACCTCCGAGGAAGATCGAACTCCGCTGTGCCGTCTCCGCAACCTGCGGTAGTCCGGGAAAATCGCTGGCCTGTCCTTGAGGAAATCATCGTGCAAAGTCTTCTGCGGAAGCCCAGAGCTTCGTCACGCTGATTTCAGGGGTTGCTCCCGGCCGATCTCTCCAGGGGGTGCTTCTGCTCGGTTCTGCGATAACAGGATTTCAAACTTTTCTCCGAACACTCGCGAAATTACCGATGGAACGAAAAATTCGCTCTGTCCCTTTCGGAGAAAGTTCCGCGTCCGGAAGATAAAATATCAGTGGAAAAGTATAAAATTCGATGAGATATTTGAATGTAAAATGTTTCAGTGCGATCCGTATTTTTACAGCTCGATTCCTTGCGGTGCTGGTTGCCCCCTGGCACCCCGAAAGTATTTGGCATAAATCATACGTTCGTTATTACTAATAATAATCCACTCGACGATCCTATTTCCGTGCTGGGGGATTATATAAGCCAGAGATCGCAATCTTTCGATGACCAGAGGTCGATCGACCGACGCCGGTATGCATTATCTACCCCACATCGCGTTTTATCGTATGCTCAGTTGTTCGAGCACCCGGAAAAGAACGATCGAGCAAGATTGGATAGGTTTCTCAGCGGAAAAACTCTTTTATCGAGCCACAGGATTTTCAGTTTATACATACGCGTCATAGAGTTTCTGTGTACACTTTAAAATGTCTGAGGGGTATTCTTCGAAACCCCTCAAGAAGGATGCTTCGTTGGAAAGATAGCGAGATTTGCTCGGAAAGAGATAAGACTGTTGAATCCCACATATCCCGCATCCCGTTCGATTCTCAGGGCAGACCTCATACACCCGTGGTGATCGGTGCAAGTACACATTCGCTCGTGAGGGCAAGAATAATTCAGTGACCATAAGACCCAATAGCATGGTGTACTCGCGATCGACGTACTTGCAGGATTAAATCGAACGTGTAGGTCGTACGTGTCTGTGTCGATAAAATCATTCTTACCGTGAAGATCGAACCCACAGAATGCAACCCACTGTGTTTTATTGACGTTAATAAATTCTTTCGAGATTGTCAGTGTCGAGCGCGCAGTACGGCCACGGTGGTTATTGCGTGAGAATTTAGCATGTACCACGCGGAATGGCGAATATAGAAAGAATTTTAGTACTTTCCTATTAAAACGTCCTCTTGTGGGCTTGTCGGCTCGCGGAAAGTTCCATTAATGTCGAGAGATTCCCCAGTGGAATAGGAGATATAGCAGCAATCGAACTGCCCGGCATAGTGTGAAACGCGACGCTCATCCAGCTGGCACATGCGATTCAAGAAAAATCCTTTTGCGAAAGCATAATGCATTTTCTATCTATCAGAAATCAACGCGAGTCTCAAGACACCGGATCTCGCTTCTGCCAGAGCCCACCATTTACTCGCTAATCAAGGGAACGCACTTTGCAAAGTCGATGAAACGCGAGCCTGACTTACGACCGGTGCACTATCGATCACGCATCGTGTCCAGATTAAATTGCAATTTGTATCCAACCAACGAGCATATCGAGTGTCTTCGTTAATTTAACCGCGCGCTCTCTCTTATCGCGAATTCTCGTGATGCTCGCAAACCCAGTGCTGGTCGAGAGAAACCGTAGCAGGATTTCGCCGTGATTGACCCCATGATCCCTCTTCGGAATAACGATGCCTTTTCCACCATTCGAAACTCATTCAACAATCCAGAAGTCAAAGATTCTTCATGGTACACTGTGTTAATTAACAGTAAGCCTATAAAATCGTCTATAGAGCATGACGAGTGGTCGTCAAACCGCCCAAGCCCACCGAGTGATATACGATTTCGCTTAAAGGTGGAACCGCAAACGTAAGGGGGTTGCTAGCTTCTCTTTTGCTTCTCCTCTCTTTCATCCTATTTAACCCTTTCCACTCTTGGTCTCCATCGAGTTCGACGCGCGTCAAAATTTTTCCATGGAAGTTAGCGGTACGCTTGGGCTCTCCCACGGGGTTAATCCTCCGACCACGGAGGCCGACCGCAAACACTCATAAATCAGACTGTGCAGGTTTATATCAAACGTCCGACTGGATGCAGCCTGTGCACAGGGTGTAGTATGGCCTCTTTGGTCGGAGTGCGGGGTGTAGACCGCTTCGCGCGTGGCCGTGGTTGTAAATCTCGTTCACGCGCGGATTCACAGCTTTCCACGGATCAAGGATGTGCGGCTGCCGCGTGCACGAGTTGACTCTCTGCTCCATGGGGGGTGCGGACAATACTCCGCGGTACTAAATCCTTTAAGGATTGCATTATTCCTCGCGGCAGACTGCTGTAAATTGCTCGTTTGTCCGGCAACGATGCCGCTAACCCTTTCGTCCCTGGCCAGTCACGGACCACGATGGACGGATTGGGATTGTAAATATTGTGGGATTAAGCGCCGGATTATCGGCTACCAGAATGCAACTCTTTCAATGTCGCCGTTCTGCTTATCTTACGGTAGCACGAAGCTGGTTGCTGACGATTGTTCCTCGCCTTGTCATGGAACAGCGTACCTCTCGAGGGAATTTTACTGTTGATACACCTACCAACAGGGTCTCGGTGTCGCTTTAATTGGCTTCTGGTAGCTTTGACCTGTACTGTCATGTCGGAACAGTGCTTCCAACCTATCTCTTTATTAAAAGCACTAAGACGTTTCGAGGAATCGACACGTTGCGTACATAGAATTATAGTAAGTTGAGATGGAGTCGAACTACGAGCTTGATTGAAATTGTATTATATCTAGGTAATTTAGTACATCATTATTTCTTACCATTAATTCATACTTCAAGTGTCATCGGGTACATAGTTGGACATAATTCTCAACGGTTCCTATCCAAGTGCAAGAGATCATTAATTCTTGCAATTTTCCACGAGCGACTCGCAGGATCACTAATCTTAATTAAGAGAAGTTCAGCGAGCAGTGAACTGAAAAATTGGACGAATCGAAATTGAAGCAATTCTGTGCTGACTGGGAGGGTTCGCATTACCGAATAGTGGATCCGTCTGGTTCCTCCCGATCATTCTCCTCCTGCGGCTTTTTCTCGGGGGCTTCTTCCATCGAGTCTCGCGCGTCTCTCTACCCTCCGCGCTTTTTATTTCTTCGCTCGCGAGCAAAAGGCGAGCAGCCATTGTTTCGAGGCGAACTTACCCGGAGAAAACAAATGACCGGGCGCACGAGAACGGCAGCAAAAAGCATCGGGCTCCTTCGTTAAAACTAATATATGTCACCATTATTTTTAATAACGCAAAAAGGGCAAGAACCATCGCCGCCGCGTAATGGGAACTTTCCGTGGCTCGGTCTTTCTCTCCACGGTCTTCTTCTTCATTGTCGGTGGCGGGATCAGCAGATGGTACGACGTCTACGTAACGAGGGTTGACAGTGTTCGTAGACGGAGCACGGTCCTCCTCATTTCAGGCGGTTTCTGCGTTATTCCTTCTATCGATAGTCCCTGACACTAGTTGACTGGCTGACATAAATACCCTCGCGCTTCAATGAGGAATTACTGTTTCGTTTAAAGATATCAATAGACTTTCAGAAGAAACATTTAAGGGCATACTTCATTCCTTCATTAAACTTATAATTAATTTTCTACGATTTTTCCTGTATTTCCAACAATTGTCTGCTATGCTTATTATTAATTATTCTGACAATTGTTATTGCCTTTGCAATATAAATTCACCAAGTATGGTACGCTGAAATAAAGGTTTCTTTTGGTATGTAAAATTATTATTGCCCATGCAGAAAATTTCGCCAAAACAATACTCGACGTCTCTGGAAGAAAAGGGATGGCGTGCTTCGTGGCTCGCAATAATTACACGGCGAATTACAGTTAATTAACGCGGCAGTTTCGAGCGAGAAATCGTGCAAGACTCGGTGAACGCAGTTGTGGCGAGCGAGGCGCAATCAATTTTCCCGTTGGTGGATTGGAAATGCGTTTTTGTGCAGTATGGTCGTCGTGTGAGGCGCGGTTCTCTTATGAGCCGCGAGTTTACGTCTCTATTGAGAAGAGAAGGAGTCGGGCAGGGTTGCGCGTAACGCGGCTGCCGAGCTAATCTGCTTAATGGCTTTCGTGCGCGAGGATATTGCTGCAGCTCAGGCTGCGACTACTCACGCGACTGCTTCACCACGCATTGCTCTCCGCTCACCTTTCTCTTCTTTCGACTCGAGAGAGAGAAGCTTGTGGATCCTGGTTGGCCGGATGGTCCGTGCGTGTCGGACGCGATGCAACATCCCTTGGAAATGGAAAGTGATTAATTGTGCTCCCACGTCGCAGGTTCCTTTGGGAGAGTCACTAATTTGAGAGGGTTCTTCGAATTGCACGTAACCTACTCGATCGAATTTTGAGAAGGATAAAAAAATGTTGGAAGAGATTTTTGCGTGATTTTGATAAGAAAAGCGGTATTGCGTTTTTTGATAGGATAATCGGAAATATTGCAATGGACTGTTGCACGATTCTGGTAAAGGGGAATACTCGACTAGATTGCAGCAAGGCAAAATGAGGGTGCACTCGGTAAGCCTTGACCCTACCTGCAGGGTATGCCTGATTAAGTACATTTGTCAGAAGTTTATCGACGTCGCGTCCTACCGGCATCCCACCTCCTCTGTTCGATCAACCACGAGCAATCTTCGAGGCAACGACCGACGCCCGATCTCATCAGACTCAAAGTTACTGCGGCTCTCTGCTACATCTCCTCAATATGATCGATGATGAGGAGCTTGATTTCCCATGGCTCGCAATGGCGAAAAATAGAGGATCACCAACTTTCGAAAAGTGATTCTCTCCGCTCTGCGGGATACATTCGCTCGCATCACATATTTAGCCATAGATGGAAGCAAGGCAAGAAGATTCGCCATTGGGATAAAAAGTCGAAACACTTGCAGTTAGTGCGTAACTTAAAATACCCGTGGTATCTAGACTAGCAACATCCTGGCGAGTTTGTCCAAGGAAAAATATATTTTCTCCCTGACACTCAACTCGGTTCTGTTCGTGCAGTTGTTAGCTCATTTTTGCGCTCGTTATTACTATCTGCTACACAGGCGTCGAAGTAGGAGAGATGGTCGCGCGAAGCCCACGCTCGCGCGTCCTCTTTGTCAGCGGCGAGACGTTGCAATTATTTCGCTGCCACCGTAGATGGTAACGGCACGGCGCGCAGCTTGGCGGCAGTGGCACCGTTGAGTTAGGATGCGTTCAGCTCCGGTAGAAACCGCGCTACCACACCGTATCCCGAGTCATATATCTTATTTTCTTACGATACGCCAGCAGCAGCAGCAACAGCAGCAGCAACTACGTGAAAAGGATCCTCCAAGAGGAGAATCTCCCCTTCTCTCGTTCCACTTTTTCTCTAACCGCCAGCTAACACGAAAGTCTTCTTTATTTCCCAGCCACCGCGTTCACTTCGCGGAAGTGCGGGGCTTTTTCCAAGCGTGGGGTATAACTCCGTTGGGGATTAAATTGTTACTGGCACGACAACAGCGATATAGTCAAGAGACGAAATTCCACTCGATGGCTACGAGTGCTGCTACCGCACTGCATAATAACGACTCACTCGATGTTACTACTGTAACAGTGGTACCTCTGTCGACCCGTATTCTCTTATTTATCTAACCTTACGGTTTATATTTGTTAATTCGGCCGAAGCGGTGCTCGCGTATAGATCACGATTACCGAAATCCCTCTCGCGATGGACGCAACCGACTAATCGTGGTTTATCGGTCCAATAAATATGCGTACTAGGTAACATGTACCATGGGAATAGAAGGACAGAGAGATCTACCCGCGTGAACTTCGATCTCCACCAGGTGCAGCAGCGCGTATGCGTGCGTCTCTCTATGGGGGCGGTGTACATTCACCAGAGTTTTTGTAACCGCCTGCTTTCATGCGGGCGCATTCACGTTGAGTAATTCATACAAATTGATAAATTCTCTTTGTCTTTCTCTCTCTCTCTCTCTTTCGGGACGCACCCAGTTCATCGTCATTGCAGTTCTAAGTTATCCCATTTTGGACCAGACAACTTTTGACCGTTTCATTTGGACCACTTGAGACATTAACCGATATCTGTGCCTGGGTCCTAGGAAACGGATAGGCTACGATTGCATAGGGAGAATGGATTGATAATCTCCTATAATATCCGTAGAGTTATACGTTTGTGAGATAGAGAATTTTATTGATCTCCAAGTAGGAGCTTCAGCCACTCGTATTTGATCTTTAGAGAGATAGGTTCGGGTACGGGAAGAGTAAGTAATCAGATTTAATGCATAAATAGGGATTCATAACGCAGCGGAACATCTGACCTTGGATCCTACAATCAAAGTAACATATCAGACAGAAGCTTATCACGAGAATTTCCGTGATCCCCTTGGTTTTTCTGTTGCTTTAGTCGACAGGTTTGAATAGGCAGGTAACTACTCGAGGGAGAGCAAAGGTATTTCATCGGAAGATTTCTTCGGAGGTTCTCGCGGCACTACGGAGCAACGAGATGCAATGATAGGAAGAGATGCGCATAGCAGCTGTTGCCGCGTGATAGCGCAAGCAAGGGTTTAATGCACCTTAGAGTCGAGAGCAGCAGCGTGCACTTGCCTATCTGCCTTGCAGGTTACCCTTCACGCGCGGCATATGGCGCCCAATGATTTTTCCATCGAGTTAATTATGCGAGACCATCTATCCATCTAAAGGGACACCGCCCGAGCCTCGCTTAAAGCCTCTTTCGCTCGCCTCTTGTATGTATTCACCGAGATCTTGCCTTCGCAGACTTATTCAAAGCATTTCACGCGGTCAGAAGCCAACTATATTTAGATCCATGGATTCGCCTAACAATTTCAATAATGATCATAAGGACTGAAAGCTTCATAGGACAGAATTTTCAAAACTTTCAAATGGAGGGGTTGTCTAGTTACAATTACTGCGAAGCTATTAACGTGGATTAATCGATGATTAAGGTAAAGTCAGGTGGCGCAGCTTAGCAGGTCGCATTAACACGGGGAAAGTAAGACAGAATTGAAGAAAGGGTCAGAATGGATCTTGAAGCTAGTCGTAGAGAGTCGTAAGCAGCAGCAGAGAGCCATGGTAGAGACTGGGTTGAACCATAGAGGCAGCCAAAGGCACCTAAATCACGGACAACGTCAGCGGGCAGCAACAATGCCCGTCACGCGCATCCATCTTATTAACGGATGTTAATCATGTCTTCAGCAAGGCGTCGTCCGGGCATTAGGTTCGCGACCACCACGGTCGAGCATTGTTCGTACGAGCTTAACCGAACGGAACGCAACCCACCCCCTGGTTCCCTTGTAATAAGATACTCGCCATCTTCGTATGTAAATGCTGGCCATTCATTACGTCCTCGGCTGAATGATTGGGCCCTTTGTGGGAATCCTTTCACGACAAAAGCCGTATCATCGCTTAGGGAGCCCGCGCGGACAAGCCGCTGGAATAATATTTGCGCGGGCTTACCGGAATTGAGGCCGAGTCGAGTGTAATCCTGCGGTTAGTCGCCGGCCCTGTCGCATCAGGTGCGATTGTACCCGATCGAATGGGGGGGGGGGGGGGGGGGGGTGGTATTGACCACTTCTTACGCGGAAGTACAAATATTCTATTATGTACTTTTGCTACCTGGATCGAAGTATCAAACCACCTACTTTCTGTTCGAGGGAAAGTCTTGTTCTTCGATAGAAGCATTTGGAAACTGAGAAACTTAGCTCGTTCGAATTGATAAATAATTCGGCATAAATTCAACCGAGATCAGATCCCATCTTGGCTAAAAGCTATAAAGTCTACAATTGTAGAGATGTAATTTCTATGAAATATGAAAGGGTGTCTAATATCGTAAACTGACTGGAAAACTGGTAGACAGAGTTCAACTATTGCCGGCAGGAGAAAATGCCAGTGGTAGAGGATGAGAGGCAGGTGTGCCGACTCGCCTATCGAGAAATTTCAAAGAGTGGCTAGTTGACCATAAGGCGAACTTTGACCCCGTGGAATAGAGAGTTCCCTACCTGGCGTATGTCGACAACTACTCGCTAGTGTGAAAGGGTCATTGCTATATGTACGAGTGTACACACCTGTATGTGTGCAAGAAATCGATGTCGATGCACGAACAGGTTTGATGGGAAGTTTTAGCAGCCAGTGGCTCCCAGACGTCGATTAGGCACACCTCGTAAAAATGAATACCGATTCCACTAATCGATAGCTGCGATAGTGCTTTTGATAAAGCTAGACACGTGGGTTTTTTCCCTTTAATTCGCTAATCAGAGAATATACCGCAGACGTTTAAATTCCTAATGTTCCTCCGAGAAGTTAGACTTGACTTGGTCCATAATTAAACTGCTTCAATAGTCGATAAAACAGGGTAAGAACTGGGATTCTGCGAATCGTTCAACCCATTCGAGTTGTGTAAAAGAAAAAAAATAAATGAGAACACTCTTGTTCGGACAGAGCGCATGAGAATACTCTGGCAGTGGAGGCTGATAGAAAAAAACTTCACCGCGAGAGCAAAAATGGAATGAAAGGCACAATAGTAGTGTGTATTGGTGCAGAGCGAGGAGCCGAAACGTGAGCACTCGTTGAGGCCATTTTTCGTCCATCAAAGAGGCAAACAAGTTTAGGCGGAGAATATGTTAGGGGCACGCGAGTGAACGAGCGGCCAAGCATTTTGTCTCGGGGGCGTCATTCGTAGAGGTAGAGAGGCAGGGGTAAGAGGCAGAGGCAGAGGATAGGTTTCGGTGCCCGATGGAGCAGCAGACATTCGGTTTTGTGCCCACTACGCACCCACGTTCCTGCATCTCGGTCCTGAGATGCGAATGCTTCTAGAGATGTTTTATGTTTTATGCGAGTGCTGCAGCTGCCCGTTACCGACACCCCCGCAACTCAATATTCAAATTAGCGGACGCCTCTCGCACCCTTCTTCCGCAGCCGAGAGCCTAATGAGAAAAAAGACGTGGGCCAGCCACGTATTATCATAATGACGACGGACCGTAGGTGGAACCATCGAAAAACTGACGCGGACTTCCTGTCGTGAAGCATCTTTCTGATATCGGATATCAACGGGTCAGCTTGTTACTTCAAACTAGTTATAAAGTTTCTACGGTCCTCATCATATTTTCAATTCCTCTCCACTTTCCTTTTCATTTTTATCCCACTGCTCTCTATGGGAGAAGCTTCTAAATCACATTTGGAAGTTTCGGTCGATTTATTGATTCATAGTACATCATGAATGTTGCAAGCTGAACCAATATATCGAGAAGTAAATCTCTCTCCTAAGCACGAAGGTAATCGAATGTCACTCGCAGCAGTAGAATACATTGACATATCTGTTCGAGAATCCCTGAGAATATCGGGGGTAGTCGGTCAGAGGGTTTTATCGAGACAGAACGATAGTGTAATCCGTAAGCCGGCCGATTAGCGTCCATTCGACGGCATTCAGAAGGGAGAAAAAGAAAAAGTACGTGGCACATCGTGTCGGGGGCAGCTGTCGTTCGCGAGGATGCTTAGTTAAGCCAGAGCGTTAAAGTTGGACAGAAGGTCGCGGGACGCAGGGCAAAAGGGTGTTAGTTTCACCTGGGTGGTCTCGCGAGTCCCGTAGGATTAATCGACGACGTCTCGGGGACGCAATATATAAATTGGGCCCTTCCACGAGGGGCACCGCTCGCAGGATTACAAATGCCCGGTCCTTCGGTCCTTAGCATCATTGTAGATGGATATCTGAACGCGCGCGCACGCTCGCGCTCGCTCTCGCGCTCGCGTTCCTTCTCTCATCGTTCAAGAATCGCTTCTGGTCTTGCTTCGACTTTGATCGAACTGACCGAAAGAAGATCGGAATCCTCCGAATCTTTTATCTCTGTCCCATTCGACCTGCCCAAATCTCGATGTACGTTCAAGCCGAATTTTCGACTCGAACTTGCTTCCCCCAATTTATTAAGTCAAGTCCGCGTGGTTGAAATTCTGATGTTGGAAGAGGCTTCATTGCGGAAGAGCAAGTGAGTCCAGCGCATCGTGGTGGTTCCGCGGTTGTGCGGATATTTTTTTGCAAGATTTTTAATTGGATGCTGGTTCGAGCAGTGTTAAGGAGACGTGGGCTTCGCTTTCATGTGTATTTTTTCTCTGGCTCTCGTATGGGGCAATGTGTCACGGCTTCGGCGACTTTATGCATTAAGGAGCTGCATCCATTTTGATCTTATCTCGGCGACGCGTCAAAGGACTGCTTCTGGTTTTGCGTCGACGGTGATCGAAGCCTCGCGGCTTCTTCTTTCGTGTTTCCTGGCTGGATAATACTTTATAACGCGACATTCCCGCGTGCATCAGGTAGCAGTAACGCGTACTCAAGAAACGTTAATTGACCATATTCCGACGTATTTAATCGTGCTATTTATCAAGGAATTCGTGGATTGCCAAAGAATGCATACGTTCGTCCAAAATTACCGTAGTAGCAATTTATCACGTTCTGTTAAAATTCTTGGAATTCTTGGCGTAGCAGACCGTCGTCTATATTCTTGGGTTTGCTCCTGTCCCCATATCATATTTAATTTCTATCATTATCCCACATTTCCCCCATTAGTGAATGACACCCATTAGAAATTCAATTGGCAGTACCATGAACCGTGAAGCGTGCCTGCATTTTTAAGGACCCGGGACGTCGTTCTGCGAGAGCTGGACCAGTGGAGTATAGTGTCCCTTTGGACCCGACGAAAATTACCATCTAGTCACCATTCTTGGTGTACGCCAACATCAATAATGTATCTCCGGGGTCAAGTCTCTGCACGGTTCTCTCTCTGCCGCTGCTGCTGGTGCACATTCATCTGGGCATTCGCCTTGGCAACGGGTCTCATCTCATTGTATATCTACCGTCCGCCTCCTCTCACTCCTCCCCCGTCCACTCGTGCGCCCCACGTCGCATATTCCTGTGTTTCGGTCGAGTCGTACATCTTTATTTCCTCGTGTCGCAGCATGCTCCTGGTTCCTGCTAATTATTTCTCTCAGGATTTACGAGATTATTTTTCTTCGCGACAGCTCCACGGGGCTTCAAAATATCACGCGATTCAGGCGTCACGTAGAATGACAGGATTTCTTCCAATGGTCCAAAAAGAGTCAGCAAATTCTGCCCGATAACTTGAATTGCAGAGACACGTACAAATTGTAGAATCGCGGTTCGCGAGTCTATTCGAGTCGAGCGCAATCGGTGCCGGCCATAAAGTTGCGGAGTCTGCAAGTTGGAGGCCGCGGAGGTAGGACACGCCACAGGACAGCGCCAAGAAGTGTACAATGCTGTGTATACCCCGTGTCCATGGAGGACGACATGCCCATGCGGTGTCCAACAAATGACGGGACCATCGTGTGTGGTCCCACCTGCGTGGGTGTCACTCCTTCTCTTCGTCGGGCCTCTTCTACCCTCCAGTGCAGCTGAGTCTTTCTCACTGTGTGCTGCAACCCCTTCCTCTTTTAGCCAGCACACTCCGCCTGCACCCCACAGACCCGCGTCTCTCGCTTCTAAGGCCCACTCACCGTCCATTCCCCGTCCGTTTGCCGTCCGTTCGGCGTCTCTTCACGCGGCCACGGATCTCACGGGGATCTCTCTCGCCTCGCGACATCCGTCTTCTCGCGAAAACCACCAGTCCATGGGGTGCTTCCCCAACACTCGGCTCTGCGTCACGCTTGAGCAACGTTATTCACAATTTTGCATTCCTCGCGTTTGCGCTGCTATATCCGAAAAACGAATGTCCAAGTAATTATGACGATTGGGTTATTGCAGAGTGTAGAAATAGTCGAAAAGTACAGCTCAAGTCATACAATTCCCAACTGTTAAATACTATCGAAGAATTTCCAGAAATTTTGAAAAGGTTCCTTCCAAACTCGGGGAAGTGAGTGCAACTGTACACGCGTAACAATAATCGCAGCGGCAAAACCTCATATACAGTATGTACATGTATATGTATACATGTATATGTACAGCATGTATATGTATACATATAGGAAAGTTCACTTGGCTTCTGAAATACATATGTATGTGATATGGCGCGGCATACAGACGAGTATACACTGTATACTTCTGTACAGAAAGTGAACCATCAGGAGTTGCTCACTCCAGAGGCAAACGTAGCTGAGGCAGGAATTTCTCAAATCTTACAAAACTACTGTCGAGAATAAGAAGGTATCTACATAAGTACGAATGTGGCACTGTGTGGTGGTATTGTACAGCCACAACCTAGCATAAGAGAGATGATTTAAATAAGAAATGTCAATTCGCAACGCCTCTCTATCTCCCGCATGCCATTACCCGTTCCACTAGAGCGGAGTCTAAATAATAGGACTCCCCGAAGGATCCGCGGAGCTTCTGACATCTGTGCGCAAGAAAATAGGACGGCTAGAAAGGGGAATTGTGTCGCTGCGGTGTGGGCGGCTGAATAATCCAGCAGTAAAGTTCACGACCGAGGAAAAGGACTGTGCGCACTGCATTTCGATGATTATCCTGCAGCAGGAGCACTACATAAAAGCCCGGAATAAATTTTATTTAACATTTATCCAATGACAATCTTATGGATTTTCAAGCCTATAATCTTTTATTCGAAATGTCAATACTCTTGTTAATTTGGTTCAAAGAATGAAATTATCAAAATTTATGAAAATGTTGAAAACTTCCACGTTAGATGTTGAATAAATTAAGATGATGATGCGTATAATGATTCTATACGATGAGATTGGTTTGCTGTCTTTCGGAATTGCACGTGAAGTTTGCCCTCGAATCATGTACTCAAGGAGAGTAAATAGCATGGCTTTTGACATCCAGGCGAGCAAAATGGGAACGACGCAGGAGAAAATTATATCCTTCGAGCGTGGGCGTCAGGACAACTGTGGCAGTAAAGTTCGAAGAGGCTGCGTGTCAGTTCATCCTCTCGCCCTGTTAGAGACAGAGAATAATAACCAGGATAAATTTCACGGAAATAAAAACTTACCGCCTTCCGTCCAGGTTTTCTCATTTTGCTGCGACCCGGTATTTATTGTCGAGACTCTCGTGCTTATATTACGCTGCGTGCTGCACATTATTATAAATAACACGCTATGGTAAGGACTTTAAGTAACTTCATTCCTGTAAAAATAAGTTCGTGCGAATCGACGAGCAGAAAACATGTTAAAATCTACCAAAGTGTAAAGTAGGATTTTTTGCGGAAAATCGGAGTATAAATCTTGCATTGTCACGCGAGGTCCATAGAACAAGAAGCGTAATTCGTCACCTGTTCAATCAGTCGGAGGATCGTTGCCACCTGCGACAGGTAAAAGTCGAAGAGTCGATAACTCTCGTAGAGCGTGAAGCCATGAAACATCCTCTACGGAGGATGTCACGAGATAAGAATTGGAAAGAGTGTCAGGGCTGGCTTTCGAACGGGACGAGCAGGTAGTTTGTAAACTGCATCGACCCGTAGGGTCTACACGGGAAGGAAGAAGAGGAAGATTGTGTTGAGCAGCAATGTGTTCGAAACGTAGGCGAAGTAGATGTGCACGAAGATAGACTGTCCTCCGAGGCGCCCCTTTTCGTACGTTAGGTGTTGGTTTAGGCAAGGGTTTCGAGAAATAGATAAATATCCCCCCGCCGAAGAAAACAGGAAGTGGCTCTACGTGGGTGGAATCTCATTCGGCTTGCCGGAATCGATATGTTAAGTGTGCTGCTGCTAGCATTTCGCGCATAGAGGAAAAGCCCGATCCTAAGCCCAAGTTTCGAGGACCGCCATGAAAAAATGCGGTGGCTGTCAAAGACGACTTATTTCCATCGGGTCGTTGCATACGATTATTATCGGTATGTGTACAGTTACCCTGTCTCGCAAAGGATAGAAGCAGGAACAGTCGCGAACCAGCCTGTGGAAAAGCGAGGCGCAAAGTGCATATAAGCTTGAGTGGCTCGCCAGGGTAGAATTATCTTGACGGGGAGAGTTTCTGCAGCACGTGCTTTCACGCTCTAGGGTAGCGGCACGCTGTAACAGCGGCGACAGTTCATGGACAATGGACCACTTGAAATAGACAATCTGCAGACGACGTCGGAGTCTTTTTTCAGACACGCCTGAGAGGAAGTGAGTCGGTAAGGAGCGACGAAACTTGCGAAACACCTTCTCGAGTGGCTCGCGTGAACCACTCGGGACTGCCCGAGTGATTACTAGCGGCAATCGAAAAGTTCCGGACCCTTGACTGTTGCGGGACACTCTGGAAAGGCCATTATCGGCTTGGCGTGCTCTTTGGGCCCGTTTCCGATCTGTCACCACTAGCGTGAACTTTCGAAGGGCCCCCGTGGATCGGTCCTGCCAGCTCTCTCTTTCGTTCCTGTCTGACAGGATGCGCGTTGACGGCCGGGTGCGACAATTTTTACGGGTGTCAAGTGTCTGGCCAAAAATTGGTTACAGAGATCCGAGTGCTCTTTTCCGCGGAAGCTTTGTACTTTAATTTTGGAGCACTAACGGCAGGAAGCGAGCGATAAAGTTTTCAGCGATGGTAAATGATTTTCTCGGAGTAATTATTGGTAGCCTAGACACCTAATGACACGGTACGATATTCTTCCTGTAATATTTAATATTGATACAAGCTCATTGGATGTATAATCAGAGATTAATCCATTAATCCATTAATCCAAGATTAATCCATGCCAAAAGCGGATGCAATTGGAGAACTGGCCGAAGCTGACGAAAGGCGGACTTTCTGATCGTAGGTTACCGTAATCATACAGGAAACCGATACCGCGCTCGATGAGAGCCAATATCATCGGCGCATCGCACCTGTATTTTTTCACCCGTTAAATTTATAGTCTCATCCGTGGCTACAACAAGATTTCGATATCAAATAATTGATCGTGCGTTTATCCTGAATTTATAGCCGCGCCCGTGAAACAGACCGCGCGGCAAACTTACAAGCATTTACACCTTCAATAAGTGGTAAACGTAAAGCGGTACTTTTTTTGATTCCCGATTTATTGCAGTTCTGCGTTGAGCACGATCTTCGCCGTGGGATCGGGATCTCTCATAAAGCACAATGAATATCGCGAGGGGCATTCGAAAGCAACCCTCGGACTTTTACCTTCGCTCCTCATAAAAACGAAGAGCCTCGTGAGCGATTCATAGCTCGCGAAGGACGCAACAGAATTCGCAAAAGGATATCAAGATGAAATTCTCGCGCGAGCTTCCATTTGTCACGGGTTCTTGGTGCACAGGTAAATTACGCGTGCTGGACGCGCAACACCTAAATATTTGCAGGGCCCGCGCACGATAGTGATCTGGGTCTGATAAGGATGAACTCAGTATCAGGTGGCCGATCGGTGAAACGTGCCGGGTTTATGGCCACACCGTGAACGAACCTAACATCGAAACGTGCCTCTTCCTGATCGAAACTAGTCAGCCAGCCGCTCGTAAAGTTTCTCGACATCCTATCGATGCTCTGGAGGAGCATCGAAGGGCATGGATAATAAAATATTCAAATGTACTGGTACCGGGAGAGCAGTTGATGCGGCTGAAACCACATGCGGATGGTACGCGGATGGGCCACAGGGCGAATGCCTCGATGGACCAAGAAGCGCGGTCCCTTTCACGTCACTGAGAAATCGTTCCTTTATATTGTCTTTAATCGATCGTAAAGAGTCTCGAAAGGGAACACCGACGAATGCCTCGGATGACGTCGAAAGGATAATATTTTAGGGGGGCCAGGACCGTAAATATCGTCCTGCACGCGTTCAGAATACGTCTCCACTCTGCATTATTCCACTAGCGATTATTATTGCCAGAGGAAATTTTGATGTTATTCAACGTTAGTATAATTTATCCGGTAATTGACCAATATCCAATTTCGCAAAATAATCGAGTAAAGCTCGCCCCCTCTTGTCTACGGTCGAGCGAAGGACGCTTAAAGGGATCTCTTCCCTGCAGACTGGTAGAGGCATCCTGCAAGACACATTACATTTTCTTGCCGGCCGCAACGTCACTTACAAGAGTATTAATTCTCCTTGTACCTGCAGTACCAGCACATTGCACCGACGCGACGCATTGAATCTCAAGTTTCAGTTTATCTGCTGGTATGAGAGCGATGCGTGTGGCACCTGTCGCGGCTTGGCTCCTCTCGCTCTTCTCGGTCGCTTAATGAATCCCTAGTAAAGAGGGAACTCGCGTCCGCGAGTCCTAGAGTCAGGAATCAGGAATGAGAAATGAACCAAGGAATCAGGAATGCCGTGAAGAATACCGTGGATAATTGACTCGCTCACGCGCGCCGATTGATTGGCTTTTATACCGTGGCATCAGACAACCTTGCGGTTTTACTCTCGAAGATTGCGGGTCCTTAACCGCTCGTTCTCTCGAGCACGCGAGCGTATTTCTTTGAGCAAGGGATAAAGATGCATTGAAGGAACTTATAAATGCACTTCGAAAAGAATTTCTCTTCTCGCATCTCGAGCTTTTTTCGTCAGAAAGAATAAGCGTGTGTTATAACTTTAGCATTCTCGCTATTCGAACATGTCTATATATTTGGTTTAATTAATCTACTATTTAAGAAATTAAGCCAAGATTAATTCTGTGCCTGCATTATTTGGAACTACAGCCTGCGGAATTACTGTTGAAATCTCGACGGAAAACGCATTTCATTTAATATATATTCTCATTAGTGCCGGTTGATGGGCAGAGGAGGAAAAATTGCGACTCGGCAGAAAAATGTTGGAAATTTACTCTGCGAGCTCTGCGTGCCAAGCGGAGAGTTTATACTGTGCGACTGTGCCTATTTCGCTAGGTCCTCAACTTGAAAAGCCGCTAGAAAAGAATTTTTTCATCACTCGCTATTTTCATTTAAAACGTTCCTTTGAGCATGACAAGGTGTTTGTCTGTTTCCTTTAACGTGATTAATACTACTACATGTTTTCTGAACGCTTCGTCTCTTCTTTTGCCTTTCAGGTCGCAGTGTCATCACCGTCTCGACTCCGAATCCAGGACGGAACGAAATCTCGAAAAAGGATTCTCCACGAACGTGACCTGTCTCCCCGATAGAACCGGGCACAACGCATTTAAATTTGAGCGGTTTGCATTCGTGAGACGCATAAGTTCGCTTCCCGAAGATCCCGGGATTTGTTTTGCCAGGAGGGTCCTCGGTATTCATCCCCGATGCACGAGTTGAACGACGCTCCACGGCGAACGGTATCCGCAAACAAAGCTATGTACTTTCGACATTAGCTCGGAAGCTTCGTACAGTGCATAAGAGGATTTCTTTCGCGCGCACATTATTTATTGCACCTAAATCAGAGTTTTAGTCGTTTGCATACTAATTCTTAATCTCTTTAACGATTTAAATAAATAAATCAAACACCCTAGTTTTCCTAGATCCAAGCTCCATCGATAATTCGAATAAATCCCATGAATTACTCCCGTCGAAAACTATGAGAGATACAATATATGCTGCGATCGTACCCTACCATGCGATATCTGTTACACGACGAGACTGAACTCGGTATTCGTCCTGACGGTAAAGGATACGTGAGCCAAGGGTATCGTCCTGTTTTCGTGGTACTCTCGCCAACGCCTCGTTCTATTATCTGTCTCTCACGGGACAGTGTTAGGTTACAGACATTACCAAAGGCCCGAAGAGATAAACGGCACTCACGGACAAATGCTTGCTCGAAGGACGGCCGATAAAACGTATCTTTGTCTCTTTCTGTCTCGCAAAGTCCCTTGTTCCTTTCCAATTTCGTTCGGGAGTACCACCTTCCACCTGCCTCCACTCAGGAATATCCTTTTTCCACTGAAATGGTACTAAGTACTCACGATTACTGTACACTTTATTCGTTTTCCTTTCTCTCTCTCTCTCTCTCTTTCTGCCTCCCTCTTGGTTGTTCGCTCACAGCTATCGGAGACTTTCGAGCAAGGATCGCTTCGTCCGAAGAAACTCAAACCCAGACGTTATCTCTAGCGACGATAATCGTATCGCGTAATTGTGCGAGATCTCTGGGACATCGAGTCGTATGCTAATAATCTGGACGTTTTACAAATTGCATCCAATCGTCGCCGAACGAGCTTCCAATTTGTTGGATCTGTTTCGCCTGCTCGAAGGTGTATTCTCGGTGAGTCGTACTAATTCCGTCCATGGAACTGTAATTTCCAGGCGTGTAGTCGCGATAAGACCGATCTACATCTATGAATATTAAATGTGCGGTTCTGCCTCGCGTTTCCTTCTTTGGTGACGCGAATGAGGGAGATCGGACTTCATCAACCCGTCTGGCTGCTGGCACACGGCGCAGCATACACAACTCAAGGTATACGAAGCCCGCGCTTCTCTTCATTTGCGAAGAGGGGTCGCGAAAAAAATTTCGCGTCGAGTTTCCAGTGCATCGGTGTGCATTTCCCCGGGGGGCTTGACTGGGGACGCGCGGAGAAAGAAGTGCAGATGTTGCAGCGGCGAAGCATTCTTTGGCGGATGGAGTCGGGGCCCCGGCCCAGAGTCCCTCTCTCGTTAAGACAAAAGGGCCACGGTGCGTCGCGTCGCGTCGCATCGCGTTGCGGACTCTTCTTTTCCGGCGGGGCGGGAGCCACGTAGGCATGCGTCTTATGCTCTCTTGTATGCAACACGTGTTGCCCATTGGACGTCCATCTGTCGTTGACAATAGCCTTCGCGCTGACAGTCTAAAAGGCGAACCGGCGACCATACCTTATAAGGCGCTCCACGGTAAGTTCGTACAATAAACCAGAGAGCCATACATGCAAATCGAGGACCACGGCCAATCAGCAAGGTGAGGAACTTGCATTTCCAGTTCTTGACAATTCGACCCGAGAATCTTTCAACTTTGTATTTAATATGCTGCTAAAAAAGCTGCCCCTTTACCGTGAGTTCCATTGGTGAAAATCTTGAAAAAATGCTGTATGCTTGTTTCCGAAATGGAATTCACCGGATTTCTGAGAACAGAAGTAACCGCTTCGCAAGGATCCTACCTACGAGCGGGCCTTATAATCGCGGCGATATTTAACGGGATGCCAGAAAATAATGGGCCTCTTAGAAAAAGGCGACGGTGCAATAATTTACGAATTACAAATTCAAGCGTTGCCGCAGTTGCCGCGGCCCCGACTATCCTCCTCATAAGCCACAATATATCACCGTGAGACGTCGGCTCGGGATATCGCATCAGCCCCCGAAGATAAATCGCCGTCAGGGAGATCTTTCATCAACTTTAATTCCTTGATTCTTACTCGCGGAATGATATCTCCCAGGATTAACCCTTGAGTGGTGTTCATCCAGCGAGAATCATCCGCGAAATCGGGTTTTTAAGCGACGTCGTCGCTACGGCAATTTTCCTGATTAACATCAAACCCACGTGGGATTGCATCCTCGAATCTTCATGGCTCTCCGTCAGACTGTAATGAACACTTGGGATAAAATCCGGTCTTGACACCAGTATTCTAATTACCCCACGTACCATTGCCCAAGTTGACTCGTTAAGAGTGCAGTCAAACGAGGACAAGAATTTCTAGAACGAGTTTCAACGTTGGGAATGAATGTATAATTAACGGTAGACGATACGATTTTCGATGGTCCCCGATGACTTCGACATCATTGGCTTACCGTGTCTAAAAGCGAAATACCGGTGAGTTCTTTCTAGGAAAGATTAGCTCATCGAGGGTGGAACTTAAAATTGTCGTGAATCCTATATGTTCCGGCAAACCATTCCCAGTGGGAGCGGCAATTCGTTGGAATCCCCAGAGGATTGCCGTCTTTCTATCTCTCTCCCTCTTTCTGGTTCTGACTGATCCTGCCGTATAAATTCGGCCTACCAAATCCGTAAAATCCGACGATCTTTTCGTTCGTCTCAACCCGGCTCGGCGCCTTTCTGTTTCTTGGATACACTGCAGTACGAGTGGACGCAGAATAATTGGGACCAGGAGAACCCAGTGCAGCTTCGACCTGTCAGACAAAATATTCTCTCCCAGGGGATCGGAGTGTTTGGACCTCTTTCTCTCGCGCGAGCATGTATCATATTGAATATCACAATATATCATAATTCCCTTTCGAGTTTCTTCCTTTTTATCCGAAGGATTTTGTCTCAGAATCTTGGTATTACGTTTCGCGAGTGGCTCGGCCAATGAACTTTAGAAATGGATAACGTACGTCAGAGAAGAGGAGAGCAGACTTTTCAATATTTTTTTCGCATGCCTCGAGTATTAACGACATTTATTGTAACGATAAATTGAAATCGACGAATGCACCGAAGGACATTATTGAAATACGATTCGGTCTTTGGTTACACCTGACTATTTGATCCGTCCACTGAGTTGATGGCTCATAACTACTCGCAGGTCTCTCGACATCCTCTGTGTTAAATTGCTCCTCCAAACAGACCGAACGTTTATTACGGCGGCCTTAATGGGAAATTTCTCCGGGGCTCGACATCGTTAATATTCCCTTTGGCTTGGTCGATGTGTGCATATCAAGCATCGAAGCGACGGTGGCCAGTAACACGGGTGACATAATAGCACGGACGAACCGCGATCGATGTCTACCGCGGCAAACTGCGCTTCCACTTTGTGTATTCACATAACGAATCAATAAAGTGCCGGCGTGATTATCCCTCATAAATCATCAGATCGATCCTCTTGTGCGCGAACGGATCGGCTTGCACGGCAGCAAGCCGCGAGTGGAATCGACGAAGCAGCTGTACCACGGCCAAGATGGGAATTTTTTGCGACTGAGAAACACGAATGCAAACCATGTGGGATCCGTACCCAGTGTACCTGTATTTGTTGATGAGGAAAGGATGGGTGGAAGTGTTTGCTCGCGCGATTTGCGGTCGAGCCGGTAGATCCCGAGGCAGCGGATTTCAATTATGAGTCTTCAGTGGCTGACAGACGAACCTGGGCCAGTCGGTAGCTCATTCGAAATTCGGTAGCTCGCGCTGCGCGCCTCGCGGTAATGAAACATTCGCAGCACACCGCAAATTGCCCCTCGCCACGATGCGATGCCCAGCCAAGAAAGCAAATGTTTTCGACCGCCTACTTATATCTGCCGCCGGTTTGTTTCTTGTCTTATTTTTCTTCCCATTTTTCCTCCCTCTTTCGCTCTCTCCAATTTGACCTCTGAAGAGTCGGCTCTTGCCTCTTGCCTCTTGCTAGCCACTCTCGAAAGCTCCATTCTCGCGCAATCTCGCGCGCGATTATTGGGTTTGGTGGCGGGTAATCACGGTCCTGCTGGATACACTTTGGGCTACCTTTCCTACCATCAATGGGCGGAGCGGTGAGGATACCGCGAAATGTACTTTCTTCTCTCCGGCAGATACGTCTCATTTCGACTGGCCGAGAAAATCAAGCACTATTGGATCTGGAGTGTGCTCATTGCAGAATGATGTACCGAGGATGAAGTTCCTGCCGTTGGAGAAGGCAGCTTTTCCGGAGATTGAATTTTAAATCGAATTTCGTGTATCGTCAAGAATAGAGTCGAGAGATGGAGACTGTTCAAGAGGCAAGAAAGTTGTACAGGGTAGGGCAGAGGTAGAGGGTGGCTAATTGCAATCGTCCACTCCGCGAGGAGAATAAATTCACGACTGACGGTGAGCGGGCGCAATTTTAAGAAATTAGCCCGCGCTCCGGTGCATTCAGAGGGCCACTCGAGAAAGCAATAACCAGGAGACCACGAGCGTGACTCTCGTTTCCGCTTTACCCGAGCTATTACGTTCCCATGAGCGCATGCCGCATGGGAGAGCCGGAGGCTGCTGCTGGCGGATCTGCCGGATCCGAGCGATATGGCGTATGCCTCGTAAGACCAGGTGGTGCGGTGTAACATTGAAACAGCATTCCACGGTGCAACTGATGCGCGGCGCCGTGCCACGCCGTGTTGTTCCGTGGTGTGCCGTGGTGTGCCGTGGTGTGCCGTGGTGTGCCTTGCGCACGACCCCCATAAGACCGATGAACGTGATAGCGCGTCACGATCCAGAAGAAGCGCCGGAGCTCTGAAGAACCGGCAGAAGCTCTATATGCGCTTACACGTGACCACTGGTCTCAGCTACCCAGTCATCCTGGAATTTCTGAGCCGATGAAAAAGTCACGTCGCCGGAAGTTTAACAAGTAGCCACCACGCGATAGCCACTGAAGACCGGCCCGATAATATTTCAAAATGTCGGTTCAAGTCAAGCTAGAATGTGTCAACGAAACTGGTAAGAGTCAAAGGTTATAGCTATAGTATTCTTTTGCTCTTTATCGATTCGAGACTCTATTTAAGATCACGTATGATATCGTTTTTCAACAATTTTCTATTTGTAATGTTGGTAGGTCCGATGTATAAAATAGCAGAGTAACGAGATGCGCGCATATCTGTTGCAGCAGCGTTAGCAAATAAGTGGTCGGGTGCATCCGGACGAACGCGTGCATGCGTCCGGAGCCGTTAAGTGCGATTAACCGCAGTGCAGGCCCAACCCGCAAAGATATCTGACGCGTTGCTCAAACTAGGCCTCGTTGAGATTCATGGCGCTTCTTGGCTCTCAGCTGGCGGCGGCCAGCGAGGACAGCTTTTATAGGGTTTTAAAACCAGTAACGCGCGATTCACGAGCCACGAGATGCACTCCGCGGAGAGTTACGGGTCGAAGGGAGGGCCGATTGGCAAACTGGCGTGCCACATGATTGCACTCTGATTTCTTGGGATGTCTGACGACGACGATAGCGCATGGATTCCACTGCGATGGTCGTAAATTAAAATTAGGAACGTCCTGCTCTGACTTATATTGTCGGTAGTTGGTTTTTAATAAGCACGTATCATTCGCGTGATCGTATTCCTTTAGGGAATCCCGTGCTGCAAGGGAAATCCAAAAGGAAAATCAAATAATTAATTGTATAATAGAGAGTGTTCATTATTGGATAATTAAATTGCACAGAGATAATCGAAAGAATAACGAGACTGACCGCCCTGAGTGAATGACATCAGCACGGAACCAAGGAGAAAATTCCTTCGGTTCTTTCGCACATCGTTTCTGGGGCCAGCTGTGTAGAGCTATGGCGTCCCTCGGCGGGGATAATTGTACGATGAAATATTTCGGCTTTTTTGCCGGATGACCACACACGAGCGGTAACTTCTTCTGGAGGTGGCAATTAGGGGATCCGGACCGAAAGTATGCGAGCTAATTGTAAATTGAAGCGGCCGCATGCGAGCGTGGACCGCCCGAACACAGCTGGAACGAGCATTCGTCAAATAATTGACAAATGAATTTAATTGCCGCCCCTGGTTCTTGTTGGGCTACCGCTGGGACCCACTGTCCAGTGCATCCAACAGGAGATGCTCACGGCGTTAATTACCGAATCATCCAAAGGCGTTACTCATGCTCTGATTTATTCTCAATAGTTCACATGCGAGTTTAATACATCCTTTTCTCTTTCTACTAACAATACACCAATCAAGAAGAATATACTGTAGTGATCAAAAGTATCTCAGTGGCAAGGTAGTCTCAATATTGGGTAAAAATAGGATCGAAATGGAAATAAGTAATGCAGAGAAATGCAGGAGATGAGGCAGATCTGGTTAGTTTCTTCGAGTAGCGTCAGTTCATGAGGCGTATTTATTTTCGGCTTCGAGCAAAAGAGATTGTGGCGACTGGTCGAAAGACACCGTTACTTTATTATACTGGTACCTGGTTACGGCCATCCTTCAATTCCTTATCTCGATATCGCTGGCTAATTTACTCTGACAAATACGGATCGTCGGCGGCTCGGAGCAGAGCTCAGTTCACTGCGAGCACATTCGCAACCCGAGTTCCACTGCGGTGTGGCGCGCGTTCTCCGTAACCCACTTCGATAAACCGCATCAATTATTCGCGCGGACGTTTTAGAGCAGATGAGCCGTATCGATATCCCAGCAAAAATGGATCCTAGCTCGGAGCGAACCTCGTAAATCCGATTCGCCGGCTGTCGCGAAACTTCTCACCGAATTAAAACTAGTTCTCGAGTTGCGAGCTGACGCTTCAATCGCCGAATGCAAATGCGAGTGAATTTAGCATTCCGTGGCGGCTTCCTGGGACTGGCATTTAAAAATCAGCACTTGGTTCGTTCCAATTCTACGGGAGGACTTTTTCCTAGGAAAGCGTAGCAGCGTCTCTGTAAGCGCCAGTGGATTTTGCACCTGGAATCAAAGGATCAGACTTTCCTTCGAGAAGACGAGAATGGAGGAAGGAAAAAGAGAACGGCAGAGAGCTACATTCGCATCGTGGTCGAAAGAGCTCGCATTTAAATTTCAGCCGTTCGTCTCCTCGCGTACAGCGTCGGAATCATTAGGATCTCCATAAACGGCGTATGGGCTAACGAAGCTTCCTTAAAATACGCGATGTACGAGAGTCGTATTACGAGCGGCGTCCCGGCGAGAAAAAGAGGAGCAATGCTCCTAAAAGTACATCTGCCGCCTACCCCATAAACGCACTTGTAAATCAAGGCACACGCGCAACACCGAGTGTACTAAGCTCTACGGTGGGGTACGTTTCTCTATAGAGGAGCTGAATTATTAATACGAGCGCCGGTTACTGGTCCAATCAAGTCCTCCCACCTGGCCACCTGGTCAATTCTTGGACGATGTTCCTTTGCTCGGGACCACCATATTTAAAAGCGCTGCCCGCATGATCCTCCGACACGATTAAGCTCTTCGGCGTCTCTTGAGGATCCACACGGGGAAAGTAAGAAAAAAAAGACACAAAGCGGGACCGACGTGCTCGATCTGCGCGGGACCTGGTCCTTGAACACGAGAAAGAGCTTCGGGCTAATCTACCACTTCGCCCTCAGATAATGTTCCGAAACGCTCCTAGAAAACACTCTTGTCTTCTCTCCATCAGCATATATTCTGCACTCAGTTTGCGAGACGTGCATAGTTTGAATTAAAAGGATCCGTCTGGTTGGGATAATAAAAGTTTCTACCTGATTAAATGTAAGACCTCTCGTGGAGGGTTGTAGTGCCTGTGCATTTTGCAGGTTACTGCAATTGTATCGTTCCAATGCGAAGCGGGTTTAAACTCTATCCAATCTCCACCACTTAATCTAACTTGGTTGATTAATCCAGTTAATGCAATTCGATGGAAAGCGAACTATTCGAGGAGGCACATTAAATTAAGTCAGTCTTGGCCGCGCAATTAGGGCGCTTGAAGAACCGACCGATTGGAGTGGCGCAGCGAAGACGAGCATTTCAATATCTTCGGGGTTGGATCACCAATGACAAGCGATTTTGAATTGAATCCTGCGCAATTAATCCACGCCCACTCGACCACCATACAAATTTATTTCTATTCAATCATCATTTTGTATTTCCTATCAGAACTAATGAATGATCGAAAGTTGCACTAAATGCATACATTGCAAGTGAAGATAGGTGGGAATGAATTCCCTTTCGTTTAAATCGATTCGCCTTGTCCGATGAGTATCCGAGCACTCATGGTACCTTAAAACTCGGAAGGATATTGAAAAAGGAAGTGGCAGAAAATATTCTAGTCGCTCTATCAGTGAGGGGATCCTGAAGACACCGGCGGAGCAGGATGGAGCACGATGGAACACCGCAGGAGGATCTCGCGTGTGGGTAGAGGCGCGCAGGATGCACGCTTACGGAGCAGTGGGAGAACCTTATGGAATGGTATGGGAGGGCGTCGGGTCGGCGCGTGGGCGGCCGCAGGCAGGACGCACGTCTCGAAGAAAGAGAAGGACGCCGTGGTGGTATGCCACGAGGCCGAGAGACCAGGCGCTCGATCGAGAAGTGCTCGCTCCTCGCCACCACCAATACCACGCGGAGAACAAGTCGAAGAAGAAGAAGAAGAAGAAGAAGAAAGAGGAGAAGAAGAAGAAGAGGAAGAAGAGGAAGAAGAAAAACGAGACGCGGAGAAGGGACGCTCACAGTGGTAGTGGTAGACGTTGGGTCAGAAGAAGTTGCCAGAAGAAAAGGAAGAGAAAGGAGAGACAAACGATAGGGAGGGGGAGGACTATAGGGTAAAAGGAAAAAGACGAATCCTTCTCTATATCCACGTATGGGAAAGGACGCGCGATGGAGATGAACGCAGACGAGAAGCTCACAAGAGGGAGCAAGAGCCGAGGAGAAACGAGTCGAGAGAGCTCGATCCACGGCCGGTTAGGAATAAAAGGAGTTTTATATGACGCCGTGGTTTATGGCCGTGGGTTTTATCTGATCGCATTGCCACCGGTGCGGATTTCGCAATAAATTAGACCGAGGTGTAATTAAAAGGGCACCGGTTGCAGTCTGACTCGTGACCGTCCTGCAACCACTACCGAACGAGAAGCGCGCGCGGCTTCTTGCACTTTATGGGCCTGCGAAATCTTCAGGGCGACCTTCGCGAGTGTGCCTCACCGTGAATTAAGGCATTGGCCAATGCCTCCGCGGATCTTTTTCCAATGATGTCACCTTTCTAAACCGCTTACCAAAATACATACCGAGGACGCATCGCTAACTCTAGACTCTGGGACGTTCCAACTGGTGCAAACTACTGCTCGAAGTACTTTTCAAGTGGAGTATTACGTAATATGGGGGCCCACAACAAAATTCCCAGGACCGACGACTAAAAAACTACTGCGGAACTCCACTAAACGAGCAAGAGCGCGCTCGCCAGAGGGTAAAAAGTAAAATATTAAACTCATGCGTCAAGGGAAATCCGTCCTCACATAGGCGGCTGGAACTGGGCCAAAAGCCCAGTATGACTGTAATTCGGTAATTCCGCGGGATGGCGTCCCAGGGTAACGAGGAGTCCCGTCACGACGGCGCGACTAATTTGTCCGTTCGGCAAATTGAAATTACACGTTGCCGGAGGAGCTGTTGAATTATCGCTCGGACCAAAGAGAACCACCAAAGGGAAACACCTCGCATAGTGTGACCCGCGATAATGCTCTCGCGCGAGTCTTCGACTTTCTCCGGTTTCGCACCGCTGCTGCCACCACCCCCTCGAGCCAAAGCGGTGCGTTATTAATTATGCGCGCAGCTACTAACGAGCCAGCGATTACTCTTCGTGAAATTTTTGCATTAACTCTTATTGATGACTCGCGTCTCCCTGCAGCGCCGGCCTTAATTCTCTCTTTCCCTCCCCCTTCTGTCTCCAGCCTCAGGGATATTGCTAAAATGGATGAACCTGCTATTGCCACCACGGCAACTGTTCGAGCAGCATGCTACTCGGTTAATGGAAACCCCCGTTGCAACGGCGAGAACTATTTCGGCAGACTGCAATTATCCTCATGTAATGAGGCGCGTACAATGTAATCGAATGCAAGTAGCAAGTACTATAGTGTAGTTGCAGAGTGATAATAGTTTTCGACCACTTTCTGTAGTCATCTACTATTGTAAAAAGCGCTCAACAAATTTCAATGTTTTACAAATCGTGCATTTTTCCACGCTTTTGTCAAGTCAGAAAAGTGAAGGAAATTCATCAATTTTGTAAGTGAAAGGTTAAACCAGGTTTAGCCCTTGACTCATTTCACAGCAGTGAACTTTGCAGAATCCCATAAGTAGTTACTGACTGCCCACGGTTCTCTCCTCCTTGTAATTCGACAGGTCGATATCATTTAAAGTTTCTCTCTTTGCTCACTTGCTTGCTCCGCGAAGAAGCTGATGCCTGATACACTTGTAAGTACCTGGTGAGTGCACAGTTAAGAAGTAATTTCGAATGTAATGCAGTGGGGAAGGAGGAGGATCCGAGAGGAGTTCGGCGATTTCTCAGCTTCGATCTTGACAGGAGGAATTAACTTCTTCTCGGTACTTCTTTGGCGAACGATCGGTCCGATTGTGTTTCGAGTGCATTTGATTCGGGTTCCCTCTTTCTCCTGTCTCTCTGTATTCACTGCCGACGTTGAAGTACTTTGAGAATGACATTCACCGTAAAATCCTTTTAACCGTTGATACACCATCATTTTCATTATTGCTTCAAGCTGAGTTCGCTGTCCTCGGTGCTTTCTTGGTAAGCGACATCAATCTCTTGAGATACCTTCTAATCCTCTTTACTTCAGTCTCTTTAAGCTTTCTCAAGATCCTCTACCTCAGCAAATTTTAATTGCCAACTCCTTGCAGTAGCTTTCTCTACCCTAGAATCTTACCCTTAGTCCATTGCTCTTGCTTTTTAGCTCTTTGTGTCGATATACTTTAAGCTGTACAATTGTAAATTATTTCGCTATCGGAATCGGTACTGGTCTCGATCACCCTTCGAAGTAGACTGGCCCACTTCCTCTGTTTCTCTGGACGCTTCCTGTTCGTTGTGCATCGGAAATATACGTTGGCCCGGGGTGTCGTACTTTCCCAACGCTCGGCTGCTCGGCTTCTCCACCCCCGAGGATCTCTCCGGCCGATAACCCTTATAAACTGGAGCATTAGTAAGGCGCGGAACGACTCCGTGAGAGGGTATCTCAACTGATCTACACGCCGTACCGCGAGAGGGGGCGCAAAAGGCGTTCCACAATGAGGTCCGGGTGTATAAACCATATCTGCATCGGCGGCCTCCTCCTGGTCCCGGACTCGCTGCTCGGGGACCACCGCACCGCCATGCCCTATCGGTCCAGCCTCTACAGCGAAGTAACGTCCGGGTATCTTCGTGCCGGCATCTTCCTCGTGGTTCCACTGCCCACCGGGCTCACCTCCCAAATCTAACTAATTATCTACCGCGTGCCCTCTCGGAAGTTACTCTCACCAGGATTCTTACTTCAACTTACCGGTACCGCCAAGAACAAATCGAAACGACTTCTTCCCGCGCAGCCATCTGATCAACGGGAATTAGAGTAAGACCTGTATGGTAATTCGATGAGATTTTCTGGTCATTATGTCAGTTTTAGCGGCCCGATCGTGCGCAGGATAAAGACGTAGCAAGGTAAAGCGACATAATAAATTCTCCGGTGGAGCCAATTTTTTTGCGATTGCTGGTCACGCGCGGCGAAAGCCATAGTGCCGCAGGATAAAGGAGAACTCACGGCGAAAGGGCTGCGGAGTGCGCACACAAAATTCCGCACGCAGAAAGGACGACGATTGTGTTTATGATACGTTGGCCACGAGGCTCCGCTCGCTGGAATGTGAGGGTGTTCACGAGCCGCGATTAAGTTGTATCAAATCCGCGATTGAGTGCCTCGTGCGTCGCGAGCTCCACGACTATAAATGTCCGGGCCATGGTGTTTCCCATAATCTACGGGTGGGGGCTCGGATCGAGCTGTGGAAGGAACAAAAACACGAACGTACAAATTCATGAGAACGCATGAACCAACATACGAAAAAATTTAGAGAACTGATTAAAAATTGCGACTATAATTTATAAATTGTAATTGGAAAATAAAATCAGTAGAAGAATAATTCGCAAATGAGAACAAGACAGTTACGATGGAAACGAAGTGTAGAAGGGAAGAAGAAACAGAAGATTGAAGAGATAGTCAGTCGGATATAAGCGGAGCAAAGCTGGCAGATGCTCGTCTCGTCGTCGCCGTGCCGCGGTGCTCGCGGGGGCGCAAGAGGCATCCAGGTGCGGAGGTGACGCTCTACAATAACTCGTTCGGCTTTATGGTGTGGGTGGTTTATACTTTATGTGTCCCGCGGGACAATCACGGTGCGACGAACGATCCGGTCTCTTATTTCCAGCGAGGCTCTTCCCTTTTCACGTTCTTTACGGCGAGACGGCGGCGCCGTGCCGCTGCCTACGGTGCGTTGCGTGCCTGCTTGCTTGGGTGCGTGCGTGTACCTGGTGATACGTGTTGGCCCGAATGCCTTGCGGGCCATCAGGATCATCAAAATACAGGTCCCACCCATTTTCCCCCTTCCTTCGCACTTCTCGACATACTACTGGTCTAATTTACTGAGTTCATTACCCAGCGTGATTGCTTCGCCCGTTATTGCTATAATTGGATAAACTACCCTTAGCAATTGGTATTGATTTATAGATTATACGATGGAGGAGGCTTTCTTCTTTTTATCTTTTGGCACATTTCTTTATGGTTTCATCGACAATAATTCAATCGTTTTAAAAATGTCGAGACTGTTTTGCATTGCAAACTTTCTTATACTTTTTAATTCATCTAGATATGTATCTACTTGTTGGGAAATTTCGTGGATCCATGAGAGTAAAGCGTAGGTTATTATCTTGTGGCGAACATCGAAGCCACTCGTGCTCGTTTTCGCTTTCACAATGTTTTCTTCGCGGGACCAGCGTTCGCCATCAACACATCAACGAACATCGCTCTCCTTTTCTCGGCGCGGCAATTATCGCGCGTGACGTACGAGCCACGCCGCGTTACACGATCGAAAGACAGAGGAGAGTAAGTTGGAGAGATAGAAAGGGAGAGCGTGCGAGGGCGAGAGAGAAAAAGAAAAGTGGAAATACATGCAGCTCGAGAGTGAAGCAGGTGTAAGAAACGTCCGAAAAAGCGTGATGCAACGCGATAAATCAGAGTTCGGCGTGCTCGGCGAAGCGCGCGGATCGATATCCGAGATTGGCAACGTGCCAATTTCCTTTGGCGAGTGAAAGCAGATTTCGAGAAGGGCGCCGCTCGATCACCGACCCGCGTGCTTCAGGCGCGTCGCCGCGCCGTGCGGCGAGCAATGATAGGTGTGATAAATGCAATTATTCACGCTCGATTAAGAGGATCCAGGCACATAGTGTGGTTCCTCGCGATCGCACCGCATGATTGTCGTGTGGTCTGCTCGAGTTTTAAGCTGATTATCTTCTCGCGAAGTTCTTCCCCTGCGAAAGCGGCCGCACCGACAAATTACCATTTTCTCCAAGATCACCGTGACCAGGAACTGTAATTGCGAAACCGCTAGCAGTATGTAATCAGCGAGTGCCGTTTTTCGGAGGTAGAATTTCGGATTGCATAGAAGGAGGCTTCGATTGAAATTCGCGACGGCTCCCTCGAGTACAAGTACAAAAGAACAGGAAAACGTGGAAAGTCGAACTGAGGGGTATTAGAAAAGTATCGTCACCGGATGCAAGCACCACGCCGTGCTGTGCCGCGCCGTTTGTCACACAGTGTCACTTGGTATCTTCGACACGCACGAACGAGGATTCTCGATCGTATCGAATCGAAAGGGAGTAAGATCGAGGACCATCCACGAAGCGTAGATTATCCGTTTTCAGTTCTCCCCGTGTACCTGCTCCTGGGGGACACCATGAAATCCGGGCTCTTGGAATTGATGCATCGCCCTGCATGAGGATATATCACGTCGCTTCTCCTTTCTCGCATGGCTCTCAGAAATATTCTGCTCATGGATCACGCGCGCGATGCATTATCATCTTCATAAACTTTTGTCCTCGAGTACACCGTCCCCAAGATATATCGTTGCGAATTCAATAAAAAAAGTGGGATTGTAGGATGATTCCACGGGACTTCTTGCGATATAGATCCTGGAATTCGACTCTACCATTTTAGCAGAGATACAAGAAAATCAACGAGTCTTCCTTCTAAGAGAATTTATCACGTGGCGCTTCTCGTAGGATGCCTCGAGAAAAATATTCCATATTCCAGTCGCGACCCACGCACAATGCGTAGTGAAACCTTCTCGTGGCGTGAGGTACAAGAAGAAAGGAAGTCTTTCAAATAAATCACCAATCTAGGCAACAGGTGTACTATTGCCTCACGATTCAGGTTCTCGTCTGTGGGACTTGGCGGGGGATCCCTGTGAACCCGTCCACGTAGCGTACAGTATACTTTTCCTGAATCACCAAATATGCTACCACTTCCGAGGAAAAATATCTACATGAGTTTCCATCGGATCTTGGCCAGAAACTTGGTCTAGCAATTCATGCAAAGCAGTTCCCCTCAACTTACCATGTTTCGCTCAATGCTACTAATATCTCTACACATCTCAAAACATACATGGCACCATTTTACCATTCGAAACACATGTAGATTTGGAATATGATTCGAAAATAATGATATAAACGAAAGGTCGAAGTAATTTTTTTTCAGCGTTTCGTTCTATCTCTTGTTCGCGCGAAACGGACACAAGCATATTAAGCGTCTCACCCGTGGTGTACAAGGAATAAAGACTTCATCCGTGTCGAGTAGTCTCGCGTGCCTTTGCGCGCACTGTTCTCACGAAGCCCGAACACCGGGACTGGAGAGGTTGAGAGACCGTAGAGTCGGAAAGATAAAGAGTCTGGCAAATAAGAAGAAGACCAACGGAGAAGGGCCACTGAGAACAGCATCAAAAGTATAAGGAACAAGCAACCGAACGAGTCGAGACGCTTTAGGGCGGGGAGTCGTCATCGTCGTCGTCGAGGAAGGTGGCCTTGGTTTCGAATAAAATGAAATTAATCTGGAGGAGTTGTCAGAGGTTGGCGGCTCCTCTGTCCTAGTTCACAATAAATAAATCTAAAGGACCGGCCCCTGCGGTGTCCCAATTAATAAAGCCTTGTTCCAACCGCCCTGTACCGGAGAATAGCGCAACCCTTTATGATCCTGACGTCGATCACGCTTTTGGCTTCATTATCAATTGTTTCGGCGACTTCGTTTTGCCATAGGACAAATTTAATTAAATCTTGATTAATAAATAAGTTTGCATAATAAAAATAAACTTTGTCTTAATATGTACTCTACTGAATGACTAGAGGTTTCTTTGTCTGTGTTAGCTGCTTGCACGGTAAAGTCTGATTGAATTCTAAAACTCGAGATACATTCTGCGGAGCGATTCCTAACAACGAATAATCCCATGAAAATCTCCTGATATTACTTGCGGGATAAGAACTATTGATTAGAAGTAGACAGAGGTATCTCGCCGCGAGTGTTTCATCCCCCCGAGGCGAATTCAATTAAGCACTTCAAACTGAATGGAAAATCCTCGGATTTAATTAAATCCTCAATCGACGCAGAAACAACGGAAACCTACAATTTCCATGGAAAGAGAAGGAAACCGTAAGGGTTTCTCGGACTGTATTTCAGCCACTGGGCAATCGAAGAATACGGTAGAAGGAGATTAAAAACAACGAAATAAATCAGAGTCTCGATGAAAGCGTTTATAACGAAGAGAGATCTATCTCTATACAGAACCGCGTAGCAATGCGTTCTCATATACTGTTCTAGCTATATCCTATTATTACGCGGACCTGCTAGCACTCCCACGCCAAGGGTAACATGATCGGGGTTAATCTGACCGTGACCTGTGCGCTATGCCAGCACCTGCGCGGAGCCCAACCTAATTCCACTTTTTTCTTTGCCCACTAACATAGTTCATCCCCTCTTGCCCGTCTGGACGGCTCGGTTTCCCTGTGCTGGACGTCCCACCAGGAGAGATAAGCACCAACGATAAGGACCTCTCTCGAGAGAGGCTCGGCTAATAAGGATTTTTAGAAATCCTCCAAACCGCAATACCAGTTTCCTCGACAACATTTCACGGCCGTGGCTCTTTTTAATTAAATTTCGCGCTTCGTTTATTTATTCACGATCCACTCGTGGAACTAATGCAGTGGCTGCTTCAACGAAGCTTCTTTTCCTCGGAGACCAGAAATTCTAGTACGGTAGAAACTCCGATAAGGAATATGGCACTGCTCGCTAGTCGTTTCCTCCCTCTTTCTTATGTTCTTTTATCAGTGTACCTACAGATAAGGAGGTAAAGAAGAACAGCGAAACGAAAGGTGGTACCGGAAGGGGTGGGTCGACAGTTCGAGCAGGAGCCACGCGGGCAAAAGTCCGTGATCATAAATCTCGAGGTGTCCAATGGCAGTTAGGTGGTTTTATACGGAAACATAAAAAGAAGAGCGCGTTATGGGAAATGTCCTATCGGACCGAGGGACAGGTGCACCAACCATATAAGGTTAAAAGGCCATACGAGCTCGACTCTCACTCGGAACGCACGATAAACGCGGGTCGATTCGCTCGTGCCTCGCCCAGCTTCCACGCGACGAGTTATTACGAACGCCTACGCGTTCGGGAGAGGGACACACGAACCTTTTCTCTCGGAAACCCGAGACCATCGACTGTCCGACGAAAAGGGGGTTTGTTTTTCGTCGATAGCTACGAAAATTGGACGTGGGACTAAACGAGGAAGCCGTTACTTTCGAAATCTCCCAGTAGAATATAACTAGGTGTCTCATTCCAGCGAGAGGTTCTCTGCTTTCCTCGCGTTACGCATAATATGCGTGAGGGGTCGTTGCGCGTGTGCACGAGCCAGTCTCGCCTCCCTCGCATTGTGAGCCTACCAGCGTTCGTGATTTAAGACAGCTAGTCCCCCCACGAGACAGAACGCCACGCACTCTGGATAAATTATTATCCGGATAAATTATTATCTGTTAAGATCCTGTAGTTTTTATCTCTCACCCGAAGTTGCCTCGTCCGGTGGCTACTTGCTCGGAACCGATGCCAGTATCGTCCTTTACGTTGGGTTGTCCCCCCGATACCCGGACAGCAGCGTGCTAATTAACGTCACAATTAATCCGGCTTCCAAGCACCGTGCGACGGCGCACAAGGTTCACGCAGATTCCAAGGAACGTGAGAAAAAAGGGTAAAGAGGTTGGGAGGGTTGAACGAGGCAAGCTTTATGGCAAACCAGTACAAGTGAACTATCCGTACCACTTGGGTGGACGTTTATCGGTAATTACGTCGTACCGTTCCGATGTAGAGGGTAATTATGCTGGCCGCGATCAGCTCAATCAGTCTCAGGAGAGTCCTGAATAAAAATGCCAAATCGAAAAATCGTGGTACCACCGAACGATCGGTTGGTTAATCAGCTGGGCAGGGATTTCTATCGGAACTGTGGACGTCACCCGCTGACCCGTAGCTCTGTTCTTTTAATTGGGACCAGATCCGTATCGACGATCGACTGCAGGTGAATCGCAACGATTTGTATCACTGGCAGATCATTACTCATCGATCCTCCTCAGGAATTATCTCAGTTGCCATTGTAACGAGAATAAAAGGTTTGATTCACTGACCCTACCACCTGGGGTCAGTCGAAATTTTCCTTCGTTAGCGTTAGCTTTCGTTCGATGGATTCTCTTCGGATTTGTAGAAAAAAAAAAGAAAATAAATCTTCCTCTCCTCTTGATCCGTCGGCAACGAGTGAATACGAATTTTCCTCCGAATTTTCGCCTTCGTTAGCCGAATCCGAGGAATTGGAGCGCCGAATGCTTAATTCACTCTTTGCAATTTGGTCGCGCGCCGATAATTCAGTTTTTGGAGCTGCAGACTCATGAATATGTAGACCGTAACTCCGCCGCGGCACGGCACGGCCCAGCACGGCACGGCGCGCCCACTCGAAAAAGGGAACAAAAAGCCCTAGTCCGTCCGTTCTCGTTGTGTTTGCTCGTTGAATCGAGAGAATGCGCGAGTGCATTCCCGGCAGATACGATCGGAGGTAGTTTATTCGATGGCATATTGATCGGTGTGAACAGGTGGTAGAGACTCTAACTCCTACGAGGATGCATGTGTTGCTTGGCATTGCGTCGCGGTGGTCAGGTGGTGACGCTCGATCGGTTGATGCACGTGTTAGCCGGAAGCGGAAACGCGCTGTGGGAAACGGGGAAAGCCACAAGTGGCAAGAGCAGCCTAAGTCTAATGATGCGCATACATACATGTATAAATGCGGGATGACTGACTTCCGATGTAGTTTGCATCGCCTTTTCAAACGAATTGGAAATTAATTCAATACTAATTAGAAAACGGTTGATGCTTCTTTGATATTTAATGCGATAGGCATATCGGAATTGTGGGACCATAGCAAATGAAATATCAGCTTTGTACGTATCGGAAGAGTTTGCAACACCATTCGCCACTGCAGCACGAAACTGCACGCACTCACATTCGAATGCAAATTCGCAGGAATGTTAACGACCTAACGGTAAAAGCACAATAAATCCAATGCGGTACTTCGCACTTGTTAATTCCACCGAATCTCCAGCGTCGCCGATTATACGCGCCCGGGATTAACGCCGTCGTATTTCGTGCCGTGGGACGTTAAGTAGTATAAATGAAAAGAAGTACCAGCTTTTAAGTCCTTACCTCGCGTATCTCTGCCGTAAACCCTGCTTCGCGGTTAAAAAAGGAGCGAAGAATGAAACCGATGGAAGCTTTTTCACCTCGTCCCATCGCGTTGTCCTCCGTAATTCAGAGCGAATGTAGCAATCGGCAGAAGAGTGGCTTGAAATCCACCAACACTTAAATCGCGAGTTGCGATGAGAAACAAGCCGAAAATACCTTTCGCGAAGGCGGAGGCAAAGAGTGCCTTGGCGAAACTTTCAAATCACCCTGGAACTTTGTACCAAGAGTTCGTGTATAGCCTATGAAAGATTACGCCAAAGCTACGAGCGAGTATAAATTGAAGAACAAGGACAGAAGTTGAGTAGTTTCGCTTCTTTAAACTTTTTTATACAATTTCCTACAATCTAAGATCAACGGTCTGCAAGCTTTCGAACAACTCGTGAACGTCTAAAAGATTTTACCTAAATCCCCAAATATTTTTACATTTTTTTAATCACAAAGTTTAATCAGTCAATAATTAAGAAATCCAATTAAATGTACAAAGTAATCGACACGCATCGGATTCCGTATTATTCCTATTCATCTTTTATTACAAAACCCTTTGTGCATTGTCCATATATCGTGGACAGTCGTGCCCATTGCACAAGCTGATCAACTTACAATGGCCACAATGCACGGCCCGTGGATCGACAGCTCGTATCTTTAAATGAAATTCTCGGCTTTACGAGGTACTGGTAAAATGCTACGATGACTGAATCCAGCATCACATCCGGCAATAAAACCGGGCGCGAATCACTGGCAATCTCCGGCAAAGCCTCCTTAATGAGGAAATTTAACGCGGTGTCTTAATGACACAGGTTTCCATTAACAAGTCATAATCCGCGTTTTATCGATAACTATCGCAGGCTCACCAAGCATCCCTTATCATCGGTTACTATAGCTCGTTCTCCAGTCGAGTATAAAATTTACAAAAAAACGCGTCTCGAATCACCAAACCGATTAAACACCTTTACTGCCGCAGTAAATAAACAATTAGCGTGTTTCTCGCCGCGATTCTTTGCGGTCTCTCAACGGGTCAAGATGTCTGGATGCACAGTTTAATGGCTCATCGTATGCAGGCCAGATATACCGAGAGTAACATAGAGAGGATTCGCAGTCTTATTTTCCAATCAGCAAGTGCAATCAGCGGTAACATGTAGTCATAGAGAAATGCTCATCCGATGGTTCATCCGATGATGGTAATGGGTTCGACATGATAAGCAGGCATCATTAAAAGCCCTTATTCATCCGAAAACAAAACTTTTACCCTCAAAGAAAGAATCTTTTGTCCTAGACAACTTGTCGTCTAAATACTTGGTAAGAAATCTCTCGAGAAAATCGACACCAAAGTCTCGTCCCAAGCTACACGATCAAGTTATCGGACGATCTAAAGGGTTTGGAACTGGCTAGTGGTTCAAGGGCCCGCGAGCAAAGAGATTCTGACGGATACGCGGCGCCCTTCGAAGACGTTCCCTTAAAACCCAAGCAGGATGGTACATACTATAGTACACTGTGATCGTTAGGAGCCTTGCAGCTTGGCTTGGGCGCGAACGTCGGGAATAAGATAATCAGCCGCGGCGCATAATGGGTTCGGGGGCGTGCGAGAGTAACGCATTGCTTGAAATATTTAACGAGAGTGTAATTTGACGAGATACCAACTTCCTCCGCACGTTCTGGCCAGCATTTACCGCGCTCGCAGCTTCATTTACGAGTTGTATCTTCGTGCCGGAGGATGCTGCCTTTTTGTAGCAGTGGGCACGTCCCACTTGTTATCTCAAGCCAGATAGAAACATTGGCTGGATGAGGTATTAAACTCTAGTACAGATAATCGACGTTCGATAAGAGGACTAGGCTCTTAATTTCATCGCAGGCGTGCGATTGGTTCTGAAAGTATCCTTCCGGACACTCATCGATCGTGGGAGGTCCTTGTTCCTTGTCACGAACGCATATATTATTTTTCCCTTTCTCTGTGAACTTTCTTTCGAAAGCTTAATTACTACTCAATTTCATCCGCTACATTATATCGTACAAACCCTGCTTTTCCCTCGTTTTACGAAGAATTTGCAAATAAAGACGCCGAGCACCCTTCAGCCCTTGGAGCACACTTTGTCCCTCGTAAGCAGCGATCGAGTATGTGCACGATTCCCGTGAGTACCATGTAGACACGCAACTCACCGCAATATTTTCTTCCCAGTCTCTTTTTCCCAGGGGGAAAATATTGGTAGTTGAGCTGATTACTGGCGAAGCTACCCGCAGAATAGAGTATTCATGCCGGCGGGCATCTTCCGTAGGTTGGAGCACGTCCGGAGTCCACGTGCCGCGAAAGAGGACGCGTCACATCCGTAGAACGCGAGTGGTGGTCGCGCGAACCGCGTTAGGAAGTAATTCTGAATGGCTAATTAGAGAGACAATGACGCGGAACTCGACGCCAGGCCGGAAGCCGCCGCGGAAGGACTATTCTCGGTGTGGAGCGAAGTGGCGGCTGGCGTGCTGCCGTTGCCACCATCACCAAGGCGAGTGTCTCTTCCGCATCGCAATTATAGCCAGTGGACTTCTCTCGTTCCGGATGCTAATTAAGATGCACAATGGAAACTTTCGGTCCTTGCATAATAGCCAGTCCTCCGGTGGCGCGTTGTTAAGAATTTCGCGAGAAAATTGCTCAGCGAAATGCCGAGAGAGCATCGTTTATTCAGAGCTCGCGAACCCGAGACTCTCCAAAGTACTGCTGCAGTAACCGTTTCAAAGGGTGCCTCGGATTTCTTAAGAATAGTGCGCGCGAGACTGGAATGAAAATCGGTTAAGCACCCGACTGAAGACGTATTATTAATTACAGTTTTTTAAGCCGCCCCAAATACTCCATTCACGCACCGAGCGATTAAAAATACAATTGGATAAAAACAGGAGCGGAATAAAAGTTCATTGTACGATGGAAGTTCTTATTCCAAGGAATCTGGATAAACGAGCGAGGAGGGTAAAGCTTCTGATAGTCGAGCCGGAGGAAAATGTTGAGTGAAACCGCCACGTGGCAGCTATAAGCGCGTCGAGTGTTCGAGATGGTTTGACGGTGATATCACGTGGAGGAGAGGCTCCGTGGAGGCATGGGGAGAGCGAAATTTGTCGCGAGTGGAACGTGCCAGTCGGTGGCCAGACGCGGCGAGCGTTAATTGAATGTCAAATAAACGTAAGAGAGCGGGAAGAATTATGGGCCTTAATGACAACGCCCGTGTCGCGCGTATATCGGTCATCGACTTATAAGTCATTGTCTACCGTGACACGCGGACAATTTTTCATGCCACCTGGCAGGCTCCTTGTTACCATGTACTTACTCGGACTTTACTTGCAGCAGACATTTTGTCAGCGGGATCGATCTCGAGAGTCGCTGCAAAAAAGTCCTGCACGATTTATCTTGGAAATTTTTAAATAGAGCCACTCGTCCGACTTTTCGAGAGAGAGATAGAGAACCTGCTTGACTTTAAAAAGAAACCTTTAACCTGGAAATATACTGAGCAAAAAGTAGCTTGCCTCTCGCGCGCGTTACCTAAATAATTTTCTCACTCGAGAAAATTTCAATGTTGCTGCGCGTTCCACTCGCAGAATCTTGGAGTTCTCTAAATATAATTGTTTTGTACCCCGGGGATTACTCGCCTCGGTCGATCTCTATTTTGCGCTTTGTGCGCATTGCTGCTCGTTGCAAAAACTTCTCGGACGAGCGACAAAAAGCTCAGCGAAGCATCAATTTTGCTCCCTTCTGCCTGAAAGTCTTCTTCTCCCTGACTTTAACCATGGGAGCTGTTCGAGAAGAGAAAAGCAAGGTGAGTGGACGCGCAAACCTTGCAAAAGCTGTGCTGTTACGCATGACGGCTTAATAATTGTATGCGCCGCTTGGTCGGGAGAATCTGTTTCACGTGTTGCCGCATAATTACTATGATCCTGCGGTTCACGGTGCTCCAGTTCCTTACGGGGGAGAGACAGCCGGGAGATCCCGGTGACCCCCGCTATGGCTTTCGCTCAAAAAGAGCCGCCACCGAAGAAAACCCGCAATCACCGCGTCAAGAAGCGAAACTTTCACCGGACGATCGTTCTCACGTGCCTCTTCGTTGTTTCCTCCTTGGCGAGTCCGCTGACTTTACGTATTTGGAGCGCCGTCGATGTCGAAGGTTTTCATAAATCACCAGTTGCCCAGCTCTTTCCATTTGCGCAACTACAATACTCTTCTTGAAATACGCACACACATTCATGAGAAACATTTTGTACAAAATAAATAAAAATCAATTTTATAATCCTTAATAATGTTACCAAGTAAGTAGTAATCCATTGCGTGTGTGGTAGAGAAAATACGATTTCAGTGACGTCTTCATCGGGACATAATCCGATGCCGATGGTTATGATCGGGGACACGATAGATGTGGCGGACATCCGCGGTTCGCGTATGCATTTATGCATTGACTTCCGAGCTTCGAAGCGCGCGTGGATGCAGATGCGGCACGATCGGACACACGCACGCATTGCGGTGCGGCCTGGTAATCCTTCCCGGCGCTCGCAATGGCCGGAATCGTGAATTCAATTGCCTCTGAATTGGATGCAGTCGCGAGAGAACGGGTCGCAAAGAAGAGGACAAGACGAAACGAGAGAAAGAGAAGAGAATGGGTCCGACGAGCGAGGTTCGAGGCACGTACGCGTGTGCCGCCGTGAAAGCCGACCATGCGGTCCATAAGACTGTCATAGAGAGACGAGAACTATGCCGCACCTTCCTGCACGAAGCTATTCCGAATTGTGCACTCGCCTTGGACAAACGCAACGAGCGACAGCTTTCGTCTCTCTTCGAGAGACAATTTGTCACGCGACCCTTGGCTGCTGCATGAAACGAATAGGCGAGAGCAGAGTACAATTCTACTACTTTTGTCCTTCTTGCTTCTCTTGTTTATGGATGTTTGCTAGCGGAACGTAGGCAAGGAATTCAGTATTAACGGCGGTTTATAATCATAAGGCTGGGACGCGCTGGGCATATGCCAAGAATAAAAATGTGCCAGTTTCAAGCTTGACTTATGTTGTCTCCGTGAGGTCGCCAATGCCAACAAAGGCAGTCTCGTACCGTGATTGCCGCTCTCGAGGGGAAAGATCTTCCAAGTAGGTGACGGCTCGCCGCGTCGAGCCGAGCCGAGCCGAGCCGCTTAACCGAGCCCAACTTGAGAGCGCTCGAGATCACTTACTGTACCAAGTGCATCTCTAGCCAGGAAAATTTAAGTAGCAACTCCCGTTCCTAGTCAGACACTGCCGTAGAAATTACCTTGCCTGCAGTTGAATGTCCCACTAACTGCAACCAGCCTCGCAATATCCTCAAGACTAAGCCAGTACGTATATCGATAGAAACGCTCTAACATGCACTTTGCATGAAGTTTCATGAAATCCAGTAAAATTCGAGAAAAACATCCATGGGTTTTAGCTTCTTACGGAAGAGACTTTCGATATATACTTTAAGTACTTTATACAAAATAAATGCCCAAATATGCCTTAGAATATAGGAGCTAAAGGTGCTTTGCTATTCGCTTGTATGCGACTTCAGCCAAATTTCCTTCGAGTACCCTGTCGCGACAAGATTCCCACGCAGCCACATCAAAGGTAGGAAGTATCCGTCTCAGGAAGGCATCTACTTAAATCAATTTCATTCTCGCAATTTTCCTCTTGCGACTCGAGTCTCGCGGTGAGAGTGACGTCAGTCATGCCGTGATTGAGGGTAAAAAATTGCGAGCGGATTATGCGCGCACAGGGTTGAGGTGTAGCGTGGTATGGCGCGGTGGAATGCATGAGCGTGCGATCAATCCAGCGGCACTCGTCGCGCGGACCAACCGTGACGACGATTCCGCCGCGTCATGTGGACAGGCTGCACAAGAGTACGCCGTGAACCTTGAAGAGGCCCCAGAGAGAAAGAGAGAATAATGGATTCACGAGACCGGCGATAATGGTCGCGTAACGAGCCTCGGAATAGAGAGGGTCGCTCTTGCCACGACTTCGTCCCGTGAGTTTCCATTTCGCCTCTGCGTAGAGTGGGTACACTCCGTGGACTGCAAACAAATTTTTGGCTCGGTCGAGAACATCGAGGACACCCAGGAATTATGTATTTTTCCGAGGTAAAGAATAAAGTTTTTTGGCTAATTAAATATCGTTTGCGTATCATTAAGCTAGCCTTAGCTAATTGCGCTTATGAAAGTTAAACTGTAGGAGGAATTCGAGGGGTAGGATACAGTTGGAGCGAAGAAGAATACAGTGGAGAGATACCAATGGGAGAGAAGAATCGAATTGAATATTGCGACAGGCTGTCTTGACGACTCATTCCGGTCCTTTCTTCGGCTCTCTTGCAACGTGTTTCAAGCGGTATTCATCGCGAACTCGATAGAAGCAAAATGCTTAAATTCATGCCGGCTTTATCGTCCGCATCTTTTTGTCTCTATTGGAAGGAGATAAATTAAAAAAGATAACGCGACAGAACGTAGGCACGTAGTCCTTTGAGCGGTCCAGTGGACGGGCGTACCGCCCACCGAGGGACAAAAACGAACTCCTCCATTCGACGAAGCAAATATAATAAAACTCCCCCCCAACGAGTGCTTTGCATTCTGCAGCGCAGCCACGTCGTGTTTATTCACCGGGACTATCTGCATTAAAACTAAATTCTTCTCGGTAAGTTGAAGCTCGCGCGAGCGTAAATCAATTTTAATTTTCTGATAAATTGCTGGAAACCGAATCGAACACCGCCACCCCCAATATACCGTAAGAAGCTGTGTAACACAGCTTTAACGTAGTTGAATAAAGGTTCTTCCTTGAATTATGTAACTTTAGCCTTGATTGGACTTGTGGCCAAGTTTAATTGGCTTCCCGCGGAAATGCTATTAGCTCGATTTATCTTCATTAATTCGAGCATGCCGGTAAATTCGTTGAGAGCCACTGATTTCTTGAGTTAACCACTCCGCTTCTGCCACGAGACTCAAGCGAGAGGCGCCAAGACGCTGGGATGTCGCCGACCTGTGCTCTCGTCTTTCAGCCACTCCCACTTTCAGCTACCGTCTTACACCCCGACTGTCAATCTCGCGTGCTGGTGCCAGCTAAACGAAGCGACAGCGGATGACTTTCTAAGACCATTGTCAGGATAGGAAAGCTTTGCGGGTTTCATCCTTGGTCACCAAGGACGTGATCAGAGTCGCGCTTCATTCCTCAGGAGGCCACCCCCAGCAAACACTATTTCTCTGTCTCCTCGAGATACGGTGTTGCCAGTGGCTTCAAGAACACACGACTTGGATCGCGAGCGTGTTCTCAGCGAAAACAAACCCCGTCGTACTGCTTCCTCTTGACTTTCGAAGTTTTCCCCTACCCCCAAGTGTCTCTGGGTGCAAAGCAAACATTCAGTATAATTCAGTCGACGTCGCGCGATTGGGGAGGGATAGTAGTTACACTTTCTGCCAGCAAGCAGCCCTTATCTTCCAATTTTCCTCCAAGTGAGCAGGAACTGCAGGCAAGCAGGCATCCAATTCCCTGCTCGCCTGGCTGAAAAACTTGCGAGCACACCGCCGTACAGTCCACGCTTTTCTTTTAGATTAGAATCGTTGCCTGGAATCTTCTCATTTCCCAGGAAACATCGTGGACCCCCGAATTCCGTGGCGAAGACCGAAGAGAAATAGTCAGAGACAGTGGATCGTTTGCGAGTCTCATTTGAATAAGACAAATGAAGACATCCGGGAGACACACGGCGAGACCGAGGAAGCTGATACCCGAGATTGGCTCGAGGATCACCTACGGCGTGGCCAAGCATCGAACCCTACCGATTGATCGCTATCGTTACCAAGACAATGGTCCACGAGGACTTACTCTAGCTTAAGGATCGGCCGGATCATCTTAGATACCGTACCACCTAACAAATAAGAAGCTACGTTTTTTTCTCATCACGCCCCGATCCTCAACTGTTGTTATTCGTTCAGCGCATTCTTCAACGTTTAGCTCTTTACCTCAAGGAAATTACCATTCGATTATGCAAATATGCGCCGCGTTGCGTAATTGCAAAGTTCCGATCTACTCTCTGCAACCAGGGCAGGATAGTTAGGATATCACGCGAATAAAAACTTTTACCTAAGCACCATGCAACTCGATGAAATCTGGGACCTATGCATCGTTAGGCAAATAAGGTGGCGAAGGAAGAATCCACTTGTTCAACCTAATTTAGGGTAATTTGCTCGGCTACCGGATGCGGTAATCAGGAGGTAGTATTATCGTCAGTTCCTTTCGTGATCATCTAACAATGCCATGCACCAGAGGTACAGAATGCAGAATATTCTGGTTCTTCTGCGAATCCAATCACGCTTCAATCCAACTATCCTACAAGATACTTCCTCGAAAGGCTGACTTGGTTCACCCAGCCTCGAAGACCAGTGGAGCATGATTATAGGTATTCCCTCTCGATTCTCTACGCTTTGGTTCGGGTTCGTATTCGGGATCGTGTTCGGGCTGGTGTTCGGGCTGGTGTTCGGGCTTGTGCTTGGACTCGAGCGCGCGCGTCCATGGGGGAGGCGTAGTCGTGTAGGGGGGTTGTAAGCGTAGCGTACCGAGGGTGTCTGCGCAACTCCCTGCCCGTCCTTCGCCATCTGCTGGAAGCTGCAAGAATCGGGAGATGTATTGAACAGGCTCGGTGCGCGTGCAGAGATGCGCGAGTATCCGCGAATTCCCGGTAGCGGTGGCAGCAGCGCGGCGTGGCGCGGTACGGGGCCATAGTCTGCACAATAAAGAAAAAATCGTGGGGGAGCAAGAGGGAGGGAAGGAGCGCGAGAAAGGGTGGCGGAGGGATAGCGACAGAGCGCGAGCGCGAGCGCGTGCGAGAGAACAGTAGGGGTGGAAGGGAGGGAGGGAGGAGAGACACGGTCCTAATCCTCCTGGACGGCGAAGAGGCAGACTCGATTAATAGTCGCGGTCGCGAGAGAAACGACGTCGCCCTCGGCAGTGCCTGCGGGATGAGAGTCGCCGCCGCTACTATCGTCAGCACCACCAGCAACGTCGCCCTTTAAGCCAAGCTTCCGGAGAGCAGCACCACTTCGATGGGCCAGCAGCGTCGCGTTCCCTCGCAACCAAGCGTCTTGATTCGCCGCTTTAAATCCGAAGCGTGCCGCTGCCGACTCGATAGGTCCTCGTCGTCGGACATGTAAACGCGCCGACGCTTACTTCCGTGCACTTCCGTGTGTTCTGTGACAGAGAGATCACCGGCTAGTCAGGCTCAGTGCGAGCAACCCCCGAGGAGGATGAGGCCGAGTGCGATCGTGCTGTTGGTCTTGCTGTGCGCGTTCTTCATCACCCCCGAGGCGAAGCTGCGCCAGCAGGCCGCGGTCGACGACGATGACGACGACGATGATGATTGGGATGACGCGGATGACGAGGATGACGATTCCTATCAAACCAAGCCGGAGATTGACGACGATGGACGAATTTACAAGAACCCGCGAAATTCCCCGTCGGCATTGTGTCCGAGGGACGAAAAGGGTGCTAAGCTTTTGGGCCAAAACTGCCTACGAAAGTGTTCCACTGACGAAGACTGTAAGAGTAAAAAGAAGAAGTGCAGGTGCGACGGTATTTGCGGAATGTCGTGCATCAAGCCTGACAGGGAATGTCCCACTCTAAATGAGATTGAGCATGGAGTGATGACGGTCACCGGGAGATTCTTCGGGGATAGAGCGCATTACACTTGTGATCCTGATTACATGACTGTTGGCTTGAGGGAGAGATCCTGCCAAGCCGACGGACAATGGTCCGGCAGCACTCCGTCTTGTAAAAAGGACCCCAAATCCTTCTGTTCGGAACCACCGAAAGTAAAGAACACGCGGAACAACGCGCCGCCGGATCAAACGACCTTTGATTTGGATACGGAAGTGCAGTATTTCTGCAGTCACGGATACGTGACGAAAGGGGTTAAGAAAGCTAAGTGTCTTCTCATGGAAGACTCTGCTAAGTGGTTCGGACCTGATATCGTATGTGAGCCTCAGAATTGTGGACCTCCGGCGGATATCGCTAATGGTTGGCACGCCGGTATGTATTCACTTGCTTGTCCGATTAACGTCATATGTTTCTTAATAATCCAAACAACACTCTGCAGATTTGAATAAAAAACAAGACTTTCTTTCTTTCTCTTTCAACAAATTATTATATTTCTTGGCTTTGCCTCTTCTGTTAAAGGCGAATGTTACACGTACGATTGTCGTGTGTCGTATCATTGTGCCGATGGGTACGAGTTAGTAGGAAAGGCCGAAAAGATCTGCCTCGCGGATGGCACGTGGACACCCCAAGAATCACCACAATGCGTTCAAGTAATCAGTCTAACATTAGTTAACATATTCTAGTTCGAAAATCATACGTGAGAGAGCTAGGTTGAGGAATAATATCCTGGTTTCGCAGGTTACATCAGTGCAATGTCCGAAGCCGGAAAATCCGGTGAATGGAAGTGCGGTTTACACTTCTTACGCGTATAATTCCATCGTATCGTACGAGTGCACTTATGGATATGTGGTTGTGGGTGCTCCAACCAGACGCTGCGGTGCTGATAGAACATGGTCTGGGAAAACACCCACTTGCCAAAAGATTAACTGTGGTTCACCAGGAGTTTTGTATAACGGCTGGATCGAGAATATGGAGCAAGGTTGGTAGAGACCCATACAGGATGTATCATTGATAGCATCATGGAGCAACGTCTCCGGTTAATACAGGTGTTTGTAATCCAGTCCTGATACAAACCAGAATATTACGTTTGATTAATAGGTACCGGTTTAGGCGCTAGCATCATTTTCCGCTGCAAGGATCACATGAAGCTCGAAGGTAACACATCCTCGGTCTGCGAGATCGACGGCAAGTGGCGTTACCCATTGCCACAGTGCCTCGCCCCATGCGTCGTGCCTCAGATCGAGAATGGTCAGATCACCGTTGCCAATCACAGCGGCAGAGATTACATCAACAACGTTACCGTTGTCGAGCACGGCGAACGACTGTTGGTTTCCTGCGTGAAGAACTACGAATTCGCTGGAAATAGTACCCCGGTGGTTTGCAATAATGGTACCTGGTCAATTGTGCCAAGCTGTTCGCCAGCAAGATGCAAACTAATGCCGAAACGGCCAAGAAACGGGATGGTAATCGCGCCGAAAACTGATCACGGGATGAAGGCGATCTTCAAGTGTAAGGATGGGTACGAATTGGTTGGGGGTGGCCCCATGAACGACTCGGTATCGGTCGAGTGCAGATATGGAAATTGGACTGGCGATATTCCTCATTGCGTGCAACTGTTCTGTCCATTCCCTGGGTTAATTGAAAATGGCAAGGTCCTCTTGGTAGGCAACATGGGAGTATACGACTATCGGCCTTACGTCAAGAAGATCATGAACAACAAACAAATTATGTACGATTGTGATAAGGGATATGTACTCGATGAAGGACCTACTGGAGCAACGTGTATCGGTGGTAGCTGGAGTCCAAAGCAATTTCCCAAATGCATTCTCGGGCAGCATCCAAGACTCCGATGGAGCCGTCGTCGAAGATCCGTTGACAATGATGATATGCCGCAAAGTTATAGGTAAGTCTCATTACCAATAGAATTAATTACAATGTAGTGAAATTAAGGCGCTATCTCCATTGTTCTTCTAATGGGAATTTGTCTATTTTACTGTTACAGGAAATTCATTCAGTTCTTCAGGAAAGTTGGCAAAAAGTTTCTGCACTTGGAAATGAGTAAGAGTCGCGAGCACGCAAAACGACGGGCGGAAATGAAGAACTTGGCGAATTCCAGTCATCATGAAAACAATACGGCCAGCGAGAATATGGTGTGGAAGAAGCATCCAGGTCATGGGAACAAGTCGCGGCTCAGAGAGGAAAAAATGATCGACTTCTTGAAAATCGTGTACCGGAAGCTTCAGCGTCTCGACAACAAAAACTTTAGCAACGTTACGAATGGCAGTATGCACGATCTTCTAAACGCCATGAGCAAAAACTTTTTCCACGTTGACTTATCCATAGCTCGAAAGAACAATTCGGAGAGAGGTCACTCGGAATTTGAAATAAAGAATCAACGAGAATTCTTAAAGCTGAAGCGCGAATTCGAGCGAATAATGCGCTTCTACTACAAGTCGATGAGATGGAATGACAAGCAAAATCGAAAAGACTCAAAGAAGAAAGGCCAGGCCCACGGTGACAAAGGCAAACGAAGCAAGGATAAGAAAAAACACAGGAAAAACTACTTCAAAGGATTTTACGAATTCGTAAATAATTATTTAACCGAGAAACTTTCAATGATGGAGGCCCGCAATGCTACCGAAGAACTCATGAAGAAGATGAAGATCGACAAGTTCACCGTAAGAAACGGTACAACTTTCACCGTAGGCGAGATGTATGCATTTTTCAAACATATCATAGAATCTAAACTCAATGCCACAGAAGAGAACAAAATCCCAAAAGAAAAAGCCATAAATGTTACCTCCAAGCCAATTACCAGTCGTGCAATTCCATCCACAACAACAACAATAACAACAGTATCGTCAACCTTATCCGTGACAACACCGATAACAACGTCAAGTACCGCAACAACTTTGGTAACGTCCAAAACCTCGGGTTCGGAGGATCGACTGGATCATCAATCTTCGACAATATCCAGCAATGATCCATCAATCCTGGAAAACGAGATCCCAGCGAAAGAAGGGGTTCCAAAGCATCGCAGCAAGCGAATACGCAACGCCTCGGAAGACGCTGATCCCGCTCACCAAAATCGAAAGTTACTCTCAGTGACAGCGAAGACCACCGAATCGAAACGCAAGTTGAAGAAGAGATCAGTCAGCAACGAAGAAGCGATCCGCAGGCAATTCACGTTCAGAGAACTCGAGGCACACCAGCAGAGTCGCTCGAAGCGATTCCTGCCTCACTCGGAGCTGGATAATCAAATTTTCTTGAAGAACTTATATCTCAACGCGTACGAGGATGAGTACAAGGCGAACGTGAAGCGTTCGATCGTTGTCCAGGAGAATCGAGCCACCGGTGGATCCAAGAGACGCAAGGGGAATCTCGACGCGTACGAGATCAAGTGATGAGATATTGTGTTGTGATACTGACGGAATTCACTGACAAGTCACTTTACCGATATCAATCGATCTTAGGCGAAGTATGCAGCGTATGCGATAGTCATAATCGTTGTCCCTTGGTCGATGCGCATTGTACGACGTGTATCGCGCTTTTTCGAACGAATCAATCTTTTACACGCGAGTCTTCGGTGTATCCGGCTCGGGTGTGCTATTGCTCGGTATACCGCGATGCCAGACGAGAACTCGTGAGTCGAGGGTTCGTTGTTGTTTTCTACCATCCCTCCCCCTTCCGCGGATTATTGGTGTTCTTTCGAGGTGTAGTGCGAGTTATGGGTTGGAACCCTTCCAAACGTAGCAGCCATTATCGTAGTATTAATTGCGGAGTGAACGTAAGTCTCCTTCATGATCCTAGTTAGCTCAGAATCGCATGAACTTTTTTTCTTTCAGGCGTCGGCTATTCCAGCGCACAAATCCGATACTACAATAGGTACGTAATGCAACCTAGTAGTGTACGTGTTCACGTGTATTTTAAGTAACTCCGTGTGATCCGGAGACATTTGGGATTCGCCTGGTAAGTCGGTCTTCATTCGTGATGAGTTTACTCGCGGGCTGTGTTTAGTAGAAATTAAATTGTGCTCATTGGTGTCTTTCAACAATTGTTATCGAAACGCGTCGCGCGTCGACCCTGTACATAATATATTGCCAATTATTTCTTCTTTCTCCTATTTTACTACGCGTATTAGAGTTGCACCACGCTCGTAATAATGTTCTCGTCCTTCTCTTCACACTAGTCGCAACCGGAGTTATATTCTACTCTCCTTCTACGAGATTTCACGGATTAGCTGTCGAAACTACACTCACACACGTATACCCAGTCTTATCACAAGCAACGAACGAGTATCATTAACCTGTAGTAAGAGAAAAAAAAAATATAGCGTACAGTATGATAAGAATCAAAAAACACGTCTCACTATTTAGCATACAAGAGAGTTCGCCTAGAGGAAACATCCCCCTCCTCCCCTCTTCCCAACGGTCAAACTACGAGAACGAGCGGACAAGTTCTCGCGGTCGGCAAATTCTAAAGCACACCCACGTACCGAAATTCCCTCCACTGTGTGTATATTCATTTGTGGCAAGTTGTGTTTGCCCGCCAGATATCCACTCTCCAGCCTTTGTGCAACATCAACCTCCGCAACTCCATGGTATCCCTCGTATAACGAATTCCACGCGATTACTTCCACCCTTTCCGCGAATTCCTTCCCCCGAAGCCTCGGGATTAACTCTATCGTCAATCTCACGAAAGCGTCCACAATACTCAAAGACAAAAAAAAAATTAAGCGTTCAAAGTTCAATTTGCTCTTAATATCGATTCTCATTGAATATAAAAAAAGACAAAATGTATGTAGTCAGATCGTGTTTAAGGTAGCCAATACGTAGACGTTATCCGGTAGCCCAGCAGGATGAGAGAAGCACGTCGAATAATCGGTAGGGTGAGAGAGAGAGGGAGAGAGAGGGAGAGAGAGAAAGAAAGCGAGTCTCCGGCGCCAGGATCCTGACGATCGGTCCGGCTGTACCGCAGCAGCTGGGGTAATTAAGTTTGAAAGTAATCGGCAGTGGAGCCGAAGCAACGATGAGGCGAGAACGGAGCAGAGGGGCGCGGTTCAGTCGGCGTGATTCGCGGCAGTCCGTGGGACGTGCACGGTCCACCTGTCAATATCACCGGGTGTCATTAATTACCGAGCAATTATAATTGCCGAACGGTGCGGCAGCAGCAGCAGCGTAGCGCGGCGGTTCGAGCGTGTCCGATGTTATCTGGGTCCGCTTGCCGCGGTACTCTCGTTAACACGTCCGCCCTGACAGTGAGCGGCTTCGTGGAATCGCGCTAAATCGATTAATCCTCGACACGCATGTTCGTCACGATAAGGGTGGATCGTTGGCAGATATTTATGGGAACTCGGGGATAATGTGTCTTCTTACGAGAGTAAAAAAGAAGTTCCCATGCTCGGCCGCTCTTAGCGCCAGGTTTCAACATTTTCTACCTAGCGTACGAAGATCGTTTCTTATGACTTAGCGATTACTGTCTAAATAAGTGTTTTGTATGTAACCTAGCGCCGTACCGATGATCAAAATCAGTTCGTTTCGAACACCCGTTAGTATGGATGTATAAAATCAAACCGTACATCTTATTCCGTAGTGTTAAGGAACTATTACTGTATGCGACTGAATTCGGAATAAAAGTTTCACAATTTTCTTTTTCTTCCTTCTTCTTGGGCGCCTTATTCCACAATTCCCCCGAGGGCTAAAGGGTCTCTCGTTGGAAATTCCACGAGGCAGCGCGACGGTACATCTGCACTCCTCTACTAACGTGGAGGCACGTCACAGCCACTTGCCTCGAATTGAACCGATAAAATCCGCTACTACTATTTCATGGAAGCCGTATTACACCGTAACTCCGTGTTTCATCGCGCCAGCATCGGTGCATGTGGGAGTCTTTAAAACTCGCTTAAATCGATACGCACGGGGGGCAATGTGCTCGGGCATCCTTAAATGGCAAGCTATTAGTACGCCTGCGTCTAACAAGTAGCTCGACAGAGAGTAAGAGAGAAGAAAAAAAAAAGAGCGGCGGTGTGCACGCATCACTAATTCAGTTAGCTCGTTCCCGCACCAGAGCATTATTCCAGTTCATACAGCGATGATTACGCGGTCAGTCGATCCGGCGCTAAACGTGCTAAGCGGGCGAGGCCTCTTTGCTCGGCTTCCTCGTCGATTAGAGCCTGCCGTACATAGCATCTTCCACGTAAATACGGCCCAAGAATTCCGAAAGTGTACTAACGAGCGACAAACGAGAACCCGAGTCGGTCAAACGAGCCACACAAGCCGCGATGCGGTTTAATTCTTGCGAGCTACTAATTACTAACGACACCAAGTCGTGCTACTGGTGCACAACCATCCACTTGGCCCTTTTGAATTAGTCACTCGCCGCGATTCTTTCAACAAAGCGGAACGCGCCCAAAGCGAGCATTCTACATAGCTTCGTTCGAAAATGAAGTGAACCTTAGAGTTCCAACGAGATGTCCAAAGCCAGTAGGTCTAGTTGAAAAATGGCATCACCTGCCAGTAGGGGTGCACTCGAGAGAAGCAACTTCGAAGCAATGAATGCAGTGGCGACTGCAGTTGGTGGTGCAAGGCGACGAGTGAGTTTACGAACGACAATGCAAGGCTCGTAGTTGGCTTCGTATAGGAGAGCCAAGTAGCCGATGATAATCTCATTGAAAGAGAAGTTAAGCGGCGCGGGCTTCCTGCCAATTCAGCGTGCCAAGTGTCGCCTTGGAGCAGTCAATACCGCGGCACGAAATTGCTCGGTGGCTTCGGCTCAATGAAACCCACTAGTATTTCACTCGAGGATTTGCCTAGATAACCGCGGTAGATAGGCGTGCCAAGTTAGCCAGAGCATTGTGCTTTCCACGAGTTTATGAATGGAGCGTGCCTCCACTGACCAGGGCTACCGTGCTTCCAGAATAGCTTGCAAGACTACGAGAAAAGGGTTTAGAGACTTTAAAGTCTTTCAGCCGTGAGCTGTTGGACAATTGACCACTGGGTCCAATTCCTTCGCGAGAAGGTGTGCACGAGCAGCAGTAGCAGCAGTCCAAGGAACTTTCCTGGAAGTTCTTCCTCTCGTGAACCACTCCCATGGCTCGTGGCTCTCCGGTGGCCACTTGTCGAAAGAGAAATATACATCGACTGCACGCCCGAGAGGAATTTCCTGCCGTTGCATACGGCAAGGTGAAACGCTCGCCTGCTTGTTTGCTTGCTTTCCTGCTTGCTTTCCTGCTTGCTTGCGCACGCTCTCGAGCAACAAGTTTGCATGCCTCGACAAGATTTATGGAAAATATTCTGCGGAAACCAACGTTGCGTTTGATGTGAAATTTACAGAGTATTATTATTATCTGCCAGGTTTAAGAACTATCGGCAGACTTTTGCCATGTTAATTCGGGCGAGCTATGCTTCAAGTATCATTTACTGGGCGCATTTGTCTTCCGAGGCACCCCACCGTCATCCGGGAGTACCAATCTCTTCCCTCGACAGCTTCCGTCATTTTTACCGCGGTCTTCGACTCAGGCTTACACTCCCAGCCAAACCGAGAGGATAATGAAACTCGTATTTACTCGACGAGGAATCCAGCAGCGCAAAGGCGCATGGCAGGAGAACATTAAGTCCTTCTCCTTTAACGCCTCCTGGCTTGCCAGCTTTATCGTTCGCACTGCCCAGTCGCATTACCCATCCCAAGAAACGCCATTTGCGCCAAGAGTTCGTCAGGAAAATTAGACAGCTGCGCGCGAGCGAAACCCAAGATTATCATTGTAGTATTTGAGACGCGACAGTCTGACGACCACCTATAGGCAGGATTTTGTTGCGGAAGTTTTGGTTGCGCTCGTTAGGTGGTCCTCCTTCAACAGAGGGCGACAGACCCACTGGCCGGTTTTCCGTTAGCCTGTAATCAGAACTGCGTCTCCCTCATTAGCACATCTTTTCGCCGCCTCGCGGATTTCAATGAGGCCACAGTCCGGAGCAGAGCCCAAGCCAAAGTCTGAGGAGCCGCGAGGTTCGCGTAATGACCGCCCGCTGGGGGAACTTTTTACTCGGGTGGCCGGTTCCTTAAGTAGGTGCCGCTTAATCGAGCGTAATCAGCCGAGCCGGGAAAGACCCCTTCGCCACAGTGACACCGGTCAAATCGAGGGCACACCTGAGACGCGTCGAGAAAGCAAATACCAAGCTGGGAGTGAGTACCCTTATTGTTGGCCCTGGTGGTGAGAGATCAACTCGACGAATATGGTGGACTCACCGATCGGTATCTCAACGATAAATTCGCCGGTGAATTTACGACGCGATAAAAATACACTAATGATAGGTGGCTCCGACATGCACCGATATGAAAATATAATAAAAGCCGTGGTTCGAGAGTCTCGTACCCTTCGGGCTATGCGGATTTGGGGATCTGTTAGGCAGCATTGTCGATTTCCTCGGATAAATCATCCTGCCGACATGGAGCACCTGTAGCCACGATCACGTATGTAAATCCATGGCATAGCATAACTGGCGTAACCGCGCCGTGGACAAACAGGAAGAATGGTTCGCGAGAGAGCCACGGTTCGAGGCCAGTTGCGCGAAATCACCACTCGGTCCGTTTCGTTCCTCGCTTGCCCTCGACGCAGATTTATCGGAGCAATGCCAAATATGGATTTCGCACCTTACCACGGCCAAAGAGTAATGCGTCCGTCCCACAAACGGCAGATTTCGCGCCTTCCCCTCTGCCGTTTAAGGCGTCAGCCACGGAACGATTACACGCTGGTTAATTTCAATAACGAGGTTCGAACCATACGTGGTTTAAGTGATTTTCGATGGTCCGGGGATACGAGCCTCTCCAAACGAAGGAAACTCTTAACTTACAGTTCGCGAACATCGTTAATTCTCTCTGAGTTATCGCTGATATAATTTCCAGCTCATTGTTGATAATTAAACGATTTCTCTCGTTAGCCTTCTTCTCGCCCAGCCGACCATTACGAGGCAGGATCGATTATATGATTACGACTGGTAATAGAGCAGGAATCGAAGTTGGGCTAATTAATTTTATCAATTGACGAGCGTGTTTCGCTGAGTATCGCCATTATTATTATTATTATTATTAAGAATCGCTTGGTAATGGCTGCTTTTGAGTAACGGTTCGCGAAAAACGAAAAGGATTTTATCTCGCGGCCGACCTGGCACAGGTCCATAAAGCCGCTTCATTAAGCTACAGGCGTGAGGTTTCAAGTTGGCAAAAATCGAGTGCCTCCTAAGGAGATGCAGGCATAATTGACACCCGTCTGGGACGAGGAGATTCCGGCGACCTTTTCCAGTTTTTACCTGACGCTTCTGCATAATCGATGAAGCCCCGTCGGTCAGAATTCCCCGTTAACCGAATAATGAGTATTGGCGTGGTATATAAAGGAGTCGAATCAACCGGTAGAAAGGTGTACAACGAATAACAATCAAGGCGGAGTTAATCAAAAGCGCGTGCCGAGCGAAAGCAGGCGACCGCTTCAGTAATTGACGCATTCATTTATACTGGTTTTTCTGGTATCCGTCTGTGTTGAGTCCAACTCTCACCTGGGAGCCTTGCGCGAGTACTAACGAGATGAATAAGCTTCGTAACCGGACGCACAGTCGCACAAATTATCGCGCACGCGCGAACGTACTGCTTATCGAATCACCGGGTGAATTGGTAAAAAATGCCTTTACGCCAATTACTGAACGATCGCTGGCTCACTTGGGAGCCATTCGAACCCGGCAATCGTGCCACCCGAGGAAACTCTCATTGATCGTAATTGAAATATCCCACGTCGCAGAGAATTAATCGATCCGCTACGTCTCCCTAAGACGTCTTTGGTTTGCTCAAAGGGCGTCCATGCAGCGACAAAGAGGACCAGAATCCCCGATTTAATCTGCCACCACGGATGCGGACACGAATCTTTACTCCACTAGCCCAGGATTTCTCATGGCCCGACTCATGAATCATGGGATTTCGAGATGAATTAAATCCCATCCTGCGCGCGCGGACCCGTTTTCAATTCGAGACGCGCTTACTTCTGGAGAACGAACCATGCGAGGTGGTCCTAGCTTGCGTAGAAAGTACTGGTCATTGTGGACTGCTCCCTGACCTCCCCGACCCTCCTTCTTTTTCTCCAACTTCTACTCGAAGCTTTTTATAACCGGATTTCGGGATGCACAGGTGGCACAAATAAGGTGTCTCGAGGCTGTCCGTATAAAGCACTATCGCGACGAATAATAGACGCTGAACAAGGTGCAGCAGTGCGACCTCGAACCTCCGCGTATTCGCTTAAGAACCTAGAGTCGGGTTGCAACCGAAGATAAATGAACACGAGTGCAATAACGAACTGTCTGAATTGGATTAGGAAATGTAGTTCGTCGAGTATGTATGGTAAACACTTTAACTGCAGGTAATGCCGAGCGGAATATAAAACGTCCAAGTACAATCTCCGGAGTAGGAAAGGAATATATTCCTACGTATATGGGGAATTAATTGAAATCGGACAGTGCAGATAGTCTTACGAAATGACGATGAGCCGCTTTGCTACAGATCTATAGAAACGTTTAGATCGGGATTACGGATATGCATGAGCTTGCCGGGTAAGAAGTCGATGTAGCCCCCTTGTAATGATACTGCTCGCGAGGATATAAACTGACCGCGACAAAAGCTCCATTCCATGAGAATCGCGCTATCCCCAATCAAAATAACTCCATTATGAACTATCGAAATGGCGCAAAGTAGTAGGCAGAGAATAAATCGAAACCCTCACGGTATTCTCTTGGTTCCAAGAAGGGCCTGCTTCCGCTTTAGTTGGAAAAAACTAGCGAGTTTAATTCGAGAGAGATCGACTCCAATTTATTCCCAATTAAGCCAGAAGGACAGTATCCGGCAGACTGAGCTATCCATTTCGACGCAGAGTCCATCCAGAAGAATCGGTCACGACAGGTTTCGTGCGAGCTCGAGGCCACCCCCGCCAGGAGATAAGTGCGGCGGTCCCATCGCCTCCAGGGACCATTTCGAATCGGGAGTGGCTCGATTCCCGTTTCGTCGAAATTGGATGCTGCGGCAGGTGTGGGTGACTGCGCTCATGCAAAAAGTCTCAGAGGCCAGTCTAATCTTCGAGAACGGACCCACCGAGTCTCTTTTTTAATTGAAGGACATAATGATGTCCTTGTTGGGGCTCTTGGCGTAGCGAGATAAACCCGAACCTAAGCCACGCCGCGATTTCACAACGCGATCCTCTGTCTTTCTCTCGACGTGGATTGCTCGAGGTCCGGCTGCCGACAGGGAGAGGTTGAAAGGACGCGTTGTCTTAGCCGACGCGGCGAATGCTGCCCGTCACCGTTCTCGATGCTCTTCATCAACGGATAATGATGAGTCTTATACCTTGAGACAGTCAGCCGATGAATAGGCCGCTTGTGAGATTCTCCCGAGCACGCACGATTTTCTTCGAGCTATAAATAATATCAGAGCTCGCGCAGTTTTAACCGAAATTCCCAACTGACCCGCAGGAAGTGGCCGAGACGAGCGATTAACGTGAAGTGGAGCTGCCGAGTGAGTTCTTCGGACTTTTGCTTCGAGTGTTTGCAGTAGAATAATAGTGAATCATGGTAGGCGCGCCAATAAGTGTAGGAAGATGAGAGTTTTAGTTTTTACGACGCGACACGCGGCACTGAAGTCGCTCCCCTGGGATTTTTATGATCAACCGATGCTGTGTTCCCAAGAGAAAAATTCCATGGTAGTTTGTTCACCGTGGCTAGCGAGATAAAGCTTTAAATTTTCGAGGACGCATCCTCTATGGCGTTCGCTCGTAAAACCTTCTCACAGTCCTACAGGATGATTTCGTCCTATCACGGGAATTACAAAGCGGCTGGCCGCTCGCCGCTAAGAGTGTTAAACAGCTTGCGGGATTTCCATCGATAAATCCAGATTAACACGTCGCGCTACCCTGTCGCGAAAGCATCAATCTTGTCCTCGAGCAATCGTCGCGCGGCCCACAGAAATAAAACGACCGACGACAAACAGGCGAGGCAATCAGGGAGAAATCCACCTCGTATTGTAGCCTCGCCCACCAACAATTAATAACAACGTCATCGACGCGAAAAACGATGAACGAACCAACCTGGTCGAAACGTCCGAACGGCTGACGTCGACATTAATAATTTCCCCGATACCGAGTCGTTAAAGCTTTACGGTGCGCGTAATTTTTTTCTCTCTCTTTTTTTTTTTTTTAATCTGTCACGTCGTTTTCTGCACAGTTCGCCGGGTGTCCCTCGAATTAGCAGCTCGTGTTGTCCTTTCCTGATGGCGCTCAAATTATAATTCCTCGACGCGTCGGTGCCGGGAGGTAGTCGAGAGTGTTGGGACTCGTGGCGTGCGAAGGGACGTCAGGGTGTCAGAGCGTCAAGGCATCAGGCGAAGGAAGAGAGAAGAAGAAAATAGTCGCTACTTGATGGGGACTTAAGGTGATTTTGAATGGTGCCTAACGACTTGGAGCCGCGTCATGGGGCTCCCCGTGCGAGCGGCCCGCCGAATAATACGGAGTCACGCTGGGACTCACGGAGTGTTCTGATGTCCCGATGCCAGAGAGACGCGACGCGACTCGCCGCGACGCGCTCGAGATAATGTACTCCCACACGACCGTCACTCTGCTATTCCTTGGTTCTTAACCTTTCACCTTGCTGCATCCTCCGCTTCTAGACCTTGGTCCACTCGTTTTCTAAACAACCCGTAATAGAGTCCGCATACCGCCTCCACTACCTCCTTTCCTTGCATCGCTCTGTTATTGCAAATTGATGTTTTCGCTCGTTTGCCTGCTCGGTCGGCCTTGCGAGGCCTGTTCGCCGACCCATACGTTACTGGCTGGTTTCTGCTAATCCTACTGCTGTATTAATAGCTCCAGGCTGATAAATCGACCTCCACTAACTTTCGCGAGCTAATGGGAGAAACATGACTTTCGCATAGCGATAGTAAACTGATAATGTCTGAGATTCCTAACGAGACACTACTGTATTTTTTAATAAATAAATATAAAAAAGCTTTTGGACATCGTGTAATAGGTGAGAAATATTGTGACATACGTCAGCTATGGATACATTTTATCAGAATCGTGTCTCACCTGCCTGTTCGTCTGGCCCCCGGTGGAGTTCTCTGTCGGATTAAATGGGCGATCGATGACTCGTGGTAGCAACGGGCCCGTGGAAAAACTGGCGTGTGGGCGAGCGTGTCCCTGGAGAGGCGACATCCCCTCAAAGCTTATTGTGTACTTCTCAACTCTGTAAACAGTTATGCCAACGCGGTTTAGCTTCGTGGTGGGGTGTAGGCAAAAAGTCGATACTCAGGAACCCAGGTATTAATCCCAGAATGCATGGAAGGCTTGATACGACTATTGTACACGTGAAATCTTGGTCTCCGGGATGAGGTAGTAGATTTGAAAGATAGTACATAGTAATCTCGATGATGTATGAGGGATAGACTATCAAAGCGTCGAAATTCCTGCGGTTTTAATCCTCAGAGTCTGATCCAGGTTTACTTTACTTCACTTCTGCTTCAACATTTGGGGTTCTTTTCCCCTTGTTTTTTTTTTTGTAGAACTAGTTCTTCCTAGATAAGCATTCGTTCTTCCTTCCTACGGTTCAAAGTTGCCGATCGAATATTCTTTGGTTCGCGGATCGAAGCTCAATTTCTTTCGACTTCTGCTAAGAATAACTTTTCCTGGCTTTAGCTCCGCGAAACCATTTCCGATTATTCTTTGCCGCGAGCGTGGCAGAGAACACTGGAGTGGAAATTGGCTTGGAATTGTAGGAACCGATTTAAAGAGACAGGTGTAGCTCGTTGTCATTAATAACAGAGATAATTCATTGGAAACAATCTCTGGTAGAATTCTATACCGAGGTATCAAGCCACTGTCATTACGAATACAATAGCCCTGCAGTGTCATTCATCCTGAGCCAGCTTAATCTCGCCGAGAACCATTCATTCCAATTTCCGCGTTTTACCTGTATTCTTTTCAGTTCCAATTTGACTACTTTTCTCGTAGACATTCTGCCACTTTCCAATTTCAGAAGCGAATGAACATTTCGAAAACGCGTTTCGAAGGAAGAAGAAAAAAAGTAGGTGGAGCTTTCCCAAATGTCCAGCAGAGTGGACGACCAACCGCGGTCAGCAACTGGTACGTGCAGTTTGTCACAATTATTCCTAAGATTCTCTGGGTTTATACGGATGTATGCACAATGCAGTCGTGTTTTACATGGCAAGTCGAAGGCCCCTCGCAGAGAAAGAGTAACGGGTGACAGAGGGACCCGCGCGCGCGCGCACGTGACGGTGCATGCCATGAACGTCGACGTGGACGTCGACGTTCACGAGAGCATTGTCCAGTCTCTGCGACAGAGACTCTCCAGGAAATCTACCCTGCAGGACCTCACGCAGTGATCGAGAGCTTGTCAACTGGCTTGTCGAAGGACGAAACGTGACCGACACTCTACGAGAGTAGACTCTGCGACGTTTGGGCTTACCACGCACGGAATGCAAAATAGGGGAGAGCGATCGTTCGAAATTCAATTGAACCAACCTCAATTACCCTCAGAGACTTATAACGAAACCACCAACAAAGCTCTGCGAATTTATTTTTATCGTTGCACCGGACGCGAGTCTATAATTATTGGAGCAAGGAAAATTGTTATTTTCGAATCTTATTAAGCATGGGATAAAAAGTGGACAATAAAAAATTAACCCCGTTAGATGAGGTCGAAGACTGTCGAAGGGGTGCACAGTGTGCATACGGTATTAAAATCTGGAATATACCAGGCTGCGTGTCGCGGATCGTTAAAGGTGGACACGGCAATAGAGTTGTTTTAGGATCGCAGCGCGGCTAACAAGAAAACTGCCTGGAGAAGGACAAGACGAGAATGGTCAAGTTTGTTTTTATTGCCTGCGCCGAGGGGAATCTTCATCCACGCGCGACTCCTTTGATGGATAGTCGTTCCGGAGAAGCTAGAAAAATAACACTCTCACTCGACGGTCGCGGTTAGAATCTCGTGTCCTAGCACGTCCACTCCTCGAAGGACTCTACGAAAATAATCGAACTTTTCCCGTATTTACGAGCTTCCCGTGAAAAAGGCCACATCGCGTGTTGCAGGAAGAAAATCCTTCGGGCTTCCGTAGATTGACCAGTTTATTTTTCAGCGAGAAAGTCAAGAGCACCTTTCGTCCTGTCGCTACTTCGTGACTGCTTCGTTGGACTGAACGGTCTGAAGTCTCAACACCACCGGAGAATTCACCATTCAAGGCACAACCCTCCGGAAGAAAAATATCAACATAGAGAAAATTGCTACTCAAACTGTTGGTATTTAAGTTATAATCCACTAGCAAAACCTGCTGGTGCAGCAGGTAACTTTTTAAAAGGAAGCGGATGGAATTGCCTTTCAGGAAACACAATCGTGAATGTTCAGTATAGCAAGCACGTTTCCTTGCTATCAAGACGTCGACGATTGGTACCAACCAAGGCAGGTTCCTGAGGCATCTCCCTTGACGTCTAGTTTACACCTGGCTCTCGCCGCGGGCCTGCCCTTTATTGCAATTTAGTACCATTGAAGCGTTTTGCGGGCGTCTCAAAGTTCCTGACTCGAATTGCTTCGGTGGATGCGAGCGCACCGAAACAATTTGGCATGTTGTTGGCCATTTCTGCATTCGTGTCGACAATGCATCGACGCCGAAGGATATAAAAGGCGAAGCTACATGGGTCGCCACTACAATAGCCACGGGCAGCGTGTTGAGCCAACTTCTGGACAACTGCGTGAATCTAATTGTCTATGGCGGTAGCAGCATGCACCGGAAGACTCCTTTTTCCTGGGTGCATGATGTCTTCTTCTTTGACTCGCAATGGACAATGCTCCGACAATCCTCTGGATGAAGGAAGAGTCCGCTAGAAGAGAAGACGAACAACGGCACTGCAGGAAGAATTGGAAACGCGTGCCTGGTCCCTTGCGAGTTGGCCGAACACTCGGAAAACATTCCACGTTTGCGAGGCACGCTTGTCAATTTTCTGACCGTCCGCCCGGCCGACCGGTGGTGTGGCGTTTCGGACGTAGCCCCCCGTGAATTTAAAGCCGCGACATCGGGTGAATTTTTCTGACCAGTTGCGGCTACTCAACCTGCCTGCCTGGTGAATTCACCAAGGATGCTAACCAGGTTAGCATTATTGACTAAAGCTCGATCATCTCATCCGCGCTCGCTTGCTCACCTGTACAGCTCGACTTTCTCCTTAATGAACCGCATCGGTTTTATAAAAATACAAAGGGGTCACTGGTTACTGGGAGGAGCCGTCCGTCGACCGCGCTAAGGGTGCTGCCCCATTTACCTATTCGCAGGTGGGATCTCAACGAGGCTAACATTATGGTAGCGTCTCTTTAACCGGATACCACTAGCGCCGTGCATAAACGGGTGGTTAAATAAAATAGCACAGATAGCGCGCGCAGCTGCGGTAGAACAGGGTCCCTCGGTATAAATCGTGACAATGGTAATATTAATTAAAGACGTAGAGGGTGTACGCGTCAAGGCAGACACATTCACGCGGAACTGCCGAGGTTTGCATAGTTCAGCACGGGTCTGCGCACCGGTAATACGAGGAGTTAACGCGTTTATATGTAGTACCTCTCGACGAGGATCTTCATTCCTTTATGCTCTTTCCTAGCACTTGGCTAGTGCTAGCCGGCGGCTAGAATCGCACACGGCGTGCAACGTGCAGCTGTGCTCGCGCGAAACACGCCGTCGAGGAGCCGTTTATTGACATCGCAATACCATAATCTCTCTCGCGCAAAGCAGATGTACCCACCTCAACGGAGTACACTGCGTGGCCTCGTACGTGCCTTCAATTCGTATTGCTCGTAAGCATTCTCACGTGCATTACGCGAGCCGCCAGTAACACCGGCGTGATGGAAAGTGCGGAGGGCGCAACGACTGATACAGGCATAGAGAGCAGAAATGAGGGTTTATTATCTTGAACGGAGGGAGCGCGGGAGGAACGCGAATGGCTATAAACGAGCACGGGGGGCGTAAATTATAGAACCGAGGTAATATCGTATTCTTTAGGTAGCGAGCCGTAGGGAGGAGAATATAATGTTTTATAGTCCCGACGAAAGTTACGATAGTCTGTGGGGGCAACATTGTTTCTGTATGCCGGGGGCCGGCGTGCGTCGAGGAATACGGCGGCAGCGGAAAAAATCTCATAATTGTTATTAAGATCTACTGTACAATTGTCAGTCAATAAATCAGAAGTCGCGTTCTCAAGTGCAAACTTTAAAGACAATCGCGAGCAATCACCATTAGTGCATAAATTACGGAGGTTGCAGGATGAAAATTGCATTGCTGACTCATTTGGAGTAAGATAATCGCGCTAAGGAGGAAGGAGGCTCCAACATTCCAACGCGGAAGAGACCTAGAAGATAGACGCAGATGGAAAACTGAACCAACCTAGCGAGGTAGGAGGTAACGAGAGACTGGAACAAAGAGGAGCGCGAACGTATCCAGCTCCACCACCTGTCCCATCATAGTCTAAGAATAGAGCAATGCAACAACGCGAGAAGGAGCAGTTGGCAGAGCTAGCAAGATGCGGTGCGTGCTTCTTGGGTCATGCGCGCTGATCCTCTGCCTCTTTTTCTCTCGTCCTGTGCCTCCTCTCTCTAGCCTTTTCTCATCCTTTCACTGTCCCTTGGGGCGGCGAACGCACAGCCAACTTTACTCCGAGCAAGATCTCTTTTCAAAATGTCTGCTTTAATGAGAGGAAAAGCCAAGGCATAATTGAAGTCGCTATGACTGCCGTGCCTTTAAATTTTGCCTGTAATATTCTTCGACTGAGGCGCGCGGGGTGCAATGTCTGCTAATGCGATAATGATATACCGCTGCGCAGACCTATCGCTTATAGGCACAGGTGCGTGCTATGAGTATTTTTTCGCCAAGAATCTAAAAATGTCTTTGAGAATGCTTCTCCTCTGATAGAGGCATGCAGTTCTGAGAGGCGCGAGGGAGGCGGGAGCGCGCTTGCACGCTTTGCCGGTCGATTTCTGGGAACCAAGCGTGGGTGGAGGATGAGTCAATGAAGATGAAGAAGTGTTTAGTAATTGGATTTAAGTACCGCGGCCAAGAGCCGAGGAGTCTGGCGTTCGTGAATCAAGTGAGGCGAGCTTGTGAGAACTAAAAGGTATCCAGCAAAGCCCCAACTTCTCCCGCCTCTGTTCCTATTGCTCAAGACTATCGCACCAGGTTGTAGCATCGGCCATGAATCCCCCAAGACTTCGCAGCCCATTCCGTTCCATTTCTCAAGCGGTGTTTCGAGTTACGAACAACTCGAGTTAACCGGACGCACGTGTTGCATTGTTCCATTATCCGCGATGCGGCACGGTGCAGCGTCTCCAAAGTTTAAATGGCACGCAAGGAGCAGTCGAGCGGCCGAGCACGTTGCAGACTTGCAGCATGCAGTCCACTGGATCGTCTTCTTGCAGTCCTCGGTTTGCAGCACCACCTGCCATGACTCACCGGCGCTCCCCCGCAAAACTTGGCCGGATTACAAAGACTTAAATACCGCTCGTTTGCCGAATATACCAAACGGGTGAAGGATCGCAGAAAAGAGTGTAGGCTCGCTCGCATTCGAGTCCAAGAAATTGTGCGATGAAAAAACATCCTCCGGCGATGGTAACCCCTCGTGAAAAAGTAGACAGCATTCTGCTGGATTAGTGATTCGTTAAAGTTATAGCTCGTAAAAATCGCAAATCCTCGGCGCCGAAGGGATTCCTCGGGAGGTCATCGGTCGATGGGTTAGCTGGAGTATTAAGCTCGCGTGCCTTTTCTTCCAAGAACGGCTTACTTATTACTTATATCTCTTTTCGGAGCTCTGGGGCCCAGTACTTTATGTGTTTTGGAGCGTCGCGCTGCCTGGCCCACGCGAAACTGATACCTTTATAAATTTCAACGATAAATTGTCTTTTCCTACAGGACTGCCCGTACCACCCTACGCCACCCTCTGCCACTACTCGTACCACTCCAGGCGATTTTATGATGGCTTCCTAACAAATTGCGAGCGTGTGAGCATCGACAAGTTTATTAATCACAGCGCGAGCAGTTTTATTAGAGGGAGTGCGAGCACGTAGGGACAGTCCCATCCAAAGGCTGGAAGAAAAATGAGCCCGGACGCGGCATTTACCGATGTCCGTCGAGTCATCCGGTCCTCCCGTGGAAGAAGAGACTCGAATCCCAGGTTCCCTTCGTTGCTGCAGGATGCCTGACTATGAGCTTGCATATAAATTATGGGCCCGTGAGTCGAGAGCCTCGTGACAGGAGACAAAACACTCGGACTCGAGCGGTTCCTACATCTGCTGTTGATATCTTCACTAAACGAAGCACCACCCAAGGTGTGAGCCGGGCACGAGATCGCACTGCCCGATAGACGACACCATCCCTGACGCATTAGCCGTTTTGCGCCCGCCGGGATGCGTCAACCTCGCCCTCGACGAGCAAGGTGAAAAGCAGGGGATCGCGAGGACTGACTGACAACAATAGTCTGACACCTGTAGGACCCCTGCATACGAGTCTGGTGGTCCACTAAGACTTCCTTCCAAATATATTTGCAAAAACGACTGACATTGGTAAAAAAAAACACTCGTTTTACTAATTGTACAAACCAAAGAGTCAATAAATTATATAAAACCAATCAATACATTATTTTCGTTGGCACAGCTCACATATGTCGTCCCATGTCACCGAATATGTACCAGAAATTTGCAGTGCGCGAAAATACGGTTGAGAATTTGAGGAATTGACCCGTGGCATGCGCGGGGTCGCGTTGTCGCGGTTAAACAGTGTAATTTGTCGGTGGATAAATCATAAAATCGCTCTCGGTGATCTCGGTTCGGCCGGAGCGCGGTAAAGCTCGCGATTAATCTCTGTAAACGATCGTTTACATACGCCCACCAGTTGGACAGGGATAATAACCGTGTATTCTTGGGCGTGAAATTTATTGTTCGCGACTATTACACGCAATCGTAGGTCGGCAGTAATTACACGAGTGCGGTGCAATGCGGTGGAGCACGGCGCGGCCTGCCGACGCCTCTATACGATTTATTTGCATTTATTATGGGCCTGGCATATATTCGCCTATTTATTGGTGCATTACTATAATTGCTAGGAGATGTGCCACTAGGTTACTCGTGCAGCCATTCGCTACCACTTACGCCATTATTACCGTTGCCCTTGAGTTACAGGCTCTAGATCTAAAGATAATTAGATCCTTGCTGCTGCACTCAGGGAATACCGCAAAAACGACCGATGCTTCAGGATTTTAGTTCGAGAGGGAAGGCTGGAATTCCAAGGGAAGAACGAACCGCGCCGAGTTCGACAAGGAGGAGAACTGACGTTAGTAGGGACCGGAGAGAAAGGCGCGTGCAGCTCGTGCATCGTGCGCTCTGCTGTCGGTAGCCGGAGGAAAGGAAGAGACTGCACATGCTTTCAGGAGCAAAGAGGGAGACTGTAAGAGCACAGTTGCGGTCCCTGACACGCTGCTCGTGCCACGGCCCACGACCAAACGCAATCCCTTGCACACTGTGCACACAGAGTCTGTCGTGATTGTTCCGAGAAGGAACGCGCTTCGACCCGGACCCGATCGTCAAAACCAGCGAGGGAGGAGCAAAGAATCCGAGCTGAACGATGCAACGTCGTAGACCTCGGATTGTGAGTCAAGCCGGTTGGAATGTCCCCCTAGGTCCTCTTTGTGGCTCGTTCCACCGACAGCTAGCGATCTTAATGCAACGAGCATTCGAGAGTTATCTCGAAAGAGAATGGACCATACATGACGGCAACATGAGCATCAATTTATCAAGTATCTACTTGAGATACAATGTTTCTTCAAAGTCTCTCTCTCTCTCTCGAAAAAGCGTGCTTGTGGTTACCGACATCGCTTGTCGAACGCGTGCGTTTCGTCTTTGCGGCCACGCGTTACCGTATTAGACTTCTTGCTTCGCGTTCAACCCCAGATGATGGATCGCGGTTCGACAAAAACCAAGTGCGGTGCAGACACTCGATAGTGGAAAACGCGCTCTCATTGCGAGCGGAAATAACAAAACCATTGATCGAAACAAAAGTCAAAAACACATCCGCTCCGTTGGTAGGGTGATCGAAGAAAGGTAAGGTTCTTTATGCATCGTACCGCGGGATCTCTCGTTTGCGAGAAAAAGCGAAATCGAATGCAGCTGTCCAGCAGTCGAGTCGAATCGCGGCGTGCAAGCGATACTGGCACGAATGCAGAGCAGTCCGAGAGTACAGCGGAGAAAGGAAAACGATGAAAGAGAACGAGGAGGGTGGAGGAAGGGTGAAGCGGATCCGCGAGCAAACCTATTGCAACCGGGTCTCCTCGTGCGCTTGATCGAATCGACGCTCGCCTTCGTCGAGTACAGATAGAGGTGCAGCATTCGAGGCTTGCTACAGCGGAAGAGCAAGGAGAAGGTATGAAAAGGAGCCTCCAGGAACATTACGAAGATCATACGAGGCATGCCGCGCAAGGAGGATTCCTTAACCTTTGCCATCCTTTGCTGGTAAGCGCATCTGGAAAGAATGGCACTTTCGCACATAGCTTTTGCAAAGTTTTCCGGGCCGCCTCAGCAATGAATCTCTCAGCAAAGTATGTAGGCAAAGACCTGCATTGAATGGCAAGGAGTATCGTTAGAAGCGATTCCAAAAGTCTTTTCGAAAGGGAAGCCCCGATAACGATGTCAGCAACGATAAGAGGAGTAGGAAGGTCGAATATGATGGATGTCGACGGGACGTTTTTGCGGGTGGGGCCTGCGAAAAGGGGCGTCCTTGGGGAACGAAAGAAATAGAGCGAAAAGGAGCGAACGCTTCAGGCTACGAATCCTTGGAACAATGAGGCGAACCGCTTATGACGGGCTCACGTTCAGCCCGACCCGACTCGGCCCTTGATGTATATGCTCGGTCAGAGCTTCGCAACGAGATGAAGTCTGATTGCACTCCCGCACACTCTGCATGCCCATTACAACTACTGCTAAGCGGCAGCTGTTTCGTATGCACTCTTAACTTCCCTGCATACGCACGCTCGCGCTCACACTTGACTCACGATGATGAACAGATAGAGAAGATATTTAAGAAGATTTATGAGCTCCTGGTGAGACCCGGAGGCCATGGACGTCGGTGTCATCTTTAGGTCCAAGCGAATGGGATGAACGCCACGCTCGCATTAGCCACTCTGATTTCGCGTAAATTACTATTCCAACTGGATTCGATGCATCTTTGCAATGCGTGCCCATACTTCAAACGACATCCAACGCGTCAACTCTTAACGAACAATCCTCTCGATTCATGGATGGTATCGGCAAGCACGAACTCCGTATTCGTCTCTAAGTAAGGGTAATTATCCCAAGGAATACAGGATCGTTCGTCATTCCGAAGTGAGGGTCTTATCAAGCGGAGAGTCTCACTCGCCAGCGGGAACTGTAGCGGCTTGCCTCAGACGCGTAATGTAAGCCACGCAAAGTCTCGGTCGCGCCTTATAGCTCTTCTCATTATCTGAGCTCGAGGGGGATCATCCGAGTAGGATCTTAAATCAACGTCCCTGCGACAATTAACTCGCTCGTGTGAGTGAGTAGGGGTGGTGCACCCAGGTTGGAACGGGCGACCGAGTGAATCACGCGCACACCACCTGCCGGAGCGTGACCTCTTAATGTGCATGCCGACGGACGAGGCCTCCCAAGCATTGGCGTACCCAAAACCCACTCGAATTCCTGCTATTTTTACCTCAACTTTTGGCTACTCACTCAAACGTTTATTTCTTATTCACAGGGTATGAATCTCATAGAAACGATAAGGAGCTTCTACCCGGACTATTATATTCAAAGGATATGCTTCTTCTTTCGAGTGCGTTGGTTGATCTCGAGAGAAGCGTTCTACGCTGGTGCACCCGTGGATCCCTTCTCCGCGACTCGTGGTGGGTTCAGCGTTTCCTCATATGTATTTCTCCGGTGGCTCGCGCGCGCGCGAGCGTGCACTTGAAGAGGGAGATGGACCAAGATAATGGAGAGGAAAGAAGAGTACTAGCGATCCCCTCCTTTTTATGGTCCACTCGGAGGCCTCGTCCACTCGGGTGTACGAATGTAATACATAGGTCGGAGGGAGCTTCCAAGCGGCAAAGGGACGCGTGGAGACGCTGGTTTCCGTTTAAAAGTACGTATAACGTATGTACATGCACATTCAGCTTGGCGCAGGGGCCTGGGAAAATGAGCGGATAACCGACGTACGACCGCGTGCAGCTCTCTTGGACGCATCCTCCGTTGTATCTCGAGCGCAACGCGGGGTCACGGGTCACCACTATAAACTCACTGAGGTTATTGCAGGTGTGCGTGTCGCGCGAGTAAGCGTGCGCGCAAGTCCTCGCGACGCGCGATTCAGGGGCTCTGGCGAGCCGCAACTTCTCAAACGAGTTTGCGGGAAACGCATAAAATTATAAGTCTCGCCAAGCCCAGTTACAATGCGAGCAGCAGTTATTCCTCTTCGTATACATAGTCTACCGTGGCACGTTAACGCGAGTAACAAAGTCTCTCCAGTGCTTTGCCTTGAATTGTGGTCTTATAAACCTCGCTACGTAAGATTTAGGGACCAACGCGCTCAAATGCTATTCCAAATTCCACGGTTAAATCTATACTGCTGAAAGTTTGTTAGCGAGACGAGGGACTCTTGGAATGCAATTGGTGGACTGGTGGAAATTCTTGGGAATATTTAATCAAGTCGTATGTATGGAGATTTAATATTTTAGTGAATTATCCTAGCGTGATAAGGGAACACATGTTTCTTAGGGCTATCCCATGAGAACATGACTTGGTCGTATAGGGTGATAGCGTTCAGTCCTATCATCTTTAACATTCTTAAGACTTGTATCGCATGACGGAGATCAGAAATATCTCTATGAAGCCTCATCCGTCATTAATGGATGGCACCCGGTGTGTTTAACTCTGTAGATTCATATATCCGGACACGAATGCAGAGGAGCATAGTCATTTACTTCTCTTCCTTGATTAACGGTGAATGCAGCGTGATGAACGGAAATGTAATATCAGCCTTCTAATGGACATTTTCCGTACATTCGTACGATCTAGCCCAATCACACTTGTAAGTACGATTTCTAAAGTGCATTTATCAAGAGCCATAATTTCACGGAAACCGTAATTGATTACCAAGGCTACAGGTGCACCCTGTCCAAGGGTCAGATTAGCCGGTAAAGTCTGATACCCATGGAATTAGTCTCAATGTAAAGTTAGGAAGGTAGTTCCGAGAGTCAACTAAAACCCAAGCACCGCGAACTATATTTCACTGCTATCTCAAACGACACTCTCGCTTACGTAACGTGCGAGATGCATACTCGACCACCAGCACCACGTACAATCGTGGGCCATCAATCACGATTAAAGTCACAGCTCTACGAAGCTAGTCTCATGTTATGAAAGCGGCCAACTTCCGCCGACGATCTTTCTCTCATCCCTGCAGGGTCATTTTCCAACGTGAACCAGCCGCAAGTGGCACAGTTCGCGAATAGCCGCCAAGTGCAGCGGTGCGAATGATGAAAATGTGGGAGAAGGGTGTGGGCAGTAGGCAGAGATTTACGTAACGCAGTGCAACCGAGAGCACACACATGACTGAATGCATGTCAAGCTTCGCATATCCGGGGGTTCGCGTGCGGTTTAAGCACCTGCTGCTCGTGGGCCGTGACCCCGTATGTGCGTTGGGGGACCAGCACAGCGTACCACACCGCACCGCACTACACCCGACGGGAATTCAAAGATGGGGGGCGGGGGGGGGGGGGGGGCAAAGAGTGGGACCACAGCAGTGAGGGGGAACAAGAAAAAGTGGAGAGGAACGACGAACCGCCTTGGACTGACAGCAGGGCTCCCTCTGCCGAGGATGAAGACTCGGGTAAGAATGAGAGAAAGCGAAAAAAGGAAGGAGAGAGCGTCTCTCGCTGATTGACGAGCACCAGAGTCACTGAGATGTGCCCGAGAGACGCGGCAATAAAGCACGTGCGCGCATAAACGCGAGAGAACGATCTCGGCAATGGAACACCTGCCTGCTCTGCTCTCGGCACTCTCCGCTCAAAGGTAGCGGCTTTTGCTCGAGGGGGGGTGCTCTGATACGTATTTGCTCTTCCAGGATATTAATTAAGCTTGCTATTACTTAACCGAATATCACGTTTGAACTAGAAAATCCTTGGATCCTATTGCACTGATCGTAATGAGATCAGCATGTACATATGGAGCTTTCGATCATCCCTCTGTAGGTGTTATTAATCGCGTATCTGTGCGCGCGAGCTCGCACCTTACGAGACCTGTTATCCGTACTGGGGCCGAGAAGATAAATCACAGGAAACTTTCCTTCCCTTCTGACTTTCCTTTCCAGCTCGATCACAAATCTCGCCCGCTCGAACTGGGACGCATGGTTAACGAGATAAAAAGTTAAGACAGCTCGAGAGTCTCAGAAGTTAATGAGCCTCATCCTATCAATTTCTTCTGTGATTAAACTTTTCCTTTAATTTTGCATAGAGCTCAACACGAGGACGGTAAGTACGTAAACCAGAAATCGATAGTTCTGTTGGAAAACTGCTACACGGGTTCCGCAAATCGTAAGCTTAAAAACACGGAAGGTACCGACTGGATAAATAACGAGGAAGAGAGAAAGAAGACAGGTAGAGTTTTCGGATGGTGTATCGTATAACCGCATTGACAATCGTAAAGCTGGGCATTAAATCGCGTTGGGGTCGTGATTGGCGGTGTGAGGGGTACGGGGAGGCTGCAAGTCACGCAATCGAGGTGCAGGTGCACACACTGCACGCTCTCTGCCTCGCTTCTCCTGCCAGGAGACAGGGCCACGCGTGTCGGGATCCGTAGCGCGTGCTCGTGAAAGTCGCCTCTCCTCTTTCGTCGGATTACCAATCCGAGCAGCGCGTGAACGGACGCCGATTAATTAGAATTAATGCCCGTGCCTGTCATCCGCGGTATCGTCCTCTCATCGCTGCACGCAACATTACGCGTGATTATAACCGCAGCGTAAACTGAGAATATCGATATCCTGATCTGCCTTCGTGCAGTCTATTGCACCAATGGTTCTCCTCATTTTTTTTTATTTTTTTTTTTTTTCATTTCGACGAGGTGTCGGAACCGCCGCAATCCGCTCGACCAATTTGTAGAGATGGACACACAAATCCGACGGAAATATCCGGTCAAAGAGGCGAGAAACTTGGCGGATCGTGAAAAATTGAAATGCATGCCAATTTTCAGAGAACACAAGTGACTCTTGTTGGTTTGATGATCGTGCAAGGTATTTGCGTTAAAAGAAAAAAAATCGACTATCATCTATTGGAAATTGCTACCAGTTTGTCGGAGCAGTTGACTGACATTAAGGTAATGATTGTCTGACGTAATTACTCGAATATGGTCCACAGGCGTGGACAATTATGTTCCGTTAAATTAAAAGTGCTGCAGTTAGGCTACCTATACTTGGAAGTAATCCACGTCGCGGTATACGATTTACATTAGCGGCCCGGCTAATTAACTCGATCTCATTGAAACCGGTTCGCTTCTTGCCACGGTAGTGCCAAATGGTAGGACCCGGCTTACATGTAATTATGATAAAACGTAATGACCGAGTGAGGGCATTACGCCGATACTGGAATCACACGGTGAGAATGAGAAACGGATCCTCGTAGCATTATTAATCACGGCAATCTGTAACGTTATCAGAAGGTGTGATTACACTGTTACGCAACAGGCAGCTGCAGCTTCACGAAATTTTTCGTTCGAAAAATTGTGAAACAATTACATAAACTTCCCGGACAAATTGAGTAAGTCTGGAAAGATATACAGTGGATAATTGGATTCTACAGCTATTAAATTTACATTTACCATATATGTAGCTAAAAATGTGACTTTATTCGAGTGAGACTGCACTGGTTCTCGGTGAAGAGGCGTGAATTTTTTGCGCCTCTCATCTTTGCCAGAGTACCTTCTTTCACCATTGATAGACATAACGACCACAAGTTTGGCAGAGTGTAAGCTGTACGGAAAGAAAAAAGTCGGGGATGCTACCTCCTTTCGGAAGTGTAATCGAATGCGATCCTTTGATCACAGGGGCGGAATGTTTTTCGAATACGAACGCGTCTTGTCTCTCATTTCGAGCGATCATTTGTAAGTACGGCAATTTCGCTTTTTCTTTCAACTCCCGTATATCGGATATATATATATTGTATGTATGTCGTGAGTACGGTTCGCAAAGCGTTGCGATCTGATTCGAGCTTGACTGGTGACTTCAATAGCATCCACTTTCGTCAGTTTCTTTTGGTAAAAATCCGACGAACACATCCCAGTCTTTTCTCCGTATCAACATTTGAGAGAACGTCTGACCCAGAAACTAATAATAATACCAATAAAAATGATGATAATATCTCCTTCTCTTGGTAATCATCGAGCAATTACGGTGTCGAGCTACTCGAAACCAGCGGCACAAGAAAAGATCAGCAAGATCAAATTAGTCGTCAGGCTTCAGAAGCAGGCGTGAAAAGCAAAAAAGTTTAATTGCGCGTCGTATGAAAGAAGGACATACACGAACGAGAGAGGAGCAAGATGCTTCGAAGTCCGTTTGTCCGAAGCATGCAATCCGATTTCCCGATCACCGCGTGACCGGCAACAGCCAAGACAAAGAACAAGCTTGCGAAGGAGAGTCGACGATACGATGCGATGCCAGTTGCAACCCAGCACGATAATTGCTTTGTAATTGAAACACGTAGGAGCGCGTGCCATCGAGCAAGGCGTTCACTCGTTACACTATACTAACTGGAAATGGTTCTCCAATTCCTTATGTTTCCAACGAATCGTCGGACGAACGGCTAATGAGTCCTGTCTCTTTATAGAGGTTGCATAGAAGAAACAGGAGGCAAAATATCGCATCAATATTCTCGTTATTCACTCTACGCTTGAGAGTACGATCCCAAGAGGCTTCTCGGAACGATTGTTTCTTAAGGATACACCTTCTTTCTCGGCAAATTGCTTACCAATGACGGTACGTCGCGAAAAATGATTACGTTTTTAGTCCTTGCTAATTGGTCGATTACCACAAGGGTTACTCGAATCTCAAGCGATTTCCTTTTACTGCAATCGCAGCTGACGTGCGATGTCGTCACCCTGCATCGCTTGGCAAACGGCAATGTTAACGCCGACATAAACCAAGTACCTGAGTAGCATAAGCGAGAGCGATCGATAGAGATCGATTTAATTAGATTGGAAATAACGTTCCTTGTTAGGGAGGAAATCTCACCATCCAACCCATATTGGGATGTCCTCCAACGCGTAACGTAAACGTACAGTACTTATTAGTCTTGTGAGAACACGTGTAACGAGATGGCGATGTCTCCAAATCGGTTCGGAATAATATTGCGAAGAGTAAAAGAGAGTTAAAGAATACATATCTAGGTGGCCTTAGTCGGTACTCTTCATTGAAAGAGTAGCTTTGACCGATCAGATTCCCAAACGGCATCGACGTCAAATCGTGGCTCAAGCCGAAACCTCGGAACGCCAGAAACTCGTCGGACATCTGCTGCAGGGGCAATTGGCGTGTCGCGGGAGAAATGCGGAGGTAGAGCAACGGCCTAACCCGCAAGAAAAGCCCATCTTACGCTCAGCGTGCCGAGCGCGCGGTAGCCTCTTGAGCTTTTTCCTTCGAGCGGGCGTGCAATCGTCTGTCGTGCCGAAATCTCTCTCGAAGAATGCCGCGACGCTCGTGGCGTCAGTTACCTACGAATCTCCTTTAAATCCGCCTGTACACCGGCCTTCTTGCATCAACAGCGAAACGCGGTCAGTTTTTCCCCTCGACGTGTAATTACTTTATCTCTCCCGCTCGCGGCATTGTCTCTCCGGAGAACGAGACACGCCCGTTCCGGGAAGGCTGGACCTTGTGCGAATGAAGGCGATTCATAAAACCTTGGCTTTTTGCCAATCGCATCTTCCATGGACCATAAAGAACGCGTCGATTTCACTCGAGTACCTACGGTCTCCCTATTTGCACCTGTGTAACATCAAAAGACACATAACGCAGAAGCATCATTATTCGTTATTTCCTCAATAACGAATAGTCGCTGGAGGGAGAAGAGCGAGCGCACTGTGGTGCTGAAGGAAAAGGAGAAATCTCGAGTGGCAAGAGATCGCTTTCACGAAATAAAGGATATCGAATGGCCGCAGGAGGACCCACTGGCTGTCCCCTTTGCGAGGGAGGCAGGTGTATGTTCCCCCCATAGGGCCACATAATTTGCCCTCGACCTACTATACGCTCGCAGGTCAGATTTTTTCGCGGTGAAATATTGCGGTAATGGAAGTCTGGCACAGTCTGCCTTTCCTTTATTCGAGCGCTCGCTTTTCGGATTCCGCAGAGCTATCATTATCCACCGCGAACCGGAAGCTCATCGCCCCGAGGAAAGAATGCCCAATAGTTTCTAGAGTCTTCGCCGGTGACTTTGGCCGATTTGGCTGAATCGAATGATCGTATTATACTAAATAGATTCCAAGAAACTTCCTGATCCTTGATACATCTATTAGATAATTAATGTTGCATCTCACCGTAAGGATAAATTAACTGTATTCTAAGGTGATCGACCCTCTCCATCGAACTTGTATTATACGCGACTGAAAAAATAGTTAATCTCGAATTGGCAGAGGATGGTCGCGGTTTTAGAGGGTCACTCGTTAGGCTTAACGACCGGATACGTTATAAAACTGGCTGCGCTCATCCGTTTGAAATAAAACTCGCGTGGCCGGACACTACCCACGTGAGAGTTCCTCGAAAAAGCGAACGTTTACGGTCGAAAATCATTGATTTGTTTCCGCCGAGCGCAGCGGGATGTCCAAGAACGAGAGTGAACCCGAAAGCGGTGAATCGCGTGTCAGTGGATGATTTACACGCGCCCACGTAACGAATCTATTAATTATTTATGGGCTTGCGAAATTTATTTGCGGTACGCCGTGGGGTTCCCCTGGCCTATGGCCCTCAGGGCCTTTTTCAAGACCTCCTCCCCTCCAGCTGTAGTATACCTACGCAGATTCTTCTCCCTCGCGATTCTAATATTTGTCTGACTAACTTCTCACACTCGTGATCATCATGCGATCCAGCAAGAGTCGTAAGGGTGAACTATTTTATCAGGAGGAGCGTCTCTCGCGAAAGATTAAATTTCTTATTGTCGGTGAAATTGAGAAGAGCCATGCGAGCGGAATGGATCTCACGTTCCACGTATTTCTACTATACGGCAAGAGGTAAAATTGTCGAAAGCGCAAAAACTTCAATTTTCTTTTCGCGCGGAACGCGACATCTGGAAAACGGGCGAGCTCTAAATGTCTTTTTCCTCGGCTGTCGGCTGTAGTAAGGCCAGGAGGTCATTTCGCAAATTGGTACTGAAGAGAATACCGGCACAGGGTTCGCGCGCTACCTTTGCCCGCAAGTTCACGCCCGATTCGACTAATTGTTTCGACCGGACTGCCCTCCGGTTCCACCAGATTCCATGGAGACATATGGTGCGGAAATTTCGCAGCCGAGTCACTCGAAGATCGTTTCTTCCTTTCGAGAACACTGCCGTAAGAACTCCACCCCTTTCGCCGAAGAGTAAGAAGGAGAGAAATAGAGAGAGAGAGAAAGATCGAAGAGGCATAGTCACGCGCAAAGTCACCGATTTTCAAGCCCATGAATTCGACACGGTGCACGCATCTAATTACCACGCTGGGTCCGACTTTTCTTCTAGGATTTCTGCGTTTGCCAACGCTAATGAGAGGCCACGGTCAACTGGGAATAAACTAATTGGAGAGTGGCGCCTTCTAATCATGGTCCTGAACTCGAGACTCTCACACCGGAGGTGACGATCACCAGGGTACCAGAGAGGCGTGCGTCCACGATAATTAGTCTTTGAAGACGCTCCCGTAATTATGGTTCCCTCTGTTTGCCTTGCTCGGAATAATCAAGACTCCTATGATCTATCCCACCGACGCAGGATAGATCTCTCAGCGTACGCCTTGGACGAACAAACAATGTGCCTAGTCACAGGAGTAAATCTTCCCACCTGCCAACCAGATATTTGTAAGAGCGACGGTGTCGGTGTAATTACACGACTCTGGTATAGGCTAATTAAATATTCGCTCTAGCAACGTAACGCAGGCTAATGAAGCGGTTCATTAGCAGAAGCTCGCTCGATCTTAGTTAGTCAGTATCCAATAACTAACCGCTCAGCAGACTCGAGGTTCGCGAGGCAAGTGACACCTAGATACATATGTATATACTCTAAGTTTGGATGAGTTTCATCCGATCGCTCGGAAAACCGGATTACGCTGGTAGGATGAAATTTAGCATGGAAATCCAGCGGACAGTTAACATTACCCAGAGTAATCTAGCAGAGTGTACCGCCACCGCTATAAGCCTCTAGTAGACTGGTACAGACAGAAAATTAGCAAGCTGAATCCCAGCATGCATTTGTGCTGTACCATTTCCCATGCGTTCGAGTGTGAAGGAGGTAGGAACGATCAGGTTTCATTGTGAGAGAATCCGCGAATGAAACCGGATGGCACCGCGATAAGGGCGAAAAGGATTTCTGGCGACAGTTAAAACGATAGACGTATCTGGGTCCTGCAATTTCTACGGCAGTGACCATTGTCGTTTTGCCAGTGTGGCGGACAATGCTTCGCCCGAAAGGATTCTGTGCGCGAATTAGAGCAAATCCTTTCTCCGAATGTCCGGCCTAATTCGAGCAGAGGAGCCCGCAATAAGACGCCCAGCGGGTAACCATTCATGAATTCAGCCGTAAAAAAAACGAGTTTGGAATGAGTTCTCGAGATTATCTGGCTCATCGTTAGTGGAGCATTAAGAATAAGCCGAAGGGTCATATTTTGTCAGGGGGACAATGCTACTGTCACAATATGAACCGTACTCGCAGCCACTGCGATTTCAGATCTTGCTACCACTTTACTTGGGTTTATTCAGCTTTCACCTCATTGTACCCTACTACCTTCTTTCGCCACTCTTTCCTGTTGCCGCCGCCACTGCTGCTGCTGTTTATGTATACCGTTGGTACTCGAGCAATAAGGACCCTTATAAGGTATGCTCAGGTGCTCCGAGAAATTTTTAACATACACCTGTTTCTAATTAAAATATCAATTTACGCAGCCCCGAGTATGTACATTTGACTCAATTTCTAATCGCAAATCCGCGACAAGCAAAACGACGAGCTAAACCACACGCGTGCTAAACATCGACAGCCCCGGCTCAATGTTATGCATCGATGTTTCGTGTTTCGTGAGGGGATCCCAAAAACGAGTTAAAAGTCTCGAATTGCAAATCAAATAAGAGGCCCGGTCTAATCTTCCACCTTGAAATCGCGCTGGCGCAATCTCGTTTTTAATCAAACCTGATCGCGCGCTCCTTGGCTTGCAGACAGTATCTCTCAGCGCATACATAGACTGCGGCAGATGATTCTTCGGTACGCGCCCCGCGAAGGCCCATTGTACTCCAAATTGGCTTTTTATGGTGGGTTAATATAACATCGAAGACGTTTGCAATTTTTTCTTCACGGCGCGCCGATCACTCCCTCCAAGCTACTCCCGTGGGAAGGAGAACTGGTTTCGTTTGCCGCTTCTGAATTTATACGCGCGAGCGATTCGCAAACTTAACTCCCTAATTATGCCACAAAGAAACTCGCGGGCCTTCTAATGCCGCCCGTTGAAATTTATGTATTGTCCCTAAACGAAGCTACATTTTCTATGTTAATGTATCACCGGTAATACCATGCATATGCTGGAATCGTTTCCGGTATCGAGCAATGAAAGCGGTACAAAAAGTTCTTCGAAAAGTGACCAAGAAATTGCAACTTCCGGATCCCGATTTCTCGAGATTCAATAACACGAGCGGAGCAATCGAACCAGCCACTTGGCTTCGTTTCACAAAATCGTAACCATCCGACTTCCTTCTTAGGTGGACTTACGTCACCGTTCGGTTACGACTGCATGGGCAGCCGATTTTTTCCACGAGCCATACGGAATAAGCCTTCAATGCGGCCTTATAGTGGCCCGTTTGTTATTACCGCATTACGGATATCGAATGTCCTTTTGGTATGGTATTGCTGGCGCTTCTCTGCTCCTCTTTCGGGCTTCTTTCGGCCTCTTTCTGCGGGCCGTTTTCTCGCGCATAATGCTGACCCGAGGAGAGCGGGGAAAACCGAGTCCTTGTATACAATGCTCCGAAGCGCAGGCTGCAGTTCCGCCCACTTCCGGGGGCTGAATGCATCCTCGACTCGTCTAACTACCCTTCGCAGTTAAGCCACGTGGAACCATAGAGGAGACGTGTCCTTTCCCTTGCTCGATTTTTTTTTTCCTTTGCTAGCTTTGCTTTTTGAACGGAAAGATGTACTTGGAGAACGCGCTCCTCGCACAATTACCAGGTACTGCGGGTTCTCGAATTTCACGAAATTACGCCTGTGTGCCTCTTCTTCCTTTTGTGCAATAGTCAAAGATCCTACGATATCGTCACCAGGCCAACTTGCGAAATCCTCGAAGCACAACGCCGGGGATATAAATATTTTCGAGCGATTTTTAATGAGAATAAAGTCGTCTGGGATTTGAGTAACACTTTACCATTAATATTGTTATGGGTATAATAGAATAGAGAGGATTCGAATAGGGGGCCGAACGATATCCACCCCACGTTCCTTTCACCGGCAGCTTTATTATGGGTAGCTAGACGTCGACTCTCGAATCGGGAACACCCTGTAACACCCACTTCCCTTGGAACTGGGATACGCGATACGCGCTACACGTAAGAAGTTAAACGGACAGATTATTTTCTGGAAAGGATACTCGAGAAGCACGACAAGGGATCGAAAAAAGGCGGGCACGTGCAGCTTGGTGTTTCCCCGAAATCGTGCGGATGACAACAAAGTGCGAACAGACGCCAGACGCGACCTTGTCCGGAGCTTCCATTCGAGCGTTTATGATACCGCTCGTGCCAGATATCGGGTTATCAGGACGAGCTGGAGCAGAATTATGCGCCAACCCCAAATGGGTTGTAATATTATACAAAGAATGTTGGTCCTGAATTTTGAGGAAGCTCCAATAACCGCATACTTCGGCCCTAATCTGAATAATCCTATACTCGAGAAATTCCAACTGAGGAATCCAGTATATGATATACATGCATAGATCGATTTAAATAACATGACATTCGCGAGAAGGCAAACCCTTGCCGCAATGTGCATATCGCTGTACTCGCATATTTACGAGTTTCCTATACCCACGTGTCCGCGGCAACGCCCCCGTATAACACCTTTACATCCCTTTCGGATCGATCTTATCCATTCCCTTCTCGAAGCAAGTATAGCTACTTAAATCGAAAAAGTCTGAACACGGAAAAGAATTTTTCCAGCGAACGAGGGTTTCCGTGCGCGCGCGCGCGCGTGCCAACCAAGAGTATAAAGTGGTCGCAAACCCGATAAGGCAGAACTGGCTTCATCGGTCCCGTGCACTTCGTGCTATTCGCGATTCCGCTTTATTGCTCCATCCCCATAAATGCGAACAGTCAAAGTGCCTCGTAAAAGATACGAGTGAGCAGCTCGTGATTGCGGAGCCGAACAAATGTTCCTTGACAAATCCTCTTGGAGCCTCGAATATTTCCGTGGATCGACCTCCCCACCGCTCACCTGCGATTTTTTGGTACCGTCGAATACGATCCTTCGAATTACGCTCCAATTTAATAGCCACTGCCGTAATTTTATGCCTCGCAAGCCATTTTGCAAGTTGTTCTAAGTCTCTCAAATTATAATTTAATGTCACAGTCTTAATACGTATCGGCGAAATAGGCTTATGAAAGCAACTCGTACTCCTCGACTGTCCGAATTGCGTGCCACAGTTGCACGCATGGGAATAGTCCTTGTTACGTCACGTTACGACAGGAAACCAGGTGGACAAAGCCGCAAGTGGTGCTCGAACATTTTTAATGAACCGCCATCGGGGGCGATGCAGATCTCTGGACAACGTCTTCCCAACGCCAGTTGGCAATCTCGGCCAAGTCTGAGACAGAAGGCGCGCGTTACGGGGCTGACAAGAAGAGGGAAGGTCTGGCAAACTTCTGGACAGCAAGTGGTCCCCGTAACGAGACACCGCCAACGGGATCGACAACAAACAGGAACTGAAAAGGGCGGCGACGGTTATCGGGTTACCTTGGCATCGCGAGCCAAAAACTACTGATTTATTGGCGGAAGTCGATTAGGAGCAATCTTACAGTTAATTACCAGAGGTTGTATCGAGAACTGCTGCTGACGTATTCGCGGCGCCCCACGCCCCCCTTTAGAAATTGATTTAAGACATAGAGAAGCAGACCTCGTTTACTCGTACAAAACGAATACAATTCCACTTTTCGTTTCGTTAATTGAATTTCCGTGCCTTTTGTGCTTTCGTGTAGGAATTTAATCACGGGATATCGAAAAATCTATTTAATTATGTACCTAACTCCCATTAATAACCCTATACGATGGGTTCCACATAGTAATTATTCCACTAATCTTTATATTGAATCCTGCCGGAGACAGCTAATTTCCAGGTTACATTATCCAAAGCCTTTGATCGATTAAGTTGCATGCTTCTTGATTGCACAGCTGTACAAGTCGTGCGGGTGTGTGTGCTAGTACTACCGTTGGATACTATGCCAGCAATATTGCACTGAGAATGGCCCACTATCCAACACTGGCCAAAACTTACCGTCCCAGAACAAGGACGAATTCGCTCGAATCCGGATCTACGCAGATCAGGCTTCAGTAACATCCGTACGTACAACGGAGGTCTCGTCGCCGAGAGTGAGCATGGCCAGGCTACGACCTCTAATCCGAATCAGGCCTTTTCCAGGATTTGCTGGCATCCGAGAATTATGTTGCTCTCGTGGTGGGGATGATCCTAAACAAACAGGCGCAGGGCCACACGACCGGCATCCCTACCACGTAGCTCGATCCTCACTGCGCGATGGCTCTCGAGTAAACAGCGCGCCTACAAAGCTTGCCTATTGTCCGGGTGATCCTAGCTACACCCGTACACCCCGCCACCGTACCACTGGCCCGAATCCCTTCGAACTCCGCAGAAAAGCCGAACCGGCTCGCTTCGCGAGTCCGGAAAAGGTGCCACCAATACTACCGCCCCTTTTCCTCCTACAAACCAACGCGACCTTTCACGAGGCATCCCCTGTTATGTCATGACCTGTCCTCCCTCGTTCTATCTCCGTTCGCCTTCTAACTCCCAAAACTCCGCTGGGAATTGCGGCGTGGCGAAACGGGAGCAACCACACTATGCTGCACTGCTTGTCCGCTTGTCCTGGTGATGGATAGGTATCTCTGGCACTAATCGATCGGCCAGGAATATTTCACCGACAAAATCCCTTCTTTTTGCACAGCGGAACTGGTGTACGAATTTTTCAGATAGCTATAGATGCTTCTCGCTTGGAGAGTAGGCTGGCAATCGCTTGAATGGCTGGTTGCTTGCTGGCTTGCTTGTCCTGTTTGTTGTTCCGGTTGTTTTTCTGCGCCGACGTGCTGTTTGGGAAGGCTCTCGATGTTTGCGCCGCTTTTTCAGCGTCAATGGGAGAGGTGATGCGTTCGTGTTGCGCGTGGTTTGCGGTTGGAATTGCTACTCTCTCAAGATGCTCCTTTGATATATTGTTAGCTGATGATTGGCCAGAGTATAGAGGATTCTCAATTTTCCTCCTCATTGGTGCGTGAATTCCGCAGCCTGATAGAGCAGTGCCATAGAGAACCGGGAACGAGTTCTAAAAATATCACTGACAAATCCATTCGATCTATCTCGTTCTCTCGAGTATCTCGCATGCCAACTATTCATTCTCGTAGACGGAGCTAGAGAAACGAGTTTTTTTCCCCGGGCCATAGAGTTTGTCACCGCACGTGGCGCAACCCGTGAAATCAGCATCACGATCGTCACGCGCAACTGCGAGATCTGCATCGCGTTCCTGTTTGAGGATCGTTGATCCGTCGAGTGGTCCTCGACGGCGAAAAAAATGCATTCGTAGAAAGAATCAGGTATGACCAGTCGGAAACGGAGAATCGACGTGTGGGCCAGCTAGGATCGTTCCCGATGGGAGAGCATTCGTCATTATTACCGTGCTGACCGTTGGTCCTGAGGACCTAACCATTCGGGTTTCACAGGAAGTGGGCCGGTCGGATCAAGGGCTAGGCTGGCCTTTTCCATTCTAAGACGTTCCATTCAGGTGTAATAGTCAGTTAAAGACTATCCAAACATAAGATCCTACTGGTCGCTTCGATGAGCTTCCGTGCCCTCGAACTTTCTCATGCTGGACTTTTGTCGGGAAAATAGAATTCACTGCTCGAGAAGCACGTTCTTCCCTTTCACGATTCTTTCCTTCTAATTTTGCTGAGAAAAACACAATTGCAGTATTCGAACGTACGAGCGTGCTCACGAATTTTCATGGAAATTAACATTTCCCTTTGTTGCAGTAGGAAAAGAAAATATACCTTTGACGTTAATTAAACGATTCGAACTAATATAGAGAATGTTCTAAGGACTCGTCGATCGTGATTGCGATTTAATTTTCGCGAGAGTATTTGGTAAAGGGGGCCACCCGCGGAAGCATAAATAGAGGAATCACATCGAGTGTATTTATCCACGTGATCTTCGAATAACAAACGTAGAAATCCTTAAATCCTAAATCAACCTGCCGCGAGCCGAAACCGAAGTCGAACTGCAAACAAACGCCGGTAGTCGAAACGTGAGGGAACCACGGTCCAATCTGGCGAAAGTCAAATATTGGATGACTAAATAAAACGTGCTTTGGCAAGCCGTTTAAGTCATCGCAATTTAATGGAGAGATGCACCACTTTATCCTCTGTGGATTTGAAAAACTTCCCTGGTCGTCTACGCCAACGAATTCATTAGCACACGATCACGAATTTCACCAACTACACGTCGACTCTTTACCTTTCGACGTTTCCGTGCAAACCAATAATGGGAAAGGGGGTTTTGGTTAGCCGTCGGTCGAGCCACCCTCGAGAAGGGGACACTTTAATCGACGGCATCGTAAAGAATGCTTTTCGCAGGGCCCAAGGGAAGCTTTTAGCTTGGTTCTTATCTGAAACGAGTTGCCTTCTCGCCGGCACGCGGCAGTAGCGCGCTCGCGAAAGGGAGAAAAAGGACGAGACGGCGAGGAAGACAACGACCGCTGTTCAAACAGCAGACTTCAAACGGCGCGCCGGTCCATCTTTCGTGAGAGATGCCACGCCATTGCATTAGCAAGGCACCCCATGGCCCATGGGTACCCATTCTCTCCCTTGCGGGCACATCCTGTTCCGTGCACCCTGAAATGACAAATATTTGCGCCGCACGGAAGACCGCAGACGCACCGAACCCTTTCATTTGTAAGGACAAGGCGAAATTAGTGCGCGAACTAACCGGCCAACGGAGTGACCACGTACCTAGGAGCGGCTGTTTCAGGAGGACCAAACTCCTCTCGTATTCCTCCTCTCTACACTACTGCTCTTGAACCTTGAAATAACCGAGTCTCTGTAAATACAGGTGCAACGAGAAATAATAACTGGTCCGAATGCACCTCATCGGATATCCCATGATTTTTTCGACTCTCTTCACGGATGGTGTTCGGCGCACTGGCCGCCCGCAGTAAACCCACCAGCGTTTATGTGCTCTTAAAGCGGAGCACTTGTTTGGCATTCGATAATCCTATTTCCGATGGGATTATACGCTTTTCTGCTATTTATGGATAGAGTCTTGGGTGCTTGATACGTTCAGAGGACAATATTACTTCCAGGGTTGTATCTATCAATAACCGTATGTACTCCACTTTCCAGTTAAGTCAAAAGATTCGAAGCATTAAAAATTCAAGATTTCTCGATGGGTCGGACAACAAAAGAATTTGAAGCGAACAGTACTTATCTGGAATCGAGAGCAGTCCCGCAAGTATCGGCAAGTGCCGAAAACGAGTTCAGTGTTTGACTGACGCGCACCGCCCCCTTCTAATCGTTCAATCGCCAAAAAATTCACAAAAAGGCTACTTGGGAACGAGTGGATGGAGAAGGGGCTTTCGACGAAGAGAAAAAGGAGTCTTGAGAAACAAACTGAAACCAGACTCTTCGGTACGGGGCACCGCCCTTACACTCCACCCATCCATCTACAGCTTGCATATATTTTAGGCAGCTAGTTTTTTCCCTGAGGGAGATTTATCACGTCCCTACGCCTCTTTCGCGGCCGCTGCTCCATCAGTGCGTCGACGTGTGCCAAGGAATAATTGGCAGAATGGGGCAAGGGCCCCCATTCTCCTCGAGAAACACCTTTCGAGAATGCACTCGGCCGGTTCAAATGTCGAAAGCATTACTGATCGACCGACCACAGGTCAGTTTCGCGATTCAAGGACATCGGCACAGAGAAATTCCAGATAAGAATCCTCCATTTACGAGAAGTTAATTAATTACCGTCGGTTTCACTTATTATTTATTCACTGGAGGATGAAATCCAGCGCGGCTTATATAAAGTGGTCGTAACCCGTAAACAGCGCGATAAGAATCGCCGAAGTAACACGGTTCTCGTTACAAATCGCGCGCTACGCTTAATTAAGTCACTTGGGAGCCAACCGGCTTCGCCGGCACGAGTCCCGCTTCTGACGACGCGACGTGGTGCGGTGCGGAACGTCGGCCGCGGTAGAATGCAGGATAATCGACCCACTTCCCGTGGCATTTCTGCAATTTTCTGTACGATGCAATTGGCTCAGACTCAAGGGAGAACGGCCACGATTATTCCATCTTTGGCGCAAACGCCGATTGCACGACTGGGGATATACGAGGCTCTTACTTCGATCACACATCCGAAGCAATTTCTCATGATGAGATCTGACGACTACCATATTCGTACCGGTTCAACACCGTCTGCGACGCTTGCGACGAGACTCGGAATGCGGTAATTTGTTAGGAGGCATCGAAGGCAACTTTACTGGAAAATTTTCATACACCGTCCACGACGCCACTAATGCCTTTCGCGGAATGTAAATAAGAGACTGTACCACTCGCAAAAGAGGCCCGATCCATTCGGCAAACAGAAAGGGAATTAGCCGGAACAAGGGCCAGTTGCTAAAACAGATGGGAAACAGGACTAAACGCCACGCGAATGTGTAAATACAGTTGAATATACAGTGTTGAAATTTCGGAACCTTTGCACTACTCTTTCTCTCGGAAAACCATGGGCTATTCATTTGTGAAATTGGCTGGGGAATTACTGGTTTGAGCACTGGGTACTCACTAGCGTAACTACGCCGCTGAGGTCAATAGTAAACACAGGAGATAACTTTTGAAGCAACTAGTCCATCGCTCGCTGAAAGTCAGTTTGGATGAACGAGATGAACGTGGCAAATTTTGCAGAGGAATTCACCCAATTTCTCCTACGATGGACTGTACCAAACAAAGAAAACGTAAAAATCTCGCGACAATTTATGTGCTGTGTTGAAACGATTCTTTAAATTTCATGGAATTACTGAATGTTAGTGGAATCGGGTGTTAATGGAAACGTGGAATTCAATTAAACATTGTGATTTAGGAGAAGCAGAATACTGTGGCTACGACGGATATCCTGACATCTCAACAAGTAGTAAGTACCGTGCAAGATGTGCTTTCCGCAGTTCTTGGAGTAAAATTACAGTCACTGGATTATTCGTCCGTTAAAACACCGGCGGCCACAGCAATGGCAATTTGCACACCATCCGCTCCTACAGTGACAAAGATTCTCAGCGACTCGGGAAACATAAGTTTAAGCAGGTAACGAATGTGTTTTACTCTGTATGTATATGGTGGTCGATATTTTAGTACGACAAAGATTATTTTACAGATACAGGTCTTTGGACACACTCTCAGCTAACATGTCAGAAACGACAAATTTCAAATTGTCGGGCTCGATGACCTTTGCTGGCAATAATGAAAATAACACAGAACTTATGGACACAGATACAACGGAGGCACAGAACGAAGAGAAAAAAGTACGATATATCATTTAAAATTGTGCTATACTAACGCGAGTACTATTTAACTGTAATTTACAGTTAATCTCAAGATCCAGCCCAGCGATATATGTATCAACCGTGAGGAGATCGAGTACGTTTATTCAAGATGAGGAAAGCAAGGAATCGAAGGAGAATAATAAGGATCTGGAGGACAAATTCGAGTCGGCAGCTAAAATCGATTTTGATTCGGCTGAATCTGAGAAAGGAGCAAATCGAGCACTCTTCCACAAATTGGAGCAGTTACGTAAATCTGCGTTGGAAGTCGTATTGAAAATCGATGACGTGAAAAAGGTACATATTGAATCGTACTATAGTTCTCTTAATAAAAATCGATGACCTAATTACAATTAATTGGGAAGAATATTTTCTCGTTCACAAAACAGGTGGCCTACCCTCAAAGCACAAAGCCCATTCGTCGTCTCTCCACGATTGGAGGTCTCTCGAGTCTGAGTCGTGCATCGAGTATGTTGAGGCCAGTTCCACCTCCGAAACTTCGCAGATACTCCACTGGCTTTCCAGGGACACCAACGTCTTCTAAATTGAATTCAACGCTTACAGTAGAGAAAGACGAAACGTCATCAAAACGTAGGACCGTGTCAGGAGCAATGATAACGACATCCAAATTAGGTGTTACAACAACACCCTCTAATCGTTCGAGTCCCTATAAGATATCTCCGGGCTCAACTGGTCGACCAGCCAAAAATCCAAAGTACGCTCATGTGCAGAGTACGATACCCAAAGTGACAGTTGGTAAAAGGAAGGCAACATGATGAGTTCATACCTTTCAAATATATTATAATCTACCGGGATAATTTAATTTGTTATACTGTGATATTATGGCAAAATTTATTCTCTGAATCGTGATACTAATACGAAGAATGAGATTTAATATCTATTTAAAATATCAATTGTATTTATTAAAATGAAATTATTTAAGTAATAAGAAAGTATTTAAAATGTTATCGAGGAAAGAATTTTCGTGATTAATAGAAGGCAAATGTAATGCCGAAATGCTTTAAACCTTCTCCTAGAGTATTGATTTTCCTTTTCGGAACCTGCGCGCTGTCGGAAAAGAGAAAAAGTCAGTTTGAATGTTGGGGAACAGGGCTAACAGTCTGAACAAATTAAACGTGAACAAGTTCCTTAGAGTTAAGCTTACAGGATTATCCACAAGCATCCCAAAACCTTTCTACAGTAAGTGAGCACGAACTTAAAGCTTTTGAGTTGATAATTTTTAACCAAATCTCGCGTGCACAAAGGGTTCTGGACGCCTTTCAGTGGCAATAAAATTTGCTGCATTAAATCAAGCGCACTCTGAGCATCGTCACTCGAGTGTAAAAGGCTAAACTCGATAACTAGAACTTTTTCCCCTTATACCACGAGGTCTGAGAGCCATCAACCGATAACTACTTAACCCTGTTATCACGGGATAGAACCAATCCTAAAATGCAAACACAGATATTGGCGGTCCATCTCCAAGTTGAAGTCGAAACAGGTTCAGAGTATCCGAAATAATCTTTACGATTTCCAAGAAGCAAAAGATCGTTCTAACTGCAGCAAAGAATCAGCTGCACGCGAGTGCTCAATCATATACAAGAAACTTTCGAAAGTCGATCCGAAGACGTGGGTGAATCAGCCGCGGGCTATCGAGCCGCCTCGTCCCTCGTTTTTCTGGAACACCTTGCCAAAGATTGGCCGTGCACTCTGGCGAAAATTATTAAGGCAACGTTGTTTGATCGCGGACAAATGTGCCTGAAGCGTGCCCCGGTGCCTCGATCCCACGGCAGATCAGAACCGCTGTCAGAACCGGGCGCGAAGATCGATTTTCTCTTTTTCATGATTTATTGGCCGCATAGTGGCTGCGTAGCTGCGCCTGTTGATTTTAATCGTTCGGATTCGCGGCAAGGTGCTTGCTTCGTTCATCATGCTTGAGAATCTTTCTCTTTTCCTACTCGACCACCCTTCGTATTCTGGTATTAATGACTTACACAAAATCGCCCTTCGACGACAATATCTCAGAATTCAATTAAACCTCGAGTCGCTCGTAAAGCGAATGAATCGAGCTTCGCAACGCCTATTTGCAATTACGCCTACATTTAATTAAGCCGAAAAATTGCCTCGGGTTAATTACTTGCTCGCGGTCGGGATGCAGTTAATGCGGGAGCCCTTCGCGCAGCTTCTGAATTATTACCAACAAATTAACTATTAGGAACGCGGCCTTTAATTACAAAAATTCTGTAGGCGGTGCCGTTTGCACTTTGCTTTTCTCCCTGGTTTCTCATCGATCACACGTCAATCTCGCTTCTTTGTTCGTAAGATTGAACTACTAATGCTAGACACCGAATAATTGGTCTGCTCGTAATTGCACTTTGCAAAGGAACCACTGCGCTTTGGAATCCTTGTACAGGCATGCTCATTAGCAATGAACGTCTCAATCCAGCTAATTGTCTCTGAGCTTGTACACAGCCTCCTGGAATGCTCTTACAGTAATGGAACAGTATCCATATCTGTAAGCGCGTAAACGACCTTAGTTTCTTCAGAGAAAAAATTCAGGTGCACGAAAGTTACATTGATGTAATTGGAATTCGAATAATATTTCCTCGTTGGTCTCACGCATTAGAGTATTTTTAAGTGGAAGTTGGGTTAGCTGAAGGGAAGTTAAGTGGAACAGAATGGGTGTGCCCATGACGAGTAGTGACGTCTCAGTCCTGGTTGGAACCGATTTGCTAAAGTCGTTCCATCAAGGAGGTCCGATTAGGTCGAAGATTCGGCTTAATGGTCGCTCGATCGTCGAGAGCATTCCATGCTGCAGGTGTCCCTTGCTTTCAGAATTATTAACCAGGCGCGAAAATACTGAATGAAAGCAAGGGCCAGCCCTCTGATATCGCCAATCCTTCTCCTCAAGTACCGCAGGTCTTAATCGCGCAAGTACTGCTGCAAATAAGACCCTGAAACCCTGACGATATAGTTGGCAGATTATTGCTATCTTCCTCGTGTAAATTTCGGACCTCTTTCTCGCGGTTTGATAAGGGTATCTTGTAAGACGGAAGTTTGCAACTTTTTTAAGTGTGTTACATAGTTATATTTTCCGAAGGTTTTTTTGCAATAACTGACCATTTAATGCGAGTTGAATATCCCAAGAGATTACCATCAAAATTGCATGAGTATTTTAGCTGAGAATTGACTGGAAGATTGAGCTCAATTTACAGACTCTTGATGGCTCAATTTCCAATAATGTATATTACGATTCGCATGGATGAATGTGACTTTGCCAGTCAAGAGCCAGCTGCTACTTTGTCTGAAAAACAAATTTGCAGCGAAGATGTCGGTTTTTCTACCACTTTGGTTCTACCTCCTTTTGGTACCTTCTCTCACTCTCTGCCTGCTATTTAAAGTCGACGAGCGAGTTGAGTCGGTTTTTCAAGTGCTGCCAGAGCTGCGCGGTTCCTGCAGAAGACGTTCCCGGAGACAAGCAATTTGCTCGGGCAAAAACAAATCGTATCTTTCAAAAACATACTTGGCCAGCGAAAAAGCGTGGCCAATTTTGGGAGTCCCTGCGACGCGTATTTCCCATCGGCAACCAGCAGTTAGCACCCTCCTCCCTTTGTCCTCGCACCCCCCTCCGAGATAAGTTATATAAATCATAAAGTAAACCGTGTTTAAAGGGCCCAGCGATTTGCCAAGTCCCGGGGTCGTCGACTTCAAGTGGAGAACACCTGCTAGCAAATTTTACGGACACCACTGATTTGATAATTTCGACCTGCTAAAAAGCAGCCCTTGTTTTTGACGTGATTCAGGGGCTCTTTCATGCTGTGTCCGAGGGTGTAGTATTCTCTGACACTCGGCAACGAAATAGCTACTTTCTTTCTTTTTTTTTAACCGAGGAGTATGAAAATGCCAAGCTGTTCGAAGCGACCATTCGCGAGTTACTAAATAAGCAAAAGAGTAATCGTTCTGCGCGAAAACTGGATCACGCGATGGATCGTGCAGACAGGCGAAACTGCAATTTAGGTCTCTTAAATCCTGACTCCCTTGACACCTGTTGCCAAAGTATGCGCTCGATAATTTCTATGCAAAGTGGACCACCCCTCAAAAGATACATGAATTCAATTTACGTCACCTCTTTTTCGAGTTATTTTTCAAGAACGCTGCGGATATATCAGCGGATATGTACGCATCAACGTCGAGCTCGGTGAAACATGTATTTTTCAAGTCACTCGACACTTACAATTAGTTTTGCACCGTGAATTTCAATATTAGACTTTCGCATTTTCAATATTACGGTACATCCTAATGAAAACCGGAATTCGGAGAATATATCTGTGTTAAGAAAGAGAGACGATAATGAAGCGAATTTGATCTCGGAGTATCAAGCTCGTGCGGTGCGAAAGAAGCAAGGTACTATGCGCGTGCTCATAATCGGCTAAACGTATGAAAAATAATCGCAGCTCGAGAGGATCATGCGGTGAATTCCGAAGACAACCGCGGCTGCAATTTGGCCCTCTTAAGCCTATTGGCCACCTTGACACCTGTTATACAAGTATGCGTTCGAAGTATGCGTACCTATGCAAACACGGACACAACCATTGAAGAAAAAGTCTGCGAATTTGCTCTGGCCATGTAGCCTTTAGGCTGGCATTGTAAAAGGGAGAAAAAAATGAGGATAGCGTTGAGGAATCTGAAGAGAAGAGAGCGACGTCTGCTAGGTGGCCTGTGGATACCAGCTCACAGTCTGCTGCGAGTCTGGCAGGTCGTGGTGGGCAGGCATCGATGGAGGAAGGATGATTACAAGCGCGTCTTTTTAACACAAAAGGCTCGAAAACCAACACCGTAATACGACGGGAGACCGAGCGCCCTGTAATTCACAGGGTCCCAGTCAAGGTAGCCTCCGTGATGAGACAACCATTCCGAAAATTGCGATAGTCTCTCCGAAATAAGGCGAGATTGGTCCGCAAGCTGGACGCTTCTGCCTCCTGCTAACCGAGCGCGGACCCATCCTGCTCGAGTTATTATTTGCTTTGGCCCCAGGCGAAAGACCATCACACCGCGGTTATCGAGTCACCCTGCTCGCCTCACCTGCAACGCGTCACGCCCAATTCTTTAAACGAACAAGAAGAAGATCCTGATCGTTCCACCATGGTGTGGTTGGCCGGAAACCGCGTGGGTGCCAGCGTACGATAGAGTCTGCCTTAACCAGCCTGCCAGGGTGCCGCGGCTCTGAGAGCAACTGTTCGGACCCTCGGCCAAGCTCATTGCATGATTAATTGAATGCAATGCTCGAAACTTAATGCGAACGATGTCCGATGGACCCCCCCTTTGCCCTCGGCTCTCCTTGCATTATCTAACTCCCTGCTCGTTCGACATTTACATATCGGAGCAGAATACAGTACGAGTAGCTTGGAATAAAAAGAGGAGCACACGAATACTCCTTCGGGATACGTTCTACTATTTTTAACTTTTTAAGACGATGATTGTTTTATTTGCAAGCCTGCTGCCGTTCCAAAGGATGGCGAGACAAGGTTCGCCAGGTTCGGCTTTGAATACTGAAATTAATTGAGAAGCCCCTGGTTTTTTTCGCTGGCCAATTCAATCGAAGGTGAGGCCAGAGCGAACGATGCGCCAGTATAAGACGGATACTAGAGAGCTGTGAAAAAAGTCGGCAAGGGCGCGAATCGAGTAAATTGGAGGGTGGAACGGCGTCGAGGGGGCCGAATTTCGGAGCTGACTGCAATTTTGGCTGATGCCTGAGAAGCAGCGGCGCCTCTCGAGCGATAATTGATATCACCTGCCATGTAAATATCGGTTATCGCAGTGCAACGTAGGGAGACTATCGGGCTCGGAAAAAGGGCCGCTTGAATGAAAATTACCGAAGCCGACCGGCCGAGATAATTACGTGTTGGTTTTAGAAAACGGCTCAGCACCGCTTAATTTCATCGACGGAGCATCTTCTCCGGATAAAAAGTCGCCCCGAGGCCTTTTTCATTCGAATTAGTTCGGTGTACGTGCTGCGAATCTCTCGACTACAAGGTGGCTCCTCGCACTTTTGCGAATCCCACGCGATTGATTGATAAAGAAGCCACGAAATTGAGCAGGATAATCGGCCCGCCGTAATTATCGCCATGCACTTTCTGCCTCTTGATGCTGATGCCCATCGACGCGAGTGGGCTTTTTAATGGAGGTTAAGTGTAAAGTGTAAACTGAGAGCGGTTTGCTACTCTCTGAGAGAATATGCGGTAATTGCTACGGTGAGCTCGTGGCTCATCGGGCCACTGCTATTTGCATGTTACATACTTTATAGAGACGGGTTAAATGGCCCATCGTAAGATATTAGATTTTAATGAGGCGAAACGCTCTTGGTTAACCCGAATAATACCTTCTTTCTAAAGTACATATACATACTTACTTTTGCGTGCGAGTCGTTACATTTGCCGCGCAGAACAGGTTCCTCATAAATACGTCCGATGTTGATTCGATTGTCCTTAAGCCTGTGTAGTTGCGTAAATAGACACTTTTGTAGTCTTCAAATTCCCGGAACGAAAGTATGTAAACAACCCGACGCGAACTGGTTTGACTCGAGCGGCGTAGTCTATTATTAGCAGTCGCGCGACACTAGCGGCAGTGGTGGGGACTCGCAGCGCGAGCGCTAGTTGCCGGCCATTAGACTACGATTCCCATAAGTCATTTTGCCGAGCGCGTCTCATTGTCAGCATCGTCGACTGGAAAACATGCTTCGAAGGAAATCCTGGGTGACGCAAGCTCTTCAACCAAAGCATGGGTAATTTTCTTCATATCGTTACTATGCTCGACGAACTTGATATCATATGATTATGTATATTACACTCGCAATGATGTATAATACTTGTTGAATTATACTTGCTGTTCTATGCTTGTCGTAATTGGTTATGTACTTGTTGAAATTGAATTTTATACTGTTATATGTATACTTGCCGAAATTTTATATTCATTGAGATTTCGTAAAATTATTTGATGTGCACCACATCTCTTTCGACCGTGTCTCTTAACGTCAATTAACACGTTACGGTAGCTCGTAAGCGCTATGAACGATATAGATGTTAAATTCCTGAGACTCGAAAAGAATTCATCAAGCAAACGTTCAATCCGGTAGATTGAGTGGAACCAATTATTCCACTCCCGTAATAAACAGGTGTCAGTCTCGAGAGTTCCAGAGTATCCTGTTCATATTTCGAAGCAACAATTAGCGCAAACTTTCTAGACAATCTAGGCTTTCTCGAGAGTAAGGGAGCTCGTCAGAAGGAGAGGGCCAGCGGCAAAGAAACGATCTTTGTCTCTCAGCTGAATCGATCTAGCTAACAAGGGCAAAGTTTCGCTAACTCCAGTTGGTTTTATTTCCAACACACTATGCGTACCGCCTGGCAGTAATGGTGTTGAGAGTAGCACCTCGCAATCTGCACACATCCCGAAGACAGTTCGCATTCCCTCTCAACACCTCCCTTATCGATGCTCCCTTTACTCGGTCGTAATGACACGTTTGGCGATTGCCTCGGGCAGTGGTCGCGATTAAAAAATAGACGGAGAACTCAGCCGTTTGTTTAGTAACACGATAGGTTCTCGTGGAAGCTTGGGGCCATACGAGCCCTTTCATCAGACGCGCGAGGTTAGACGCTTTAGACTGCATCGGACACACGGCGGGCTTCTACTGTATGTATCTAACCTGCATCCGACGGCAGTGGACTCCAACAGCCGTACCTGTAGCGGAGATTTACCCGAAAGCTACACTTCTCTTCTGAAATGATGATTCTAAGATTATTTTTCAGGTGCAGCGGTAACCAGTCTTTAGAAGCCGTTCTCTCGAGCTTCGCGCGTAGCTGAATCTTCGGACTACGACTACTGGCCACTTCGTGAGCATCAGCTGCCGTTCATCAGCACCAGGATCTCGACTACTCGACGTCCAGTCTACATTTTCGACAGCAAATTTCCTCATCTTTTCTCGCCCATCGGACACAAGGATTCTGGAACCTGTGGCTACTTCTCCGAACTCGTAAGTACCCTTTTGGGAAACAGTTTCTAACTGGCAAATCGTACTTTGCCACTTTGCCTGGTTCGTGCAAGTATGCAATCGGGTTAAACGAGGCGTCGAGAATTCTAGATTCCAGGAGTTTTATCTCTCGTAGATTTGACGTTTCGATAATTAGGTAAGCGATTCGTGGGTACTTACCCTATAATTAACGAGTAAAAGAGCGAATTTCGATAGTCTAGTTGGAAAAAGCTTCGTCACGGTGATCGGAATATTCGTGGTCGCGTATCGGCTCCTAATCTAGCCTGAGATTTACGTCAGGAGCTTTTCGATCCTTTGATTTGGGTCGACGAGGTCGATTCGCCTGGCGATAACGAAAGTGCTCGAACGGTAGTCTGTAATTAACAACATTAAGCGCAGAATTCTCGGGCGTAGTGAGAACGAGAGAATGAAAGTGAGAAAGTGTGTATGTGTGAAGCGATTCCAGCTGCATTGTACGGTTCTGTGTGTTGGCTTGCCACCGTCCGTGATAAGCTGCAATTAAATTGATTGGCTCGAGGAATTCTGCGGAGACTGTGGAGCACACAGGCTCCTTGGAATATGCATTTATGCCAGGGCAAAGGTGAAGCCAAGGGAAACTGTAGCTGGTGGTGTGCCAAGAAAAAACGTCGACTCTTCGAAAAAGAGTACTCTCAGAATCGGACCTCTTTGCAAGAAACGAGCCCTCTGCCCGTTGAATGCATTACTGCAATTCCCTCCATTACCATTTTTATATTCGAGCATGCATGCAACGTTAATTGCCAACTAAATTCGCGTAAATTGGACTGTAAGTTGTCTAAAGTATGCTGGCCTAAGACCCAGGCGCAGTATGTATTGTGTTTTCGTTTCCTTCTCGAGAGATTCAAGTGTCGGGGGATGTGTTTCTTCGGTGATCGTGGGATAGGGAGCCGAAGCTAGGGCAGAGAAGGCGTCTAAAAAAATTAGCAAAGCGTGGCCGTAAAGAACCATGGAGCCGCTATTTATGGCAGTCTAATTAATTCCTATGTATTTTCGGCCACTTCCCATGCAAACTACCCCCCTCCGCGCGTGTGGCTTTATGGCTCTTCTTGAGATATAAATGATTCGATAAAATGTTTAAGCGGCACGTTGAGGGTCTCGCGGGCCTGCAGCTATTATTATAGAAAAATAAGAGTGTCCTGGGGCTGCGGGAGACGCGTTATAGTTGCCTCTCTCCCGATCTCATGAATATTCATACGGGATGGAACATTCTTAGAACCGCAGACCGATTCGCCGTTCGTTTTACGAAACTCCCGACTCACCATGCTGCCGACTAGAACGTCGATCCTATAACTTACCAACCTGTGCAGTAAAGAAGTTCAGCTTGAGCTTTAGCACCTGGAGTTTTAACGATTGCAATCGCCGCTTAAGCGCAACTCCCTCGGAATCCCTAATAGTGATCGTAAATAGGGCTGAAGAGATGTGGAGGCGCATTTAATTTTCTGGAAAGCAGTGTACATGATTAAAGTTGGGGGATCCAATTGGATTCGGATGAAATTAGTAGGTTCCATTAAGATTTCTGAACGTTGCTGCTTTCTCCTTGCAATTTAGTACTTCTCGCAATATTACCGCGTGTTAGCAAGCTTTAACTTTGAATCCTTTGAATCCTTGTCGTGTCCTTATTGTATCTACCTGTTACCAACAAAGTCAACTATTATTAGAAAGCAAATTAGTGGAACGTACGCCACTATGGAATGCAACTAATGGGAAATGCAGTTAATATGAGACTTCGGTATTTAAGCGATGTAACCACTCAAGCATGGTCAGTTCTCACAATTATTGTCGATTTCATTGCGCAACCAAACTCCCGCGGTGGTAGTGTTGGCGGTGTCGGCTTGCAGGAATCGCATAAAATTAGCATTTCCATCGGCGTCCGTCGCTTCCCACGGTGCTCTACGTATGTACGGTTGTACGTTCGCGAGGCTGCACTACGCGGAATAATAAGGAGCATCCACGATTGCGTTCCTTCCTCGAATCGAGAATCGAGGATACCCGCGTGCCGCACGCCTTACGCGCCGCACGCCCAGAGGAACGACTTTGCATCCGTGTCAGATGCACCGTGTACATACTACCTTCCATGGCTGCGTGCATTTCTAATGGGCCTGACCGCCCAACCGTACCGAACGACCACTTCGATGTGCCAGGAATTTTTTTTCATCAATTATTCGCGAACTGATTTTCAATATCGTCAGCTCGTTCTTTGAGAACAACCTTGTACATGTATTTACATGTGCAATATTATTTTCGATCAGTATTACTCGGATATCTGGTATTTTACCTCGACATTTGCATTGCATGCACTATTCTCGTTTTTCGAGAGTATCGGATAACGGATTCACTGTTTTTTTTATCTCTACCTCGGTGGAACCATGGTGTGGAAGTAATTTGAGAGTGCATAAAAATCGTATTCGGAATATGGTAATAATTTGGAGTGCGGAGGGATTTACGGGAGTCGGTGGGACGACACAGCGAACTCGATGCGGAGTGTCTCTACCTGCGGTTTCAGAGTTGCCGGTTACCTGTTACCTCTCGGGAGGGACACGTGACACACGCGAGTGGCACGCGCGGCGCGCGCTCGCCTCTTCCAATGGTAGAACCAGTTCTCCCTCGAATAGAAATACACATACTCTCTTTCTTCGCCGCTGTAAAGTACCGCGGTTATCTCGGTAGCTCCTCCGACTCGAGCCGCGTATCCTTTAATGAGGAAGGCCTCAAGGGACTTCTATTTCTATAAATAAGACCTACGCACTCTGGGAAAATTTAAAATAACGTTTTACCTCTCTATTTTTGGAATATTACTGTGGTTAAAAAACACACAACATTCAATTAATACATTCTCCCAGCAGCATTTATCATAATATACAGCTAATCTTTTTTAATTGGAAAATTGGGTGGGTATCTGATAAGCTTGAAGTGCGATTCCTCTTGAACTAGTAGAGCTACCAGAAGCCAAATGGCTGAGAGCAACACTAAAGAAATATTTTTCTAAGAAGATTTCAAAACATTATCGGATTTCTTTCCGAGCTTGAGATCCTCGTTGGAGGTCTTTTATGCCGAGATGCAAACAGTCTCGAAACAAACGCTGCGGTCACCGCGCAACCACGAGGAGAGTCCACGAAGAATGGTATTCATTGTTCGCTAGTATTCAAAATACAATAGCTTCAGGCTTTTTCTATAGGATACTCCAAAATATTTCTAAAGCAGCCCTACGCTCGGTTATTGCATTTTCTTTCCGCTGAAGAGCAGACCGTCGCTCTACCAGAAACTGCGAATCTCTCTACCACAGTTATCGTCGATCTGGTTCCTGGACAATGACCGTGGACGTTCTCTTTCTCTGTTCTTTTTTTTTTGTTTCTCTTGCTCCGGCAAGGTAACCACGCGCGGTTTGCTTATTTTCTGCTTATCCGGCGCGTGGCTTGGCAGCAGGTGAGAGACCCGTTGCTATTTTTTTCGGCATTGTTCTCTTAATCCAAGCGAAAATAGCGGATTTCGAAGCGCAGTTAGCGAACGTAAATCGGTAATTCGCTTCTGCTTCCTGCCGATGAAAGATCAATTATGGATTGAGGAGAATTGGGAGCATGCTCGTTTCATCGAAACAATTTAATATTATCGTAGCGGCTTGAATTATAGAATGACACGAAATTAATCCGTGGTCGCTTGCAATATCACGATTGTTGGTTCCCTACTCTCGGTGAATTGAATTGCTTTCTACCGGAAATTCGGAGAACATTGTCGGCCTCGCTGGCGCAGCGGCGGCTCGATTCAAGTCCAGGGTATTGTGTCCCGACAGATTTCACTTTTGATACATTTCCCATTTTGGCGAGACCACACTGGTATTGTTCGTGAAATTACTCGTTCGATACAGAATTACGTGATTGGCACTATAATGCCCCCACGTGGTCTCGGTGAGAGAATATCAGCTGCAATTCCACGGTAATTCCCGCAATTCCGTGTAAACCAGACTTCGTAAATAGATCCGCCAATTCGAAACCCAAGGGAAATAAGAGTTTTCTGGTAATGCGAAATTCGTACCAGGCGAAATATTGATTGTAGCTTATGCAATTAATTAAGTGACACAGCAGATTTCTTTGACGGCGGTGATGCGTCAACTTTGAAGAGAGTGAATGAAAAGTAGGCACCTCACACTTTGCGTTTCTAAGCATTGCGTCTCGAAGATCGCAACGATAACCTGCTCTCAGGAAGATGATAGAGCTTGACACTGTTCGTCGATCTAGTGATTTGATTAGCGTGAAAGGTATCGATCGAGACACGAAGAAGAGACGCAAAGTGGCCGCGGTAAAGGTAGACTCATGCTGGCACGGTGAACGAGCCGGTTTCGCTATCAGATATAATATCATATGGGAACAATGGCCAGAGCCCAGACACCACCGGCACCGCATTAACAAAGCAAACAGCCGAACGCGGTTGGAGCCATGAAACGAGAGCGTAGCGGACCTTATCTCATCGCGGCCAATTACGAGACCCTTGAAACAAAATTAAAGATGCGTATCGAATCAACATCTGCTTAGTAACATCGAATTAACACTTTCTCGCCGCGGCGGCAATTAAACGATCGACGGATAAGCGGTTCGTTAAACTTATCACGAGTCTCGACAAGTAGATTTCGAGGCGGCCGTTCTAATAAAGACGATTCAGTAGGAGTCTTCTGCGAATCAGCCACGCAGTGGTCTTTTCGACCCAGAGAATTATTTTTCCTTTGGGGTCGCAATCAAACCCCAGTCGTTAGTAGAATCTTTCGAAAGCGCAAAATTAATACGACGCATAAATTCTTCCGTAAGGGTGACTCGATGCAGGAGCACGTACGAGTAGTTCTAATTATGCTGTGTACCTAGACTTAATTAAGGATTCGGTCACGTATGAACCTGATGAATAGTCCCTCGGTGGCAAAGGTCCAAGATCCCTGCATCGATTCATCCGTGGCAGGTAACGATCGCTGCATAACCATTAATTTAAAGCTTCCGGCTGAAAGACGCAATTATACAAATTATCGAAACCCGAAGGTCAGATTTTGATGGAGGTCGCCCTGGCCTGGTCGATTACGGCCTACTCGTAATTATTTGCACGTCATTCCGTTCTCTGGTCTGTTCGCCTCGAATCTTTAGCGATAGGCGTGCTTTAGCATTGGCCTCGAGGATCTTCCATGTAATCGGAAGGTCCGGTATTAGGACACCGATCCTTCGAGTCTTATAAAGTTTCACGATGCGGAACGTTTTTTGCGGAACGTCACTCGTTGCGCTACCTAAGTGCCAGTCCATTATCAAATTATCAATGGTAATCCTTAAGATCGCGGCTCTCAGGTTCTTGAGGGATCGAGAGTAAAGAGGTAGTAGAGGTAGAGAGGCTCGAAAGCCCGTGGCGCTCGGAGAAAAGTGCGCGACCCAGTTCCAAGGGTGTATCGGTAATTTAAGATCGATAAACCTTGATCTATCAAGGGTGTCCGGTTACGGTTGGGGGCATGCAGGATTAAAAATATAGCCATTCACGGTAATCCTTTCTTGCCGGAAAATAATACGAATCGGCGGAACACGAGAGCCTCGATCGAATATTAAGTTTCCCGGATCGAGCCCGAATGTGCTTGATATTCGATAAAAAAAGTGGATTAAAAATATTATGTTCCGCGACATTATACTGGCGGGTACCCTGGCTCCATGCTGGCCCAGAAGTTTACCCGGCAATCTTGCCGCGTCCTTTTGCGAGGATCCTCACTGGTTAAGAGTTTGAAATCCTCTTTGCGAACTTTTTCACGGTTTTACGTTTCATAAACACGAGGCTCCGCGCGAGCGCGAGACTGAGCGGTCGAGCCAGGAGACGAGACGAGGCCAGGACCGAAAGGCTTATCATATTTTCGTGGTATGGGACAAATCCTTAAATCTTGTTTACAAGCAAATTCCACAATACCGGCTATAAGGGATTTAATGCGACTGGTGGCCGATCTTCCCGAAAGCCTCCTTTAAAGTGTAATTTACTACGAAAGGATTACTCCGCATGGGATCGACCATGAAAAGCGCCTTTGTCACGAGACAACGTCTGCCAAACTCCTTTTTTACGCGCTCACAAAGCGCAAATTATTCCGATGTGAGCTATCGAACCACCGACCAGGCTGTTATAAAATTCTACACGATGGCTACTGGACTTTACAACTTCAATCTTGAAATTCCTTATGGAAGAGTTAACTTTATTAAGTTACTTCGAGTATCTCAAACACACGTGTAGAATGGTAATCGACGCAGAATTTTCGTTACGAAGAGATTCGTTACATTTTCGTGCGAAACTGAGAGCCTGGGACTCAGGTGGAAACAAATGGTAGTGGATAGCTATTGGAGTGTCGGACGAATTTGCCGTTGTATTGTACGATCGTGGAACGCGAAATCAGTTAATTCGCATGCGGTCGTAGTTTGCACGGTAAGCTCGGAGAATCTATTTCGCGATAAATCGAGTTGGCTTTACCATGGACCGAGATTGGCCGGCCTCGGCTGAGAGATGGCACCCCCTTTTTGTACTCTCAGCGGGGTATGTCCTGGCCAGCGAACCGTCTCCTAACAGGATTACTATGACACGATTGTGCACGCGTCAAGGAAATAGAGCGGCTTTGTGGAGGCTCGAAGCTGAAGCTGGATGCTGGCCAGAATGAAATTAGGAATGCCGGCCTTTTCAATTCCGTATGTTAAATATTTCTTATACCTTTGGTCAACGGGAGACATCTGCTCCTTCTGTGCTTCGCATCACGTAGATTATGTAACTTATCCGGGGAAATCCTTTCTGACCCGTTGCATTGTCCGCATTAAAATTCTTTCTGATAAAACATCGGGAAAATTTTTCTACGCTGAGCAAGTTTACGTTGGAACAGAACAATTTTCAGAGCACGGAGCATCTTATAATCGCGAATGTATCTTGAAGGATACGAATGAGCATTTAGATAAGATTCGTGAAAGAGGGCTTGTTCGAAAAGTATACGAGTCACGCACCGAGTAGTGGAATGTCTTTAAAAGGGCTCTAAAATAATTTTCTCATTTTTCTCAGTGACTCGAGCGATTCATTTGGTGGTCGACCCTCCTGAGTGAGTGTCGACAACCACAACCGAGAGTTGTATCCGCGCGCGCGACAGATCCGAATTCGACGCCCACTAGTGGCAGCGTTCGAGCAACACGCTTGATTTAGTTGCGTCAAGGCTGCTGCGTGATAAAGCTGACGTGATTTTTTAGTCTCGCCGTGTACAGATAGGGGATGATGGCTGCGCGAGGCCTGCCATATGTGTGGACGGACAAGCCAGACGTTCTTTGAGATACGAGGCATCAACCACCCCATTTGTCGCTTACCCCTGGCTCATTTATAAGAAGGGTTGCCGTGTGCTATCTTCAAGATAAAAATATACCGGAAATTTCCAGTCGTTTGCCCGCATGCGCGCATCCTACATCCTCTCTTTTATTTTTCATCCTGCGGGGTTAGAATAGATAGGACCGGTTCAAACTGCTCATGCGACTTCCTGCGACGTGGTATTTAAATTTTCATATTTATTTTTCTTCCCCCTTTTTTTTCTTTTCGTCTACCGCGAGACACAGTTCAACAGCTTGAGAATAGCTTTAAAACTGAAAGTGTTGCTTTTTTGAAACACTCAATGAGCCATGCATCCAGGTCGAAACGTTTTATTAGGCAGAATTTGGCAGGCCGTAGTGGAGTTGCGACTCTACCACCCACGTGTTCAATTTTCCAAAGGCACCAATTCCCTTCGACCTAGCGTTCCTCGTGATTCTCTACGATTGCACAATGTCGCGGTATGAGGTCCAAGGTGTTCCATGGACAATGGGAAAACCGTCCGGACGAAGAAGAAGTCCTGACGGGTCGCGGCCTGCTCCCTGTGATCCCATCGATTTACGGTTCACTTAGTTCGAGCCTTCCTCCGACATTTGTCGTACAACTTATTCCAGTGTTGTTACATAACAGTTCCAAGTTCACGGTGCGCGAAACCACCCGCCCATAGTGGATTCCCAAGTCTCAGGAGTTTTCACGAATGCTTTATGGTATCGTTGGCTTCTTCGAATTTTTCTTTCCACCTTTTTAAAGTGTCTTTTGCGCTTCGGGGCACAATTGAGAGATCCTGGAACGACTGTCACTAAGAGGCCCTTAGCGGAACATTAGTTGGAGAGAAGCACCAGGGAACGTCTGATTAACGATCAAGACGGTAATCGAAGTCGCACGTGAGAAAACTAGCCAAACTTTTCCGGGCAATTGTGAAAACAATCGCAGCTGTGTTAACTGCACCCGGCCCCCGACGAAATTCAGCGATTCGTGGTTTAATGATCATTAATCATCCGCACTCCGTTGGAGCAAGTTATACGAGTCGTTAACGAAGACGAATATCGTCTAGTCGGATGAATTTTACACGCATCATACCCGCTTACAGGTCTGTTTTCCCTAGGTTCCTAAGGAAACGTTTCACGAGCTACTTCCCGAAGCAATTAATCAGAGTACGTCAGGGATCTTGTTGTTTTAAGACGCTTCCAGTAATTCCGGAAGCACTCCCTCTTTCTCTTCGAGTTCAGCCATAAAATCGAGACAAGTTTGGAGTATCTCGCCACCTTGCGCGTTAACTTCTAGTATTCGAGGAATGCGCGCAGTAACGCGGAAACGTTACGATCGGGCATAAATAAGGGCCATTTAAATCTGGTATGGCGAGAGGGGGGCGAGGAATCAACGAGGTGGAACGATATGCCTTCACGAACCCCTTATTTCTCGAGTTTGCCGCTCTCTCTCTCGTGTTGGAACGTGGCGCGCGCATAGTCACACGGCAATAACTCTAAAATTTGATTGCACCACCTATCGGGGTAGACTACCCTCAAGGCGAAGATGGTAATGGGCGGTCAACCCTTGCATCAACACACCCACGCACTCACACACATCGATTGAAAAGTGTGCTGGATACGTGGTGTAGCACCACCACCTCGTAAATAAAGCGAAAATTGTTGACCGGTGCCGGCTTTCGATCGGGGCTTAAGCGTTAAACAAAGGCCCATTGCTGATGTCGGCTGCAGTATCTTTGATCTCTGTTTGCCGAGGCATGCATCACTCGCAAGATAATCGGGAATAATTATTTGTTAGATAAATATGATCTCAGCCAGCGATACCGAGCCAAATTTATGGTGGACCACTTGCCGCCTGTAAATGACGCGCTTGCCCTCTCCTCGCCAATCGGATCCTTCCTGTCGGCCTTATCCGCCTGCCTCCCTATACCCGCTGCCATCCTCGTTTTATAAGATTTTCATCTACGGCACACATCGCGTCATAAAATTTTTATCACTCTTTTACTACTGCACCACGTCGATCCCCGATCACGGGGAACCTTATATTTTACGCGCAGCTTGACTGTTCGGTGTAACTTTACTTCGACCAAGTATCTCCCCGACTAGGTGCGACCCAATATCTGTCAGTGTACAGATAACCGAGCAAATAATGTCCGTGAAGCGCGTCTATATCTGATTCGATTCCAGGCAGCTACAGATTTAGACCACAATACGTCTTTAGGATCAATATAGGTCAAGTCTTTGTATCTGCAGTAGTCCGACTTCAAACCTCTCCGCGGATAATAGCGAACCTCTAACAACGTTTTATTCGCCAGATATAATAAAAGAGGAGAAGTACTAAAAATAATCCTAAGTTTTTATTAACTACTGATAGGTAGAAGCGCGGAAATAGAAGGTGTCTTTTCATAGCAGACCCACGGTTACTTGGAAAAGAGAAAAAGATACTCGAAACCTGTTTACACATTTTTATGGATAAATCGGTACATACCGTGTCAGTCGTCGACTGCGCTACACGTTACACACATAGGTCGAATGGCAATTCAAGATTAGTGCGGATGCGCAATCCACGTATGGAAGAGGGGGAATGGTTGCGTGCCAGGAGTGAGGCTTGCGTAACGGCGCGCGTAGCTGCATGGTCAGGTTGGCCAGCCTCGATCAGCACCCTTGCGATAATCGTACCTCTCTCGAGAGGATCTCTAGATCTTCCTTACGCGTTCTCGGCATACCGTTGGTAATCGAGCATCCGCAACGCGTGCACCGATGCACCAGACTATCGGGTGAGAGCGTCTAGCCACATTATGAAATGTAAATTGCGAAACGCGGGAGATACGCGGATGCGTATTTCTCACGGCTAACCGACTCGTTGACATTGCCGACTGTGATGCGGTACGGTGCGGAGCGGAGCGGTACCTCCTGCTTTGAATTATTGAGCGTGCACTGTCGCTAAACCTCCCGAGACTCGCCTCTTAATTAGTCCGGTAAATATACGTGTTTACCCGTGTCGCGACGCATACCTCGTGCAAACTTGACACTGAACCAGCTTGATTCCACATATTACACGAGATAATATCCTTCTTGGTCCACCATACATATTTACATGCTACATAATCTACCGTGGAGTTTCCCACGCGAGTCGCCAATTTTCTACAAAAAGTCAGTTCCTTTCGAAGAAAACTTATTGCGAGACCCGTTAAGAATTCCGAGTCAGAGAGGTCTATACGAGGTTTACAGACAAACAGTGTGGCGCACGGTGTCGTACATCAACGTCTCGCAAGAGGTGGGCGGACATCGCGTCAGCAGCTGACGCCCCGCGAAATTGAATCTAAGGATCCACAGCCTTCCAGACCAACTCTTTCCAGGCCTCCACCTTCTCCTGGTGCGAACGCGCGCGCGCGCGCTATCCGCTCCAGGGAGGTCGCAAATCATCACCTCGCTACGTTTACAACGTTAGATAGCCCAAGATTACGGTTGTTCGGCTTCGAGCCGCGAACAGACACCAGCACCTCTCCTCTCTCGTGCTCTTTCTCTCTCTCTTCGTCGTTTTCCTCCTTTCGCCTCTGCCTTATCTTTTTTCTCGGGACCAGGCGAGCGATGGAAGGGTTGCGCGAAGTCGGCGTGCCCATTCAGCCGGCTTGCAGACTCTTGGACGCGCTTATTTACGCAAAACAATGCGCTGCGGGGACCAGCAATCATTTATCTGCCGGCGAGGACTAATGAGCCCGTGATTACAGGGACCCAGAGAGTATAGGAAACTTGTTGCGAGCCGCGCAAAACTGTTCTCCTCGTAGCCGCCTCGTGGCGTGCCTCGATTTCTTTGTGTCTGTTGCCAATCCGTGCAAGTACTCTCGGCAGCACGCTCTAGAAATTGTATTGGAGAGGGAGTGGAGGTTGCTGGTCGTAGCTCTAGCGCTAACCGAGCTGCTTGCGTCGACCTCGATTAACCCTCGACGATGACATGGATGAATAAGGTCCTACGGCACATCATCGAAATGCGCCGTGGCCTGGAAAGAAGCATTCGCGTGTCTGCTTCGCTATACATATCTATATCCTCGACTGCGAGTGTTTCTTTTGGCACTGCTCGCACCTACGATTCTATTTTCGAGCGGATTCTACTCGAGCCAGCTCATTCAGCGTCCGGCTGGCATGGGTTTCAAAATAATTCGCAGTACTCTCGGATTCGTATCGGCCAGTCGATCCCATAAGTGTATTTATTCTGGAACAGGGATCTTTGTGTGTTTTCTTCCTGCTAGTAGAGCTTATAACTGATCGAATCAATAGTATAGTGCGGCCAACCTCGGAGGGTAGTCTTTGCACAATTTCTTTAAATTCGTGGGAATAGAAGCCGCTCAAACAGTGGATTCCTAGTTCTTTTTGTTCGTTAGGAAGTTTTCGACTCTCTCGCGAGGCATTCCAGGCGTTCTCCTACGGATCCCTCCTTCCGCGGAACCCGTTAAGAACCTATACGAGCTTACCCTTTCTCGTGTGCTCCTTAAGCCGTTCCTCCGTTTTTACATTCTCGACGAAATCCCCGGAGCTTTGTGTCAGTTTATTGCGCGCGCCGACCAAATGATGTCATTAGATATACTTAGGCGGAACTTTATTGGCGGCCTTTATGCCGGTCGAACAGCTCCCGTGAAACGAATTCGTGGCAAGCGTTCACGACTCCACGAGTCATCGGTTATCGCGGCGAAATTCGTGCCTCTGTCCTTTTCTTTGTTGACTCGATCTCGCACTCCCACTGGGGAACCGACCATCCTTTATTGCCCTTATATTGCCAGGCATTTTGGGGGAGCTTTCCAACCGCGTGCACCCGTGCTTCCCTTCTCTCCCGACGACCATACGGTTTTTACGATAATTCTTCACGAGTGCCTCTACGTTCCACTCGTCTTCAGCTTTCTCGATCTTTTTTCTTATGGCGGTAGTAGAACCGATGTCGCTACTGTTCGAAAAACACTGCTTTTATGTGGATTGAAGTTGTCCTTTAAGAACTTCATTTTTATAGAGTAACCCTGATCTTGATCGAAGAAGCGATATAGAATTTTTAGTTGGCAGATGTGCTGAACGATTTCGATAGGAAGTAAATTTAGTGTGTAAATAAATTGATAAGTGAAAAGAATATTCGAGATGCCGACTGAAAAGCCGATTGACTTGTTAGGAAATTCACTGCAAGAAATTGTTTTTCGCAGAAAAAATAATGCTCTTTTTAAGAAGCTAGCGAAACAAACTGCTTTCACGTTAAGAGAAGTTGAAGGTTATTTTAGAGACAATGAAAAAATATCACTTGAATTAGGGACTTATACGGAAAACGATTTTTCTAGCTTTAGGTGTGATTCATCGAAAAATCGTTCAAACTCTGGGGCCAATAAATCGGGTAGTATTTCGGGATGTTTTTCATTCGGGGTTGGATTTCACAGAGAATATACGTCATTTGCTCGTGGACCGTGTATTCTCCGGTTTCGACAGAAAAAATGCTCTGCAGGTAACAGAGTATAATTGTACATTCGGCTTCGTATAACTGTTCGTACGTTTATAGATCGATCTCGAAGATTGGATTCTCGGTCTCTCGTTAATTTTGCACGGCAGTTTGGATGAAAGAATACATTTCGCTTATCAAGTAATCAGTATCAATATTTTACAGTTCATTCGATAGTTCTACAATTCTCTCCTCTTAGGTGTACGATTTCATGAGAACGAATAAATTAAAGAAAGAGCAGATATTTCCTATGATGAGAGGGTGTCTAATCAAACAACAAACTGAAGAAGATCCTGATGAAGGCGTCAAGGTATCCTAACCATATTGAACGGAATCGTAAAAGTTAATGACTTGAATCGAATTCTTCAGGATCTGATAGATCTGCTGATTAAAAAGTTAGACGTCGACCGTGATGGTACGATTTCCGAGGAAGATTTCAGGACGGCTGTAAAAGAGAGGAATCTACTCTTTCTCGAGTGTATGGGACCAGTCTTTCCGTCCAGGGAAGCCCGACATCGTTTCCTAAATACATTCACAGATCGTTTTGTGAGATATTGACATACGATGGATTTTACTAAAAGAGAAATCAGGGAAAGAAGTATTATTCGTAAAGCTGAATTAACGCATTTACATAAATGGCACACACCCTACGTTACAATATAATTTAATGCACAGTCGAGGACCGTGTTCATTGAGAATCTTGAGATCAATGGTGCACCATCACCATGGGTCGAGAAAAACGTGCTAAATCAGACAGAAGAGATCCTTCTAGTCAAGTAAACGCTCCACTAAATTTTCGAGGCTGTCAATGAACCGTGCATACAGCCTTTACGACTCATCGAACGATGAAGACTGACTCGATTCCTTTTGCAAACAATCGCTAATGGAGCGCGATAATACCAGCCTGTAATCGCATCAAGCACATCCCCCGCATGCAATCGTAAAGGAGCACGATCATTTGCTCAATTGAGTCTCGTAGGTGCAAATTAGATAGAGCACGAACAATTTTCTCAAATGACCTCATAAATTGAGAATAATTTTCTTCGCTACGTGATTGCACAAATTTCCTCTTAATTCGATTTCTCCGATAGAAATTTGTCGAAGCCACCGCTAAGTATACCCACAAAAGTGGATCCACAGACTTGTCAATCGGTTAATAGAGACCCTGGTACAATCGAACACAGACCTCACGAGGGAAGGATGAGCAAACAGGGGCACAAACGAAAGCTATAATTCCACCCCCGCAAAGGCGGCAGTTCCAAGTACGCGAAGACGTGTTACAAAAAACATAATGAATGTTTGAGGATCGTGAGCCCGAGAGCGAATCGGCTGGCGCGGATTCGCGTCTCAAGCAGCTATAACAACAAATTAAAGGAGAAAATCTCTGAGCTTTCGTCGAAAGGTCCATCGTGGCGGCCCTGAGGGCTGAATACAATGAGGGAGCGTAGGTGTGCACGTAGACACAGTGTACCAAGACTCGCGTCTCTTGAGCAGAGTCCTTTTTTTCCAAAAAAGGGGGGGGGGGGGAGGAGAAGGTTGAACGATATTGTGTAAAGAGTATAATAACGGGCGTATGAAAGGCCAGATCCTTTGTGGGTAGCCGACCGTGTCTTGAAAGGACCCACGAAGGATCCGTGTGCCGTGGCAGAACAGCACGACAAGGGAGGAGAATCGGGCGAGAGATCGAGAGTTAGGGCACCAGCTGAGAAAACATGCCCGCGGCGTGTCGACAGCGAAATGTTCGTATGTAGTCCTATCCGCAGTATGGTGCGTGTGTATGGTTGCCGCGAAACACGTAGGACCAAAGTAGATTGGTGGTTCCAGCTGAATTCGCACATTGGACATAACGCAGAACCTGTGAAACTCTGCTTGCAACTTTATAGATTTACGTGAGACGATCACCCTAGGCAATTAGGAATCCCAAGAGTCGTCGTACCACGAGGATCCTGATCTGGCCTTTCTCGGCTAATTACGTACACGTTACTTAAGAGCAAATACCTGTTCGGTTAAACGTAGGACGTGCTTGCTTTTTAAGAGCCAGCAGGGAACTGCTGTTGCTGGAATTTACTCTAAGGGTTAATTAAAGTGTTGCGAAATCTTGGTGCAACCCTCACTTCGAGTAGAGAGTCTTCGCGAAGCCATAGTGAAGAGAGGCAAGCAAGGGTTTGCCTTCGCCAGCAAAAAGATGAGTTCGCATCGCAGAGTAATATTTTCTTACGATGAAATTACCACTGCGATACGTCTGGCTGCGGTAATATAGAGAACGCAATGCACCCGAGTCAAGGAAGAATGCTATATTCACCTTCTTTCTCGTTATATTTCTCCTCTCTCATGCGAGTATAAATGGTAACTATAATCGGATGGGCAAAATATGCTACATTTCAGTGAAATTCCACTTCTGCGGTCTGCCGCGTATCTCTGGACTTTGCACTATTTATACTCAAGCGAGGCCGCACGTAACATTCACACACGCTGCTAATAGTACTTTGAAACTATTTGCACAAAGCCCTGGTGCACCTTTCGCACTGGTGCTTGCTCGGCTGCTTGTTTGGAAAGTTTCAATGAAAATTTGTTGGTATTCCGGATCGTGGATATGCGGTATCCCACCACTCTACCGCGAAAGGCAGCGTGAATTGTTGCAATCTTTAAGGGGAATAATTCAATTGGCGGTGGGACGTGAACGCTAGCACAATTTATAATATTGAACGTGATCACTGGCGAGCAGCGAGGAATTCACAGCCGACGAAGTCGCGCTTCCGTTGGTCGCACAAAAGCATAAATTATAATCAGACTCGGTTCCGCGGAATGGCCGTGATTCCGAGGTGAACGTGATCAGACGCCGGTCGATTCGATTTGCGTGGCCTACGCCCACGTTTCAAAGGGACCGGCTTGGCGCGGCAGCGAGCTTCGCAGCAAAGGATTACGAGAAGAGAGCCTTTTCTCGGACGATAAATCCAGCCGGTAATTCGTGGCGAACTGCGATGCACGTGAAATCCAATGCCCGCGACGTATTCAAACGAACCGATGCTGCTGGATGGAAGCGGATGGAAACGGATAGAAGCACAAGGGGAAGCGAAATCCCGAGGAATAAGGAACTAACCTCTGTGGCATGCACCAGCCGTAACCCTCAGGGTTTATAACAGCTAAATTGAGACCATCACGCAAACGGCTTACGCTCTCGTGGCGCGGGAGCCATTTCAAACTATCAAACTCTCAAAGCGATATATCAATGTTCTCATCTGTGTATGTATCTGGTTATACCACATTTGCCGCATTCGAAAGATATTAATGGTTCAATAATCTTTGGAATTAAAGGTATATCAGTAATAATTATTCCGGAAATAAGGTTGGTCTGTTGGAATAATGGTAATCTGAATTCGAGATTCTGATCAAGATCGTAAATCGCACGGTGGAAATTTACTGTTGAACAATTTTCGATTGGCAGCGCTTGGAAAATACTTTTAGGCTTGCACGGAGCTCGAGAGCACGAGCTTGGCCAATAAATTTAATTAAGCGATAGGGCGAACGTGAAAAGTCGAAAGTACGCGCGTGCGCCATGGAAAAATCGTACCACCTTTCGGGTAGAACGATCCATAAATATCGGGGCGCGTGTTGTGGTCTAACAACACAGCTCTTGCACAATGTTTCGCGCGGTGAATGTTCAATGAAGCGTACAGATGCTGCTCTCGAGCCGCGGTAGAGCTGCACGGGTGTTATTAGCACGACCCTTTTACCAAGTCACCGAGGAGACCGATGGTGCATATTCTCCGAAGCACCTTACACATCATCGGTATTATCAATTTCCGATCCACCTTCTATTTTCTCAGCATTCATCTCGAATCTTAATTCAAAAATTGGAATAATTCTCATAATTTAATTTGTCCTTAAATCAATCAATTTTTAACCATCCAGAATTGCGAAATAGAAAATCGGAATAGCTGTGAGTATCAATTGTGATAGAAGTTGCCAGAGAGTTAAGAAACGTTGCCAAGAGGGAAATTCATTAAGCAGAGTGCACATAGGTGTGGAAGTTAGATTTATATTATGCATCCCGTGTAGAAACGCTTGATGAAGTGCGCAGATGTATTAAAGCAGAAAGGGCGGTTGGTGAATGTGCGGGAGCGTGAGCGTCACCCCTTCGAACACGACACCGTCTTGTCGAAACAGCAGGATCTGCCTTGACACGGGTGCTGGACAAATGGATTCGGGAAGATTCCGCTAACGAATCCGCTGATTTATCGCGCTTGCCTCCGGACTGACTGAGAGACTTTCTCGGTACCTCGTCCACCGGCTTCCTGTTACGGTGCCCTAGCCAACGGAGAATTATTGCAGCCAGACCATGCGGTTGTCGTTACAAACTGGCCGACTGGGGTAATGCGATCGATCGTGTCGTCTTTAATATAAACGATGTGCTTAAAATATGTCCTGTTTAGGACTTGGCACCGTTTACCCTGACCTCCCCAAAACATTTACTGAACGAAACATACTTTTCACTCTCTCCACTATTAATTCCACGAAGTAGTTCACCGATCAAGTTCGCTCCAATTGACGAAGTAGCACATTCTCACTGCTCCAAAATTTGTTCGAGAGTAATTTTGATGCACTGGCAACGTCAAGTCCTCTTAACATGGTTGTTCGCGACTAGATGATGGGTTTGAATTTTTTTTCACCCTCATCCCTGAGTTAATTAGTTCGGCAAACGATTCGAAAGGAACCATCAGGGCGGAACGATAGGATCTTTCGGAGAGAACGGGCACGACGTGCCACGCGACTAGACAGATTTCCAAACGAAAGAAGAAGCAAAATGTTGGTCTCGTGTGGCTTGGTTTGGTCCGGCCAAGCTGTACGCCTATATGACGGACGGCCACATTAAATCAAGCAGCCAGCTCTTCAAGCTGTTTGTTTCTTCTCGAGCCGGATTCAATTTTCTCCCCGACGTCTCGCGAACGTCTCGAGATGCTCGAAATCCGCTGATTCAATGCTCCACGCCTGCTTGCATTCTTTCAATCTCCCATCTAGCGGTTCCTAAATGGAACACTCGAATTTTTTCGCCAGGAACAGTGCGAGAAAAAGAATCACCGAGATTCGAAAGATTTAAGAATCGTTGATACACGCTTATTAATACACCAATTCAGAAGCTGGCAGACTCAGTAATTAGAAATGCACGCTTGAGCGATCCAGTTAGTGCGCTCGAGCGCGAGATTCTCTGAAAGCTCCCGTATCAAGATGGCCCGAAGCTGTTATTTGAATTGCTCGGGAGATCGAAGCTATCTCGTTGGGTCGATGTAAGAAGATTAATAACAGTGCAAATCAGGGAGGAGCAAGAAAAAATGCGGGCGCGATATCGGTTCATTGAAGGTTCGTGCAGAGACCCGCGATTGGAGCGGACTGATAGCGACCCAATTAATGGATGAAACGGGGACGCAAGATTAATATTGATAGAGAGGACCACGAACGGTTCGTTTTCCTGGGCAAAAAGGGCGCGAAAGACTCATGAAAGATAATAGTGAGTGGAGAGAGGTCCATCGCCATAAACTATCCCAAGGCGTCGAGTTTGTCACGGTCATGCGAGACCGAGTTTTCAAAACAGGATTAGGCGTCCAACGCAGCGTCCGGATCTCAACAGCGCATCTCTTCTCCTTGCAAAATGCGTCTCGTTCATTTTTCGGCCACCTTCGTCAAGTCCACCCTCTTTCTTTCTCTCTTTCTCTCGGCGGTATCTCCCTCCGGATTATCCACATCCGGTCATTTCGGTTTAATTTTTTTCGCTCTGCCTTCGAAGCGAGCGGCATTCAGACGTATCGAGTGCTTTATTGATCCAATGCGTTGGCGCTCATTCACGAGTAGGATCCTGCCATGGCTTCAATGGCTTTTCCCATTGTTCACTGCCCTCCTCGTGGGAGAGAAGATCGTTCCTACGATTTGATGCGGAGTGCGCACTTGGCTTTTTTTTCTGCTTCCTGGCCGATGCGCACTTCTGCGTGGTGAGATACTACCGAGAAAATGCTTCCCTCCCTTTTCAACAGCGATGCCGTGGGACAACGGTAGCATCGGTTTTCCAAGAGAAACCCTCGATATCTGATGCTCCCTCACTTCGCGTATGCTCTAAATGCGCGGCACGTCGGAAGGAATATCGCGCATCTACCAACATATCCGTATGCAGATTCCAAGATCAATATCGTTGCACGTGTAAGCAACCACAGTTTGCAGTTTATAAACATCTCTTTTTTCCGATTTCGCTCGAATTCCTCGGTGAAATTTAATTTATGCCTCAGTGGGATGCAACAAAGTTTCTCAGCGTGGTACCTTGTTTCCCGGCGTTCCGTCTCTAACGTAAGCCGACACGCGCCCAGTATGGTTCATTATCCTGTCAGGATCCCTTCTAGGGAAAATGACAGCCCGCCACGAAGTAGGTCGCAACGGCTGGGCCGAAGCTTAAAACAAGCGGAGGATTAACATAATGACGGGGGTAGATAAAGATAAAGAAGATTTTGACTCGGAGAAAGGTACGACTGACATTTTGTTGGGAAACAGAGTTCTATCAAAACTGGGCCTTTCACCGCTGAATTAACAGCAGGCACTCTTTAAGAAATTCTCGTAAACCCTCTTGTAAGATATGCTTTAATATTATCAAAGGCTGAGATGCTTAATTAAGCATAATCAATCTCACAGCCTTTGTCGCGAATGGCACTGTCAACTGGTGTTGGTACGAACCCACGCAGTCTATTACAAACCCTATTTTCTCTTTCTCTATAAAGACATCGCGCTTCTCTTCGCGTTCCCACATTTCCAACTATAAATCGGTGGTTTCTAACGGGAGTTTGTGACTCAAAACAAATATTCATAATTATCTCCTCGTGCTCACTGTTAGGTGCTTGGAACAACGTGCCACAAGGTTTAGCAGCCACCTGTGTTTTCGCCTCCGCAATGTGCCTTTAACCGTGTATACGATAACGTACGACTGGCGACCAAGTTTATTCATCACGCTGACGTGAACCATTGCTCACAGTAAATACCAGAAGGGCGTTCATTATGCCGGCGAACTCGGCTCGAGAATGAAGCTGTGCCCGCGTGCGATCGCGATAATTACTTCGGAGACCTTGAAAGAAGTGCCTAATAATACTGTGGCTACCGTGGGCTGGATTCGCATGCGCGGAAGGTCTCTTAATACCAAACAGTAAAACGGTGGGTCTTCGCACCTCACCCGCAGAATACGAGCCACTCGTTCTCCAATGGCCAATTAGCTACCATCGTCGCAGAGGCTGATTAGCTTCATTTATATCTATCTCTCGAGTTCGTAGGAAAGTCAGCCTTTTGTCGAGAAGCAGCCCGGATAAAGTGCGTTCATTACCGTCACGTACATTTTTAACCCGGAATTAACCCGAGCGACGTGGGCAACCGGCCGAGGGCTATTTATACGGTAGCCTAGCACGCGAGAGTCCGCGGAATTCCATTTCGCCCACCCTTTTTCTTTGGATCTCGTTCTCACGAGAGAAGCTCCTAATTGGCTTGACCTCGTACCAGCAGCTGACCATTCCGCAGATGCAACCAACCCCGAATCTTGACCAAGAGCGGCCAACAATCGAGGAAAGCATAATTTTTCATTTTAACGACCGATCATGACCAGCGGTTGCTTCTCTTTCCTTTCTTCGGTCTCTTGGACTGAATGCTCAAGTGGTACCCCTTTCAGAGACCACCTCTCCTTACTCTGAGTCGGTCACACCTCCTCCGTGCTCTTTCTTTGCCCGGCGCACGTACGCGCTGCGCTAATGATGCCACCGATTTGCATATCAATCGCGATTTACTAGCCTCCGCTTTACTTTGCGCCGCGTCTCGCATAATGGCCCTGCGTATCGAGCACTTTTGCACTGCTGTTTGGCATGTGCCTGGGTTATACATCTACCAAATAGAGCCATACATCTTACTATCTAATGTGATATTCCAGCGTTTTACCCCTAACGTAAACATATGTCTTTGAATACGTTTGCTTCGCCCGACCAGGCCAATTAATCGTTATTGTCGGAGCAACAGGAAGTTTTGGTAAGACTCATTGGTCAAGATGTTTTTGAATGTTGTTCGACTATAGCCTGGCCAGCAGGACGTCCATCGTTTACCGCGAACAACGGTGCGACAGATGTCGAGTCGTTAGCAAACCATTATGCGAGTGTCGTCACGCGTTTCAAAATTCAGATTTTCGTGCATTTTCCGAGACTGTGCGTGCCTCCAGTTTCGACAATGGATACGTCGTTTGCAAATATTCTACTAGATCTATTGTCAACATCGACAGACCGGTGCAGCGCGGCACTGTGGGAACAGTCCCATCCAAAGGTCGGCACTCGTCCAAAAATCATGCGGAACAAACTCAGATTTCAAGGACAGACCATCCTCCAATTTCGATATTCAATAGGAATTTTGAAAATATTTTGCGTGCCGAATCATCGTGGAATAATATGTTTTCCTGGCATCGGATATTTATGGGGGGGAACGATGGAGTAATATCGAGTGCATTTGGAAGTAGAGGTATTAAATTTCACATAGCAGGTTGAACGAATTGCATAACAGTTTGTCGACTAATAGGTCGTCTAGATACAACCTAGTAAATCGCATTAATTATTCACTACTCAATGAATCTTATGAGGGGCTTTCCATTGCGTTACCGTTCTGTGTGTATAAATCGTTACGTCCACTGGTTACCAGCTAAAATTGCACGAATCTTTCCGTGAAACCGGTCGGCATAGACTCTGGTGATCGCGCAATTCGAGTCATTGAGAGTACACGCCGTTGATTTTGTATTAACCCCTGACCCTGAGAAAGCAGGCTGATCGTTCGTGCGGAAATGATCGGTAATTATTATGAGTCCGCGCTGGTCTTACCGGATATCGAAAGTTGTACTCTCGAGCCACGGATATGTCGACTATAAACGTTACTTGCGATTTCCTCAGGCCTCAGCGGCCATCTGCCCAGCAGAACCGCGAGAACCGATCGCGATCGATCGACTCCACGAGACCCTTATTATTTAACGATCATTACGGCCGCGATTTGGCGCCGATCGCGATGGCGCAGTTAGCCTGAGTTACGAGCAGCTCAATTTCCGGACGACGATGATGCGCCGACAGGGATGTTCCCGGAGCAGTGGCGTTTAAGAGAACGACTACCGGCCGATGGCTAACGCGATACTTCATGGGTTATTCGTGCCTCCTTAAGCCTGGCAAGACTTTATCGTTGCATCGGTTGTTTATCAATTTCGTGCACGCACTGCCGATCAGCTTTGTTCACCCTAGACTCTTGGGAGACGGCTGAAACCCCAGTCGACGCGGTGGATCATTCCGATTGCGTAGGTGATACACATCCTGGCATCCGGCCATTGAGCGGGGATCTCGTAATTTGTGAGAGGCTTATTAGTCGATCAGCATGAAATATCGATGAGGCCTCCAGCAGTGCGCGAAGCGAGGGTTCATCCAAGCCAGAAATTCGAGTCTCATTAGTCGGAGTACGATCGGAGAGACCAGTCTCCGGTACTTTCTCGTTTGCTCGCGAAAGTCCTACGTTTCTGCTGGTTCACGTGGACTGCATGCAGTGGTGCAGCCGAGCAGTCAGGATGCACAGTTTCCCTCGGATTGTAGTCGGCCGCTGGCGCAATTACTTCAGTGCTCGCCAGCCGATGCCCGGTAAGCCAAGGCGGGACGACCCCTAACCCCTGGCAGCAAGGTCTGCTGCCATGGAGGCTCCTGGTAATCACGTACTCTACCGTGCTGCGTGGCGCGCGAAGAGCGCGGGGAACACGAGGAAAGGTGAACGAAGGAGGATGAGCCCTCGAGCCGAGCCCCCAGTGCGTGCCTCGGCGACGGACCCCAGGAATGTGTAATTTTCTCGCAAGCTCGAAAATAATCGGGACGGGATTGATACGGTGGTATTCCGTTGCGCCGAGGGGAATCTTGGCCCTCTCGAGAATGGATACCCCGACAGGAGGCGGTGAATGTTTCTTCAAAATGGGAAGAACTTAATTTCCGTTTCATTAACGAATGAAGACGCCTTCGTAATTTCCATCACTCTCGCAAATATCCATCCTTAATATTTAATTCCAAGAGAGAATCTCTTGCTGGAATTTCATGAAACTTTTATTAGGCTTTCCTGAAAAATATTCGTTTTCAAAAATTCATCTAGTCATATCTTAAAATGAAATTTCTACCATTTCTGCCTTGTGTCGCAATGGATGGTCCGAAGGAAAAAAATAAACTTGGAACACCCGTTGAATTGACTATTGGCATTTACATCGTTCTGTCGTTGTGGGAAAGCACTTGCGGCTACGCAGACCCTCGGGTTAGGTGACTTCCTCATTGCCGTTTCGCGGCGCCACGTGGTGGAATTCACTATTGACAACCGCAATTTTAAGCGGTCCCCGCACTTGGCGTCGCCGCTCATAAGTTTCGTCCAACGTTTGCCGTTGACATTCACTTAAAATATTTTCGGCATTAATGTCATGCCGTGTTTATAAATAACTGTATTTACTACCGTCGCGTAAGGAGCATTAAGAACGCGCGACGTTGTGCGTGGAAATCGGTCAAGCGAGGGAGTCGTCTGAGAGAAATTGAGAATTGATTATCTACACTCGAATTCTGCGATATTTAGACTGGCCTCGAATATCAGACAGCTTTTGTCCGTGGAACATCTCGTGTCCATCTCAATAAAGATTTAGGACGTATCGACGCCAGGTGGGAGTGACATATTTTTGAATTGCGCAAACCGGGAAATCCGGAAATTATGAGACTTGTGAATGGCTATGCCTGGCAGACTCCCATCCTAAGCAGTAGAATAATACTTATTTATGGAAGGTCTGAATGGTCGCCCGGACTGGAAAATTGCTCAATATACCGGAAAAATACTTGGGACCATTAAGCATTGATCCCGAAAGAAAATTCAGCAGAGCACATCGCGATTTGTGACCAAGTTACTCCTAAAAATACGAAAATTGAAATCCCATAGCTTCGAAAATCCTATATTCCTTCTGCATTGACAATATAAAGCTGACGGAAGAACAGCTGCGACGTCGAACTTACTTTATCGCAAGACATTCGTTATTTCAACACTGTTTTTTCGACTTTAAGAACCTTAAACTGTGCCATTACATCACGAAGTACAAGTATTTTCTCTGCTTCGTGGAAGGATGTTTAACCCCAGCTGAATGTGAAGCAGCTTTCAACGATCAGTGTCCCGCTTATCTACTTAAGATCGATCACGATTTACCACCGAAATTATCCGGGAAAATTACAGTAAACGGCTAATTTATTAAACGCAAGTAGGCCCAGAAGTATTTCAATCATACGAGTTATTATTTTATGAATTATTCGGGAAATTACAGACTGCGTGATCTTTAAAAAGTGCTCTGCAAAGGGAACACCGATCCGTTGATAATGGTGATGATCGTAATCACGAAGACCATCATGGGTATACTTAATTGTAAATATGGTACGTAATTACGGTAATAACGGCGCCTGTATTGCGATCATCGTGGGCGTTATAGTGAATTCAGATTAAAGTCCAACTCGAAAGCCCTATGAACCTTTGCTTAGAAACTACCAACATATATAATTGGCATGAAAAAAGGACGATTACAAAAACTTACTCAGAGTCCTTGGATTATCTCTCGATAAGTAACCATTTAAATCAGAGTAAAAGAAGTATAAAATGAAAGTGGAGTGCTGCGTTATAACCCTGATACTTGAGTCATCATTAGCATGCACTTCGTATAAGGTATGCAACTTCACCTTTTAATTGAAGCTCTTTGCCATGAGAGTTGGAGGTCAAACGTCAGACTTCAAACTTCAATTTGGGTAAGATTGCGCGTGTATTGGTGAGACTTTCACATCCCACGCATATGTGGAGAGAGCCTTAAGCCCGCGGGCAAGTTGGCTGAAAGGATAATCTAGGTGATCCGCGAGCGAAGCTTGAGGCCTCAGGGGCGCACGGAGGTCAGCCGCGGCAATAATGGCCCGCGGGGCCAACAATAACAGCCGTATCATCCCGCGCTCCCATTACACCATTATAAATCATGGCTCGGCTCATTTTCGTGATGCTCCACCGAGCGGCACTGGTCCGAGCGGCAACGCAACGCAGTGCGCACTTGACGTGGGGGGTCAACGGGTCGAGCGGCCAGGTGAAACGCTCGAAAATCAAAAGTGCACGGCGAAGATGGGCCCCGCCAATTCGTTCTGGCTCGAGCATCTGCAATAGCGAGAGAAGAGTGAGAACGATTCCATGGTACACCCTGCATTTTCGCACGTACCACCTCGCTGTCTGCCGTAGAAAGTGGGTTTCGGTATTGTAAATCGAAGAGTATGTCCCGGCAATGTACGCGAGGGGCCTTTCTTATGGGCCATTTGCTAAAATTGCAGGCGTAAAAGTTGCAATGTTCGAGCGTGGATCGATCGTAAGGAATTCCTCGCTGAAACTCAATTGCATTCAATCCACCGACCTTTCTCGCGTATCACCGACTCTTGTACCTTGGGAAATCGGGTAGAAATCTACTGTCTTCTGGGTCAGAGTCTCGGTGAATTTTAGAGGAAAATAAAGATTTCTTGGAGCTCAGGATATACGTATAGCGTAGAAGTGGTATAGGATGGTATGGCTCTTGGGCAGGATGCATCTGAGCCCAACTGGTTGCGGATTTAAGGGTCCGGATTTCGGTGGGTAGGGCCCAAAGCAAGGCTTCGGACTTTGGGTATCTCTGACACACAGCGCAATGCTCACAGTAGAAATTTAAGTGCCGGACGTACCGTCTTGACCGATGAACACGACAAGCTGAAGGCGTCTCTCTGTAAGCCCACGTATCTAAGGATCGAGATAAGATCCAGCTGGTTGTAAGCTTTTAATCGATGTTACCCACTTAAAAGGGAATTTACGGAACGTGTTCCCGATAAGTATGCTCGCGCACGACGCTAAACGATCGGCCGAGCGCTTTCATTAAAGTTGTGGTAGATTTTAATAGACAGTATATATAAAAGGTACAACGTCGAGGAAGCATAGGTAGCGTGTAAAATGGAAAAGGGATGCTTCTTAGTTAGTCTTCTGTTGAGAAAAACGCGAAAGGAAACATGTGATAATTTCCACAATGAAATTTAAGCCTGCCCATTAGAATCGAATTGTACACCGCGCGCAGAGAACTTTCTCGCTTCGCGCAATACATGTGAGTAGTATGTACTGCGTATTCGATAATGGCATTAATTTGGGGTTCCTCGTCACGCAGCCAACCCTGTGAAATTTGCATCCATAAAGCCTTTAATGAAGATTTCCTAATCGGTAGCCGGCTGTCTTGATAATTACAATGTAATATTTAATGATCGCACCACGCCATGATTTATCCATCACTGAGGCCTTCCGTAAAATTCCAATCACCATAAACTGTCGCGGTTGCGCCGTTTTTATAATTTCCTTGAAATTAAAGCCCGCGGTGGTAACGCGTAGGGACGATATACCGCTGATCCCTTGGGGGAAAATTTCATTGCGCAGAGATTTAATTAAAAAGAATGTTTGATTCAAATGAGCCCCGGGGTTACGAGGAGAGCCACCGGAAGTGCGCTCCCAGCGGGAATGCTATTGCATCGTTACTGTTTAAACGAAAGTCCCTCAAGTGCCGGGAGCAATTGAAAGGGGTCTCGGGTATTGAATTCAGTTTTACAACTGCAAAAGGAGAAACGCGTGTTCCCAGTGGCTCGCAGTGTCGCGTTACGGAAAAAATGCGGAAATATTAAGACGACGGCGTAACTCGAGTAGCGAGACCGTCTGGCTGATGAATGAACGGTTCGTTTCATTGCGTGTATGCACTCCGAGAACGTTCGCTAGCTCGCTCACTACACCAAGAAAGCCAATTTGTCTCCGACAAATGTGACTACCCTCGCGATCCGCCTATGAATGCGATTTTTTACGACGACACATTTCCATACCAATTATTAGGATCCACCTGCGTTCGCGACTCCTCGTACTCGCGTCTTGCCATCCCAGTATCACCTTACATAGCTCAACCCGAAATGTATGTATACGTATATCCGAATCTCAACACTCGTCGTGTTTCCCTTCCCCATTTGAAATTCTATGCGCTCTACCAGCCAAATAGCAAAATCTCCATTAAAATTTCACGGGCCAGCAGATTATACGTTTTCATAAAACAACTCTATTTTCCTTATTTCTTTATTTTTAATTCGTTTTTCTACCCTTTGTCTGTTGCCAGGAATAAAGCCGAGAGGAGTTGGAACGAGCTAGGACGCGAGGCAGAGAAACCTAGGGTCTCGGACTGCCGAAGAAACAGAGGAACGAGCCAGCATTTGTAAGGGCAGTGCCAGCAGTATGCATTCCATGCTGCCACCTTAATGCGATGTAGGTAATGTGTGGCGAAGGGGATCGGGGGAGGGAGGGGGAGGGCGACCAGAGCCGAGTACACGGTTTTTACGCTCGTTTTCCAACTTAACCCCAGTACGACGCCCTTTTGCACAAGCTGCCACACCGCGTCGGATTCCGGGAATTGCATAAGCGTTGCGTTGCGTTGTGTTGTGTTGCGTTGCGTTGCGTCGCGTTGAGTCGAGGCGCGTGGGTAGCGTGCATTGGCCGGGAGTGCACGTGCCTCGCACAGCCGAGAGTGGAGGTCAGGCAGGTGCGTGCCGTGGGGTCAGCCAAGGAACATTCACTGTCACGTTGCGATATCGCGGCGAGCGTTTCACCGACACCCCGTACTCTCACGCGCGCCTTGCGCCCATTGCGAAAGATTAAGTTGAAAAGGGGACCCTCTTAATCATCGCGTAGACGTGGAATTTTCAAAGAGAAATTTCCGACCATTTCACCACGTTCTATGGATTATCCGAATTGTTCGATGAGAGATCACTAAATTAATAGGGTTCGATTTTTTTGTCTAAGAATCCTCTGAAGAGGATACTATATTTGGGAATTATATTTTTTTAACTTTGGAGATGGATGAAATAGTGGGCCAGATATAGAGGCATTGCTGGGGGAATTGGAGTCTTCCAATCAAGTGGGCCCTGTTTCGGGAGAATGCGAGGCAGACTACCAGGTTGTCTGCTGGTAGGCGCTTGCTTTCACTGGATTGGGACCTACAATCTTGGGGCCCCACTCGCGGTCATCCGCATCCGGGCATTTAAGTGTTCTCTTATCCAAAGATCTCGGGCCAGTCTGACGGTGTTTTACAGAGAATATTTTTCATACGATCTAGATACGATATCTAGTCAATAAGTTAAATGATTTGCAAGCAATTGAAGGAGCAGGCCCAGATAACGTTTTTGTAGCCTCGCTTTCTACGAGTCGAACGATAATAAGTTTTATTGGCTAGTCTCTAATCATTCTCCGGTAGTGAGCACGTAGACTGGAAGTGCAGTTAACCACGGTACGGACGGTTCACTTATATGTACTACTGCCCACACAACGTTCAGACCTTTAATACGAGGTTGCCTGACACGACTCCCTGGTCTAAAAGTTTCACTTCCTCGTTCCCACACCGTCGTCGTCGTCGTGCCGCTGCTTAATAGCTGCTGCTTTGATTAATCAATCGAAGTTTTGAAGTGATCGGACACCGATTCGTTCCTCACCTACCAAATCAATATATTTTTTTCGGATCCGACACTAACAATTGGATCTAGTCCCAAGATAAGCGGTACACTTTTTCTTGGCACACTTGTCGACCACCAGTTTAATAAGCGTGATGCAATAAAGTGGACCTCATTAATTACGGCAAACTCGGTGACTTCCAATGAGCAACGATACGAACTTGGATCCAAAACCTCTGACTTTAATTACATACCGGATCAGAGTCGAAATAAATGGGTTGAGTGCCGATTGCAAGTAGTATTTAGAAGGTCGTGGAATGAGAGAAGGAACTTTGGTAAGACTGAGAGCTAAACAATCAGAGAGAGGATGCTCGCGGAACAAACCTTAGAGCACGATGCACTTGCAACAGGGCGGCTCGTTCTTAATCATTAGTCTTTGCATAAAAAGAATAAGATTCTTTTGAAGAACGCCCGATGGACAGCACAACGCGGCAGATGCGGTATAGCCGCGAGTGAAGAATTAAATTAATATTAATCTGGAGCATACAACCATCAAAATTCCGGTTTGCCTGTTCTGCATAATTTCAGATTTCACCGGCGCCTCTCTTCAGCCGAATTTTCTGTCGGGCGCTTTCCTTTTTTACTATGGCTTTTAGGTAAAAAGTAGTTAAAAGCCTCTTTTTCAAAAAATCTTCACGATAATATAACGGAGCAAAAAGTTTCCATTCAAAATCCTAACTGAAGTTAAACCGGATGAAATTTTCAGAAATGTACTAGATTGAATTAAAGGGACGTGAAAGTGAAAATTTTAATTCGACGATCCTTGTTTGACACCTCTAATACCGCGACGAGTGGGGGACTGGTCAACGGGGTCGGATGATTTGCAGTCGTGCACTGGTGATTCCTCGTTTTCTAATGCCACGACTGGGAACCAGACGATAAATTAAGCGGCGATACAGGCGACGATAAGCCCAGAGAACTCGATCGGCGCTCCAGTGAGAATGAATTGCGAGAGAGCGCGCGCGCGCGCTCGTTCCCCCCTGGAAAACGAAGAGGGATGGACCGCAGGTGTAAATGCCAATAGGCGTAGTAGGAAGCTTGAGAGCGCGTGAATTCGATGGTAAATCTTGCGGCACTGTCGCAGAATACAAACTAGCTTGAATGATCTGCAATTATAATTTGTACGATAGAGAAGACACTGGATCCAACAGGCACTTCTCGCAAGAGTGCCGACAGCCAACTCGTTGTATCGCAGACACGTATTACTATATGTATGTCTTCGCAATCCTCGGTACTCGTGTACGCGATGTATCATATACGCTTGTAACAGTTACATTTTCATTAGAACATATAAATAATGATGATCGGACATAAATCGCTTAGTATCGAAGGATTAATCGGTATCTAGTTATTACAGAACTTGTTAGTACATACATGAAAACAAACTATGGAATGTTCCATGGTTCGTTGCGTTCAGCTATCTTTATCCTGCAATTCCATGAAGGATGAGTCAGCGAGTTTGAGTTAGATTAAAGTTCCGATCATGAGCGGAGCAATGAATTTCTGTTGGAGTAAGTTGGGAAAAAGTTTCGTGATTCTTTCGATCTGAACGTGGAAAGCAAACGACCACCACCGTATGATCAGGACCACCAAGGATTGGACAGTTCTTCCGAGGTTCGGTCAAATCGATTTGAGACATCGTCCACAGTGATTTCCACGGAACTCTGACCAACACCGTGGGAGAGATGATCCACTCATTGTTGCGGCACCATTGCCACCAGCCGTGACTTGGTTCGCTTGACTCTCAGAGCCATGTCGAACGTCACGGCAGAGCTTACTTCTGCCGTGACAATCGCGATTCTCAAGGAGGATGCTCTCCCTTTCTCTCTTGTTTCGTTTCTGTTGACTGCTCTACCTGAACTCATTCTCTGATCACCATGCCCTTCTTAATTGGAGAGCTTAAGCAGCGTTCGGACTTCCGAGAACACCTAGCTAAGGCACGAAAGGCAGATGAACCATTTGGAAGGGATTTCGGCCGGCTCATTAATAGCAATCAGATAGGATCGTCCTTCGCGAGTTCCAAGCTACATAGTTCCTTGCATCCATATCTAATTCTACGCTTGTAGAACGCAGAGTTTCAATACTCACGAGTTGAGTATTGTAGGAATAATTTGCAAAGGGAAAATCTAGTGATTGCTCGCAGGATTTAATCAGGAAGCCTAGAAAACGAAATTCCGCCTGTGAGAGAATTAAAGCGGAACGAAGCATAGTGGTATTATTTAATCACCGTACAAGAGCGATGTAACTAGTCGAGGCTTCGCCAGCAATATTGAAGCCAAGGAAGCGCATTTCCGGATGTATTCTCTCTAGAAGGTTGAAACAGCGAGGAGGATTTTGTTGCAGTGATGCAGGGAAGGATGGCACTGCATTGTGCAGCACAGCGCGATCCTCTCCCACGTTATATCAGTGGTATCGGGGCGAGGAGGTCCGGGCAGCGCATAAAGTCACGTCTTGGGGCCACCCGCCCGCGGAGCGACCAACTGCCTCAACTGCCCACTCGTGCTCACCGGACCGAGTCGTGACTGCAACCTCGCGAAAAGTTCATGCCGGTCAACGAATCGACTCCCCTCGGCAAAAGGCGCGATTGCGTTGCCCCGTACCGCGCGCGCTATGCCGTGAACACGTTGTCGATCCCCTGCCAATGTGCGACCTGCAAATGTTTCGAGGACACCCGGCCCGGTTGATCTTCGTCGAACTATTGCCAAGTCCCGAGTCAAATGGAAATCAAAGTACCGTTTCGCCTATTTATTACACTGGTGTTGTGGAATGGAAAAATTCTATTACAGCGGAGTTTGACCCTTCCGGTATCTTTCGAGAGACCTCGGGGAGTAGCCGACCGATCAGGATCTCCCCCGGTGAGATTTCAGATTAGTACTTGGCGAAATGACGGTCTTTCTGGTATCCTTGAAGATTATTGGACACAGTCGCGCCTTGTACATTTCAATGCAGCGGCCAGTTGTACGGTTACGGTCCCCGAGGTCCCGCAGCTGAAAAAAAGGAAGAGATAAGTTTGGCGTAGCATGGCAAACGAGGTTGCGTGCTCCGGGGCGAACGGTCCGAGTCAGAAGATTTCTTTTTTGCGGATTCCACGTTACGTGGCCATAATGTCCTGGAGAACCGTTTTCGTGGCAGCAGTTCAGCCAATTTCGGGGAGCCAGGATCGTCCGTCGCAGCGTGAACCCGTCTCCAGTGCAATCGTCCTCTCCTCTCCGCCGAGGAAACGGGGGGAAGCCATAACCTGACGAATTAATCGCGACCGACTCGCCGCGGCTGGCCCCGCGCAATCTGGGCACCCCTGTCACAGCGGATTTTACGGTGTCATTGCGAGAGAAAGACGCAGGGTGTGTGCGCTTGTAATTTCATGTAAACGCTCGTGCTTCCTTTTTCTTTGGTGTCTCGTTAGCGCAAGTTCGCATAATGAGGCGTAAATTGCCGTGGTCCTTTCCATGACCAGATTCTCCTCACTCCGATGCACGCATCCCCTCTCACTCCCATTGGCTGCCCGGCGCTCGATCTTAGAAGACCGAAACACGTTTTAAAGTTTTTAAACGAAGCTGAACGGAATGCTGGGTGATCTAGGCCAGCGGCGCTTGATATTCTATAGCTATTAGAGTAGGGTCAGGTGGGATCGATTTTGGGAAAAACACTGTAAAATTGGATTATTAAATTGAGCCGCTTATTTTATTTGCGCGCTTAACGAGGGAAGTGCGATAAATTATAGGGGAGTCGAGTCAGGCGCGTGAAGGACGGAATCGGTTCGCACGCGGCGCGAGAGTTGCCGCTCTCGCAGAGATTATCCAATTTCGCCGATTTATAACGAGACAAACAAGCTTGCCGTGTGCCAGATGTCACGGGACAACGTGGCGAACGCCGGAACCAGCCGGCGAAACTTTGATGTCGAGCTGCTCCGGACTCTGAAGAGCTTCACGCGTTCACTCACGCACTCACACGCTCTCTCTCTCTCTCTCTCTCGTTCACTCGTTACATTCTGAGAGCACGATGTCCTTCACTTTGCCCCTATTTTTCGCTTTCGCGGCTTGCGCTCTTTCTCGGAAGGACAACTGCCTAAGCGGTCCAATTAGCAGACGAATAATCCTGGCTTCACCGGATCACTGGGAATTCTTGGAAAATTGAAAAACGTCTCCCTCCTACAATTAGATTCATTAACTCAACTGCCTACATACTCGGTAAGGTGACTTGAGAGATATTCGCTGATTATGTGTTCAGTGTCTCTTTAAGAGAAACCGAGTACACGTGGAACAAAGTCGATAAGTACTGTAAAGTCAAAGAGATTAATGCATCGTCGCAGAGAAGCAGCAAATGCGGATCGATTCGCGAATGCGAAAACGAGCCTTTCGTGAGCTGCGTGCAAAGGAACGAGCAGCTCGAAAATGATTTTAGAGAAGCTTTCAAGGGTAACACGATTCACAAATTAACCTGACACCTCTCGCGTGATTCGAAGGTTAGCTTAATGGCCGATGAGTCACGCACACCAGAGATGTCACGACACGGTTTGCAATTCCACGTCTTAATCACACCTCCCAAATTATCACTTTGGCCGCAGAATATTTTTTTCCGACAATGAGCCTAATCGTCGAATCTATACCACGATTTGTCTGTCCATGCATCGGTGGTGCCATGAAATTGCCTGTTGGCGCCGAGGGAGGAATCGTGTCCGCTCAACACGAAGCGGAAGCCTCCGCACAAAGGCACCAACTCAAGAGGAAAAGAAAGTCAAAGTCAAGACACGTAAAGGTCTCTACCGCACCTGACTCTCTCCTCCGTGCATCACACAATCACCGGAATTTATAGTAGCTTTGACTAATTATCCCGGCGCTCGCAAATTAGACTGATTAAACAAAAGGGTTTTACGTTACGACTTTAATAGAGTCGGATAAAATCGATGCCACACATCATCGAAATGGCTGGAGAATAGATCAAGGAAGCTATAATCATCACTTCAGTGGGTGGACTCGCGGATGGTTTCCAATATCGGAAATGGGGCCGCTTCATAGAATCAAAGGTGGTGCGTCGGTGCCCGAAGCGAGAACCTGCAACGGCGACGAGCAACCTGGCAAGATGCTGGCTACCCTATGCATACAGAATACTGCTACCAACCTGCCGGGAGGAAAGAATTTATTATGTGATCGAATTCGAGGCTTCGTGATATATGGAGCCTGCGAGGGTTTCTCCGCATCGCGCTTCAACGCTGAGGAGTTCAGAATTCGTTAATTCTCCCGTAGGCTCTGAATGACCGCAAATCCACCTGATACATTCTTCCATCTTTTTGATGGAAGATGCAAACACCAAGCACAAATATTTACGCGCGCAGTAAATCGAAGGTGCAAATTAACATAGCGTGCACTTTCGCAAACCGGACAGACTTTTCTTGCTTGTTCTTTCGGGCGTACTGGTTGGAGCTCTGGTGCAATTTGCAAAATTTGCGGCTGGCCGTGAATTCGCCGCACGAGGCATGAAGATGTAGCTACGAGCGCTGGAGGGTTTCAGTGTTGCATTCCACCAGTCAAAGGGTCCGGAAACATTGCGTAATTGCTCGACGCACCTGAACTGGCAGTCGCGGCGAGAAGCATCCCCCGGCTTCGAAACGAGGTACATAAATTTTCCAACCGCTCTGTTTACGGCGCGTAATTAGCGGGAATTCGAAAAATCCGGCAACATGGGCATTACACGCGAATCGACGTGCGCCGGGTAACGAGGGAAAATAAAGAAAACCAAATCGATTCTTTCCTCTCTGATATATCTACACTTATATGTATATTGCCAGGGGACTGTACGCCCAGACTGTTTTGCCAGCCAGTAAATTTCGCCTTTAATCCCGACCACTCAATTGGCAGTGTATTTATGTTGAAATTAATAATGCCATGCGTTTCTCGCGATATTGCAAAATTCAAAGCCGCCCGATATTTCGGGTAGTTCTTTATGCGACAGACCGTTCGTGTTGCGACGCGTAACGATCGTAAAGAACGAGCTAATTACGATATCCAGCGATTTTAACGAGATCCTGACGGACGGCGTCGAGCGTGAAAGAGAGTCTTCCTTTCGCGGTTCCGGACTTGGATTGCCGAATCGCGAGGCACCTTCCGCCGGATACCACGGCGTGCTTTCGAAAACTAATTTAACGCAGTGTTTACATTGGGCCTCTCGATGCACAGAGAACTGCAGTGGACTGCAGCAGGAGTGGCGCGCGGAGGATCCAAGAAGCTATCAACGTAAATCAATAACGAGAGCACTTTGCCGGCACAACGCGTATCGGCCAGCTGCTGGCTTGCTGTTGGTTTGCTGCTGCACGACTGACATTCCATCGGCTATTGCTTTTTCGAAGCTCCTACTTTACAAGGAATCGCATTGATGACGTCGTAAATAATAATCCCGAGTAATCACAGGGTTTGCCGTTTAGGTTCTTGCGTGTTTTATACTTTCACCAATTATCCGGCATTCCGAGCAAGTCCGTGGGTGCTCAGATTATTTGGCTTTAGAGTTTAGAGAAGCCTCTTCGTATCGAGCTTCTGGGGTTGGTCCGATGCACCTATCGTGTCTTAAGATATTGTACTCGGGATACGATACTCTACTTGGAAATATGTACGATTTTCCCCAACCAGACCGGTTAGGAACTGTATCAGAGTGTAGAGTGGACCAGCTACGAAGCTGCAACGGGAATATTTATTGAGCTCGTTTGGCCTCGTACGTCTCTTTATGGAATATAAATATAAATAGTCAGGAGGTTCGAGGTGCTCTGAATGCGAGAGCCGGGGCGTTTAAAGCGAAACGAGCCACCCAGAGCCGTGACAGATTAAATTTAATCAGCAGCCACTGCACTGGGAATTAAATCCCGCAGGGATACCCAACGAAAGCTCTTGGATTGATGTTCCTTTTCCCGCAAAAGGGACACCCATGGGTCTATATTGAAATTACGGTAATCGATATCCATAAAGCATGCGCCGGACGTACAAGCGTGACGCCGCGCAACGCCGGTCGTAATTTATCTTTCGTATTCGCGTGAATATATTCAGCGATTTCGCATGCTGGTTCTCACGTCCAGCTGTGCAAAGAACGCCAGCAAACGAGATCGGGCAAAAATGATTTAGCTTCGACAGTCGCGGCTGCCCGATAAATTGTGGCTCCGATCCTCTTGCAACGGCAATCATAACTCGCGATAAAATACGAGACTTCTTGCCAACCGCACTTTGACATTGCGACGTAAAGATTCTCTCTATAAAGTGATTCCGTTTGTATTTAACGGTAGCTACATCGGTACTCATATTCTTCCTTGTGATAAATCGCGAGGTACAAAAATTGACCATTTAGCGGATCATCCAGCAGTCACCAGCAATTTTGCAAGGCTTCGGGGATCATTGTTCTGATTGATTAACCCTTCGATTCCTAATGGAATCAGCGGGGAAAACGCGCGTGAAGAGAAGATCGTAATACTATGGTATTATCGTGTTTCCCAAACTATCACTTATGTCTTTCGAAGCTATGATTATCCGCTGGGGATGGCATCGGTAACGGGACAAAATTGTCCATCGCTTGACGAATATCTTGTCCACTTCATCCTATGTACCGTCACATCCTCGAGCACTCGGAATACCTTGGCATTCGATTAGTTATCGTCGGATGGGGTCCGCGAAAACCTCGAAGGAAAGGCAGAGTGGTCGAGGGCGCGGCGCCACGGAGGAAGTGGCGAAAAAGGAGCTGAGCAAGATAAATGTCTGGCGCGTGCATTGTGCGTTTAAAGGAATTTTTTAATTAATCCCTTGTGCATCTCGAACGCGCGGAAGGTTCGAAGGGCCGTCTTGCAGCATCACGAGCCAGCGGAGAACAGTAGAGGGGAGAAACGGAGGAAAGGGGAAGAGAGAAGAAGATCGAGCAAGTTATAAGACTCGTGGCCAGGAAGGTATTGGTGAACAGTGGTCCAGTGTAGGCGGAGAGAGTCTGTTGGTCGGGAAGGACGAGGCTTCGGGGAGAGAAGCGGAGCAAGGGCGGTAGAAACCGAGGGGCTTAATTAATGAGACGTACGCGGCAGCTGCAGATACCAAGATGCATTGTAAATACGGCAGCCCAGAAAAACTATTGTCCCCGAACGAGATTTATACCTGTCCCAATTACACTCGCGAGCGGCCGCACAATTTTTTTCGTTCGCCCTGGACAATTCGTTGAGCGGACCTTTTTTGCATTAATGGTGCGCTGGTTCGATAACGGCCGACGGGGGATGGGCCCAATTCCCGGCTATCGTTACAGGTGAGTGCGCGCGGGACAAGAAATGTCCGCTCCGAAGGAGGGCCAGCCACTCGTAAAGCTCACCCACGCAACCCCCTTGGATTCGGACGTGGCTAGTGCACTCGTCCACTTGGCAGACCGGACGCGGCCCGATCGCTCCGCGTTTCCATCACGTCCTGATGCGCAACGCAGGGCGCGCGCGCTTGCATTTGCTTTCAATTTGTTTCGGCGATATTCGGTAATGATAGCGCCTCCGTGAACAGGTGTTGCGAGCAGCCCCGTCGCCTTGCCGGTTTCTGCTGGCCCGATTTAAATATAGTCGAGCGTAATGGTACATTTAGCCGTACTTAAGTCGACCGCCTCGAGTACCGCATGCGAGCTTGCATGTGCGCGGCTTCATTGGTTGCATCGCATGCACCGCAAATCATTTTCCGATTACTCGAGCATACTCGTATCGCAGCCTTTTGCGGTATGTCTCTCGACGAGCATGCTCGTTGGACGATTTAGATTGTATCTTGAAGACGACGGTGATTAGACGGATCTTAGCAGCACTGCTTTAATTCGACTCATTTGGAGGAAGGGTGTGCGGTGAGTTGGGATCTCGTTAATCGGCGGGCTCTCTTGAATTCGAAGCCCCTCAGCAAATTCGAGATTAAATTCATCAGAATCCAATTCTGAGTGAGTCCCCTTCGGGGTGCATTACAAATGAATAATGCATAAGTGGTGTGCTACCTCCCGCGCGTCGCAGTGCATTTCCTTCATCATTCAGGAGGATCGTCTTGACGTCGTCTGATTAGACCTATTACCAGCCGTGGGTTAGGGTCTCTTCCTAGCATCAGTTTGACGTGAGTCCACGTAGTCCTACGACTAAGAGAGTAAGAGGCCTCTGAGGAATCGAATCAACGAGCCGAAAGTAAATCCAACCTGAGTGATCGTAATTACGGAACAGTAGCGAATCTCTGCGCGAGTCGCCTACGGGTTGAATAAGGAAATGCTTTTGTGCGCTTAGTCCTCGAGGCGGGTGTCTACAATTCGGAAGTCGATTACCTCGACCGAGAATTGCCTGTCTTCTCTCCAATTTGCTCCAGCGCCAAGCTCCATTAACAGTACTTAGTATATCTCCACCCTTTTTGCATATAGACATGTTTTCATTCCGCGCATTTCGCGCCGTGAGATCGCTTGTAAGCGTGGACTCTCCGGGAAGAATTTGTGCTCGAGCTTCGCAGTGGAGCCTGGAACGTTGCCAGCCTCATTCCAGGGATTCGGACGTACGAAAAAGAGGATAAGTCCTCTAGAAATTTACAAGGAATTCCTCTTGATTCCCGCGATTTCCACTTTCGAGATACCTGCGGTCTTGACTCCTCTGGTCGTGGGACCCTGATGCAAGAGAGAAATGCATCCAGAGTTTACGGACGTGCCAGTGAATGTCTCAAGCTGTCTTCATGATTTTCCATCTCTTTTACCAACGGACATTGCACGTCTTCAAAGGAGTTTTGCCAAGCATCAAACCCTTCTCTCTGCCCCGAGTTTACTAATTAAAAACAGTTTTTCTTGGCACCCTTCTCTCATCTCGACTGCATTATTCTTCGGTCTCAGGGAGCGCTGCGCCCAATTACTCTCGCTGTCCAAGCAGATTTATCCCTGGTCTTGCATCACTTTGAAACCTATAATACACAGACGGTCATCTGCATTACTCATTGTTCGGGGCTTGCAGCCGGGGAGGCTCGCGGCGATCCGTAATTGGGTAAGCACGCGCTCCGAAATTATCCAGCCAGTCTAAGCGCAGCACCGCGCAGCGCAGGATGGTCTCTTCTGGAGGCATGGAGAGGAGGCCAGGGCACCGCGGTCCTTTCAGCTGGAAGAGTCCGAGTCTGTGAGCGGAGGATGGCGTACGCGAGACAGAGAGAAACCAACCAAGTCCAAGTGGCTACTCCGGCCTGGCTGACTGTTGCATGGCTCGCGAGCCGAATCAGCCTGGATTGTATGCAAATTGCGGTAGCGGCTACTTGAGGCCGCGTGCATCCGAGCCGACCGATTTCGAGTGCAGTAGAAGGGCTGAGCGGGGGGGTTCGTTCCCTGCAGAGGCAAGCAGCCAGAGGCCCGCGGTGTCCCTGAATAAAACATCTCGCGAGGAATTCCAGGCCGAGTAAGGATGAAGGGAAGGAAGGCAAGACTGAGATGCTGAGGGGCTGCCCAGCTACGGCAGCCCGGAGTTGTTAAGTACACGTCGCACCAGCTGATGCTAATTAAAATGAGGCTCACTTTGGCTGCTCGTTCTCTCGTTTCTTTTCGCCTCTCGACCCGACTCTCACGTGCTGCCTGCCTTGATCTCTTTCGTCTCTCTTTCCAGCTTGCTCTTCCACGGTACGCGCAGCATCGCGTCTCGTCGTCTCGCGGCCTTTCCAGGCTCTCCCTCTCTACCTTTTCCTTTGACCCTCTGGCTGACTCCTCCGACTCGCTACTCGTTCTGCCTCACGGCTAGGAATATAAAGATCCTACTTAGCCATTATTACGAGGCTACCTACGTGGGTAGACCATTCCGTGCCACTACTTCTTTCAGCCGAGACGTAGGTGCACGCAACGCGAACCCTGCGTAAGCAACGGTAGTCCATGCGTGTACCGCAGCTTGTGAGGTATCATGCAAGACTACTCTGCGCGGCGCGGCGGTAGCTTCTGGCACCTGCGCTTGCTTCGAGGAACATCAGGATAATTAACTTTGTGCTCTATGGATTTACGTCCGGTTAACGTCCGACCATCAACCTGCTCTGCTCCCTACTCTTCGACAATAATTGAGTTTTTATCCCGGAGGGATGTTATCCCGTTGGAATAGACTGAGCTCACTAAAATGACTTTTTCAACTTGAGCTTCGCTCGAGATTGAAAGTCAATAGACGGTGTTTACGAGACGAGAGATGCGATTTTAGCAGGAGCTATTCGCATTCATGGTACGAGAAGCGAAGAAGCGTGAAAGAAAACACTGCCGACCGTGTATTTCCAGAGCATTAATATTAATCATTCGTATCCTTGGACGTCCTTACCAAGGTTTACGCGTGTCCTCCGCACGTATAGCCAGTCGATAAATTGTCGCTAACCAATCGCAGAGCCCCCTGTATCATATTGTATCTGATACATTAGCATATCGAATTATTCAATTATAATTTTGTGAAATCAGCTTGGAACAGATTTCTACATGGGCATATAACTTTTTTGTTTCAGGAACGGTAGCAGGGACTTTCGAACTACGAGTAAGGACAGGATGCAAGCTGTAGGTTCAACGAGCCTCGTTGCAACATAATTAGGATCTATCGGATCCTAGAGACAGGTGCATGCAACCAGAGGTACATACCACCATAGATTTGCAATTACCTCAAGCCAGACAGACAGATTTCCTACAACGCGAAACAATCGCAATAAAGTGCAATAACGCGCTTGCTACCTTTAATGGAGGCCAACCGAAAAATCAACGGAGCAGGTGTAACTCGCTGGTAGGGAAGTAGACTGAAAACCGCGGCTCCTGACTCCTATACGTTTTACGACCGAAAAACAGAGGCCTCGCGTGACGTTGCCCGCTTAACCAGATAAGTACGTAAAATAAGCTCGAAATAAGGCTCGCGCAAGATCGCACCCATATTATAATTGAGTACAACCAAGAAAAACTTTCGAGGTCGTTGCTTCGATCTGGACCGCTTCCCGTTTCTTACCTGGCTCTCAGCCGTCTTTACGGCCTTCAATTTTCCTGGCGCGGGCAATTTAAATAATAAACGGCACACACTGCGCGGTATTTAAGCACCATTAACACGTAATTGGTTCAAATTGCAAGACGCTTCGGAAAGTCTCCGAATGCGGGCTTTTTGATCATCGTGCATGTAACAAGGTATAGGTCATATTCTCCGAACGATTTCTCCGAGTAGAACTATCTACACTTGGTGTTCTAAAGCTAGCTGTCTCGATAGCAGTGAAAAATCGAGCGAGTTGTCTTCTTTTTCGCGACGTAAGTCATCCGACGATCGATGTCGATCGCAGATAAAATACGCAGCTTCGCGGTGAGTGTCCACCATTAATCATCTTTCCACTGATAATCGATCAAACGGAGGGACTGCCGTGAGCCGCTGCCGCCGATTTGACTCGAGTAACAGTAGCAGCAGGAGTGACACGCTTCGAGACTGATTTGGTTTAGCATAATTGACAGGGTAGCCGCCGAAAGTGCGATCGCTCACCGATCCGTAAGGTTGACACGAGCATGGGCGCCTGTTAGCAAAGCGGCCAAGTCTCGTCTCGTTGCCTTTTCGCTGCTGGGGCAAAGTGACTGATAGTGTTGAGGACTGCTGGCAAGTGTAGTTCTTCAAGATATTATGAATTAATAATTTTCTCAATCTCTCCTTCTTTCTACCTTCGCAATCAACATAACGGGTTCGTCTTATCGACTGGGTCTTTCTCCGTAAGTGCAGATCGCCAATTTCTAACCATGACTCGCAGCTTCACACTCGAGAACTTAAGCGAAGCATTGACTACTGCTGCTTATTCCGTCGAGTTCCTTTTTCGATTCGAAACTCGCAGAAAGAGCTTCGGTGAATCGTTGGTTTGTCCGATCAATTGGACCCGCAAGCCGGTTTTGTTAATGTTGCAAGAATGTACTCTTGAGGGGGTGGTTTCCCAGGTTCGGTAGTCGTAAGTCGTGTCGAAGACTCCCTTTGGTAGGGGATATTTTTTATGGAGGATGCATTAATATTTTATGGGTTCACGGTAGTATAATACATATTCGATTAGCTGTTGCTTTATTTGTGGGTGTCCCTCCGCGGGCCGAATAAAAGCCGATCGGCCAAGCACAGCAACGTCATTACCCGAGGCAACTTTGAATAGAATTTTTTTGCCAGGCTTATCGAAAAGTCGCTAGACAATATAATGGAGGAAGGTAAACTGGCGAAAAAGCCTATGGAATGGTACGAACTCATTAATTATCACGCTGACGGGCTCTATTACACCGCCTTCTGCTCCGGCAATTCGAATTTTTGATCCACTCGATGCCTATCTAAATTGACTACGCGATACGGAGCGCACGGTGAATCACCGCATCCTTCTTTCGGTAGTCTTTTTTTCGGGGGATCATTAATTAGCCGGGTAGGATATATTTAGTGCTCGCGAGTGTCAGCTTCGGTGATGCGATGGACATCGCTTTACCGATATCTGTTCGATATCACGTTATTGGACATCGCTAAATTCTTGGGTCGTCTTTATCCAAACACCAAGAACACTTGAAATTGGTCTATTCGCCAGATCGCTATCAGAATTACAGGTGAATTAGAGGATTTCGCGGTCCGATCGTCACAGTGATGGCGGTATCAAGCAAATCTCCTGTGCGATCAAACCGAATCGAGATACCAGTAGAGAGCCGTCCGGCTTAATGTATGCCGTCCGAATGGAAACTCCTTAGCGCCTAAAATCGCCTTATCGGCGATCGATAGCCGATCGATAGTCCGCGCGCGCGCATGCCAGGGAGTAGATGGGATCGGAGAGGGCCCGAAACCCGCCAGATCAGAGATTCGATCGCATCTGTCCGTCTCTGTCTAGAGCGCCGGCGAAATCGGGAGAAAGGGTGAGAAAGGGAGAGAAAGAGGGCACGAGCGGCTCTATTGTTCTTCCACGGGCCACGCCTCGTGTCTGTAATTACAGGCAGCTCGCTTCGAGGGAGCCCTTTGATGTCCGCGCTCGAATGCGAACGGCCCAGTCGAGCACCAACCCGTCCAGCTGAAAGCAATGCATAAAAGGCACCCGTAGAATCTCCAGACCGCGATCGATCCTAGGCCAGATCGCTGTGTGCCACGCCACACCGGCCAAGATGAATCGGTCCCGAAATTAAAGATTCGCGATAAACTCCTTGATCTAAGCTCCGGGCGTTCTGTGGGACCTACTAGCCCACGAGGACAATCCTCAAGGACCTCAAGTCGAGCGCGAGTTAACGGGATTAGGCGAGACCTCGGGAAGAGTTTGATTGGCGTTCTTTTGTGCACCGCCACCTTACCTCTATCTCCTTCTATCTCTGTCTATCTTAAATCCTCCGGCCAATCGATCTGCCGAGGCTTCCGCCGAAGATGAATCGATTCGAGATAAAGCACCTTCGATAAGCCCCACCGCCTCTGTCGGAGATATTGTGTTTGCAGATACTGGCTCAGGCAACTGCTTCGCTCTTGGAAGGAAACACTTCCACTCCGACAAGTAAAATAGCACGTGTTTTCGTGGTAATAGCAGAATGCTTACTCGAAGAGAGGAAACGATGCATCCGTAGCTGCAGCAACGGTATGCAACAGGGATTTACTCTGATCGATCGGCGGAATTAAAGATCCACGATAAGGTCTCGCTCTAGCAAGCTCTTGAGTCTCCGCGATACAGCTGTACCAAACGATTCCGCGATAAGCCTGGGAATATCCTGAGAGTATCTACACTTTGCGCGTAACTGTCAGTCCTAGGAAATTAGTAGGGATCCTTTAGAATCGGAATTGCCATTAACCACGCTTGATGCTATGGGTGCTAAGCCAAGGAAAGCAATCAGTGGCAACTGACGTCAGAGACACGTGTACCAGAAATAATTCACAGGGTAGATCGACTCTGTAACCCAGAGATATACCACTCGAAAGGGGCATAACTTTCTCGCAAGGAGATCGACTTTCTCCAAGAAGCAAATTATTTTCCGATAATCTCGCGGTTGTTCGTGTTCCGGGAATAAAGGATCTCCGACTGTTCCCTTGGTGCAGTCAGCTGAAATATGTGACACAAACGATATGTTTTCACGGGGCAATAGCCCTCGGAAAATTAGAACGCGGCCAAACAAAGCGTTTTCGTGGTTTATGTGACAACTAATCACCGAATGGTACGCGCCATGCTTGAGGCCAACCGAATGGTCCGGCCGGTTCACATCGAAGAAGAAAGGCGAAATGGCATACCTGGCGCGCGAGAACCGAAATCATAAGTTGTCGGCGTAAGTCAGTTGGCATAGGCGTTACCGACAAGGCGGCGGCGGTGTTAAGTTATGTCTTAGAAAAGTGGCGGGTAGTCCTGAGCTGGCACGGCGATCCGCGTTAAAGCGTGCCCGAGCCTTTCCCTTCGAACAATGCTACGCGCCGTGCCGCACCAGCTTCTTACTTTAAGAAACCACCTCGTAACTCAGTCCCGCAGAAATCGAAACGAGTTATGGAATACGATTCCCCATTTTTGGGATTCTCCTCGCAGCATCTGTTGCTCCACTCTTTCACCTTGACTTCGGTATCTGTGATCAGGCTCCAGGCTGGTACTGGTAAGTCGAAATGTTGCGTGTTTACCGATAGTATTGATTCCGGAGCATAATCAATTCTTTTTGGAGTCGTGTGTGGTCTGGTAGATCCTCGGTGAAACCTCGTCAGGGTAGATGATAGTGGCGTGTCCTTCGAGGCTCTGTGAAAGGAGTAATAACCAGTAGTCGTTGGGAGATTATCACCAGGAATCCTATACCGAAAACTCATTCCCCTGGTAAAGTCGGTGGCTCGGTATAAAAAAAGACAAGGTACTTGGCCACCCTCCATCCGTTTGATCAGGGACCGCCAATATCCTATTGACTATCGTCAGTCGGTAGGTACCACACATCCGACTAATAGGAGCGTCTCCAATTTCAGTCGATAGTTTTTTGCGCTCGTAAACGCTTCTCAGATTAACTTTGCCTTCTTCACGAGAGGCTCGAACCCAATTAAGTGCTCGCTCGTATAACGCGTGACCCTCGACCTCTCGCGGATCTAGGTAGAAAGCGAGTGCTACGAATTCTTTTCAAGAAGAGGAAATCCTTGACCCGAAAAAACCAAGCTTAAATCCCTTCGGCAAACAAAACTGTTTTATTCTTGCCGTTGTTAAATAATACAATAAGCATTGGCCGAGGAGCTTTTTATCGAGCGCGTTTCTCTATCGCGCGAGAACGCGAAGAGTTTTGTTCGGTTAGTGGCCCTATTTTTATTCCACGATCCAGAGGGGAGAGCAATTTCGTAAGAGTCGAAAGTTACAGGAAAGTTTGCGATTCTGGCTTGTTCCAAGATTATGGCACAGCTCGTAGCCGTCAGTGAAGCGAGCGAGAAGCGGTGCCGCGCGGCGGAGAGGGTTGCTTTAAAATTGGCCCGACCTTTTTGGCTGGATGGAATCATAAAGATCGGCGATCGCGAATGTAATGGCATTCCCTGCTGAGCATGCCCCATCGTAATCTGTGGGAAACCGAGGTCCTGACCCCACCACCGACGAATCACGAACGTGATTCTGCGAGTGCAAGGTCCTCGCGATTCACGGTCTCTTTCCTCGAGAATCTTACCCGGAATTTTCTGGCCAACTTTTTACTGCTGGTAAACATCGTTTATAGCTTCCAGGAAATGTCTGTTCTGCTCCGGCATGGTCGCATGCTGACCTCATATACCAATTGAGTTTTGGTAATAACAGGTCGACAGCTATATCCAAACCGAATCACAATACCGTCAAACGTGTATACCTTCACATTCAGCCCGTCCACTCCTAATTTATCGTGTAAGCCCATCCGTCTATATAATCTTTAAAGTGCACGGATGGTGCACTGATTGCAAATAACGATCACGCGCGAGATACAGTTCTTATAATTAACATCTTGCTCGACACGTACAATCGTTAAGAGGGTCGAAACACGTGTTACTCGTAACGCGAGATCACCGGTACACGCTCCGGTGAAACAAATTAGTACGAGTTTGTGCCCCCCACGTCAGGGGAAGTCGCAGGGAAGAAGGAGAATTTCGAAAGCGCGTAATTATCGCAAGAAAAACACATCGGTGCCGTAGCGCGAGTGACTTATTAAGGACTTTAACTCGGTGATCGGGTCATGCATCCCGAGGTGAGAGATGGTGCACCAAGCGCGGCCGCAGACGCAATCTTTTTAATTGCAGTAATTAGTTCGTCGCGGTAGTATATACGTGACCAAGAGGGGGCCACAGTTAGCGGATTCGGATAATAATCAAGCGATAACTCTCGCGAGACCTTAAATTTCCCTTGACGCGGGATCCCGCGGGGTATCGTGATTGCTCGAACGATGACTCGCCCCTTAATTGCTTAACCGTCGCGAGCTCGTAACGTAATCAAGTGTCCTTTCTTAATTACTCAAATCCGATATCCCTATAATTCCAATTAGCGCACGAATTGATTACGTAAGGTTTACTCGGCCAATTAAGCCGGCATCGTGGGACTCCGCCTCGATCGAGTCCATAGTCGTGCGCGGATTTGCGGCTACATCTTGAAAATGTTTTACCGAGAGAAGGGTAGGGAGAGGGCGAACTTAAGTACAGAAACGAGTTATTCGGCGATCCGTACCGAATTCTTTGTATTACATTTACCGCGAAGCTTTATACTTTTTTTAGAGGCATCGTCTGATTATACCACCGCATTCCACTTTTTATTGTCTTTGTTACGCGCACAGTCGGGGTTAGTGCTTTTGAGCACCGCTGACTAGCAGAACCCTAATTGAAACTCACAGTCACCTGGTGACTGTATCCATTGCGAACCCGCAACCCGAATCTTCTATATCTGCCGTGGTCAGTAATTCGGCACTGGCTTCATTAATCGTAACATGGACCACCGAGGGGCGCGGTACATTTGATGATTTCCTGACCACCATGGGTTAAATGATTTCCTTAATGAAAACACGATTGCTCGCGATAACAGGTGACCACCACCCTTCGATGAATACAAAGTTGTCGGCGTCATTCTCTCGGGCTGACTGCTCACTATCGACCGGTCAATGCGACTGACGCCCAGTTAAAGGGACACCTCGCGCGAACAGACACACCAGACCCCACGAGATAATGGACCCGCAGGATCACTCAAACATATTTGCATATTTGTAACCCTTTATACCCGCGTGTTCGAATTATCGGCTGGTAATTAAAACTTTGAAGATAGTATCTGCCGCGCATAATATGCCCTCTTTATGTTCGGATTCTCTTGCGATATCCGGTGCAATGATGCAGCAATACGTGGATCAGCGTAGTTTGTGAAATTCGTTTGAGTACACCATTCACGGTTTAACGATTCCATCGCTATTAGTATCTTTCGTGCTTATTGAATCGATCTAACAATAAATGGTGGGATAATGTGTGGCTCGCGTGGTCGCGTGTTTCGCGAAACTCTCATCGCACAAGAGGAAAGTGGCTAGTTACATTAGGGACGAAATAATCGCGGGTTATTTGCGCGACGTTTTTGAGGCAATTTGGAAGAGGTGGACCATATTCAGCGCTGACCTTATGAATAGGCGATCCACAGCAGATGCGCCGAGCAAGCCATCCTCTCCGGACGAAAAAGAAGAGGCCTTTGAGAGGCCTGCTAAAATCCTGATGGCGACGACGAGGATGATGATCGCCTTATAATTATATGCGCGTGTGGAGACCCCAGTTTCAAAGACGAAGCGGTGGCGAACCGCAAAGAGCGGCGATTTTGCTCTGCATAGAGAAGCAGCATCTGTCCGAGCAGTGATGCTCAAACGCGAAGAACCAACCTCTAGTCAGGTTGTAATCGCAAATACAACTGTGTACGATACACTCGATTTTCTTAACTCAACGCTTAGTAGATGCATTAACTCGATCGAAATGGGAGGGTTACCATCTTCGACCATTAATCTGTTTACTCGTAGGAATTACTCGATGCCACGGTGGAGCACGTACTCACTGGAACACTATCACTTTTCCTTAAATATCGACTTTCGCAAAAGTTGGCCGTAATTATGGATAATAATATCGCGTCGTGGGATCGTGACAGAATGTTACCTTCGAAGGCTACCGTACGCTGTAATTTCAAGGCTCCACGCGGTGCAGAGGATCGCGATTCTAAAGATATTGAAAGCGTGCGCGCGCGTGGACGCTGCAAGACCGTGGCAAACGACTCCTTCCTTGGTATCCTGGTACCCTGGTCTGGCTGCGATCGCGTGCGATAATAATGTGAGTCATGAAATCCGCAATACATCATCTGTAATACAGTAATAAGGCGAACCGCGGAGGTTCTTTGCCAAGCGGATCGGCGGGGCACGTTTTATGACGGCGCACCTGCCCCGAAACGGCACGTGAAAAGAATCCAGGGTCTGCTCTCTTATTGCATAAAGAGTGCGCCGCGTAATTTCTGCGATTTACTGGAAGCACGTCGGCATAGTCCCTCATCTATATTTTCCCTGGGAACAAATGGACAACCGATATTACGCCGGTGGTCTACGTAACATATATTGCTTTCCCAAGCCGTGACACAGTTCTCCGGTACTCGGAAATATTGAAAAATATTTCCAATACACGCTGCTGCATACTCAGCCACATTGAAATTTTTTTCCTCCCAATTTTCAAGTTCCTTTTGTCACATATTATTGGAATTTCCAACGGGACTCAGCAGAATGTCGCGGGGGGCAGCGCGGAGAAGAGAGTAAGAAAGATTTTGGAGCAAAGTCGGGTCATCATTACGAGTATAATATGTACCAATCGTGAGAACCTCTGGGGCCATGTAGGTGAGCATAGCTCTTCGTGTGGTCCACATTGTCCGCGGTCAAATTACATGGAACGGGGTGCTTCTAATGGCAGACCAGTAGAGAGGGACGAAGGCACTCGCCGCGAAAAGGAGCGGCGACTATCAAGGAGCAATGAAGAACAAGAGAGAAAGGACAACCGAGTAAGGGCAGAGAGGAATTGCTTAGCCGAGCGACTGAGAAGATGTCGGACCCTTTCCCCGTGTCTCACAGAAAGAGACAAAGATATCGAGAAGATCTTCGTTTGGTCCTTGGCCAGCTCAGAGATGGAACCGAAGAACCGAGGAGAAAAGGGGAGAAGACCGAGCCGGTCATGCTTCGACTCTGCTTTGGTCTCGCCTCGACCCCGCTTCTGCCACGCGACGACCGTGAAGCAACCGGCCGAAACACCTGCCCACTTCGTTGACATGCAAGGAAAATCTCTCCTCCCGATGCCTCCCTGGAACCCACCAGGACAATTACCGATGGTAATAGAGATCCGCCCTACGTTACGGATAGTAGAGAGGATTAGCGTGACCACTCATCGGGTACACCCATTCTGCGAAGAACAGACTATTCCCCGAATTAATATCGTGGGGGGGGACTTAATTAAATCCAGCCTCGCTACAGCGGACTCTGCATGTAAAGGTTAAATTAGAATTAGGCTCGGAGTTTTCGCGCGGAATCTACTAGCAACGATCTTTTCTGCTGGTGAGATTGCATAAATGGGGACGAGAGGGTAGAGGTTGTTGATCAGGGCACAGAATATGATCGACGGAATCATGGATGTTAAGGCTTACACACGTTTTCGATATCGAGGTAGATGGTTCGGGGTCCGGTGATGTACTGCTACTATCCACTGGAGTCGGTTCGAAGAAACGCGATAAAACCTCTGGAGAGGTAATCACCGTTGCATCGTTGCAATCCAGTCATTACGAGGGAGCTTTTGCGTGGTGTATTAAGCTAATATGTTTTTCAGGGTGGTCTGTTTAACCGTCAGTTTGACTGGCGAGATGCTACTTCCTTGCAGCCGCCATAATCTTTTTTCATTACTTGAATACCGTGGTCGTTACTTCTCAAAGGCTAATCCACTTAAATGTGCGTATTTGGTTAGTAGGTTGCTTCGAGAGGGTCGTCATCGTCATCGTCGTCAACCTAATACCAATTTAACGGCTCTATTATAGTTTAGGTCTCAAACTACTTAATCTCGTGAAATACGAGAGGCATCCAATCGGAAACCAGTTCGAGGCCTGAGAAATACAGTCTGCATCATATCGGAATCAGAAAACACTTACTTTAACCAGCAATGAGTGAAACGCGTGTTTAATTAACCCTCAGGAGTATCGACTGCACTCGACGAGTGCTAGTCGAAGCCTCGCCCAATTAACGCGAGTAGTCAAAGTAGGCGGAAATCCGTCGTAGGCTCGTTTGCCAGCTCGTTTTGGGCGGTGTAATTTCCAGAGTAGTGTTGGAGTCGTCATTCGAAAGTCGATCGAAATTAAATACGGCTGATATCGGTTGGGGCGATCTCCGACGTGTCGCGAGCAAGAAACGGAGGTAACCATCGGTTGCCGATGTTCCAGTTGGCGGCGATCGCCGATCGGCACGATGTATAATCCATGGGAAGACAAATCGAGCGTTTAATTAAAAGCGATGGGGCGGATGGCAGTGGTTACACAGGAGTTCGAAGGGGATGGTTGCACTTAGGTTGTTATCGGGTTTGCGTTAGTCCAGCATCGTCTCCCAATGTCTGAATCCCCCAGTACCCATTGCTCGATAAATGTGCCTTTCGAGAAGCTTTCCTACCCACCTCGGGTATTATTGCAACTCCTAACTTTTTTCAAGTCCATTAGCGCGCGTTCTTGAACCTTGAAAGTAGTCAACCGCGAGCGCTATCGACGTAGTAGCTAACCCCTCAGGCCCCTTATGACCACGCGATCGCGATTTCACCCGTCGAATTTACTAGCCCTTAAGCCATATTATACCCTATTTCTCCTTCTTCTTTATTGATACTTCTTCCTTATCGTCTGGCTTATGCTCTCCGTTATCGGACCAGTGCACAGCTGGCGCCGCGCGCACCCATCGACCGTAATCTTCCACCGAAAGCACGTAACTTTTTAGCGCCCTTTCCATTCACCCCCTCCCCTTCGCCCCTTGTACGAGCGTTCTCTTATTAAAGCTCCTACCCCTATTTATGTCGGGTATAACGACCCCCCGAGTCTCGCGCCGACACCCTTATTAACGCGCGAATCGCGCTTGGAAAATCCTTCTCACCCCTTTCACGATTTCGCGGCAACTTTAACCCTGGCAGGCCCGTTAGGATTTCTGGCGATGATTCACCCCGTGGGTTGGTTCTATGAACGCAATTGCTGAGAAAACTCCCCGGGAAAGTTAGCTGTGTGGGGTGGATTTGAATTAGTAGGTACGTCGACGAGATGGAATCGGAAGGATGCTGTTGGTCAGATGTACTTCTCCGAGAAGGAAGTTAATAGAGCGCATTAATTTTGTAATTAAATCGTCGCGGATAATAACAGAGCGCGGTGGCGGGGCCTCGGCCGATTGGCCGGCAATTCCGAGTCATGACGAGATTATTAAAGGCCAATTACTGCGCGTTTTATTGGAGGATAGAAAGGGCGGGCGAGTACAGGCAGATCACCGCTCTCTACTTACGTTGACAGTGATTTATCGTGACGCATGGTATCGGCTCGATTGCTTATTTATCGGCGATATTAGTCATAGAATTTCGCAGGGACAGGTACACGCGGCTTGGGTTCTTCGAGGGCTCCTCGTATCGCGTTCGGAAATCGGCCGCAGCCCAAATGATACGGTTGTATTTCGTTGAGCCATCTTGCCTCCGTTACCTTACCTTCTTGAGATTAACACGTCGAAGAAACTTGCATAAAAATGCACTCGAGTCCACCGCTCTTGAGATTCTTAGGCCTATCGATTGGCTCGTTATCCGGCCAATTATTATCGCAATTATGATACCAAATCGATCGATAAAGTGTCCCCTTATGTTACGGTCCTTAATTAAAGTCGCCTCTTCGGTAATTGGGGGAAGCCACTTCTCAAGTATACGCAATCTGCTAAAACCTGGAATCCTCCTTGGCTTATTGGCCGCTCGCCGCCGAATTCCACATTTCGTTCGCATTTGCATTCATTAATCTGCACAAATCCGAATTCTGTTAGGAGGAAGATTTTGTGAAGCGAATATTTCCACTGTATAGCCAATATTCATGCGAAATAGGAAACTTGATTCGCTTGTAATCAGAGTGCTTACAGGAATTTCCATATGGTAATTCGCGTTTCGGTGCATATCGCGCAGATCAATTTCGCGAATCGCAGCTTTCGCACGAGTGATTGGCGGTTGAGGGAATCTCGGGATATGGAATACATGGAATATATGCAATTTCGACAGCCGAAAGCCCCGCATTCGGTGCGCGATCGATTCGCGAGTCGGCTGATAAATAGCCGGCATCTCATTACTGCATTTCCCGTGGCATCGTAGCGAACGATATTTACGAGCGGCGCGATGCAGATGCATTTGACGCCTGGAGCCTGGCGGCTGCTCCGATTCCCATGATCTCCTGCGATCGGCGATCGCCTCGATCATTAATCCCTTAATTACGCAATCTCGCTGCTATCCGCCGTGCGGAGATCTATGGCTCGCGGGGAGCGGGAGATGGAGAGAAAAGAGACCGTAGCTTACCGTGGCAAATCCAGGATCGCGCTATTGATCGTTCAGCATCTTTTTAACTTGGAAAACTCAATTACTTTGGAGTGGCCGTTGGTGCTCCGGAGAAGCTATTGATTCGATGATATGACGGTTGAAAGGCGACCGATTTACGATCTGGTATTTATTCCAGGACGAAATGTAATCATCACTGAAAGAAAGAGTTCATTTTATTGTCCAATTACGTGCAAGGAGTGTGCAATAATCTCTTGATAATTACTGATCCGTAACTGCATTGCACAGGTAAAAGTTACGCGCGACAAGCCGAAAGGATTCTATATCACTTTGTGAGACACCGCTTATCCTGATATTTATATCATTTTACAAGATCGTTGATGGAGCGGCAAGCAACAGTGACTTAAACGGGAAGTCAGTCAGAGAAATTAAGTTGAGCTGTATAAATCGTCTTAATCAGCCGTCGTGGCACAGTGTGGTGAGTCGTGTTTTTCCGCACACTCAATCGGGCCTTGCTATCCACTGGGAGCGGCGATCAGAAAATTTCACTTTTAATTAAGTGGCCCCGGCTATTACCGGTCGATTTTGTGGCTCGAGCGCGAGGAAAGTAAATTGATGATACTTACGAAGGAGAAGAGGACCGATTTCGCGTACTTAATCGGGCCGCGTGATTCTTGAAATTGATTTCACGCTGATTATACCCGTCCTCCTGACAGAGAACTTTGAGCAGACGAGAAAGTGAGCCCACTTCTTCCACTAGTCTCCCTCGAAGTGAAACACTGTCAGATGTGGCTCCTTTGACGAACTGGCCTTTATCATACAAGTCATGGGACTGAACAAAATTCCAATCGATATACTGAAAGTTTTAGAAAACTTATTTCAAGATACTACAGGAAATAAATTAAACTTTAAACGAGGAATCTTATCCAAGCTCTAAATTACATGAAACTTAGAAACTTCGCAGATTTGTATAATTATATAAAAGAAAAACTTGGTAGTACAAAATTCTGAATAACGCTATACATGCACCTTACGAATTTGCATAATTAAAGTTTCCTGAAACCATCTCAACTTCGTCAGAGTTTTCTTCCGTGGCAAGATAGAGCAAGATAGAAGAGTATACACCACGAGTTCTGGCTTCCGAACAAGACGGTGCGCGTTGACCCAACAAAAAAGAAACCGAATGAAACAGCTGGAGAACAAGGGAAGGGATATTTTGAAGCGATCACTCGACGGTAACAAGAAGGACAATTACTTTTAATTGTCCCGTTGGAGCAGAGCGTAGGTACGCGCGGTATGGCGAAAACGACTGGAATATTTCCCAGCGGGTCCATTAAAAACCACTGCCTGTAATTGCTGTGTCTACCGTATCCATGGGTTTCAGCACTCTCATTTTAGGGTTTCGTACTGTTTCTCTTTTCCTCTTGAGTTCCTTTGCTCTTCTTAAGTGCCTCGTGGCATGTCATCTGGCCACGCTCACGATCGAATTGGTCTATGTCGACCCAGCGCGCCCAACATACCCCAATTATTAAACCACCATCGACGAATATCTTCGACGAGTATTTATATTTCATGTCTGCTCCGTCACGGCTATACGATCCCAAATAGCCAGCGATCCGGTTATAATTGCAGGGATCTCCCAGCTGGTAGAAAAAGCTAATCTCACTCGTTTCTTCCTCAGACTCTCCCTCGTATGTATTGGACCTATGTTCCAGTCGTACGAAAACAAAGATTCTTTCGCTTCTCTTCGGTGAGTTTGTTTGGCCAGTAATTCTGATCTTAGGGTTTTCTCGGTTCACTTGGCAACTGGTGCCAAAGTTGGAATTTGTTTCCCTGGAAGGCGATAAGAAAGGTGAGAAAAAAGGTTGAGTTATATAGGAAACGTGACCCAGCCGTTCCGTCATTCACTTGGCAAGGGCAGATAACGAGGCAGGAAACGCGAGGAGGCATTGGTTTCTCGAAATCCTTCGGTGCTGATCTCTTTAGGACGTGCCGCGACATTGGTCCGAATTCTTAGCATGATCTTCGACATACGAACTGTCAACAATGAAGCCTAATGGCCATCGCCGGACGTGTCAATACTCTGTTTTGTACACAAACGTCAGAACACAATGACACCCTCTGTCAGCTGTTAGAAGGAAAGGCGAAACATGTTATTTTCGTGTGTCGCGACGCCTGATCCAGAATGCACTAGACGGATTATGCTACGATCCAAGCGGATCCCGATACTGAGAGGTGTCTAAATGGAGGAACGTCAACGCGAGATTACTCCAACATCCCCTAAGTAAGACGTGCTCTCTTATACAGCAAGATCCGGTGTCACCGAAAGATCATTAACACCGACGCAACGTCACTTTGATCTCCTGAATCTTGTCGAGCCTCGGATCTTCGTATGAAACATATTTCCTGGTCCCTTCTGAGTGGGATCAAAGGATGGGACTAATTAATGAATGCAGACGAACGAAAAGCTGGGGTCGACAGGATAGTTGTCATCGTAATGGATAACTCGGCATCGAAAACCTCGTACGCGCAGATGGATGGATGGACAAGAGTCTCCCGACTGGGAGACAAACGGCTAGAAACGACGATAGAGACGAGGATCGGGTTATGATGAAAAATTGTTTGTACAAGAGCAGGTGTATCGCTGCGAACATTCTTCTAGAGACTAGCTCCCATTCGTCGTGCCTTTTTCAGCTCGCATCCGTCATCTCCGACACCTTGACTTTGACTTGAGACCGTGGTTGCGTGGCTTGCGGATGAAAATATTTTCTAATACCTTTCAATCACCTGGCTATGCAGTATATAATCCTCAAGGAACATTGTTGAGCTCTTTGGGATTCACCAGTCGATCGCCAGAAGTCGAAGGGACCCGGGGCATGACCGATTGAATTTCAAATCTCGGCGTCGTCTCCTAGCCGGAAGCTAGAAGCCCGTCTGCGCATAAGAATTTTTCGGGAATCGACGCCACGAGCATCCGGCGCGCGTTTATGGGGTATTAAAATCCGATGAACCGGTCGAAGAAGTTATTGTCTGGGGGCATACGCATAATGATATGCCGATAAAGAGTTCTCGAATTTACGAGCTACCGAGGCGGTCGATCAGAAAGAACGATGTACAATTGTCAAAGCACAAAGAGGACAACTGTCAAACACTCGTGGTTAGTCCAGCAGTTATTTGTGGACCTGTTGCTGGTTCGGAAAGTAGTCATCGATAGAGGGGCGTCGAGGGTGCAGGTCGAAAAATTTGTATGCATATCGCAGTGGGCCAACCGCGTCAAGAGGAAACTGACTGGAAAAGCTAGCCCGTAATTTTTCGTAGATGATTATCTCGGAAGGACGACTACGATGATTGGTGGGAGCGTTTCCCGATGTCGACGTCGAAGGGTGGCGTTCAAAATTAAAGGTCGTGCCAGGAGGTTCTCGGGTAGCACGATGCACACCCCCCGCTGTAGCAGCCCGCAGCCAGGATTAATGATAATATGCGTGGGCCCAAAATTATTCTACTCGGCAGCCATAATTTTCGAATTAAAGCTGAGATTCTCACAGGCAACGCCTACGTGACAGTCTCGTAGTCATCCGGGACGCGTGTCGCGAGGCGGTCGAAAGAAAAAAAACGGCCAAGAAGTTTAATTGGCCCCTGGGGATTTGCATAATTGGCGTAGACTGTGATGAGACGTCGTTGTGGCTGCTCGTTGCTCCCGGCAATCTCATCAAGCTGCGATGTATAATTATAAGCGGTGCCACGCGAATTTTTTGCGCGCTTCGCGAATGTGTCGTGCTCGCTTTCCCGGGGGACAGTCGAATGTCGAGCCTCTTTATTCCGTTGAGTTTCTCTTGCACACGCTATAAATCGTATCAAGTACCGAGTTGAGATGGACCACGAAGTGACATTTAATTATGGTGTACCGGTCCAAGCGATTTCCAAAGACGACATTCCATGACTCTGTACCGTGGATGAATTGAAAAGTGTAGGGTTCCCTCTCGTAGCCGGACAACTCCCTGAAAACTTATTTACATTGTAAATATCCAGGTTGTGGCCGGAGATGCCATTAATTCTGCTCGATTTATCGCATTGATTGCCACGGTCCCCGGATGAAATCTCTCTCCGCGCTCATTTATCGCACCGGCGATACGTTTCAAGAAGAGAACGGCCCCAGCCGCTCTTCATTATCGCGCCGCGCCGCAGAAATATGAAGTATATTTTGAGGGCGAGAGTCTGCTCGATGCTGTAGCGATACGAATTGCTGCCGAGCGAACCTCTAAAACACAAGCAACAAATTTGAAAACAAGGCGATTTCTCATCCGACGCGTACAATAGAGAGAAAGGGATGAGAGCCGGTACAATGCCGGTACAAGGCACGAAGCTAGTTTACACGTAAATAATTCAGGTGCGATAGGGATCTTCCATCGTTGATTAATTATCCAAAGTTGACGCGGATGCGAGTGAGAGACTCTTTCTGCCCTATGAACAGAATAACGGCACCACCTGCGCCTACCAATGCAGTTTATCGAATTACATGGAGATAGATGTGCTTCCGATAACGTTTCGACACCCTCCAAGATCGATTTCAAAGACATGATTTATGTCGAGAACATTCTTTCTAACATCATTGAACGAATGATAGATTTCATATTGATACAGTAAAAAATTTCTTGTCCCAATTCTGTGACTGTTGACGGCAACAAGAATTTCGGATCAAAAAGGGCACTATTATTAAGGAATTCGATTAAAAGAAACCCAGATGAATTGGAAAATTAATTAGAATCATCCATGCGATCGTTTCTAAGGGAAATTAATAATTCCCTAATTTTGGGGATAAAACGGGTCAGTTGAGAAGGCCGGAATTTTCGACAGGCAAATAGTACCTGCCAATCTATCATGACAGGCATGCCATCCCAAAGACACGATCGCTCAGCGTATAATTATTATTCCATGTAGTAACAGAAAATAGCCAGGCGTCCCGCTGTGTTTTAACAAGTTCTCCTCCCTGAAATCCTCCACCACGGCGGCTTAAAAATCATGCAGGTAGAACGAAATCCGAAACTCCAGTCGCTCACGACTGGAATAAACCAAGTCAAGCGGCCGAATGATGTATGTATCTCCTAGTATTTCTCACTAATGACACAAACCTCGCTTCGTTGAAATAAAAACGTATGTAAAAAATATCGAATCACTTGAGAATCTGATTCGTATAATTAAAATCTGGTTTCATCTTACGTTTGCTTTTTATACTTTAATTAAGCTAACACTCATTTCGATGATCTCGAGATATTTCATTACAAGTTCCATATCTAGATATAATAATACCCTAGTTTCGCCGAGAGTCGCTTTATTAAGATTTCATGCCTGCTGCATCCAATTATTGATATCGAAAAAGCGAGGTCTCTGGGTCAGGTAGATCTTTTATTTCACATCGCAAGACTGTCTTACTCGAATTTTCTCGGCTTCGAATTACGCGACATTATAAAAAGGTAAGTCTGCAAGCTATAGTAAATCACGTTCGTTAACTTGATCCAGTAATTAGTGGCCAATTGAAAGATTATTTAGTAACTCACCAAGACCGACTAAATTACTCTGGATATTTACTACCATCCTGTAAATCGATCCTCGATCGTAACTGCTATCCGACATCCTCTTGTGCACAAGACACCGATACTCTCGATCTGATTTAAACGCGTGTTCTCGAAATACTCCACTCCACACGGTTTGCCATTGCCTCAGGACTCGTGAGCAAGAACCATTTTCGATATTTATTTCCCCAGATATTACCAGGTTATTCGATATTCAGAATGTCGTTTCAGCACTCAATTAATTTGCAGCTGTCAGTACAACTGCTACTCCATTCTCACGGGAATCGCACGGGTGTCAGAACTCATGAGGGGTTGTACCTTAGTTCGAAATTAATTAACCCTCCAGTTCCACTCACAGGTGTCAGCTGCTCCTCCTTCGTTCAAAGTCAACGGACAGAATGTATGGAAGTTGAGCAACAGGTACATTCTTCCCGAGACAATTACAAACTTACAACAACAATTGTCTTTCACTTAAGAAGTTTCGTGACAACGATACAGAAATCAGGCTTGAATGAGGTGGGTGAATTAAGTCTGTGATTTACTCGGTACTCGGTGACTTTGTAACCCTAGCGACGGTGGTCAGAAATTGGGTGTCGTATTTTCGATCAACTGGCGGCATGACTCAAGGCCCAGCAGGTTTATGGGTGACGTTTTGTCAGCGAGGCTCGCCGCACCATGGATGGGAGAAAAATACCATGGTGAGAGAACCCGTTGTTGCTCGGGCGGCGATCGATGCGCGCGACTCGTTTGCCGGAGTATGTAAGGGTTTGTGCGATAGCGGGCTAAAAGCATATTAAATAACCTTAAATTCAATTAAGGAGTACACTTAGCACGCGGGCAAAAAATCGTCGCCGGTGTATGGGGACGCAGAACCTGCGAAGTAATTACGGTCGCGCGTCGTTCGAAAGACTACGAGGGTCTGCAGCCCTCTTACTCTATATGCATCTCCTTCTTTCTCTTTTGGTTTCTATACCTCGATATATACCGTATAGTACCTTACGCGTTTCTTTTCTCGCTCAGAGTGGCCTCACGGCCCCTATCTATCCATCTTCGTGTCTCGCTCTTCCTCTTTCTGGGGCCTTGGTCCGGGCCCGTGCACCGCCTACTGCCCATAAATCCGCGTTTTTGTTCGGACCGCCTCTGATTGGCTTCCGCGGGAAAGTGCTCGCTGCGCCAGTCTGCAACAACCGCATTATCCTCCGCCGTTCAATTAGTGTCACGCGGCTAACTTTTCGAGAGGAACTCACGATTTCAGCCCCTCTGCTGCTGCGGTTAAGTTTCTCCGGCAATAAGGAGTTAAGGAAACTTGGCATGCGCTTCGGGGGAGTAAGAGAGAACTCAACTTTCAGATGGGGTAGCGGCTTGGAAATAATTGCATGACTGGTGTAGTCTACGAATATATTTTACGTATAAAAGTTTAGAATAATTTTCAACAGAGGTAGAATAAATGAATGGAGGATTCTGTGAGATATATTCTGTATTAGGAAGTAGCAAGAAGTTACATTTCGCTTCATCAGAGATAATTGGGTAATTTACTGACGATTTCGTGTGTTGTCTTGGCTTTAATTAGGGTCAGTCGAGAACTTTCACGCGACATGAGCCAAGTGCAACAAAACCACAATCGACGAAAAGGTAGGTAACATGTGCACAGTGCAGAGGGACATCGGGAAAATGAGAGAAACTACCCTGACACATTTATCCCGCACGCTGGATAATGAGAAGCGCACTCACAATTATGTGGTCCAGTTTACAGTGAGACGGAGGTTAACGGACCAACTTCTACACTTTGTTTTCTGCTCTCTCGGGCTTGCTCGAAAGTTAAATACCTCTAGAAAAATTAACTAGGTTGTTCTAACGAACTTGCAAGCCTTGTTCCCGTGAATAGCCTTACCTTTCAGCGCAGGGAACTGTTTACAGAGATTTTTACTCGGTAAAAAAACAACAGGAGAAGAAAACGGCGTAGGATAAAACAGTTGACTAAATATATGTATAACAGCATACAGAGTTGAACATCTTTATTAAAGTTGCAATGATTTTTTGCAAGTACATTATTTTTCCCTGTGAACGAAATATATTTTACAAATTAATATACCAGTCCGTAATTCACATTTAATCTGATTGTATATTAAAAATTAATATGAGATTCATATTGATCGAATATCATCACTGGCCGGATATAATTCCAGAAAGTGGAACACTAAATTCCAAGGGGACAGTGGAAAGAGTGGTAAGGTTCCGAATGGTCAAGGATGCGAGTAATCCTGTGCGTGCCATTTTTAGGATTTAAGACCCGGCTGGGCGCAGGTTACTCTCAGCAGGTGGATTCTCCTCGCAGGTTGACGGCTGGATAAAACTGAGCAGGTCCCTTGACCGGGGTCTCGAGACCGCGTAACTTAGCGGACGCCATTAGCGCTATCTCTCTTGTGAATAAAACTCCCGTAGCATGTAAGCGTGCGAATCACGCACCACCTGAAAACACTGACGAATTACTTCCATTCGCTTGGTGTTTATATTCGCCATAGAATTCCCAAGATCCGACGAGTTTGTACTTGGTCCGCCGACTTCCAGGAACACCCTCGCCGCGGCTTGGAGAATTAAAGGTTCTCTCTGACACACCATTCCACTCTAAGCTGGCATCGCGAATATTAATGCCACGGAAACTTCTCATGGTACACCAGACCCAAAGGATTTCGAAGAAAGTGGGGACAGAGGATTCTTTGCCAAGCGGGTGCAAAGTGTTTATTTAGTAGCTCGGAGAACATAATGCGGTAGCAGTGAACATTTGCACACGCGTCGCTCCATTATATTTTAATATCGGATTTCGCTTTGGAGAGAGCCAATGAGAACGGACTGAATATCAAGATCATCCTTATATACAATTCACCATGACCGAATACAATAGATCGAGAGACTCGCTGTGGTTAACACTCTCCTCTTGGTTATTTTTTTCTCCTCCATCTGCAAAAAACGCATTTCCGGTCACGGACGAAGAAACTGCGATCGCATCGAGATCCGTGGGACATGAAGATCTTGGTCAGTCAAGGGAGACGTTCAGTCACCGCAGTTCTCGGATTATCCGGATGCAAACATATTCCTGCAATCAGAGTTTGTTCCTCTCGCCAACTCAATGGGAATTCTCTCCCAGTGGATTAAATATGGATACTACTTTGAAACAGGCTACTAATTAACTATCCTTTCACTTATTACTGTAATATCATGAATAATGAAATTACCGAGTGGTAGCTCTATGGGCTTCAATATTTGTCGTTCATATTTAACAAGTGGAAAGTACTAAAAAGGGAGAAATGAGATAACGATTCGAGAATGGGAACGCTTCCGGATATATCCAAGTTTTGCTGCGCCAGAGCTGGCGGTCCTGTCTGGCTTTATTGGATAAGCTCGTCGCGTATGGAAATTCGTACATGTTGAAAGCGAAACAATGGGAGCGGCGTCCGCATGTCGAAAGCAAGCGCGGTTCGCAGGCCTCGGTGCATGAATACGCGAAATCGGGGTAGCCACGAATAATTTTCATAAATTTCAAGCAAGCAGCCTCGTAAACTTCGAATTGGGAATGCGATGTTGCGTTCTGGCGACCGGTCTACATTTGATCCGGCAGCGAATTCGTTCCAGGGCTACCCGTGTCTTCTCGATTTATTAGATTATTATCAGGATCGAAATTCTTCTCCTGGATCGGGTGCTCTTCTAATAGCTTGTTTGCTTTAAATAAAAAAAGATTTCGCATCGTTATCGAGAAAGTGTGTTAAAATCGACATCGTCCTGGATTACTGACGATGAATGGTCACTAGTAATGTATTTACTGGCGACAACCACCTATAAATCCCGCAATCGACTCAATCCCAAACTCATTGTTACTGGTGATTTTTTCATCTTCTTTTTTCGGTTGTAATTGGGCTTTCATTAGTTCGAGAACCGAGAGATTTCTTTCGATTGACCTCATTGCAGGATCCTGGAGACATAATCAAACGGAATTTCAAAGTGGGTCAGCAGCAACTTTTGAGAGAACTCCTGAACTTTTCTCGGATTTTATCCTTCTAGGAGAAGGCACAAGAAACCTCTTGAATTGAGATGCACCGACGAAATGTACGATTAGATTACATCTTGAAGTAGCGTGTCTGTTAGCTGCTACTTGTTACTTGTCCACGGGGATGCACTTACACCAGCCAGATACAATTTCCCATAATTTTTCTACGATCAGTTTTCTAGTATAAATTTCAGCGAGAAATCTCTTGACGCAGTTTTCTATATATTCGTGGCTTTATATAATTTTCTAGAGACTAAAAGTGCAATATCCTTTAAGAAAACCATTGCCAAGTTATTCCTTCGACTCGCTGCATCGCAAGAGTACATTCAATTTCGTTCAGAGACAGGTGAAGTAAGAAGGGCGCCCTGAATAAAAACATTAGAATACATTTGCTCGCGCAACAGCAAGAGTTCTGGGTAGAGGGTAGCATTAAATCACTGATTCAACATAAAGTCACAAGAGATATCACCAAGAGAGGTACGTGATTTCTGTTCAAGCTCGAACGTAACTCTTTGATTCTTTGCAACCCGCACACTAAAACTGGAAATATATGATTTCCACGTTGAAGCGTTTTATAAAACGTTTCCATAATTTATTCGGAGAATGGAATGGGACGCGACTTACATAAGGGCGGGTTCTTTTCTCGATACGCGCTTGGTCAAGGAAAACCAGGAAGGTGCGAGTTGGCCAGCAGCCAGCGCTACGTTCGCGTTGCAATTCGATGCACTCGCGTTTATTTATTGCGCTTGTCGCTTTCTACGCATGCGGCCCTTCTCCCAAGGAAAATTACTGCCTCGTAACTCAAAGGTTACACGATAATTTCCTATCAGTCACGAGTCAAGAGAATCATTCGATAGCTAAACTTGTATTCTTAAATTTATCTGGTTATTGAAGCAACTCGTAATCATCTTTACATTATTTAAAAAAGCTTTGGACAGTTCTGATTCCACTCTAGCATCAGAACGAAATAAAAAGGGTTTGGAAAGTTGCAATCATCTCACGTATAAAAACAGCGATAAATCTGTTTCTGCGCGAAGTAAAAATCTGGTTGGGGGCCGTCAGTGTTACGACTTGCGGGTCGAGGCAAGGCAGATAGAGGCCGATGTCAAATTAACTGTCGGAGAAAGAAAGGCCCGACAGAGGCCGAGGAAGGCGTAATGAGGTGGCAGCCCGAGGGTGGGTTTTAATCAAGAATCGATACATAACGGCGATTCGTGGCCCAGCTACCGCGGACGTGGTCGGCATCGGCCCTAATAAGGCCGCGTCTATTCGGGCCTCGCCTCGGGTGGCAGCGTGCTCAATTATCGAGCCAGTATGAGCCACCATTAGATAACGAGACGGCAGATGTGCCGCGTCGCACTGTGCCGCTTCTCCTTCGTCTTATCCCTCCCTCGAAGCTGAACGTTTCTCAAGATGCTCCTTGTTTATTGCCGTCCGGACGTCAACTGGATGCATCGATACACATTTGAATTTCTCTTGCCAAAAGTTATATTTTTCGAAGAAGAAGATACACGAACATATCTCACTCCAGGTTTTGAAACAGAAGTGCTGGAGATCGTAGGTTATTATTTCCAATGGGGCTCCTGCGAAGACACCTGCAATTATCATGTCTCGTCAACGAGTCAAATTGTACATTTTTTCAGGTGTTTTTATTCCATGGTGCAAGCTGCATTCGTTAGACGAACGGCAAGCATGATTAATTAGTAAGGCTGCGAGCCACGGCAGACTATGATTAGGGGTAGCCAGAGCAACAGCGCAAAGACCAGCCCTCTACGTTCGAGTGGCTGGCAAAGATGCCGCGCGCCAAAGTTCTCGCTCCTTTTTCCAAGAGTCTATTGCCATCGAAGGTAGAAAGTGCAATTCACGCTGCGGCTGGTTCTCTTTCCGTCTCCTCTCGCGATAGATGTCCGTGGAAGCGCGGGGAAAGCCTCATTACAAAGTCGTGGAGGTGTGACGATACATAATAGCGTGTCAACGGTGCGAAACGTTACGAATCAATTTGTACGGAGCCACTCGCTCGTCCAAAATACATTACACGCAGACATGCAGTCCTGACTTTCGAGCGAGCTGCAAACTATTCCGCTCCATTATAAAGAGGAGAAGGGGCGCGATCCTTTTCAGAGAATTCAACGTGAACGAGTGAATTGATGCACCAGTGGAAAAGATCCCTTTCGAGCTCCTATGAATCCCGAACATCACGTTTCGATCATTTGTGCTCTTTGGAGCTTTCGCCTTTTGAAGAACTTCGGACCGCTCATCGACTTCTCGAATTCATTGTAAAAAGGTGTTTGAATAATATTTCGAGGAATCAGCGAAGTAAAGAACTCTTCAAACGTGATATTTAGTGGGTTCGCGACGTGCAAATTGTCGAGCAACACGAGATTTAATATCGACGTGTCACTGCTGTTTATCAATCACCCGAAAAACAAGGGAATCACAAATAAAAGCGCTACCTGAACCCCAGTTGCTTTTATAAAGATGAATCGGTGACGTGCAATTTCATATTTATACGCAATAAATTTCAGAGCAATTTGCATGCTCTACCTGGGAATGTAGACATTACGCGCCTTTCCGGAGGCCCCCGGGCCAGGCTACAAGACAATTTATTAGAGCGCACGAATGCATTTTTCAGCGAGTCGCAAAATGGATCCCACCAAAAAATACCAACGACAGTCCAATCTACTAGCTAGCGAAAAAATTCATTGCACGCGCAATGTACATCCCGTTTTCGCTGAGAGAGCTGACTCCAATGGCAATATTCGATGTATCGCAAAACCACCTTATCCAATGTGCGCTGATCAGCTCCCGAGAATCGATCGCAATAAAACTCGCTGACAAAACTCAAGGAATTGGTTGGATGCACTCAGCGTCGAAAATGGCAAGATGGCAAAAAGCTTGATCGCGCGTAGCCAAAGTTTTCGAGGATCAGCGAAGCGAGTCGCTAAAGGTTGATCGCTCGGCAAGAAGCCTGAGGGTTAAGAGCAAAGTGGGTTCCACCCGGGAGAATAGCATGTGCTCGAAATCATCATTCCCGCGTAATTCGAGCTTATTATGTTGCCCTGGTGTAATGGTATCCGTACTCTCATACTCGGCCAGTCGCTCGTTCGCACTTGCATCGCTTACTGCTGCGTCAAACGCGGCTTTGTCGGGTGATTAATGCCCTGCCCGTAGCTGACACCTCGCGCAGTTTAATTGCAGCTTATTCCGCATGAATATGGATGTCTGCCTCCCGGGCCACGAGTCGGCAGAAGCTACGTACTCCTACTCAAGCGGAGTCCAAGCCAACCAACCCAACCGAGAGGAGGATAAAAAATGCAATTACGATTTTGAAAAATGGGCCGGCGAGCAACCACCACTCCCGTGGACGACCGGTTTCCAGGCCTAGTGCTCTGGATTAGATCGACTTAATTCTCGATACGGCCACGCGATATCCATCGGATATCGATACTCTACACTGGCTCGCTGCATGCTGCAAATGTTTCGCTCGATTTTAATTAGCACCAGAGAAACTATCCTAGTTATATCGTTGCACGAACTTCAGCCTAATATTTTTTTTAAAAGGCTTTTTGGCAATTTGGCATCGAAATACCGATGGAAACTGGGCAAATTTCCAATGTACACGAATTCCGAATTTAATTACGGATTGCAGATATTCGATATGGGCTCAATATATTGACTTTGATGAAATCTCGTACGACGATTTAATTTAAAATGAAATTGTTATTTATTGAAAATAAAATGAAATGAAAATAGAGTGGCGATGGAGATATACAAAGTTTCAAGGATACATAATTTATACAAAATGGGATTACGAGCGATCTAATATGCGATTAGAGGTACGTCTCTATTCCTCAGATTAAATCGCAGCCTCTTCGTAATTGCTCGCTTCTTATCCTTCTACGTTCTTGCATCTGTAGCCTGGAATTCCCGTTTTTCAGTGGTACATCGCGTCACGACGCGGCAGATTCTGGCGGAAATTACTGGCATAAACCTGTTGGTCGTACAATCGTTTTTTGAGCCGTACAACACTCGACTATAGATGCGTTATCCCGCGTGATCATCGTTGTCTTTACTATGCAACGCCCAGGAGCACATTCAACCCCCTTTCCAGAACCTGTTCTCTTACTCGTTATCTTAACCGCGAGCCGACTACGAGCTTAATTTATGCATTCGAGGACGTCAAATAAAGCTGAGATTCTCGAGTGCACTGCGGCGAGCTGAGAGTGCACTGATTTAATTTCAATTTTTTAATAAACCCATTAGAACCTCGTTCGAAGCTTCCTGTATCTAAGAACGATGCTAGTCGAGCCTCATCGATCTCGGCTGAGGATGAACAACCAATGTCTCACCGAACATCGCAGGTGCGATTCTGAAAGTCATGCTGCTTTCAAGCCGACGATCGCGAGTTGTACGCGAAGAGATATGTACACGAGTCTTCAATAATTTCGCGGAGCTCCAAAAACCTTAAATTCTACGGGAAGCTCAAAAATATCGCGAAAATAAGGAAGAGGAGTTTACGCCAATCTCGAAGAATTCAAAGTGACGTTTAAAGGCTCATATTTTGCCGGCTCGGCAAGGTGAGAGGAATTTATCGATAAACGAATCTCCTGACGCGGCGAGGCATCAAAGCGCTCGGTAAAAGATTGGATGATTATGCGCTTTTATTTATGTCTCTTTTTTTTCTGTAATTGAATCTTATCTGCCATCACGGCCGCGATAGTCGATCTGTACTCTGGCAGCTTCTGTGCATTAATAGCTGAACTCTGCGCCTTTCGTAACTCTTCTCTCGAGAACCAACTCCACTTTTGTTTGCTCTTCGAGGATTCCCAACGATACGTAAGCATCCGTTGCCAAGGGGAAAATAAGATCCAAATGAAAAATGCGAGCCCATATGAAATATTGTTTTCGCGTGAGATTAATTTATGACGTTAATAGAAGGGTAGGGAGTGGCAACTGGTTTGTAGAATCATTTATAATTGGGCTGAGCTCACCCGATTGTCGACTGCTTAGTGTCCTTGGCAAACCTGCAGTTACGTGTAATTATTCAACTATCGTCGAAATCCTTTTATTATAAACCTCCCAAGTGTCCGACAACCTCATTAGCTATACGCCCCTATGTCATTACCACCGACAAATTCTCTGAGCTCTCGCTCGGTATTGAAATCAATTTTGTCAGTCGTTTTAAAAATGTTGCTCAGAGTTTGCAATCAGCTCTGTCGGCAAATTGGAAACTTCTTGGTGGCAAACTGCAGTGTTCGTAGGGGCGTAGGGTGGCAAAGCAAGCTAAGCTTGAATCGTGAAAATGATTTCTGCTTTAATTTATGTACCATTAACGATATTTCATGCCAGAGGCACTAATTATCAGGATCGGAGGTTCGTTTCGATAAACAGCAGAAATCGTTTAGCACCTCTATACCTGCGTGATATTCACCTACCAATCTATGTCCAATTATCCGCTCAATGAAAACCATAAAAATCCGCGTGCCACGCTCATCGATAAAGACCTAATTACAAAGCGTGCCAATCCATAAAATTCGCTAATAACAGATCAGCCTGGGGTCCGAATCGATCGAATATTGCCGAGTAACCGGCAATCAATTCACTTTCGCAGGCGAGCCGTACAATTTTGCCGATGTGATTCCTCGCCAAATTAAAATCATAAATCCTAACAGTAAATCACTGCGATCCACCAGTTATTGAATAGTACAAACAAAAAGTAAGCTCTGCGAAAAGTACGACTCATGTTATTTTTTGCATTGCGTGCAAAATGACGCTTTACTCTGTATGCAAAAGTGAGGACAGGTGGAGTCCTGCATAAGAAGGGTGAAGTATCGTGGCACCTGGGTCTGTTCTTGGGCCGTCTTAATCGTCGACACAACTCCGGTAACTGACTCACATTAATAACATCAAAATTCCGCGGGTATCCCCAGTCGTAAACATCTTACTCGGCTACATCCTGTAACTTCCTCTGCAGGAATGCGACTGCAACTTGTGCGCGAGCACGACCCCCGGTAATAGTCAGGTTAAATTTTGCCATTATCTCCTGTCCCGAAACTCTAACTTCAAATTCCACCATCTGTTTCACCGATATATGCTTAATATTTGTAATCCTTGGATATGTTAAGTATGTTACATTAAGCTCGAGAAGCACGAAACCATGTAAACCGTGAAAAATGTTACACGTTTTTATTATTATGAACAGCACAACTTACGTTTTTGGTTTCAAAAGCAACACATACCACGAAGATTGTGGCATGCCCTGCTGCGCTTAATTTCCAATTAATTTTGACGCCGGAAAAAATATACGAACAAGGCGCGACTAACACCGCATGTGCATGTCACTATTTATCACCGCGCTCAGCCCACACTCGACCGGTCGCGAGGCATTAGCATTTGTGTTTCACAATCGCGACAAGTTTACGAGTGCTTAAATCAAGCGTTTTGATATGCAATGATTCCGGAAGAATCTTTCCAGATCTCGAAATTTTTACGAATATCATATTACAAATCAATCTCGGCCAAATGCACTTATTATACTCAACTGCAAACCATTTGCAAGTTTTTGATAAAGTGTATCAGCCAGGCTGCCATGTTTATTTGCCTTAATGTCCTTTAACGACATTCGAAATGACCCTCGTATTTCAAAATGCTCAAAGGAACAAGTATAAGCAACAGCTACTACCACTTTGCTGCTACGATTCTAAGTCCATGGTCCTTGGATCAAACGTGCGAGCACACCGATTCCTGTGGGCGTTCGAATCCAGTTTTTTAATTACATCTGTCCGGGAATATTGAACTGGCAATCATATTAAAGAATCTTTCTTATGTACCCTTACAATTTCATCGAACCTCCCCGATCTTAAAATTTGCTTCAGTCGGGGTAGAATGGACCGAAGCCCATTTAATTATCGAGCTGAAAATCCCAGTACCGATTTACAGTATTAACTGGTCATTTCCTGTGAAAAAGAATAGGACAGGTTCACATCCGTTCGCAAATTTTTACGATTCTCGTTATATGGTTCGGAAGCAGAAGGTTGTGGAACCGCAAAGAATTTGCTTAGAATGTCCGCCGAAAATCGTGAAAGAACTCCCGATGACCACCGTGGAAGATGGCTCGATAATGGCGCAAGCATGTTTATGGTTATTTCATTATGTTCAGATCGTTTTGGGCCATCTTACACGACGTGCCAGACGGCCAACCAGTTGGGAGGTCGATTCTTGGCCAGTATAGGATACGATCCAGCGATCGTTCGATAGAGATCACGATCTTCCCGTTCGATATCGGTACCGAACAAAATCGATAATCTGTGGTCCCGCGAGGCCACTTAATGAAGTGGTGGTCATCCACAAAAATTGCTTGTTTCAATTACGACCTGGACCTTCCTACCTTTTTGGTCCACGCGAACAGTTCCGCGCCTCCTGCATCGTGGCTCGTTCACCATTTCATGGAATATCTAGTAAGTATACACCGATTCCGGTCGATTTTCATAATGAGACTATGGGTTCGCGTGCAACTTAGCAAGATCAAGGGCCCTTGGGCTTTACACGTACCAATGAACCACTTTTTATGAGCCCTACGTTCTGGGGCACATATTTGTACGTCGTGTTGTTCGGGTAGAGTGATCTCCTTAATGCACGCGGCAAACTACCGATATAAATCCTCGCGATCGGGAGGCTCCGTAAAGAAGCCATTTGGGAGCCACCTGCGTTTAAGCAGAGCACACTCGGTAGGATTATACTTTGTTTAAAATATAGTGTGGTGATCCTGGGATCACGAGCAGCGTGTCCTGTGCCGAGATCGCAGTAGTACATTTGAATAATCTCCAGTATATTCGAGCGAAACGAGCAAGCAGTCGTTGACTCAGCATCTCTCATTACCGGTGAGAGCTAGCATTCATTAATTAGATCTCCGAAAGTGGAAGACGAAACTTTCTTGATGCAATCAAGATCGAGATCGGTTTCCGATCGATATTGGGGTTGGTCGCGATCGCGATCGCCAGGCCATCGAGCTTGGGAGTGTTATTATCCCTCGGTGCAACAGGTGATTCTTACCACCCTCGCAGTAAGCCTGCAACAAAACTCTCTGGATAATGATAGTAATGCAGCCCCCTCCACCAAAAGCTGCTAACGGGAAATGATGTGGTGGCTCGATGCGATTTTTTGGCAGATCGCAGATAAAGATGCAGCCGCGGGTCAGAAACGTCTGCAAAAATGCCGACGTGCTGCCTGCTCTCCAGGATCACCTGTTTGACGGGTCAATCTCACGGTGTTCTCCCGCATTCACCCTGCCCACCCGTTGAATCCCTCGGTAAAGTCTCTTCAAACTGACGTCTACCATCAAGCCAATGAGTTAATTACCCAACAGATCCCTCTGCTCCTTACTCTGGCGTTAATTACGATTTCAATTGCGAGCAGTCGCGGCCAGGGTCTCGTTACCTTGACGTGCACTCTCGATAAATCGCGGAAAAGGACGCGGCCGATAATTAATAGCAGCGCGGATGAATGACGGTAAGAGCAAGAACCGCAATTAAAGCACAGACAGGTATAAATCGTGAGTAAGTACACAGTGAATGCAATCGCGTCGAGTTCCAGTATCGGCGTGAATGATTTGGACGGTGTAAAAAACGGGAATCTCATAAGATTGTGGTCTCTCAAGAAATTGGAGAAAAAGTGCTCGAAAGGGGTTGCAGATTCGAGACGCGCAGAGGGATCGAAAATTATGGACCGTAATTCAAGGTGAAATGAAATGATCGGCACGTTAAATATTTATACACGGGGATATCCGGGCGAAGGGTCGGCTGAGTCGAATCAGAAATTCGATAATGCCTTACTCAAGAGCGGTCCAGCATTCGCCCGGAAGCCGCGAATTATGCCGTGGGTCCGGCAGAGGGCCGCGCGGCGCGTTCGCGTTACGTATTACATACCCCTGATCTCACGTATAAACCCAGCTCGCCGCAGCTGCTCGATCCCGTGTGCTTCTGTGTGGTCCTGTCCTGTGTACTTTTCGTTCGCCGCAACGGCGCAATTTTGTCGCCGCACATTGATATGTTTCGCACCGATACCAGATTAACGTCCCTGTCCTCACGGTGTCGACGACATTTTTCTCCCGGCGATTTTTACCCTACGGCGGCCTCGCTTACGTTCACGCGAATCGTTCATGTATATTAAACGCCAAGGACGTGAGACACTTTATACGAAGGAGCGCTGTTCAAAGATGAACTCGGTGAACAAGTGTCTTGAGAAGCTTTCCGTGTTATTCGGGCCAGGGTGATCTTGGAATTTTTTCGCGGATCGTTGGATCTTTGGGAACAGCAGAGTTCAAAGAGAGCGCCGATAAAATAGCATGAGGTAAATCGTGCATCGACGCGTACCTCCTTATCGGTTTTCAGACCGAAACCAGGTCTGGTTTAGTGCTCGATTCACAATATCTATGGTATTATCGTGGAAAGGAAGAGCCTTCGATTCGTCTTCTTCCACCCAGGATCGAAAGGGGTGAGATAATGGAGAGAATGGATTCTTCGCGCAACTCGATACATCCTCTTAAATGGATCTATATGGTACCTTGAGATTGCTCTGGATCTCAAATGATAGGGAGAAAATTTTTAAACCATTCTCACGTATCCCAAAAGAAATTCACTTTCTTAAGTGCATTACAAAACAACCCAGTGCTTATCTACAGTAATCGTATTTTTTTAAATTTAATTCGAGTGATAGCGCATTATTTATCAGATTAAAAATCTTAATGAAAGTAGACAATCTGGAATCTACAGTGGATCCATGGAACTTATTTTCAAGCCTGGATTTCACAACGTATCGTTGAATCCCCTCAGTGGAATTCTTTCAGGCCCGATAGCAGATCGGTCGGAATCAAGCGTAGTGTGGGTTCGCCATAATTAATTCCAGCGATATTGATAAAATTCGGCGACCACATTCCGCTTTATCTAAAAAATTTAAGTAAGGGGCCATTTCACGAGGGGAACAGCGGTCAGCCGTGCGGCTAATTACTAATGACCGGTGGAATTTTAGAACTTCGTGTGTGGCATTGAAGGACCCACATTGCAATATCCTTAACTTACACAACTAAGGTAAACTGTAATAAATGAATTACGAAAAATTTCTGAGAACTTATTCTTGCCACTGAACCGACTAACCGACACAGATAATAATACATTCAAGATCTTCTTTGGCCGATGGATGAAGAGCAAGGTCAAAAGAGCAATTGGTAAGCCTACACAATAGAAAAGGAATAAAAAATTGAAATTAAAAATGAAGACCTATATAACCAGTTCCGAGAAGACGATACACAGAGGCCGTGGTTCGCGTAAAATCTCACCCTGGGAGTTCATAAACCCCTCGTTCGGTCAAGATAAACCAATAAAGCAGCGCGATACCAGGGAAGCAGGTGCAACGTGGGCGGTGAGTTACCGCTTGGGTCACAGGTCATCCTGGACCCAGGATCTCCGGCAATCCTTCTCACACTCTACTCTCCTTCCACAATCTCCCGCCTTACCAGTAGAATCGAAACCCACACTGCTATTAACTCCCTTCTGCCACGTTGCTTAAGCACCTCAGTCAGTTGGGAATCTCGTTCGAGGTTCCTAATTATTTTACGTCCAGAAATTCATATTACAATAATCTCTGAGGAAGGTTCCAAAATCACTGATCTAATATTAATGTTCCTGCTTCTGGAGAAACATAGATTGAAATTATCTTTAGAGAAAGTCGAATACATATTGTAAATCTGCTTTCCAAGAATTCACAGACAGGCTTTGGACTTGCAATGGAAGATGCGCAAACGACGAGCCTCCGGAAGTGCAGTAGAAACTCGAAGATAATTTACGTTGCAGAAATTTCCGTACGCGAAGGGTAGACATGCGTCCACTGACAGGTACAACTGCCTCTTTCTGTCCGTGCAAACACCTGGACGTGCGCGAACATTTGGTAGTATGGTCGCTAATAAAACGCGTAACATTTCCGCGATTTTTATCCAATATTGATGAATGCAAATCACCGTAGCGCACTGTATGGTCCACGACCGTGCATCGAATTCGCGATAAATTTGCAGCAGCGCGCAACTTTTCGCTCATGTAACCCGTGACCCATCCAGATAAAAAACCTCCGTGAAAGCAAAGGGTACTCCGCCCACAAATGTGCTTCGTTCGCCGGTAAAAATACTCGAAAGAATTAGTGGACGTTCAATAATTCGGAAAGAAGCTGCGCCGCGAAATATCTTCCGATCTCTGTCAAAGAGGAACGATTTGCTAGCAATTTCGCGACGATCTTTACGAGTCGGCAGGTAACAAGACTGTGATATCAAAAACATTGCAGATTTCTCGCAAACTTTGAAAATTATGCGGTATGGGAATTACTAGAAATCGAGGCCTTGAAATTGGAAAAATTTTAAGAATTTTCGAAAGTACAGAAATCAGAGGAATCTTGATTTTAAAAGGGAAGTGAGCATGTCCAACCCCATTGTCAGTATAAGAATCACCGAATCAGAATTGCATATAATCAAAAATCTGTCGAACACTGTGTTCTGGTATATTTTCAAAATTGATTTCAAGGAACCCCAATTACGCCGGAAAAAGTAACCGGATGGATCACGGTATCCAGCGGCTAAGAGGCTCGGAAGATGCTCGAGTTCCACGTATATCGGACCTAATGAATTTAAAATGACCGGCCAGGTTTTTCTGCTCGCGTGTCCAAAAGCAACACTAGGTGGCAATTTGAAGAAGCGGGGCAAGCCACGAGCGTCCTCGCATAAAAATGCAAATCCTGGTCACAGCGTTCGCGCCTTAGGGCCGCTTTTTCGGTACCAGGGAGCATCGCATAGTCGGCTTTTTTCGCGAAGGGGCATTACGGTCGGCCGGGTGGTTTCCAGTGGGCGAGCTCGCGCCCGCTAAATTCACTTTTAATGGCCAGTGCGCGTCACGTGAAAATTTAATTTAGGGCTGAGATTGGCAATCCGTCTCGGCGCGCAGGAAAGCCGTAATTTCTGCGACCAGTTACCTCTAGGACGCGGCTGGGATTTAAGGGGCCCCCCAAAAAAAGGAAGAGACTCAGGGCGGGCGCCCTAATCTAATTTAATGTGCGGCAAGCACGAAACCTTGATTCGAAGTTAATTGATTCGGACGCGCGACCACGAAGCTTGCTTTGTCGGAATTCCGGGAGAGAAAGAGACGCGATTTCCGTTTGCTTTCGTCTCCAGGACGCAAGGCGATACAACGCGATGCGACGCGAATCTCTCGCGGTGGATTAATGCAGATGATGCAGTCGCACGACAGTCCCGAGTTAATTAATTCGGCCGTGCAACAAGAGTGCGGCCTCCGCTCGGCACGCTTAATTAGGTAATGGTCCAGCCATTCAGCTCGAGAGAATACGATTTTCGATCAATCTCTCGTTCGGCCCAATTATCGCAATCGCCCCGGCAGATGCAAAGTTATCTCGGCATCTAGGAATCTTACGATTTACGTTCTTGCTCGCCATCCATCGGCCCCCTGGAAGTTAATTTAGTCTCCTGGGAATCAGGAGAACCTACTCAACCTACTCAACCTACTGCGCCAATCGAATCGTCACGGTCGATTTATATCTTTCCAGATCGTTATCGTTCCCGATATTTACTTTCATCTGTCTCGATCGAAATGGCCGGCTTAATTGCGTTAAGCGAGTCGGACTTGCCCGCAGAATCGACCGATGCAAATCCGTCTTTAATTAAGATCAACCGGACTACACTCGGGAAGATGGAAAAAATTTGTGACTGACGCGCAGTGGGAGTCGGACTTACGAGTCCCCCCGACATACCTGTAGCCACTTGTAATCATGGCAAACCAACTAAATATCTGAGAAATGAAAATTTCTTAAAGAGCAAAACAGAATAGTCACTCGACTCTTTGTCGTCTTCTCTAAAGCGCGCAGCTGTTACAGGAAGATTGTTATGTATGTTTTCAGAGGAAGCGGACGGCTCTTGGATGGCTGAACTTTTACGGATCCACGATTTTCAGCATTTTCTGACGAACCGAGATGGTCCACCTGCGCGAGGAACGTCGTATCCTCCACACAGACCGAGGGAAGACACATTCTCCGAGGGAAGTTTCTTTCGCCTCGTAATTCGCACACTGAAATTACTTGCTCTAATTCCAGGGTAATTACTCTTTTCTCTTCCCTGAAAGCCATCGTCCGCTCGGGGTTCCCTCGCATTCCGCTAAAACTGTACGGCCAATTAAACACGGGGGCACTAATTGAGACATACCTATTTGCGGGAATCCTAAGGAACCCATTATTATCTCGGCCAAATGCACTTATAATTGTCCGATTTTAATTATTGTATCGCAGAGGAAGGCCAGTGTGTCGATTTATCATCCAACCGGCACGATACTTGCTCTTCTCGCATCCCCAATACGACCAGTAGATTGTAGTTGTATTCCGTGAAATGGCTGGTTACCAGACGGTCGTTCGTCACTTTCGGTTCTTAACGCCTCTAAAGGTCTCTATCTCATAGAAATAATTGCCCCTCAATGATTACAATCTTCCGAATCATTCCATACACCTATAGTATATGTATGACCGAGAGACCACCCTAATCGTTTAACGCGAAGATTATGCAGATGAGAGATCAGAAAATTCTCGTGAATATTACAGGATGGTCAATTAACATGAGCCAGATGTGCGAGTATGTAAGAAACGCCAAACGAGCAGGGTCATTTCATACATTTCCCCGTGCAATTCGTTCTGACAGAAACCCGTTCGCGTTACAAACGTGTCCGGCTCGTCTCGAAAGCGAGGCTCATTTCCAAAGCAGGCTGCCTCGAAAGGGGAGGGGGCGTTGGGCAGATTTTTTTCCTGGATCAACAACGTGGCTGAAATTATACGGTTTCGATGCGGTTCGCGGCGCGATGCCCTTAGCCTCGAGAAGAAAGGGCGAGCGCAAGGGACAGTGATAAATCACAAATTACACGAACTCGTTGTGTCCGAAGACAAATTGGTGGTGGAGTCATGAGCTACGCAGCGGGTAATAATATAATTATAGGACTGCCAGGTTCTTTGGACGTTTCAGTTTCAGCTTCTTGTCACTCTCTACGCTGCACCGCGCCGCGGCTACACCGTGCCGTGCCGACTCGAAGGATAGCCATTCCTGGTAAGCGCGCTTGATTTACAGTCGGCATTTTTTGTCAGAAGAACCTTCCCTAGATGGATTTCAATATCGGTGGCTTGGCGCGAACTGCACAGAACGATGCTGGAATAATGAGATTCTCGCGTTATCCTCTCGAGAACATAATGTGCAGGACGAATGTAACAAACCCAACGTAATTCATTCGCATTCGCGAATTGTACTCGGCCGAGAGCCTCCGCAAATGATAAATGCATCCATGGCAAATGCAGGTTTGACCATTTCCCTTCGTAACGGAAATCAATATCCATCCGACGGGTAAATCCACCCTCGGCGCACGGAAGGTTTCATGCGAATTGTCCGTCGACAAAGATGGGTAACTAGAAATGTAAACCCAGCCATGCCAGCTAATTACCGAGCCGTGTAGTTGCCGGAGCTTCGTTAAACAACACCGACAGGAAATGCAAGAGCAGAGGTTGCGCGTGGCACGTTATGAATCTGACCAAAGTAAAACATCCCTCTGGGAAGTTGTATTACTTATACCCACAGCACAGCGCTTTCCTCCACCGCAACACCTTCCTTGCTACTCGGATCGCGAAGGTTTCAATTACACTTAATGAAGAGCCGCGCGGAACTTCCAAGCAAACTTTCCTTCCTAGCTCGTCCAGAGAGAAGCCGTGCCCGCAAGGAACTCTCTTTCCGAGCAAATGATTCGCAATAAGCAGCATGGCTCAACGATAAAAACTGGAGTTACGAAGAAGTCGGAAGCTTTAAAGGAGCGTGACCAAAGGGAGAACAGTGACCATTCGAGGACCGAGGAGGATCCGGCCAGTCGAAGGAATAAGCGGACTAAGCGGGACTGGAAGAATCGGTGGCTGGCACGGGAGCCACCAGCAGAAGGGAAGATAAGGGTCGCATGCGAAAGTGGATCATTACACGGGCATAAGGGCGAGGTGAAGAGGGTCCTCTCTTCGGCGAGCGGGCAATAAATACTTCAATCAGTAGCCTCTAAGGCGTCAGTTAGCATCGCGGCGTGGCGGCGGTGCGGTGCGTCGAGGACAACGTTTGCGGCGGCAAGTCGCAAAGACCACGTTAGTCCGCTTCCACTTTCCGTTTCGCGGCTAAAGTATGTCTGCCCGCTTTGACAGCCAGCTGCGGTCCTTCGCAGGCTCGCCACCCACCCCCCTCGCACACCGATCTGCATAACGTTTCGACCGCGATCTAGCCTCTATCGTACGTCATTTCTTTAGAATAGCTGCTGAATAGAAAACAACTGATCCACTGACCCTTCTTCGAGACACCCGATCTCCACAAATTCAGGGATGAACGTTGCAGCTGCTGGACAAAAGTTCCTATCCACTAAATTCCAACCTCCGACTTCTATTAGTAATTGAAACAAGTTCTATATGCTGGGGCTACATCGGTAGCATCGCTGCACGCACCCTATCCTAGTAGTACCAATCCAGCAATAAGTCAAGAAGCTGATAGAGCCCCAGTAGGAACGCTGATTCCGTAAACTCAGCCAGCGTGGAGCCGTAAGGGAGGCGAGGCCAGCAAGAGGCACCGAAGCAGAACTGGCCTAACATGATAAAGGAACTTGCAGAGTGATCAAAAGGTGAGCAAGGGCCGCCAATGGAGGCACGAAATCACGAGCAGCGAATCGATCGTCGGAGGGAAGCTACCGCGATAACCTATCGGCATGGATCACTTGGGCCGCGCCACGCCACGCGGATCGCGAGCAACCAGCCACTCGCGCGCGCTCGCATGACCGTGAAGATAGTCAAGCTGGCCGTCGATAAATCATGTCAATTATATATTGTTTATGATCCGCAGTGAACTGTTGCAGCAGTAGCAACAGATCCGGAGATGAGATTGGATCGCGGATGTAGGAAGAAGCTGAGCCCTGCGGGCTCCGCTGGAGCCTGGAGGAACCTCTTCGAAAGGGAGGGAGCCGAAGAGAAGAGACTAAGGTCGTTGTCAGCCCTCTGATAATTGGGTGAGTAAAGCGACACGACACCCTTCGAGCACGCCGCTGCCGTTGCCGCTGCCGCTGGCGCGTCTCACTGGGTGCAGGACCGTCGTAAAGAGTGGCTGCCACCATCGGGCCATCAGGAGCCCTCAGTCAGAGCCTCGTCCGGACAATAAATCTGGCCCTTCGCCGGGTAATTGGGTTCACTCGCTGAGATCAATCCGATACTGTCTGCCTCGTGTCCGTCTGTCCATCCATTCGCCGCTTGGCTACTCTCGCTCAACCTCCTCCGCCAACCTTCTGATTCTCCCTTCGCTCAGCGATGTCAAGCCAGCCCAAACGACGGGGACGCACCGCGACGCGACGTTTACGTGCGTGCTCCAGGGAATTCCAAGCCTCAGTCGATTGTTTAATTATTCTTGTTGCTGGTCCGAGCTCAACTACTCGCTACACGAAGCGGCGCTTGCTTTCCTCCCATTGGAATTTGGAGGTTTCGCTCACTTTCTGGAATACAAGATTGCTGCTGGATGGAAGCAGAGCTTGGCTAAGGAGAGGTACAAGAACAGCTGGTACCGATGGTATCTCGAGCACGTTATTACGACATTGCACAGTGGTGCGCACGTGTAACGCAATGCTCGTTCGGACATTTCCCATTGGGAGCTGGGATTGCATGAGGAGGATCAGAGAGACGCGTTCTGAAAAGGGAGTCACAAAGCCTCGACGAAAGTCGCTTGTTATGCGCCGGTTTCATTCGAATCGAGCGAAGATCGTGTCGTATGCAAAACGTCGAATTTTCAAGGCCCTCTCTCTTTCTCTTCAAGGGATCGCGGCCACTCGGGAGACGCAAAGACCTGCCGATCTGTGGGAGTCAGCTCGAGCCTGGCTATAAATCTGAATAATAAATGAGTCCCAACGGCCTCTAAGAAGTCTCCGACTCAGCGAGAAGACGTTGCTCAGGGCTTAAAAGATGAATTTACGAGGATGCCGCTCATGATGCCACGCGAAGGAATCAAAAAACAAGAACGGACTCGCTTTTGTGGAGAAACTTTTCGATGAAAACGGGATATTGTCAGATGCTTCCCTTATTCCTCTCGGTATTCTATAGCCGGTAAGATGAAAAAGGGACTCGTAGTTGGGGCAAGGGTGCGTGTTTTCTTCGTAACAGCGAAGCTTATCGGATTTTCAGCTGTTACACAGGTTCAAACTGGAGTAAAACCTTTCCTTATCGGATGACACTCGTGTTCTAGCGAGACTCGGTGGCCCGAGTTCGTTGTTTCGTTTGCTTCGTTATCTAGGATTTTCTTGCTGACCCGTTCCATATCAAGTAGCGTTGTCAAAGATGCCGAAAAATCCTGCTCACACTGAAATTCCAGGGATTCTTCGTTCAGTGCCACAAGACATTGCCGTCCGAAAAGGATTCTCGAAATTCGAAATCTATCCCGAAATATCTCACACTCAAGGGCCTGAGCTACCCCTGACACCTGCCCTTGTCGGACGGGGCGTGGTGAGACCGGCAAATTTATTTATGCCCGTGAACCTTCCTAATGAATTTCCATGGGCAGTGTGAAATTTTGTCGATTTCATAATTGGCTCATTCGTCTTGTCCCACCAGGAATCGGATTGCGAACTTGCCGGTCCACCCGATCCCTCGTGAATATCACGAACCTTCGCAAACGATTTCACACAAATAATAAACCCTTCACAGTAAGTGGTAAGATTTCTGGGCGTGCCGGGACCGCATAACCACCAATACCACCCCATTTCGCAACTGGGTAGAATCGGAGCAAGGTATAATTAAAATCTGCTCGTTCACACTGATTCATTCGAATCGAATCATAAAGCAAAATTTCCTTCCCACTCCAAAGAATATCCAAAGGAGCGATCGAGATTCCACTTCCCGACAGGTTTCGCAGGAAGCAAAACCTCAGAACTATGTATTTGATAATAGCATTGCGTGCACGTAGGTCGATACAGCTTATGCCGCGAATTCATATGAAGTGTGCAGTCTGTGCGGGGGAAGGTTCGGTGATCATCAAAGGCGGCCTCAGTAGCCAAGGTGCAAGGTGTATAAATATGACGATGGGCCGGACGATACGGAACACACGGGTGTTATACTGTTGGCGCGGCAGCATTCGCTGATGCCTCCTCAAGTCCCGAGGCCCAGGAGCTTGGGCCTTCGCGTGGTGTAGCGTACTTTTGTCTCAAGCCGGCTCGCACGGTTACCCACGTAACTCACGTCACCACGGCCGGTGATTAGATCTTCAGCGTTCCTTCATTTTTTCCTTGGCCACGCTCGGTTCCGCGCCATTGCACGATCGCGTCGGCCCTTCTGTTCTCCGCTGCCGACACGGATTCTCCGGTACGCCTTGGCAAGCCATGGCCAGCCATAGCTAGCCATGGCCAACCGTGGCCCCAGCCGTGCCCGTGGCTATTCATAAGCTGCCGCCGATCTCGTAATGCATCGCTAACGAGTGCCTTATTATACTCACTGGCTCTTCAGTACGGGCCCATATTTTTTAGGCGCGCCTCACGTCGAGGGCTTCCGTGAATCGTAATCGAATCTCGCCGTTGTGAGAGTAAGAGAAATAGTCGAGCGCAATCAGCCTCGACCGCTTCCTAGAAGCCGTAGTTGCGGCTGGCATTAATAAAAACTATGTATAATAGTACTCCTTGAGCGCGTAACAAGGCAATTCGGCAAAACGATCTAATGCTAGCCGGGGAATCGAGGGTACGATCAAGGAGCCGTAAAACGAGATTACAGGAGAGAAGAGCGGTATCTAATTAATGGCCAAATCTGTATCGGTGATTATTAATTTTCAAGATTGGCCGCACCGTGAAGTGTTTCCGTACACGCGTCTTGGAATTAACAAGTAAATGCGTCTCGCCGGTCGCGCATTTAACGATAGCATTACCCGCGATAATTGTGCCAATTATCGCGCTCGTTACCGCACTCGTTAGTTTCTTCTGCGAAGAAGCCGGGAGTCCTGAGACTGGGAGCATTAATGCAACTCCCGTTTATCGCATTTCGGGGGAAGGTCCCTCGAAAGGTCCCCGCTCTGCTGCCGGTTGAGACTCGAGAGAGAGAGAGAGAGAGCAAAAGAAGCCAGAGAGCGAGCGGTAGTAAAGCGGAGCTTCGTCTCAAGTGGCGGTGCTCCTCTTTTCACGGTGGTTGCCCACTGGTCGTCGCACTGGGGCTTTCTCGCAAAACCACGGATATCGAGGGCTCGTGCATGCGGCTGTTTTGCTCTTTAGGAATCATTAGGCCGGACTTTCGCGGCTAATTCAAATTGCAATTCCTACCGGCAAGCGGCACTGGCGGCAAGGCCCGCTCATCAAAATACCGGCGGGAGCTTCGCAAAAAGCGCGAATTAACTTTTACTACGGGAAAAAGGCTGCACTTCGTAGTTTTGTCGAGCGGCGTGCCTTGCAAAGCCGCACGACCCCAGATTCCCGAGAGATACCCGTTTTTTCCAAGGTAGCACCCTTGAGCTTCGATTCTCCGTTCCTTCAGTTTACTTCACAATATTTAGCCTGCCAAAGGCCTAACGCTTATAAATATTTCAACCAGGACGTCCAACCCCTTGTAGAATCTGTGTATCCTTCGCGCGTAATGCAGGATACATGACTTTGTATGCGCGCATTACGAGACCCCTGAATAAGCATCAGGATAATGTTGAGAAAAATCTACCGACTGCTTTACTGGTGCATAGTCCTGATTGTACGATAAGAGTACGAAAGAACGAGAGAGAAAGGGAGGTAGAAAACGTAGTAGTAGAGAGTACAGCAAGGTATCCGGTCTCTCTAGCCAAGCTCCGCGAGAGGCTGCCACGAGACCGCACCAGGTTCGACCGCTAGTTCTTTGTCCGGTGGAATGCAATGGATGCTTCCCACCAGGACTTGGGTCCGCTCGAATGGATGGGCCCCCACCATAAAAGATCCGCAGTCACGCGTGGCACGCTCTCCACACGTGGATCGGGCCTCTCCGGATCCAGCTCGTGAGTCGATGCCTACCACCAGCCTACCACCACGTGTCCGGAGCCCTCTCAACGGCGAGTTCCACGCGCATTCGCGCTTCGCTCACGCGATGCATTATAGGGTTATAGACTGCGAGTACCGGCGCATTATGCATAGCGCAATTAAGCTTCAAGTACGCGTCACGATTGATACCGGCAGTCTATAAATATGCTTTTCGAGCATCATTCTTGGTGGCGACTGACAAGGCAAGCGAGAGGGAAGTGTTTGTCGAGGGTGGTGAAAGACCATGAATAACTTGGGCGGGAGGGAGGGAGGATTGGGGTGGAAGAGTCCTTTACATGGACGCGCACTCGAGAGTCCTCGTGGACGTTTTGCTTGTCCGTCAAACCCTCGGCTTCCGAAAAGGGCGGTAGTTTATCATGTCTCGAAAAGTAATTAAGTATACACCCCCCTTTGGTCAAACTGAGAGACCTAATTGGACGCAGGGCATATCCTATTAATTTCGGTTGTACCGGTCCATTTGACTAATGAGCCTTGGTAGCTAAGATCCAAAGAGCAGCGGTACCATGTGCAGGAACACACGCGACAAGTGAATACTCGAGTACAATAAATTACCCGAACGTAAACTGATGTGTACGCCTTGAGCTACTATCGCTTTTAATGATCCGACCGATTATTCAAAGGCATCTCCTACGTTATTCGCCCACGTGTGCCACACACTCGCGCACGTTTCGTTTCGAGTAAATTGGCCATCGGGAATCGACGCCAATTTCGCGGTGGATATAATTTCCCTGAGTCGGCGCTATTAAAATCAATTTTATCCATTTTTGCACCCCCTCCGCAGACTGGGTGGTACGCGCGGCCCATAAAACGTTATAACCAGCACAATTATGACTCCCTTGGCAACTAGCTGCCGAGCTTTTCGACCAGCCGCGGTTCGTAATTGGCCTTGAATTATGAAAAATAACGGTAGTTTCAGCTTAGATCGTAAAATTGGACTAACGAGAAGCGAAGAGAAGACACATCTATGCTATAAAAAAGCTGAGTTTAATTTGGTGCTGTGAACCTCCACCGAAGCACAGACCACTAACCATTTAATTTTCGGCCACATCCGTAATAGTTGTGACTGCGAGAAACACGTCGAATTCATTAAAACACAGGTATCCTTGAGAATCCTGCCCAGGATTTGGCTCGTATCGATCGTTTATTGGAATAACAGTAAAACAGAAAAAAAGGTCCAAGGCGTGGAAATTTTCAGAGTGGACCTTTGTCCGAAGTATACTGGGCTTCCTGTACACATGTCGTAACAGGATGACGCGTACTAAATGTACCAAAAACGAACCCCCTTACGGGATCTTGGCAGGTGCATGTTGAGATTTCCTGGGCACCTAACTGTATTACGTAACAGGACCTGCTTTCGGTATATACTCTAATAAGTCTTCCTCTTTCTGTATACGTCAAAGAACCATATGATTTCCTTCTCTTTGTGAAATGCTATTTAGCTGTATATTATTAAAAAAAAAATTCTAAAGTGGGCCTTATCCAACTAATGTGCAATTTATTCGGCTTTCCTTATTTGATATAATACTGTCTGAATCGTGGCAATATAGATAAACCGCAAGTAAAATATTTCTTACAGAAAGTTTTTATTCGTTTACATTATTTAAATTTAGAAAAGTTATTGATTAAAGAACTAAATTAGTTTACCGGCCTTAAACTGAAGCTGACACCTTACGGAACTCTGCTCAAGCTGTAGGATCTCAGCTGCACAGAGCGCTGGAAAGCAGCCTTTCTGCTACAGCTGCGCAGAGGGTAAAATGGTTCGTAGCTCCACCAACTTCACCAACAACCAGATTCTCTCTTGTACAGAGACCTACCTGGTTAACGTTTGCTTCATGTATCGTAGTCAGATACATTTTCATACAAAAAATAATTAAAAATATTGCTAAAACTTTATAAAAATTTTACATCCATGAGACATTCGTCATTTCACCTATATCACAAGTTTGTATTCTACCCTGAGACGGGCATCGTTATCAACCAGGCGATTAGAAAATTGCAACTTTAAATATAAGAAGAGCTAAGCATTAGGCAGAAATTTCTTTTACGATAAATTGCCGGCAATTTCTGTTTTATTGCCTGTACTTGTTGTGAAACGAAACGACTCAGCCGTGAAGGAGGATGACCAGTATATTGTACCTCTTTAGTAGGAGATACTTGTAATAACATCTGTCACTGCGAGTTAAACTATTTGCCATGTGCGCCAGCACCCCACCGGACGTTATTAACAGACAATTATTGTCCAGCGAAATAAACGCGCCAGCACACTCCTAGCAAGGCCCGACTCTTTTTCAGAGACAATACTTCATCGACTACGGTCGCATTCTGCCAGGTGTTGAAGCGTCCATGGGAATTATGCTGATAACTCATCGCGCATTCTCACGGTGGTCTACCATATGATATCGAATGTAAGTGGGTGATTATTCCTCGCCGAATTAACATTCACTTGTCGTGCGTGGTCTATGTTCAAAACATTCGAGATACCAAAAAGAACTACTGGCCATTGCAAAATTGCTGCGAAGCAATAAAAATATATATTGAACACGAAAGTAGATGAATGAAAGTCAAGGATAGATATAGATCGGTTAATTTATGTTGTTTATTAGCAAAGCGTGCACACGTCTGTCTACGCTGACGGGAGAATGAAAAATACGATATTGTCTATCGGAATGGTAGCGTTCCCATAACGATAACGGTGTAATCAGACGGATGTCATGACAATACCGTGTGCGAGAGCACCTGGGCGAGTTACCTTCGTTTGCTATAATGGATTTAGGCCGACATACAGTCACAAAGACAATTACAGAGGTCAATTAAAAGCAGAAAACAACATAGACGATGGTCAAACGAGTGGTTATATGTTCCGTTAGCGAACGAACTTTATTTCCTCGGTGAATCTCGTATTCATGGTGGCTTTTACGAGTATAAATAAAAGTTTAAAAACGGTTTATCAAAAAATCAAACGGATGAAATAGTAACACTACCATAAAAGTACAAATGGTAGAGAAGTTAAGCGTTCGCAATCCGGCACTCTCAGTGCTCGTTATGCTTTTTCCATCGGGTGCAGGCTTCCACAAGGAATTTTCTAATTATCCAACCAAGGACAAGACCTCTGGTCTTCAGATGCAAATGCATGTCCCACTTAGGCGAGCGGTAGGACATTACGAGGATATTTTGCATAATCCTGAATTTAACAATAACAAGTCCACTTTCACAGCTGCTACAAGTATTCTGTGCCCTGCAGAATTACTGACCTAGTTTGCAAATAATACTTGCAGAACTGAGGCACAGTAAGCTCTGGAAATTCTTAGGCACGTCGTTAGAAGACGACTATTTCTCTAATTGAACGACTAATTTCTGCCGTGGTAAAATCACGCGGAGCTCAGTGCGAAAATTCCACAGTGTTCTATATATGTGGTTTATTAAAATTGTATGGGTATTATATGGAAAGAGAATGCATCATTCATTACTTCCAAAAGAAAGAAATTAATCGAAAGACCCAAGAAGAGACATATGTATGTATCTTCTTCCTTTCGACTCGTTCCCCTCGCTTCCATAAATCTGCAAACATTTTGATAGCACACGCTTCAGAATGCGACCACATATCAGAACTCGCATGCACGTGTTGCGTTACATCTGTCCAAGCAAGCATCTGCGAATTCCAAGGCTCTCACGACCCTTGCCACGAGAGGTAAAGCTCACAGAGCAGTCCGCTTGCAGGAAAGAAAAAAAAAATCATTATCCTCGCGGGGACTCTCCTTACGTCACAGGGGCCCGTGGCACATGTCCATGACGTCACAGCTAGTAAACGTCATCTGGCGTGACGTCGCGTCGCTTCTGTAGTAGGCCAACCCCGAAATCTTGGACCCCGGACATCTGCAGGGTGCTGAGATTGAGGGGTAGGCCCCCGAAATCGCGGTATCGGGACCTAAGAAGACGTCGTGATGCGAGGGGACAAGAAAGGGCGAGATCGTGCAAGAAGAATTAAGTGGAATTGCACGAGGGCACATGCGAGGGCCCAGCACACACTGACACACGTGGGAACTCGGCACGCGTCCCTCTTTGGCCCGGTGTCACTTACACCTGGAATTTTTCGGCTATTTATCAGAAGGAGCTGGTCTTCAATCTAGAAAGCCTTCGTGTGACTTCGCGTGGCTAGATTGTTCTGGGGTAGACATCGTGCCGGAGGGGAACATCCGATGAAGGACATCATCGTTCAGAATGATAGTATCACGTTGAATCCAATCTCCATTATGTACATCTTCATCTCTTGCTAAAATAATGCTTCTTCTACCATCATGTATTTTTCGTCATTCTTCGAACACTCATGAACACGGAAAATCAGATACCAACGTCGCGAATGAATTTTCCGAAAGCAATTGAAACAGATGGTCGGTCTAATTCCCAACCAACAACCTGATGTGTATCAAATTATGAGGAAGGAAACTTCCTCGAAGGTTTCCTTCAAAGTAACAGGTGTAGAGGGAGAATCGTGGGGTTGGAAGTTGACGTTACGCAAAATCTTGTAGAAATCCCACGAAATGCAGAATCTCAACGTTCTTGCCATATGACGGTAGGATAGTGGGATAATGACTGAAAGACGTTTCGGTCTAGCGATCGGGGCAAGACGACACACTAGTCGCAGCTGCATGGAAGAAAATCGATATAAGGAGTTCAGTGGCTGGTAGTAGTAGAACGGGCAGGTGACGTTGGTCGCGTGCCATGCTCCCCTTCCTTCACTGATGCAAGAAAAGCATTTTGCGTAAGGCTTTGTCCTTCCTCCCTTCCTCCTTTACGGTCTGTGGTCCCTTTAACCTTACGGCTCAAAGAAAGCGGCTCCCTATCCTTATGTCGCCATGGGATTTCCCTCTCGCGAGAATAAGAGAAAGTGATCTAAAGCAGTACACATCGCTCGTGGATCTTCGAGTGATCTATATGTGCTTCTAAAAGTTACCATCGAGCTAAGCATTTATATAAATTTAAAAAAAGTACTCAGATGAATCTGAAAGTCTCGGTAAAATGGAATCTGGATGAAAGAATATTTTATTTGTAACAGTCTTAAATTTGAGAGATACAATGAGGTTCGAAGAGAATTCTTCCAGTTTCCGTGGAATCTTATATGGGAAGACTAGCTTCTGTTTACCGTTCTTCTACTGATCGCGTGCAGCAGATTTTCTTGGTATCGAACACTCGCCATAGATCAATAAATCGTCGGCAGTCTGATACTTGGCGCGTGCCGTTACTCTTGGCCATCGTGCAGCCGAAGACCTCCACAAGACGGCGGAGGGCCCCCTGCAACTCCTGCAGGGGAAGATGCATTGTTCACCACCCCAATCTTGCACTACTGTGCGAGCAGATTTACTCGGTAACAGCTGATGCAGCGATTTTCGTATCAAGGTGACCCTTGCATTGTCCCCTGCGATGACCCAAGGTTTCCTTGTCGTCGCTGGGGGGATGTAGGATCGTCGTAAAATTAGAGTTCTGGAAAAAATCATCGAATGCGGATCCTTATATTCATTGCCAGAGCTTTTTCTTTACCTTTCCTGGGAATTTCTTAAAATTTTGCTGCAAACAATTATCCTTTGGCTGAGAGCGCTTTTGGTATTTGCATATACCCGGCTGTAATGAATGCAAATGGAGAGGAGCATTCGTGGACAGCTGCTCATCGATTCCTTCCGCAATTCTCTTTGAGTATGCAAGAACCTTGCATAAACCAAAGAGTTTCGTGCACGGTTCTCACAGCGCAGAAGGAGCCGTACTACCCGCGCGGTCCCTAAGTAAACGATTTGGCCGAGCATAATAGCCGGTTTGACCGCGTGAAATAACTCGTTCGAAATGACAAATTTTACCGAAGGCACTCGGCACTTACTCAGTGGGGTACTAGGAGGATTTGCATAGAGCTATGTCAACGAGCTCTTTCGGAAATGGACCACGTTGATTGCCGTTCAAGGAATTAGCATTGTTGGCATGTCGCGTTACATCATTCAAAAGCAGATGCCTATCCAGCCAACTACCGGAACGGACACTTATCCGCTTTAATTACTGGTTTACGCGATTTTAGTACTCCTCAACGTAAAAGCTCACGTTAGTAGCTCGAAGCACAAATCATTTCTTAGCCAAGGTCTTCCGTACATCGTATCATCTTGTTCCCCATATCTTTCAGGAAACGAATGAAATAATTGTACTACTTTGTAACATAATAATAATAACATTTTTGAGGTCTTGAGTCTTATGGGTGACCAAACAAATAAGGTCAAGGCGTTTCTAATCGAGAAGTGGATCATACGATGGCCCAAATTGACAATATTGCTCGCGAAAGTGACAGGTGTCAGTGATGATAGCTGACATGCAATTCGCGACGGGCGCGAAGTCGCGCTTCCTGGCGAAATTCAAAGTGGCCGTGCATAAACGGAGAGATGAGTGTACGAATATCGGGAGTACTCGGTGAGCGAGCCGAGTCCGTCCGAAGAGGTGTACGAAGACGGCCGAGAAGGATGGTGGGAACGTGTGGCACGGTGTGTTCTCACCAACCCTCTCTCTTCGTCACTCTCGAGTCCCGACCCTCTCGTTCTCCGTGCGTCTAGCTAGGTCCGAGCGCCTCTGAAGTTCCTCCGAATCGTGTTGTTGCTGCTGCTGCCGCTGCTGCAGTTGCTTCTGCTGGCGCTTCTGGTGGTGGTGGCTGCTGCACTAACCTGCTGCGACCCCGAAGGAATCGCGGTCCTGCGACAGCCGAAACTGGACTCCCGAGTGGACCCCATCACCGATTCTCCTTTCGCCTTTGTCTCGAACGAGTAATAGGGACCCGTGGCTGCCCACCTCTTTCGTATGGGCCCATTTCGCACTTCCGATCTGTTTCCCCTCCTGGCTCTTGGGGGCTACTCAATTACAATTGAACTTGTAACTTGCTGCTGTATAATATTTGTACTTTCTATTATGAAGGAATTAATGACTAGAACTATATATATTTTTTCTACTTAATCATTTAAGCTATTTTAATCTTTGGGCGTGACTGTTGAATTGTAGAAGAGTAATGCATCCCTTTACACCCCTTTGGCTCTAATGTGAAGTACGTGATAAAACGAACGAAAGATCAGTGATTTAAGTGGTCAACCTGTTCACGCCATAGACGTACTCTATCTTTAGACTGTCTCGTAAGGCACTAAGGAAAGCAATAAGAAAACAATTCTGTATCGTAACACAGCTTACCAGGCGTTCTTTTTAAAAAAGCCGATCACTCGTTTGGGTCTCACGAGAAAACGACGGTAGTCGGTTTTAGAGACCCAGGGAGACTAAACAGATCGTATTTCCAAAAGATCAGCCGCCGACTGATTTTAACGGATCCATGAACAGCTTCTTAATAATGTTCGCCCGTATATTTGGTGGCGTATAGATTGGGCGACTACCGGATGTGTTGAAAAGATTGAATTACCGAAGTTACACCGCTTTCTCAGTGAGCTCTTAATTTCTCCTCTCACCTGGTTATAAAACAACCCGGGCGAACAATATCGAATTTCCGAATAAGCTTTGGTTTTTGGTACTCGGCATTGCACGCGACTGCAATCACCGTAGACGTAGACCTATTAGGGTACAGTAAAATTACCCTTGCACCCATAAACAAGCATAATGACCATGGAACATACGAATAACATTGGCCGAAAGGGCCGTCATTTTCCAGAATCCTCTCTCATTCATAATCGAGAAACATAAAACAATAAACCAATGCGTCGAGTCAGTTTGCAGGCAGCATCATATAAACGATTCCCACAGGCCCCCTAAGCCAGAACCTCCCACGATCTCGAAAGGGAAACAGTTACCTTCGCGTGACGAAGGAGACGAAATTTTAGCCTTTCTATGCAAATACCTACCTGACGAAGGCACGGGACGGGACCGTATTCGACTGTACGCCGTTTTCTTCGGCCCTTTGCCAATAAAACGTGGCGGGTCGCGGGTCCCTCGTGTGTCAGCCACGCGTACCGGCACGACGTGGTGTGCCCTGGCCAGGGGTATTCTATAATAGATGCACGCGGCATCGTTCGGCTTTCTTTTCTCTTCACCTTCTTCCAGCTTTTTCTTCCAAGCCCTCTCCGTCTCCCTCTCCCTTCCATCGTTCCTCCTGGCCTTCCGTCCTCTTGGAGTCGGGGTCCTTTTCTCTCACTCGCGCGCACCTAGCATTATGGGCCCCCCCCGGAATCCATCGAGCAGGCGACACGACCACGAGACTACGGCCACGGGTCGAGGACGGGCTGCGAAGCGCAAAAGGGTGAAGCCGAACGCGAATCGCAGAAACGTGGGAACCGCCGCCAGGTGATCCTTTGCCCTCTCCGCGTACCTACGTACCTATACACACCGTCCACCAACTTTTGCCAGCCGAGGCGAGAGGAGACTCCTCCGGAACTTGAGGAGAGAGGGAGTGTGTCACGCAGGAACAGGGCGATCGAGCTCTCTTCTCACCTCGGAGGGCTTATTGACGCAACTGGGCTTCCGATTGCGTTACGTACGACTCGAATTTGCGACAGCTGAACATTCTACCCTCTTGCTCACTCTCGTGAAAAGTAGTTACTCTTGCACTCTAGGCTTTTCTACAGGGTACTTTTTTCCTATACGCTCTAGGTATGTATATTGCTTCGATACTGAGCTGAAAAAGAAAATGGAAAAATGGTTCATTAGGACCAGACGTCGCGGTGAAGAAATATTCGGAGTACGTGTTGAGAAGTATTTTCTAGGGCACGCGCGGCTCGCTTCGTGGAAGGGATGGGTAAATCGACGATTACCTGACTGAATTCGCCATTGTGCTTCTTTTCCTTACGTGTGTCCAGCACACGACCCAATTCCCAACGCCAGGACCCACTGACCCAATTCGGCTCAATAGGGTACTTTCGATTTATGATTGGGATTTCGGGAAGCATTGTCCCTTAGATCTTCGGGTTACCTACCAATGGATCGAAGAACTTATTCTTACGGTATAAACTTTCTATTACATTGTAGGTAGTTACTGCTCGTCCTTTCGATGCTTCTAATAGGTGCAATTTCCCCATAAAAATCAATAACTGCTAAAATAAGGTTGCGGATTGTCAAAGACTCCTAAACGCAACTGGGAATGTTCAATACGAAAACAATACATAGTGAAATGAGTTTCAGAAAATATGGAAAACCGGATGCAAGTATATTTTCATTTTGTAAAAAAAAAGAATTCGGAAGCATATGCAGAAGATCCTGCCAGAAGGAAGATTTGTCGTAAAAAAATTCATGGGAATCTTACCCCCCTCATGGAAACAAATACTCCGATATTATAAATGGCACCGTCTGACGCGGGAGTTGGAACTTTTTTCATGGAACTCCCACGGAAACAAGTTGCGTTTTGCCGCATTCTGGCAATGCTCTTCCCCGCTATAGCAATCCAGATGTCGGCTTAACGACCCCCGCGTACATTTTTTTATCCTGCTTTGCATGGCGTACCAGCAAAACTATAGGGGCATCGCAGTATTCTTAATTCGAATCTACGTTACTAATAAACCAAAAATATTGATTGTTCACGAGTAACTTCGATTCATTACGTAACGCTGTATCGAAAGACAAATGAATCAATTCCGATAGTGCAGAAGAGCAACTGCCTGTGAAATTGGTCTGCGGGAATTTCTCGTGGGACCTGAAAGTTCGTCGGAGAGTTTGAACGTAGCTAGCGGAAACGAAGATTTCGAGATTCAAGGATAGCGTTTCCTTCCTGTTGGATCTGATGGTGGGTGCGAGGTGCAGGTGCATCCCGAGATCGAACCTTAAAGTAGAGGGTGGGCGTTCCAAATTTAGACCGTGGCTCGCCGGATCCTCCTCGAGAAGTTTGTGGTCAAGCGAAATACTCGAGGAGGCGCTCTCTCAGCCTCTTGGGGTTAATGAGAAGGTCGCGACATCTGACCGAACGCCTTCCGTTATGACAGCTAGCCAGAATATTTATGGGAAATTGTGGATCATGGGAATGAGACAGACATCGCTGAGAATACTGAGAACTTCCTCTGACGAGTCGCTGATAACTGTGTTTCCAGAAATATGCACTACAATGTAATATTTATTTTAACAATTCTGACTAAAAGAAATCGTTGACCTCCTACTGACTTAATGGCGAATTACCGTAGTGGAACCCTCTGATTGCAAGGGTGGCCAAACGCCAATGCGCAAAATTCACAGGAAACGTTAACGGTAAATCGGTTTGATGCATCGAGTGGGGTGGTTAAGTTAAAAACAAAATTCAAGGCCACGGCCTGTTTTATTGTGGAAGCCAGTCTTAGAGCACCCTCCGAGGGCTCCGAGTGTCCCGAGAGGTTGCAGTACAGAGGTTGCAGATGCAGAAGCAGGAAGGGGGCCCAGCTCTCGCTTGGGCCCTCTTGTAACTCTGGGGGTCCTCCATGGCTACGCAATAATATACCAGTCCCAGGGACAAAGCTGTAGTTTAGCGCAGCATATTATGCATTTACTGATGGTCGGTACCCCAAATAAAACCATAAAGTACCTAGTCACTAAGGACCTATCCTTTTTCTGGAATGTAACGGACTCGCCTTTAGATTAAATGGAGACCGAGACGCTTAGTTACTTAGCGCCCGCACCAAATCGCCTCAGGCTCTTGATCGCGAAACGTAAATCACTTCGGAAAATATATTAAACCGTGTTACAGTTTAGTCGAGCGATTACCACTTGAGATTCCGATAGAAAAATCCTGATGACACATAATCCTGGGATAATATCATGTGGAATTAAAAATTAAGGCTACCGTCAGCTTTTGTATTAAGCATCAAAGAGCTTTGTGTGACCTGGAGAAAATCGATCATTTCCATATGCTGGCAGTCGCAGCTGGAAACAAGGGTACCTCGTTGATCCGTATCGAATTAAACATTATTTTAGCGACTAGTCTCGATAGCTATCAACCGTACTAGAATGCTCTACCCCATGAATTTTTGCCATCGTACCGGGTGAGGAGTTTTGTGTTCTACCATAGCTTTTAGCGACCGGTTATCGTTGATCTGGAGAATGATTCCAAAGCTGCATGGTTTAAAGAAGCGGTTAATAGGGAGTATGAAATGTTGGCGCTGTTTGTTGGATGATGCCGTCAACTCGAAACTGGATCTTGATCTTTCAAGTTTCTCTTCCGTAGCACGCGGCCACGTACTTAGTGAGAGCTTTCGTATGAGCGTAAATCGCGCATCTGCCTTGTGCATACGTGCATAATGCAATGAGTGCAATGTTAATACGGATGTTAGGTACGGTAAGAGCACAGCTGTTTCCAGAACTGATTTATCGGGAAAATTTATCGTACGCTCACGATCGCATTGTAATTCTTCGATAAAAAGAAAATCATATATAAAAAAATGTACATTTATAACAATGTACATTATTGGAAAATTAATTTTGAATTATATCGTTAAATATTGCCATTCGGAATTACTGCTCGTCGGGCTCGTGAAATAAATCAATGGGTCAAAGGGACGTTCGCGCGGCATAAAATCCGAAGCGTTAAGAAACGGTCTTGCGAAGACCTCTTAAAGTAAAAGTTCCTTGGTGCAATAATCGTAGATCATAAAGGTTTATCTGTTTATTGCAGCCGCCATTGCCTTCTGAAATGGGCTGTAACTGATTTTGTCAGGGAAACAAACACCGTCCACGTTTAGTGTCTCGCGCTTGCAAGTCCAAGCTCATCGCGATTACCGTAGGAGACTTTTTTTATAGTTTTATACGTTTACTGGCAAGGTGTTGCCGCCCGTAAGCGTGCCGCGAGCCAATCGACGATGGTTCAACGTGAGTCTCGAATAGCTCAGGTCCACAGTGACCATCGCTCTTGTTACAAATAGACCATCCTGTAAATATCGCCTTGAAAATAAAAACGTCGCAAAAGTGCATCTAAATCGGTTTCGAGTTCCCTCATCGCGCTCTCTAAGTGCTCCGTGTTACCTACGGCTGCCAATTAAGTAATATACGCGCGAAATATAGGGCAGTAATTCAATGCCAGTTCGGCTTTTGCATCGCAATGGTGAGTTGCGTTTTTCGGAGGCTCGAGTAAAAGGGAGTACGTTCACTCTTAATGGAGGGTACCAAGAACGGAACGTTGTATTAGTGCAATGGGGGCTTCTCCCCTTGGCGGGAACTCCGAGTAAACAGCACTTAGAATTTCAGAATTCCCACACGAGACCCGCATGCAGCGGATCGCGTTGCGCGCGCCAGCCACACTTATGACGCGCGCACCGGCCTAGTACACACGCGGCTCTCGCCCTTCCACGATCAGTAACTCCAGTCGATTCGCGACCGCGCACTATTTCGCCTACGGTCACCGCACGCTATAGAATAATTATTATTTTTAACACACGTTATTTCTAATCCCAAGGAAAATATTATTCAATTTTAAAAAGCTCACTTAATAGTGATTACCTTGTACCGTTCTAAAATGTTATTTAAACATAGGTTTTACAACGAAGAGTGTGTCAACTGATCAGTTTAATTACTTGAGTGACTTTGACCTTAAATTCGAGTGCTGTAAGGTGGAAATATTTTTTGCACAAGCGTAAATGGGACAATTTCCGGGATAGGATAACAATAATAAAAAAAACGGTAGGGTTGAAGAGAAGAAGTAGATCGGGGGAGGCACTCAAATTTCGAAGAGACTGTATCGGAGAAGGCATATCCCGTGGACGGCGTGAATTCCCACACATCAACAGGTCTCAGGAGGGCCGAGGACCTCCCCTCTCCAAAGGTACCCAGGGAGCCCCACTCCTAAGCGCACTTCACCCCACTCCAAGAGCGGCGAGTGCATCGGCATGCGGTCTTCGAAATCGAAAACGTCAAACAGTTACCCTCTACACCCGAAACGGGACGTCGCCGGGATCCGGCGATCATCCCCTTCGCGCCACGAAGCTCTTCTGCATTCAAATCAGCATTTTTCGTCCGTGTTCCGCATTCTCGGAGCAGTCGAGAGCAACGTGAACCATTTGTGATAAACTACCTCACTGGATATAACCTACCGTCTAACTAGACACGTGGGAAAAAGTGTACAATTGTGCATCGTATTATAAATCGTTTTTTTGACGAGAAGCTTCGCGCTGGTGACGACTACCCTTGTGTTTAAATGGTGGATTACTACAACTGCAAAATGTCAGGCAGCGAGGAGGAGTACGAGCCGCAAATGCAGACCGGCATGACCAAAGCAGAATTGAGAAGGGTAAACAGTAGTTGAACATTATTTCTTAATTCTACATACTATGTGCACCGTTGTAAAATCACTTTGACAGATTAAAGAACAGGCTTTTTCCGGGAGATAAAATTCTTTTGAATTAATACCACCGAATGGTATTCACTGATATTCGCAAGAATTTGTTTCGGTTTCGTCACAATCTAAAACTGGATCCCTTAAACTTTCATTGAAGTTAAAGTCACGAGGTACATGCACGGTAGCACTGACGATAATTTTATAATTACAGAGCAACAAACCAATCATGGAAAAACGAAGGCGCGCCCGAATAAATCAATGCTTGGACGAGCTCAAGAGTTTAATTCTCGAAGCGATGAAAAAAGACGTGAGTAAAATGGAGCTTTATACATACGTATGATGCACGTCCGCCGCTTTATCCAGCGCACGCCGCGCAGATAAGAGCACGCGATCAATCGACCCGCTTAATTAGACCACGTCCAGTAAGATGGACCCTCTCCCTTGCGTGCAATCTCGTGATCAGACCGCGCAACAGCAGCGCCTGCGATAAGAAACGACATCGACAGTGCACCCGCGTGATAAACAGGAGATCCGCGTGCTTTTGCACGCTTGATTCGGGCTCCTTTCCCCGCGTGTAATCCACGTTGCCGGCGCCAGAAACACGTCTTGGAAAAACGTGACGCTCCTAAGAGTTTTATCGCGTGACGTGATCCGCACTCACTGCAGATAGCGAGAAAAAATGCTACTGCTGTCATTGCTTTTGTGTCTGAACAGATATTCTACCAGAGGTGGGAAAGTTTTTCGATTCGAGTCGACGAACGTTTGTCATCGTCATTTATAACCAGGAAAGAATTATTAAACAGTCGGATGGATTTTTCCGTCTAGAAAAAGAGCTCGGTGTTGGTTAGGGAAAGATCGAAGTACACGAGACAGGATGAAGGATTCAATTAAGTGATGAGGTCGCGAGGGACCGCTTTCGATTGTTTAATTAAACCGATAGGAAGGCAGCTTGCTGGATCTACGCGGAGAAATGTTTGATCAGGAGTTTGGGACTATCCTCTTTTTTTGGTCGCCTTCCTCTCCGTAGAGGGATTTGTTTTCGACTGGAGGAACGGTAGTAGCGGGAGACGGATGGGTTTTGTTTTAGCGTTTTAGATGCCAGCCGTGGGAACGAATGGTAGGATCACTCTAACTACGCGTAATCTCCACTAGAGTCTTTACAATGGCACTCGACTGCGTTGAATAGCGCGTTGAGCAGTATCGAGCTCACTCCGATTACCAAGTCCGCTCTCTGACGCATTCAGAGCTTAATTAAATCTCTGTATTGCACCGAACGAAAATTCTTCCTATATAATAATAACCTATCCAGTTTCGCATTCGACGTTTCTTGGTCCTCCTTTCCTCAAACGAACGATGACTCCGAGATAACTCTTCAAAGTCTTATCTCGAGAAATGGTGTTGATCTTCAGAAAAAATCCTCTTCTCCGTATAGTTGCATCCATAGGATCTTCCTGTAGTGTTGCACCGTGTGCACGTAGTCGACGGAAGATTCAGTGTCGCGTAACACGATCTTGTGAGATTGATTTCTCAGAGAGAGGAGTATAACGAGGCGAGCGAGGCGCTCTCACCGTTCTCTCCTCCTCGTCCAGATGACTTCCGCTACCTGCTCACTCCAGTGTCCGCTCGTCTCGTCCCGTTTCGTCCGCACGAAACGCCCCCCGCGTTCGTGGGAACCCCGAAATAATTATTACGAAGAAAAAAGAAGCTCTCATCTCAGGTTGCAGCCTCCCTTTGTTGACCGTATCATCTTTAAGGATCCACCTCGAGCTGAGAGGACTCTGATCGGCAAAAAAGTGGGAGCACCTCTTTGCCTCTTGGTTGCTCCTTTAGCAGGTGTCGTTCCCCGGATCCTCCCACAGAGTGTCGAATTCGCTTGCGGGAAAACTGATTTCCGCGTGAATTCTCGCTTTCCTCCAATGCCGCCGATCTTTCAGATAACTTTTCGTGGGAGCCTTCTAACGTCTCTCGAAAGTAGCAAAAAGTCCTGCGGAGGATTTTGGAAAATCATTGTTCCGAGAGTGAGAAGAAATTATAGATGTCTGAAGATCGTGAGACAAGGGATAGGTTGATATTGGTATAATCGTAACGCAATGGATCGTTCGTTGTGCACCTTGCGCTTTGTTGCGATGCGTGACGAATCTGAAATGGGTCTTTTCAAAGAATCGTTTCGAGGGTGTGTATAACCGATCTCTTTCTCGACTCCCACGCTGATCCTCCAAGTGACCGCTAGTTTACCATAAAAATGCGAGCGCTAAGCTGATCCTGGGATGAAGAGCAGAGAAAGGGCACAATGGGATCTCGAAAGTTGTAGAACTGCATTGGTATAGAGTTATTGATCTCGAAAATGCCACGACTCGAATAATATAGATACGACTTAGAAAGGGCTACCTCACACAGCAGAAACTTGTAAAAGAGTTTCCAGAGCTCTCGAGAGAACTCGAACAGGTTCCCACGACTACCGTAACGCTTTTCCTTGACCATCTGTGACACTTCTGCCGGACTACTGCTATCATTAATCTACCCTGCACGGATATCCGATGCATCTATAATTAAATGGGAATAAACCTACCTGTTAATCCTGAATTTGTGTAGGCTTCGCCATTATTTATACATCCGACAAGATTTACATAAGGCTTCGAGCGGTTTCGTTATAATTATGCGACTGCTTAAAAAACTCAACGGATAATTCGAGATACATAGCTCGAAGGTATATTGCAAAATTGCGGTACCTAGCTACCGGAGTTGCCAACATGTTATTAAGGTAACAGCTCCGATCAAGCAAATTACGGCGCGTGGTTTCACGGCATCGTAGATTTCTTTGCCGGGCAATTCGCATCTAGTGCGAGTCGGTGGTGTAGGGTTCGCAAGGGTTCAAAGGGTTACGCAGCTTTGCATAGGTCGGTAGTGTCCTTTCCATTGAAGGGCATGCGAATTCACCCATCCACGTTCGATAACGTTACCAAGCGCCGGTATGTACCGGGAGTGCCCAGTGGGATAGTCTCACCGTGTTCTCTGACTTATCCACCGTGTAGATGGCGGCACTCCAACCCCATTCAACCCCTAATTCAAATATGGACTCAGCGGTATTGTTGGATAAAGCGGCGTGCAAATTAGATTAATCCCATTATCCTAATTACGTCAATAGGAAACAGGCTGATAACACTTCTGGTTTTGATCCATTACAGCCAACAAGACATTCGAAGCTCGAGAAAGCCGACATCCTCGAGATGACGGTGAAGCATCTACAGACGGTGCAGCGTCAGCAATTAAGCACGGCAGTCGCTACCGATCCAGCGGTGCTAACCAAATTCCGCACCGGATTTTCCGAATGTGCTACCGAAGTATCGCGGTACGTGAGCCACCTCGAGAACGTCGATCCTGTCGTCAAGCAACGACTGGTATCACACTTGAACAATTGCGTCAACAATCTCCAGCAAATGGCGCCGTTCTACAGCCACTACGTGCCCTACATGCCGGAACGCCTCTACCCAGAGGTGAAGGTCGGTTTCCAAAGCGATTTCCAGAATGGGGATGAGAATAATAACGGGAGTGCCAGGATACAAATACCCAATGGTGTCCAATTGATACCTAGTAGGCTGCCGACCGGAGAACTTGCACTTTTGGTACCTCAGTCAGCTGGGATTTCCGCCAATTTTCCTTTCTTTCCACCAGCTACTGAGCCCTCTTCCAGAATTGGCCAGTCTTCGGCATTTACCGCGGTCCATAGGCCTCAGAGTCCGTTGCTCAGTCCATCCACGTCTACCTCTAGCTACGGAGACGAGAGCCACCAGTCGGAACAGTATCCTCAAGCACCCTCACCCAATCATCAGAGGCGATTCAAGATTCCTGAACAGAATTCAACTTCCTCGCAGAAGAGCTTCTCTTCTTCGCCCGAGACTCAGAAGCCACAGATCAGCTCGTCAACTGATCGCAAGTCGCCGATTCCTACCTTCACGGAACCTAAGGCTGAGAATAATTTTCTTAAGAAGAGAGAGGCACAAGACGCAATTGGACCTGCTAACGTTAACAGTGGAATTCAATCACAAAGTCTACGACAGCCTCTGTCCGTTATTACTGACAAGAGTTTTAATCGTGCTAGTCCTTCAGCACCGAGAAGAGAAGGACTAAAGCGACATCATTCCGATGGTCTCTTAGTTATTTCCGATAAGAAACCAAGGTTCGATGAACCTATTAGCTCGACAAGCTCAATGAGCTCTTCGAACGTTGACCTATCAAGGGCCAAAGAAGACCAAATTATTCCTGGGACGAACGTGACCAGCAAGGCGACTTGCTCGAACAACAGAAATTTCAATACAGAGTCTATGAAATTTTCGGCAGTCGCTGGTCCCTCTGGTGTCAATGGAGACATGTGGAGACCATGGTGACATGGTTTCGGAAGTATTTTACCATCTTGCAGAGCCAGCATCGGATTATATACTCAAATTAAAATTTTTCATGAGAATAGGATATTGAAATTTGTCGATTGAATAATATCACAGTTTTTCTAGGACCTAAGGACAGTGCCTTGCTCAAAATTTTTTTTTAGGTATTTAACTCACCGATTAAATTTGATACTTTTGTGTAAGATGCATGCATCGTGCTAACTTTAGGAATCGTATTTATTGCAGTATGTATTTTGAGTGAAAGACGAAATAATATAAGTAAAGTAGAGCAATTGTCGAATAAGAATGAATGATGTATGGGGGAAGATGAATTCCGATTGCAATGGATTTCCATGAATGATTCTTTCTCAATTGCATTAGGTTACTCTACATCCTCGCATGGTATCGAAGACCTCGAAGCTTTAAAGCGACAGTATAGTAATAAGAAACTTGTGAATAATTTTGTAAATAATGTACCTGCCGTATTTAATTTTAACGTAGACTAAATAGTGATTCGACGAGTGATGTTTTTTAGATTTAAGTGACTCCATGGCGATACGTATCGCTAATTAAGGAGTATTACAATTTTTGTGATAATGTTAACATACTAAAATACAAAGAACAAAAAAATACCTCCGTGAATTGCCCTCCAATAATCTTAATTGTGTCTGTAGCGGCTTAATCAATAAACCTTGGGTACAAACAAGGGAGCCTCGTCGGGGTGTATAAATTTTATGTAAAAAAATCTCAATCCGGTGGCTTTTATCGATGTGTCCCGCGGCCTCGTAAAAGGCTCAGCAATTTCCCTTGTTGAAAAAGCCGTCGGGGCCGCTTTATCCTTTTAAGAAGCGTTAAACGCGCTCCGATTCATAAACTGGAACTTATTCTTTCCTTTTTTGCCGATAAAGGAGTAAAAAGGCGCGGCGAATGAGAATTTCAACCACCTGTTACACCGCAAAACCACCCCCTTTCTCATCGACTGAATGCTTAAACTGATTTATCGACAGACACCGTGAACTTCGCTCTGAATGCTCTTAGCCTTTTTTAAGAAGCACATGCTCGGCTTATCGGCTAAAGAAACCGCGTCGATTCGAATCGCACGCTTTCCATTAGAAAGGAAAGAGTTGCATCGTACAGTGAATCGACTAATTGCAGTAGAATCCGCGACAATATCGACGTTGCGCGAAGGGATTTTTAAGGGGGTTGGCGCTGCACGCTCTCGCATTCCTCGTTAACAAAAGAGTTCGCGGCCGAGCTTTGTTCGCGATTTCGGTAAAGCAGCTTTTCGTTTATAAAAAAATCTACAGTTTTTTGCACCCTTACGAGTTCGCGAGCGGCGAGCGAGATGGCACCACGGTTGTATTGGCTGGAGAGGTGATCGCGGCGCGCGATCAAAAATTTCGAGAGAAGTCCGATGCGTGTTTACTCAAGCACGGTGTAATGCAGCTTCATAAAATTCCGCCGGATATTTTATTTATTCATTGTGTTTGCTGTATTACGGTATCGTAATTACATGTATTTTTTCAAGTTTGCCGATGCGGAAAACATTAGTCAGCAATTACTGCTCCCGGCGTTTATTGAAATGCAGACTGCCAATACAGACGCGTACAAAAATCTTCAATTAATGCTTCATCATTACTGCGAATATTTTCAAAACAGCGCTGTGCATTCCAACGTGCACACGACCATGTGCGTGTGGGGAATCGAGAACGATTGAGTATCGACAATAGTACCGCTTGGTTTCCGACTCGCGAGGGCCCAATTTCTCGAACCGTACAAACCGCCTCTCTTGGCATTTGGATCGACATAGTGCTGGACAGAATTTAAATCGGTCTCCATGCGAGGAGTTTTTCCTGCTGGAGCACGGATTGCGTCTTGCCTCCCGCGCGAGGCATCGAAGTCGCCGATTCGTTCGCGCAGATTCCAGATTAATATCGCAACCCATAAGCCCCTTTTCGATATCCACGCTCACAACCGTAACACGTCGAGCACACCGACACAGGGCCTCGCTCTCGAAATAACCCCGTAGTGGAGAGTCTCTATAGTCTCTATACGCTATATCACCAGTATAAATAATTACTCTGCTGCGCAGCAATTACTATAAGTTATGGCGTAGCCGCCACAATTTGCAATGTCAAGACATAAACACTGCTACCGCTTACATTTGAATACATTAAGCCGATGGGAGGGCCTGATTGGCGGACCGGAGAGTGGTGCAGGCCCGTATCGGTAGGTGAGCTACGATCTGGTTGACGATTTTTATTGCGGAAACGATCATCTCGCGAACCTCGCGGCCACCTTTCCCATTGCACTTGCTCCCTTTTCGCTAGTCGGCTCACTCAGCCATCGAGCCCGATTCCTCGCTCACTCGTTCACTCATTCGCTTTTACTATTCCAGTTCAGTCTCTGACGAATGCCCCATTCCAGCTCCGTCCCCGATCGCTCGCTAAACTGGATTTGAGATTCCCGATCGATCCTGAAGTATTTACGACGGCCCCATCGCGATAATCTCCCGAGCCAATTGTTTTATGACAATCGCTCGCTGGCTCGCTCGCTAGCCGATTCAAGATGGATCGCTTCAACCGAGCGTAGCTTTTCTGATCTGCCCAATTTGGAGCTGCCTCCACGTTGCTATTCCCCCCGAGAGACCGACTCGGATCCACCTAGAGTGGTTTCTCGCTCTCAGCCATGTGAAACCTTTGCTCGCCGCGATCGGATATTCACCCAATTAAGCTTCTACTCTCAAGTAAAATTATTGACGATTTTCACTCGACTAGAATTATGCCGGCTGTTACCAGAGTGATGTGTTCTTTGCCGAGCGCAACTTCATACGACTCGATCCTACCCCCAATGCTACTACGTTTACCGACTGAGAAAGTAGAGGTTTCTTTCAGTTAGAGCAATGTAATTCTCAGTATATCTGACAAAATGTCTTAACGTTTGTTTGAAAACCCTGTGATGATTATAAGACCTGACCTAAAATGTCGAAGGTAAAACTCAACCCTGCAATTGCATTTTACCGATTCTGGTAGTTTCCGTCTGACAGAATCTCAAGAGTGTGTTTGCGTTATAGCATTCGGTGAGTGTATCTGGGTTACAGTGGAAATCCCGTTTCCATCGTGGTGTCAAAAATCTCCACACCTCAAAACTATTCTATTATTTCTCAGGTCGACCGGCCAATTGAGGAAGCTATATGATCGTGTGGCGAGTCTATTAGGGGGTTGGAGCGTATTCTCCCACGGAGCCTTCGATCACCGGGCAGAATGGGAACTGGTGGATCGATCCGCGGACAGCGGGCAAGCTGGCTAGGGCAAAGAATGATCGGTGAAAATCATTGGTCGGAGAAGTTGTTCCGTAGCAGTGGTCAACCAGATGCAACTGCTCTGGGCAACGGGTATAGCAATCGTGGAGTGTTTTTCGCCGGTTTGTATTCTGTATGGTTGGAGAATCGTGGTGAATCGCGAGTCAGAGCGGTTCGCGTCCGGTCAAAAGAGCGAGACGCAGCCGGTGGCGGTGACGGCGGCGGCCGCAGCGGCGACGGTGGCCGCGCGGGGAAGAAGAGGGAAAGAGCGGTTTCGTCCGCGCGTATGTGCGGCCGCCAGGCCATTTGCCTCTGCGGTCTCTTGATTCCTAGCGACTAAATTTTCATCTGTACTCATTCAAGTTTTAATGTGTTTTTGCGGCATCAGTCATTCAAACTTAATCAACAACCAGTTACGCGCCGGACCACTCGCTTGCTCGCGTGCTCGTGGGCGCGCGCGCGCGCGGGTGCGCGGCCGAGTTGGTACATACTCGGTGCTCGAGCACGACGAGCCTACGTGTCGCGGCCACATAGACATCCCGCATATCCTGCACATATCCTGTGCACATATCCGCAGATCTGACTCGTCCCGGGTCTGCAGGTGTGTGGGCGCGACGGAATATTGGTCGGGCGCTCTGTGACGAGAGCGTATTAATTATAACTCTGGTCAGAGGAACGTCAAGAGATGCTTTCGCAGATACCTACGATAAATTGTCGGTTTACCAGCAAATCTCATTTCCAAACCCCGCCATTTTTCCGCTCGTTTGTCCACGCCCATCGGCACAGAACAGAGAAACGTTACGGTGTGCTCGACCGGCACCCTGGCATTCCCTTCCTTTCTCTCTTCTGTACTACGCTACACGCGAGTACATGTCCGGCTCTGGTATGCGACTGTCGCCTGCAAGAGAATGCACTGACAGCCAGAGACAGACCGAAAGAGAGAGAGGCTTTTTATCCAATAAAGTTGATACGGCTAATAGGAATGTCGGCATTGACTACCCCGTCGACATTAACGACCTTGTTCCACCCTTATCAACTGGCGAGCGGCCACCACACACTTCGTCTAACTTAGGAGAATAATCTCAGTCTTGTCCGACTTCCGAAAGTATGACTCGATGAAGATCGAAGGATCAGCCGATTCGCGCCTTTTTCCCAATCGCGCCATATGGCACCATCGACAATATAAGAAGATGTCTTCGGATCGAGTGAGTTTAGTTTCCATTTGGCAATTTGTTAGGCGCGTAACGAGGGAGGGGGTTCGAGCGAATGATTCAATCGGTCTCCTCACCAAGTGCCTACCCTCCGTCAAGTATTCGTCATTAGCCCAGGAAGACACCCTTTCGCATTCCCGATCGGTGGTTACTGCCGCGGGGAGCTACGCGAAGGCGGAAATAAAATCCGAAACCAATTGTCCAATCTCCAAACATCCCCAGTGGAGCTGGTTACGAAGTTTTACAGGGTACGTGTGCCGAATTAGCCGGGCGTAGTGGAGAGAAGTGTCGGAGCAAAGAGTAGGAGAGACATTTATTTGGCTGTCGCTGGAGCAGTTGGAAACTTCTGCAGCGTGCTGGAGCCACTCGGTGAGGGTGTGGGTCGCCGAAAGACGAGGAAACAACCCCCGGACCTGTGGGGAGGGGGGAATGGCAAAGAGCGAGGGAGATCGCCACCGGCGCTGCGCGGCGGAAGGAAAGAAGATAAAGAGAGCGGTTCTCGATGTAGCACAAAACTGGAAAGGGGCAGGAGGACGAGGAAAAGGTGTTGAAGCGCGACCAAGGGAAAAGAAGAGGGAGGGAAAGGAAAACAGAGTGGGAAGGTTGGGTAGGGAACTCTGTAAGGGTGAGAATCCGTGTGCGGACCGCGATCGTGCGCCCCTCGGAGAGAGTAAGCGAAAGAGGAACAGTAAGCGAAAAAGAAGGAAAGTTACGAGTGAGGTCGACTCACCGAAAGTGAAAGAAAGATAGACGATAGAGCATGTTTTATTAAGTGCGTCGTGCGCAGAAAAAGTCCTGGGCAATTTTCAGGTGTTAAAGCGATTGCTGATAACACGAGGCCACATTCCGAATAATCCTTTACCCTCCCCGAGTCGTCAGCGCGATTTTGCTCCATAAACCACGGCTCTGTTTGTCGAAAATCTCGCGATGCCGAACAGCAGATTTCCATGGAGGTCTCAAGCATTACCAGGTTGCTGTTTACGCTCACGGTTTTTCGTTTTTCCCAGACGGTCGAGCCACTGTTGGTCCGAATACCGACGCGCGAAATCCGTAGGCGCGTCAGGCAATCCGCTTATCCGGAAATAAATTACGGTGGCAAGTAGTTTCCTTTCGTTTGCCTTTCTCGCTCGCGGTATTCTGTTATTTTGTTAGATTGCTGTGAGCTGACGGGGCTTGGACGAGAAGCGAGAAAAATATGCGTTGACTTCGGGACGAGGGTTTCGCTATCAGGCATCGGCATAAAACCTTTTCACTGATCCTTAGAGCGCTGCATTAGCGTGGAGCGACCCAGCGAAAAAGGATTACATAGATCGTTAGCGCGAGCCAATACGTACTGCGGAAGCAAACCATCTAATATTTCAGCCGTCAATGAGATGTGTCAGCAGTGATGGGTATGTGTCATTCGCGGTGCTCGTCCGCCGGTAGACGCGCCAGGAAACCAATGTTCCTGTCTCTCCCGGCGAACCAACCCCGACTCCTCCGCGTACTTCGGAAGCCGAGAAAAAAAATCGGGCAAAAGTGGAGAGGCGTCGGCAAAGTGAGAATTAATATTCAATCGCATTAACGAATCGTCGCTGGCGACGCCATCGTTATACCGTAGACGCGTAGACAGGCAGTGTACGCGAAGCGGACTCGAGCGTTGTGGCGGTGGTGGAAGGCAGGCGGAGGCAACGGTGGCGTCAGTTCTCGGGCGCGAACGCGGAACACGACGCCGGGGGTGTTGGAACAACCCCCCCGCGAGGCTCGTTCCATCTCGCTCGGAGCGCGACGCCAAATGAAAATACCGAAGGACAATGGAAATACTAATGATTGATTGGATACGAAAAAGAATTATAATTGAAAAAAACGCCGACTGCCGACCAAAAAAAAGAGGAGCCAGAACGAGGGGCGGCGCGAGGAGCGCGGGGAGGACGCGAATCGCGTCAGAGGTACAAGCGAGAACGCGCGAGCCTGCTAGAACCACGTCGAAGAGAGAGAAGCAGTGAGAACTATTGGGAATAATATATCAATACCCATCGAAGCCACGCATACGAATGCGAGGGTTCCGTGGAGCCGCATCAGGGGCAAGGGGTGCGCTCGGGGTTTCGCTCGAGCGGGGCAACCCTGGGTTGGATGCGCGGGGGCAAGGGTATACGGGGGTGTTCGAAAAGAGTAAAAAATATTACACCCTCACACACTGACGCCGGCTCGCGGATGAAACGGGCACTAACCAATACCAATAAGGGGTGGCACAAAAGAACGCTCAGTCGGTGTGCGAAAAACAGACTCACACACCCTCGATGTTCGTTGCTTCGGTGGCATTATAGCTTTTCACGTACCCGGTGGCTTCTCGGTTCGCTGTGGCTTAATCTATGGCCAGTCCGAGACGTTTCTACTGCCTGGGATTCGATGTCACTTTCCCACTGACCCATACGCTATCAAAAACCACCCTTGTTCTCGATCTTACGCAATTCGAATAGACACGACCAGCTCGTATATTTCAAATCTTCCTTTTACTTTTCCTACTAAAAACGGAATCTGTTGCACACGTATCCACGCGTACATCTATCGACCAATAGTCTCCAACAAGATTAACATGTAGGTGAGAATTAAGCTAATACACTTGCACTCCATTTTTGGAATGGACTTAACCCTTTAGCCTTCTACGAATTTCCTTCTGTGTGAAAAAGTCTGCTCGCCTAACGATGACATCTCACCACCAAAATACTCGAGAATACCAGATGAAGTATAAGGGCTCCTTGAAAGATCATCCGACTAATTACCTGCTCCCTGGGACGGGCTATGGTCTCCTCGAAGGGTCTCTCCGGGATGGGTACTCTCTCAGTAGCGAACGGGCGGGTATCTACACGTCGCGACGTCAGGCGTGCGACCGTGTAGATGCCAGGTTGTGGCGAGAGATAAAAAGAGATAAAAAGAGATAAAAAGAAGGGTAAAAAAAGAGAGAAAAAAAGAGGGAGAGAGAAGAAGAAGCGAGTGAGCATGACTGTACGGGATGGGTGGGCACGAAGCGCGCGCGTTTAGCATTTGAAAAAAGCCCTCGCCGGGCGGCCGCCTCGCCCGAATCTCCCATACACCCGCACAAACAAAAGGCTACATTTAGCATTAAAAAAGCACGTAGACCAGCGCGGCCATGGCAGTGTGCTCGTGAGCCAGAGGTGTATAGCCGATGCGCGCGGAGCAGGAGGAGAACGAAGAGGAAGAGGAGGATGAGGAGAAAGAGGAGGAGGAGGAATAGGTGGTTGGTAGAGGAAGAGGGAGGAAGGGAAACGTGCTGGCCGATGCCAGTTACTCTCATCTCCGCGGCCGTACGGCCGGACGTGCGGCCCTCTTCCAGCGGTGTGCACGTATGTATGGATACACACATAGTCGTGCGAGGGGGGCCGCGAAAGAGAAGAGCGGATAGAGAAGAAGGGGAGGAATAGAGAGATAGAAAGAGAGTGTGGTGTGCCGGAGGCAGTGGCACCGAGGCTTGGGGTGGTAGAGGAGGGTAGCTGGATCGCCGCGAACGTGAAACGTACGAGGCCACGGGGCCGGTGGGATGGGCGCCTGGATCGGGACAGAAGTGGTTGATGCATTGGGACAAACACATTTGGCATTAAAACAGCTCCGACACTACGTATTCTGCAGAAGCAACGTCCCTCCACCGACAGCCTACTCGTATGGGTACACACATCGCGAAGCCGGCTCCACGTACGCGTAGCCCCCCTCCTCACCAAAGGCGAACGATAGTGGAAAAATATCTTCTATTTTTCCCTGCCTGCTGCTACCACTACCGTTACCGCTGCTGTTGTCCCTGCCACTGCTGCTGTTGCTGCTGCTACCGCCGCTGCTGCTCGCGAATTTCCGTTCATCTGCGTGCTACGACACCGGTAATTATGTTAGCCTATCCGTTACGCTATTATAGTCATTGAGGCGCGATTCGTCGTCGTGTACGTTTTTGGTGTCTCCTGACTTTTGGGTTGGTGGTATTTATGTGGTCGCGCAAGACCAAAACACCAAGTGGAGTTATTAATCATCGATTCTTTCGAGCCGTCGTTCGCACAATCTGTCCGGCTTACGGAGCTAGAAAGACACAAAGAAAAGCAGAGGTTGAAGCTTATTGATGTCAGGAAAACAAAGTGACACGTAGCATATATCAACTGCAATAGAATCAAGCTAAATTTCTAGGGAGGGTTGTCGGAACCTTGCCATAACACGTGACAAACTAGCAGGGGAACCCTTCGGAGGACAGTATATTTGCCAAGCTTCCCATTGCAGGCCCAAAGCGCTCGTGCTCTTTCTGTCACCTTGCGCGGGGGTTTGCGGTGCGTGCGCCCGTGCCCGCGTCCGTGGCCGCTCCCGTGGCCGTTCCCGCGTCCAGTTCACCCGCACGGACGGCCGTACCTATCAATCGTGTTCGGGGGACGCATTTTTTCTCCTCCACCACGGCCGGGCCTCCGGACGTGAGGCGGAATGAAAATAGAAGTGCAGTAACGCTGGCAAAAAAAATGATGGAAGCCCCGGGCCGTGCATCGGCATTTCGACGACGGTGCGACGGGGACACCGCGAACCACGAGGAAACACGAGAAGGGTGCAGAACAGCAGCTATACCACTATCCCCGTAGGGTGGGTCCTGCAACATCCGAATGCATCGACGATACTTTTCTCGCCAGTCGTCCAACACCGTTGAACCTTATTCCAGTGGTGTTTAAACTGTGGCTGGGCTATCGAAATAGTTAGTGCCCGATCAAACACACATTATTGCACCTACTCCCATGGTATACGCTCACGAATTATTATGACGCTGCAATTGGGCCGGAGCACTGAGAATTTGGGGGATAATATTCATACGGCTAATTTCGTGCCCGGGTTTATAATTGGCAAGTTTAAATATGGTAGTATTGATATGCCGGGCCAAATATAAACACGCACTCATGGGATCAAGATTACACGGGTGAGCGAACGTGAAGCCTAGCGGACAAATTTGGAAATTTCGCCAGCGGATTTATTACGCGGTTTTAAACGGTTGCACAACAACTCGCACAGTCACGCGAACGAATCTGTAACGGGACAATCGTCCCCTCGTAGGACAATGCGCCAGCGAAGGAATGCTGTAGCCAGGAGTTTCTTACTTCCTTAGACTTTTCTCAAGACTGAAACTCCGATCGAAGAAACAAACGATCAGTCCCGCAGTTCGTTCACGGTCAACGGCACTGTTTACGACGTCTTAAGTATCTTCTTATCTCGCTACTTATACCAGCGGAAGCTTGCCGATCTTCCCGTCGTCTCGTTACTACTCTAGCCAGAGCACCGTGCATAATTGGTATCAAAGAAATTCATCTTTTCATTGGAAGGAGCGGCGGAGGCAGCATCGAAATAATAAAGTATCGGCGATCGAGGAGCCAAGGGTGCGAGGGAGGGTCCGCGGTAACGAAGAAATCAGAAAAAAATGAAGAAGAGTTGAAGAGGAATCGGAGCGGCGGGAAGGAGGGGACCTTTAGTGGATTGGGAAGAGCGGATGGGGAAGGTCTTGGCTCGGCAGCTCCCCGCGCCTCACCGGCGAATAATTAAAAATAGTCCCCGCGGCCCTTTACTCCTTTTTCGCGGCTCATTAAATCGACCATAAATTATGCATCGAAAATTACGGGCAGGGCCTCCGAATATCGGTACTAAGAGCGCGGGTTGAGTAAGGGCCGTGCAAGGGGTAGACGAGGGGTCGCGGGACTCGGCATGCTCGGGCCCCGCCACGGCAGCGCGCGGCATAATAAGCAATTTGTAATCAAGAGGCGTCGTACGGGTGTTATAGTTAGTAAGAAATCCAACGGAGGTCCCGTCCCGTTCCGTCTGCCGTCCGAGGCGCGGAGGTAGCGGGCTTGAGCGGCCGAGCGCGATCTCGCTCGCTCGCTACTCTCTTTCTCTCTCTTTCTCGCCCTTCTTCTCCCTCCCCCGCGCGCTCGCGATGAGAAGGGGTCGTCGTGGGCTGAGGTGGAACACGTAAAAAGAATTGCAAATTGCGAATTAGCATTATGTCCCGTCTACTCAAATCGTTATTATCTCCGACGAGTTCTACTCGGCTCCGCTCGAGCCAGCCCCCGGGGATGCGCTTTGTCCTGATACTCCGTGCAAATCGGATTCACGTCGCTTCGAGTACCGACGCACCCGGTTATTACGTGGGAACAGGACAAAAATTAAATATCTCACGCGCGCTCGCGGAATCCCTGCGCGATGTCGGCCGATCTGCCTGGAGCCGCCCCCAACTCACCCCGGAGTAGCCCGGTGAAAAATAGCTGATAAACCGAGAAAGTGTTGCATTGTTTTTACCGGAACCGGATACCACGAGCACGACTGCCACCCTCGATGATTTCTGACCGAGGCTTTTCCGCGAGAGTCGCGCGATTTCGCTTACAGTTATCTTACGTCTTCCTTCCACCTAAAAGAAAGAGTGGGGGCAAGGTCGGCTTGAGTCTATAAAACATAGCAGGTCCTAGAAAAAAACGCAGCCTCATAGGCACTCGGGAATCTATGAGAAACTATGGCAAACGTTGGCGAAAGCTGCGTTTGTGCAGGAGTAAGGCGATGGGAAACTGCTCTTTGTGATGGTGGCTGGGGCTAGTGGTAGGGCGAGCGATTAAACAACCCACATGGTGTCTACACGCGTCGTGGTTAAGCGAACAATGTCATATCGTCCACATTATTGTATCGCTGCACCCATGGCGCAGATAAACGACCGAAAGTTATGAAAGCACTTCGGATATCGATGTTTACTTTGAAAAACAGGATTAAAGCGGTACGGTGGGAATTTGGCTGGTGGAAGGACCCGGTCTCGTGCTGCCCGACAGCTCGTGTCTCCCTTTCCAGGCGGATTTAAATAGTGGCTCCGGTCATATTATTGTATTAATAAATGGAATTAGCGAAACAGTAAAGTGCTTTTAACGGGCTGTGTCTATCCCGCGACTTCTCTAATATGACAAATACACTAGAGTGCTCTACCGGTTTCGGCGTTCTTGCATTCATTAAATGACGCTACCCGATGTGTTTCGCGGTTATTACTGGCGAGGCATCAAAATCAATTTTCATTTGTCGAATACTTATGTACGGGGCCATTCCAATTTGCACAACGCCAGCCGTGAACTGTCCTCCAACCTCGATCCCGCGAGTTTTACTGTAATTGAAAGTTCTCGAGCGCGGCGGACCACCGCACCACCGCACTGTCGTACCATGCCGTGCTACACCATGCGGTGTGGGTATACGTGCCGGTCAAGAAGGACGTAATGCGAAAATGGCATGTACTTGTCAACCAGCGTGGCGCACAGTGTGCCTGCCGTAAACGCCATCGACAACTTAATGTAGCGACACCAGCGTGCAAATTACCCCTCATTATTCTCCGCTACCGAAACGAACCGCCCTTGAAATTCCCCATTATTCGCGAATTTCTCCCTAAATATTCGCTACTCTCTCCCCTCTGCCACTCTGGTACTACCAGCGCTCGGCGAACAACGTCGCTATTCTTTGATTGGAGAGTCCCAATAGATTGAATAAATACAGCGGCCTCCGCGAAGTCCACCGCGAAATCCACCATGGATCAATTAACGAACACTCAAGCTACCTCGAAATAAGAAAGTCTTGGGAAGTGTAGTTACAGAAAGTTTTTCAAAGATCTCGTCGGGTAGAAATGCATCTTGAAGCCGATCTTGGCTACCAAACTTGCACAGTTGACGAAATAAAGGACCGAGGGAGAATAATACTGCGGCGCCCACCTCTCTCCGCGCGAATCTCTCCTGCACCCGGAGTCAACGAAGCGGCGGGAGATCTCGAAGAAACCTAATTAACTCCGCGCTTTCGAATGAAATTATTTTTGAGCGGCAGTCGCGAAAAAGGAGGAGGCGGGGAGCAGATAGGGCGAAGAAGAGAGAGAGAGAGAGAGAGAGAGAGAGAGAAAAGGAGGGAGGTGTGGAGCCCGGTGGCAGAGGAAGAAAGTAAGTAACAAGGACGAAAAGGACTGAGAACGACTGAGAACGACTGAGAACGACGAGGAAGAAGAGAAGGAAAGACCAAAGTAGGTGGAAGGGCGAGTGCGCCGGCTCGAAACTACCAAACTACTTTTCAAGCTGCCCCCGCGGCCCTGGCAAGATTATAATTAAAACGTCGCGCTGCGCTGGATAATAAATTAATGCATAATTAACATAGCTAATTATAATACCGGCTGAAATTTTTCTCGTAACTCGTAACACACTGGTCCCTCGCATGCGGAGGCAGTGCAGCCCGGTAATTTATGATCGGACATGAAAAATTACCGTCTCGGGGGGGTTTAATCATTCTCGGACCCTCTCCTCGCCTTCCGCTCCGCTCCTACCAGAACCTCCGCCCGAGCCAAGAACACCAGAACCACGGCATCCGTGCCAACCACCCCGACTTAACTCGCGTCGCGTCCTGTTTCTCTTAACAACTTATTATAATTCGATGCAACGCAATGCAGAATTCCATGGGCTTAGGTCTTAGATGATAGAGTGCGCTGTAGCCGTAATCACCGAGTATGCGCGCGGTGCGGGTGCATCGCGAGAGCTTTTCTTGTAGCCCGAGGGTGAAGCGGACGGCGATTAGCCGGTCCTTTTTTGTGAAAGCGGCTGTTAAAGTCGCGCTTCGCCAGGAGCGATGGGGTAATTTGACGACGATCGAGTTCACCTGGTGAAGTGTCACCCGGATTTACCGTGGGAAAGGGTGGATCGGAGAAATAGCCGTTAATCCTCGAGGAAAGATTGTCGACGAGCGGAGGTGGAGAAGGAGGAGGAGGAGGAGGAGGAGGAAGACGGAGGAAAACGTCTACCGAGCGGTAGATAGGGAGCAGTCTACTGAGAATTATTCATCAGTAATTAGCTCGGAATGTTTGAAGCGTCGGATATAATGGGAAGCCGCGAGGCAGCATGAACCGCTCGTGTCAATTAAATAAAAGTGCGCTTGAAGTTTTGACAGTAATGTGTAATATCATTGCACACTTGGACGTGGGGTATCATCGAAAATTTCCCGGCATTATTACATTGGGATATGGGGTCGCCGAGCCAGTCTGGAAGTTGGAATGGGTATGCGGAGGTTAACGCGGTACTGGAACGGACATCGCAATCGGAAGGTGAAACTTCCGTACGTCTGGCAGCAGAATCCACCAGTAGAACCTGGCGCATCCGTTAATTGACTTATAAAAAGCTTAAATAATTAAATTAGCATTAAAAGCTGCCGCGAGTCGCAGGCCTCCGGCCATCGTATAATTCAACATTGTGCTTTATTTTTCTCCCTCTGGCGGCTGCGCGAAAGCTGCTGCTGCTGCTACTGCTGCTGCTGGTCTTTTTCAAAGCGGACACACCGCACGCGCGTTAATTCATTAGTCCTCGACTATACATCGTTTCGCGGAAACTTCCTGGTTTTTAGATTCTCTCTGTCACGAGTTTTCGAGCGCGGCGCTCAGTCGTCGGCGCGCGCGCGCGTTTTCTCTCTTTTTCTGTTTCACCCACACGCATCCAGTACATACGTAATAATTCACACACCTTGACCACCCGCGACTTGCTGCGCTCTTTGATGTTATTTAGCCGGCTACCCTGCTATCCGTAAACTGAGGAGCCAACCGGCCAATTGCTCCTTTCATTTTCCAATGGCCGATATAGGAAATGAAACGTAACAACCGAGACAAATCGTTCTCTCTCCTATCCTTAGGTTCGGGTATGCGCCGAACCACTTGAAATCAGAATGTGTATCCATCGGACTAGCACGAACGACACTAATGACCATCATGGCTCAGTTTGCAAAATGGAGCCCGCTTAAAAAGTACAGTGGTTCTGCCGGCGAGTGGAGTGGAGAAGGACGATGCATCATTTGTCGGGAAATCTGGAAAATCGCCGGTCGTCACGGGAGGCTTGGAATCGGCGAACAACAGGGCGATCGCTTAGTCAGGGACAGGCATGGGAGAGACGAGGGGTTTGGGAGGGTGCGGCGCAGCGCGAATGCACTAGCGTCGTAGTAATTTGTCCGCGTTATTCGAAGCGGTCCCGCGAATCCCGCGTTCGTTCCGTGAGCCTCTCCTCCCTCCAGTAGTTTGCCTGGCAGTCAGGATCGCTGTGGATCGGTCGCGCGGCGAAGAGGGCGGTGCGGGTGAGGCGGCCGAAAATGCAGACAAATGAGTTAAAAAACGCAGGTTGCAGCGCCTCGGCATAGCAGGCGAGTGAGTCCGCGGGTAGCGGCGTTGCCGGCGATTTGACATTGTCGAAAGTTAATCAATGCCCCCGTGGTGGCAGTGGCAACGGCGGCAACGGCGGCGACGGCAGCAGTAGCGGCAGTGGCGGTCGTGAGCTCTCACAACCCCTCACCCCGTCGCTTCTACCTCAATACCCAACCACCCACTCGCCCCGGTGCACCGCCCGCTCGTGCACCGTTTCGTCAATTTTTTAAAATTAAATCACTATCTGTCCTTGTTAAATGCATTTCCCGGGGCTCGAGCGCCCCGCTATGCCTCGCTATGCCGCGCTATGCCGCGCTATGCCGCGCCGTGGCATGGCATAGCGCGGCGCACCCTCCTTCTCGCGTAGACTCGCCGCGGCATTGTGCCACTCTTACCGCGCTCCCCTGCGGGGATCCGGTTCGGCCCCGGCCCCGACTCCGGCCCGTTTCGACCCTCCTCACTGCCGGTCCATCGCCGATCCACGTGCACTGCCTAATGACAGACAGTTGCCGTGCCGAAAAAAAGTGTGTAAATCTGCGAGAACGGGCCGCAGACGAGGACGGAACGAGAGAGGAGGAAGGCCGTTAGTCGGGAGTGGGCGAGAGAGGGAGCGAGGAGTAGCTGAGTGCCGTAAGAGAGGAAGGCCGTAGGCGGGGGTGGGTGGCGCGAGGATTGCGCGAGGATGGTGCGAGGATGGTGCGAGGGTGGCGCGAGGGAGGAAGCATGCAACGAAAGAGATAGAGCCGCGCCATCACGCGTTGGTATATAGATAGCGCGTGGTACATGCAGGGCCAGGCCGGGCGGCCATTCCGGTAAAACGCACCGGAATAAAAATAATGGCTGGAAATGGACACGGGGTACCGGCACCTCGTCATTTTTTTCTATTAGCCGAAACTTACAAACACCCGGGGCTTCCGGCCATTTCGGACGGCCGCGCCGACCGCCAAACTGCTCTGCCGGCCGTGTCCTCTACGGCGTCGAAATTCAAAGCGCCACGGCTCACTCGCTCGCTCGCTCGCTCGCTCGTCGTCGCTGAAATCCCGCTCGCCCCGCATTTTCGACGCTTTTTTCCCTTCAGTCCAGGAACTAGGGAGCGAGCGAGTCGCGATGCGGCCCGCGTGCACCCACTCGCGATTAAAATGTCATCCGCGTACTGCAAATGACGACGCTTTTTCTCCTGCAGTCCGCTTCGAGGGTCACGCCGGAATAATTCAGTCTCTTCATTGTGGTTATTAATTTCAGCGCGACGCGCCACCCTGAAAAAAACGTCCGAGCTTTACGGTTTGTTGAATGTTTTAACTTATGCTGCGCCGCTCGGCAAGAGCCCCACAGTTTTGGCAGTTTTGGCAGTTTTCGGAGTTTTGCCCCGGTGCGGTGTCGGTAAGGCCGGGCCATGCGTTGCTATCCGAATTGTATCGTGCATTGCACACTTTTTCCATCGGACTTGTTCTGCGGAAGTCCCGGGAAAAAGTGCTCGCGAAGTGCGTTCGAAAACGCATTATCGGGAATGGCTCGACGCTGGGAGCAAAGTATCGAAAACTCGCATGGTGAATCGCGTTCTCTGCGTCCCCTGCCCTCTCTCTCTCTCTCTGCTCTCTGTCCTCTTTGGCCTCACTCGGCTCTTTTGGGCTCTTTTGAGCTCTTTTGGGCTCTCGGGCTCCGTCACGAGGGGAAGCTCGGTCAACCTCGTCGATGGCGGGAGGTAAATCAGCAAATTCCTCGCGCAGCGCCGAAACAATTTCACCGGACAGCAATGACACCGAGTGAGAACGGTTTAATGGTGCACTCGTCCTGCGGAGTGGCTCCTCCTCATTCGTATGCGGGCCGAAATCCCCTAAGACGTAAGGTACGCCTTTCGTTAAAACGGCCCGGGCGGCCACTCACCGCGAAATTATGCGCAATTAACGTCAGTCAAGCATACTTATGTTGCCCTTACGCGGAAGGGTATTTATGCGCATCCCTGATTTCACGGTGGCTCTTCGCGAACATCTTCCATAATCATACGTGAACGCGGAGAAGCGTCTTACGCGGACGCGATTCGCTTGCCAATTAACTATGTCTTTGAAAATCTGATGGATTCTCTCGTTTTCCTACTTTGCCAAGATGCATAATGACAACTATGTACCAAAGTGATCCATCGGAGAAAGTATTCTGCCGCAAATCGCCAATCTCTTACATAGGAATCCTCGCTAATATTGTCAAATGGCGAATGCAATCGACTGGCATGATTACCATTTGCAGTAGTTTTTGGTCTCCTCGAGGCACGCCGGAGGCTGTCAGTTAACTACTCAAACTACTCAAATATGCTCTTTGGTCGAGTATGTTAAATTGGCTGTTAGCCAGCGAGAAAAATTCGAAACTCATGCGAGCCACTCCCTTTACCCATAAAAAGGGCTGGTTTTATTAATAACGCGATCTATCCACTTCAATGCAGCTGCTAGGAGATCGACCTTCTATTAGACCGATTACTTAATCCACCGAGCGGAATCAAGCCGTGGCAATTATTCCTGCTCACCGATAAAACACACACCGGTCAACTATTTTCGAGTGGAAAAAGAAGGTGGCGATTCTTTCGACACGTTCTTCTGGGTTTGTAAGGGGGAATACTCAGCAGGACAATGAATCTCAGGAAGGGCCCGCGGAGGCACGAAGTCCCGTCGACTCTGAACGCAAATCTGATTGGCTCATGAATATTAAGTTCGGCCCGCAATTATTATCTGCGTTATAAATCGGGCGACCCTGCCTGCCTGGCTTCTCTCTTCTCGTCGTGGCCGAGGCTTGCCTCTCGCCGCGCCGTTATTATCCGTGCTCCCGCACACTCGCAGATCTACTCATCCGACCACCTATCCCCCATGTCGGCCCCCATATATCGGTATGCCGAGGGCCCCGACCAACACAGGCTCACCCTTTCACTGCCGTTCTCGCGCAACGCTCTCGCGATTACCCCCAAGTGTTAATTACTAATCTCGCCTCTGCTAATTATAATTAACGCCTTTCGGTCGAGGAATGCCCGCGACGCAGCAAAAAGGAAAGGACAGATTGGCCTGTTCGCGCGCGAGTGTCCGCCTTAAAGCGGATCGGTTGGATTCGGTTTGCGCTATGCTTCGACCACCGACTAACTCGCCGGAACCGGCAACTGGTAACCGGTAACCGGTTTTCTCCACCTCTGCCGCTGGCTTCGATTCCGCGGGAACCCGTGAAACCCTGTGGTTTCCGCGTAATCAAGAGGCTACTATGTAATACTGGATTAATGGTGATTCGATCGAAGGTAATTATAATTCCTAAAGTCGATATTATTATGGAATTATACTGGAGAGTAAAACTTTCATGGTGGTAATACAATCATCCGAGTAATTATCATTACAGCAAATTCTCCTTCGTGTTTTCTTATGTGTTTGATGAGTTTCAATACGGGTTACTTTAGTCGAAGCAGGCTTCTTAGTTTTCAACGTAATGTTCAATTATGTTTAATTGTGTGAAATTGTATTGATACGAAGTTGAACAATTTTCGAAATCCTATTTCGAGCAGGTTGTTAGGGATGTTAGAGATTTCTCTGTCCGAGGAAAGGGACCGAATATCCCGCCTTTATACCAGAAATGCAGCGTAACGGATGATGCTAAATCGGGAGGCTTGTGCATTTCATAAGAGGATTATCGAGTTTAGGGTAAGTAGGGGTTGCCGCGTCACATTACCATCGGTATTCGGGGCTGACATTAGGGCGAGGGTGAACGCCGAGCTACCTGTGTCCGTCGCGGCGCGGTGCGTCTCGAACCTCCTGCGGCACTATACGCTCGGTGCCTCATTAAAATATGCAAATACACGAGTCCCTGCTCGTCCGTTCTGTATTCCGCTCTACCCTTCGCTTCGTGAGCTACCTCACACGCACATGCGTCGAAATGTTTACGATCACGGCGAAATTAAAAGTACCGCTAAAATATTGCCTCTAATACGTACGTGCTGGCCACTCGTTTGCCACCGCGACTCTGCCTCCTTAAAGCCTACTGTTCGAGACACCTAGCACGCACCTTACAGGACCACTCTCCGGTTTTGCACCGACGCGAACTAGTTTCGAAGACTTAACTTTCGAGCTACTCAAACTTCCTACTATCTTTCCCTTTTGCTTTCGCACCTTTTCGCTATCGTCACTGGAATGCGACGTACGCGTTCGAACCAAAGAGAAAATAACGGTGCAATAAACAAACAAACTCGTCGTTCAATTAGCAAAGTGGCCCCTGCTCGGAAGACAGCTGGGAGCCCCAATATTTTCGGCTCATCGAGAAGCCTGATGAGCATCAGCTTATCCAGGTGGTAATCCCCGAACGAGCCAAGGAATCAGGCCGTGGCCGGGTGACGGGCGATCGCGATAAACGAGTTCGCATGGATTTACGGAAGAGGTACGAGCAGTGGCGAAACCACAAGGCAGAGGCAGAGAGCTGTCTTCGCAGGGCTACTCGCGGGCAGTTCCCCTTGACGAACAAAACGAAGTGGTTTCGGACAGCTCCAGGCAGACCTGGAGCATTTCGCGACGCATCGCACCGCGTCGCACGCTACCTTCGGGGCCCGATTGCCTGACAACCCCCGTATACATACGAGTATATACCGCGGTCGCGCGCTACCCGATGATTTTTACGATCCCGATCCGCTAACGAGTAGCAGCGCGCCTATTCCATCGAATCTTATGCGGCGATAATTCTTCATTATCGTACATTGTTGCGCCCCGCAACTCGCTTGCCCATCTCGTCTAAGTCCTTCATGGGGCCCGCGAGCATCATTTTTTACGAGACGGCATCGCGTAGTAATCAGGGCGTATTTTAATTGCCGGCGTTTTTGCGTCCGGCTAAATTTGACGTTTACGAGGCGTGGTGCAACGTAAGGCCGACGTAAGGTCTGGCAGGAGCTGCCAGGACCAAGACAAGGCATAATCAGGCACAAAGTAGTCGATTCGGACTCAGCATTCGTTACGAGGATGCTCGCGGCCACCAGGCTCCCTCGTTACACGCATCGAGCGAGCTTGAATTACTCTCGCGCGCGCGAATCCCTGCACCCTATCGAGCAAAAGGAGCGCGTCTGGTTTGATTATACGGCCGGATAAAATCTTCTAATTGCTGTAATGCGCGCAGGCCCATCCCACTTGGGCCCTGTAGTTATTAACCTCTTGCGCTGGTACATCGACAATGCGATGATGTTCAATTAGTGGCGTTGTGCCTATTTTGTTTATGAAGCCTCTGCATTAGTTGAGAATTTCTGCTTGTGAAACTCGCCGATTCGACTATACGTTGCGGAATTAATTTGAAAGGAAAACGAATTTTTTTTTCTCCCTGATATGGCAAGGGCGAGACGAAATTTCTTCAAAACTATTAATTATGCATTAAAGTTTTGTCAGGACCAGTGCTATAGTTTTCAGCTATGGCTTTATTAATGAGCACGCGAAAGACCTCTAGAGCCGTGTCCCGGCTGCGACAGCTGACCATATTTTTCATGTTACGATTTCAAACATGATTTATTACGGAGAGACCCGTGCGCATAAAACCATCGGCGTGTAATGGTATCCCCCGAGAAGATCTTGCACCTTGCGCTTCGAACAAAGAAGCGGTCCTGCCGACGTGCTAATTATGCGGGGCCAACGCGACCTTCTTCGTGTTACATTCGACCGGCTGACTTGGACGGCTTCCCAATTGCTTCTCGGCAATATAAATACTGTGAAACAGTCGCGAATGGAGGATGTGAGAGCTTCTAGTTTGCAATTCGTTATATTAATGTCCGATTTTATTACGTCCACGATTTTAATTGTACCCTTAATGATACGCTCGGTTGTTCCAGTTTGCTGGGCGCATCTACTTTCGGAAACTCCTTGCTTTCGCCAAACACCTAATTTTCTTTCATAATTTATGTTCTTCTTCTATCTGTGTCCTGAGTCGCATGCTATTATAAAGTCGACTAAATTGCACCACTATATTGATGACCGTGAAGTTCCCAAGCCAGACTTAAAATAGGCAGATTTTTTTTTTAAAGCTGACTCAACGCCGCGCGAGAAACCGCAGAGATAAATTAGCTTCGTCTTCTCTGAATGCGAAGAAGAGTGCATTCACGTCGGTTTCGCCGATTATTTCGGTCCTGCACTCTGTCGTCGCCAGTATCCGCCAAAGTCAAATCGCCAAGATGAATATAAAGGACTCTGAACCACGGCTGATATTTATACCAGGTGTACCGGGAATCATCGTGGTTATTATAATAATAAAAAGAAACAAGTTTTTGATTGAAATTCGACTGTTATAGTTTCCTGTAGTTTATCGGTATTTACAGGACAATTTTCGCTGTTATAAATCGCCGTCACGGCAGGATCATTGACGACGAAGTAGGCGGATCGTGCAGCTTGAAAATCACTTAATCACAGTTGCCCTTATTGAGCTAACAGATTTATCCATGCCCAGTAGCCTTGGTCCTATCATACCTGGCTGCATGATTGGCCAGCCGTGCGAGGAATGATGCAAAACGTTCACCGGACACGATAAAATGTTGAGAACCACTTCATTATGCTCAGGCCGAACAGTTCCCGTTAGCGAAAATTATATCGACAGGAGAAACTTTCTTACGCGAAGGTGAGAAATCCACAAAGGTCTTTCTACCTGCAGGGCCTATGATTACTATTCGAAGGACACCAAGCCATCATGGGCCAAGCTAAATCGTACTATAAATATCGCAGTGGATTCATCTTTTGCCGAGAGGAAGACACCACTATATTCCCCTCCAGCTGGAGGGTATGCACAAGGGATTTTTGTTAATGCGTAATTGAATTTACGAAGCGTGTCTACTAGAGATTGTATCTGGGCTATAGATTTCAGTCGAGCGATAACCTTGGGAAGGCGTGGACGGTGGTGGTTCGATTCAATTCCCATTTATAACGCCGTCACATCGAAGTGGCGCCGTAAGTATCTGCAGCCAGGGTCTAAATACAGATGCGGCGAAGCGAGTTGTATGGGTGGCCGAACGTAGGTACACGGTTGTACACGTTGCGCGCTAAAATTCAATCAACTTCTTGCTTTTTTTCGGCCTTTCCTCCGGGTTGCGACAACTCTAGATCCCTCGTCAAATACTCGTGGGTGCCAGCAGGCCGCTTGCTCGCGCTGTCTCCCGCTGTGTGCCACTATCGCCCTGGATCCAACCGCAGACCGATACTTGACGAGTGCTCATTAATATTCCTACCGTAATTGATATCCATCGATACCGATCGTCCCCTCGTCGCGAGTATCTCCGTGGTAATAACCCTCGTTAATTCGACGGACTTAACTTTCGTAATGAGCCAGTTCAATGGGGATAATAATAATTCGTGATTTCCAACTTCCTGGGAGGGGCAAGTGTCTCGTAATCCTGCCTCGGAATTCATAATCCGAGTTCTCGACAATTAGCATCGACCCACCGATTGGAAAGGAATATTTCCCTAGCTGAAGTTTTCTCAATTATTCGTTAAGTAATTTATGATGTTTCGTGCGATGGCAACGCATGATGAGACGGAGGGATTGCTAAAGAGGCGTCATACGCTTAAAGGATCTCGACGTTGAACATGCGCCTACACACCATTTCGAGCCGTCGCCTCTGATTGTCATTTAACGAGGTAACAGCCCTCGGGCAAATTGTTAGGGCCGATCGAACGCGCGTGTTAAGCCTCCCTGTTCTTTCGTAACGCGAGATCTCGCGTGGGCAGCCTTACACGAATGTTAATTGTTTACCGATGGTAGTTTATGAATGCCATGAGTCAAGTACTCGCACTTCGCGGGGTGTGCTCTCAAACATCGAGTTCGACATTTTCTAACGAGTACCTACCACAGTCACTGTCGACGAGGCGAAATATCGAGGACAGGCTTGCCGTCGCCTCGAGCGCGCATTACTTCGAAATCTTTTACAATAACCATGATTTACGCCGTTCAATTGCTTGCATTATGCTACCGATCCTCACATACCACGGTCATACCTAATGAAATTAGACCCTGGCTGGTCTTACTTAAGGACTACTCATCGCTGTATAGATTTTATTCCAGCTATTCCACCTATTTATAGCACATTGCGAAATCACGAGTCTCTCGTTATCTGTCTCATTAGAGTAGCTACGAGACCGGATTTGCATTTATAAAAAAAATTGTTTATAGCCGATTAAAATGAACTCGGCGTCTTCGACTAGGAAGACACTGACTATATTTCTCGAGCCCGTAGATACCGTGTTGAGCGGAGACCAAGGGAAGAAATTCGTTCCGACGCACTGGCCAATTTAACAGCGGTATCACTAAGACATATCGAAGTTCTAAATTCACGATTTGCACCAAAGTTCGACACTGTTTGTGCAGCATACGCCACGGTTAGTTTGGCGGTGGTCACGTGAGACCAGGTCTCACGTCTTGTACTGGTACTATAGCTCACATTCTGTTGGCCGGACACTTGGCGACGACCCATCCCTCATGCCTGTCGTAGCTGTCCGAGCTTCTAGGTGCTGTCCAGTCACTGAACTCTCGAGCAACTTCTGTTATTATAAGTTAACCCCAGACCCCGCGTCCCCTTACCCCGGTACCACCGGTCCAGTCCTCGCGACCCGAACTCCCGAACCCTAGCAGCAGCCCGCTCAGATTATGGCCATCAGCCAGCGACCTGAGATCTGGGTAACGCCGCGTCGCTGCGCCGCACCCAACTTTGCTTCGTTTGTATAAGGAAGTGTTTCAGGTCACCCGAAGAATAACACGTTCGACCTCTTGTCCGTTCTTCAGGGACGTCTGCCGTACCACTTGGCTTGATTTGGATGATCTCCGTCGGCGACTTCGGCCTAGTGCTTTCATCCTGTCTCCTTTCCTTTGATTAATTGGTTCCTAGAGATTCGCCCGGGCTAAGCTTCTTAGGAAACAGCAGAAGAGTATTTCGCTCGATTGAGAATACACTTGATGGCAATACAAACTGTTAGCCAGTTTTACTCGTATCAGAAATCGTGCGTTTTGAAATGTCTCTGAAAGTGTTTAGAGGAGTAGACGGTAGAGTTTTAATAACGCGTGGATTTAAGGGGACACCTGGTCCGAGAGGGTTTCGAGGGTGGACACTAATGATATTTTGTCCAGCTTCGTAAAGTGGATACCGGATCAGGAAGAGTTATTTGGGCCAATCCACCGGGCTAAAACCTGAGGTACACTTGAGCTTAAAGGACGAAACAGTTTCGGAGGCAGAGGACTCGCAAAGAAGACAGAACGAAGCAGCTTTACGAGAGCGAAAACTTGTGCCGAGGATATAAAGTAAGCGCGTCGCATATAACTTACAATCAGCCGGAGCGTTCTGGGTACCCTCTTCGCTTCACTCTAGTCTCACCGCGTGCAAGCTGCTGCATGCCTGTTACCTTGAACTCGGCATCAAAGTTCGACTTAGCAGAGGAATTTACGACGAGCTCGGTGAAAAAAATACTATCGCACTACAAGAGATGCAATTCGATCTTGAGCGGGATCTAGCAAGATCGAGCGAGACAATAACCCAATAATAAGTTGATTTCTCCCAAAAGCAGTTAACGGAAAGTGTACGGTAAAGGACGAGATTTATGCAATGGCTTCCGAGAAATATTTGTCAAGAGGGTTACGCGCTTTTTGGGCCGAATGTAATGGGAAAATTATACCGTCGCTTGGGTTTCGAAAGTGTACATTATCGTGATCGGGGATCATAAAACGGCGAATAATTATTCGAAATAATGTATCATCCATATTCATCGTGGTTCCGTTGAATGCTTCATTTGTGTCCCCGCAAGTGTGATTTAAAATAAGGGGCGGAGGTGCTAACGTAATTCTCCTGTATATCGAGATCCACGCAACACGTCGGCCTCATCAGCGTCGTTTTCCTGGCGAGTGAGTAAATGGTGAGAGAGCACTCCCAGTCGAACGTGACGAGCCACACAAACGCTTACTTACTCCGTAAGAGCGAAAGAAGGAGCGGTCACGACGGTAGACAATATGGAAAATAAATCGATAACTTAATTAAGCCCGTTGCTCCAGCGAGAGAATCGCGGTTAATCAATTCATACCGGAGGACCCCGCTATTATACGAATACGCATAACAATCTCGATCATAAACCAAACTATATCGCCACCGATTTCATTAACTTATCTCTTTCACTGGCATGGATGCGTGACTGCGAGGAGTAAAATCAGCCAATTATATCGGGCGCGTATGCGAAATGAACCAAACGTACACTGGCTTTTTATCTCTAAGGACTCCAGTCCAACACACGACTCCTCGTTATTATGCTATCTTCGCCCTTTTTTTCTCCATCGCTTAGCAATTCGCCTGAGACTTGAGACTTGCACAGAGATCAACACGGCTGAACCATGGTACTTGAGAGATTTCAGAGAGAGAAAGAGCAAGAGAATGTACCCAAGTACTTAAGTACCCATTCGATTTCTTCTCACCGAAAGGTAGAGAGTGCAATTTATCGAAGGATCGTCAATAGCAGTGGGAATAGATGGACCGGTTACTTTATTTGATACGCAAGCTCTACCTTCTTCATCCTTAAATCTTTCCTCGGAAAGGGCTCGAGCGAGTCGGCAACACGTGAGGAGGATAGTTAGAGAATCCTTTCGCGTAAGGTGCACGGTGCACAGTGTCGTAGGGAGTCCAGAGGGAGTAGCATAGCTGGGAGCTAGACAGAAGTAGCCAGGGTATATCCTGGCTTGCAAGGGCGCGACAATAGATATGCGGCGGACAGTACAATGGTCATTGTAAATCAGGGCATTTTAAAAATCTGACAGGATATATGTTGACTCGGCCTCGTATATCGTGTCACACACGGCCCGCAGTGCTGCCCATTAAATACAGCATTATGCTACCCGACGAGCAGACCAACTTCAGGCACGTAATGGTAATTGCTGGGATGTATTCCCAACGCCATTTTCGGCAAGTTGCCATTCGTGGGGATATCGTATCTCCTCCTACACTGTTCGCGATCCGTGGGCCAATCATTTTTTTTTCCTTTTTCACCTTCGCTCCTCGTTCTGGTTACCTGATCCGTCCGACCGACTCAAGTCCACTGTTACCAATGACTGATAGCACCAGTAGCCCAGTGTACAGATATTTTTTCCGTATCCTTAACTGGTTTGTTTCAGTTATTCGTACTATCGTATTCCTCTTGCACTCCTGTACTTCCGAAGAACATATTAGCTCGAGAGGTCTGCTACTTAAAAGCAATTAGAATTAACGATCCTGTCCACTGTTATTTTCTGCGTTACGGACATCATTACCAGGGAGCTTTATCACTTTATTAGAGAATAGTTACGGTGCTTAAGGACCGCGCGGAATGACCGAGTACTCCGTCGACAAATGTTTAATTCGAGAGTAGCGTACGGCACTTCCGGTTGGAGAGGCGGGAGTAGAAGAGGGATAGCCAGAGGCCGAGGGAGATAAAGGGAGTAGAGGAAAGAAAAAGGGGAAGGACCGAAGCGAGACGCAAGCTAGGCGAAACGACTCGGTCTAACTGCGGCCAGACACGCGACAGACACGCTGTAATTTCTTACAAATATGACCGTAGCCCTTGCTAGTCTGCTTTCAGCGCCTCCTTTTCTTCGACTCGCTTTCTTTTTCCCTTCGTCTTTGTCTTTAATCAGTAGGACCTCTCTGATTTACGGTGAATTAAGGCGGCTCTCGATCGTCACGACAGAATTGCCATGTGGCCAGCACTTGGAAAACTGATCGGATATACAGTCTGGTAGATTCGAGTTACTTCGGTTCTCCTAACTCTACGGAGTAATCCAAAGAAAAAGGAGAGGTGAGAGTTTAATTTAGCAGTGATATGTTAATAATTATTTTCAATAATTTTTCAATTATTTCCTGTTAAAATTGTAGACATTATTATATTTGCGACAAACGGGATTTATTTAACATTTTCATAGATTTTGACTTTATGGAAACAAAGCCAAATCAAAGAGGCCTGTGAAGGATAGGCTTTGTATTCTGTGGGAAGCGTGGGTGAACGCATAAATCTATCCTTCGACAGGCTAGCCCGTCTATATCGCGATCGCAGGGACGTTAATTAACGGACGACTAATATATCGATTACTTACTCCGATTGCGATTACCGCTTAATGCGAAATTATGGCTTCCTCCCGCTTCACGAGGGTTTCATGTTTCGCACCCGTTTCTCGATGTACGAAGAACGCTAAGTTTATCGATAAGCAACGGGGTAATCATAAACAGGTAACCTGAACTGCTTACTTAAATAAGCTTGGATTAACTACCAAGCTCATTACTCGTTATAACATCCTGGGGTATGTACTACGCTACTTCGGAGGGTGCACTTTCTAGCAAGCAAGATTTCCTGAACACTGTACCCTGTAACCCCATTACCAAGAAACAAGACCTTGTTGGGGTTGAAATTCAATTTCCCTAAAGATTTTAACACGATGTTCTAGGATTCTTATGAATCGAAATAATCGGCATAAACACCCGTTGTTTTAAAAATTCTTTAACTCTGAAGCTTGAGTAATACTTGAAAATTTGATAAATTAGCGAAATATGTGACGCGAAAGGTGAGGTCAGCACTCAAAGGCTGACAGGTCCTTTAAGAATCTTAACGCAAACACGCCGTAGATGACACTCATTGGATTCATGAATTTGTCGAGATTACATACGTACGGTGGTGGACGACGCGATGGGGTGAAGTGCGATGTTTTCCTCGTTTGTCATGTAGACCCTCGTAGAAAGACGGTTATGGAGATGACGGAGGAAGCGGAGTGAGAAGAGTGGCGGGGTGAGAATCACTGGGCTCGCGGTAAGCTAGAAATCCAAACGGTAACAAGACGTTACGTTTAGGGGTAGTAAGCAGTAATGTATTCCGTCGGAGAAGTGAAGCATGCATATTCTAGATATATTATAAATAATTACTCAATTATATCTTTGGAAAGGCAATGAATAAAGATGTCTGTTGCCGGGCCGTAGGCAAGGAGAGGGCAGGCTGGCAGGCTAATAAAAAAAAAAAAAAAAAAAAAAAAAAAAAACTTGCGTTGAATATTCAAACGCAACAAACTAGGTGCACGGGGGTGCTAGGAGAAGGGCGGGGGCCGGGCTTATTTCAAATGGAGATCCATATTATACCCTCTTCTTACCGGAACGTACTTTTGTTTCCAGATTTCGCGGTTTTCGCTGTGCTCGAGTGCGCCAAACGAAGGAAAAGAGACCCTTGAATTTCCAAACGGTCCTTTATCCGCCTATAAATGTTGCAATGAAAATCGAGGCACCATCGATGACTAATTATTGCCATCGATGGCTACCAAAATATGCGGAATACCGTTGCATACCTTCCTCTCGCGCCACCTCCGCCCTCGACCAAGTGATCGCGAGAGTTCTTTCATCTCGAAACCAGCGCGATTTTAAAAGCAACTTCGACTCAATGCTTCCGGATTTCAGTCGTTCTCAGTATCGACACGCGGCATTCGCGATTCACCGCGACCCGTCGCACCACTAATTCGAGACACTCGCCAAAGGGTTAATTGCTTAATGATCTGCCGACGCGATTCGCGAGAGCCATTTATCCGGAGACTCGCGGTCTACCCTCTCTCCCCCCTCTGTTAACCTTTTGCGAGCCTCCGAAAAACTTTATTGGGGCATAAATTTGCCAGGCGGACACGATAACTTTAAAATATTACGGAAATGAAAAGCTTTCGCCGACGCGTGCAATGTTTGCCTCCTTTTCCGCGAAAGATAATGCAACTACGGCCCGGATTTACGGGACGTTGTTTTGTAAGTGGACCTTTCTCGTACGTGAAAGATACCGTGAATTTAAAGCCCGCTAAGCTACTTTTTCTCGCTCGTCCGTGGTAACGCAGCGCGGCTACTTTTCTCATATTACACCGAGAAATGAGGGAGATTTCATTCTATGTGTATTTCGAATGGCTGCTTCGTCCTTCGATCGCAATCGATATAGAAAACCCGAAAATCTTTTGTCTTTAAAGATCTTTCGATTCGATGTACACAATGATAAGTCAGTGTATACGCAGTAACATATACGCAGTAATATACAAACAAACGTAGCAGTATAATTCCAGTCATTGCCATGCCGACTACATGCAGTGGAGTTCCTTTTGTTTGGCAGAGATCAGGACACAGGTGGGGAGGTCACAGGATAAATCAAAACGTACAAGACAGGTCATCAACACAGTGCGCATGATGAGTAAGCGGCACCCAAGTGGAATATTTTTCACGGGGTCGACCGCTCGCACCAAGGACATGCTCTATGAGCGCTCAGCCAGACGGTCTGTTTACATTTCAACCCATCAGCCTTACCGGCGTGTCTCCGCGTATTATGTGTACATATGTATACCATAGCGCTTGTCAGTTGTGTCTCGGCCAGCGTCGCTGCCGGTTCCTTACGAGGTGAGCTCCTACAAAATTATTTCTACCTAACCAATTCCAATTGAGTATCTATATTCCCGAACCAGCATATTTATTTGTACGTTATTTTATACTCGAATTATTTCTGTTTTATACATTTTAATGTATTAATAAAATTCAAAAATTCAATTGTTAGATTTATATTGTGTGACCTTGTAATGATTTCCACTGACAGTACAGCGACTCTTGCAGCCGAACCAGTACTTCAAACGAACATTTATTACTTCTTAGACAAATAATACTGTCTCTTCCTGTCTATGTCCTTCTCTCGCACAGGTTCAAAGCTCCGGAGGATTTTCCTCAAGTTCGCAGACACGGGATCCGGGCGAGACAACACTTGGCGGGAAGTTCGCGCAAAGGAAAGACGAGGTTCCCAGGAAAGGACAACGGAAGAACACAGAGTAGAAGTTTTGAGATTGGTAAGTCGGATGTTTCGTTCCGTCGGTTTCTCCCGGCAAGCGTTGCGTCGCTATGCGTCGGGAAGAGAGGAGCGACGATAGAAACAGAGTATTTTCATAAGACACAGCACCCGACCAGAAATCGACGTTTCCGGATGGACGATTTTCCACATGCACGGATAGGGGCCCCTCCGCCGGACGTGATTGGCTTCTGATAGAATTACGAAGGGTGGACGCAGAGGGCCGTCGCTTTGCGTGTCTTGTGTACGCGCGTACGTGCAGCCGCTCGTGTGGTTTAACACAACCGTGCGTCACAAACGACCCTCGCTTAAAACAAAGAACGCCACGTCGCTCGGGCGCATCTTCATATAGTCAGGATCATATTAAGTTTATTTTTTGTCCCTTACCAAGGTAACGGGGAATTGATGAGGTCCTTTCTACGGCGTACCGCGCAAGCTAGTCGAGCCAAGGCCAAACCCTGACTTTTAGTCGGGGACAGTGCTTTAGGGGACGAACAACCCCGCGCTCCCCTACATCAAATTTTGACCGATTCGTGCGTATGATAGCTATCGAGTATTGATTTTGATGCTCACGAAATTATTATGTCTTCTTGTCATTCTCCTCTTCAAGAATAATTTCAACTTGCCTCATTTTGATTCTTTGTTTTCATTGACATTTTTCAGTCGAAAACAGCATAGTACAATGGTTGAAGTTTATTCTATTGAAAGGTTTTGATGGGATCAGTTATAAATTTCTTCAACTATTTCTTCTGATAATAAGAGAAAGTTATTTTTATTCTGCACTGGGAGAGGAATTACGATGAATTTTTCGAGTGGAAGTAAGAGACACTCGGGATTCGAAGAATCATGATTGGGACTCTGACGAGGTTCCGGATATGGTAGAACAAGGGCGCGAATGGGGTCGGAAGATTGAAAGACTCTAAAGACATTCATGGCAATTTCCTATCGACGCAATTTCATAATGTTATTGGCGGACTACGAGACATCGACGGGTCCGCGGCAAATGTGGAAGAGTTCAGCTGGATCACGTCTTTGGTGTCCCAGAGAGTCTTTCGCAAGGACTCTTTGGTTCTCGGAATCGTACGGTTCTCGTAGTTGCACACTGCGAGAAGGGTCTTCTCTCGTAGGGCGATCACGCAATTACGCAGCCGTAAAGGGAATGCATATTACCGAAGCCGCGCGCCGCTGGATTTAATTTCAAAAGCCTTTCTGAGCCTCCATCGCACAGGGACCCCAGTGAATATTTTTTTTTCGCGGCAGCGACAATTGTCGCCGGTGGTAACGGGAATGAATTTTGAATGGGATGAATGGGATATTATCGCTCGCGTTCCGCAGTTTATAATGCACTTTATCACGAATGTATTTTATCGGACCCACCTGGATCGATGAATCATTATCTCGAAATACTTTTGGCAGACGCATTATAATTAGCTCTTTCATCGGAAAATTGTCAACTGGTATTCCGGGAAAAATCATGGATTTACTTGCGACGGAATTCGAAGTCAACCAGACTTTGAATTATTCCTATCTTTCCATAGATCTGTTGACTACCAAACTCACTGAATGATCTGTTTCTGGCACCTGCATTAGTCCGTCGATGTTGTTCTTTCACTCCGGATCTCGAAATAGTTTTTATCTAAATTAACTTTCAACATCCACACCGCACAGATCTGCAGGGTTAATTACTTTGGGCAGTGTTTGCGTTTGTGAGGATAGAATTGTATGGGTGTGGGTGGTATCTGGCATCTAGGGGAAAAAAATCAGTGCGCGAAAGACGCGTTTCATCCTCGAGTGACCGATTTCAATTACGCGACACCCTCTTTGTACGGGTTCTCTAATAGCCGGAGTTATCAAGACACTTTAGCACGTGTCGCGGGACGGGCAAGCATCGTCGACTCACCCGGACCGGAGCATCAGGTCGAGGGAAACGGAACCGCGAACCGTGCTGACCAACCCCACACTTCATCCACATTCTCCTTTTCCCTCTTTTTTTCGCCTCCTCCTCCTCGCCTCTTCTTCGCCTGTCCCCCATTCCTGTGCGAGGCCGGTTCCTCCTTCATCTCCGGAACTTGCTGAATTTTCCTCGGGGACTGTACCTACATGCCAACAGCGTCGGTCGCCTGAAAGTCGAGCACATCATTTTATCTCCATGATAAATACGCTACATTTTATGCGCATTATTTTGTGCCCCTCTTCTCTCTTGAGGTGGGAGAGGGAAAGAGAGATTGCCCAAACCCGTGATCCTCGGGGTTCCACCCCCGTGCGACCCATCTTCCGTGCGTTCCTCACCCCCAAAGCGCGACACATACGCGCCGGAGAGCCGCTTGTATCTCACCGTGCTCGTCGTTCGCAACCCGACCACCCTCTCCCCGTCAACCTCCTCTCCTCCACCCTTCCGGCTCTCGCGAGTACCGCCACGACCCACCTCCTCCGGTACTACCGCCTCCTCCTCTGCTTCCACCTCTTTCTCTGGCACCCCCTCTGACCGAGCCACACTGACTCTCCTTTCTTTTTCTCTCAGGCCTCTCTCGTTCCTCTCTCGTTCCTCTCTCGCGCCCTCGTGCGTTCGTCGGTCCGTTCGTCTGTCCGTCGGTCCGTCCGTCGGTCGGTCGGTCGGTGGGTCCGGTCACCAGCCACCCCCGTACACAGCCCATCTTTTTTAATGTTAGGCAGTTATAGCCGGTGCGCACTGTGAGTGGGAGTGCGAGGACGAGCGGCATCCCTCTTTTTTTATTCGTCGCTTCTCTCTTCCGCGTAGACCGATCCTCTCGAATTCCCTTTCTCTCGCGGTATCGCGCTCGGGGTGGGCGCGTGTCTCTCGGTCCCACCGCCGGTGTGTACAGCCATCTTTCTCGTTCGGGAAAAAAAAAGAAGAGGACTTAGGTCAATTTTTATCACACAAACCGGCCGACCGAGCGGCACCCATAAAAAATGCCTCTTTACGTATGGCGATTGGTCCGCAACGGGGCTCCGGGGGTAATGCCGGACCGCGCTCTTTTTCTCTGCCTCCCTCCCCCGGATCGTCGAACTATTCGCTTCTCGCTTGATCCTCTTGCCACGCTCTTTCGTCGCTCCAGCCGCTCTATCTTTCACTCTCCTGCTCTCGCGTCTCCTCCTCTTCGTTCATCCACCCTATGCCGGTCCCGCTTCCCCGCGACCCGGCCACCCCCGCGGGCGGCCGCTTTTTTTCCTCTCCTCTCGCCATCTCTTTCACACTCGTTGGCAACGGTCCTTTGGCTCCTCGTTTTTTTTTCGACGCGGGGAAAAAATGCGCGCCGCCCGTCGATTGGTCGAGGGGACAGATGACGTAGTGAGCGACGTGCCACCCCCCATGGCGCTTGGGGGTGGGGATGCACGGATGAGACGAGGGACGAGGCGGCGGCGGCGGAGGATCGCGAGGAGGAGGAGGAGGGTGCGCGTCGCTCGAGTGCGAGCTCCGGCACCGTGCGGGGGTGCACATGTCGCGCAGGGAAGGTGCCCGTTGAAGGTGCACCCGATTCCCGGGGGTGGGCCTTCGCGCTCGAATTCGATAGAAATATTATTACGTTCGAAGAGACTATGCACGACCCTTAAGCGCACGCTCGCGCGCCACCCGAAGATTCCCGGCCACCCTCCTGAACTCGTGCCCACGCGTTCTGACCCGGTGACGTGCATTTCGCACCAGCCCTCTTCTACCTGGGTTAACTGCTAACCTTGAAGGATACGACGAGCTATTTGGGACACTTTTCCCAATAGCAATTCCTCCAAATGTGTCGATATCGTTTCAATTCGAATAAGAGGGCGAGCGAGAGACAAACCACGAGCTAGGAGATGGTTTTCTTAATTGTTGAACCTTGCGGAGATGGTCTTCACCCCTCGAAGCGGGGTGCCTGGGCTATGCGAAATAAAATTGTAGGGAGCTGTAACGAGGTTGTAAGAAATTATAGGGTTGCCGAAGGGTAGGAAACGAGCATTGTTGTCAGAGTCCGACTGTACATGCCCTGCGAACATCACGTCGACGCGTGAATTCTTTATTTTTAGAAAACATCGAATGCACCGCTATGTATTTTCAATCCTGCTGCGCCGAATAATCATCGCAACGAAACGTAACAAAAACTGGCATCGAGCGAAATTATTTCGTCGCTTTTCAAGCTTACCTCCTCGATAGGCAATTCTTTAATAATTAAGGAATGGCACAAGGGTCTCGTCGAGTTCTCAATTTTTCCTGTACTTCATATTTAAACAAAGCCACAATTTTCTATAATTGTTGCACAACTTCGGGGAGCGGAAATTGCGAGTACTTTAATCGGTGCCTTAAGAAATTCGAGAAGATTGAGAGTCGTAACCACCCGAGAGCACGGAAAGCGAGGAAAGTATCGAGGGGGCAGGGGGAGGAGGAGTAGGAGGAGTGCGAGCGTAACAAGTGGCGAAATCGTCGAGTTAGCCCAGAGCCGCGTGGAAAAGGAGGTCGAGGCGAAGGGTGGGTGCTGAAGGAAAACGACGAAGCATAGTTAAAACCCATGTAACTTCCGGGTGGGGAATAATGGTGGGATCAGATCCGTAGGAGGATTGGCGAGTGTCGACAGACTGGTCGAGTGATCGTGTCGAGCCGTGGACGGGCGAGTATTTGTTTAGCGAGAGCCTCGATATGACATGATCAGCGCATTAACCCCGCTCGCATTTTTTCATCTGCGCGGTCCTCTTCTGGCTGGCGCCTGCCTGGGATGCGTTTTTATCGATTCGTAGACCCCTAGCCCGATGTGTGCCCGCCGTGTATCCGTATGTCCACCTCTACACGGGCAGCGCGCGTACAAAGCATCGATAGAGAAGCATACAGATTGGACTGGGCATCCCTCTTTTTCGAACGCAACCCCTAGCCCCTAGCACCGGGGACAGCATCGCGAAACTTCCGAACCGCCGAATAATAAGGCCGGTGCCTGGGCTCCTTTTTCCCCATTTCTCCTGTGCCCATTGTGCGGACGTCGTTTTCACGGCCTCCGATGTTTGTTTGCGTTTATACTGCGGATTTCGTATTATCTACCTCCGCATTCTACCTCTTTTAAACTCTCTGACTTGCACGCTCGTTTAAGCGAACATCGAAGTGTACTTCCTCAACTTTGAAGATCTTTATAGCGATTCTTCACTGGCAATAAATGAGTCCGTGAAGAAGTCTGAATAGTACTGATCCAAACCTCTACTTTCTGGTAATAATAATCTTTGCCGGTCTGGCGTGAGACTAGCGCATCTAGCTTGGCTCGCTAGCAGAGTCAATTTCCAAAATCCGAACCTTTTTGCGTTGGCGCCGTAACCATTCGCCGGCGAATTTTTTAAAACCAATTTAAATTTACCACCGGGCTGTAAAAGGTGGATAATAAGTTTTATGGGCCGTGGCCACTGGCCATCTGCGATCCGTCATAGGAGCAACGTACGTTTCGCTGAAACTGATACATCCTCCGATGCCATAACCGAACGAACAGTCAACCAGTTACATCTGTCCGGTGGTGCTGGTAGATATGTACCTCGAAACGCCAGATTGTTTCTCGTGGCCAGCATCCCCGTCGCGTCGCGCTGTCTCGAATCGATGCAAAAAAACTCGCCGTTCCGAGGGTGGGCGCCGTCGATGCGCTCGCGAACTGGTGCGAAAAGATCGCAGTGGCGCAGGAGAAAAGGCCGCTCGGGCCACTACGACTACGAGCTCCGAGCTTTTATCGCTTACGGAACTGCCAAACACCTGTGGAATAACGCCGCCGCCACCGCCTCTGCCGCCAAGTACGTCGTTCCCGAAGAACAACGAAAGTATTTAATACGAGCCAACCGCAAGATGGGATTTTATTGCTCGCCCCGTTGGAACTGTAGGACCGAGAACTGTTTTGTCTGCATGTCTTCCGTTGTATCTTGAGATACTCCAAACAGTCCTCAGGAATTTATGACCCTCCTGAATCACGGACGAAAATTTCCATCGTGATTTCACAGGTTTTTTTTAATACGCCTAGAAATTCTTTCAGAATAGCTTCATACATAAATCCTCTTAAAATCAAGATTCCTATTGACTCGTCCGACTTGCTGTGCAAAATATCAAGAACAGCTTGACAGAAATTCTTAACAATTTTCAAACCATCACCTGTAACGTAGTTAATCTACATTCGTTCCAGGCACCAACTATTCTTTCTCTTGGCTACCAACCACATATTAATAGCGAATGATGAAAAAAGCCTCTGGTTGAGAAAAGAAGCTAGCAATTTACCGCAATAAATTTCGAGTTCGGTCAGGCGATAATTAAGAATAAGGGTGATAGATAAGACGAAGAGAGATATATCCGGGGTAAAGTAGTGAATCTCACAGAGTCACGGAATACCAGGTGGCAGAAGGATCGGGGGTGGCATAAGCATAACAATCGGGCTCAGAATCGGTTGTAAAGTCAAATGCGATACTTGGCTGACCGTTTCGCTATGGGGGCAGCTTCCCCTCGCACTTTCAGGATCGGGAACGCTGGTTCGTAGCCATGGTAACCGAAGCTCATAATGATCTTGGAGCAGCGTCCGAGAGTCCGGCGGGTGGGTGCACCCTTCTCACTTACGGACACGCTCGAAAAGCGGCCGCAAAGCCCCGTAAACGGGCTAGCCTCGCCGCACGCGGCTCTCTGCTATGCCATTGCCACCGCGTACCGTTCGTGCCCCCCGCTCGTGCCTCCTCTCGTGCCTCCTCTCGTGCCACCCTCATCGGCAGGCTCATCTTATTACAATAAAGTTATCGCAAACTTCGTTTCGCAGCGTTGATCGCCTGGCGTATATAACCCGCTGCGGGATTATCGGATGTATCAGGCTCGCCGGAGACCAGACCAACCCGGCATCCTTGAAAGCGTTAACGCGAACTACCGGCTTTAGCCGACACATTTTCCGCGTGATTGTTGGGGTCGCGTGAGCGAGTCAGAAAGCTGCTTGCTGCTTCCATATGCGCTGGCTGATACTCCTAGTGTGTTTTTGCCTCCCGTGAATGTTGCACGAGCGAAATAGCCGGCCCGCTAGAAATCTTGTCAATTTTGCACGCACCGCAGTATGTTTATTTGATGCACTAAGTGAAACTGAATGATGATGTCCATTGTCCCAGGGGACTTGTCGTATCTTTGGGAATGGCGCGTTAACGCCGAGGAACTTACTCCAAATTATTCGTCTACTGGTAGAATGCGTTTTAGGGTGACTCGTAAGGATGTCGCGTCTGGCTAGGGTACTAATTCTACTGATGCCTTTAACGCTACTCCACGAGTTCGTTTGATACGTTGTGCATATGTTAATTAAGTCGATAGAATTTTTTCTGATAATCCAACTGTACACTGGTTTCGTTATTTTCCCTGTTACTTGGACTCCGATGATTATAGAATAAACTTTGATTAAATTGGTAAGGTAAAATGGACTTTGGTTGGAATAGGGATTCGTTCAAGCCGCGGTAGATGTTTGCGCCATGGAATACCGTGGTGGTCGGCAGCTCGGTGCATTATGCAAAACGAAGTAACGCGAGCTTTTTATAGCGTGTGCAAACCCGAATTAAGGCTGGCTCTAAGCGGGTTGTTTCCCTAGAAGCTAGAAAGCCACAGCGCCAACCCAAGCTCGCCAGAGTCCGACGAGTGGCGAAAAAAATGGACCTTAACTCAATCTGTACCACCACGAAAACCACGGGTTGGCCTATCAATTTTTCAGCAGCAATTCTCATTTCGGCGAAATTTTATACCATAAAAAAATAGGAGCTTTCTAACCCTTCTGCGCGAGGGTGTTACACCGAGGGGAATGCGCCAGAAGAGGAGAACTGAGGGACGCAGTAATGCGAAACGCATTCATTTCGACGAGCTTGCATTCGCGATGCCGTGGTCTGGTATTTTAATTAGCTTTGAAACTATAAAAATTACGTGGTTAGGAATATAATCGCAGAGCGGCTGGCTATTAAATTAAAGCGTCGCGATTTATAGCACCTTATCTTTGTCGAGTTTCACTACGGTTGCGAAACGCAGTCGTAACAAGTCCACCTTTCGTATGCATAATCTCATGCATACTTTATTCGAGCGAGATCAATGCGTAATCTACAGTCACCGATACCTTTCGGGACAATAACAGGCATAACGCATTGCTCCGATAGTGAGTCACGAGAGTCTTACGGCATATAATTCTCGCGGTGAGGAAAATTAATTGTAAAAGTTTAATTAGTAAGAGTGAGCTGGCACGAAGTACCTTGGAAATATGGCACAACGACGAGTTGATTGCAAGCAGCGGATAAGAAGGTTTTAGTTCGTTTCGTAAGGCAAGAAGAGAGCAGCTGTTGTTGGCGACGACGATGGTGGTGACGGTGGCGGCGACATCTCCCGATTCAGCGGCTCGCGTTCGCGCGCGCGCGTGATCTCCACTAATTAAAATGATTTCCGTGCGATCTCGCTGAATAATTTGATCTTCTTAATCACTGGACATTCATCGCATGAAAGAGTCTTGATTTTAAGTGCGGCCTCTAATAATTTCTAATAGCGAGACGCGCTTCCTCGCGGCCCTGTCATTATATGCCTCTTTCTCCCTTTATCTCTCTCTCTCCACTCCTTTCCTCTCTTTCTCTTTCCGTTTGCACCCTCTTCCAACGGCACACGTCCACCGCCCTCCGCGCACGAGCCGCTTATGCAAATTATCCGAGGGTTAATTTCAGCCCCCTTTTTCTCGCATTTCCCGCTGCATTCGCTGGCAGTGGCACCTCCTGCCGAGCACTAGCTCGAGCGTGAGATCGGTCCGCTCGCGGAGGGTGTTGCCAGACGCGATCGAGAGCGGCGGGTTGCGACGGAATCGAGATTTTCGGGATTCGGAACCCGTCTATGGCCGCGAGAATGACGACAACGTGGCCATTTAAATCGCTAGGGGCCCCCCCGATATTTTCAGAACGCCGGACACTTCGGTTAAATTTTAGAAAAACACGCGTATGCTGGCGAGGCCGCGTACGCGCACCGCGAAGCGAGAATGAAAAATGGACTTTAAAATCGAATAGCTCCTGTCATATTATAAATTGAATTTTGGCTTCGCAGCATGTACCGCGGAATTTTTTTTCCTCCTTCTCGGTGCGCACCCCCTCGACGCCAACCCCCTGCTGCCGCCGACTCCGCCGCCACACGCCCTTTGCCATACCCACCTATGAACAGCGGCCATCTCCTCCCCGGTTTCCGCGAATTTGCCCGTTTTTTTCGAATGCCGATCGCGGCCACCGTATCGAATATTTTTGACGAATTGATAATGAATGCTCGAGGAGGGAGGCTATCTGCGTAGCCGCTGTCCGCTCTGTTCCATTCCGTTCCGCGTTAACTGCCGCTGCCGCTGCCAGCGACGTGCACCACGAATTTATTACGATTATTGCCGCGGAATTTATAACCGCGCCCTTGTAAGGTCGAGGCGACGAGCTTTTTGCCATCGCGACCTCGGAAAAAGCTTGCGGTCCCTCGAGCGTTGGTAACCGCTGGCTCGCATAATTACACTCTTTAATTCGACAACGCGCGGTAATTTGTATAATGAGACCCAACGTAACATTCGATTCAAGAAGGACTCGACCAGTGGGATCGATTAAAGGACCCTAGCCCGCTGGTGACGCGTTCTATTTCCGACTGACGTCGATATAACGCTGCTCATTAGAGTTCAATTCTTACGGTGGCACTCGAACAATGACTTGCAGCTGCGTGATTCCGCGAGAGCACGTGTTCGGACAGTTAATTAGCGTTATTCACGTGAATTAGAGTTTCTCGCCGCGTAGTCAGACTGCCCTTGCCGGTAGGGAAATTAATTAAAAGAGAGATAACGGTTGAAACGATCACCGGAGACTTCGCGGTGCAATGTTGTTCTCTTATTCTGTGGATCAAGATAATGCTCGCAGCCTTGAAGTACCTGCGTACTTAGTGAATAAGGTGATCGCCCTTATGCGAGGCTCCAGTGCACTTTAATCTTTACAACCTGTATTAGCACATTATACACTCGGTAAATTATATTAATTAAACTTCTTCTCGTGATCGTATCTCGGATGAATCTCCTGGGATCGTGCAACTGGAACGAATGAAACGCCTAAAGCGAGTATCGCAATAATTGCTCTGATAATAGTCTCCACAGTTGATCAGTTATGCGGCTTTCATGTAGGAAACTGTTTCGCATTTATATCTTCAAGACACAGTTTGTACATGCAGTACAGTTGCATCGGCCACTCCTGGGCCATTAAATTGTCGGCTTCGTTTGCTTTCGTCGTACAGAAGAGACTCGAAAGGATCGGGGCCCTCTTTTTGTCGGCAAAGGTGTAGAATGGTCTGGACACGAATCAGTGGAAAAAAGTGCGAATCCGTCTAAGAGTCCCTCAGTACCATATAATCGAGTAGTTCCGCCAGAACCGAGCCGTTATCCGACACTGGCCAGTCTCATTATGCTAAGCACCAGAATCGATAGCATTAGAACAGCAGACCTTCCGTGCTCCCCCATGGCAACGACCTTTCTCGCCGCTCGCTCGATTCGAACCCTTTCGTTCGTGCAATCACTGCCGGCATAATCAGTATGCAAAGTCCCGACTGGGTCCAACGTCGACGAATTCGTAGCGGTAGCAGCAGCACTAACAGTAGCACGAGAGCGCAAAGCATTTCGGGAAACGGCGGCCGTACGTTCGATTTCCTGCGGACTGGATGCTCGAATCCTGATGTTCTAGCACATTTGTAAAACCCTGCTCTGGGTGAGCTGAGAAATGACCAATTTATCATTTCGTCCGAGTAACCGATGCGCATAAATTGCAAGTCGAAGTTACGTACCGAAAGTTCCAATACCTAATCCAGCAATATGTAGAGCCGAGTGGCTCGAGTAGATCATAATGGAATTTTAATAGCATTTTTACCGTCTTTCGCAACCCCCCCTCTCCCACTCAATAGCTCCTTTGGGTATTCTACACCGTCTTAAGCTCCATCGGCGGTGGAAGTTTTGGGCTGAGCTACTTTCGAATTACTTGGCGACTGAGATGCAAGACGGAACCGGTTTATTACGCACGAGGATGGAATTGATTGATACACTGAGCTTCGCAGGATCCTGGGGTATCTTAATGTTCGAGCAACGAGTCCTTGATCGTGGGACAACCCAGTAGCTTCTCCCGGTCAAAACTTTAGCGATGTGCACGTCGAAGCTAAACTGTAGCAAGCGGGAGTTATGCGGATGTGGAATAAATAATATATGCCGAAGGATAACGAATGATCCGAAGAGGAGCAGCCTCCGAGGAACTCGAATGCAAAATCTTGAGTTAGTTCGTAGCTAGGGAAAAGCTTTCGATGCGAAATGGGGAGACTGCCAGTTGAGGAGTATGTTATTCCGAAGTATCAGGCTTAATTGGGACTTTGAATCTACAGTATGATGCATGCTCGAGCACTGAAAAAGGCAGTGCAGAATGGTGGACTGTACGTTCGCTTATGGGTTCCAGGGAACACTTGTCATACATCAATTCGTTTCCTCTCGTTATCCGACCTTTTCCAAGTTCAGTTATACTAATAGTCCGCAGGACAGGGTGGCTAGTGGTCGCCAGAGTAAGAGATCTTAACGCTCGGTCCAAACAAGGGAATTTGGGAAGGGCAAGGGGAGGAAATTATCGCTAGCTCTCGTTGCGGATCGGTCGAAGGTCTCCAGTAAGCTGGAAGGCACTCAGAGAGGGAGCGAACGTAGCGAGAGGCATTTGCATCCAAGTGGCGTCCGTTAGCAATCCTAGCCCAATAATCCCTGTTCCACGTCGTCTATCGGCAGACGCTATCGGCTAATGACAAAACTACAGGCTCCGACAGTGGCACATCGGCCTCGACGGTGGACGTCGGTATCAAGTTGTTGCCAGTCCAGTTCAGTTGGACCCTCGCTCGCTGGCCGAATGATAATTTGCAGGCCCTCTTCCTCTGCTCACCATTCTCCTCCTCCAGCGTCACCACCAGCAGTAGCAGTGTGCCAGCAGCAACAGCACCGCCAGCAATAGCGGTAGTAGCACTGCCAGTGGCGACAGCGAGCAGTGCTACCTCTTGCGGAGGTGAACCCCGCACCCTTCTACGCCGATCTCTACCTCCCTGGAACTCGGCCCTGGTGTCGCCCCTCTGCGTTCATGTCCACCCTTTGATTACGTCATACCCCTCGCCTCCCCGACTCCCAATCCTCTAATTATATTCACTCGGCGCTCCGACTCTCCGGCTCCAGGGGGTCCAATTCCGTTCACCTTTCATTACGAACTGGCTACGATTCCAGCGATCGAACCAGCTGCGTTTTTCTCTCTCTCCTCGCTTCATCTCCGCTCCCCCTTCTCCGCTCGAATACTCACTCGAATACTCGCCGGCTTTGGATACCTCTTCGTCTTGGGTCTTGGCTCTTGGCTCTCTGTCTTCCTTCCTCCCCAAGCCTTCCTTCCGCAGTCGTCGGATTCTAGCGTTGATGGTGGAAGGTGCATGTGCAGCTCGCGACTGGAATGGTACCTAGGAATTTCCGCGTGCGTGCTTGCGGGAGTAGTACGTGCGTGCTGGTTCCGCTCGTCTACCAATCCCGCTTTCTCTAGTTACTGGGATTAAGTCCCTCGATAACCAGCTGTATTTCTCATTCTCTTCGTTCATTCTCTTTGTAACTTTAATCATTGGAAAATCGGCAATTATCCTGCTCTGCTGCTCTGAGATGTTCCATGGTAAAGGAGCTGATGTTTTCTAGTCGTATTTCCTCGGCTTTTTCATTTCGCAGTTTCAAACTAGTGAGCTATGTCGCTACTCTTTTTCTTCTTCTCGACGTCTCAATTCCGGCGTGGTTCAACGTATTGTGTCTTGACAGTCGCGTGAATCAAATTGAAGTAGATGTGCTTAAGCAGTGTCGAGCAGTTGTGTTCGCTGGGTGTTTCGAGAGCCCAATTTTATGGATGCAGTAAGACGTTGGGCAATAAGAAGAAGCATGGACTGTTGCATGTCAGCGAGTGCTTAGACATAGTAATATTCAAAAGAGGGGGCGTGTTAGACTGGCTACCGTGCTGCGGCGTCGCACCGCGGGATTGGACCTGGTCGACGTGTTGATTATAAACTAATGGGCCTTGAAATATAGACATATTATACGCGACGCTGCCGGTTATTACTTCATAATTTCGGGAAAATTATTAAGGAAGGAAGCGCCTGTCTGCTCGCGTAAGAAAGCTTAGCTATGTTATCTCCAGAAGATTTAAGAGAATCGCGCCCCACGAATAAGCCGCTTTATGCATAAGAGATTCGAATACACTGCGCGTTTGGATGACCCCGTGTCAAGTTTCATTCCGCTAAATCTTTCATAATGAATTTACATAAAAACCGCCGAGTTATTTTCGTTACGCTAGACTAATTAGTTGCCCGCCACGTTTAATTCAATCAACGCCATCGATTAAAATCTATTTTCGATAGTCTGATTCCCAACACACCATTCCATCGATTGACACTCTCCTGTTTCATAACGATGCAAGAAGTCGTAGCCGGAAGTTTTTGCATTGACGCGATAGAGAATCGTCGTCGAGTTGGCAAAGTTATAATCAGGTCATTGAATTGAAGGGAGGGCGTTAGGAATACCAGGAGTGTCCAGCTAAGCGCAGACCCAAATGGTCCGAATTCTGCGTAGGAGCGCCAGAGGATGGTGGACAAGGTTCCGGTTGGCTCCTCGAGTGAGAACCGAGCGGAACTCAAGGCAGCTTGGTCGTTGGCAGCCTGGAACTCCATTATTACTCGCCAATTAGCCATGATTAAAATATTTTGGCATCTCGCATGCATCGAGAATATTAATATACAAGTGAAGGAAAGAGAGAGAGAGCGAGAGAGTGAGAGAGAGTGGTTCTCGGGGGTTGGATCGGAACGAGAAGGGATGAGCAAGAACGATTATATGGAAATGCGTGACGCGATCGAAAGGAAAGCTCTCCTTCATTGATTAAATAATCCCTCGAAAGCTTCCGATAATGACTTATTTATTACGCCAATTATGTTGGCCCTATTAGCCATGCTAACGCCGTATGCTAACGCCGCGGTATTCGAGATATCATTGCGATCGTAAATTTTGCGAAAATTACCGGACAATCGTCGTTAATTGCATATTTATACGCGCGGCTAGTTAGTCAGTCGGTTAGTTTTATGGTGACACAGAGACTGGCCGCTGTCCGCGGAGCATGTAGCCCACCTGATAAAATACTCTCGGGCTCCACCGTCATATGCTCGAGAGATAATCGCTTCCACTCGCATTATCGTGAAATGCGAGCCCCGATCGCGGAAAACAATTTCGGAGGGCCAGCGGCCACCAGCCACCCGGCGGCGGCAACGACGACCGTGGCGATGCTCACAGTGAGGTGCAGTACGACGCGACGGCCCTCGTGCGAGCTAGCGATAAATTTTTCTTTTCGAAAAATTCCCAAGTTTTTATAGGGCGCGAATACTGTTACGCTCGCTGATGGAAACAACTAATTACTTTCATATTTTGCCCCGACTCCGCTTGTTTATACAGAGGAAATATTATTCCAATTTGCAGAAAGAACTGCAAATAGCATTACGCGATTTTACACGGACCTGTCGCGTAATAGCGATTTAACCGTGTATCAATCTTTTTAGTTGGAGCTTACGTAGAATTGAATTATTAATTAAATCGCGACGATTCAAGCTCTCGTTAACGAGGGATTCCGAATGGAGACGGTACTTTTTACGGAAATGAGCCCAGCTCCAAGGAGTTTAATTGTATGAAGACAAGCCGCAAAACTTGGCCAAAACGCGTCCCGATGGTAATTCGAATAGGAAAAGGATCATAATTCTGTACCGAGGTCTGCCATAATTCTCACGATCTTATCTAATCACTGCGACTGCATAAATTACCGAAAATTTAGGCATAGTTTCGCCCTTTCGACCCACGCGCTGAGCCTCAAAATTACGTGCAAATTCTTCGAACTTCCAGAGCGACGATAATTCAAAAGTTTCGAGAGCGCGCTCGGGCCATTCGGTTATTAGCTATTTGTCTCCGGTGAAATAAGAAGCTCCCCTTGCAGGAGGATCCGAAGCTTACGTTCGACCCACCACTAGCCCGACGTTTGGCGTTCGGCGCTTGGCTGCGTACAAAATGGATTTGACCGGAGAATTTTTCAATTTCGTCCCGAAACTACTGCGATCGGCCGAGTCGAGCGGCGATGCGGAATCGTGAAAAATTCAGACAAACTCGAGATCGTAAGATCGAGGCTAGCCGAGGAAAATATTCCATGCAAAAGCATCCCGTTACCAGGGCGGTGAGGTCATTCCAATCCTTGTAATGGAGGTCCGGTGGTCGAATTTAATTCGAATACGGTATAGCGGCTAGGGTGACGGCCTGGCCAGGAACAGAACCAGAAGAGGGTCGCTAAATATTCAAGCATTACGGCTCTGCATAAATTCATTTCATTATAGCGCCACCAAACATTGCTTTTGATGCTTTCCGCCCTCAGCCCCGCAACTAAGCCACCCGCACCGCAGCTAGTATCGTCCGTAACCTCCTCGCCGTGCCTGAGGGCGCTCGCTTGCATCGTAGCCCCTCGCACGCCGAACCACCCAACCCCTCTTTCTCACTCCATTCTTCTCGATCGCGCCCCTTCGCCCTCTAAGTACCGTCAGCTCCATTCGGGCTGCGATTCCAGACGAGTGGCGCGAAAGATCGAAAATAATTTCCCCGATATCGCATTCATTTCGGGGCAAGCCACCCACTCCTTTTGCTCCTTTTGCTCCTTTTGGACCCCGGCACCTGAGCCTCGCCGATAATCCAGCTAACCCGAGCTTCGCCGCGCCGAGCCGCACTGCGCCGCGTCAGTTCACCACCACCATTTGACTTTGCGATGAGTCTCGACCATGGAATTGCCTGATTTCGTGGAAACTCATCCCTCGATACGCCGCCGATGATGGACCCATGCCCAGTTTGTCTGGTTTGTCGCCGCCGCCGCTTCGATAATCTCCTTAGTCCGATGCTATTTAGCCACTTCCAGATTATTGTTCTCCATTGGGAAGGGATAGTTGGCATTGGCATTGTTGATATCGGAGTGAGAATCTTTGGCTTTGCCCCGACGCTTTGAGGGTTAGTATCCAGTAATGGTCCAAAGGGAGATGGAGGTTCGTCGGGGACGCGAATATACGTATATCGGGACTCACACTAGGATACGATCGGTTATGGAGACTAAATTACGGTGTAGTTTTTTCGCAGGCGTGCCGATACGCTCGCGCAGGCATTATTCAGCTCGTCGGGAGGCTCGATCTGGGCTCATCGAAGTCACGATACGTCAGTGGCACGCAGAGAAACGCGGGGCACCCGTGGTCCCGGCGCGCAAAGCGTGGCAAGCGAGGCCGGGCTAGCCTCCTCTCTCATGCATATGGAGCGTTTCATTATATTAAACCCTTTCAATGTATAATTTACTTTTGCGTGAGTCATTTGAGGTCCGGCCTCTGCGCTGCCTATGCCACTGCACCAGCGTAGCGTGGTGCGGCGCGGCACGGCGACACAGGCCTCTGCAACATCGTCGGACCGAAGATAGCCCCTCGATAGAACCGATAGACCGCTCGGTATACATTATCCTCACGCGCGATTTTCACGGAAGTTTTGCTTCCTTCTCACCTTTATCGCGACAAACGCTTTTTGCATACGCCGTCGCTTAGGAATCCAGCGACAAAACTCCCTCTTCGATTCGACGATCATTCCAAATCCCTTCGAACCTACAAACCAATGATTTGGATTTTTCAAATATTTCTCTGACAGAAATCCTCTTTACAAATTACTCAAAAGTGCAAACCTTCCAATAGTGCGGCTGCCCTTGAGGGAAGCTCCAGTCGCGCATCGTCCTTTGAAAATTAATTAACGCGGTGAAACAAATTGCACTGTGGAGGGACAAATAGACTGAGAATGCGCGGCGAACCGACATGGACATTTTAATCAAATCGTCAGTACCTCGGGATACTTATGCGGAAATTGTACAGTTTCAGCATAAGTATCGGTGTTCCACGTGTTTTTCTGTATTTTCGCAGTTGCGTTTCTCTCGTTTGCTCGACACTCCTTGCACATACGTTCCTATGCACGTAGGGTAGGTAGGTACGTTATTTGCATAGATATCAGCAGCGCGGTGATAAATCTGCCCTATAATCTACACGTACGGTCATTATTTGTTTAACGAGGATGCATCGCGGATTCGCGCGGTCATCAAGGGGGAGAGGAATGGAAGAGACCGGGTGACGAGCGTTCGCGAGCACTCGCGAGAATCGGCCGATTGCTCGCCCGTTATTGCCAGTCGGCACGCTATCGTCTTATTATATCGGCATTATCGGTGTCATTACGATGCGGTGAAAATTTAGCTGCCTCTCAAGCTGGACCATTCCGTAAGCAAAAGGAAACGCGGAGAAGAGCAAGCGGCGAATAGCACCAGCCACAGCACACACTTTATGCGGGTTCGATAATGTGGAATTAAGCGTCCGCGGGATGGACGCTTGTACAAACATTCCAGCTGGGCGAGGAAAACTTATTAGATCGCGGCAGAGGCTAATATCCCAGCGGCGAGTCGTCCAATCTCCCATTTGCATCGGCGCGATTATGGCTCTAATTAACGAAAGGCTCGGTTCATTATGCAAATGACCGTAATAACGTATGAGCGAGTGCATAATTCTCAGTGCACGGTGCCCACTTAGAATGTAATATAACAAAGTAAAGTGCAATTACTAGCGGCGCGGAGGCATTGTTAATTAGCGACTTCGGGCTCCTTTATTATTCGAGTACGGACTCTCAGTCGAGTCGCGAACGGACAAATAGGCGGAGCTACGAAAACATCAGAAACACAGAGGGAGTCTACCGCGAGGGAAGAAAGAAGAAACAATATATCTCTTATTACCGTCGCAATTACCCTCGAAAGCACGAGCTGGAAAGTACCGAACGATTCTGGGTACAGAAGGGGGCGGTGCGCCTAGTCGTGGAATCCTTCGGGCGGATTGGCTGCCGGGGGCGGATCAGAATGCGCTCGAGATGAAATGCATTCGAGCGCATTTTATGCCTTAATGTCACATTAATCGAATGTGAAGAATACATTTGAAAGATTGACGAGAGCATCTCGATGGGAACAGAATGGCGTGGCACGACGCGGCAACTTACCAAGGGAGACGCGCAGTCATTGTCGGTTTGCAAAACGATTCGAGGGCATCGAGTACATCCCTGGGAGCTCGCTTGTTAATTTGCGTGACTCTTTGCGGATCCTGCACCGCACAAAGTCCCCGCTCCCCGGGTATTGACGATCTCGCACGATATTATTGAAATATGCATGAGGCGAATGCTGAAAATCGCCGGATTAAATTCAGTAGGAATTAAAAGGAAATGTTACGTCCGATCGCGTGTTATTGATGTCTCCCTCCGGGACTCCTTGTCCGCTTGGGCGGGCGTGCACGCGGAAAACCGTGTACGTCAGTATACACCAGTGCGTGCGTACTCTTGCTCTGTGTCTCCCTCGAATTCGCGCGCGCGGGTGCAGATGTCTAAAGTCTCTCCGCAAAAGGGATGATTATTTCAAAGGAGATTATTTCGTTTTTACGTGTCAGCGTGCGCCGTAGCACAACTCTGCTGAATGCCGGTGTATTTCTATGGAGGAAAATTGTACGACTGAAGACAGAGCGCTTTTTTCTTCTTTTTTTTTTTTGTTACCCGAGAAAACACACGAGCGGCACTCGCCACCGGACGACCCTTGCTTCGACGGATAAAAGTTACATTAATTTTCAGGATGTTTCGTCGACGTTAAAAAATATGCAAACCACCCTTTTTACCCGTCAGAGCGCGGCAGCCGTATTTCGGTAGCTCTCGGAGCACCGGAGCGACGGGGTCCGTCGGGTGAATCGGACATTCACAGTAACACAATTAGACCAACAATCGATAGGAGCGGCTAGTGATGAATATGAACCAGTCCGTGCACTGCCGAAAAATGTCTTGAACCAGACCAGGGAGAAATGCAACTCGACGCTGAAGCCGCTCCCCGTAAAGCGACCCACCCTCCGAGGCCGAGGAGGAGTCCGCAATCTATAGGAGTGTGCGTGCATTCCGCGAGCATTGTCAGCGCAAACGAGCTGCCTTTGCGAGGAGAAAGAGCTTCAGACGCTTCAAGCTTTCAGTCTTCCTTTCCTCGAGTACATGGTCGAAGGTACGCGATATAATCGAAGCCATATTCCAAAGGGCGTATTGGTGCCCTCAAGATTTAATTGACACTCTGAATCTCCACATATCGATTCCGTCGTCGTCGGGCCGCCGCGCCATTCCGCACCACCAACGACAACGTTCATCGGACCAGGCATTACCCGCAACAACAGCTTAATGCATGCGCGATATATAATAAATGCAGTCGGGTGCGGTGCGGCGCGGCTTCCTCTTCCCGAGGCAAAAGAATGAAAATTAATTAATGCGGCGTAAGCTTAATCCGCGGGGACGTTCCGTGTTCGAGCTCGGGAAGCGTTTGAACTTTTCGCTAGGAGCCACCCTGACCACCTACACCGCCGTCACCGGCGTCACCGGCGTCGCCGCGCTACCGCCTTCCCCTTGTCCAGTATAGGATTTCATCCCCCATCCTTCGCGGCCGGCTTCCACACTCCCATCCCCAGCGAGCCATCCCCTATCTCATTTGGCCTCATTGTGCCTTAGCGTCCATTGTTTTTTAAATTACGAACCCCACTTCTCTTGGACAGAACTCGATTTCAGTTTTTGTTGGTACTGTCACTTGCCTGAAATGCTTCTCGCGATCCATTCACCCTGGCGTGTCTTTGCTGGCTTAGCTGAAACGTCCTCGCGGCCGATAATCAAGCGGCTTCGTGGGAATGCCGAGAGGACGCATTGTGAAAGAATCAACTAACACCGCGTGTGATCCTTAATTCGCGTTCCTCTTGGTAAATCGGACAGGGTGTGCAAGGTATGATATTTAATTGGACATTTTGAGACACGTGAAATAAAGTTTACAAGTTGTCACGGAGACGCGGATCATTTACTATCCACCCCGTTCCTCTAAATCGTGAGCCTAATCGTATCGAAATCCGTTGAGTGGAATCATTTCCCTTTTCTGAATCCAAATTGAAAAGTTCATTCACCCAGTACCGTCAGCAGGTCCGAAAGAGCAACGAGCGTGTCGATGCGCGTGGGATCATTCACTCGGTCAAGGTTACCGCAATCGCATTCGGGCGGCGAGCAACGCTGGCACAAATATTCCATGATTTTCCGAAGTATCCAATGATCCTCCCCACCCAGTGTGAACGCGGTCGGGTGGTCGTAGTGGGTGCGATAGCCGGAGGGTGGTAGCGGCAGTGGTAGCGGCAGTGGTAGCAGTAGTGGTAGCGGTAGCTGGGGCGGAGGGGTGCGTCGGGCGCATTCTTTCGAGGAGCACGCACTCGACCTTCCGCGTCAATAGCTGTCATCGATAACGCCCGAGCATGACACTTTCGCGCGCCTGCCCGCCACCACGACCCATTTGCCGGCATAAATCATTGGAAACGAAAACATATCCCCACGGCCACGCAAATTTGCCAACAGGCGACCGCAGCCGCGAGCGAGAGGGTACGCGAGCGAAAAAGAGAGGCCTCCGGCGGCTGGCCGGCCAGCAGGCAGTCCACCAGTCAGGCCGGCCGGTGCCTGGGTTCGCGTTCGCGGCGGGGGAGCGGGAGAGCGTGACCAGCGAGAGCGCGTAAACAAACGCGAAATCATGACACGGCCGTGTACGCGAACCCCGTGGCGCGTGTACACACGGTCACGAAGAGCAGGGCCGCGATGCGCGCTGGTGGTAGCAGTGGCTCGGTGCGAGTAAGAGAGTCACGATCGAGCGAGCGAGCGAGGAAGCGAGCGTCAGTGGCCGGCCGGCAGAGTCAGCGGATAAGCGAGAGGGCAACGCGCGAAAGCCCGTGGGCTCGAGTGAGAGAGCATCGCGACCGGGCGCTACCAGAGGCGAGAGGTGTTCTAGCGTGGATGACTCGTCATTGCCGTGGGGCGCGCGTGCCACGCACACCCCGAGACCACCCGGCTCTTCGTGTCGGGACACGCTGCCGTACGCGTGTGCGCTTCGGCTCGCGCCCCGCGTCGCATCGCGAGCCACCGATACCACCGATGCGCTGCTGGCCTCGTGCCCCTCTGTGCCCGTGTGCGCTCTTCGGTCACTCTGTCGAGTTCTCTCTCACTCAGTCTTTCCCACTCTCTCTGCCCCTCTCTCTCTCTCGGTGACCATCAGTGAGCCGCGGTACAGGCGAACCGCGCGCCTGTGTTCTCCAGCTAACAGAGAGAGAGATGGTCGAGTCGCGCTCTCCGGTAGTCATCGCCCACACCAGCACCACTCAATTACTCGCGGCACGCTGTGGAATCATTTACCCAATCATTTAGTTACATCAACGCAGCGCAACGCAACGCGACTCCCGGCCGCACGGTCAGTTTCGCGGCTGAGCCGGCTGTTTCGATGGGCCAGCTGTGCGGGTGACTGGGGGACGAAGGAGGAGGGGGCAGCCGGTTTTCGGGTGACCAGAGGGCTGCTGGAATGAGAGAGATCTGCGGCCCAAGAGGACAGCTCACATGCCGAGCCTATTGTGTTTCGCCACGCGGGACCCGCTTCCGCTCACCCTCTCGCTCCCTCTCCATCGTTACCCTGTTGATTTCGCGTTATATCGTTATGATGACGATATAATAGCTCCGTTGATGCTTGCTAGCTAGATTTACTTTGATACGTTGGCCCAGCCGTGTTGCGGCTCCACTCTGCGGCTGTCTGGCATCGATGTGATCATCGGCCAACTGACACCGATTCGCGCATCGATGATACACTTAAGGAGTTCTCGTTCGGGGTTAATGATCGATGCTGTTTCAGAGTTCAGTGCATACACGAGGAGATCTTCTTCGAGGAGATGTTCCTCCAACTAAAACCGAGAGTAGACGATTGTTCGGGGGAAACGATGAAGGATCGGTTCCACCGAATGATTCTAGGATTTCCATGATGATTGCGCTCATGCCGAAACGCGAGATACGAGTGCTATCTAATGCCATCGAGTTGACGATCTAGCGGTCGGGTTTTGAACCCTGTCAAATTCATCGGCGACACACCCATTCGCGAGGAAAAATTTTTTCCGGGCTTTTCTCGCCTAATTGCGGCCGCAATAATTATCGGACGAGGTCACGCGGCGGAGAAGCATTAGAACGTGAGTGAAAAGACGATTACATTCGCGGGGGAAGGAAGTGGGAGAAAATGACGTGACAAGCCGGAATGGCAAAGTGTAGCATCAGCGGTTGTTCCATCACGCGGGGCCAATCGTAGCAAACTTCCATCCCCCGGCAAGTCCGGATGCATCCTCGAAAAGAGAAAAAAATCCATCGGCGTGGGTGGGGCCGGGCGGGTGGTATATTGCAGATCAATACAATTGCACGTTAGTGCTAATAAATAATAGGCGGTGGGAGCAGAAAAAAGCGCGCAATGCAGCAACGAACGCAACACACAAATAATACGCAATACATCAACCACGCCGGTAGGTCGGTACGTACGTACGTGCACCCTCTCATTCCTGTTCCCGTTCACGCTCTCGCTCTCTGGCCTGCGCGCTTCTCGGTCTCGCTCGCACCTCCACCTACGCCAGTCCCCTTTTTTTCTGCCCCGCACCTATAACCGTGCAAGCACCACCCCCGGGGCACCGCCATTTCCGGACAAATAAACTCTAGTCGACGTAATTTTTACGCTGCCCGCCAAACGCGACGAAAACCGAGGACCACCAGTACCACTACCACCATCACCAGTACTGTTTTGCAACCGAAAGACCAGAAATTCCTTCTTGCCCCGAGCATCTTTGCTACTGCTTTCCCTCGTGCTCTTCGTTTCTCTCGGTCAGCCGATGCAACCTGTCGGGAATTACCCGACAATGCATTACCCTATTGAGCCAATACAGCTCTGGGCCGTCATCGGCGAGTTTCCTCGCCGACCAAGGAGTTCATTGAGATACTCCTGCGAATGGGCAAATTGTTGCAAGACGTATTCGAGGGAGAAGATCGAGTACGGGGGTGTAATTAAAGCGAAAGCCGTCGAAAAGCCCTGAACACTGGGACTCAGAGGGGCAACAAATTAAGAAATGGGCGTGAACGGTGTTCCGAAGGAACTCAGACAATACGAGTAGCCCATACTTTTTGCCATTAATAAAGAGTGATTAATGTTATGCGGTCGAGGGCGGATAGGGTCAGCGCGCGAGGCACGAAAGGTCGCTGGCAGCGTGGCTGTCGAACATTAGTTAATTTTGAAAAATTGCGCTAAACACGCGCCTCGTGAATTGGCTTCTGGGGGGCTTTGGCAGGCCAATCGGGAAGAGACATGCACGTAGGTACCCTCTCTACCTTTAGCCCCGTGCAAACGCGACGACCAGGGGCTGGTAAACCCCTTCGCACCCCTAAAAAGCGCTCACCCCGCGTCCTACCTCTTGCCTCTTGCCCCGTACACCCATCCCACACCCTTCAACTGGCAACGACCCCAACCCACCCGCGCACACGTTAATGCCTGAAAAATGTACGGCAATTTTTTATTTTTTAATACGCTCCGTCCCTCTCGCTGGACGGCGGGCCTCTCACTCTTTCGCGCACTCGGTATCCTCGTTTCTAGCAGAACGATCGGATCGCACCCTCTCGCTCTCTCTCCACCCTTCGCTCCTCCAGCCCCACGGCGCGTATGTGTTATGTAGCGCCTCGTTCGGCTTCGGTTCGCTCGGTCGGGGCTCGGCTTTTTTCGCTCTATCGATAATTTGTTTGGATAATTTCCAATGCTATTGATCTAGATGTACATCCTGCAGGATGTATACAATGGCCATAGCGTCGCGCACAAAGCCCTGGCTGGAGGAACGACGCGGCGCCGTCGGTGACCAGCGCGAAAAGGGGGTGCGAGCGCATGCAAGCAAGCGGCAAACCAGCCAGACCAGGCAGACCGACCAGAGGAAGCAGAGGAAGCGGAGGAAGAGAACAACGCGAGGAGGGCAGAGGCGGATCAGGAGGCGGAGGTGGAGGCGCAGAGGTGGAGGCAGAGGTGGAGGAAATGCCAGAGGAGGGTAAAGGCTGATCGTGAGTTACTGACGTTTTAGTATTTATCCATCTACGAGCTCGTTTTCCGCGTATCCGCTTAGGCGGTGGAGACACGCAGATCGAGGGGCGATCGCGGCCGCGCCGCACCGCGTCGCGCTTCTGCGACCTACACGACCCCGGCCACGGCTCTAACGGAATACGGCCGCGCGTACCGATGTTCCTGTGCTCACTCGTTCGTTCACTCGCTCGTTCAGTCGGTCGTTCAGTTGCTCGTTCAGTCGCTCGTTCAGTCGCTCGTTCAGTCGCTCGCTTGCTCGCGTTCACGCGAGCGCCGGACGTTTCCCTGTAATATATCGTTAGCTGTAGGGTGGCTGCGAGGAGCGAGGTAACACTTTGATGAATCGCCCCCGTCGCCGATACCGCAGATCGACAGATACGCGGCTGCTACTGTCGCTCCCCACGGATTGCTGGTGGACGGTGCACGAGCAAAAAGATGGTGGCGCAGCCGCTTGCTGCAACCGTAGCCGAGGTCGAGGCCGACAGGTGCGCCGATCGTGGCTTTAAGGACTGGATAACCCTGTCAGCGCAGCCTCTATTGCCGCGCTTATGCACCGGATCAAAAAGAACAATGCAACCGAGCGATTTCTTTTTTATCCCCACAATCTACCAATCTTTTCCAGCGTTCCCAGTCTCTACGATATTCCGAGTCAGATTTGTTCTTTCTCGTATATACACTTTTCTTCCTTTTGTTCGGCTTATCTACGCACTTTTTACAGTGCCCTTTTTTCCTCTTCCTTTTGTTCGGAATCTTGCAGTAAGATGGAATTCGAACGCTGAAATGATCGTGACGAAAAGAATGTTGGTGACGATCAAGACAATACGATAATCTCGGGAAAAGTGGCGAGATGAGATCAGAAAGATAAAAGGGTGGGGTGAGATGAGACTTTTGCTCTTTGGGGTTGGTTTTCACCTCACTTAATCCCTCATAGCGGTCGAGTTGGTCACCGAGGGCGGTTGAAGGGTCGGCTCGTATGGATGCGCCGGGCTTCGTACCTTCGAGTCAACTTTTAATTAGCTTTTCCGAATTACCGATGTAGCAGAGTCCGATTTACCGTTTCACAGACTTCTTTACTTTGCGAACAAAGAGGGTGGCTTCGCGGCAGACGGGACCTTTCCCCTTTGTTCTACCGTGTTCCGTATTGGACAATGGCCAAGTCGCTGATTAAGAAGGTCTTAATGAAAACGTTTCAATTAGTAAGTAGATGCAATTTCCGATCTTGAAGCCGACTTCTGTCTCCTCATATTAGAGATCGTCGCCCTAACGAAAGATCATCGAATACCGATACTATTGGAATTCCTGTTTATTCTTCGTAGCGGCCTTCCCGAGCGACCAAACTTTTTCCCTTATTTTGTATCATCTTCTCTGTTCTCGCTGTGAAATCTTATCCGCAACGGCGAAAATGATCATCGGTGGTTGTGGCCGATATCGCGCGATGCACGCACGCGATGCAAATCCCTATAGGGTCGCGATTACGCAATTGATCAAGTTTTGAGGGAAAGGCAGATAACGGAAACTAGTCGAATTCGATTCAGTATTACGTAAAGTCCTATTAGACGTCGAGCGTACCGCTGTTTTCGATTAACGTTCCCGATAAACGCGATGTACACCAACGTAATGCGTTACGTCTGCCTGGCTGACCTATGACTCCGCTAATTAAAACACATCTCTAAACAATGTCAAGCGGAAGCGAACAATTCCTCTCCGCGCTCGCGGGGCAAATTATGACTTCCTGCCTCCCTCTTGTCTCTCCCTCGATTGCAAACCACGTGGCGTCACCCCCTTTCGACCGAAAGGTCCAACGACTGATAATGATATCCGCACACTGACGCAGACCTTACACAGTTTCAAGTCCGATAAGCTCCGAAACAGCGGGAATCCAATAGAATCAATTAATATTGTAATTACAGCTTTAATCGAAGACCGCATTTCCGTGCACCAAGCACATCTCCCTTCCCTATTTCACTCCCTCGGTTACTCTTTCTCATCCTCCGCCCCGCCCGGTCTCGATCCGCAGACCACTGATACCAGACTTGACTTTGCGATGCTTACTCACAGTCGGTCCAACATGGTACACAAACGTGCGGTCTTATATACCGAAGGAACGCTTCGGTGAACCGCGGAGTCTATTCGCTGCGATTTAACAAACGCATCGCCTTGCAATTCGCGGCTGCGATAGGACGCACTCGGTCAGAGTGAACACAAAGCTAGTTACAAGGTGTACTCTCTATTCTTCCTGGCAATGCAGGACAGCGGCAAAAGACACACGCGCGCATGGTGCATGCTCGCCTAATGAACATTCGACCAGCCGAACAATCGCCAGCGCGTCCTCTAATCACCTTTTTCACATGGGTAAAATTCGAAGTAACCCAAATATCTCGCAGCCCGGCAGCGCAGCTCTCATTCCCAATCTCGCGAAAGCCGTCGAATTCGTTTAACGAGAACGGCCGAGCGGTGGAGGCCTGTCGTCGAAAAAATCGTCGCCACACCCACCCCAGCACCCACCCACTGGCAGCCACCCCACGCGGGCCACCCCCCCGTTCCCTCTCCGGCAGCAGCCCTTCGTCGCACCGCGCCACGCCGAGCCGCGCTGCTGCGGAGCGGCACACACTAGCCGTACCATCAAGGTGCTCGATATTCCGCGCATTTCGGTATTTCCCAATTAATAGGAAAGCGCACGAGCGGCCGCTCACTCTTGCAGAAATAGCAGGAAAAAGGAGAACGCACCCACGCTCGGTCTCGCGGGGCACACAACCCCCCTTGCTCGCACGTATCCACGCGAGCCAGCTACATAAACAGGGACACGTGTACACATAAACATTCTTGCACCTTCACAGCCACCTCCTGCTCTCTCGCAGGGTAAGCTCGCCCTTGTATCGAGACGCGCGGGTACATTCACGCACACCATGGCGCAGGCGTATTTCGACAAAGCTTCTAACGCGAAAAAACGCGAGCGGCTGGAATCATGGAGGAGGCTGGGGGTCCGGCGGGCGGGTTCGGCGAGCGGATGCTCGAGGAAGACAAAGAGAAGACGAGGGCGAGGCAAGCGGTCAGAGCGAGAAACGGAGTGTGCGGCCGATTGGATAGAATCAGCAGTCTGCGAGTAACAATGGAGGGTTCAATTGAAAAAATAATTTAATGTGTCCTTTTAATTAAACAGAGAGGAGCGGAGGGTGGCGGGTAAGGATCGAACGAAGTGGGTGGCAGGGGGGATCGCGCGCGCGGATGGACGAGCCGATGCCTCGGGAAGAGGACACGCGCGCGATCAAGGCTAGAGAGGACGGTGAGGGAGATAGATAGAGAGGGCACAGGATCAGGAGGAGGATGAGGAGGAAGTGGTGGCGAGCAGCGGTGGCGGCGGAGGTGGATGAGGCTGTGGACTCGGGTGTAGGAGGCATGCAGGCATACAGGCAGCCAGGCAGGCGGACCGGCAGGCAGGCAGGAGGAGGAAGAGGTGGAGGCGCGGCTCGGATGGACGCGGAAATTTAAAACCTGATCAATTGATAGGACGGAATGAAAAAAGTAGGGTTGTGGGGTTGCGCGGGTAGCGGTGCCGGAGGAGTGGGTGCCACAGCGCATCGACAGTGGTGTGTGCAGGCGAGGCGGGTGAAGCGGGTGAAGCGGGTGAAGCGGGTGAAGCGGGTGAGACGAGCGAGGCGAGGTAAAGCGAGGCGGCGGGTGAGGTTGTAGGACGTGCGCTGGCCGGGCGAGGGTGAGGGTGAGGCCGCGGCGGCGTTGGCGGTGGCGGCCGAGGGCGAGGACGCGAACGCGAACGCGGACGTGAACGTGGACGTGGACGTGGACGCGGACGTGGACGTGGACGAGGGCGAGTGCGAGAGACCGCGCGGGGGTTCCGCGCGAGGGCGCCGCGGGGGGACGACAGCGGGGATGCCGCTGGCCCACGGTTCAGAACGAGTACGGAGGAGAGAGCAACCCGAAACAGAGGCCGCGGCGGAGCGAGAACGCGCCGCTGATAGAACAGGGGGGTCGGCGAGAGCGGCGGGTAGATGGGATTGCCGGGCATTATTCTGAAACGCGAATTTGTTCATTTGTTTCTTCCCTCTGTATGCGCCGCGGCGTGTGTGCATCCTTTTATCGACTGAAATCCAGGCTTCGAATTACCGTGCAAATGATTTTTTTTTCGAGTGCGCACTCGCGCTCGTACCTCCACCCCCGTCACCACCGCTACTACCCGTGCTCTCTCGCTCTCCTCTTCTGCCACTCTTATCGTTAGCGAGAGAGCGGCCACTGCTCCGCGTCCCGCTGCGGCCCGCTGCACCGCACCAGTCCGGCATCTCTCCTTCCTTCCACTGTAGCTCTGTCGTGCAACGCCGTCCACAACGGCCTCCCGCGAGCATCGGACTCAAAAGGAATTTAAAACCGCTGTCGGGGCCCGCCAAGCCGCCATCGCCATCGGAGCCACTAGCCACCATCGCCGCTGCCACCACTCGCCGCTGCGAGATGACGCGCGGCGAAACAAACAAAAAAAGTTACGAGGATATCCGCACGATCCTCGTTGCCCCAGGGCTTGTGCTACCCGAGTCCCGATTCCCGAAATCCAGCTCGGCCTCGACGGTCTCCGCTCCATCCCCTCGCCCTTTGTCCCCATCCTCAGTACTAGCTCGCACTTTTCGGACACGACGTCGCTGCTCGCTCGAGCGGCCTGCCCGATAATACCGACGAAATTTTTTCCGCCTCTCGCAAAACACTGTGGTTATCCTGAGAATCAGCCTGCAGCGAGAGGGCTTTTCGACACGTGTTCCTCTGGGGCTACGGGACCAAGCGCATCGAGGGGTAGTTCGGACAGGTCAGGGATCTGATCCCACGTACCTTACAAGTAAGCGGGAAGTAGGTGAGCACCGTGCGAGAACGTAGCCCGTATACGACCTACGTAGTAGTAGCAACAGAGAGGATTATTCTATCGACAAACTCCACGAAGGGATCAGAACGACCGCAATGCTATGCAGTAGTACCGCGAAACTTTCCAATTTCGCTTGACGAATAGCCGCGATCGAGTTCATATGCAGACTCATACGTGGCCAGCTATTATCGCGATACCAAATAACACCTTCGGGAGCCTCTCCTACGTGTGGCGACTGGCGCGTCCACTGCTCTCACAATCAGTTTATTTCGAGCCCAGTCGCAATACCACTCCCATTAACAATAAAAACTCTGATCGCGAATCACTAGCCACCTCGTTGAGGGGGACGGTGCTCGTAACGTTTTCATGGACTCGAAGAGGAGCTTAGCAAAAGGCACAAAAGCTTAGTGAGGATCTTTAAGGAAGATATTTGCGGTTGGCTTACTGCAGTGGACCTCGTTAAGGGCGAAATCGAGCCGGTGAGTGAAAGGGCACGAGGGACACGCCAGAGGGACGATGCGACGCTGTCGAATGGACATTATTACGAGACGAACTGGACCATAGATAAACTTCTGACTCCGGAGATCTAGAAGCAGCGCACCGAGCAATATGAAACTCCTCGATCTAATATGGCTTGAGGCGGCGACGAAGCGTGACGTCACATCCGTCCCATCCACCGGTCATCTTGAATATTGAGTCAACCGCCGGCCAAGCGGAAGTTATGAGATTCGGATTTCAACCCCCCGATCTCCCGATCCGCGTTTATATATCCCAGTGACTTCGTTTCGGCTCGATGAACGGCTCCTGAAACGGCCCGTCGACTTTCCCATTGGCACGACGCTCTACCTGCCCTACGTTGAACGCCTTCCATCGGACTTGGCGCCACCGTAAGATGCAATTGAATTATGTCGCCAAGGAGCATCTGCCGGTGCATCTGTCGGCCGCACAATTGTCAAGCGATTGCGTTCCATCGAAACAACCGACATTCAAAGTTCATCTCCCGGAACTCACGATAGACGCTCGTTGTCCCTGCGGTAAATATCGAATGGGACAATTGTACATGCTTTGCGCCGCAGATTCATTTTATCGACTGGCATTATAGAGTGCGTAACAAAAATGATTGAACGATGAAAGGGAAAAGATCCGTGGGGCAGGGGGTTGGTTGCGCAGACCGGGCTGAGGGGGAACTGTAACCAACCTAATCAAACCTGGCTGATTGCAAACATCGTGTCGATTGGAAAGGCAATCAACTGAGTAACGTTAACTAAGTGTAACTTTGCTCGTTACTCAGGTGGGGAAAACTAGAACTAGCCCTCTGATCATAAAAGCCTCAGAAAGGACCTTGGCAATTGGAGTAATTTTTGCCGAATACTCCCCAACTACTCGACAAATTCTTCCCGAGTAATTACTCTCTTTACCTTAGCGCGACACCGCCCCAAAGCCTCGAGTCATACTCTGTAAATTTATCAAACTTATCCAATCGCATCACGTAATACGCCGGACGGTTCTTAATTGAGCGAATTAATTTGGAGTTGCCCGTGGTCGGCCGATGTAACCCACTTTCATCGGCGAAGAAACGAGTAATGAAGTCAACCCCGCATATTACATGCAAAATAATGCATTAATATGGATATTATCAGAGGATTTATATGAGCACAAGAGGAACACGAAAAGAGTTTTCCCCTCTTGCTTTCTCTGCCTACCTGTCTATCTCCGTCTTTCTCTCGCGCGACCACTTTGACGATCTTTCCAGGATGCCTGAAGCGTCAGTCATTGAAGGCCAGTGCGGAAACTGGAGCGTCGCATTTGTAATAACCCCATTGCCGAGACGTAGCCGGCCGAAACAATCGATAATTCATTTGTTGCGTCAATTAAAAATGTAATTTAAAAAATTTATTAAACGGGTCGAGGGTGGCCTGCTACCATCGGGGACTGAAAGGTATGCGGCCGAATGCAAATGAATTATTAAAAATTTAATCAATCGAATCGCCAGTGCCTTACCTCCATCTACGGCGCAATGATTATTCATGCTGAGGTGGTTTTGCGCAGGCGAATATTTATAATTTGTTTATTTAAATTGCTCGGCCGACGTCACCGGCGATGCAGCGTCGCACCGTGCCGCGTGGCCCCACGAAATTGCGTTATTAAGTTTACCGTTTCGTTGGAATCCCGTTTTCGGCTGAGATTATTGGAAACTCCATTCGGTTCGGATGCTTTATGCGCGTCCACATCTCCCGTTCCATCACCTTGCCTTTCAGAGCGAGCGCACTAGCAGCTGTCGCAAAAGAAAAACCTAACGCCGCGCAACCCCAGATTTACTATTGACTTATCTCGCTGGATTTTTGTATGATGAATTCGGCAAACAACCGTTTCCCAAGGATAAATATATCCAACGAGAAATCTGGCCTCCTTTCTTCACAATCTTTCCTGCCTCTTTCTCTCTCTTCCTCTTTTCTACATTGGAATCGAGTTTGCGAAGTTACGAACGCCGCCAGTAGACAAACTGTCCGGGAGACTCCTACGTCCTCATTTACATATGCAAAGGCCTTCGGAAGCTAGCCTTAGAAAAATCCCCTTTGGTAGTTGTCGATCATCGCGATCGGTTCAGGAAGAAAGCAATAACAGCTAGTAATGGAGAAGCAGCATCAATTAAAGTTCAATTTGCATTCCGCGGAAATTGGGATGCAGGACCGGGCAAGCGTTAGCCAAAGTCCAGAAGATCTTAGTCAACTCGGAGCAGCGATAGAGACGAGCGTGCCGCATAAACGTAGTCCGAATTGTCTGGCAGCGTGCCTTTAACGAAGCTGTCGTCTCCCGCAATAGAACTCGAGTGTATTTCGTCCAGCGCCACTAATAAGTGGGAGGACCGGGCGCGGTGTGGCGCAGTGTGGCACGACGATTCCTCGAGAAAGGCCAGTGCTAGGGTTTGATGTTCCTTTCCAAGGGACCCTTGCGAATTCGAGAACGTCTCATTTTGCGACCCCTCGACCAACGTCTCTACTCTCCTCTACTCTCTCTCTTTCCCTCCGTTGGTCTGCTTGCCTGACCAGGCACATCTTCGACTACTTCGATGGGCAAGCCGGCCGTAACTTGGATCGATCCTCTCATTTAAATGTTGACCGGTTCCGCGGATGTAAAATTCAAAGTGCCCTTATAGCTATTTTTATATGCAATCTCCTCCCTCTTTTCATGCTTTCCCTCGCACCCTCGGGCTTTTTAACCGCCTTTAACGGCGGCCTGCTGGATCCGCCGATGAAAACGCTCCCCGACACCCTGGCCTGATATGTTTATGCAGGAATATATGCATGTACATGGAGTCCGCGGCCGGTCTTCTTTTCCCGGTCCATGTCTTTGCGGGTTGCGCGCTCTTGCATGTATGGAAAATTATGTGCCCATGAATGGAGCCCACTGCTCTCGCGGCCGCTGAATCGATGGGATTGTGGAAAGTAAGGTGTGCAAAATAATGAAATATTAATGGATCCTTCTCCGATGCGCCTCTCCCTGGCCTTTTGTAATTTTACCGATCAGAATCACCGATTCATTTCGAAAGTCGTATTAATTTGTCAGTTACAAGTAATCATTTCGCAGTGGCACTTTAGGAATAAGTTCGATTAACTTGCTTTCATTCGATTTTAACGTGCTGCAACTTGATCCAAAGCTTTCAGTGCTCATTTATGCGTCTGAAACTCGTTTCTTTCATTTGGAGACTGGAGAAAGGGGCGGGAAGTCAATTGGCTTCTTGATTTCAATTGCTTGCATTGACATTACAGCAGGTTGTGCGACGCTTATCGCAAAGAGTAGTATTGACAAATTGGCAGGAAGCGGTACGACCAGGTGTACGTGTCGGTAGTTGAGCGACTTCACTTCGGTGAGTTTGACTTTGCGTTTGCAAAAGTCCCCTCTGAAATTGTGGCTTCGTGAAGTTAAAAACATGTTCAAGAATAAATATATCCGAGGCACTTCCACAAAATGGGATAATATCCCGACAATTATTGTATAAATACTCTTTTGCGAATGTTTTTATTACGATCGAGACTGAGATATCAGGGATGACTATCGAGACCATCCCGCGTTTCGCAATCTGATCGCACTCTTACAATCAAACTTCCATCATAGTACGATGGTAGGAAGACGCAATAAAACGATGGAACAGTTAGTCTTATTAGGGTTCTAAACAGAATTTAATTAAAACGCTTGATTCCCTTTAAATTTTTTATCCCAAGCGGAGAGCAGGAAACGCAAATAGTCCGTAAGCTTTTTAATCATTTCCTCCAGTCCGGAGGATACAAAGTTCAGCGGGTGGACGAGAACGCGCGCGCGCGCGTCCGTGTTGCTCGAAGGGAACAAAAACATTGCACGGTACAACGCTGTCAAAATATACCTTCCTCGCGCGCGCCCGTCCCGCGGGTCCCACATTACGCGAACGTTAAATATTATTTTTAGGGGGACACATTTATTTGAGAATAAAAAATAGAGCTGTCTCGTGAATAAAGTGGAAGCTCGCGGAGCGTATTTGGCTGAAGCGCCTGTTGCTAAATATCCACGTCGTCTCTCGCTTCGTGAGGTATTTCGTCTGCGCCCACACAACCGTACACGCACCCATACGTACTCGTACGTATCCATACGCGTTCATACTCACCCCCCGTAATTACTTGGTAAACAGTAATTATTTTTGAGAATAGAGAGAAAACGCTTGCTCGTACGTTTACGCACCCGCTTCTGCCAGCCTGGTGAATCGCACCCGCTTGCAAGCTCGCGATGACAAATTGCGCCGTCACCATAAACATTTTGAAAAAATAGTGCGTGCCCATACGGTAGCGTGGGTCAGTATAATTAAAAAATATAAATGGACCACCTCTGATAAGCATTCCTGTAATCGACGTTTTAATCTTCGACGATGTGCTTTCGCGTTACGCGTATTGCCGAGACTTTAATCAAGTTTGTTGCTTCTACAGTTGCTCGTTTACCCCCATAAAGATCGCTTCTCTTCCGCGCGGATTCGCAGCGTTGTACTTTGCCGGACTCGCCTCACTTTACTTTTTTCACTCTCGCCACTGGCGAAAATCGTCCAAAAGAAGAAGTTTCGCGAAAGAGCAATTCGACCGCTGCACCATCGCGTCTTACGGTGCATTTTCGAATATTCTTGGATCGGTGGATCTGTCAAATAGGGGCGGGTTCGACGAACGGTACGGAGTTTTGGGGTGTAAATTCGAAAAAACTAGGCGAAGCGCAAATCGAGTAATCGAGGGGTGGTTGCGCAGGTGGAATTGTGCGCACGGAGAGGGACGGACGAAAACGATGACGGTTTTGCCGGTGATTCCGCAACTGGACGCGTTCTCAAAGACGCAGCGAAGCGGCCGGACGGCTGGGCGGCGTTTTGTAGCGTTTATTCCACGGCAGGTGCATCAACAAAGGGACGCGAAATCGAAGAAAAAGGACGCAGAAAAGGGAAAAAATCAAATTTTTCGGTAGAGAGACCAGTATAACTGAATGCATTTACAGATATCTAGGATAAACGCGTATACCGGCGTAGCTGGCCGGTGCTGCATAGTGCATACACAGAGGCCCCGGGACACCGGGAGAACCGCTTGCTCGCGTCCGCACCCGCGCGTGCACATCTACAGGCCGATGCACGCGCGCACACGCATTCGGACTACGTAACCGCGTTAGCGTAGAGAATCTGGCCGCGGGGTACTTTTTAAAAATTCGTGATTTTAAAATTCGCGTTGGCAAACAGCCCCCACTCGATTCCGCGAGAGAGCGACCATCCATTCCCCTTAGCCTCTACCACCGTCTCGGTCGCACGTCGAGGCTCTCGCTCACCCCGCTCCGACCACTCTCCACCTGCACCCCTATCTACAGCCCTATCTGCACCCCCTCCTCGGCGTTTCGACTCTTTTAGCTGCACTCACGCTCCCGACGGCGCCAATGGATGACAAAATATAAGCTCGAAGCCTGGATTCAATCAGAAATGGCGATGGCCCCGCCACACATACGCCCCCGCTTTTTCCTCCACTTCCCCCAGCGTCACTCGGTCCTTTGTCGCGGCCTCGGCATGCGCCACCAACGCTCGCTTTTCCGGGCCCAACTCGTCGATGCCGCCGACGCCGCCACCGATAAATAATCATAAGAACGCGGAGTCTCACTTTGTGGCCGCGATATGAAGCGATCGCAAATCCTCGCACCTTCGCAACCCCGGCCCCGGCCCCGGCGCGGCCTGGCCCGTCACGGCTTCCCTTTCTCGCTCGATCCATGAATGACGGGACGATCAGAGTCCTCTTTCTCTTGCGGTTACAGGGTAATTGAGAGCCTCTGCTATCTCTGCTCTGATGTCGTCTCTTATGGATAGCCAAGAAATTTTTCAATGTAGAGAGGTCCGCTTGGGCCGTCGACGCGACAGGACGCCATAATTTCACGGTATGTGCATATTCGATGGCAACACTCCCGATGTTTGTCGTACCGGATGCGTATGTTGATACTCCGGTGACCTAGATCGTTGGCGGTGGGCGCGCATCGGGCGTACGAGGTGTACGGGGTGCAGGGTGGCGCGGGTCATTCATGATTTTGTTTCGCGCCCCACGCCGCCGGTCGCGTCATCGCATTGCGTTGACGGGGAAAGTTGTACGCTGCTGGCTGGTACATATCTCTCTCTCTCTGTATACGTGTATGTATATGGATATTGGTGAGCGCGCACGGAACGCGATGCGTGCGAAGCGCGCAAAGTAATCCGCGCGAGCCCACGCTCGTTTTGCGGTAGCATTTAGCGGAAAATTCAATGGTGGACTGTGAAGTGGCATTGCACCTCGGAACGGAATACCGTATCGATTAGAGTCAAACGCGACTCGAGGGTAACGAGAAGGAGGATGAGGAAGAGAAAGAGAAAGAGAAAGAGAAAGAGCAAAGGAAAAAGAAGAAGAGAGTGGAAAGAGAGAATAAGCACGCCGTGGCGAGCTTCGTTGTAAGTACGGAGTCGCATTTTAATGTCGTTACACCGCATTCTGAGCGCGAGAATCTGCGGTCCCGAGATTAAAACCAGCTAACGAGACCGCGGCACAATGGTGATTGCAAATAATAAAATCTATTTTGCCGGTTTATTAAATCCGAGTGCGGAATAAAAATGTTGGCGGATTATTGAATTATATCCAGGACTCACGAGGCCAACGGCGAGCGGACCACGGGACTAGTGGCTTGGTACAAGCCGAGAGCGCGGTAGGCGCAAGCAAGTGGAGGACTCTAACGATTTTTGCATCGACCAAGGCGCCGCTTGTCAAGTTGTGCTGCGATATTACGACGCACGTTAACGCAATTGCAAGGTGCCAAAGAAAAAATATATCACGGACCAGCAGCTTGCCCTACCCCCGACACCCTCATTCCTACGCACAACATTTTTTTCAAAATTTCTCGCGCAAGGGACATCCACAGAACAGTTTCCAATATATCAGTCCAATGATGTTTCTCCCTATTCTATTCATTTTATTTCGCGCCTCCACCTCTGTTTTCGAGTAATTAAATAAATGGCAATAAAAGTCCGCCCGGAAAAGTGTTCGGCGACGCCGTTTGATTTCACCCCAATAGTTAACGCATAATATGTATTGTGGGCTATATTTGTGACTTTACTCCGATACGGTACTTCCTACGCTGCAAAAGCAAGGTAATGCTAGCGCGACGAGCATCGCAATTAAAAACTCCTTTCGTTCTTTCATTTCTCACTTCCCTGGCGAGTTGACGCGTTTTGCGAAGCGTGAATCAGGAACATCGGTTATTTGGCAGCCCGTTTGGCACCTGTCTCTCGAGCATTACGGCGCAAAGACATGGTCCCGGGTAGTGTTTCGATGGAAAAACGGGGAGAGGGAGGGGGGACTCATGGGGGAAAAGTCCCAGTGAAAAGTGGCGGATCGAATGCGTAGCCGAGGCAAAAGTCATTTCGGCGCACTGCCGTTTATTTATATTTCACAAATCGCTTTCAAAAAGAGCGCAATACTTTGGGATTAGCGGACGGGGCTCGCGGAAAAAAATGTCACACAGGGAATCGCCTATGAGTCGGGCGTTGAGAGCGTTCCGCGCCGCTCTGCCGTGCGAGACGAGGGAGGAAAAAGCAGGCAGAAAGGAGAGGGGGGAAAAAAAAATTCGGAAATATTATTAAAAGCCGCTGGATCAGTCGGTGGTAGTCCAGACAGTGAGAGGGCAGCCGGGAGGATAGGCCGCTTCGCTCGTGGTTATCTTCGTTGGACAGCCCGTATACAAACACCATCGAGCCAAGTCACCCACCCCGCCACCTTAATACCCGACATAAAGTATGTATTACCCGCTACAAAGCCGTAGAAAAAGGGAGAAAATAGAACCACCCTGAAAACTGGGTCTCGAATTCGCCATTCCGGTACTCGCTACTCTTGAGCGTGTGCGCGAGGCAATGCGAGGCCCGCACTCGCGGATTTTTCAGTCACGTTTGCCTGATTGCAATCAGCCTCCTCGTCGATCTTGCAAATAAAAGTTATGCCTGGACTGTTTGTACCGAATTACCGACACGTGTTTTGTAGGTAAAGCACTCGGTTCCGTTGCAACAGAACAGCAGCCTCCACGTCTACCACCCTTCTTCTCTCTTGCTCTTCGAACCTCGAGAGTAGTCCTGCGTAGGGTTTAATGAAATGTTTTAACGTTTGTCTCTCGCTCTTTCTCTCTTTCTCTGACGCTCTCTCTCTACCAGTCGAGAATCGAAGAACAAGCTCGTTTGACGCTCGCACTTTGGCCCACCACCGTTGCCACGTCGCGCTTGTTACATTGTAAAGGAGCGTTGTTACGTCCTCTATTATTATTAATACTCTCGCTCTTCCGAGCGAAATTGGATCGTTTCTCGGGACATGTAAAATGGGTCTAGGATTGAGTTAAAGCGCACGCATTGTCTCGCCCAGTGGAAATGTATAGGAAAAAGGAGAGTTGGACAAAATTGCTTCATGGATTCAACGTGCGTAGATTTGAATATTTCCCCGGAAATATTCATCTTTCCAAAGAACTGTTAGCCTTGCGGGATGGCGCAGAAGAAAGATAATAGCCCTCATTAAATGTGGCCAACCCCAGGTAAACGGCCGCAACAGTATCGTAACCGACACGTCGTACATCCAACCGAGTGTGTGGTAATCCGAAAGGAGGGAGGATCAGAGAAAGAGAGAGGCAGAGATCCATAGCAGAGCCAGATGAACAAGGAGGTCAGTTACAGAACTGGTTCTGACATCTTTGGTGGTTCATTACAGAGTGTACAGGCTCGTGGACAAAAAGCGAGCCAAGCCTCGTCGAGCTGCATTATTATCATTAATTATATGCACATTATGGCCGCGACTGGTGGTAACAGTGTTGCGGTTATTAGCCTCACCAACTGACTCGTACGAGCACACACACGCGTATACATACCTAGAAACCTTCCACTGGTAGTTTGATGCCAACCAGAAGAAGAGAGAACCGAGGCAGTGCAAAAGAGCGGCGTACCGCGTCGCGTCGCAACGACGCAATGGGAGAAAGAGCACGTTTGAGAGCGGTTTGGCGCGCGGGGAGGAAAAAAAAAAAAGAAAAAGTGGTCGAACGAATGCGCGATCCGCGCAGGAGCATCCCTCGGAGCGCGACTTTTTCCGTAGCTCACTGCGGCCCGACGAGGTCGGGTTTAATGTAATGCTATAAAACCAGCATAATTTAGTAATGAACGGCCACTTTGCACAAATGGCTTCGTGCATCACGGGCAAACCAAAGATGTCCCTTTGGCCGAGCGAGCGCGTGATAGGATAATAGTAATGTGCTTAATGGTAAATGGAGGCATTCAAGAGCCCGAGATTCAGATGGCACTCATAATGGCCGCCCGGACCGGCGTATCACCCCTAATAAGTACAAGTGGTACAAAATAGCTGTAATCACTTGAGATCGTGGATCGTAAGATTATCCTTCTCCCCACTCCTAAGACATCGGTCTCCAGATGCGATCGTGACACCGCGCGGTCCCTCGTTCCGATTCATCCGACTTCACTCTATTTCTCTCATTGTCAGAATCTCTCGACTCTGATTGCGAGTGCAAACGAACGGGAGAAACTATTCGCGGTCGAAAATATCGGAATTGACTGCGGCTACGAGAACTACTACGTATCTATAAGGTCAGTGGAAAATCGAAGTGCCGGTGGTATCCGATCCAGAGTAAAACGTGTATCTCGCTCGAGACGAGTATGAAATCGAGGGGGTGAGCGACCAAAACCAAACGAATTCGAATGTCGTTTTCTTTGAGTTTCAACGACAAGGGAGGTAAAAGCGTGTATCGCAAGGTCAGGATAATATAGCGTCCAGGAATGACGGACTGATAATAATCCAAGTCGCGTCGTACAGTATCGGCGGTAATTCAAAGCCAATTTAACGCGCAACGTATCGCAATTGCGAACAAACCGTATGGAGTATACATGTATGTAGCGGGAAGCATAACTCACAGTGGGTTTGTTTGCATTATCTGCCGCGCTCAAACACCCATATTTATCTCATCTCTCGTGACACTCTGATGGGAGATCGTTATTTTATTGACACCTCACGCTGTGCGAATATTAAATAACCGGGCGTAGCGCCGCGTGTGACGTACTTTGCCAGCCGGATCAGATACTTCGTTCTTCCTTCCATTGCGTGTCCTGGCGAGCCGTCGAAAACTTTTCACCTCCGATCACCGATGACAGTAGACCGATACGCGAACGCGTGGACAAAACTTTCGCTTGGCAGTCAAATCCTGCAAATTTTTCTGATCGAACCCTATCAATGGTGCTCGGTGAATTATTGGTAAAACAGCCGGCATAATATCGCAGGCATTAATCCCAGTAATGGCGTTGCGGGGTAATTATTAATTTATACGACGCCTAGGAAAACGATTCGTGACGCGAGAGCATTTGTCACCGGCTTAAAGCTACCCCGTACCATCGAGACGGGGCTTTCGGCCCCTCGGCTCAGCCGTGCGATTCTCGCCTCTCACCTCTCTGCCCTTCTACCGACGATCGCCGCGACCCCTTAAGGGCCCATCCGTTCTGCGTGATCGATGAAACGATTTCAATTAACGAAATGCGCCGGCTCGATGCTCACGGTTTCTCATTTCGCGCGAACGTTCGCCGCATCCACCATTTTTTTTTCGAATGCCCCGAAATATATGCGCCACACTCGAGGTTAATGGACCGAATGAATGAGGTCGTTTTGTTGGCTGGAATGCGCGCGTAGAAAAATATCTGGTGTTAATGCATTGTGGTATGTCACCGTGGTTTGTCGAGGTAGATCGGCTGCGAGAACTCACCTCTTTGGTTTTTCCCACATTCTACCTGTGGCCAACGTACTTTTGGGTCCAAGACTCAAAGAGCGCGTTATGAACACTGCCAAAATGACCTGAATGCATACATCACTTTATACAATACGCTATATCGCGCTACTATTTTCAGTACTAGTATTTTTTGGTTTTGTTGCAGAACCAACGCTGAAAGGTTTCCATCGGAATAAATACGAAGTACGGAAAGATTTTTTCCAACGATCACTGAAATAGACGAATATTCCCGAGCAAGGTGGTAGATAGAACTAGCTGCGGTTGGTTAGATCCGTGAATGATTAAAAAAGATATTAAATTGAGTTGTATTATCGAATATGTTAACCTGTCAAATTACATCAGCGCGTAGGCAAAATCTTTCAACAATGTGGCCAGTCGATATATTTCGCAGGCGCGGTGCATCCGATCGACCACGCTTTTCCCCAGAGAGAAATATCGCGAATTATTATTTAGCCAGTTTATCGCGCAAATTAGTCATGCGAATAGGGATTCATTAGAGCAGTCGCTTAATTATCGTAGCTATCGACGTTACGAGCAACGCCGAAGTGAGACTCGCAGGATGGTAATGCGAGCGTGCTAGGCCAGCCTGAATCCAGTCCCAATTGTTTCCTAGACATTCGAGCGTCAGCCGAACGTCCCGCCGAGTCTGTTAATTAATTTTTACACGTGCCACGAAAAAAGACTGAATTTTTTTGTGCCCAACGCTTTATCCCAACATCATTCGCTAATGTTGACTTATCGAGGCGTACTGCGACCAAAATGCTCAGCCAGATTATTTCTTTACATCCATTTTCTGTTCCACATAGAGATTTCTGATAATTTATCGAACAGGAATATCGTAAAAAAATCGTTCAACCGTAGAGAACGTTGGAACGGAACAAGCCTAGATCGAAGATGCCGAGATCAGTAGATACTGCAAGTTTCAGGGCAGCCAATTAATTTCTCCTCGGTTAATCCTAGAAATTAGGCAGAGTCTCGGTGCGGTGATTCGCTAATGATTCAAGGACGCCAGCCAACACGACGGTGACGACAACGAGAAGAAAGACGATGAGGACGATGCCAGCACCGTGGAAAAGTTTTTTATCTCAAGCTCGTCGGCGAATCCGACGGCGGGGTGCGCATTAGCCGGAATCGAGATAGTTTCGAGGTTGCGAGATGGCGCGATCTCATTTGCATGAGAAAGGCGAATGGAAACTTTTTTCCCGCGGACTTCAACTTTAATTCTTAATGAAAATGAGACCCTCGTGAAGTCACTAGGCTGGCAGAAGATGAGATGAGAGCGAGAGCCACGGCTGCCCTGGCGGAGGGACCTGCTCTTCCCCTTGCGGCCCCTCGACTCGCGGCCTCGCCCTCGTCCTCACCCTCACCCTTACCCTCGCCATCACTCTCACAAGAGAGAAAGAACCTGCGGGGGTACGAGGACGCTGACTCTGAACAATGAACATGAGAGGGCCGTTCCAGCGCCTTTGGCCACGCGCCCCACGGCCATGTACTTAACGTCGTAGTTTTGGAATTGTCACTGCCGAGCGCGCGGCCGTCTTGCAGCCGCTCCGTCAGCCCTCATTCTTACTTCATTATGCAACTCGTTCGAGAGAAGTTTCTCGATCGTTCGATTTTTACCACGCACGTTTTAATCGAACTCATTGCACAATACGATCTTAAAACGAATTCGTCCCTAATACAAGTGCAAATAAGAGATTAATCTGTAGGATTTTGATTGTTAAGAGTCTCGTTTGCGCTAATTTTTCAAACGCAACTGACGCACAGTTAACTAGGTTATTTTATTGTACAATTGTCGAGTAGATATTAATGGTAATGAAAATTTGTTGCAGATTCGGGAAACCCGGAAGTGGTTGTGGAACGGCAGCAATCTTATTAGCAGCCGGACAAAATTTCACCGGCTGGATGCAGAAGGATCTGCACGAGTATATGTACTTAGTAAGTATATGCAAGCCTTTATCTTGCGGAAGGGCTCTCAAAACCTTACCGCGGGCGTCACACTCGGCGAGTGTGCGCTCTCTTTCGAATGCAATATTGCTTTACCCGGTAGGCAGTCGAGACGCTCGACTGCCAGGCCTGAAACAATAGTAATCGCACTCGACTTCATACTTAACCGAACACGGCTCTGCCACCGCCAGAAGGTACGTCTCGGAATCACCGACATAATCATTACCCACGTTGCGAAAGCTTGCCATACGAAAAACTTCTCTGTAGCAGCTTGCAATTTGGAACCTTCTCTTTGCGAACCATCTATTTTTTTCATCGTTCTCGTACGACATACTTTCAAAGTGTACTCGGGATCTTAAAACTCGTTTGGATACTTCTGGATCGTCGATTTCGGTTTTTTTTTTTTTTTACTTAGCTTCCGGTAGGGTCCGCTTAACACTCTACAGGGTCATCGATCTTACTTAGCATAGGCAAAGGGTTTGCCTTTGGAAATTCGGCGGAGGGTTCTAGGTGGCCGGGGATCGATGGAAACGAATCGAAGACAACGATGCGATTCATGGTCGCGGTAAGGACTATTAAAAAATCTTGGCCGAGAAAATCCGTGGCGCGAGTCGACCGGGTGATGCGGTGTGCGGTGTGCGGTATAGTGTGGTGTGGTGCGGTGCGGCGTGGGGCAGGTTCTCTGGCAACGGCCCCTCGTTCTCCACCTCCGCCGGCTGCTCCTCCTGAGTTAACAATGGGCCGAGGCTCACGTGCGCGAGGAATCAAGTGTTCTCACACACTGGCGCAGTCCACTAGACCGAGGGCGCATGCATAATACAATGACCCTGCTAAGTACTATTTTAAAACAATGCTGAAATTGCTTTAGGGGATAAAAATGAACGAGGTAGCTAGGTGTATTTTTCTCCCCCACTTCTTTGACGAGGGTGCATGTACACGCCGGCCCATGCACGGGGTAGTTACTGCCGCCCCTTTTGCCCGCCACCATTCCACCCCCTCGACCAAACCCTCCGTCCACCCGCTACCTCCACCCCATCTGCCCGCCTGCACATAGGCATACCTACCTACAAAGCTCTAAGCCTTTGAGTCGCAGTCTCACTGGCGCACAATAAGGCGTCCCACTTTTTTGTTTTTACATTCACTTTGAGCGAGCGAGACCAAGCAAGAGTGCGAGTGCGATCGCGAGCGCGGGGAAAGGCACGGAGAACGCGCAGAGGCAAGGCTGCGAGGAACAGAGAAGCTTCGCTGAGAGTAGAGAACCGTCGGGAGCCCAAAGGGCGAGACGGAGAGGCTGAAGCCGGGAAGCGAGCCGAGGATAGAGAGGCAAAAGTAAAGTGTGTACGGCTACCGGACAGAGAAGACTGCCTTTTTTTTACGAACAACGAGCCCATACAGATAGCCCTGCAGAGATCTCGTGCCAGCCTTTTTTCGTAGGTTCTCGAAGGCACCGACGCTGCCACTGCCGCCGCGACGCGCTGTTGTTAAAGAAAGCTTAGTTCGAAGAGCACGATATCGATGTATGCAAGTATCTAGGATTCGCGAGGGTTGCAGCTCTGACAGAGTCCACTATCCGCTGGTAGGTAGTTGACTCGTGACCGCAGTCGATGTCACTGGGAAGGAGTTGCTTCTTGCGTTGCAGAGACTATTAATGCGTCGTCGTAGGAACTTGACCGTGGTGGACGTCGTTATCGATCCCACAGGGGCATTTCTCTATTTCACCCGGGTGATTATAGTCATCGCGCGCGCCTGGTGCGCTGCCCGAATGGCACTCGAGCCACGTCGGATCCTGAGGTTCTTACCTCGGCTCTCGTTACTTTGACATTTTTAATTACCGGCCCTTGTTTCCGGCAAGCCTCACTTGTCTCTGCTTTGTGAGCCCGCGGCTCTTAGCGGCCTGACCGGCATTAAAAAGCGGACTTCGGAGGGCCTCGAGTGCCGCGAGTTAAGCTCAAATTAGTAATCGTCTAAGGCCACGGTGCTCTTCATACGAGTCGCTTCTTTATTGTCGCGTCTTTGATCGATGCCAACTGAATCGTTAACGTTAAATTAGAATAAGTGTTCGCGTAATCGTCGGTCTACCAAGAATTCAACTTTACTCGCATTTTTCTACGTACTCTAGCCTTTCTTTTCTTTTTTTTTTTCATTCCCGTGCACCTATAATGGAAATCATACTGGGCGACTTGTAATTTAATTACGAGATATCCAATACGATCCGATGCCTACTTAATGTCGTCAAGGCACAAACAATGTCCAATTAACGATCTACTTCTGCAATCTGGTCACCCCAAAAGTCCGTTACTCGCGTTGCAACCCTTCGCATTGTGCTCGCCACGGAAGTTGCCAAAGAGAGAGAGAGAGAGAGAGAAAGAAGGCAATGCAGAATTTTATTAGCCGGTATTAAATCTTCGAGGGGTTTAGATTCGTTTATGAGCGACGCTCAGATAATAGCGTTATTTTTATTATAAATGAAACGAAAAGCGAGGAGCAGTAACTTGAGTGAACGTCCGTTGCCCTCTTGTCCCTTTCATCGTTCCTAATGCAATTTTTCGATGTCATTATCGGGAACATTTGAGGGAAAGTAGAAGCTTTTAAGGTAAACTGAAATTTCGGCCATGGTGCGCCTATAACAGGGCGACATCATCACCAATTTTTCTTTTCCGATCGTTTGCTTGCTTCGATGGGGCGTCGTCCTACGTATGTATTACGTATACATACGATATAACTAATAATGGAAGAGTATCTATTTGAACAAAGTTGCATAGTGGATAACGCTACTCAAACTCCAGTGACAACTCGGTATCTATTGTCAACGTACAGTCCGTGCGGTCGGCAAGATACTCGATTGACAATCGCGTCAGTGATTAGTGTGTTGGGCGGAGGGATCTGTCTATAAAGGTCGACGCAGGCAGCAGATTAGAAACACGCGCGTTTCCAAAATTAGCGACATCCTGCACGCATAATGTAGATAGCCGTCCTCGCGTGAAACCAATAATCGCGTGGCACAGGGTTGGATATAGATTAGAAGGGTGAGTCGGCATAGCTAATACGCGCGTTAATAAGAGCTCCTGTTTCACGCTCGGCTCCCGTACGCGCGCGCGCATGAGCGGGAACAGGCACGCTGTATATAAGCGGCAGGCATGTAATTTCTAACCACATTTCCCTCTATTCGCTTCAAATATACGTACACCCACCAGCGAAGGTGACTGGAAGTTACGAGCCCGTATACCCTGTGTCTCGATATACAAAAGGCCAACTGATCCCGTGCGTTCTCCGTTTCTCTACTCGCGGGCATTCGAGGATATTCGAGGACATTCGAGGACATTCGAGTTGCTATGCCGCGACCACGGCCCTTCAAATGAGCCTGATCCCAGTAGTATCCGCTTCGCGAGCTCGACTCGCGCATTCCCGACCAAAAGAATTTTTCGTCGGATAAACACACAGTCAACAAAATTCCTATAATTTTGAATCTAGAGTCATGTTGTCAAAGAACTTTTTCACACGATAACCGTTTTATTAGGAATTAATTGTTATCGCACCCAATTTGGTAACTAGGCAAAGTCAACGTCGGATGCGAAATAGAGTCTTGAAAGTTACGAACAGTGACGGACTTTCGTACACTCTGTAAAACGAGTGGGATGTGTCAGGGGTTTCGGAGAATCCAGCAACAATGGCTCCTAAGCAAGCTTGTTAATTTATTAGATGTCGCGTAATGACCACTTGACACGGTTGCTTATTTCGAAGGGGCTGGTTTGTCGGCCAGGTGGTTGTTCGGGCGAAAAATGTCAAGGACGGACAGTGGGCGGACCGAGGAATCGGAGCCGATGCGATGCAGGAGAGTTTACGAGACGCGGCTTCCGGCACGGCGCGGCGGCGTTCCACGAAGTGTTCCGCTCTTTAACCAGCACCGGCAGCGTATCACCCGTTACAATTCGACTAGACGAGTACTTATACGGGCAGAGTGAGAGCAGCGCTACGGTGCACGGTGGCCGTGCACATTCGCAGGAGGCAGAGGGTGGCGGCTGTCCGTAGCCCGCAGCCTGTAGTCACGTAATTAGGTGATTAAAATTAGATCTCGCATCAGCCAGAAACTCAATTAGCAATTAAACGTGGCATTTTCTCTAATTACGATACGTTCTCACTAATTACAGTAGCTAACCTTCCCCACCTCGCTCTGCGTCTCTCACGAGGCCTCTCTTGTCGTTTCTCTTTCTCTCTCTCTCTTGCCCTTCTTCTGGTCGCTTCTCTCACTCCTGTCTCTTTTCAAGTTACTCGGTCCCACCTGCTCCTAGCTGATCCCGGCTTTCCCTCTTTCTCGTGTCCTCCGGCGAACCGTGGCACCGTAGAGCACTCGGGGAAACGAACCGGATCTGACTCTGTGCACGCGTCTACCTATCGAAAGTATCGATGCCAATTGCCTGCCTGCCTGCCTGCCTGCCTACCTACCTACCTACCTACCTTCCTGCCTTCCTGCCTTCCTGCCTGGTTGACTACCTGCCTGACTGCCTTGCACCCTCCGACGACTATCGACGCACTCGTTTATCGAATTACGACAGTAGAAATGCGTTTCCTGTAACTCTTTCGCCAGCACCGCTCGATCCACTCGAGTCCGCAGCCTGTCGGTATTAACATTCCGAACAATGTGCCTCGTCGCACTCTTAAATTGCTTACGCCCGAATTCATTCAAACTCTTACTCGATTGTTCCGCAGTTGGTTTTTCACTGCAGTTCATCTAGAAAATGATTTTTAAGGAAACCTCATCGAGAGGTGTGCTGGATGCGGTGCCCTTCTAATTTTTGGAATGCGGCGGTCCTGGATGCATCGTTGCTTTCCGAGATCACTTCCCATGCAACCGTCCGTGGCACGGTAAACCCTTCGCCTTGAAAATTGCCGAGATGGCAACGATCTGACGATAAACTGCGACCGGATGGATTCTGTCATTACCATAATGCGGGGAACACCGGGACCCGGCGGGGCCTGCTCCTAAATTTTGTTGGGACTAACGAGCGTCATATATCAAACAGCAAGTGCAATCAGAAGGCCTCGAGCACCTTGAAACGTATCTCCTTGAACGAGTGTTTCCCCGCGTATCACTATTGTCAATTTCACCCTTTCAACCGCATCGCGCAAACTGTGGACATTGCAGAACTAAACTGTGTGTTGGAGGAAATATCGGTCGGGATGAATTTCGGAGGCCAGGTAGTTTTTCATGATTCACTCGAGGCAACTTGGAGCTTCGGAGTTAGTGGATTTAACTCAAAATCGTGGAGGTACGGGCGCGCGAACGTACGAGGGCATTTATTATCGGGCTCGTAACAGAAGCGCAATGCCCGGCGCGGGGTCACGGCTGCCGATTATTTTAATCGGGCTGGAATTAGCGCCGCATTCACCTGTCCCAATGAATAATCATATCGAATTACACAGGAGCGGCTCTCAATCGTAGAGACGATTATGTGCCGTAGGTGGGTTACGTAACACCAGCCGACTTAATTATTGAACGGGAGTCAGCCGCGACTATTGGGTTTGGTAATTTGCCACTTACACGGATTGTCGTATATGCACCGGGAGACAGAGCGACATGTACGTGCCCGAGATTGTTATTTCGGATATCTGATGATGAACGCACATGCGATTCTCGTAAGCACGTGTTGTCGCCAGTGGCTTGAATTATTGGCGTAGCCGATTAAATAGCTCACACTAATGTGTTAAAAACGCAACTCGATGATTCCAGCATTTTTGATGCACCGTGATGGGCTACCCGCGTGCTCTTTGTCCCTCATCCTCTATCTCTCTCACTCGGCTTTGTACCCTGCTCCCACGGGAATTTCGCGAAAATATTTTATTCAATTATTTCCGCCCCCAGTAAATTTTACAGTCGTGCGCGCATCACTTTATTTAGTTTAGCAACCTGCCGGGTTTATTTCGTTCGGTGCGCCGCGCCGTACCGCGAACAGTCAATTCGCTTTCCGGAGGTCCTGTCTCAAGCCGCTCATCCATAGTTTCCTGATTTAGCAACTATTGCCATTGCGCGAGCGCGATCGTTCAAACAAATATTTCCCAGTCCCCGACGAAGACTGTTTCGGTGACTATCATCGCGCGTAGGTGCATTCACCCACAGCTGACCAGGTCGCAATTGACAGAGGGTCGCGGTCGAGCCGTTAATAGATTACGGTAATTCAATCGTGCGCCAAAGAAAAGAACCGCTTTGACGGCGGCTAACAAAAGATGCTAATGACGCGGCCCATCGGCCAAGTCAGCGCAGCATGACGCCCGAGCTGGGTCTAAAAGCGTCCGACTGGCGAGATGTGTAATTAAAGCAATATTTGGGCTTACGTAATTACGGTTCATTACCGCCCCACTATCCACTACACTGACTACACCCTCTCCCGTCTCTCGTTCTCTACCCTCCCGAAATAGCGAACTCAATAAGATACGCATGCTTGGTTAACATTATGTCACATCGCCGAATTACGTTCCCAGTTTCATTAGCTCTCCAGTCGGAATAAAGTAACCGATCGATAGACCGCGCGCACAACGCGTCGTTGTCCAGTGTACCTACAAACTGATCGCTCGAAAGTCTCACTAAAATCCGATAATGCCGAATAATAAACTGCATATTACGATATTATCCTGTAGCTCCCGAAAAAAATATCCACCCAACGGACCAGATCATTTTTTGCAGACTCGTAATAATCGCGCTTTAATTTGGAACTTGACCATTGTCGGTTGGCTGGTCTGGCCACCATCATATCGCCACTCCTTCTCCTCCTCTGCACCACTATCACCGATTGTCGTCGCATGCGATCGTCGAATTAAAAATACATCCTCGTGCTCGCGCATAGGGCGCGTGGAGGGGAGAAAGAAAAAGCGATTTAGAGAGAATGGGAGAGATACGGAAACGGCATTGAAATTTTAATTGACGAACTGTAGCGTCGTGAACCGTGAAATAATGTCCAAAGTTATGCGCTTCCAGAAATTCAGTGCTGGTCTTGCTCAAATTCATAATGAGACGCGTTTAAAGCACCTGCTGGTAATCGTGTCAATTAAAACGTCCTTAGGCAAACCGTGAACGGCCAAACAGATTGTGGCGCGTTCGCGAAACAAAAATTTTCCTTCTGCTAAACGAAACCCACTGGCGAAAAGTCGGAGGATTCAGATATACGTTGCTGATGCTATGCACCGTTCGTAATTCTGCTATTTAGTATTTTCCTGGAATTAATTTTGACGTGGTACGCCTCCCACATGGCAGAGATTGAAAATTAATTTTCGATGACTTTTTGCCAGGCGGATCTTCGGCCCCTTTGTCGATGCTCGCGTTTTGTTCTTCATACTTTTGCATGGGACAATATTCCGGTTTTGATATGAACAAACCGGGAATGCCACGTTATTAGTAGCGCGCGCGCGTTCTCGTGCCAAGCGGCTTCTCATTGGAAGTTTAAATTTACAAAAGAAAACAAATTGTGGATATTACTGGTGAATCTATAAAAAATTCCATGAGTACACTGATGGAAGCGAATGAAACTGAATTCGAGGAATCTACCAGGATAATTAAATATTTATGGCCACTCGGGTTACAAATTGGAGCAAAAAATGTGGCCATATGAAAGTACACGTTGTTTGAGAAGAGACAAGAACAATTTTGAGACACTTCTGGAAATTGATTAGCGCTTTCGATCGAATTCGTATCAAATTCTACAAATATAAGTAATTGCAATAAAAACGAAGCTTTACCGGTATGACACGTTCCCAACGTTTCCGACAATTATTTCTCCATCCATTTCCTATCGCCACAACCACGATATTCTCGAGGAATCCGATATATTCAATTAACGTTGCACCGCACTTCCACTTGCGGATCTGCTGAGCGTTCGCGCGCTCTCCATGCCAGGAAAGAGTAATTCTTTCCCCGGAACATCACGTTTTTTACACTAGAAAGTTTATGACGTCAACATGCGGTTGCGGCCGGCTGCGATTTTAATTTGGCAGCTGCCCACGTCTCCCACACCTTCCCCATAATTTTCCTTAATCGGAATAACTCACCGCTTCACGGTGCACACGGACTTAATGCGTTTACCGAACACTCCTATTTCCGATTCTTCGAAACGATTATGGTAAAGCGAGATTCTACTAGTCTTACATTTTCCACCAGTTTCTTCCTCAAGCCTTTCCGGTACAGTAGAAAGTGGTCCATTCAGATAGGTTTTCTTCCGTCCGGGTAAACGGCGCTCTCGAGCAGTTGATGTTACCGCAGAATCGACAGGAAATTCCGGCAAGTATCCACGGCAATTCCGGAGTTGGCGAGAACACAGAATGGGGGGGAGGCAGCGCTTCGAAAAAGCATTTTTTTCGCCCGACGAAAATTCCTTACACCTATAAATCACGATTATTTGACCGAGGCTTCCCCGGGCGGGCAGTATATTTTACTTACAAAGTCACACGTTGGATCACGCGCGCACTTTTTTGCCCGGGGTATTACATTTTTAAATGGTTTTTACGTTTTGAATAGCAATGGGGGTTTGCTCGCATACCTTTACGTACGGCGGGGCCGGTGACACCCCCCTGATTCACCCTCCTCTCTTCACTGTTCGCTGCCACCAAACTACATACCTAGGTACTACCTACCAACCCTCCTTTCCATCCCAATTCTTGGTGGAGCCGCTTGCGCAGGCTGCTCTTCCGCTTCCTGGCTGGCGTACGCCGCGTGCAGAACGGCAGTGTGCGCCCTGTCAGCGAGCAGCTTTTTCGCGCGGGGCGCGATATCGCTGTCAGACGGGCGCCGGCCTCATTTGCGAGGCTTTCGCTGGAACTTTGCGGCCAAGAATTATAATTAAGATCCCGCAACGCGGTGGTAACGGTGCTGGTAGCAACGGCGGCAAGTGGCAGCCGCGCGAACGCCAATGTTCCCTTGGTCAGGAGAGAGTGAGAGAGAACGCGAGAAGAGCGGGGCCCACCTTCCGTGATATTACATTCCATTCCGCGCTGGATCAATCCTCTAATGGCCGGAAGTTTAATTTGCGCGCTGCTACAAAATAAGCGCGCGTGACCCTTCCTCCGGTCACTTTATTATTCATGAGCCGTTATTGCCGTATCGATGCTTGATCGATATCCCTTGCGATATTTAAGACGAGAAACTTCCCGATTATCCGACAGTTTCAATTCTTGCGCATTAACGCCATGACACAAGGAAACAGGCACACTCAGAGTTAAAAGTTATCCTCGAGTGAGACTTCGACAATGCGGCAAATGCCTCGCGTTCAGGAGCGTTTTCCGCGGAGCGACGGTAATTCCGCAAGGCGATTCGCGCGTCGAAAGTTATTCGTTTGATTCGTTAGCAGCGAAACGAGAGTGCGCTCGCCATCGTGTTCGCTGAAATGCCAAACGTTCTCGTATCACTACGCCCGGAGTCGAGATACATTTTTTTCAAAGCAAGTCCTGCACCGTATCAGAGCGTGAGGGTGAGGTGGCGCGGCGGGTCTGCGGGAGCGCTTGGGGAAGCGCGAGTGAGACCAACCGATAGAGAACGAGAGGAGGAAAAAGAACGAAAGAGGTAGAAAGAGAGAGAAAGAGCCCCCATATGAAACCGTTATCTGCACCGATTCAGCAATATTTTTACATTTACTATCCCCTCCCTAGCGACCCTTTGCACCCATACCCCTTAATCTGAAGCCCGCAACCTAACGAATGTACGAGTACAGCCCGGCTTACATTGACTGTCGCAGTTGCCTCTATACGCGCCTATAGAAAAAAATCCCGGCCACTTTAGATTCTGCAAGTTATTATTATACGAATTCGATCACGATTGCCCCTCACGAGTACGCTCTTCTGCCTTTCTCGCGGCCGTATTCCATTATAATCTTTTTCGATAGATTCACCAGCTACGCGCGTCCTGTATTCACTGTCAGCCGATATTTACGACTCGTTCATTTGGACAGCCGCGAAATAACGCTGTAGATTAATTCCCGGACGAAATGTGCGAAACCTTTGACGGGGATACTTTTGAGCGCTGTATGTATATGTATATATTGTTGCCCTAAATGGAAGCGAGATCAGGGCTCGCCGTAGGTGGAGAAGAAAGTCATCAAATTGGACGTATCAAACGGCATTGGTCCATTGGTGGATCGAGCCACAATAGTGGAACTGATTTTCGCGGTTCACGTAACGAGCACGGTTGAGCTGTTGAATCGAGGGTTCACGCGCAGTTGAACCGCTGAGTGGTTGTGAGTCACCTTAGAACACGGCAGTGGTGCTTCGAAAGGGTAGAAGGGTCTATTGGCTTCGCAAAAGCGACGGTGAAGGGGTTGAACGAGGCAACTCATACCAGTGGTATTAAAATATCATTTTCTCGGTACTTAGCCTCCTGATGTATGACCATACAAATTTTCAGTGATTTTTTTCCACACAAATGTAACTTACGAGTAATCAGAAAGAGTATGGAATTAGTTGCTTTAATTTCAATATTGATTTTTTGTTATGCCTCAATAATGGATAGTCTGGTGTCAACGTCGCAGAATGGTTCGTGATGAGATGCATAGTGAGAGCCGCTGCGCCCACGCACCGAACCCTGCCGAGCAGCCCTCCTATAATTCCACCCTTACAATTATCCCCAGCATTAAAAACACGATGTTAATTTCTGTGCGCAGAACTCGGGGAACCCCTTCGATTTAATCGATTTGTAATTCTGGGCCTAAGCGTTGCCATCTTGCGTGATGGTCTTCCGCTAGAGCGATGAATTCATATTATCCTCCCTAGCGAACCGGCACAGCCGCTAGCATGAAAATCTGTGCACTCTTATTCCGCACACTTCAAACGTCATTCCACCCTCTCCGACAAATGTTACGTTTCCCAATGGTCGAAATTAATCGGTCTGACGATTTCCTAATAATATAACTATGGAAAAAAGAAAAGAAGACGAGTGAGCGATCAATTAACGATTTTAGGGTGTCCCGTGAGAAGGAAAGGCGTTCCGAGGCATTGTCTGAGAAATTTCGGCGGGTACTCTTCCTTTCTCGATGGAGTCTCGAGGGTGTCTTCACTCCTGCTCTCCCTCTGGCGTGTCGTCGTCGGCGACTGCTACCCTTGGCGTGTTCGCGTCGCGCGAGGTTCGCTGGCAAATGTCATGAAAAAAGTTTAGATTCGCGTCTTGACCGTTGTTCGGTGCTTTAGGCCGCTTTACAAGGGCATCTCCCCTGCGCCCCGTGCGTGCCCAAGTGGTCCGGACGCATAATGCAGAGCTTGTGGAGGGCGTTTCGGGTGCCGAGGGACGCGGACGGTGGTATAATTAGGGACTTGAAGGGCGGCTACTAGGGGAGAGGAAGTAGAAGAGGCTGACAGATGTGGGAGCATTGTTTTATGGGGTGAACCCCCTCTTTCTCTCTTCATCCGCCTCCCTTTCTTGCTCTCACTCCTTCAGGGCGAGAGAGGCCCTCCTGCTCTTTCTTTGCTGCCCTTGCTCGCTCTATCGTTGAGTCTATCGCTCGCTCTATCGCTCGCTCTATCGCTCGCTAGTTTGCTTCTTTTGCTCCTCTCTGTCTCCTGAGCACACCCCACAGCGCGTGGCATGCTGTGATTCCAAATGGGCGTCCGCGATCTCTCCTGCGTCCGGCTGCGTGAGCGCGAGGATATTTGCCAAGGCTCCACGGGCTATGATCCAACGTCGTGTGAAAATCCACGGTGCTGCTCCTGCTGCTGCTACCGCTTGCCCAAGGACAATACGCTCGAAGCTTGTGGGGAGTTTTTGGCTGGACAAGAATAGCACGATTGCTATCGAGCCACGTCGATAAAGGATTTCGTGAATGGTCACGGGACAATTTTTCGCGAAAGGCCACTAATCGCCCGATGAAAAAAAAAAAAAAATGCTGTGTTGCACAATGGGACATAAAGCGAGGCTGCGGAATATTCTTGGCAGACGGGTTTCATTAAATCACGGGATTCGACATTTAAAACAGCGGTCTCGAGCAATACTCAATTTTAATATGCACGCCTCGGTCAGCCCCGCGAGAGAAATTTCACGGCGGTCCGCGGGCTTTCATTTACGGAAGATTTTTCAATTTGTGCGCCGGATGAGTCACGTCTTTGAATTTTAATTTCTCTCAAAAATCTGAGTAATCACGAGAGAGCCCGGCGAACATGTGCAGTCACACCTCTCATTAGGTTTTTGACAGCCCTTCATACGAGGATCAACCCACCCTGTGCATCCACCCGGGTTCCCAACCCACCCCTCCCCCCGGCCCACCCCTACGCGCGCGCCTTTGTTCTTTGTCTCACTGAATGCTAGCAACCCCTCTGCTGTACGGCTTAAATCAGTCGAACGTCGAATATGAGCACGAAATTCACGAGTCGAGCGGCAATTAAAATATTCTTTACGCTCGGCCGTGTGCTAGCCATCGTTTATTCCCACAACGATAATGAACGATCAATACGGAATTCTAGAATTGTAGTTCGAACCGATTAAAAAGTCTCCAGCTGTGCTTTCAACTCCTTTCTTTCGTTACTACCGTGACTGGTCCTGTTATTCGGGTCTTGCTATAAGTATTTCGCGCAAAGTGGTTTCTTTGAAACGCGTATGAACAATTCTCCCGCGATTTTTCTTCCCTCGCGAATGCCGCGCTTTCCGGTATCGCGACTTCTCGATACACCCCGATAAACTATTATTGGTCATATCACCGAACTACATTTGTCTTCGTTATGCCAGTTCGTTATACTTTCGATCGCGACAGCCTGTTGAAACTTTGTTCGGACCACGCGAACTTGGCCCCTCGAGAAAGAGCGAGCCTTAACTATCGGGCAATGGGGTCACCAAATTACTGGCGCGCTGCTCGACGTCTTTCCTCGTTCTCCTGAAGTGTAGCCTGCAAGAAAAATGCGCCACGAGTCGCGGAAAAAAAAGAGCGAGCACGTAACGTCGGGATGAGTGGAGGAGGGTAGGGACGAGAGAAGCCGATCAAAACACAGCCGGGGCTTGAGAAACTAAAATGGGACATTGCGGAGAGTTAAAGACGAGTCTAAAGACCGAAGCGGGAGGGTAACATCGATGACAGACCGAAAGAGAGCACGAGGAACGAGGGCGCACGAACGTACCAAGTGAGAGGGAAATCAAAAGAGCGGGGGAAATTGCATAACGAAAGAAAGAGAAGGCAATCGTGTTGGCGGGGAATGAGAGAGTAAGAGGGAGACCGATGGCAAGAGAAAGCGAACCGACAGAATGAAGCAAGTGCCACGGCGCGAGAAGCGAGTGCGTGGCTTAATTTCCTGCTAAATTACTACTTTAATAGGAAAGATGAACGCCGTTGATGAGGAGGGTGAGCTGGAATATAAATAGGGGGTACTCCCTTTCCTTCTCTATCTATCCTCTCCCCCTATAGTCAGCCTCTCCACCTCTCAGCACCCCTTGTCAGCCAGCTCGCACACCCCCTCCTGTCTCTCTGGTAACCCCTTAACACAAGGCATCATCGTCGCTCGGTTAACAGCGTGACAGCGGCTCGAGAATGATGATTCACGGCCGTGACGATTCCACAAAGACTCTTTCTCTCGTTTTACCTTTTGAGCCGGCTAATTTAACGTGATTCTCGCAATCCAGCCTCGATTACACCGTGAATTACTGACGCGAAATCTCTGCGGTGAATCTTTGCTACGCTTTAGAATTCTCGAAGAATCAGCCTGGTAGATTGGCAAAAACTATACTCTTGCTGGTACAAGCACATTTTATTCATCCGTTTTTGTAAAAAGACTTTGGATCATCGTAAAGCGAGCAGTCTCATGCTGTAATTCGTGCCGGTTGTTTACGTGCTTATCTACTTATTGGGGATAGAGCAAAGCTACGCGACCCGCGACTAAAGTTCGATGCGAAGTGTGCGAACACGGAGGAAAGATGAGCTCGTGCAAGAAACTCATCTAATAATTATTGATCTTACGTTAATCCTTTCTTTGTTCCCGCAGAGCCGGGTGGGTCCGCACGTTTCCATCGAGGAAAAGCGAGCCGCCACAAAGCGGATCGCTTTAGTCGTCTTATACATTTCTCGTGGAAGTTAACAAACATTGTGTTCGTTATCTCTCCCCGGCACAATTAATGCGCGAGGAGGATCCACCCCCTCACGGCTGCCACACTCCCGCAACCTTCTTACTCACCCACTTTCTTCCTCCTCTTTCTCTTCCTCTTGCTTTCGGAACGGCCTTTGCTGCTTTTGCTTAACGCGGTATCACTTATGTAGATGAGCTTCGCAATTCCTATACATTATTTGCGAAGAGCCCAGCCCCGAACCCGCCGAGCAAAAGGATCCGGAACTTTCGAGATTGCGAGTCGGCTCTCGGGCAAATTCCGATTCGCGCCTCGCGGGGAACAAAGGAACAGACTCCAGTCTATTGCCCTACACTGAGACCCTTTTTGAGAGAGATGCGTGTCGTTAAACGTCGAGCACCGGCCCCGATAAGCGAGATCCCGTGACGACGCTTCCTTCCTTCCTTCCTTCCTTCCTTCCTTCCTTCCTTCCTTCCTTCCTTCCTCCTCTCCTTGCATTCGGCCTTCCTCTCTGCTTGCCTCCGTTTGGATCGTTGCCGCTTGATGTGCCCAGCCGACGCTTGGAATCTCTCAGCCGGCTAATCTTTGTTATAATTTATCACTGGGTGCTTTCGAGCATGGCAACGACACAAGGAACCTCTTAATGAGTCAGGACTAAGTGTAGCACTGATTCGTTTTGCCCGCATATCACTTTTACGCTCGACAATGATCTGCTGCGAGTTTGGGATGTGTGCAGTCGAGTATCTCAATGTATTTTTATACAATCGAGAAGGCAATTGTTCTTTGTGCTGCGAAACCGTGAAGAATCGTAAACTGGCTTGCGAATTCGTGATATACGGTGCGAATCCCAGCCACCCGTGACTCGAGACGTCTTCGTGACCGAGGGCCGGTTACAAAGCAGTAGGAGAGGTGACATTTTTATCGAGTAATATATCGAAACGTAAATTTAGTTTGTAGCACCATGACTGGGCACGGTATATCTGCTTTACGGCCGATTTTAGTAGTGATATCCTCGCACTTAATGTCGCAGCGTGCAGTCAGGTCTCCCACGGATATCGCACACCCTACTGTACGTTTCTCAGAATCTTCCCCCTGTACAATCCGAACTGTCTCAGGTTTCATTGTTAAAAATTCTATGCAAATTTCCCGTATTCGCGTTCCACAGCCATGTACCAAAGTGTTTATCGTTGGTCAACTGGTACGAACTAAATGACCCGTAGCCACACTTTTTATTTGGATGCTCGGAACCCAAAGAAAAAGTAGTCGCCCAATCAAGAAGTTTCCAATCGCTCTAGTAGCAACGTGCAATTATTGCAAGCACTGCAGTGGTATAAATATATCATTCCACGGAGCGGAGCGAAGCGCACTGCTCGCGCCGTGCCTTATAATCCTTTCGAGCGTCTCGGAGTAAATGACCCGTGGTGCATGGCTGGGGTTGGGGCCGGGGCCGGGATCGGGGCCGGCATCAGGGCCCTGTTTCCATTAAGGGCTCTTTCACGATTACAAGCGGCCTCGAATAAACATTGCGAATTCGCAATAAGAAGGTCGGCATTAACGTGCCGCGGCTCGAGCGAGTGGATTCGCCACGCATACCCTAGCATAAGGCGACCGCTGGTCGGCGGAGCAGCTATAATGAGAAGAACACAGGAATCTTATCGGGGTACACCCACGGACTCGCTATCGATTGCGCCAGCCAATTATCGGCTTGTATTATTTTCGATTAGCTCGCTGGTACTGTCGATTGGAACATTATCCACGAGCGTGTGTCGCGTTGCGTCGCACTCGTTCGTCGATTGTCGTGCCGCTAAGGAGGAGAGAGACTTCTTCGAATCGTGAATATAATACGAGTCGCAAAACGTATTTTCCGCGGCGCGGAACAATGACCGGCGGAAACGGATATGCGAATGAGAGCCGCCGGTATAAATCGAGCCGCGCGACACATTTGAGCAACCGCGAGCTATGAATAGATCGAGTGGGCGACTCGAGTGCAGAAATTATAAGCAGGAAAATGTTTTTCCCGATAGCGGGTAATAGCGCTACTTTGGGGGGTATATGGAGTTGGACGGTGGGCCCGATGGGGGTGGTAGGGTGGCCGGTACTCTTGGCGCATCTTGAAAGCCTCGCTGAACGTTACCAGCGTGGTTTCGTGGTACGAGTCAGTACGAGTAACCGCTATTACGCTCTTTATTACTCAATAATTCCGGTCCGCGGGCGATTCAACGGCACGCCGCGCCATGCCACGCCACACCGACAATACACCGTGCTGTGGAATCGCGAACGAACCAGCGGGCCTCTCCACTTTCCAGTTCCCTTAATTTGGCCAGCGTGGTCCGTGTGCGCGCAAGGCATCGCGGCCTGCATAAGAGTGCATCCATCGGGCGGAAGTTGTTCGTCACGTCGGTTCTTATTGAAACATTCACAAAAGGGCGATCGTAGCTTTATCTGCAGTTTGATTGTAGATTATTGATGTTCCTCCCCGTGTTCGTTCATCCAGGCAAGCGAGGGCCGTCGCCCGTAAAAAAAGCCCCGAAAAATCGACGGCAAAGGGTGGACCACCCACGCCACCCCCGACCAGCCACCCTTCCGTCCCTCTACCGGCACCGACTACCGCTGGCCCCGCTACCCTCCGGTCTGCTTGCCTGCCCTCCTCGTTGCCTGCCTCTCTGCTTGCCACCCTGCCTGCCTGCCTGCCTGCCTCCCTGCCTGCCTGGCTGCCTGCCGCCTGCCTGCCTGCCTGCCCAGTCGAATGCATGTCTCTCCCTGCACTCTCTCTCGTTGCACGTAAAAAAAATATCTGCGTCCTCCCGGTACGCGAGCTCGAGCGCACCCACACCACCGTCCAATGCCCCTGCACCCGCGGCCAACCCCCACGAGCCCCTGCTTCAACAACCCTCTCGTTCCCTCTCTTTCTCTCTCTTTCTCTCTCCCTTATCCTATCTTTTTTTTTTCTGTGTGCGTGAATGCATTCGCGTGCAGGCTGCATCTACGGCAATGAGCACGAGCGCCGCGATCGCCCGAGTGTACGTGTGCCACTAGGAATGTAGGTGTTTGCACCGACGTGCAAGTCGATAAGTATAGGTACGGACGGACGCGACGGAGAGGAGCGCGGAGAAGAGCGTCCAGTCCGGAGGTAGACAGAGGCGACCGCCGCGTAGGAGCGTAGCCGCGTTGTTTTCGCGTATGTAATCTCGATTCACAATGATTTCACATACTTTTGCCATTAGAGCCGATTCACAAGTGAGCAAACAATGCGTCCCATTCTTCCGATCGGTACAAAAGGGTTTTTGGCACACTTTCGCGCGCGCGGCCAGGCAGACGAGCCCATACGTGGCTCGGGAACGGCGGCGGCGCGGCGACGAGAGATCGCGCGCTGCGACAACTGGGAGGAGGAAGGCGTAACACAGAGCTCCGAGAGGGAAACGGAGAAAGACGGCGAAGAGTAAACAGGCTAGTGAGAGCGAGAGGAATGAGAGAACGTCGTGTGTGTGGATGAACGGAGAAAGGGTGAAGCGGAAAGGATAGAGGGGTGGTTACCCACCCGTCTGAATTGCATCGGCGCATCGGATTTCCATGCGACTCTTCCTGACAATCGCGGTCCTCTTCGTTGGCAAACGAAAGCTCTGCTCCTCCCTTCCGCGCTAGCAGGAAAGTTTGGCACGGTTTGTCGGAGCTTATCGTGTCGCGGCCTATTAGTGGGTATCGAGGAGCGGAAAGGGGGGCGGGCACTTTCTCAGGACTACGGGCCCTCTCGCAAGGAGGTTGCGCAAATCGCACGCACCCTTCCCACCGAAGCGTCAAAACCACCGATCGGAATAAACAATTTTAAAACAATATTTGTTGTCTTTCCAGACAGCAAATACAGATACCGACTACGCGGCGTTGTTACGTACAAATCAAAATGTGGGAACACGCGCAGCACTCGAATATCAACTGAATTGGATATCGAGAATCCTCCTCGAACGGGGTTGATCAAATATTTTTTTTCCGTACTTCACCAAAACATGTATCTGCACCGGACTAATGGTTGCCAGAAGATTCGAGGAATTGTGTTTGAAAGGTGTAAGCGTTGCCGAGAGCTTGAGTCCTCGGTGTCAAATTGACTTGCGCTTCCGACGCGGCGAGATCGGTAACCATCCTGTCGGTGAAGATTGGCTTTTCGATGCCGCAAAGAATTGAGGAGAGGGAGAAAAAGTCGAGAATCGAGAATTTGATCTCGTTGCGTCGGATGATGGGAGTGTACCACACACATCCATATTCACATAACCGAGTACTATTGGATTCTGTCGATGCTCAGATTGGAGATTGGAGCAGCGGTGAGTACTTGGAAAAAATTTGTTGCCAGCGTGGCGACAATAGGAGCCGATCCGGTACGGTGGCGAGCGAGTAAATCCGTAAATCCTAAAATTCTACCTTGAAGGGTCGTTAGGTTAACGCGGTGACATCGGCGGAGGTGGTGGGATGCCGGCTGTAATATATCGAATGATGAATCCGCGCATCGCAAACCCATAAAAACCCGTCAGCCCCGGACAGATACGAGATACGCCCTATTACTGTCCACCAACACCCGAGCGCACAGCACCGCGTTGCTTCGTGCCGCTCCCCGCCGTCCAGTTCGCAACGGCTAACTAAATTACCAGTTACATTTTTTACTGTCCGATCCCTGGGCGTTTTTTACCATCGTATCGAACGCAATGAAATGCTTCCCTAGGTCGTCGCGGCGAAGCACTGAAAGGCCAGGCCGTGCCCCGAAAATGGTGCGCGAGCGAGCAGTGCGTCCGTTCGCCCGTCCGTACGTCCGTCCGAGCGACCGGGTGAGCGGTCCAGCGTCCAACGCCCAGCACCCAGCGTCGAACACCCAGCTCCGAGCAACCCGAGTCCCGAGCTTTTTTCCCTCCGCTCCGGTAAAACGATAGATTCGAAAAATAAATACGTTCGCGTAACGGGCGTAAATGCGCAAAAAAATATGGCTCGTCATCCGGATATGTGTGTATGTGTGTGGGTGGATGTGTGTTAGCGCGAGAGGAACTGCGTGGGTGAACGCGCGCGCGAGTACGCTCGCGTCTCTGTGTTTCCGAAAATGTTTCGCGCACCACTCGCGCAACACCTGCCCGCGGGCTCTAACATATTTTTATGACCAAGCCACGGTTTACTAATGTTTCGTAATATCCTCAAAGAGTCTGCGATGGAAACCTGCGAGATTCTCCGGTACCGCTCGGTACCCGCGATTCACCGATTATCCACGGAACATATTTTGATTGATCGAATTAGATCGGAGCCGATGTATTAATAGCGACTGGCTTCGTTACTCGGCACTCTACACGTGTTCGCCACTCGCCAATGCCAGTAATCATTGCACGCTATCAAGAAAATACGACCTAAAGTGACTTTAATCGGAGGAAGATGTAATTAGAAGCATATTAGGGCGGGTCAGCATTGGCCGGTTTCGTTGGTGACCCGGATAAATTTTGTGACGAATTCAGGAAGCATTCTACTGGTTTCCCGAAACTTAACAGTGCCAGCCGAGTTTATCCATTGCGAACTTTATTCAAATAGCCTTAGCCACCGCCGCCGAGGCCGCACTCTGGCGTCGGATAAATGAGTGTTATTGGATCACGTTAAGATACTGCCATCAATTTGGTCATCTTTACTGAAACAGCTCGAAATCTAATAGCCATTGATTCACCTAATTCGAGGACAGCGACATAATCGTGATAGAAATTCTCTGAACAGGATTGTCATTTTTATTACACGTCGCGAAGTTTCTAGGTCGATCGAAAGCGCTTGACTGACAGTGTACAATTAAGATCAATATTAGAGGTAATTCATGATGAAGAGCGACGCACTACAACGAAAGTAACGCTGGCTCAGCGAAATTCTACTGGAAGAATGTATTAACTGTGAATGCATCGAGCTATTTTATTCCAGGATGGATTTTATTGAGAGCTCCCTAAAGTTGGCGGTGACTAATATTTTATAATTGTCAACTCGAGGCCAAGGGGTCGCTGTGTTATAAAATAAAGTGTTGCTCGCGCTTATGCAACTGCTGTGTGCCACTCGTTTCGGAAGTGAGACGGTGTAAATTTTACAGTACGCCAACGATAAACGCGCTAGCCAGATGAAACATGGGTCGCACCATTTTTCTTCGGGATCCATTTGCGCGTAAGTCACATTTTTCCAAACTGGATCGTTATCCTGGGATCATAATCGTTTTCGATGTCTAACTGTCTCTCGACTTGAAACGGATGAACATTGGGGCCCTATCGGAGGTCGCGCGTGGATCCCCAATGTAGACATCAATTCTGAAAACATCTCAAAACAGTTGCAGTGGAACTTATAAATAAAACTACACGCCGAAAATGGTTTAGTAAGTGTAGAAAGTAGAGGATACTCATCGGCAAGAAAATATGCAAATCCGCGAAAGGGTCGAAAAGTGCTTGGCAAGAGAAATAGGCTGTGCGAAATGACTGGAGATGATAATCTGGCAAGCGATAAAAAATTATCGGAGGGTGGCTATCGGCTGTCCGTACGCATGAAAAATGCAACAAGGTAAACGTGCGTCTATACTCATGCCAGCTTCCCGGAAGGAGCGAGGCGTGCAGTTAACCTAATTTATGCCAATATCCCTCGGAAAGGTTAAAGGTACTGCATCTTGAGAGGCATCAGCTCGTAACGGGTAGTCCGTATTCGCGGCTAAGTTATGACCTCGTAGGGCCCGACTTCATCCCTCGTAAAAAAGGCTGAACTGCCTTCCGAAACGAGGGGGTGCGCATAATTATCCGACGGCGTCCCTCATTCGAGCTGGTCCTCTCGACTTTACTGTCCCTTCGAAGCTGCACCGCCTGTCGAAACTTTCGCAAAATTACGCGCGAGTCAAATCGACCGCGATTATGCGCTTAAGCCCAGCCGCCCTTCGAGCTGGCTCTTCGCAGCCCAGGCTATACCGAGTCTGTCCAATATATTCTCCTTGATCCGCTACGCTAATTTATTAGTTAATCACCTATCAGACTCCGAGACGTAAACTGTCTCGCGAGAACTCGAGGTGAGACGGTTTCGATTATGGGATGGCAAGAATGTTGGCTAATCTTCGCGGCGGCAAGTTGGAGAATTGCATCGGACCTTTCGAGCGTGTATCTCCCAAAGAGATATTCCCTAAGAGAAGCGGCAGAGATTCATAGAATAAGAGAGGAATTTTCGCGTTCAGAAAACTCTGATCAAACCTTGAACGACGAGCGCGAGGTATCAGGCAGCTCGTTAGAGATTGTTGCATGGTGAGCTTTACAGCCGGCGCCGTATTCGAGGATGTAAATTTGCGTGTTAACCAGCGACCATGTGTGCGACCTTAACTCGTCTCATACTGTCGAGTAGTCCGGGCGCGAGCCCGCCAGGATAATCGATACAAACGGCAAGTCGATCGTTCGAAGGACCCCACCCGCGATAAAGATTAACTCTTCAAGCCCTCGGCGGCACGGCGCAGAGCGGCACGACGTGAAGCGGCACGGCGTGAGCTCGTGCGTAATCAGCAAGGCGGGCATAACCGTACGGAGTTATCAAATTGATCAAGCCAAAATAATCTGTGCGAGCGAGCGGGCCGGTTATGCGCCATAAACGCAGTGTACGAGCAATACCGCGTGCCGCCTAACCGTGTATACCCACGTATAAACCACCGTCCACGAGGGCCACTGTCCGTGGGATCGCCAACACAAGCGCGGAGAACATAACATAACCCGGTGTCACGCGCAGGACTTTACAACTCTGCCATCTCGTTGTTGCTCCTCTTCCCTGCACCCACTCTGAACCTTCCCTTCCCTGTCCCTTACCCCTCGTGCTCCTCGTTCTGATCCAGGCTCCCTGCCACCCGCTACATCGCCTTTACACCGTCGCAACCCTCCCTCGATGTTGCCCTCGGAGTTGCCCTCGGAGTTGCCCTCGGAGTTGCCCTCGCTGACACCCTCCTACCGCCGCGTCGCACCATCCAGTTTCCTCCTCATCTCGAGCAATAGCCGGGGCACTCGCGCGATTTGATTTCTTTCGGGGCCGAGTTACGAGCCCTTCGCTAGACGGCCCCATTGAGACACCACCAACTGCGCGGGGCTCCTCGTCGGAGTGTCTGTGCGTGTGCTCCTCACGAGCGCTCACGATCGCTCGATACTGATCGGCCCAACGCTGATCGGCGATGCATAGTAATAGAGGATTGCTGGCGGATCGACAGAAAGAGGCGTTTGTGGGATTCGGAGTTGGAGTGCATAGTTGGAATACTCTCTGCCGTCTGGCACGAAGGAAACGCCTCGCAAGGTATCGAGTAAGCAGAAGCTCGAGGAGGCTCTTGGAATCTCAGAGGCGCGCCTCTCGAGCACCGCAGATTGTTGCCAAGGAAAACTGCGAGGCGACACGGCGACAGCCCCGCTGAGTGAGGGAGATAGAGAGATCGATAGAGAGCGATCGAGACCGATCCAGACCGATCGCGACCGATCGAGAGACAGAGAGAGATAGAGAGCGACAGCTAGCGATGGCCGGTGGGCGGAGGATAAAAAGAGCCGAGTGGAGTTACTGGTCATCGAAGTCTCTGAAAGTGACAGAATGATGGTCAAAAATAGTCGGCTTCCGGAGGGACGGGAACGGGGGAAGACAAGGGGGGGGGGGCGGAAGGGCTCGCGAAACGGTTGGGGGCAGGGTAACGGCGAAGAGGCAGTGAACATCCGCTGGGTGCTGGCAGATATTACTATAATGCAACTCCGGACATAAACGCGTTTACGACGCGCTGCGTTGTCATTACGCGGCCCCTGCATCGTTCGCCAGTGGCTTTAACTTTATCGGCACCACCACCGAGAACCGACAGCCGCACCGCGCCGTTACTGGTGTAACCACTACCAGAAACGGCCTGGGTACCACCATCCTCTATCTTCCACGCGCCCTGCCAAGAAGAGGAGCCGAGAGCCGCCTCCGCCCCGATACCCGCGGGAAACACCTGTCCGCCCATGCTTTACGGTCTCCTCGTAAAAATTAATTACCTATCATTAGAAAAATCGCCAGTCTGCCGACAAGCCAGCGAGAGAACTTGCGCACCACCGCGTATTCCGCTGCTGCTTTTGGAGACCTCGAACTCCCGGGTGAAGGACAGCGCTGCTTTGCGGTACCGAAGAGGGAACCCGAGAACCAGGATTATTCTTTATGCGTTTTTCCTTTATTGCCGCGAGTGGATTCTCCTTAATATGACGAAAGAAATCGCGAAAGGCTTTGGAAGATTGACGCTGTCCATTATGATAATGCATGAGATTTAATTGCGGATTTTTAACTTCCTTACATATATGATTTCTGCGATTAATTCAGCTCGTTGCGGCTTCTTGCAAAACTTCGTTAAGTCAATTCGACAAAATCGTTGATAGACTGCGGCGGGACGAGGCTCTTCAGTGGCTGCATTGGCACAATATTGAACTGGAAGGCCGCAAAATTTGGAAGGATGAATTTCAGCATACATTGTACCCACGCACAGAGCATGACTCCCCTCGGCACCCTTTGCCGAGGGGTTGCGGGAAGGAAGGGTTTAACGATTCGCGTAGCTGCGTCGATTTACGGCCCCTAAAACACATCGAATGCGCTTTATATGTATGTAAATTAGGTCAGCCACTCTGGCTCTCACTCGGTTCTCTCCCTTGCTCCCACCCCATTTCTCTCTATCTCTCTTTGGACTCTCGCTGCCGTTCCTTGCGCGTTCGCGGCGTCGAGACCACTGTCGAATACACTGCCGATCCATCGGCAGTCCGGTTAAAACTAAACTCAAAGCGAAATTACGACATTTTCGTCCGATGCTCGGTCTAACTCGGAGGGAAACGTACAAAGCCAGGTAAATACTTCCAGACGTGAGAAATTTTCAAAATCTACGTAAGAAACTTCACGGAAACCTTTTACATGCTTTCTCTAATATATTGCTCCTATTGCGAAAGTTTGAGTGGTCAACCAAGTGCAACATGAGTCACTGCTATTACTTAATGATTCGCTTCGAAGTATCTCACCCTGCTCGTTTCAAAGTTCCACGCGGACTCGGTACCGTTTTACATCTGGTTTTTTGCGAATATTGCGCCATTTAGCCGGCAGTAAATCGCAGCTATGCGGCTCAAGCCACGTATCCCAGGCACGGTCGAAGAAAGAGGAAATTTTGATTTGCGAGCTTCGGATCGCCAGTAATTTCAGTAATAGCTTACTCTCTTCTCAGGAGGGTACGGCCACGCAACGACCACGCTGCTAAAGCAGCCACTCACAGCTCTCAAAGTGTAACCACTTTCCAAGCAACCGTTCCTTCGCGGTAACTTCATAAAAGAGCCCCCCGCATTCGGATGATTCCCTATAAAACAGTATATCTCAATTCTCGAGCTCTGACACTCGCACTCGTATAAGTCCTTACGAATATAACTGGTGATCTTAAAATCTACTTACATTTGCATTGCGCTCACATTAAACCACTAGGACAAAACTATAAAACAATCCAAATACTATAAAACAAAACGAGTTATTTCAGTCTAATAATTCGTTGAAAAAGACAGATCTCAGAGAGAAATTGCACGATCTTTGAGATTTTACCAAAGAATTACTGATATCATTTTTTGTTTCTTTTTTTTTAACGTAAATGAACTCCTATCACAATTGCTAGATTTCGTAAGAATTCTAGCCGACGGTTGATCCGACGAATTTAGCCAAGTTTTCGCGATATTAGGGTTCAATTAAAAGCCCGCACGATAGTAGGAAGCCTTAACGTGTCGCGGACGAGCTGGCACTGGTATCGTGGGGGAAACAGTCAGTGAACTTTATGAGCACCCAGTACAACTTGAACGGGAATAGCACGTTCTAAAGGCTCGAGCACTGGCTGCCTACGTAGGTTGCAGTTTGAACTATAAAACGACGTAAATTATGACCGCGGATTGCAATATTATGAGGCTATATACGCACGTTTAATGATCGAAGCTACCGGGTAGAGAAGCGAGGCTAAATATTGTCCAGAAGCGGCACAAACCGCCGCTGACTTCTCCTCCACCAACTGGCAAGTATTGACCGAGGTATTCGCGTCTGTGCGATTGTGGCACTTTCCACTTGGCCTATGAGGAAGAATCTCGATGAAAAGTGGCGGAAGTGGCCGGCACCGAGTGCATTAAGACGAGGTGAGCGGGTTAAATCAATGCAGTTATGTAGCGTTAAATCGTGCAGAATAAATACGCAAAACTTTTGGTAATAATCGAGAGCAGTAAAAACGACGCATTATGCGAGTAGAAACGAAATCGTCACGGTTCCGTCGAGGGGTTCACTCGTCACGAAGGGATGCTTCCAGAGCCGGTAGGTTTGATCAATCTCTGGGATCCCCTTTCGCGTATGACGCCGTACATTAACCAACATTATTGATATAATGTCCACCGAAGGACATTTGTTTGCACGAGCAATATTTAGGAGTCGCCCGTTAATGAACTGCATTTGCCGAACGTAAATTCCAGGAGCGTGCGTACTGATACGGGGCTGTCTATTATTATTAGTGGCCGGAAGAGGATGCGTCGGTAGATAATAAAGGCTTGAACATACGATCACGGTAGACGAAGAGAACTCACGCGGTTCTCACCTGAATACGAAGATGATGCGGGCGAAATATCAGGTTCGTTCCAACAAGCGGGGTGTCACGTTTAGCCTGAGCCTCCGAGTTCAGGCCGTGCGAAATTTAATCAGGAACTTTAGATTGTCGAACGGGTCAAGGACCATTCGTTGTGCAATTTGCAAACGCGATTCGCGGGGAAGTTTACCTTCCACATTGCAGGATCACACGAACTACCTACCTAGCTACCTACCTATCTACCATCCTCGGGCTTCATGCCGAGAGATGTAAGAACGCTTGCTCTCTCATCATACATTCAGCGTTCGAGTGTTCGTCGTAGTGCAAAGAACCTGCCTTTGCTAACGAATCCGAATATGATAAGTGATAAGGTACATTTCATTTTCATCTTCATATTGATATAATAAACTTGAGTCGACGTAGTATATTAGACACACAGTGGTAGGATTGGTAATGTGGAAGAACACGTAATCTCGTAGTATTCGACGGAGAAATATAAGATTCAGACTTTTGCAAAGTTGGAACCGCCTGTCGAGACGAACAGTCGATTCTCACGATCCGTAGAAAATGATTTCTTTAATGCAAAATACCAAGACTCCTGTTACACGTAAACTTTCTTCAGTATTTATGCGTTTCGCGAAGAAAGAGGTAAAGGAAGAAAAAGTTGACCCCTTCCGGTGGATTCTCAGGTGGGCCTGACGCGCGACGCGACTCCATGGTAGCGCCTCGAGAACGAAGAAAAAAAGGGAAAAGGAAAAGGAATAAAGCAAACCGTGCCTGCGATCGGTGAGTGAGCTGCATTGTGAGATCTTCCGGTGCCGCGAGGGATCTTTTAGTCGGAAGCGGCTAACTATGGTGCCACAGTGTTGGCGAGTGGTTATTACTCGACAATGACGCGCGAAATTATCGATCAATGGAAGATGATCACAAAGAGATTCTGCCTTAGATTACTTTGTCCACGGCACCCTCCTTCGAGTGTGAGCGGGCGCGCATCTTCGAGCATTATCTTCATCGGCCACCTGCTCTCCCTTCTCGCACGGTTGAATGCAACATAAGAAGCAAATTTCGCCAAATGATCCTGTGGCATTCATTGCGTGGTCACGCGAGGAACTTGGAGGCGATGGTTCATTATTTCCACGAGTAAAAATTTCCCTTGTACACATCTTTTTATGCATGCAAGTGTATGTTTTCTGGTAGAAAAAGAAAAATCGGTCAAATCGGGCAACAGGACTTTTGGCCCGCCTTGGAAGACCGCCTTTGGGAAGAGATCCTTTTCATTGTATCCGGTTAGTCTTTGTCTTCGCCAGAAGTTTGCTGGCAGAAGGTGAGTGGACGTAAAAGACTCGTGTTTAACCCTGGCACGCATCACGCAACCTGCAACAATGTTGCGGCTCGCATTAATTAGGAAGCGACGAACCAGCTACGAAATGTTGTAGCACGAAGAGAAGCAAGATGCTGGTGAGGCGTCTCTGAGTTTATACTTCTGGGAAGATGCTCGTAAAGACTGCTTGGCTTCCACTGGGTCTGTTATTAGCGACTTCGCTGCGAGCCAAAGCGATCCGGGGTGCCTCCGCGGGGAACTGAGGGGCCCTGGTTCTGGCCCCGGGGATATAATCGCGCCTTACCTTGCCTTACCGTTCAGCCTTTCACTCGATACTACTAATCTTCCACTAGTCTGACCACTGCGCTCGCAGACTAGTCGAAAGAGACCCGGATTTTTTGCCACGGCATTAATAGGCCGTTGCTCGCCCATTGGAACTATGTTACCAGTGGGATTGAGCGGTCAAAGCGGAAATCCACTTGAGTTTGCATCCCGTCTATGTGTACGTGTGCGGTTTGTTGTGAGCCGACCTGGAGGAAGTCGCTCTTCACGAGCACTACACGATCGGTGCGCGGCCGCGATTCCTGATCGAACACCCCACCGAGTGGCGAGAATCAAGTTCTCACTGCCGACAGCGGGAGATGAGCAGGTCCGACAGCAACAATGCTAATTAAACTTCGTCATCGGTAGTGCATCCGCGTTGATTTCCAGAGTGGTAGACGCATCATCGAGTCCAATTTCCACGGGTGGAAAGTGGCACGCTCGAATCAATCTTCCCGGAGCGTGAATAATTTGCCAAGATCCGTCTAGACGTCGTCGGTGCTCGCGCGAGGGGAAAAAATCAATTCTGCCGATCGGTGGGACACAGTCCGTCGAACGAAGAAACATCGCCCGCAGAAAGTGTCAAGCAAAAGAGGTGTGAAGGGGAGTTGTCAACGATAGCGGATAATCGCAGCCGCAAATCCAAAGGCGAAAAGAGAAGATGAAGGTGTCCGGGTCGAACGGTGTTCGCAATCGGGAGAAGACAGTAAGCGGGTTTGTCGAAAGGGGAGTGAATGAGCGAGGGAAAAAGAGGGTGAAAAGGTCTCGCGGGTGCGACGGCAATCCCCGTCGGGAGTGAGAAGTTTTACGCGGAGATTATCAGCCAGCAGAGCGAACGGCCATGAATACGGAGATCGGCCGATAAAAGGAGGAAAAAGGTGAAAGGCAGGTAGCGGGAAGGCGACGAGAGGAGTACGATGATCGGAGAAAAGGAAGGGGGTGACTCCGGTCTCGCGGCCACAGCATCCACGACGGGCAGTGCAGCGTGGCGGAAGGCGAGCAAGAGAGGAAGCGAGGAAGAAATAGCAAGAAATCGGGAGAGCGAAAGAGAGGAGAAGGGCAACGAGAAAGGGGCTGCAAGGGTACGGGTGAGGGGCAGGGCGTTAGAAGGGGACAGCGGGGAAAGAGTTGGTAACCCAGTGCCGGCAGGAGAGTGCCGGAGCAATGTAGTCGCGACCACGAATGAGCGTACCAACGGATGGAGAGGCAACACTTTGTAGTTTTAATCGATCCGGTGGGACGGGGGAGAAAGACGGAGTGCGCGCGCGAGGGTGAGTCGGCCCGTGCAAGAAGAGGCAAGGGGCCCTGAGCGGTGAGAGGCAAGAGGTGCAAGAGAGGTGCCGCCGTTGGCGCAAGAAGGACAAGAGCCACGAGAACCACGGTGGTTCGAGAGCCACGAGCGAGGGAGAAGCTCGAGGGAACGAGGACGGAGAGAACACCGAGAGAGCGAGCGGAGACCCACATCCTGCCGACTCCTACAACTTCAACCACCAGCTGGCTACACCTCCTGCCGCCACGGGCCGCCGAGTTATATGTGAAAAGCACGTGGACCCTCGGGTGCAAGAAGGACAACGGTATTCATTCATTTCCTCCTGTATATTTCGTACGGGAGTCCTGTCCCTTCTTCGACACCGCCGTTGATATCGATGTCGTCGATCCCCCGATTCTCGCAGGGCTGCCTGATGGATTTGTAATGATGAGTTAATGAGCGATGCTGAAATCGTAATGACCTGGCATTCGTAGCGGTCTAAGGTTCCTCCGTTACCGATGAGTGGTCTATAATGCCTGCGCCGTCTAATGTGTGGCCCTTTTATTTGAAATTACTCCAAAGCACTTTTGCGCCCTAGCAAAAGGAGGGTTGGGCCGCGAATAACGCCACTGCAAAGCCGAACCGAGACGTTAGACGCACGATTTATTAGGATGATCGAGGTGATTCGAGCCGGCAGGCTTGGCTCGAGGGATCCGTAATTCCACCAACGGCAGAATCGAAACTTTCCCATTAGAGAGCGCGCAGCCTAATCAGCGGTTTCACGTGTTGCACGATCGATAAGAAGAAGCCTGCCGGAGGGAGTTGGGGCCAGCACGTAAATAGGTACATTAATTTACTGTCAGCTAGCGTGACGACCATCGGCGAAGTTGAACGGCGCGCTACCCAGGATCATCGCCTCGCGAGGAACTGCCGTGTCTTCGCGCACGACGAACCAGTGTTTCAACCTCGTTCGCTTAGCTCATTCTTCCTCGCTCCCTGGAATACGCGATTCCACCGGCCAAATCAGGAGAGAAACATTGAGCTGGCTCCGTGCTCGAGAAATTGAGGGGAGAACATTAAAACACCGAGGGTGCGGACAGTTGCAGTGGCGCCGACAAGGGTGGCTCTATGGGGAAATGGGTAGAATTTGGACTTAATAAACGTTCCTTTCGCAACTGCGTGCTTGCCAGCTGTAGCTATGTACAATTTCTTTCAACGGCTTTCTTACTCACCAGCCTAGTGACTCCCTCGTTCTTGCGCGTAACGCGATCTTATACTTTGTGGCCATTCCTCCACGGGAAGCTTCTTTCATTATCGCATTAAGATTTCCGTTTTATTATATAAATCAGATTTCAGTGTTTTTACGAGTTCCGAACGAGTCTTGCAGCTTTCGCCCTCGTTGAGGGACAGAGGATTTTTTCTTTAGTTCGCGGACTAGTCTACTTTAAAAAAAAAGTCACACTGGCACAGATAGAACATTTTGACCAGAATTTCGTACATATTGCACCAGCGATGCTACCATATTTGTGCGACCATCATCAACTGCACCCGGAACCCTGGTGCAACAATTAATCATTTATTTTCCCCCGCTAATTATCCGCGCAATCGAGCCATCAGGTTCAGGATTAACCTGCTCTTAACGGACGATTTGGTCGTGTCAGCCGTGGACGGACCCGCGATCACTGTCCTGCTGCGCACACTTTTATTTCGTCGTAAAAGTTAATGCCGAAATGAGCATAATGACATCAGTAAAAGCAACGCATGGCAAGCGTGTAAAGGGAACGTGAGTACGTAATTTGGCAATGCAAGGTGCACCTGTCACCCTCACAGTAGAATACTGTAGCTACGGACGTCATCCGTCTTGGCGCGTCACTTAAAGTAACCCGTGCGAACCTTGTCATCGTTTCCATCAAATTCCGCGGCCGGTCGAAACGAAAATGGCGCAATATCGGCTCGTACCGGTGCAATTACTACCGGGGTCCATCGCGGCCCCGAAGATAAATGAGACAGTGGATCAACGTCGACGAACTCCGACTTCTGTGCGGAGCGATTTATCAAAATTAATGGCCACAGGCCTACCGGCCCGATCCGGCATGCAGGTAATTGGGCTGCATCTGTGACTTGCCACTGATAAACACATACTTAAGACACGTATATACGATGCGAGTGCAAGTTTTCCTGTGAAATTTTTCACGGATTGCTCAAGGCGCATGTGAATCCTTAATCGATTCTTAGATAGAATTAAAAATCTATTCTTCCGTATAGTTAGTTTAAATCATGCATTCGAGTTACTTTATTAAGATATGTCCTCGAGGTTTTAAGATTTATGGTGGGACGGTCAGAATTACGAATCAGGGTTGCATTTTTTGGACCGCCCCTTTTTGGGAGTCTGTGCCTGCTTGGAGCAACAGACTCCGTCAAGGCCCAGATTCCCGCGTTATAAAGAATAAGGTTGAGAAAGAACGAAACAAGAGACTAGCTATTCTCGAAAGGTTATGTTCCCAAGTGCTTAACGCGCCAAGTCACTTTTAGCAGGTGGTACCAATTTTTAACCCCACCCAAAGGGGAGCTGTGGACGGCGGCGGGGATCAGGTTGACGGTACTTATTCGGAAAGTTTAAAACCGCGGCTGATGGGACTAGCACCTTCAGCATCTTGAGTACTTTAGGTTGGTTCTTAGTCGAGCGAGAGAGGCAGAGTGGGAAAGAGCAGGAGGAAGCAAGGGCGAGAAAGAGAGAGACAGAAGAGCAGGACAGGGTCCAGAGTAGCAGTACAGGATTCTCGCGGCCGGATCGGTCCTTGGCGGCAATCGCTCCTCCCGGGCATCCCCGTCGGAGTACTCTTGAGCCCCGTCGGGCTGATTTGCATCACGGTTACGAGCTGGTTCGAGCTCGTGGTGGTTATATTACAGGGTGCGGGCGGGAGTGAGAGGGTGCGATGGAAAAAGGGGGACAGTAGAGAGTCCCTCTCGCGTGCGTTCCACCCCCAAAGTGCCTCGCAGGAGGCAGCTCGGACACTCATAACAATCATAACAACGGGATCTCGCGAGTAACTCGCGGACCACCTCCGCGCATCGGGTCCGCCTCCGGTACCGCCCAGCTTACCCCTTCCAGTGGATCCAGGAAGACTGCCACCCGCCAGCGGCGGGAGAGTCCTTCCCTCGCCACGGCCCGACCCGACTCGACGCGGCTCGAACGCTACTAGGGGCCACTACGCAGCCAGACTGCGGACCGTCAGGGTTCAGGTCCGAGTTTTCGCGCCGAGCTACCACCGCGCGCAACGTGCACGACCACGCCGCCGCCCTCGCAAGGGGTAAAACCACTACGGGACGCTGCCACGCGACGCGACGCCGTGAGAGGAGCAATTCTTATTCGGCGACGTCTTCGAGCAGTTCTCTCATCAACTGCCAGCTTTGACGACTTGACAGCTGGGACCCGTAGGGGGTGTGGTGAGCTTGGATCAGACCGGGCCCAATTCCGGCCCACCCCCAAGTGTCACTAGGACGACACCACCTTTCGACGGAACGCGAAAGGTGCTCGAAAGAAGCCTCTGTGATAGATCGTGGAAAACGGTTGTGTGTGAACTGAGAGTGATCAGGGAATCAGAGCGTAGAGGTGCGTGCGCCGATCAGTCTCGCCAGGAGACACGTGGACCGTGGGATCAACGGTGCGCTTGGACTTTACGCGGACACTTGAATCTTATCGACCGATTGATCCTAGTGTGATTTTGTGCAACAAAGGTGCGCGCATTCATTCGGCCGAACGACACGTTCACAGTCGAATCTACTTGCGACCAGACAGTCGTTGCACGCACGAACCGCACAGTGACTAATCTACTCGAGTCTCACCATCGCATCGATTTCCTCGAGGTGACTGTCGAGTTTTTCGCCGGAAGAAACCAACCACGTGCGGGAGTTGAACTTGGCAGGTGCAGCGGACAGGTGGCACGAAAGCAAAAGGCAACGCAATAAACGATTCTCTCAGAGTCGTAGGAAGATTGTGTTGTTGGTAAAGATCGAGGAAATCCAGTACCGATTCTAATGAGCGGCAGTTGCGAAATGTCGCCGGGTGATGATACAAGGACTCGGACTCTAATAGACTCCTAATTATCTTGGCGGGCGTGCGGATAATTGAGCGGGGCACGTGACTGCGGTGTTTTCCGCTGAGGCGAAATTACAGGTTGCAGAGAGGAGCGATAAGCAGCACGGGACGAGGATCCCGCTCCTTGACAAATAGAATAATTAAAACCGCATTAAAAGGACGCTTCCCCGCCTTTTTTCGCTCGCGCGCGCGCGTTCTACCACGAACAACCAACGCCGCTTAGAAGACATTGAAGTGGACTCGCCAAGAAGCAGATTTGCGCGCGCTTTGCGGCTGGTCGAACTTCTTCGAGTTTTCTTCCGGGTGCCTCTTGGCCAAGAAACTCAGCAGCGAGGGATCGAGACGCCGCCACCGCTTTATCGGAGCTCGACCAATTATCTGTTTGCTTCTTAATCGCTCCTAATTACAGACAATTACTCGCTGTAATTAAGTAGGCTGATGTCACCGGTGCTGGATGTATTGGTGAATCGCTCGTGTCTCGGAATCGGTCGAGCCCTTGCCGTCGTCGGAATTGTTTGCGCTCATTGGCAATCCCTCGAAAATCGCTGCTGGATCCTAAAAGCCACAGGAGTTCTCCGCAGTTGCTGAAACGAGGAGACTAAGACTGTTCTTCGACGGTGGTAACGCGCGCGTACAGACACACACGCGAATCAAGATTCCCGTACACGTAGCCGGCAAATATAGAAATACCGGAGAGGAGAGCGAGCTTGACACGAGAGACACGAGATTAGTTCGATCGAGTTGATTGCATCGTGTCGAGAGATAAATAACAGCTGTAGGATCAACCTACGTCAGGACGACGTCCCACATACATCAGTCACAGGTCGCCTCAGGTGAGTGTCAGCCACGACTCTTATTCTTACTTATTATAAGCCCGAGCTAATCCTGGTAATTAGGTAGGTCGGCCAAATTTGCTTCTGACCGAATAAACTCTCCGAATTGGACTGATTGATCCCAGTCGAATCGCGCGTCCGTGGCGAACTTGCGCGTTAAAAGTGACGTGAAAATTTAAAACGTCTCGAGAAATAACCCGAACTGAGTAAGGAGGTGAAGCGAGGAGTCGAGGCGAGTACTTATTTCGAAGCAGAGACTCGAGGACTCCGAGTCAGCACGGCTCGGTGTTTCTTGGATTAAGCGCGCAACCAATGCAGGCTAATTATTCCAAGATAAGTAGCGCGCTCTTCCAGCAGGCCAGAGACTGGCCTTATCGCGGCGGGCGGCCAAAAAGTTTCCATCAAAATTCGCGGCCAGCTCGAGCCAACCGCTTATTTATATCCGCTGGAGCGGGGCGAGACGAAGCAATTCGAAGGCTCGCAGGCGATAATCGCTGGCCCGATACCATTAAGTTAATCTTAGTAATTAAGAAAGTTACTCGAGGAGGGCAGGCCACGCGGGAATGTAGCTAGCGAGAGATTGAAACCACAGAGCAGCGTGTAGCAGCTCACAGGAGCGCGGTTGGATTTTCGCTAGTGTGTACGCCGAGAGCGAATATCACCAGGGTACCCGGTGATAATTCCCTCCAGGTACTTAGCTGCGTACTAATAATTAGGGCGATAATTATGCGCGAGGGCGTATGTGTCTACGTTGAGTGTGACCTGGAAATGCTAATTGAAGGATCGGCCGAGCACGTAAACGTAATGCGGCTGCTACGAAAGGGGTTCTTAACCTTCGATGCGCGATGTCGGTTGGGGGAGAGCGGGCAGGCGGGCTGAGATCGATGCTGTCGCCCAGAGACGCCAATTTATACTTGGATCATCCCCTTCGTATACGTATATACATCCTTCTGATTCCCTCTCTTGGCCCCCCTCTAGCTTGGCTCGCCACCTATATATACCACGGATTGTTCCCCGCGATATCGCGTCCCGCGAATAATTCATTCGTGGGCGTCTTAATATAGCGATAACCCACCGAAATTCCGCTTCAAGCGGCCACTAAAGCCCTCGCTAAAGTACCAGTACAATGAGAGACAAATTAGCACCGCTGTTGAAAACGCGCATCGATTATCGGGGATAATAATGAGCGAGCTAAATTCGAGTGGTGACGTTACTGTCAAGGATTCCACGGGTGAAACTCTATACCAGGATCTTTTACCATATATCCTCTTATCTCAATCCTCCATTTGCTCTTAATATTTCTTCTTATCCCTCATCGTTCAAATGCTGATTTTAATCAAAACTCGCCATGCACCCCAGCCCGCTCAAATATTCTACTCTTGCCACCTGTTCCGCGAGAATGATACTCGCTGGCATCTACCAATGAGCAACTGTATCCGTTGAAAAATTCTAATCGCATCCGGTTACAACCCCTCAAAAACGATAATCTATTTTCCACAAGTTGAGCTAGGGTGTCGCGGGATATTTTCCATTAAATCGCGGGGTCGAGGGTGGCAAGGCGAAGCGGCAGGCGACGAGCGTGTGTGTCGTGCGGGGGAGCATGTGATTGGCGAGGTAAACAGGAGCACGTGTTGCCGGCGTGAGTACGAGAGCCTGAGCGAGAGCGGGACTCGAGGAGAAGGGTGAGGTGAACGCGGAGGGTGGCAGAGGATGGCGGGGCAAGGGTGGAAAATCAGTGCGAGCAGCCGGAGGCCAAGAGAGTTCTTTGCTTGCCGCCTCGGTAGCATGGTGAAAGAGAGTAAAGGAGAGTGAAGGAGGGTAAAGGAGGGTCGCTTGGCCGCCAGAAACGAGAGGGCGAGCGGCCGGCCGACAGAGGGTGGCTTCTAGCCATCGAAACTGGTGGAGGGATCACTGAGAGGACGAAAGTGCCGGCTGGTGGTGAGACTCGGTTGGAAAATCCCAGAGGAACCACTTTGACTCGGCCTGGATATCACTCTGATGGATATCAATAGCCACAGAGAAAAGAAAGGGGTTAAAACTGTTTTCTTGTTTACATTGGAATTCTGTTAATCCTAATTATCTTCTCTACGCGTTGCCTTGATCCGTTTAACAATATCGTCTACTATTGCTCTAATACAATTTCTTCTAATTCTGACTTTTCTGGGTTGTTGCATAAATAGATTAGTGAAAAGATCCGGTAAACAATTGGGCGATACATCTGTTATCGGAGAATATTTTATGTGGACGGTTGTTTTTCTTTCCACTGAATTATGCACTTTTCGTGTTTTACACGTGGGAAGAAGATTGATCCTTCAATTTCCTGTCTGGGATGTAAGGAGGTAGTGGTCAAAAACACAGACACGCGAGTCGGGTCAATTTGCGAAAATAAGCCCGATTACTGTAGGAGGAAGCGTGCGGATATTGTCCAGGTCAAGAAAACTAATCGATGGCTTCCCCTTCTTAAATCCTCTCACATTTCTCGGGGTCGGTTGGCGTCTATCGCTTGGCAGCGGTCTCATTCTCGCCCAGCAGCCGTAGTCAACCCCCGTTTGCTGGCCCATTCAGCTCCCTTTGCCCGATTCAACCCCCAACACCGGCGATCCGCCGCGCGCGATAACATTTCGCTCGACAACTTACCCACTTCCAGCTCGCTTTGTGCTACTCCAGCAGTCTCTCGTGCTGATTTCTCACTTTCTTTCCTTCTCTCTTTCTTTTTTCTCTCTGACAGCCAAAACTTTACTCCGAGCTATTTTCCATGCGGTGTCCTCAATTGATTATCGAGTCGCGAATCGCCACAATCAACAACGAGCTAGCCTCCATCTTTATAACTACTTCCCGTCAATCGAGTGTATTTACCTCCTTCGTACTCGCGAGCCGTTCGCGACACTGGGCCCCGTAACTTCTTCCCTCTCGCTTAATTGCTTTCCTCCGTTGGCTCCAGCTAATGTTCTTCCGGTTTCGCACATTTTTACGGTGACCTTTTGTCTACGTTGATTGGAATCGCGGCAGGTTCGGGATTTGTACTGATGTCGTTATTCGCGTCGAATCGTCAGAAGGCTATTATAATTATAACACTGCGTTAAGACCATTCCTAAAGAATTATCGGCAAGTTTTTTACGTTGAAGTTTGTTCGATACAATGGGATAGAGAAAACTGAAGAAGATTGAGGGTTCGAAGAGAGGATAGTTGTAATAAGAGTGATCGAGGCAATTTAGTGATATGAATATTCTAATTGTTCGGTGAGCACGACGACGTTCTGTGTAGGATATGTTTGATAGGGGACATATGTATAATGCGAGTCACGGGAAACGAAAGACGGACCCCCGTCTACTTAAAGCCTTTTTTCTTTGACGAACGGTAAATCCCCTGGTGTACTTGCAATTGGGCGACGTGACGCCCCATACAGCGAGGCGATGCGTGCGGTGTCATTAATTCTAATAATTCATATAGAAGCACGCACGTGCGTGGCCGCAGGAGCGGACTCACGCATCGAGAGACAGAGAGAGAAAGAGCGCGATTCTCCAGCACGAGTGTTTTTGTACGCTCGATGCTCCTAATAGACCTAATTTGCGTGTAAAAGCACTCCTGAGATTTCCGTGCCTCGTCGCCCTATTGAGCGCTCCTTCTCAAGCGACTCGGGACTCGGAAGGGAGAGAGCCCCCGCAAGAGTCCACGATCCACGAGGAATAGCTTGCGATCTTCGATCTACTCTACAAATCTCGTCCCCCTCTCTTCTTTATTGCTCTTCTTTATTCCACTACATACCATTTTACCATAGAGACCCTGCTGCGTTGCTCAAAGGATAGAGAAGAATTTCTATTCGATCCCCGAGTTAACAAATAATATTGTCTCTCAATTGTAATAAGCACTGAGTCACTTTTTAGGGAATTAAGTTATCTAGACAGATGGGGTTTTATAGCATTCGGGAATGTAATTATAGTTTCGGTCTTTGGGGATGCGAAAGGGTGTTCGATGCTAGTAGAACGTAGTAAGGGCTTCGCTAGGTAATATGTGGAACATTGTGCTACGTTGCAGGATGACGCGTCACCGACGCGTCGTTGGGAGATTCTTTTATCGATCGATTGATAAGTGCAATTGCCCTCGACGGTTAATCCGGGGCAGCTCGCAGGAGGGATGAAAAAAAAAGGGGTCCAATGAACTGCGGCGAGCACGTTTTTGGGCCAGATGTTAATTCCGACGACTCAGCGTGAGCCGCGAAGGCGGTTTAGTACGTAAATACATCTTCAGCAGGGGGCACCATTATAATGGGCATGTGCGGTTAAAGTTCTATTTGTGGTAATTCGGAGTTTAATGCACTCATGGCTCTGATTTAGCCGGCGGGCTGACACTTTTTTTGTCCGGCGCAACCCCAACGACGCTGGCGCCGTAAAACATGAAATATTCTTCCTGCGCCTCTGAGGACGGCCTCTGGTCTCTATCTCGCTCTCTCTTTCTCTCTCTCTCTCTCTCAGTCCCTCTATCTTTCTCTTCCTCCCTCATTCTTTCTCTCTCCTCATCCCGCGCAATTTTCCCCGCACGCGTGTATCATATCGCGCTTTCCATCTTCCGTGCCAAATTTTAATACCGCGTTATGCTACCTGTTTGTCCTTTTATTCGGATTACTCTAGTTTAAATCTCCCCTTTTCCCGACTCGCTCTGGTTAAACGCGAAACAGTTTTACACCAAGCTTCACTCTTTGGATCTCGTGAAAAAAGCCGCTCTGCATTTATATTCCAAACTTATTCCACTTTCACACACGTGCGCTAGTGCTGTCTCTGAAGCGTGTCCATTTGGCAGTTAATGTTCGCCGGTAAATCGGATTCCGCGTTGGAAACGCTTTAGGCGGGAAGAAAAAATGCGGTTCTAAATTGGGACAGATCAGGATGGAAGTAGGAAGGATCGCGGATGACTCGAGCTTCAAGGTTGTCGAATCAGGGTGACTGGGTGTAGAGCACACGGGTTCCTCGATCCTGAGGCTGTTCGTGGGGTCCAATTTATGGACGGAGCGGGGTGCGCGTTACGCACTCATCGAAACTGGTTCGCACGCGGAGGAGAACAGTGGCTCTCCATATGTGACTTTCTCCCTCTCCCTCTGCCTCTTAGTCTCTCGATATATCGCTCACACTCGCATTAACCGTAGCCGCTGTTCAGTTTAATCCTTGCGTTTCGTGACTCGGGACAAAGCCCCTTGAATTTCTGACGGAATAGTAGCGCACGGAACGACCATTACCAAGCGGCCGACACTTAGCCGTTGCGCTTGGCTACGTACGCGCGTTAAAGATTGATTCGAATCACTCGGTAGGACCGACTGCGACACGGACCTAGTCTACGCTGCGTCCTAGGTTCACGTTTCCAAGACATTTCGCCTTGCGGTTCGCGGCCGAATTGTTAACGGCGGCCCCGCCACGCTGCAAATCGGAAATCAATCAGGAAGTTGGGACCATAAGATGTATGCGGATAGATGGCTACGCCATTCAAGCTTCCATCAAGAATTGACTCTATGAAATGTGCTTTCAAAATACTAAATGCCGACAGATATTTTCGAGCTTTATCTTATCAGTGGCTGAACAAGAGAGCGAGTACTTTTATAGAGCAGACATTTTTGGAATTATTGATGTTCTCCTTTGCTCGCAAGAGCACCAGTCCGATTTCCTGCTCGAGAGAAGGGTGCAGGATGGTTGCGGTAGTTTCTCAGCGTGTTAAACGCATTGCCTGGCACGGAAGAGGCGAAACGTCACCGAGACCTATTCCACAGGGCAGAAACGCGGGGCGCTCTACGCACAAAGCTCGCATTGAATATCCGCTTTGTGTACGGTGATCGCCGTAGAGGACGGTTAGCAGGCCGTGAGCAGGCTTAAATATTTCATACGCACGCGAGCAGACGCATAAGCACGCTCACCACGTGCAAGCTTCTTTTCTGCGATGGGCTCTTTAGCATCGGAAACCAACACGGATTGGCGCCACAAAGCCGCGATTATGTGCTGCCATTAGAGACCGCTCGATTGATTACGGGATCGTGAAAAAAGGACTCGGCAAGGACAATGTCGCGATGGGCGGTTGCCAACTGGTCCCGCTGGGATCACTTTATTGGCTCTGTTTCAAGTAGGAGGGTTGCCCGTTCCGACTTCTTCCACTTTCTCTCCCCTTCGCACTCTCAGACGGCCTTGCACCTTCCTTCGAGCCGGAGGCCCTCCTCGCTCCTTTAACCGCTAAAAAAATCCTCTCCATCCTGCAGTCGCATATTTCACAGTTAGAGACGTCGCGTCGTCTCTGAACTCGCGACCAAGTGCTCCCTGCAAATCTGATTAGCGGCTGCCGACTGGACTGCTCTCACCCTCGTCGTCTCGGGAAAGTAGGTTCTCGATGATTATTTGGCTTAGCCGCGGCTCCTAAGGGACTGGTGAAAAGACGGAGAAGCCAACGGTCGTGTCATCCGTCAGACACACACTCCACGTCGTCCACGAGTCATGGACGCAACGCAGGAAATCGAGCTCTTGCATTAGAGCAGCAGTCGGTCGCGTAGTTGTATGTAGTTAGTTTGTGGCATGCGCGGCCATATGGCGATTATCCGCGCGAGTTATTTATAGTTTTCAGTCCCGCGGCCTCGTCTCGTCTCAGTAAGAGCGCGTTTGCCGGCTGATCGGGCGAATTGGAACGAACCTGGCCTCCGAAAAGCGGCCTCCATTCGGGCAAGAATCGGCCCATAAATCGACTGGTAGCGGGGACCGAACTCCGGGTGCTTTGTACGCGGCCCCCGTAGCTTCGGGCACAGCGCGTACAGTCGGAACCGTCGGGACCAGGTTCGAAAGGAGGAGGAGCAGAGAAGGAGGAAAAGGGATCATTGGGGCTCCGCAGGAACTAGCTGCCGGCCAGAGGCGCTCACGGTTGTTTCTAAACCCACCTTATCCACTAGCCCCTATAATAAGCTGCGATCTGAGACCGTATATCCCACCCACGCACACAGAGAAGGCCCTGGGTGAATGTGCAAGCGGCCTGAAGCTAATACAAGCCTCCCCGCGTCTCGAACGCGAAGGAGCTACCCGCAATTCCCGGACGCGCTTATGCCCGACCGTGTTGTAGGCCACGAAGCGCTTGCAATTACAAGCTGGTCAACATATAATTATCCCCAATGACCATAAATTACCGGATTTTTATGCGCAACATTCTTAATTACCCTTTGAATTAACATCAATCAACCCCCTTAATTGCACGCTGCTGTTACCGTCGCTGACGCTGCCGCCGTCGGTCTTCTCCTGCTGGCGCGCTCCTTCGTCCTCGTTTCAGTCTCCACACGGTCCCAAGTGCATCTCGCGATAATGCGAAAACAGTGGACGCGCCCTAGGGCCGTGTATTCGCGACACTTGGACGAAGGCGAAGGCAAAAGGCGAAGGCGAGCGAACTGCTCGACGCGATCCGACGCGACAGTCACACGAAGCCGCCTTGGGCACCAACTCCGATCCACTTTAAAACGTCCACCTCGAGCCCTCATGACGACGTGTCGCTTGACACAGGGTGATTTAGTCGAGACTCCTGGCATCGGACGCGCATAGCTCCGGGCGCGTCTCAGCTACTTTGAATACCCTCCTTCTTCGAATCCTTTATAGTCTCTTAAATGCATACACCTATATGTATATATAGTCTTTGCTGTTTTCGAGTAGACGAGGGTAACGAAGCTGGCAAATCGCGAGATAGGTTGGACTTTAATGACTGAGCCGGTGGTTAAGCGAATCTGGTGGTTATCACTCGCGGATCTTCTCGCGATCCGAGACAAGAGGGTTAATTGCATGGCTAGCTTGTCTCTGGTAGGCTCGCATATCTCGAGATTCTCAGCCTGTTAATCGCGTGTGCGGACTTGACTCCATACGGACTTTCACCGGAGATTTCGTCCTCGATTATCGGTCGAGGAGGCGCAACCGCGCGAAACGAGACGGCGATCGGTGGTCTGCAGCGCTCGCATTCGGGTCGCAAGATCTTTCACCGGTTTCAATTATCAATTAGAGAGAGTCTCAACGCGCGTATGTTGCCGCCGCGAGTCGTAAAACCGGACGAAGTTGGAAGCGATCCGCGTTAAGGAGCTGGAATTACTCAGCACAGGCAGAAACAAGCAGCACAAGCAGCACAAGCTGTACAGGCAGCTCCCTGACGCTGGGAACCGAGGTTCGCGAGCTGTACTCGTACATATAATTATACAGAGAGGTTGGTACTTAATGGGCATGGGTGAAGCCGCCTGATTTGGTTCAAAGGTGATTAATTCCCGGCTAGTTCGAGGGGTACCAGCGCGATACGCCGAATTTTTCAAGGGCACCACTTCGAGGGTACTAATTTTCAAATATTAAACTACGGTGACGTTTGAACGATCGCGGTATAATCATTTTCGATTTCTTCGTCGAGTGCGAGGAGTCTTCTTCCGTTTCAGGGATCACGATCGAGGGGGCGATACGATACGCTAATGAAACCGCACTCTCATTAAAGCATCCAAATCGACGATACTAATTGGCTAGCTTTCGGAATACCCGGTATTATACCTCAGGTCGCGATATAATAATCGCTGCGGACGAATTCGGCTTGGACAGCCGGTGGTTAAAGCGTCTAGTAATTTCACGGGCGCAGCCCTAGAGCGATTAATATGATTCCAGCGGAAATTAACGACCGCAAACGGAAAAAAGGGAGGACCGACTGACCATAGATCCTGCGAACGGAGCTATCTCTGAACAGACTCGTCGTTTATGAAGAATGCACCCGTAGTAGAAGAAAAGAAGAGAAGAAGATTCCAATCGAAAAGATATTACTTGACGTATGCGTATTATTGGAAAGTTGAAAAATCCTATTCCGCGGCACGGTCTAAAAATATGTCATACCGCTCCGGTAGTAAGTACTGCGCGAGAGAAATCGAATGAGAATATTAAAAGTGGAATGTCGATTTCTTGAGCTCTCTCAACGAGCGAATCTGCATAGCAAGAGCTCGTGAACGCCTCGGAAACGCGACCATGCGCGCGTGTACTGCGAGATCAGAATCGCAGGGTAACTCAACACGAAGCACACGCCGAAAATTGCACATCACAGCAACTGGCTTAACTATACCAGCGAAATTCGCTGCATTTCCTGCATCGTAATGTCACAGCTATTAGACAAGATATTTATAGTAGCAGGAACCGTGTGAAGGCATAAGTGCGGCCTGGTGGGAGTCGTCTATTTGGTGAACGAGGCCCGCCGTGCTGCTGTCGTTGGCTCCTTTATTATAAACACTGTTTTAAAACACCAGCGACAAATATTTTTACGACGTCCATTATAAAACGCCTTTTACGAGGAACAAAGTAGCTCGCAGGCACAAGGTGCGCTCTCGCCCTTTGACAATAATTTGTCCAGAATAACCGAGCGCCTGGCGGTGGTGTGCCGGTGTGTCGGCGTGCTCGGCACCCGGGCCGGGCTTCCGCTCGATGATCCATCCAGCCGTTCGTCATAGGCGCGGAGCTTTTAAAAAGTAAAACGCTGGACTCGGGCCAGCGCAAAAATAGAAGCAGATGTTGTTAGTTGCGTTCAACGGCTACACGGGCCGCGACTTCGAACGCCCGATCCAGCCGCGAATTTTGCCCCGCGCCCAGAAAGAGCGGTCGAAGACTTCTCTCCATCGCCCTTGAATTCTTCCTAGCAGCTCGCTTAGGTAAAAATAATTAACGGGATAAATGTGCGCCGGGAGATAGATAGAAAGAGAGCGGAAAAAGAGAGAAACGGTACGGCGCGGCGCTTGGTCCCTCCGATTTTATTCTCGATCCTCCTTCTGCATCGCGGCACGTCTTCTCAACGATCCCTCTTTGCTCCACTGCCCCCACATCGGCCCGGTAGAATGTTTTTGCTTTGAAGTTGGAAGATGGACGGTCCTCCTTCTAATTTCCACCGTCTGCATTCTTAACAGCTGCGCGCGTGCGTGTGGCTGCATGCGTTCCGATACGGCGGCCCTCGCGTTTAATTAGGATCGTGTTTATGCGTGTCGCCACGGCTTTCGAGTCGACCCACTCTGCCTTCATGGACAATTTCGAATCGTGTCGATCGAGCATGGCCTTCTTTCCTTCTGACAACGAATTCTTCCTAGACCCCTCCTCTATCTTCGCCACTCACTTTTCTGTCTACTCTTTGGATTTTCGTGACTCGTGAAACACGAACGTGGGGGAAACTACGAGATCTCGTGGGTCTCTCGTGCGATTCGGAGTATTGGATCGGTCCTGAGAGAATTTTGGTCGATTTGCAGATTACGAGTCCCCGGGATGCAAGGCTGACATGGCGGAGGGTTCGGCCGAGGAGGAACAGAGCAGTACCGCTGCGCCCGCTTCCCCGCCAGCTGATCTTCGCACTCTGAACACCCAATTGTCGCCGCCTTATCACCACCAGCCCCATCTCCAGCCTCGTCTTCAGCATCTGCAGCATCCCAACATGCTGGCGACCGCCGTACCGCCCAGGCACAGCCACAGCATGCTGTCTCATCAGGTGAAAACGGAAGCCGAGTTGGACGCTCCCAGCGACGTGCCATTGAATCTCAAGAGCGAGGTAAGCCCGTGAATCTCTATGAACCGAGGCGATGCTTGCCCCCCCCCCCCCCCCCCCCCCCATCTTAATCGATGACGATTCGTTGTAATCGCCCGGGAACAGTCGCTCTTGGGAGCATCGTGCCCTCCTTCATCTCGATTATGTCTCCGAAACATTACATTCCACTAATGCATTAGCCGCGGCTCGAAACCCCGACTTGCGGAATCTATACTGACTCGCACCGTGGACCTTAACCGCTCGCTAGTCTATTAGGATGATTGCGTCAGGAGCGACCGTTCAAAGAGGAGGACCGTTCGTGGCCTCTTTTTTCATCCTACACAATTCTTGGCTCCGCGTGATAATGATATTTTTTTCGTTCCCTCATCCTGCCGTTTCAATGCAGGGACGTTGCGTAATCGTGCGGCCCCGCGGCCCGCGTGCACGCGATAATGTTTCCTTCATTAAACGCACATTAACGTCGCACCGTGAGCTCCCAGGAACGATTTCGATGCCAGATAAGATCGGCTCGTTACGTTGCGGATAGAAAGTTACAATCGTTTCGTGGCACGGACATTTCCAGCGACTGTTCCCGGAGAAATATGACTAATGGAAACGCACCTACAGGTACATACCTACATACAGCGGTCCACCGATCTTGCGAACAGTTGTTAACCGCGCTCGGCTTGTTTTAGCGCCCCGTTTCGATGCGGCTGGCAAGTCAACGGTAGAGTCAAATGCTCCTTGCCACTAGTGCGCTGAGCGCACTCGTTACCAGCGGTTTTTGTGTGTCAATGACAACCAATTGGCCAGTTAAGTAGCTGCCGCGCCGCATCCCAACCTAATTCGGCCAATGGTCTCTTCCCTCTCACTCTCTTTCCATCTGACCTGTATACGACGATGATCGGGCAAAACAAAGCACGTCGAATCGTTTCTTTCGCGTGGATGCGCGAGGTCAATGTACGTGACCGATCTTTCCTCGCGCATTCCACGTATTACCCTCGAGTACGGCGACACGATTGCGCTGCCCTTAAACAAGATTTATACGGGCGGGTATCGTGATCAGGCTAATCGAAAATAATTATGCGGCTGAGCGACTGCATATTTCCTTTATTTGTGCCGACGTTGCGGTATGATACAGTGTTCGAATAGTAGTCCTTTCCAAGACAAAGGCGGCGGATACTTTCGCCAAGTATCAGTGGCGCCTAATACCGGTCGTATTAACGGCGATCGCGGAAAAACCCAATGAGCATTATCGGTAACGCTCAAGTGCCCTTTACGCGAATATCTAATCGGCAAAAGAGAGAGAGGGAAAGAGAATAAATCGCAAGCTGTAGCCGCAGCTACACTCGTTCAGCAATATTGCCAGAAATCGGCGGCGAAAACACTGCTCCCGTTAGCTGGGGCCAGCGATTCGTGGGAAAATCTAGTAGCTAAAATGTCAAAGTTTCTAACGGGCCCACGCCAAGTGCGATGCGAGCGCGGCAAGCTCGCACACGACATTTGCCTAAGCGGTGGCGTTAGCGCGAGCTCCCGAGACTTCCGCGTTCCAGTGAGCGCGGAGTAAAGTCTAATCACAGAGAGCGCGGCCAAGCCGTCCGCGTATCCCTTACCCCACCGAATCTACTCTTGATTATCGACTACTTAACGATCCGCAATTTATCTTAAATGATTAACGCGCGGCACCTTCGCGTCGGCTAGCCAGCTCGCTCGAACGCGGCTGCAATTTTGTCAGGAGAGTTTTAATGCCCCGTCAAATGGGTTTATGGTGATTTGCGAGGGGAGAAAAAGAGAGCAGGAGTTTCATGGTGATTGGCTACCAGGCAGCGACAACTTTTCAGTTTTTAGCCTGTGCGTGCCTACGAGCTAGCGCGAACCTGGATTCGCGCCATTCGGACACGTTGCCTGTGAGATAAGGTAATTTGTTGCTGTTTTTCCAAGTCGTACCGAGTACGACTTAATTGGCGGTGATTTACGACGAACCAACAGATCGACAAACGTTTCGGAATGCTTTTTACGCGACAACGCTAGAAAAGAATGGTCTTGCGCTTGTTTTTGGACTTTGAGCTATCGAAAGTCGAATAGTCGAATAGCCTCGCGTGACGATATCAGCGTGATCTTAATTATTAGTGGCTCGGCGGGGGCGTATCATTAGCGTTCGACAAAAGCAGTTTTTTGTGAACAACGGCCGATTCGTTCGTCACGGCTGGACAATTCGTCGTTCGACAATGCACAACAATGATGGCAATTAGCTGACAAAGGAGAATAATAGTATGCTAGAAGAGGAGCGAAGCGGCAGCCTCAGACTAGAGTCTCGAAAACAGCAGTCTCATCCGTTAGTCCGCGCTGTCCCTGTCCATCCATTACACTATTATCCCCTCAGCAAACACAGGATCCATCCTGGGCTCCACGCATGGACTTAATGCCCCGGCGCGCTGCGCCGCGCCGCGGCGGCCACGTCTGAGGAGGGAGCATGCAATTTACGCGCAAAAGAACTAGGATAGGATGTTTCATACTGGCCCTGCAAAAAGAAGTGCCTCTGCTTAACAGGGTATAGCGCACATAATAATGTCGGCCGTGTGTTTCCGCATGGACGACGACGACGCTAAAATATGAAAAGCGAGACGAAAAATTGCTCCGTGCGATCGCTAAGACTCTGCTTTGCGTGCGTTCCCCCTCACTCTCTCTCTCCCTCTCTTTCTCATAGCAGAGATTTTGCTTGAAATACTGCTACCATCGCTTTCGAAAATTTACACTTCTTTCACCACTCGCCAGATTTCCTTTGTCTGGTTTTTGCAGCCTCTGCCTGAATAATTGGAGCGATACAATTTGTTGGTAGCAAGAAAAAAGGATAAAAAGCACGTAGGACCTAGCGCGATCGCGTGACTAATTTGGATTCTGATGAAGGAACGGTTTGTCTCTATGGAACGCCAATAGCGCGATCTTCTGTTCAACGATCGTAAATTTATTATCAGACCTTTGAGCGCAGCATTCTTCGCCAGACCCTCAATGCCATTAGTCGTTCCTCTTAATTGCAGAATGTGTCTTTCTTGCGGCAATAATGGATATTCAACGAGAGTAATAAGTGAGCCAGCGGAAAGTCGCAGCCTCTCAAGGATTTTCCAATGCACACACGACAATATTATCCTGCGAGAAGATCAGTTTGCCACTAATCACCGGAAGATTCGAATAATAGTAATCCGCTTGGCTGAGAAGTACATATTCGATACGTGTCGCGATGATTGCAGTAGTAGTAGCAGCAGAACCAGCAAACGAAGAGACCTAGATCGGTATCGCGCAACGTGTATATCTACGGCTCCAAAAAGCCAGTGAACGCAAGTGGAACTGCATCGTCACGAATATTTGTCTGACGAGGCTCGAAAGATTCCATCGCGGCGCGCACTCGAGCACCGGGATATTCATCCTCCTCGCGGGTTCTCGAGTTTTCTGAAAACGGAGGCCAGCTGAACCGGGCGCACACAAGATGCACTTGAGTCCCTGTCGAAATTTCGCGTAGCCCTGCTGGAAGCGGTCGCTTCGATGGATCGATGCTTCGTACGAGCGCGGCGCGGGCGGGGGTGCGGGTGAGGGCGCGGAACGTAGAGCGGGCCTTAAGGCGCATTCCGCCTTGATGGCCACGAGCCCACTCCGCAAATGCATCTGTCAAGAGAGTGATTGAAGGCAAACGAGGGTTCACGCGCGCACTCTGGCTCGCGCTCTCGCTCACGACCACGCGACCAGCTGCTCGACGATCCTCTTTCTCGAATCTCATTACCCCGCTCGCGTATTTCGCTTGGTCAATTGGTGTCCGACCCCGAATTTCCCGATTACTGTCATCGCTCCGCGAGATCCATTGAAATCGGCATTGAGATCGTTTGGCAAGAAGCCACTGCGTTACGAGTAGGATCCTCTCAAACGGAGACTAGAGAAAAAAAAAATTCTTTCTTTCATCGTCAGTTAAGCGTGGGGCTTGTTTACACCGGTGGTAATGACATTCGCGTGGTGGGCACGAGTGTTGGTGTTTTGCCTGAAGCGGTGTCGCGATGCCTCGGCTTACTCGGCTACTTTCTCGGGATCGGGACAAAGCGTGCCACACTCAGAAGAGAACCGACGCTCTCGGTGTTACTTTCTCGCGATTGTTAATGGAAAGCACGAAAGGTTAATTCCTTTAATGAGCGCGCGCGCGCCAGCTACTACCAATTTCAAAGGTCTTGGAATATAAAGTAGATTCTCTCTCTGGCAATGGATGCCGCAATTGTCGGCATCGCCAACGATTTTACCCGCACTCCTGGAATTGGAACATTGATGTCAGTGCTCAAGGGCCAGAAAATCTCGCTACGCCGTTAACTGGACGACGCGAAAATTGATAAAAGCCGGGAACAGGCGTCTCGAGCGTTGGTGGATTGGAAAATCCGCGATTTTGTGACGTACGATAATGCTTGGCACTCGGCAAGCGAAAGGTTTGGCCAGCTAATAAAAAAGGCAGGTTCGACAAGGGTCGGGAAGGGGTAGAGAGGCAAGGAAGCCAGGTTTCCAACGTTGAGAGTAGAGCAGAGAACGGTACCGAAGGGCAGAGGAAAACGAGGTGAGGAGGGTGGTAGAATAAAAAAAGCGGAAACGGGGGTGATAGAAGCAGAGATATCTCGTTGGGCTTTGGGCGTCGGGCAGTGCGCGACGGCTCGTCTATTTCTCCCGCTTACTATTCGCCGAGTGATGGAATGTTTATCAATAGATTAATCTCGGAGATCGGCGTGTGGCCGGGCACAATCGTCGGAGCGGACTCCTCGATTGCGATTAAACATAAAAGTATTATTTCAATCTGGCCCCTCCGCACGTCTAGCGCACATTCAGAGCCCTCTGTGTATACGGCCGGCCGGCCGCTCGGCCGCTCCGCCGCTCGGCCGCCCGACCGGCGAACATACATCCCGATAGATCGGGCATTTTTCCATTAGATTGGAACTTGATTAAATTGAAAATCTGTCAATTTAGGAAAAAGCATCCGACAGCTTATATTGACGGTGGACATTATACGGCCGGTGGCCAGCGAGGCAGAACTCGTTGGCCTGACAACTCGCGCAGATAAAAACCCATCGTCGCGACGATGGACTCGGCCGCGGGCCGGTTTTCCCTTTTTCCTTCCTTTTTCTGCCCTTGTAAAATTAATTGCCACCGCTCTTTGAGCCCCGACGCGCTACCACCCGTCGCACCGCTTGTACCCTACCGCCCGATCCCGGAAATTTGCTCACGGTGTCACTCGTTCAATCTCCACCTGATACCGGATCCGCATGGCCAATCTGCCGGTTCGTTTCGCCTTCGACTCTCGACGACTATCAACCCTCTTTAACCCCCTGATCGAAGAAATCGCCTTCTTTCTTCCCTTTCTGCCTCCCACTCCATTCCCTCGAACTCATCTGTCGCGATTCTACCCACGAAATAAGGAAACAGAGGATTTTCTGCCAATTTGTGCGCGAATCCGGCATGCGGCTATCTCGACGCGCTCGGATGCGCGTACCTAATTTACTGTAATCAGTCAAGTATACGCTCGCTCCATCAGCCAGCCGGACAGTACTAATTTAACTACAGATCGTTTCTTAACGAGATTCTAAGAATCCATTTGGAAAACACTTATTAAAACTACGATCCCGGCTGATGTGGCTTGACGATGCGCTATGAGCGTCCAATCAATTATGATGCTTGCTGGCTCGTTCGACCCGCTCTTTGCTTCTTCATCCTCGTGAGAACCTCTCTCGTACGCGCGACTTTCTTGGAAACTGCATGCATAGCCTCCGTTCGCGGCGTTCACCGCACAGGATTCCTTATTTATCTTCAGGTAACCTCCTTTCATTCTTAATGCGAACAGCTAGAATGACTCGTAGAATCAGCGTTGCGGCATTGTTGCTTTGTTGGTGTAACGCACTGCTTACTAGTCTATCGCATATTCGACCTCGCGCGATCGTTCACTGCGCTGGTAATGCAACAACTACTTTGCCAAGATTAATGTCTGACGGTCGTAAATATTTGAATTGAATTGAAATATAGAGATGGAATGAGTCTGATCGGTCATATGGACTTTTTACAGTGTTACGGATCAATTAGAAAACAGCAGTTGTACGATACGTTATTGTCATTGGGATTTATTCAAATTTTTCTATTGTTGATAAATATTTTCTTGAAGACTGAGAAACAGAGTGGAGCAACGGTATCTTTTCATCGAAGCTCCTAGTGTTTACTCCGATCGCTGGGATCGTGTATCTCCGTCTGAGAAAGAACTCCATTCGGAGCTGGGGCTTAGTCGGGAAGCAGAGATAATTCGACGATTAGGCGGAGCATAAGCCGGATAACATTATCTCGACTGATTTAAAACAGTATCTTGCGAGGAGTAACGCTAAGCACCGCGGGAACGTGATTGCAATTCGCTTAGCCGTATATGGCGCCATTGTCCGAACCAGTTCGATGTTCGGCCTGCAATCGAGAACGTATTACGCTCACGATAAGGTGCCGCGATTGCAGCAGATATATTTAATTGAAAATGCTGCCTGGCCTAGCGATAGTACCACCGGCGAATTCCAGACCGCCTCGGTCATTATTAAGTAATTTAAACGCCCCGTACACCCCCTTCTTCGTTTCCCCTTCCTCGGTCGCCATCGCAACTTGTTTATAATGAGCAAGCGTGTGTCTGTGATTTAGTCGTGCAACTTTTTTCCCGGAGGCGTCAATTAAGAAGCTGGCTATCGGCCACGAGTAAGGTGAGGTCAGATAAAATTTCATACACTCCGCGGTTCTGTTGTAAATATCACCGATTAAAATATTCCAAAGCCATGGCTCACGTAGATTTGCTATCGTGCTCGTAAATTGGGCTAGTCCGACATGAAATACGATTTCGTCGAGTGCCAAGATTCGTAATTGATAATTGGCCGAGAGGGGTAACGGATGCGAGAGCAGTCGGTTAATTTTTTCCGAAGAGTCCGTGGGTGTCGCGTGGCAGAGAAAAATCGTAACTCAAGGATGCTAGGAGCTCAGGAGAGTTGAGAGAACTTCCCAAGCTTGATTAAAGACGATCGTTGGGTAGGAAGAACCGCGGATAAGTCAGGGCGCAATCGCGGACCGCGACACGGGCTTTTAAAGTAGGAAACTCTCCGGAAACTAGCGGCCACACGGTACCGAGAACTCCCCGGTGCGGTGCCAAATAACAATGTTGAATCTCATAAACAAGGAGACAAGACAAATACCCGGCTGGACGGTGGTCCAAGGGCGCGGAGTGGACAGAGTCCGTTCCACCGCCCAACCACCCCCTACGCTCGGATGGGAGAGACTCTGCTGGTAATTTCACGGTGTCTTGCATCTCTGAGCCACCCCCTCTGGCATGCCACCTCACCCTCGACTCACCCTCACGCTCTCCTACTTCGCTGACCTTCCATGCCCCGTCTCCGCTCTCTCGGCTCTTCCTGCTAAGCTCCGCGATACGATGCCGTTGCTCCTGCAATCCTACATTATGATCACCCCTCTCACCCCCCTCGCCACTCGCATTAATCGCACCCCACGTGTTCGTCTTGCGATGCCGATCTGACTTCTTCCACAATCGACTTGGCTCTCCGGCAATGAGGATCTAAGACTGCCAACTCATTGGTAATTGGATCGGATCGAAAGTGAACGAGTGGGTGGGACGATATTAATTGCAAGTGGTTGCCGCAAGGGGTCTTTGTTAGCGGAGGTTCATTAAAGATAGAATAAGAATAATAAAACCAATACTTTTGACTTGGAGAAATCATATTTTATTGATACTGTAACAGTGGTGAACGTTGCAAATTAAAAGTAGAATTTTCGACGACGTCTGGAAGGGTCAGCGGGATTTGCGCGAATGCCCGACGACTTAATTGATCGAGGGCCATAAGCGAATTAGGCATGACCAATGTTCCACGTGCAGAGCTCAGGAATATAGCCGAGGGAAGACGCCGAGTTAATTCAATTCGAGGAAGGCTGAAGGGGTTTTGGGACGTCTCTCGCGAGACGTAAATTTGCGTACGACCATGGTCCACCCGCCCTCTCTCTTATTGTTGGTCGCGCGCAAGCTCGTTCTATCCCAGAGTACGATGGACACTTCGCTAAATTGCATCGACGACTTGGGATACCCTTCTTTCCTTAGAACCCGTCTTTTTTCTTCCATTGCGTAGAATCGCGCGAATCATAAATCAAATTATACACTGAGTGAGATTAGATTTCTGTTGGGCCACACTTGGGTCAGACTCTCGTGGACTCCGTGGATTGCAAAGGGTAAGGACTAGTACCGTTGCGGCGTAGACCATCTCGCCCTTCCTCTCTTCCTCGAGTCCAAGCTTTCTCCTTCGGCCAGCCAAGCTCTTCTGGTAGTGGTACTGCTAGTGCTGCCAGCCGGTGATAGTGGTAGTAGTGGCTAGTGGCCGTGGTGGTGGTGGTGCACTGCGAGGTCCAACATTAGTTAACGATTAATCAAGGCGCTTGTAGCTCAACATATATCATTAAACTAGTTAGCGAAGTAGGGTCGGCCAAGTGTGCTGACCACTGGCTACCACCACCCACTGGGCGCTCAGGCTGGCTCACCCTGGTTCACCCTGGCTCACCCTACCCTGGCTGCTTCCGCCACGACTGCCTCCGCCTCGCCAACCCTCCCCCCTTGACCAAGCCCCATCTTGTTTCCGCGGCCGATCCAACCCTCTGGCGACGTGCTCACGTACCGAACTGAACTCTTAGAGACTCCAGAGCCGAGTTCAACCTCGTTCCTGGTGTTTAGCCCGTTCCTACTCCCTGCCAATTGCTCGTTAAACCTCAGAAACGAGGAGGAGTTTGAGCGAGTTGCAAATGAATTTGCTCCCGACGCGATAATCTACCAATGCGTTATCGCGCGTACCACGACAAGAGAGTCGTGATGTCTTTGAGAAAAAAAAGAAGCAAGAATCGAGTCTCTATCCACTGGCTTCTCGTCAAGGTAATCGTCTCGCCAGTAGTTCACTTTCTGGTAGCGGTGAACCGCCTGACACGCTGCCAGTATTTACATTAGCCAACGTAGATTGCGCTGAAATTTATACGAGGTTGTGCTAAGAGAGGAATTCCCGGAGAAATAGCAGCGAGGTACTATAAACTGACCAGTGCATCAGCTGCACACGTAAATATCTCGTATTCCGCGGATGGTTCTCTCGTGCGCGAATCACCCTCACCGATAGGGGTTCCTTGGTCTTCCGCTTCGATTGGGCTGCTACCGCGTCGCACACCTTCGTTCGGCTTCTCCTTGTCACTTTCTCTCTTTCGCACATCCTACCTCTCCCTTCCTCTTGCTTCCTCTCTCTTGATTTCTCTCTGCGACTCTGAGGGCAGAGGCGATCCGTGGCCCTCATCCCTCGGTCTCTTCTAGTTTTAACCATCGAGAGACGGCCACATAGCCTCCCGTGCGCCCGCGGGCGCCCCTTATAAATCCTGCAGGACTCCTGCAGGCACTAATGTACGACTGTTTGCGGGTATAACTTGGCCCCGACACGAAGGATAGGGGATGGTGTTTCCAGTACATGCTAAGCCGGGGCTAAAGGCTCGCTAGACCGAGCCATTCCTCACTGCCCTACAGACTTACACCTCCGCCCCCGTGTGCTTGTCTTTGCTTCTTATCCCTAAGCAAATGTGGTCACCGTGAGGAGGGCGCAGGGATTTATTGATGGATTTACGACCTTGATGTTTGGATCTTAGAGGAAGACGAATAGAATCTTGAAATCAGCCTCGTCACTGTAAAGTCCAATCGCAATGGACAATGCTAAGATGTCTAAAGATGCTCAAAGGTGGACTTTAGAAAATTAACAAGATCGTAAGAAGTTAGCAAAGACGATTTCATTTCTGAGAATGATTCGAAGTGAGAAAAGCCCAATGACATCGTAGGAGCTACTATCCAGAGATTATCGACATTTCGAGATGAAGCAGAAGCCCGAAGGGACTGGACACATTAATACCCTCGCAGGGAATCACTTGGCGAAGTTATTTGACCACCACTGTTCATCCTGGGAGATGGTATTAAATCCCGCCTCCTCCTACTGCCACCCTCCGGATTCACCTCCAGTGGTTCGGACAGACTTGTATCAAGGACTAGAGCGAGCTAGGCACCAGTGTCCGGTGGTGTCGTCGGCAAACGTTTGCTCGACAAACAAACTCAACTCCCGTCCCTGCTTCACCATTGCGCGACTCTGTTTTACTATATAAATGAGATGGTCACCCTAAGTACGGGGTTGAAAGGGATGATACGGTGTGGGTGTGGGTGTGTATGTGTATGTGTATGCCGCTACCACCCACCCGGTTTCCACCTTGATGACCGCAAGTACCGATCCTTCATCTCGCTCTCTCTCTCTCTCTCTCTCAACCTTCTTCCGGGGGATGAAATCCCACCTCTAAGAAACAACCGCTGTCCAGAGACTGCGAGAATAATTGAAGAAATTTTCCGTGGATTGTTATCCTCGAGTTCCTAGGATAGAGCTCTGTCTCTCTCGTTCTCTTCCTCTCTCATACCAGAAGCTAACAGGACGAACGGAGTAGACGGCTTCGGCTTATATTAAAGCTTTTAGGGGGAAGTCTCGGGGATATTGACGCATCGAGGAAAGCGGGCTTCCGTACAAAGTCACTGACCAGCGGTCCGGCGAAGAAGAATATAATCCTCTAGTGTGCAGCCAGGATACTCTGTATTAATGTTTGCCCCGATATCTGTAAACAGGCATTACCTGTATCTCCGCAGCGAGGTGTAACTATCTGCTCGGTGAGCTCACCGTGGATTTGAACGTTAGCCGGCCACAGGGATTAGGAACTTCCTTCGGCGAGGTCACCGTGCATACTGTTTGCATTTCTCTATCAGTATATCGCGGGAGGAAAAGAGGAATTCGTGGTCCCTACTGCGAGGTCAGGCTATCTCCAAGATTCGAATTCGCGATAATAGAACAACTGGAATTCGCGAAATTCCATTCCATCCCTCCTGGTTTCGTGTCACGATCAATTAAATCGGTAGATTTTTACCGAAACACTCTAATTACGTAACTGGTTAGACGTTCCCGTCTAAAAACTCGAGAGGACTCGAAGCGTCGAGTTAAGCGCATTGACAGATTCCGCATCCGTTTGAGTTTTGCATTGTTGGGGCCAGGAGGGAAGCAAAAAGCCTGACTAGGAAGGATTCATTGCCAGCGATAACGGTTGGTTGAACGACGACAGAGGCATCGCCGCGGCAGGGTTGACGGAGTGCGCCCGGTTTCGTTCACACGCGTACAGTGCATACTACAATACTTCCTACTAGCTAGATGGTGGATGTGCGTGTACGTGCGTGGTGCGCGAAGGGCGGTTAACTGACGCGGCATATTTACATTGTGCGGCGGTGCAATTAGGCCTCGTATCCGGCATCAAGCGTAGGAAATTCCGTGCGGACTAACACCTTGCTCCCTGCTTTCGTGCCGGCCGCTTCTGCCTCTGCTTCTGTCCTCCCACTCTTTCTCTCTGTCCCTCTCTCCGGTTGACAGGCCTTCTGCCAGGTAACCGGAACTTCAAACGAAACTCCACTCCCCTCGTTTTCTTTCTCTCTCTCTCTTTCTCTCTCTCTCTTTCTTGCACTCTCTCAACTAACTGATATATTTTTTTACGTATTAAGCTTGCCCCACTCGAGATAAGTACTTTAGAGATTTTTTTTTTCACTATTTGCTCCTTCTTTCCCGAAGTTTGTTCTAGTAGCATGCTTAAAGGGAGAGGAACGGAGTTTAAGTAATGGCACGTAATGGCCCGTGGGGTAAGAGCTCTAGATTAGGTTCGCGGTGGTAATACAAACTGGCCGTACACCAAGGAACGGCTTCGATCGCCGGATATCGATCCGTTCTTCGTGGGCAATGGAGCTGGGATATAACTGTTTCTACTGCTCGTAAGGGAATTCCAAAGCCAGGCTGGTGAATCGGGTGGGAATCGCTCGGGGAAATGTTTCAGGGAATCGTTAGCGCACCCCCCGGCTCCGATGTGAGAGCGCGCTCTCGCGCCTTACCTTGGATGATCGTTCTCCAGGGTCCACGCGAGACGTCCCACCCTTTATACCTCTACATTCCAAGGGTATCAACTATTTTTCGCCCGATCTCTTTCCCACACGATCCAGACACGCATTGCGTTTTATGCTAATATAATTTGCAAGCCCGGTAACTGACTCCTGCATTAACGTGTCTCCAGTTGGAGAGCTAATACACACCGAAGAAAAGCCACTCGGGTTCTGCAATCCTGCGATCAATCACTTAATAGCCCATTTAACATTTTAATAACAGTTTACGAGCGCATAGAGACGTCAGTGAGCAATTTGTCATTCGCGGCCTCCTACTTACGCTAAAAACTTGTTTGTCCATTCTTAGCTCGAACGGGCGAGTGTGCGTTTGGCTTAATCATGAAATATGGACTGGTGCAGTATCCGCCGCGAGTCACTCTATCGCAAGTGACCAAGTACGAGGGACACGGTTAGGAAGATCGTTCGATCGGTTGCGTTCATCGAAATAGCATCTTTGATAATAAGTAGATTGAGTGCGAGCGGCGCGATACGGTGGGACGAGTTCAGCAGATTTCTCAGCTGGAGTTTGCAACCATCAATCCGTATTGCTTGAGTGACAGTAGTCAGAAGACGCGGACATGAAGTTTGGTCGGAGAAGGCCGATCCACTGAACAATGGGAATGAAAGCTAGGCGAAGCGGTATCGTGGCACAGTCGACTCTATCTGCTCGGTTCTATCTTTTATTAGCATCCCGTAGAAGCTATTTCGTGGGCCTTTCTCTATCGCCCAACCTATCCAGGCAGTTTCTCTCGAGTCCCGGGCGTTCCGCAGTCGAGTAGTAGTAGTACCAGAAGTGCGTATTTACGAGCGTTCCCGTCCATAAAGCAACCTCGCGCCTGATTTTGATACATTCTCCACTCGCAGCACTATCTCACGCGCGAATACGACCTACCTAGCCCCCATACACTTGGGATTTATGGTGATGCCGCGCGAGCACCAGGATAGTTTTGTTTTCTGGGTATTCGCACTTTTTTAATTTTCTGCCGAGCCGCCAGTTGAATGACCACCGCCGGTGACGACGAACCTTCAGAATCTACTGGCGAGCTTCGGACTCCTCCGCACGTTTCGCAACCCGAAACTTTCGTCGTATTTCACCGGAGATAATTAAAAAGCGCCGTGGAAGAAAAATGTAATTCTGATGAAATATTTTAAGAATATGCGGATAATTGTGGCGGGAGGAGCGATTGAAATCAGCGAGTGTTGCATAAACTCCGATACGTTTTAGAAAACACAGGATCTGGGGACTGTGCGCTCACGTACCTACCCGGAGGGCTTGGAGGGTTTCGAGGGTTTTCTGGGCTTTGGAATTGGCGAGAGGAGATCACGAAGCTCTCGGTGAAAAATGAGTACATATTATCAGAGGAGCTCGATAGGGCGCAAATCCTTGCTTTAATTCGACCGCCTCCGTGAGCCCTCCGCGGACAGACAAGCCTGGAATTCCCGGTGCTCTTGATCCCCGTAGCTATATCGGGGACATTAAAACTAGTCCGTATTATGAAAACAAATTTACGTTCGAAAATTTCCCGCAGCGATATTTCCCACTAAAATATAGAGAAAACTGCGTTAAACGAGTTGAAAAATGAAAGCCGGGTTTATCCGTAAATTCGTCGCGACGACGACGCGGTGGTGGTGGTGGCCCGGTAGTCGTAGGAAACTACGTAGGAGGTGGAGAAGGTGGAAAAGGGTCGGCATAACAGGCTCGGTTGCGAGGGTCGAGGGTGCCAGGGGTGCGTCGAAATAAAATTAAAATAAGAGTAGATAGCGCGTCTCTCAGAGATGTATTATTAAAATATACATTTAGGCGTTAGAGGAATAATGACGTGAGAGCTCGATTATGCAGGAATAAATGTATGGGGTAACGTGGAGGAGGGCGATACTGATATTGGCCGTACACTGGGCAAGGGGCATTCGTCTGGACCCGCGCGCGCGGATATATAAGCGTCTCTGCATATCGTAATCACAATATTATGCTGAAATTGGGAGGACCGAGTTTCCCATTTCTATTTTAATGGCTTCGGGGATTTCGAACAGGGCTGGACCAAGCGTCGCGTAATAACTTGTATCCCTCTCCCGTTCCCGAAAAAAATATCGAAGGGCCTTGGGACCTGGTTTACGATCCTCGTTTTTCATTTCGCGTATTTTATTAAACCTTCCAACCGCGGTGGCGAATCTATCGTTAAGCAATGCCAGCCAGTGGCATTGCGCCCTATACGCAAGCTGCATTGTTGTGTCCTAATACTCAAAAAGTTTTTTATTCAACACGCTTTTTGTGGTGATTCTACCGTCATCCCACCGACAGTGTACTAATATCGATCCTTGATCTCCCCTTTTTATTTCACTCTCGGTTAAATAGGGCACCGTAAAATCCGCGAATTCTTGCGTATCCGTACTCGTATCGAGGCTTTATTACCATCGCGGTTACTGCAGGTACAAAAATCTTTACGTACCCTCCTAACGCAACATTTCATTATGGTTACTTCAACTCTGCAGGGTCACGAAAGACAGAGATAGATCAACGCATAATTCTTACCACTTTTGCCGTGCGAGAAAGTTTACGAATAAAGACTGCTGGAGCCAACGAAATAGACGAACGCACAGCATTATCATAATGTATGTCGCAATTATCGTCATAATTGCCCAAGTTGCGAGCAACTTGTTTCAATCTGGAGTCGTCCCTTGCTCCCCTGCCGCCACAAAATGGGGTGGTTTCTTAGCGTCGACTGCCAAGCATAAAGCATTTCTTACCCTACGAATAAAGCTTTCTCAGGAAAATTCACGAACCAAGTCTCGGAAATTGTGAGGAAAAAATCGAATCGTTCGGAATCATAATTCTCGAGGATAGAAAACAGCGGGAATAATCGGTTAATTTTACGAAAAGGTAGAGGGAAAGAATGAGTGAAAGCGGTGAGGGGTTCACCCAGATTTGAGTCTGGTGAATATCGATCGAATTCCAGGGAGACTAATTGGAAATTAAATACATTAGATGTCGATGGTTTTAGATAGAGTAACGGTGTCGTTGTCGGCTGTTTTACGGGGAGGAAAGTTCGCTGGGAGGGTCAAAAGTTTACTCCGTCGGTGGACGAGGGGTTGGTGGTCGCCGAGAATGACTCCGAGAAGTTAGGATCCATGAGAAAGGAGTCTGTAAAGTTGCTGGAACTTTTTAGCAAGAATTAATCACCGGAAGATGGTGACTGGTCCTTATTAAATTGCGACCTCGCCATTTATTTCGATGTGGTTGGCCCTAGCGATTCAATTTGCGGCTGGGGCATTATGCAAGCGAATTATACGGAACGACGGCATCACTTAGCCTTGTCCAATCTTCCCAAACGGCATATTATATTTACTTAATCGTCTCTCGGTCAACTTATCGTACGTATCTTTGGTTAGTATCGCATGCATGAACATTAACGCGTATGTGTATACCCTCACCACACTCTCATGGATCGGACGAAAAATATTTTCGCTCACGCATTAATTTTTCTCCCTTCCTCGCGAAATCCTATTAAAATTGCACAAATAATTCCGAATATAAAGCTGTCGGCTGCTTAAATTTTATACGTCTGTGTTTTGAATTTCCCTGGCAATAATTCACTGAATTAATTTTTTTTTTTATTCATAATAACTCATCAATATTTATGATTCCGGCGATTGCAGTCGGCGAACGTAAAAATGAGTAAAAATCACCGATTTCCTTGGTGGTACTGTGGTCTTCGTGGCGCTGTCGCGCGTATTCGATATGCGGATCATTGAATGAGGCCGCAAGAGGGACAGAACAAACTGGAAATACACCAGGCGTTTATACCGCTATTTTTATGCCACCCTCGAATCCGTTCGTTCATCCATGCTAACCAAATCATCATCTTTTCGACTTTGAATTCTATTTCTCGAGCCACTCTCAGTTTAACATAAACCCAATCTTAGCAATTCTCTCTGTACGTATCCTCCAGATCGATCAAATATAGAATACCACTTTTACAATTCATGTGCAGCTGCACACAACCGATAGTAGAACCGCAAGCTGCTTATTAAAACCACCCTGACAAAGTGATAAATGCTTAATAATTCAATGAGGAATCATCGAATCTGTCTGGAGCGGTATGTTAGTTTGCGTAGTATCTTAGACCGAGGGAGCTAGATCGACGTTCAGATGTCTCTCATTACCGCTCTATTGACCTGGATCTCTTATTATCTTTCCACCAGTCGCAAACGTAATCCGCGATGCGAGCAAGGGTGCTCATTATGTCGCGAAAAATAATCATTATGCCCATTGACCAGCGCACGGAGGGCAATTTGATATTTTCAGTATACGCAGTCACCGATGAATACGTCTCTGATGACGATTAGTGGCCCACGGCATCCTTAATGACCACTCACACTAGAGTTACCACACAGCGGACTAAGAGTGTTCGCGACACATTTTTACGTGTCGGGGTGTGCATGCAGGCCGGAGGAGTCCGCTGATATCTAGATCGTTCTGCCGGGCTGAACATGATATTTGAGCGGCGAACGCTTAATTAGCTGGCACGCGAGTAATCGCACGAAACGACATGCGGCATTTCGTTTCCTCTCTTTTCCTCTCACCCTCTTGAACACCGACTTTTGCGCCTTCAAGCCACACTCTCGTAACACCGGGATACTTTACTCTGTATTTTCAGCCGCTCATAGCACATAGTTTCTCCAATTAGTAATTAGTCGTTTCCTGGTAGTAGACTCGCAAAAGCTCAGCGAGAACATTTCAAGAATTGGTCGCGTAAAATACCGACCCTAAGGTAAATTCGAATTGAATTGGTAAAGGTGGCTTGCTCGCGTTCGCGTTTCACCCTTAATACAATGAGTGAAACGATCCGGTGAAAAAGAACGATTCTCGATGAGCAAAGATAATTAGAAAATAGGCGACGAAAAAGTGTCGGACTTCCGTTATCTCGGATGAGCGATAATATCGGCTGCTGGAGAGAATCTCCGCACTCGAGCTTTCATAGTGGAAAGAAAGAAACGATTGGCAGTCGGGGGAACACGAATCACCTTTACTTCGATCTCGAGAGGCCTACTCGAGATTCCCGTAATCGCGGTTAAAAGCCGTGGATGAGGAGGGCACGTAGTAAAATGAGGTGCACGGGAGGGAGGACGAGAGGGAAAGCTGACGCACGAGAGTGGAGTCGAGCACAGTGAGGCAATGCGAAAGAGTACGAGAAATAGAAAGAGAAAGAAGAGAAGAACGAGGAAGAGGAAAGACCAGGAAGGGCCGGTAGGGACACGAAAAGAGGGTTGGGACAGGCGAGGAGAAAGTGGAAAACCGAATAATCGTCCAGCGCCGACCTCGGTGTCGGTTAGGAGCCGACGAAAAAGAGGAGATGAAATGGACCGTCCGACTGACAGGAATTTACATCCTCTCGTGCGCAATCTGCGTGAGTGAATTGTGTCGTGTTACCGTCCGGAGAATTAGATCCGGAAAATCCGTAATAATTACTCGAGCGACGCTCGCCGAAGCATCCTCTTCCCTCTGACTTTGCCTCTACCTCTCTACACCCTCGCTCTTTCACCCTGTCCCGGCTTTCTCACCCCCTTCCACTTTTTCGCATTCTCATCCTACTATCTTTCTCTTTCTTTCCCGGTCTATTCTGCTCCCAAGCAACCTTACTCTTGTTCTTCCTTTTTCTTTCTTTTTCTTCTTCCCCTTCCACCCCTTCCTCTTCCCCTTCCTCTCGGTCTCCCCGACGCCACTGACGCTGGACGATGCTGTCGCCGTCACCGTCGCCACCGCCAACCACCACGAAACACTCGACAGTGCGAAACACAAAAATAAATAATGATTCACCGCGCTGCATTACCCGCCAGAGAAGAGTCCGTGACCCCACGGAGTTCACGTTGCCGAAGAAGCGCCCGCGGGAATAGACACGTTTAATGCGTGTCTCGAGAGCAATCGCGCGACAATCCTATGAAACGCGATCTTCCGTTCGGATTCACGCTGCTTCTGACATACCGCGACTTTTTCTTTGAAAAGTCTCACTTTGACTCGATGAGGAAGGATCGGCAAACCCGAGTGGATGCAGTGGTTTTTCTCAGTGACGTCCTAGTGGAACAGAGCAGAACTCGGCTTCTTGTTGAACCGCCTGCCGCTTCTCGCCCAATTTGCATTCCAAGAAGTCATTAGGGATCCTTCAGTAATATGCCCGGTAAATTCGTTCTATCGTCGCACAACTGCGGGAGCAGTTTAGCTCCGGCGCGGGAGCGCTCACGCGGTCGTTAATGTAGCTGCTTAGAGACAGTTTGTAATTAGTGCGCTTAATGCCTAATGATTTATACGCGACGTTCTTGCGATCTGGGTTAAACGGAGCAGCACGTGTGTATGCGTCGGATTGTCTAGGAGCTCTGGCGCGAACACGCTTCCCGACTGCGGTTATCGAAAGCATAATGCTCAAGATGCATTCCAAAGTTGGAATCGCACCGACAAAGTTATATTCTCCGGTTGTTCGTTGTGCTTTGATCGGGAGGATAAAAGTCAGCCGAAAATACCTGACCTCCGAGTAGAGACTGTATGTATTATCCCGAAACTGTGTCGAGCGTTTGTTTTGTGTTTGATCGTTAAAGAGCCTTACGCACGTGACCCAAATACCAACTTAATAACTTCCACTGTGGCGTCCTTAATAACGCGTGAAAATCATTCTGGCGAATTGCGGCAAAATCGAGGATATCCCGTATGCGTGGAGAGTTCCACTAATATGGATATCCATGCGCGAGATTCATTTAATCGTAGTTAATGTACTTGGGACGTATATCGATATCCCGTTGGATCTTGAGCTACCAGAGGCTTTTACCATGGATGCGACCAAACATCTATTTTACTTTTGTACAAAGGCCGCTGATAGAAAGCTGCAATGCAACCTGGTAATTGCAGAAGGACTCGTCATTTGAAAGGGTTACACCGGTGATGACTAGTACGGTCGATTGGTTCGTGCGAAATTCGAGTTAATAGAGCGCGCACGGGTAATCAGGGTGGAATTCGAGTTCATCACTTTCTCGATGACTATTTCGGGTCATCGTTCAGTGGTTCGCGTTACCGATCGAAAATAATAATTTCCTTGTCATCCTGTTTCTCTCTCCGTCGTTCTCGGTACGATACGAACTTGTGTACGTGGGATGTGTGCCTGCGTGCAACGTGTTGCGCGTTGCGGGCGCACGCCTGCGCTGCCGTTGCTGCGAGCGACCACCCCATCGGCCTTTTTTCACGATGATAATTATCCGTCATTGTTGGCGAGCCGCGCATCATCACTCCTGGTCATCAATCGCGCAACGCCGCGTTAACTTATCGGATCACCGAATAACTATACGCACCCATTTTCTACGTAATTTCTGCTTTTATTCCTCGAGGATTCTTGCGGTCCACTCCTCATTTTTAATTAATGCTGTTATCGAGATATTCGAACTGTACAATCTCTACACAGTTGCATCAGAATTTCAACATTGTCGATTGATATCGCAAATCAAGTAGACATACTTCAGTCAAGCAACAACAGGTAGTTCAATGCGTTTTAAACAAATGTAAATTTTTCATTCGGAGCCTCGGATATGCCAATGCAAAACACATATCGCAATGTGTAGTACAACGCGGCAGAGTGTCCATCAGGATCATTCTCCTTCCCAGGCGGTTTTTAATTCCAATTTTAATGTTTCCGCGGCTCACGCGACTTTCTCGTTATAATGCGGCGGAATGGATTACACGTCCGGTGGGTATGCTCTTTCACGATTGCCGGTCTAGCGAAGCGATGACCAGCCCCTGCGGCAAAGGGAAGTTCGCTCGGACAAGCAGACACATGGGGATGGCTTTTTTCGACGGACAATAAAATTAATTTCGTTCGATTCAGATTAACTTCGTTTGTAATCACGCGAAAAATAAACACGCACGAGGAAAGATAATTCCATGGCCTGGTGACTGATTCCAACGGCCCCATTCTCCCCGAAGAGATAGAGGGACTCTTGCAGAGGCTCTTTCCGGGTGTCGGTGTCTATGTCGACAGCGGGAGTCCAGCCGACGCGTCCTTCCCCCCTCGTTTTTACTCTGCAAGCAGTCGGAGTTACCCCTCTATAGCTCTCCCGGCATGCTCGCGTCCCTCCATTTGTCGGTCCGTCTGTCCGTCCATCCGTCCATCCGGAATGGTGGCGAACGTACGGCGGTCGCTTTACTTTTTCAACAGATATATATTTTCTGTGTCCGGCCGCAGCAGCGCACCGCTCGCGGACCGAAACGTACCGAATAAAAAAAAAGGAGGAAAAAGGAGAAAACAGACGCGGATGAACTATTAAAAGGCACGTTCGCCCGGCCGCCGGTGGTCGGGGGTTTTCATTAAAATTCTTTCGACCTTTTAACATTTCCAATCGGTGTTTGTCGGAATATCGAGTTCTCGCGCGCTTCTGGTAAAAATGTAAAAGGCCGAGCGGGATCCCTCCCCGTTCGAGGGGGGGTTCGGACCCCCTCCCCGACAATCGATGCACTTCTAAGTGTCTAGCCGTGTTCAATCAGATATTTTCGGGGTGATTTCCTATCCGACCAGACGAGCGCTCTTTGCCGTTCGTAGAATCGCATCGCTCCAAGTGGAAATTCGAAATGGAAGAAGAATTCTCGTACTTCAGGAACCTTCGACGCGTGTGTACTTGTATACATATAATGTATAAGTTTCGCGTAGACCACGTGCATTAGAACGTACGATCGCAGAAGAGCGGAGTAGAGTCGTCGGGGTTTAATTCCCTCCTCCCCTCCCCTAGTGGGAAAGCAGCCGGCGACCAATCGGACCTCAGCCTGTCCGCGCAAAAACATCGAACCGCAGAGGGTGAAAGAGTGGCCGGGATTGCCGGTGGGTTCGCGCGGGCAGCGAAGGGCGCGGAAAAAATCGTTCGAAATTAAAACAGGGAAGCAGAAAAAATAATCAGATTTCCGCGTATATTATTAACGAAGATACGCGCCGCTACATACCAGGGGTGCGTACATTCGCACCGCGGTGAAAGTATTGTCTTCAATCAGCCCCGATCCGGCCTTGCGATTTCAGCCTCCTGTTTCTCTTTTCCACTTGCGTCCGCGCACTCGCTTCTATCCTCCCATTCGTAATCTCGTTCTCACCCTCCTTTTCTCTCATTCTCTCACTCTCTCTCTTCTTCGCACTGTCACCGCTGGAATTGTGTGTGCTTCGAGCATCGCCACCCCGCGCCACCAAAACTTTCCCCCTGTTCTTCTTCGGTCGTTTCGATCGACCTCCTCCCCCTCCGTCGCGTCGCGGCGATCGGGTCAAACCGGCCACGAATCCAACGACGTGAGCTCAGCTTTCACGTGCGAATCGTCCGTTCGACCCGTGCGTTTTTATGTTTGCACTGGCGAGAATGTGTGCGTGCCACGGACAGTGATCGCGAACTCGCGGTGGCCGCATGGGGCGAGGGTGTCGCGAGGGTGTCGCGAGGGCGCGAGAAAGGGGTGATGCTGGGGTCGAAGAGAGCTGTGGTGCTGGGTTGCAGAGCAACGCCTGTCCGAAGCAGAGAATTTATAATGCGAAAAAAACCACTTCCAAGCGTGTGCGCGCGCTCGCGTGCGAGCACGAGCACCGTTGCCTGTTTAAGCGTCGTCTCGCGCCCTCGAAGAGCCACCTACGCGGTTAAATGGTACGCGCACCCCCATCCAACTCTCCCCCTTCTTCCCCCCAAACACAGACCTGGAGATTTATATTCCCGAAAATCGGCCTGCAAATCGCCGCCACCGCACCGCCACAGGCTTTAGACCCACGATCCACGATTGTATTCGTACGTTCCAAAGCGTATGGGGGGTGACCACCGGCAAAAGACTGGTGAACATTCGGAGGAATGCAGGTTGAAAGCTGATCGCGTGAAAATACACTCACTCAGGGAATTTATTCCAAGTCGAAGGTAGAGCAACAATTCCGAGCTAATCTTCGGGGCATGCGAATTATTGATACGTTGTTGCGAATTCCTTCTACGGCTTCCGTGTGTGCTCGTGTGCAAGTTTCTACTCTGAGGAAATTTTCCACGGCATATTCTTCAACGCGTTCGAATTATCGGGCTTGACAAACGTTTGGCGCAAAGTTAATTTCGACATCCTTAATCAAGTTCGATTGTATCCAAATAGAGTCGGCGCGAACTTTAGACTGACAATCCGGGTCAAATGTGTAAACAGGCGCAACAGACAATACAGTACGGCGGGTACGAATTCGGTGGCGTGGTCCCGAATCGAATCGTTACTCGAACGAGCACCGCAAGCACGACGCTGGACAAATACCTTCGTCGAGGTCCTTCAGGAATCTCTGGAGTTTCGGCGGTAGCGGTGGAATCCTTCGATACTCTAATTGGCGCATTCACGTTGGTGTTGGCCGTGTATTCCGGCTGCAATCTGTATGCACCAATTCGATTCTCGTCTGCGCACGTATCCCTCCACCTCCCCTCGTTCCTTCTCCATCCGTACAGTATCCTACAATCATCGCGCCCCCGAATCAATTTGAATTATGCCGATAATTATGCGCGTGCCCGTAAAACGGAATTCTTCCGGATTGAAAGGTTCGCTGGTCCGTCGAGCATCGAGGCGGCTCGCGCGTGTCTTCCCTATCTTCCCAATCGTAATGAGTGCAAGATCGAGGCTAGACGAGGGAGAAACGCGACGATCATTCTCTACCGCCGCCAATGCGCCAGAGAGCGAGCGAACGAAGAGAAGAGAAAAAGAAGATCGATCGATTAGATCATCGGCAAGCGCATTCTCTCTACCGTTCAAGAAGCAAGAATAAACGAGAAATGTCGGGACAGATCAGGGGTTGAGTTGACTCAGGCAGAGTGAACTGCACGATTAAATCCAAAACGATCATCCTAGGGCGAGTGCACACACGAGAAACCTATGTGTGCGCGCGCGAACACTCGTTTGTATCTATCCAGAATCTTGTCTAACCCTCTTTCGCGCTCTTCCTTCTTCTTCCTTCCCGGAGGGTAGGTATATCGAGCACCAATCACCACGCATAATCTGCGTGCTCATTATTACTAGGACTGCAAGGGGACGAGCATGCATGTACCTATATCCACGTTCATTATAGAGACGATATGGAGCATTGTTTGCAGAACGAGAGGGTGAGCGCTGCGACGACCCTCCTCGGCGTCTCTTTCCTCCCCTCCTGACAACCCCTTAATGCGATACCGACTCGCCCCTTCTGTCTCTCGTTCCCTCTACCTCTATCTCAGTTCGTCTTTCACCCTTGTTCTCACTATTCTCCTCCCTGTCTCATTCGCACTACACCCCGCCCCGCTCGCGTGTCTCGCTGACGAGTCTCGAGCATTCTTCCTCCTCGTGTGCAGGCGCTTCCTGAGCACCGTTCTGCGGCGACACACGCGTGCAACTAAACTACTTAACCCGATCGAGGCTCGAGCTTTTTTTCCCGCGTTGCGCCGCGCCGGAAAGATTTCCCTGTAGCTGCAAGGCCGTCTCCGACGCAAATTGCTCCGAGTAATTAGAACACGTGCACGGTGATACTTGAAGGGATGCCGAAGCGGGGTGGTCCTGATGCGAATGGCATTTGACCCGTGTTTAGATCGCAATCGCACGGAGGAAAGAAGACAGGCGAACAAATCGGCCGATGAGGCTTCCATTTTAGCTGCATCGCCGAATGAAAGCACGCGCGATCTTGCCTTTCGACGATTAATCCGACGTGGCGGCTGTGTATGCTTGGAGCTTGTTTATCATGGATTATCTTACGTCGAGAGCAGTGTGCGCTAGTCAATGGTCTAAGTAGACGCACGCAGCGAAGGGGGATTGATTATGCAAAATGAATTATAGTGCTCAGTTCTCGCTCCGGTAGGAGAAAACGCGTTCCCCGATGCTGCCAGGGGAATTCATTAGCGGACGAAAAAGCGAGAGATCTGATTTTGTATTCGAGCTGTAGGGCATTAAAGAAAGCCCCGGGTGCGTTTCTCGAATAATTCCGAACGCGCACGGAGCACACGCAACGACAATAAAAACACGGCATTCATTTCCATACGTTCCGGGAGACTTTGCCGCTCATCGGTACACGAGTGTGCAATCAAGCAGCGCAATTATCAGAGCCTTTGTTCATGAATAATTACAAACAGGAGAACTGTGAGCGGGTTCCACCACTTTCCTCGCTTCTCTTTTGGTCCTATTTACTTGCCTTGCTGAGGGATAGTGCGTTCGCACGCCAGAAGGGTTACTTGCGGCGTAAAAGGGACTGACAAGCAAGCGCAAGCAACCATTTGGAATCAAGGAGCGAAGCCCTTTTGGATTTTGGCACTTCCTCGCGCCCACCTCAGTCAACTTCCTTTACAACCTTCACAGTGAACTCTAACTCTCGACTACCGTTGCTTCCTCTTCCCTTCCTTTCGACCTACAGCAATACCACTGGCGTGTGTCTTCACGGACAACGCTCTACGTCTCTTACACATAAATTTTTATGTCGATTCCTATTTACGCTCGACTGACCATGCGAACAAGTTATACTTAACAACGGTAGAAGTAAAGTGACAAGTTGCAGTTGACAGTCTCTCGTAATTACTGCTTTCCGCAGTGCGGTAACTCGCGTGATGCGAGTCGCTCTACCGACAACCTCATACTACTTGTTAACGCTTTAAAAGTGGATAAGATGCAATTTAAGGATTTCACGGAAAATAATATCCAGTGTTGGTTCTCACGAATATCGTTATTGCAACAATGTACAATTTCTTTATGTATATTAATTTTATGCGTGATTGCAATGAAGTTGCTCTCGATACATGGAACACTTTTAGCGTGCAGTGTTCATGAGTAGGATCCCTCATTCCGTCTGGCTGAAGATCCGATTGGTGGGCTTCGACTAATCAGTATAGGTCGACGTCAGGCTAGGAAATTTGCAGTCGAGTGAGTCTGGTGGGCCAGGGTGGCTTGCCAGGGTGGCTTGCCAGGGTGGCTTGCCAGGGTCGGGATGGTTAGCGGTGCGCGATGGCGAGTAGCTGCTACCGACAATAATGAACGACCGCCGCGACTGTATCGCGACGCAATCTGCACATACTTAACCGGGGAAAATGCATATTCATAACCAGGTTTGTAGGCGCGAGCGCGTATGCGTCGCTCGGCGTTCTCCGCCACGCATGGAATTCGCTTTCCTCTTTCTCCGTCTGAGCGCGGCTGGAAAATCGTCGCCACTACCGTCTTCCTCGTCGTCTCGCAGAATCCGCGGCGACGCGGAACGTGCTAAGGAATAATAACTTGAAACATTTGCATGCCTCGCGATTGCGATTACGTTCTCGTATTCACCCTCTCGTTATTTCGACGACTGGTCGAACGAGGTGATCGACGGCGTACCTAAATGCCGGGTGACGACCTTATTATGAATATTATTAAGACGCGAGGAAGTTTCATCGTGACAATAGAACGATCTAAATCTAAAGTGTACAGTTCTGTCGACTCGTACGCCTGTAAACACAGGCTCAAATTCCCCCACCACGGGCACGTCCCTAAATCACTGTACGCAGTACATATGTCGAAGTCGGAGTTAACCGAAGGTCAGAAGTTAGCCGAGCGTCGACCGGTGAAGATCACTTTTTCGATCAGCGCGCTCTGCTCGACTTTGTAAACAGTACACCTAGGATGTCGAGCTCGCCGGAACGGCTCGCTCAAGCGTGACTAATGCCCGCAATTTCCGGAAAAATCCGCGAGCAAACATTCTGCACGTTACATCTACGCGTCGAAATTCGTCCGGCACGAAGTGACTGTGCGAAGTAACGTTTGCCAGGCGCGATTAGTGTTACATCGGCGAGTGCGAGATAAAATCCGCGGAGATATTCGTGCGATGCGCTCGGTGAATGAGGTGAATCGGGAGTGGGAAAACCGAGGGAAATCTGGCGCGTATAATATTCTCGTGCGCGTGTCCAAAGACGGTACGTTTAACCCAGTGACTCGACTGGCGGTGGCAACGAGAACGGTAACGGCGTCGACAACGAGGGCGAGGAGCTGGAGGTGTTGGAGGACGAGGTCGTCGGGACGCAGGAAGAAAGGGGCGTCGCGACGCTAGAAATAGACGAGTAAGCTTTCGCTCTCAACGGCGCGGTGAAGGCGCCGCCGTTCCAACAAGAAAACTTTCAACTTGGCGGCCAAGTTCAAGTCGCTGCCATTCAATAGCAAATACCGCGGACTCTTGAAACTGCAATCCCGATTTGCATCGCGGCCTGCACCCACCATTACCACTGTGCTCGACTGCCAGTTTACCCAGGTAATCGAGTCTTTGGATCTCTAGTCTTTTCCGTTTTTCGTCCCAAGCTATTTTCCTCGTTCTCTATACATACATGCGAAATCCCTATCCTGCCGGTTCAGTGCCTAATTATAGCTTCGATTTCGTGAAATTGCCGAGAGAGAGAAATAGGAAGGGACACGAGTTATTATAGAAAGGACAAGGAGACAGATCAGGTTCTTAATAACTGGTTTCCGACCCGCTGGAAACTCACCTGTCCAACTTCCTGCTCTCCGCACCTTTGCTCCTGGCTTGATGGTAGTTTGTTTTTTTTTTCTCTTTTGGGAACTCGTCCTCGTGATTACATCCATCCACCTGCCTGTTCCTACGTCTCGTTGACTAATTATGTATCTATTCGAGGCCTTATCACTTTCATCCGCGAAAGCGAATAGATTTGTTTTAGCTTCGTTTTAGCTGGTAGGAATTCTTTGCGGTGCTATTGCCCCTCGCCTCCGTGCAGGCTGGTGGTGTTCTCGATTAGAAAAACCACGCGCGGAGAGAGCAGCCAGACAAATAAACAGGTCGTCTGGTCGCATCGGAGGGGAACGCGCTATTACGTGTGTGTTTCTAATCGATCTTGTGGTAGGCGCGTGTTCCCTAAAAACCCATGGCGAGACGTCACTTCTTTCGTTCTCGTCGTTGCTCTTCGTTCCTCTTCTGCTCGTTCGGTCTGATTCCCCTCGCGCCCATGAATAACCACGGCGCTGTTCGGAGATCAGTTGGACGTGGAACAAAACGACGGGACTGACCGAAGTTACTTGCCGCTTCGAGTTCACGTAGGGGGACGAATACGTGGCTCTGTTATTATTTTCGCGCCCTTCAAGGGGAGCCAGGCTAAGAGTGGATCGATCGTAGGAACCTGCAAGGCTCAAACCTGAAAGCATTTAAACGCGCAATTTCATTGCCCCTTTTCTCCACTTTTACCGATCGCGATTCAACCCCTCTTGTTTTCGACGGATTTTTGCCAGGGAGGAATTTATCGCTCGCGACGCGAATTATTAGTGGGGCAGAGGTTCTGTTTGCGTATTAAGGGCCAAAGGTAACAGTGACAACGCGAAGGTCGAGGGTTGCCGAGAAGATGCTTCTTCGCGTCATTGCGTGTCACCCTTCCGAAATTTTAGATAAGTTTGTTCTCCGCTGCCCCTCTTTTTAGCGGCCACCCTTCGTCACTCTTGGTGGATGATCCTTCGGGACTGAACGACGCGAACAACCAAATCAACGCTCATCTGTTTGTCCAACCTATGCTCGGGCAGCTAGTTAGTCTGTAAATTGCCGGACGACAGTGTCGTCCTGTGCCGACGAACGACCAGACTCAACGTCCTCTTAAATTCTCTAACAATTATTCCTAATGATAAGGCAAAGTATACTCTCTGACTGCACACTTTTAGTTTATCTCTTTGTCTCCTCTGTATTATGCTGCCGAGGACGATGATTAAACGATAATAACAAACGGACTTGGCACCGCTGACACCGGCGCGACGCGCTCGACTCGCCTCTCTTCGCGTCAGCAAATTCAGATGTAATTCCCCGGGATTCTTTTTTTTTTTTCCTCCGGCTCTGGTAATCAGACATCTATAGCCGGTCACAAATAAGTGGTGATTCGCGCGCGCGGAAATTACTACCCGTACTAATTCCGCGTCCAGCGCACGCACACCCGCCACCCGCAGCCCGCCGATCTAGACTCGTACGTGTCCCCGGAAAAAATGTATTTTTATTTAAATTACCGATGGGAGAGCAATATTTTCGATATTATTAACCCTCCTAGATTGGAATGCACGACGACTTTTTTTAAATGCCACTCGCATGCACCTCGCGAGTGGTGTGTGGACTGTGGATCGGACGCGGACGGGAACGGGGCGGAATGGCGGCGAGGGAGAAAGAAAGAGAAAGAGAAAGAAAGACGGGGATCGAGAGTGGGATCACATATGTTTCCGCGATGCATTCGAAGCGGATGGCGCGGAGTTTGGGACGCGGATCGAGAAAGAGAGATGGAAGATGAACCGACGATGAACCGATGGGATGAACTGAAGGGAAAGAGAGAGGGGTAGGCAGAAAATCATATATATCCACGTAAACGCACGGCATCTCGCCGGATGGCGAGGGAAGGCTCGGTTCGAACGAATGAACGAGCGAACGGTTTCGGTTCGGTTCGGTCGTGCCTCGTATAAATCAGCTATGCTTATCGGTCTTTCATCGTGCCGGAGGTGAACTCATTTCGTTCTCTCTAAATACGAACTTTTTTTCGAGGCAAAAACCTATTTCGATTAAAATGGCGCGCGCGTTTCGCATTTTGCCGGATTATAAAAGGTTGCCCTCGCCCTCCCGACCGCGCACCCCGCTACCACCGCCGCCACCGCACCCCAACTCGCTCGACTACGCCCCGTTCTATCCAGTCCGCTCTTCGCGAGCTCGCCACCACGGTTTCGCGGCAGCCTCCTGTGCCCCTTCGTCCCCCGTTTTGCGATTCTCTCGTTTTTTTCACCTCCCTTCTATCGGACTGGACCGTGGCAGCGGCTCCAAATTTTCGTACCCCTTTCCGCCATTCCTATCTCGTTCACTCGCATTATCCTTCTTCCTCTCATTCTCTCTCTCTTCTTCGATCTCGCGGTAGCGCTCTTTTTCTGTCGAACATGCCAACACACAGGTATACATACCCAGACATAAATAGGGAGCCACACACGCACCATCCTCTCATGCTCGGTTGCTTGGTTGTCGCGGTCGCCGGTCGATCCTCGTTCAACCGGTGCCGCGGCATTCATATTCGATCTCGCGATTTTGCACCTGACTTTTCTCCCGCGAACACCATCCCACGCAACTCTCATGGGAGGGGGGAAGGTGGAAATTCGGATGGATCCTTCCAAGCAAAATCCTCGCGCTTTCGCGCACAAGCTTCCGCGACGGTTGCGGCTTTCATTTCATTTTGCGTTTTTATTTCGGCGTTCCGCGAGCTATTTTGGCTTTTAGTTGGCTTTATCTTGCGCGTCATAAATCGTGAGGGGGTGTGCGATCTTTTTTTTTTTTTTTTGGTTGGTTGGTTGGTTCCGTGGCGCTCGATGTAAAAATCGAAATCAAGATTAGTCGGTGGGGCGGAGGGTGGTTGTGGAGGTAGCGGGGTTTAGGGGGAGGATAGGCGTGGGTGGGCGAGGTGGCGATGCATCGCGGGGTGGGGTGTGAGTTCGCGCGAGTTAGTTTTTTGCTAGGCAGCGCGCCACGGTATTAGGGCACGACGAATTTTTTTTCCCCTGGTTGCCGACTGCGGGGATAATAGGGCAACGTAAATCTGGTTATATATTCCGATACACGGTGACAGGTTCGGCGAAGTCGGGCAAAAAATTGCACTCACTAACGAATCGTGATTCTCGCCAGCAGCGTTTCTGTCCTTCCGCGAAATTAGGCGGCATTAACGATCCTACCTGCAATTAATTGCGAGCCGTCCTGTCCGTTGGTACAAACGAGGACGCGCCTACGCTGTTTACCTAACGCATCAATCTCGATCTGAACTGGCTGCCGGGGAAATATTCGCGGGAGCGCTTCGCTCGCGTGGCCCAGGGACGCTCGGGAATTTTCTTCGCATCCTCACGCCAATCAATTTTTGTCGCGGCTCTTTCACGCGAGCCTTCGCTCTTTTCTGGCCAGTCCCATCAGCCTGGAATTTGCCTCTCGTTCGCCTCCCGACTGCTCTTTCACTCCAACGCTTCCTATCCCACCCGTTTTACCCTTTCGATTCCAATAAGAACTCCGGCGAAAGAGAGCGAGACCGATGGAGGTAGCTCCAGCCTCATGATCCCAAATGATCCCGTTTCCTGATAATGTTTTCGCCGGTCTTTTATTGGGTCTCCAAGTCAGTCCGTGAGCGGTAATTAATATCGAACGATCCTCACAGCGCGGCGAAGAAGAACGGGACACGAGCACATACGCGTGTAATATGACAGAGGATAATTAGATCCGAACTGTTCTGCCTCGATCGGCTTCGTAGCGAGATGATAACGGAAGAAATGAAATTGGAGTCGACGATTGATTGAAGCGGGGAATGGCCGTTCGAGGTAGAGAAGGTGTCGGCCGACGAATGCAAAAGAAGAATCCGGGCGCTAATGCGGAGTGACTCAGCCCGAATCACCTGCCGAAATGCCGATAGCATCGGCCTACTCCTCGCTCTTTCTCTTTTTCTTTCTTTTTCTCTTTCTCTTTCTCTTTCTCTCGCTCCCGTACACCTGGGAAAGTCGAGCCGTCCACCGAGGCTCGCGAGTCGCGACACCCTATCGATCAAGTTTAACCGGCTAATTGCTTTAACTCGGTACTCGCGTGGCAGTAAACATTGACACAAAATTTAAACACCCCTCGCAATCTGTGCTATATTGAAAAAGGGGTAGGTTTATCGATCGCAGATCGCGCAGGTGACGAATCGCGTCATCATCTCTGCTTTGTGGCGATCGTTGAATAGCTTTCAAGTTAAATGGTTAGAAGGATCACAGCGTAGATCGTAGATGCGAGTGATATTGAGCGGAGAAACATCCCAGCAACTATCGCTCGGACGGAATAAAGAAGGGGAAGGTCTTGTTATTTTAAGAGAATAGAACGAGTTGCCAACGAAATGGGTTATTCCAAGCCGTTGATTTTCTCGTGGTACACTACGAACGAAACGCGGAGAGAATATCATTATAAAACGCCAAGTCACGAAACCGGCCATTCCGCCGTCCTATTAAAATATTAAAACACCTCGTCCAGCCCCTGGTGAGTCCTAGCGTGGGGTGTGAAAAAAATAAATCTACCTTGTCATGCACAGCCCCTCTCCGTGACTCTCGTTGTCTCTCCGCCGTCCTGTTTCAGGAACAGGTATAAACGGCCCTCGAACACGTCCGATCGATCGATAGGGCGATTCGTTCCGCGGCTTTCTTCCTTTTTAACCACGAATTCCTAATCCCAGTCTCAATTTCCTTATTAAACGCTCCTCGATATTTCTCATTAGCGTCGTCGTCCACGAATGAGTCTCGGCCACGATTGCTTCTCAGGCATTACCTTCTTCTCTCGAAACATTGCCAAGCAAAACAATAAGAGTGCCTGTGCACTCGCGCGCTCGTATTCGCTCTCCCTTTTAACCCAGAAAACATTTGTTCCCCATCCGAGACGCGCACCTTTCATTCGAAAACGAAGCACCGTCGAGCTTGAAATCGGACTAGCTTAATAGACATTTAAAGTGGCCCGCCTTTTCGAAATGTCACGCTCCGATTTCAAGCGGAATCGCGGGGAAGCGAGGCTCCGGGAAGTTATCTGTAAAATAAGGCAAGGACGGTGTGAAGTAGAAGAGAGTGAAAGTGAAAAGAAAAAAATCAGAGCGAGTAAGTCGGCCACGGCGGTAGTTCGAGGCCGTCACCACTCCTAGGCTATTTCGACCTGGCTGGACTTGTCCAGCCGCTCATCAGTCAGAGTCATTACTGGGATAATTAATTACATTTGCCCCCTCGTCTCTTCAGCCCCGAGCGTCCGGAGCTCCCTGTCCCTTCCTTCCCCTGTTACCCTCGAGCCTGATACGAACACTGGATGAATCAATGGAAAAATATAGGATTAGGTAGCCATAGGTCGCCGACGTCGTCGTTCCAAGTGGGGTGCTCGACACCGCTAAAGAGAGAGGGAGAGAAGGAGGGAAGAACCACTGAATTCTGATATAACTACAGGTATATCCAAACCCATCAAATCGTTCTCGATCTCGTTCTTCGCCAAGCAAAAATGGGTCTGTTCGTTTGGGAGCTTGAATACCGTACGGAATCGCCTTCTGGTAAATTAGTAGAGAGGTCAGGAGTCGGCTGGAAAGTGAAGCGGGATAACCGAGGAAGAAGGATGGAGAATCTCGAAGATTCTCTTCGTCGGGGCGGAGGCACGGCATGAAAATCTGTTGAAAACTCGACTCCTTCTTTAATTAATTATGCAAATGGCCGGCGGGCACCATGCTTAAACTTTTCGAGTCCGAGAGGGTAAGAGAGGGAGAAAGAGCAAGCGAGCGAACGCTGGTAGCTCGAGCCGTGGCGTTAATTATACACCGAATAATAACAATTATTACAATTACCGTGAGCCGGTGCGGAGCACCGCGGCCCCGGGCCCTTTGCCCTCCCAAGGAATATATCTACATTCGAAACGTTCGCGCGAACGCGAACTCGAGAGAGAAAACCTCCTCCCTCGCGGTGTTGTGTCCCACCAAACGGAGAGTAATTTGCACATTTCGCGCGACAGGCATTATTCCAGGGTATAATGTCGCCACTCGCGGTACAACTCCATCCGCGCGCGAACCACGCGCGCTGACTAAACGCCGCGAAATACATATAATGTTGCATTATGAAACGCCGCGAAAACTCGATTAGGCTGGGTAAGAAAAATTTATGGCCGTCGCTAAACGCTCGAAAGTGGCGAGTGGAGCCGTACTCGGTGACGAGCGTCGACGCGACGTGGTGGCGCGCGCGTTTAGCGACCCTGATTTTTTTGATGGTACGGTGATCCACTCGACTCTTTCTCTCTCTCTCTCTCCCTTTCTATCTGCCCCCTCACCCGCGCATCCAGCACTGGCGCCGCGACAGCAGAAATTTAATAAAATTTCATTCTGCAAAAATGAAAATGATGACCGCCTTTTTTAAGTATAATGAAAAAAGCAATTAACGCGATAGTTGCGTCGGTTGTGTGAGTTAGCGCTGAGGGAGAGATAGAGAGGGGTGTGCTCAGTCGACTGGACAACAGCCGGATACGAGGGACATCGATTGCGAGCATCGACCGGTCCAAAACGAAATGCTCGAAAATTAAGCTCCCGCCGACTGATCGATCCGCTATTATAGAAAAAAATTTTTAAATACTCCCAGTAGGTGCGACCCTTTCGCAGCTTCACAATACCCTCCGTACTCAATCGTTACATCGGGAATTTCACAGTTTCCAAATTGTTATCGGTGTCAGGTTTCATTGGTGGTGCTTTGTTTTTCGCGTAATTTATTCGCGCGCGCGCGCTGACAAGCAGTACGTCGAGCGAGGACCGTCGAAGGATTTTGCCGCGCGAAGTGTAATTTGCGGAATCGTGAGTGGGGGGGGCAGAGACCGTGAATGAACGAAGGACGTAAGAATAAAACGCGTGACGCTGAGCGTTATCGCTCACTTACGCAATATTTCCAGCCACAAATAAAAATGAGCGAGTCTGACCGCGCGGACAGTTAGCCACTCGGTTCTTCGATACAGTTTTATGAGTTATGTCACGGTTGTTGCCATAAGGCAGTGTTGAGGGGGGAGGGCGGTGGAGCGGCCGCATTCCTAATGCGAAATTACCTTCACGCAAGCCGCGCCACGATCCTGATCTCCCGGACGCGATCGAATCTCTTTGTCGAATGCCTGGAATTAACGAGGCTTCCCAGAAGCAGCTAGAAAACCCGCTAATGAGCCTTTTAATTTCTACATCTCCGGATGTTACGAGTGCATTTGCTCGATGCAGCCGGATTTTCGTGCGGTTTCCGCTCGGCACTCGACACCCACGAGTAAACGATATGCAGTCCTCTGGGTTAAGAAAAATCATGGGCATGCTTATTCGGTTTCCAACTCGAAATATGTATATGTATACATATGTACATATGTCATTTGGGGAGCCTGGTAGATTTAAGCGAAGAACTCCGCTGGGCCAGTGACTTTGGGTTAATGCTTCTCATGCGTAAGCGGCTGCATATGGGAGTAATTACATTCACGCAACTCGGCGATTACTGAGCCACGTGCAGGATCGGTGCCAGTCTCGCGGCTTTCGAGGAATTCGTAAAACTTCCTCGAACCGATAGGACTGACTGGCGGTGTCCGCGATAACGCTCAACTCGATTCGCACGCGATAACTTAATCTCTCGTAATTAAAGCTTAATTAAGGCCTAATGTGGAAAGCGGCCTTTCTCGCTCGATTTACTTATGTAAAGGGGCTTACGTCATTGTATGCGGCTAGCCAAAGCGTGTGCCACTTGAACCTCTTCGAAATAACCACAGTAACGTAACCGGCAAAAATACAATTCGTCGTAGAATCGGAGTGCTGCTGGTTTGGCGCAGCAGCATTGCTGTTCGTGTCTCGCGCCTTACCCTCTCTCGGCTTCTGTTATCTCTGTGAGCGAGAAATCCGGTGCGATCACTCGCCAGCGTACCACATAATCCTACCACATTACGAGTGAACATAATTTATTTACTACGCTCCAATTAGTCGTACGGCACACCTCATAGGGTATCGAATTTTACTTGTTGCTTTTAATCACTGTTTGAAATTACTCCGGGGCTGGTCATACAGTAAATTAAATCACGCGTCGTTAAACATAAAGCTGCATTTACGATATATGTACATGGCGAGCTAGGATTAAACCACCGGCTTCGAGGTGACGATTTAGCTACCTTCAAGCGAAAAGTTCCATTGATGGTTCTTAGGAAAAGAGACCGTTGCATATGTTAGCAGGACACAACCCATAATTCGTATGTGGCATTTCGACGAATCTCGAGATTGTCTCGAGATTCACCGTTACAAAAAACTACTCGTAGTGTCATCCCGTTACTAATTGGTAAACGAAACCGGCCAGGATAATGCGACCGGCACAGGGAAATATTGCACAATACGCTGTAACTGCAATCGCGGCTTTACCGAGGGAACGAAACTTTTCAAATTTTTAATCATATTAGTTCCATTTAATGACTTTAGCCGCATAATATTTTATATCGGGGCTCGTGTATTCAGCCCGACCAAGCATTAACAGGCGAGACAGAGATAATATAAGTAAATTTATTTAAAAAATGTTCGGATTTCATTCGAATGCTCGGGCTCGGTAGAAAATTTTAATGAATGCGTCGTAATGCCGTTGCGGCGTGGTGCAGCTCGACGCTGAAACGAGCGGAGATAGCAGGAGAGCGACAGCAATGAGCTCGTCTACACACACCCTATGTTAAGTAGATTGAAATTAATTAATTGTCGGATCCAAGAATGCGAGACTCTCGCCCCAAGCTTCGCTAGGCACATCAATTATTGCTTATTGTCGTTTAATAAAAATATCCAGCTAACCCAGATATCGGGGAACGTTAATTCACGACAAAACATCCTTTAATTAGTCGGCATGCGTGTGTTTATCGGGATCGTACATTCAGCGAATAGTTAGTGGCGGCAGAGAGAGAGGAGACAGTAGCAGAGGTGGTGCGGTGGCAGAGTGCATCGAAGTATATAAATTGCAACACATGCGAAATCAAATAAACCTTCCTCGCTAGATCGATCGCAATTTGCATAGCTGGAGTCAGATAACGGGGCGGTTGTTGCCGGCTAATAGAGTGATGCGCCGGCATGATGGTAGCTCGCAACTTTCATAATTTTTTCAGAAGGAGACAAATTTGAACCAGCGGTATCAATCGCGCGACTAATGCCGCTGCGCGGGTAGGAAATTGCAAGCGGGATTGGCGACCGCGTCGCCCGAACGATTCGAACCAAATTTGGCACGAAATCACGTTCCACGGTGGCGAGCAGTTGTTCAAAAATTCACGCGCTTCTCTGTAAACCCTTTATCATACGCTTTTTACTCTGGATTCTAACTCATCGGCTGATGCGATGTTTCTTCGCTCTCTCTCTCTCTCTCTCTCTCTCTCTCTCTCTCTCTCTCTCTCTCTCTCACTCCAATTCCCAACCGCTGTTAATTTACTCTGACGAATATGCGGCTGGACTCCGAATCCTTGATGGGAACGGATATAGCATTAATATTGTAACCAGCTTCTGTCGGTGGATCTCGCGTCGCCGATCTCTTCGCACCATGCTGTTGATAATAGAGGCTGTTGGTCAGTAGGATATAGCGAGCAATACCAAGGGTATATTTCATTTCGATTCCGATTGTGCTAACGCGATATACCCATGCTAAATGGTTGATACTTGTCGTTGGACTTGAGAGGAAAAAAAAGAAGTTGACACCCCATGGACGGTGATCGTCCTTTGACCGTGACGAATATGATCCGCGTCGAGGAATGGAGGAAGGAAGGAAGGAAGGAAGGGGTGAGATAACCAGGAAAGAGAGTAAAGGGGTGTAAGGGTTGGCGAACGGTCGAATTTGTTTCCGAACAATTTTCAGTGCTCCGCGGTGCAAAGGGGTTGGCCGGCAGGAATAATGTATACCCGAGGTTTGGCCGGCTGCTCGGGTCGCGAATCCGCCGAGGGGAGTAACGGAACGAGTTGGCGAGCGGGAGAAAGAGCACGACGGATCGGTTCGAGCAGTGCGACAAGGCTCGGTGCGATGCGGCGCGGCGGCCGGCCGCGAGGGTCGGAGGGGTGACGGCGATACTTTTTTCGGGTGTAATTTTTTATCAGCACCGGCAACCAAGCGCTTTGACCAATCCCTCAACCCCCTCCAGCACTCGGGTATATGGCTCGGCTCCGAGCACCCCCGACCTGCTGCACCTGCACCACCGCGGGCCCAGCGTCCTCGCCCCTTGGACCATCAGCTTCCACCCTCCCACCCTCTCGCGCGCTTTTTTTTTCTCCTCTTCTATCGCTCTCTTTCTCTTTCTCGCGCTCAGCATCTCCCCTGCACCATCGGCGGCTCTGCCACCCTCCCGCGACTCGCGCTACCACCCCACCATCGACCAATCTCGCCACCGTATCGGTGCTCAATCACATTTGCGATGCATTTTTTTTCCTTCCTCTTTTTTCATAAAGCTGGATTATAATTGCATCGCGAGTTCGAGTTGCGGGATAGCCAGGCGAAAAAATGGAACATTGCCGGGGTGTGGGGGCCGGTTCGGTGCAGCGCGGAGCGGCGCGACGCGATGGGCCGCGATGGGCCGCGAGCAGGAGAACGAGGAGGACCAGAAAGCCGCCGCGCCGTTTCGCGCTGGTCGAAGAGGAGCGAGAACGAAAGGAGACTATATGCAGGAATGGTCAGCGAGAAAAAGAGAGGAGACGAGGTTGCCGATGGATGGTGGGTGGTAAAGGGAGAGAGGGCGAGTGAACGAGGAGGATGAGGTGGTCGGACGATCGGTTCGGGGGTGGCTAGAGCGCCGATGGCGAGGCAGAGGTGGAGGCAGAGGTGGAGGCAGAGGTGGAGGTAGAGGTGGAGGCGGAGGCGGAGGCGCCGGCCGCGGGGGCATCGTGCAGGAGGAAAAAACCGATGAGGTTTCGGGGCCGCTTGATTGGTAGCCGAACGTACACCTACTCGCTATCAACGAATCCGACTATCCGTGTCCTCATCTTCACCCCTTGCGCTATCCCCCCGCCGACACCCTGCCCTCTTCCAGTTCAGCCTGTGTCTACCCGCCGTCCCCCGCTGACCGATCGACACCCCGCGTCTATGCCACTTCTACAGAGCAATGCTCGAAACTGGCTCCCGCATAGAGCGCCAACGTGCTCTGGCGGAAAAAAAAAATCAAGAGTTCGATCCTGAAACGCTCGTGCCGAACCACCGCGCCGCGCTACGCCGCGCTACGCTGCCGCCTCTACCACTACTCTACCGCCACTGTCCAAATCGCGTGGAATACTGTCGCCTCGAGTCACTTGCACCCTTCTCCGGAGCTAGTTGCTCATTCGCTTCGCATTGCTATGGGAAGTTTCCCTTGTATAGACTACACGAGAGTATGCTCTTTATCGAATACTTTAGATTGGTCAGAGTGTAGCCAAGATATCGAATGGGCTGAACAATTATGGGGGGGGTTGGCTTTTCTGCCATACCGGAGAATAACGTAGTCGAGGAAATTGAGATTTTATGTGATCGGATGAATTTCTTAGGGGTCACGATGGATTCGAGAGACCAGAATATCCTGTCGCACTGATTCGCTCTTCACCACGGAATTAAATCCGTTCCATCAATTTCATAGCTACGGTAATACGGAGCATAAATATACGTGATTATTTCAGAGAGAGATAATTGCGTATTAATGGTAGCCGTAAGTCAAAAATTTTCGCTTTTAATATACTTTGCTGCCGTGCGCGTGTACTATTTCTTTCTCTGGGTACATGATTATTACTGTATGAATGGCGCGCGAAATTTACGCGCGGCAAACGTAATTGGTCGGTCGAAAAAAAGCAGCGAGTGAAGAGTACGGCATCGTAATTCAGTGACGTCAAAAAATTAATTTGTTCTTAAGGCTGTGTGTCCAATTGCTTTCACAGTTGGCGCATAGTTAATTGCGATTTTAGCAAAGCTACCCTTTCGTATTTTCTCTCCCTCGCCCTCTACGCTCTGTTCTGATAAAAATGTATTGAGCCATCGTAATTACTCGACTATTCGACTCGCGCCAGGCGATGGTTATACGTCGCAAAATTAAAGCGCTTGGCGCATTTATGCGAGCATCGAGTACACGCCACAAGTCTCGGGCAAAATTCTCTGCAAATAAAACTCGGCGTCAGTGGTGATAGTGGTGACACGTTCAGTGATTCACGGGTGCATCGAATGTTATTTTACACGGTCATAAGGTCCATTACGGCTGCTCGCAATTTGCACCTCATTCACGGTGAGAGTCGCGCGAGCCGAGCGACGCGCGACCGTCGATCGCGAGCGAAACCCGTACAAAGCTACATAGGACGACCTTTACAGTCGCGATCCCATACCGCAAAAGTCCCCACAAAGATCATTGCCACGATGATCATCCGCCGATTGGGCGCTTGGCACGTTTTATCTGCCGCGCGATGGATGTCCGCAGGAAAAAGACGGGGGGAGACGACGGAACGAGGAAAACAGAGGGTGGCAACAGAGGGTGAAAAGGAGCGGGAGGACGATGTCCTTTGGACGTGCAGCCCGTCGATAAATAGCGAATGCGATAAAATGCCGCGAATTTAAAATACGCCCAGGATTTTACAGCGGGGACCAAAGGACAAAGCCGCTCTCGTTGTTTCGACAATACCGCTCGTCGAAAGGGGGTGGCGACGGGAGACAGAGAGAAAACGCGAGTGGGAAAAAATGGGGAACGCGAGAGCGAAGGGAGACAAGGGAGCGAGATAGAGAGGAAGGATGAAAGAGGAGGTCAGTCACGCAGGAAGGCGAAAGAGAGAGGGTGAGGATCGCGGTGAGGCGAGGCAAAAGCGCGGAGGTGAAGGAGGTGGAGGGTAACAGCAGTGGGCAAAGAGAGGGCACGCAGGAGGAGGTAGAGCGCGAGGCGAGGGCTGATTCTTCGGGCAACACACGTTTGGCTAGCACACGTTCACGCAGCTAGTAGAAGCAGCAGAGGTAGCGGAGGCTCCAGAGAGGCACCAGAGGCACCAGCAGCACCACCACCAGCAGCAGCAGCAGCAGCAGCAGCAGCAGCATCACGCGCCGGCAGGCGTCGCTGGTTTTAAAAATGGGGGATTTTTTCACATTTATCAGTGCACGCTCAGATCTGGCTTCCGTATCAATGTCCGAACACACGTGAACACCCAGACAATCGAGCGTTTCACACGAATACATTGTCCTGATCGGATTGTATGGATTTTTTTCCGGGACACACAGCCACCCTCCGCCGCCCTGCCGCTTTCCTACCTTTTGCTCTTCTACCACCCGCTACCCTCTGCCGCCTCTCCTACTGCTGGTGGTGTGCTACTGCTGCCACTGCTGCTGCTGTTACTGCTACCGCTACCGCTCTACCCGTACCCGTCTACGCCATCCCCGCACAATGCCAGCCCATCAGCTATCCCGGCACCCACGCGACAACCGTAATTTTAAGCTGAAAGGACCGATTTTTGTGCATCTCGATGCTGTTTGCTGCGTCGTCGGCAGTTCCACCCTCACGGCCGCGGCCGACTCTGATATCGGCCCGGCCGCCCCCAACCCCCGAGCTTTTTTCTCGCGGTAGCCGAGCGAAGCTGACGTTCGAACAATCGTTTTGTGCGTTCATAATGTTTTGATTCCCCGCTGCTACCGGTCCCTCTCCCAGCCTTGCATCGCCATCGTCACCGGCACCACCCGCTTGCGGATAATTGTTATCGGTGGCTGTATTTTTATCGGGGAATTTAGTCTCGTCGTGGATTCGGAAATTTCATTAAGCGCGGCTTTGTCGAAATTAATATTATTCCTGCGCGACGGGCCCGACTGATACCGGGAGACAAGTGTGCGACGAATGCGAACGGCCGTGTGTGCCAGGCTACGTCATTGTAATTGAGTCCTCGAGAAAGCATCGCGAAACGAAAATAAGTTGGAAAGTGACGTTTCCCTAGCATATGGGTCCACGACGGATATCCCGGATTTTCAAGTGGCGCAACATTGTCATGTTAAATGAGCGGGGTCTAGGCGAGAGAGGCGCGCGCATAAATATCTATTTGGGTATATTAAAAGCGCGGAAGGCGAGAGAGGCCGCTTATCGCAGCGACAGACAGGGCTCGACGTCTGAAATTCTCGTTGGCGCTCTCAGGCTGAATGCCGTTCCGGCGACGATCACGTAGTCGTGGTTAAAGCCGGGCGTCTGCGGAATCAAAAAGCTCTTCGATGAATGGAAGACGATCAGTCGTGTCTGCTCGCATGCTCCGATAAATAAATAGGGATCCGCCATTATCTAGAGGACCAGCCCTCGACGCTGCTGGACCCCTACCATCGAACGGGTCAATGGAATTCATAACGTTTGCGCGGATAAAAAAGCTGGCTGGCCCGGCGCGCGGTAGAGGAGGGTAGAGGAGGGTGGGGCCACATCGGAACATTACTCATGCCTCGGCGTTCGCGCAATTTTTAGCTCTGAAATAAATCATCATTATTGCGGCCGGAGGGATGCGCATTATGGGGGCCACGAGGGTAGATTATCGTAGGTGGAGGCCACCTACCCGCCCCTTCTCTCTTCACCTCTGCCACCCATCCTCACCCTCTCCACGTATTCTGTCCTACTCGTATACTGACCACCCTCCGCGACCCCCCCAACAACCTCGCGAAACCAGCTAGGTGGCGGAAATCGACGACGAGCAAAGTGTATCGGCTCTACGAACATTCCTAATTAACAGCCTTACCGTTGGGACCATACCTCACGAAGCCGTCAAACAATCTTGATCGCGTATCACCTTCTCTTTTGCAGTAGAAAGAAAAATTCGATGAATTTGTCTGTCGGTAGGAAAAGTTGGCGCCAAAGGTGTCGGGTGAAAAAGAGAGTTGGAAACTGTTTCGCGACTGGAATGTATAGGAGCGATACGATCGGCGACTACAACCAACCGCGATAAATCTTTGGCGATCTTTGTAAACGTCGCCAGTGCATGGTATCCGTCGATTAAGAATTAGATAATTAATTACAGCCGGACATGATGTAGCAATGCTGCGACGATATTATCGGCGCATATATTTGGGCACAGGTCAGGACATACCAGGCGGGGTGCGAGTGTTGAGTTGATGTTTGCCAGCTGATTGATGATGTAACATCATCCCGGTAGCCCTCCCACCGATTTCCGGCGTTCCAGGCTTTCCCGGCTCCACCCTCTCTTCGTCTCCCTTATCGTCCTCACTCTCTACCTTTCTCTCTCCCTCTCCCTCACACTTCTCCATTGGTTCACTTTCTGGCCTACGTGTGCGGGTACCTGATACTAAATACCTCGATCGACTGCGTTAAATAGATTTCGCTGTTCCTAACACTAAATTAGTTAATTAATTTATCGATCGCAATGATATGCACGATTGGGAGAGCTCGGCTACGGTGTATAATGTGTTTTACGTGCAATTTGAAACTACGATGGATGCAGCCGTGCGACTAGATTCGCCTGGTACGTATGTTGATACGTCATGAATATTAATTCGCGATTATACGTAATAACGGGTAATAGCGGTCATACCGTTTCTGGGGATCTTCTTGCCGCGAATCGATCGGCGAAATAAGTTGTGGAGGCGAGCATCTCGGAAACCCCTCCGCTTTTATATGGAGATTTTACGTTATTTATTGAATAATTATATAGGTAGGTGCGTGATGGATTTACGAGAAGATAGCCACGTAATTTGCCAATTATTTTAAATTGATGCCCTTACTAGTATTACCCGCTTGTGGCTGGGCCCGGTTAAAAAGCAGCTCGAAATCTTAATTTACAATAACGCGCGCGGAAAGTGCGGATATTAATCTCTCGGGATGGCGAGATGTCGCAGGCATATTTGTTCAGCAGGCTTATGCACATTATTGCAAAGGAGAGAGCAGTAATAAGCTCGTGATTTTGTGACTGTGGGAGAAAACGATAATGGGGTAGATATCTGAATATTTCGTGTCAAGGTGAGAACCTCCGAGGAATGGGTTAAGGTCGCTCAGCTTGTTAATCCCATCGGGTCTGGTCGTCCAGAAAATAGGAAGACTATTACGCGACATTTTCCACGAGCACAAGTTTATATCGATGGAATCTCGTTGCCGAGAGGATGAACCCTTCTAATTATCAAAAAACGATCGACCTCATTTTTAGAAGGAAGACCCGTACTCGAACCGGAATGATTTTAGCAGACCCATCGGAATTGCTTTCATTCCGCGACAGATACAGGATTACAGGAGGCAGGAATTGAATGCTTCGTCGACGAGCGATCGCTGCGTGAGATTTTTTTCAACTGGAGAGACGCGAATCTGTCGCGAAGGCGACAGCGGCCAGAGTGGGTTAAGGTTACTCGACTCATTAGCGGAGTTAAGCGGATACTCGGCCGTGCGAGTGTACGTAGAACCGCGACGAAGTTCGGCGTCGCTGGCAATCATCAGTAATTGTGAGGATCGATCTTGATCGAAATGCTCATTTCCTGTTCAGCCGGGCGGCAACCGAACGGCTCGGCTCGACGGGGGTTGGTCGAGAGCTGCCTAGCCGGCGCATCATTAACGTGATTAATGTTGAAATAAATCAGGAGCTTCGAAGCGCTAGTCGATAAATCCAATAATTGCGGTATAATCATAAGTAAACAAGTAACGCGGCTCGCGTTAGCATATCACGCCCGACCATCTCGCCACGCTCAACTAGAACGTCCCATTACATATGCATTGAGTTCTGATGTTGAACGCCACTTTTTTGGCACGCCACTGTTTATTACAATCCAACCAGAACCATTCCAAAACTCGCCACATTCCACGGCATTTACCAACTATGTATTTAGAATCGAATTCCTTCAATTCCCTGGGAACGCATAAACTCTAACAACTTGTGCTCTGGAAGAATCTAAAAAAATGCTTTTAGACGTACACCGACTGTAACATACTAGCGCAAAAAATTGCTCGGTAAGTAATTAACGTGGATCACGCAAAGTGCTTCAGAGAAGAATGACCGTTCAAAGGCTGTGTTGCGATGTTGGGTGGAATAAAAAATTGATGGCGTTACGAGGCGAGCCGAGACGAGACGGATCGACATCCCGCGATTTTAATAACAAGCGTGTTATAATACACGATTTCGATGGTTCCCGCGGTCCTCGTACAACTTCGTTCTTCTCCAATTGGATCAAGCAATCAGTCGCATGGCCAATTTAGCCCAAAGACAAAGAAACAGGAAGAGATTCCAACGATATTAAGTGATTGTGCTTGATACATTCCTTTGAATAAGACAACATCGTTTCGAACCAAACATTCCATTGACATAGACACAGGGAAAATGACATTAATTTTCTGAATCAGTCAATGATAAATCACCGCCACTCGCGATAACTATCGCTCTCATCCGACTCTTGGCCCCTCCATCCATCGGAGCAGAGTGCCAATGGGGATGGGTATTACGCTCGAGCAGCGTTATCACCGCCTCAAACTTGGAATTAATAATCACGACTTATCACAATTATCCGGCGCTAAGCCCTGTCTCGGGATCAAGCCGAGGGTGTCCAGAATCGATGGGCGCTGCAGGGTTATCCTGGTGGAAGCTCTAACATCAATCTCGAGGAGGGATCGAAGCTGTGCCGGATCGATCGTGCTGCTTCCTCTCTCCTTTTCGAGGCTCTCCTAGAACAATGCCCGTAACAGCGAGCGAGCGAGTAAGCGGCGGGCTATCTGCGTAGCAAGGCCAACTTGGCTAAGAGAGCTGGAGGCTCTAGGCGGCCGAACAAGCCCGATATTTAGGCTCGATGCAAGCGTGTCCGTTGGCTAGAGAGTGCAAGAGGTTTAACACGCGCGTTGTACAATCGCGGAGCTAGCCGATAGATACATAATAAGCGGCCGTTGTGCGTCCTGGCGGCCTAAGGCCGCGGCCGGCTAATGAAGCGCCGGGCTAGTTAGGCGCGATGTTAATTAAATGATATGATCATTAGTCATTATAACGTCATTGTGTTGCCGTGGCGACTTGACACACTCGCCGGTACCCGCGCGGGCATGCGGAACGTGTACCGGACGCGAGAGCATGCCACGCCCGGCATCGTACCATTTCTCGAACTATGCCTCCGCTTTGGCCGTTCAGTGTAGGATTCTGTTCATCTAATCGCGTATCTCCGTCGCTTCTCTTATCGCACACCCTTTACAATTTTATACACATATAGATTCTTATTCTTAAAATAACTTTATTATCTTTCTCGAAATATCGGGCAATTTTACGATTCATTATATGTATATCAGATGCATATTAAATGCAGTGAGTGATTTCGAATGTTTTCTGATTGAAAGTACAACGCGACGAAGAGATCCATTTAGTTTAGTATAACGTCGGTTTGGAATTTTGCGACAAATATTACGAGTAAATTTCTATAATTCCCGATTTACATTCTCGTCCATCCGCCAACGCGCTGTTAATTTTACCATAAGGGCGACGATGAACCTTGGCAAAATTATTTACAACTGAGATGTGACGCGTCACTGATACCTCACGTTCCGCTAAATGCATTTGCAGCGTTAATTAGGTGACACGGGCGGCGGCAATAATCGCATGAAACCCACCATTAAGCGTTTACGGTATCAATTTATTCGGGAAGATTTCCACGCACAACCAAGGTACAACTGGGGAGCGCGAATAACTAAACCAATCGCTCTCTGTGAAAGTTCTATTAATAGTGAGTAACAGCCTCGATTCTTTATACTAAACAGTCACGCGGGATAACGCGCGTCATTACGAGAGATTTTTTAGCGCTCGCGTTCGCGCGAGCGAACTGCGGAGGTTCGTTCTCGCTTTAAGTGCCCGTTAAATACGGGAGTGGCAATTGACGACTTTGGCTTAACAGCCGACAGCTCTTTCCCCTTTCTCTCTCTCCCTCTCATTTTCTCTCTCGTTCCCCAACGTTGTTTTCAATTCTCTCTCTCTCACTCTCCCAACTCTTCATCTCACTCTCCGCGGCTAGATGGGCCGCTTAATTTCAATCGAGACACCGAGAGAAATGCTAATTAGATCGTATTTATAGCGCGGTTTAAAGCGCGGGCATAACCGAGCGTGGATCGGTGTGAACCGCGTAGCCAGCAACGCATCGCCACGTCGCATTTCGCGTTAATGGCCACAATTAGTTGTTTTAATTAGCGCCTCCACTCGCACTGGCAGCTGCCGGCTGCCAAATTAGGACCGCCACGAAACAATAACTGCCGATTGAAGAACCTAATTAGCGGAGACTCGAATCTGAGCGAAGCCGCGCGCTCCCGCACCGCGCGGTTATAAATTAATAATTGGCGATGATCTCGCTAGATAGAAGCAAGCTCGCCACTCTTCTTCGATGGCTTTGTCTCTTTTTCTCTTTCCTCCCTTTTTCGCTCCCTCGTTCGCGAGGCTCACGAGTACCGGCGGAAGAATAGCTCTCATAATTAAGTTCTTGCTCGCATCGCGGCCAATCTGCGTGCACGCTTTGCATACGGTGATTGGCCACCTTCGTTGGATCCGGCTCTTTGAAGTGCCTTGTTCTATCGAGAAAATTCCGGCTTTTTGGAAACGACGCTCTGAAGAGGCTCGCGATAAGAAGAACGCAGTACATACTATATGTACTCTTGTATCTCCCTGTCTATTGGATCATTACGAAATGCATTCGCTTTTGGACAGTGATTTCGCTCTTCTTGACGTTTAGATCTCGTTAACGCGACCGCGATGAGATCGAGCCTGCTCTGACTCTAATAAATTATCAGCCGCCACGTGGGAGAGAAGAGAGACTATCCGACGGTGGTACGGGCAAACTCTTTCATTAATTTTCCTACGTTTCAACTCTTGTCCGGGCTCTCATGAGGGAAGTTATATTTAAATGTGAGAGGCTGTAGGAGCACAAAAGGGATACGCAAAAAAGAAGTACACACTGGCGAAAATAAGTGTGGCGAAATATATTATGCCAGGGGCGCGAGACCGCGTGCACGGAGGTGCATGGGAACAATGTCCAAAAACACAAACACCAACGCACTCCTCGCTTAGTTAGACCGTGGCATAATTTTTCCATAACGCCACGTTTTTTGCGACAACTGATGCGGAGGTTCGCCGAATTGCCAAGACTACTTGTCACGCCATTCTTCCGCTCGCACGAACGACAATGAGGTTTCGTGGTCTAGTCTAGCGAGTAAATACGTCAAAAGAGTGGCCGAAATCAATGGTGGTCGCGTCGCGTTTGCTCTTTATTACGCCGCTAAGACGCAGAGACGGCGTAATCCAAAAGAAGCCCGGTATCCGCGGACATTAAAACGAGTTGTGCGCGATTGTCGGAGTTCCGCGAGGGAACGCGGTCTGTCGGCAGTACCAGATATATACGTACTATATTATCCGAGCGCGGTGGGGCTGGCCAGCGCGACGTAGCGCGGCGACTTCGGATAATCCTCGAGTGCATGTGCTCTCTGAGTAATACGGCTCTGCGCTATGCGGGGCTCGGTCCGTCGAATCGCCTCGCGGTACGGTCCCCGTCCTGTAATTTAATATACGCACGAAAATGGAGACAGTAATGACTCGTATGGTTTCCGGCTTAAAATTAAATGCGACTATCCGAGTTAGTAAAATTCCTAATTCGTGCCGCTCCAGATCCTGCAGCCGCTCTCGGACGGACGCTGCGAAGCACGTACATTTTTCGTGTGATCTTCCGGGGCTTCGTCTCCTCGTACCAGTCAAGCGAGCGGAAAGGTGCAACTGGACGCGTTCCAAATTAAATTTTGGAAGGGGAAATGAAAAAGAAGCAGACGGTACCGCCTGGTAGACTGAGCCTCCAACAGCGCCTCTTTGCCACCGATCCTTCTCTGCTCTCCTTTACCTCCTCCTCCTCCTCCTCCTCCTCTTCCACCACCAAACCACTCGGCTCCTCTTCCACCCTCGTGGCTCACTTTCTTCGAGCCACGAGAGCGAGGAAAATATGCACTGCGGCTGGATTCTTAAATAAATCCCCTTTTGGCCCGCATACTTCGGGTAACGTCCCAAGCAGCGACTCATATATGCGGGTCGCTTCTGGATTCCCTCTTTCTCTCTCCCCCTCTTCGTTCTGCTTGCCCATAGGTTCGAGGCTTATCGCCAAGCGCGCGCGATCTCGTTTCCACGGTATCGGGTTCGCGATCTCCCGATCCCGATACCAGACACGCCAGCGTGTTTTTCCCCACTGATGTAATTGTTTCGTAAACGCGGCCGGTTCATCGATCCCTATCAATGGAAAAACGTCTGGACGATCAAGATCCCCCGTGATCCTGATGAATGGCCTGAGAGCCATGGCTCTTTGGCGCATCGGGTCTCTCGTTTTACGCCAATTGATTTCACCTTGTTACGGAGCACAGGAATGTTCGCGAGAAATGCACCGACTCCTCTCGACGCTGGGGCTTTGCCGAGGATGCATTACGGCAACTTAGTGGCGCCAGGAAGTTTTTACCTCAAACGGAATACAAATCTAGATTCTTTCTTTTCCTTTCTCTGTTTCGCATCGAGCAACCGCAATAAGAAGAATCGTAGCTCTGTGTGGCTCGAAATTCTTCTTCCTCGGCAGGTTCCACTGTAATTTCCGTATGCTGTCTTGTCATCTCCGCGGTGTTTTCAAAACAAGCGTGGTTTTTCCGTCGGCGAACGCCACCGGCGAAGAAGAATTAGAGAGCGTCCTCGAGGAGAAGGAGGAGGAGGAGGAGGGACAGAGCGAGACATGCGCGGAGCCGTTTAATTAATGTGGCTTATTAGCATATAAACTCGCGGGTGCGTCGAGAAGGCGGTCGTGCGGTAGCTCGCCAGCTAGCTAGGCGGTCGTAGACCCATTGGTGCAGCAGGAGTGGCCAGAGATGCGAAATGTCGTAGCGGGTACTCGAGGCAGTGGGCATTACGAAGCCCCTGGAGCACTGTACTCGGCAGCCACTAGTTACATTGTCTAAGGTTTCAATAACCTAATGAACCCCAACGCGCAGACCAAACCCACCGAACTCGCTGTCCTAGCTAAGGGAGGTACCGACTGCCACGGGACTTGCTTAATTAAATACAAATTCGAGCCAAGAATTGCATCCACGGGGGGTAGACTACGAGAAAATAACATGTTAAATGAGGACCGCGGGACCAACGCCTAATCATCACGATTTCTTCTCCTTCCCGTCCTCCTCCGATGACCTCTACACCGTGTTTAGCAGCTGAGCTAACCAACCACTGGCCGAAATATGAGACTATCGCAGGAAGTAATTCGCTCAATGATATTTTTCTGACCCGCTCGTAGTTTCAATTAAAAATCCCGGTGGGCGTGGAAGAAGCGCATCAACATGTACGCATTAAGACTGGCGTATTCTGAAAGTCAATTTCTCTCGGAAGAATATTTCGATTAATGAGACTTCGCGACCCTGGCTATCCGCGAAAATGTGCCTCGATGTATCAGCCACGCAGAGGTGAAGATATTATTAAGTCAACGATCGGCAAAGGTTTTTCTCACGGCCTCGAATCCTGATGTAAAGATGCCATTAACGCGGTGTAATTAAGACGTCGCGTTTCTGTCGCTGGCCTTGTTGTTTCCAGGAAGCGATTTACTCCGCCGGTGGCCCGAGCACCGACGATCCTTCGGGTAATGTCCGAAAATCAGAGGACAAGCTTCTGAAGACGAGTACGTTGATGAGTGATTCGCGTAAGAGTCAAGATTACTTAATACGTAAGAAAGGCTCTGGACAGTGGGGCCTTGAGCACTCGGAGTAGTGAATTAAGAGGTAGCAGCTGGAGCGCAATGGGGCAATGGCACTCATCAGAAACGAGCGTGGCGTCAGGGTGCAGCGGATGTAAGGCGGATCATTAGTAGGGCGATTAAATTAAAATATTTGATTGCCAAAAGGGTTTCGAGCGAACGGCACTCGCGATCCACGGTGGCGCGTTTCTGTATCGCTCTGGCGCTCTCGCCGAATTTGAAATGCTAAACAGCAAATACGCCTAATGAACACGTATGCCCGCCCGTGTCCGTAGCTATGTTTGTACCAGCGGCGACATTACTGCCGGCGTATTTGCGTTGGCAAGGCCCCCGCGGATAATAGATTCATCCTTCACGCTTCTTAATTAGGAGTTAAGTTTTATTGGCCTTTAGCTCCTTCTCTCGCTCCCTCCCTGTCACGTACGAGGCGCCTCAGCAGACTCGGCTCTCTTTTTGCGCGGATACGCACATGCTCGCACACAAACTCACCACTCGGCTGTCAACGCACCAGCGCGCACCAGTTTGCTGGAGTATAGGACGCGGTTAGAGCGGATAACTCGCGGGTGCTTCCAAGTACACTCGCGCGATCTTGTCGAGGTGTCGCGTGTTAGTTGGTCTTTCGGCTGGGACGACACTCGCTGACCATTTGAATGAGGATCTCGTGGGATTTAGACGCTTCATTGTAATGAAACCTTGCCTCCTCGGCGTCCAGCTGGAGCCCTTAAGTTCCAAAATTATTTATAGATCGAAATCAAAATCACACACGATAAATACGTGTGCAAAGTATATATATATATATATGAATTGGTCGCGGGAAATGATTTAGTGCCCTTGCCAATCTCGTGGATGATTGGAGCTTTACGCTCATGGTTTTCACAAAGGCAATGATAGCGCAAGGGGTGTGCGGAAATTCAGAAGCATTGAGAGACGTTATCGGCCGATCCCTTCGCTTTTCTCCGACAACCCCTTCCCGAAAGGTTTTGCATTCCGCTCGCTTCGTTCGGAGTCTTGTTTTTGCAGGAAGCATCAATATTTATATTGCATAATGCATTCGTAATTGCCGCGTGTACACTCTATTTGTTCCGATTCTGTAATGCCATGAACATGTATGAAGCGATAACTATTATTAGAAGCAGAATGCAAAACCCAGGATCCCTGGGCCTGGTTAACTAGGTGTAGACAGGTGGGGAAAGAAAGTAAATGAAGCGGAGAATGAGACTGCAGTATTATCAAAGAACTCTCTTGCGTGAGAATTTTTCTTTTTTAATTTCATGCCGCCCGATAATGGCGTAGCAATGAGTCGTTTGTTATGAATGAGAGCACCATCATCCTCGATACACATCGCGATAGCTATTCAGTCAGTGGTAAAGGATCAAAAGAAACCGAGCCATCAATTAAAAATATCGTTTTGGGATATATCCCCCCATTCAGTCTTGCATTCGTTATGCAAACGTGAGCCACGCGGCTCATCAGAACGGTAATGATTTCTCCTCGACATTACATCGAAATCGTTTATTTCGCATTAACGTTGCCTGGTGGCAGGAGAGGTAGAATCGCAGCGGCATATATAGGAGCACGCATGGAGCGCGCATGGAGCGCGCATCGAAGTACCCTCACCCCCTCGAGCGTACTTCGCAACAACGGGAAGAGTGCTCCTTTCATTGAAAGCTAACTGATTTTTAAGCAGCGTGGCAGCGCGAGTGCGAGCGCGAGAGCGAGCGCGAGAGCGAGCGCGAGCCCTCTCGCCGAATAGCCTTTCTTCGTGGGCCCCTCGACATCCCACCGATAGATGACTGCTGGAGGGGATGGTGACGGTGCCAGTGGCACTTGGCATTGTATCATCGAGAGGAATCGGGACTTTGCTTTTTGCTCGCAACGTGCGTCAAAGAAGAACCATCCCCCTCCTATGAATTTAAAACCCCTTTCAGCGAGCCGTCGCTCGCGCCAGTGATTCCCTGAGTGCATCATCCCCAGACTGGGATGCCTGGCCGAATCAGCCCAGTCGGAAGAGTAAGGCAACTCGAAACCACCGAGCGGGTGGCATGGCGTTGTCGGACATTGACTAAAAGTCGACTCCTCGAAGAGCAGGCCGCCGCGTCGGGCCGCGCTACCGTCTCGAGACTTGCGGAGGCGTGTCGGACGAGACTGGACGAGCCTCGATTTATCGACAACCTGTACGGACGTGTTGTTAAGACCCGGTGGAAATGGCTCGCACTGTACGATCCATATTACGAGGGCCGGCAGACAAGATGACCGCTTGCTCTCGCCAGCCAAGATCCGCGCGGCAGAGGGTGAGTCGGTAGGGTAAGCGCTCGACAGGAGGACTAGAAGGAGGACGAAGAGAAGGAGGAGGAGAAGGAGGAGGAGGACGAGGAGAAGTAGGAGGAAGTGGTGGCGGCGAGGCGCGGGCCAAGGAGAGGAAGCCGAAGGACGAGGGGCGAAACTGGAATAAGTTATCTGCAACTAGCAACCCTTCGGTAAGTGGACGGTTCTCAAGCAGAGAGATCTCACTCCATTGTCCAATCGCTCGAACATCGTTTCCACCCCCGACAAAGGGCTGGATATTATCTACTTCTTCCAATTAGACGATCACCGGAGGTATGCCCCTGTCAATTGGGATTAATCGTCTTGTACCCCCTCGAATCCATTATCTCTCAGTCCGATTCTTGAAAAATTCTCAGATACGAAGTTCGCGGGCAAAAAGATTCCTTGGATCGGAGAAAAAGTGCCGTTCGCAGGAGCACGAGTCTTTCTTCAATTTGGAGGAGCATTGGGCAGTTCAGTGCATCGGGCAAAGGGTTCGGTTGGGAACCTATTTTCCCAAGAGGGTGGAATAAGGTGGAAGGAGAGGCCGAGGAGGGAGTCGTTGTGTCCAGTGTCTCGGCGTGCGGCCGCTGGGGTGGTTGTGGCCAGTCACGAGGGCGCATGGGATGGGGTTAGGTCCCTCTTGTACACGAGGCGAGCTTCGGACTTGAGAGATCAATAAACGACCCTCCAACCTGGACACTCGGCCCATCCCTCATCCTACCACGCCGAGCCACCTTCTCTTCGCTTCCTATCCTGACCATCCCCCTACGTCTGTTGCAATTCCTTCTTTTACACCTCGCTTAAAGTCTCTATCCCCTGTGAGATTCTCTGACTGCGCTCCGCTCCGCATCTCTCCATCTGGATCCTGCTCTACAGTGCTTTCTCCGCCACTTCCTCTTGCTTCCTGCCACCCTCGGTGTGCATCGGAACACGGCTGGAAAACTTGAAATCCTAGCCGCGCTCGAATATCGCATTGCACAAAGGATTCCAGGATTATTGATTAACGAAGCGCAGCATTGGATTACCGGTGCGTTTTAATGACTAATTGATAAATAATGGGTACCCGAGGAGAAGCTGACCACATTGCGAGCAGCATCTCGAGCATATGGCAATCGCGGGGCGAAAAGTTGAAGGGCGAGTATTTTAAGCTGGAAGGCTAATAAAGAGTGGAAGCTAGTCTAGACAGGGACGGATACGAGTGTATCTTTTCCTCGTAAGGGCTTGAAAGATCGCTCTGGAGCACTTTGTTTCGGATTAATTTGCATAAGGGTGGCTAATGTAAGCAGAGACTGTTGTAGGGTGCGCGCACCGCCTCCGGGCGAACATAATGCGCGAGTCGCGAGTTGATGTTTCTTAAAGCGGTGCACGCTTGGAGCAGCATAATACAACAAATTCGTTTTCTTTCGAGACACAGCGAGTTGGAAAAGGTAGCAGCAGCTCGATCGAGCACTTATGCGAATCCAACATATGGTCTCTTGAAAGCCTCGCATTCGAACATAAAGCTACGAGAAATTCGGTGTTCCAGTCACCCACATACATATATTCACCGAGGCCTTACAAACTTCCCTTTGCCAGTGGAAAATATCGGGCCGAGTTTCGTGAGTATCTGCGAATGTTTGGTCCGAAGGTATCGCGTGGCGAATGGGGGAAAAACTTTCTCGGCAAGCTAATGTTTGCGTAGTAACGATCCGAGGGAATTTACCGAGGCAAACTCTCTTCAATTGATCGGCCTTGATCCATTTTCCGCGAGAAGCGGACCCAGTGTTCTTTTTCTCTCCCTCTCCCTCTCTCTCTCTCTCTCTCTCGAACGACGGAGTTGAGCTTTCGTGTTTTTTACGCGGGTTTCCCTCGCAGCTGAAAGTGCGTACGAAATCGTTCGAGATCACGGCGCGGTGCAGCGGTTAGTAGAGGGTTGTAGGATTGCGGGTTTTCGCTCCTTCCAATCGGCGTCCGCCAGCTATTTCCCGTTTTATCCTCTAACCCGGTTTCGTGCTCGAAGAGTCTGAAGCTGGGGAAAGAGAGGAGAGAAAGAGAGAAAAAGGAAGGGGCGAAAACTGCGCTGGCTAACGGAAAGCTTCAGACTTTCACGGCAAAGCAGCCGGGCCGATTCGAGTGGGGTTTTCTGGTGGCAGCAACTGGTGGCAGAAAAAAAACTGCCCTTCATCGTTTCTTCAAAATCGTCGCCTTCGTTTTTATCGATTCGAGATTACTCGCGACACGCGCCACCGTCAATGCTCGTCGGCAAGCGCGGCATTTTTGCTCGGCTGCTGAAAGCTGCCGTGGAAAAATGTAGTGCCTCGCTCTCTCGCCGCATGGATAGGTTTTTCCATCAGGATTTTTTGGTGGCTCGCGCAGTAAGAAACTCAAGCCGCAATTAACGCTTTCGAGAGAAAATGTTATAATCTCCAAGTACATATATATTTTTTTCCTCCCAGTACGTATGTGTATACGGATAGAGAAAATAGAAAGATGAATTTCATTATGGAGCGCGTAAGCACGCATCTCTCGTTGCAGAATATAAAAATTTGCGGAAGCAAAAGTTGCGGGTAAAACGCCGCTAGAGTGGGAAGCGTAGGTTTAACTTTAAACTTTGCCTTTTAAGCGTCCGGTAATTCGCACTCCATCAACAAGTATCGTTGGATCCTCTCCGCGCTCGTTAGCCCGATGTGTTAAACCGTAACAGGAGTTTTTTCGTGTCCGCGGGCGCTCGTCTCTGGGCTTGGCCACCCCCTCGGGCCAGACTGGGGCTCCGCGCCCCGCTTCGGAAGAGACCGAAGACCGAAGAGAAGAAGAGGCAGCGGGAGTTCGGGACTTTTACGATCAGAGTGTCGAGCGCTCTCGCACCACCACTCGGTTCTCTTCCTCCTCCTCCTCCTCCTCCTCCACCTCCTCTTCCTCGTTCCGTCTCGCTCTCGTCAGGATCGAGAGGGGCTTGCGGATGCCGCGAGCAACTGGTGGTGGAAAAACACCCTCGTTCGCTCTCTCGCCACCCCCTTAGCACCCGTCGCCGCTACTGCCGCCAGCAGCAGCAGTAGCAGCAGCAGCAGCAGTAGCAGCGGTAGTAACAGTAGTAGCATCGTGCGCCAGAGAGCGAGCTCTCTTTCCACCTCCTTTTCTAGCCCGTACCTCCTGCGATCCTCTGCCTCCGGGTTTTGCGGTACACGCCGCTCGACACCGCAGTCAAAGCGGCTGCGATCCTTCGAGTTTTATGATCACATAAACACCCGCAGGCCAGCTCACCCTCTCATCCCCTTACAGGATCGAGCTTGAGAGGGTTAAACGTTTCATCGACAAGTTGACGGTGGCCAGGGGAAAAAAGGAGCTTGCGAGCACTCTTCTCATCCGCGACCATTCGCGACGATGCTCAACGCTCACGCGCTCGCTCGAACTCGTGCTGCGGCCGCACTCTCGTTCCCCCCTGGGTATTCTCGGCTCGTCGATTCAAACGTCGTTACACGTCCGCTGCTCGCCGTTACTCCAGCACTCGGCTTTATTGTTTCTCCGGTTTATTCCAGACGCGCGCGTGCGGTCGCGCGCGCTCCCGCACACCCTCGTTTCAGCTTTCTTCGGTTAACCGCATTCTGTAGCCATTGTTCCCGTAACGCCTCCATTCCACACATCGCACCTCGCGGTTTTCCGACGCATCGTCTCCTCTTGCTCCTTCTGCTTCTCGGCCGTTCCCGCAGCCGTGAATATCCCCTTGCTGCATCGTAATTATTGTTCCAACCCCCGGGTGCTGGTTTATCTTCCTGGGAGTTTTCCTACAGACGTTGTCTCACTTTTGACGTACGATTTCTAATAGAGGAAGCGGTGAGTCGGTCGGTGTTGTTAGAGGGATCCGAGGGCTGTTTTTATACGGTACCATTTGAGCTGGAACTCATTGGGATCCAGAGTGAAATTAATTTGGGGGAAGATGCGAGGAAAAGAGACCCAAAGAAACAGGGTGTTAATAGAAAAGCAAATCACACGACGAATTCCTTTCTTCCGGAAGTTCGAGAACGAGGACGAGAACTTAATTCCCGGGTGTTCATTAGTCCCTGCAATATTTAGAGCCTAATCCCTCAGATCAGTGGACCGGCGCTTAAGCCATCATTAAGACTCGAATAATTCAGGTTAACAGCCAGCGTATCCCAGAGTAATCTCGATTTGCATTTCGTTGTTTGCTCGGAGTAGTCCGGCCCACGCAAGAATAAACATTTTCGAGAGGACACCGGTTTCCTCGCTGGGGTCGGCTGCTGCTCCGACTTTCAAAACTCGGAAGAACCGATCATCGGGCCGAGCCAATGCTCGACGCGAACTACGATCTGCGAGTCGCGCCGATAAAAAACGCCTTCGTAATTTACGTAAGCACCAACATTCCTCGCCGAGTGGATTCTAAATTTCCACCGAACTCGAGTGCGAAATATTTACAGTGGCAAGGGCTTCGATCGATAGGATCATTTCCAGGCTATGGCAAACAGTGCCGGGAGAGCTCGAATGGCGCAGCAGCCCTTCAATTTTTGGTGCACGGCAGAAAAAAGCCGGGAGGCCATTATCATATATCATAACGAATGCAGGAAGAGCAGAGGCGACAGTGCGGCTGAGCAAACGAGTGAATGAGCGTGCGAGCGTGCGAGCGTGCGAGCGTGCGAGTGGCTGCATATCGTTGGCAGAGGTAAAGCCATCCCATCCATCGCATCGTTATCGATTCGCTTGGGCGTATCCTCGGAAACCTTAAAACTACGGCACGTCTAATTTGGCCGTCCGTCTGAAATTGCTTTCTTCGGCCAGGGTCCCTTCTGGACGTCGCTCGATCGCCCGCAGCTTCGCTCGTTCGCTCGAGTCGAGTCGAGTCGAGTCGACTCCAAGCCAGGAGCTCCGACTCGAGGAGTAGGTAGTCCAGTCCAGCCGAGTCGAGTCGACTCGACTCACCTCGCCACCCCGCGCAGTCGAGTCAAGTTGAGTCGGGGGGTTGGTTGCTCGCTCGCTCGCTTCTTGCAGACTCCGTAGTTCCAGAGTCCGTGGCCGGTTACAGAGCTGGCCGGGCAAATACAGGCTATGCATAACAATCGATCTCCCAGGAAACTATGGGGGTGGATGGTCAGCGGGCGGATAAAGCAGGGTGGCTCTCGACGTAAGGGGCGCGGCACGGCGAGGGCAGACCGGCACAAGATGAGGGAAGTCTCAGATAGCCACTGGCCAACACCCCATCTGCTGCCCCTTTCGAAACCAGGTTATCTGTTCAACCCCCGTTAGAGTCGAATGAGAATCGCCACCAACTGGGAACTGCGTTGCGCATCCCTCCGTGTGATCGGCACTATTGTTAATGCCCGACGGACTTCCGGAATTCGATCATTTCCGGCATTTTCTCGACGCGCGAACAAGAAGAAGACGCACCGCGAACGATGAAGGAGAAGAAGATCTCATGGAAAATTCTCCGTCTACTGCTCAGAGAAATTATTACTAATGGAATAATTCCAAGGAGTGGAGTCGATTTTCCAGTCGAACCGAGAAACGATTATCATTGCTCAAAAGTACTTGAAAGTACTTCATGGAAGAAGAAACGGTCTCGTTGCCCTCGAGATGATCGAAGAAATTGAGCAGCGTGGTCTCAAGTATTTTTTTCCCCCACGAGGAGTACCGGGGGTGCAAGTGGTGCGAGAGTGAGCGCATTGGGGCAGAGTCCGCGGAGCACGTCCGAGACTGGAGACGAGTGAAGCCATCGGTCAACCAGCATTACGGCATTTGCATGTTATTTACTCGCGAGCCACCGAGTACATTTGTTCGGATTATCCCTGAAATAAACCAGTGCCCGTCCTCTCGCGCTGCCCTCTCGATGCTGCGGCATCGTGGAGTCAGTCTCCCAGGGCAGCAGACAAATGGCCCTAGTTTGTCCACTTTATGCCCGTCTACATCATTCGAAGGACGTCACTATCGCTACCCAGCAAACCGTCCACCCTCTGAGTCTTCTTCTTCTTCTTCTTCTTCTTCTCTGCTACTCCACTACCCACTGCACACTTTTTTCCTCCACAGACGAGACGCAGTGCAGAGCGGTGTGGAACGGCAAAGTCTTGAGCTAATTTGCATGTATCGCCGGCGATATTGATCGGACGTGGAAGAGTTAGTTTAAAGGATGCATTGCGTGCCGGATCGTTGCGTGGCGAGCGGCACTGACAATGAGAGAGAAAGAGCGAGAGAGGGAGAGCAGTACGAAACCTTGGTAGCTCTCGTCTGAAGTTACATTGGCCGCATTGCTGATTCGACCTTTCCCCCATTTGAGTTCTGTGCGACCGAGGTCCACAACCGGTGATTTCCAGCTCGTCGCCGATGATTATGGATGATTATCGACGGCCACTTATGGCAAATGAGGAGGAGGATGTCGTGAAAAGAGTCCCGGAAATTTCCACCATACACTTGAGACTATAAGTATTATTGTCTTGCAAATGAAGTGCCGCGCGGCCAAAGTATACCATTTCTTGCTAATTAACGCGAATTGCAATCAGCAGTATCGCGATGCCAAATGAATTCGTATTCGCAAAGATACGTGGGCGACGGTCGCGTTCACTCGCGCAGTTAAATTTTAAACCTGCTTTACGGCTAACTTTTGAAACTACAATTACACGGAGATAAATACTTTCTCAAATATTCGTTTTGGATTTCGCGAGATAGTGGAGCGAGCGGCTTCGTTATGGACCTATCGAGATATGTAGATCCGATTCAATTAAAGAGAAACGTTACCCTATGGATTGCGCGCCGCTATGAGGATCCGAATGTACGTGAGTTATTCTAGGTAAATCTCTCTAAAACCCACACGATAAACCGCGAGCGGCAACTTTTTCGAATTCCCGACGCGGCCTCGGGTCGCTTCGACTGGTTACTGGATACCGAGCTACGCGACGTTCTCTGCCTCTCCTAATCGGTATATCCAATGCATTGGCATCCTTTTGCGAATCTCAACTACAGAGCTAGTCCGAACGATCATTGCGAAATAACCGTGGAAAATGTCGATTGCCCAACTACAATGTTCGTTCTTCACTCGAGGCAGAGATTCATTGTTCACTGTTGCTTTCTCGATACCGATCAAAGATCGCGGGATCTTTTGGCAAAGCTTACGAGCAGAGTCAATATCGGGAGTATTAGGGAGAATTCTTTAAACGGGCCTCGTTGTTCCGTCAATTATAGCCTCGTCTTTCGGAATTCCCGGAGCGTCGACTCGCTTCTGCAGGCGGATGCGAAACAACGTTCCGTGACTCTCCTAATCGGTATTCATTGGAATTCGTTCGGATCGTGGATCACCACACATACGGGGACCTCGTAGAAAATGTATATAAATGTATGTACATACGGGGCCGGTGCCCACCGTGCTCGCAGCGTCCACGCGATATTCGCAAATTTATGGCAATTCCGTCAATTAAGTCGAGTGAAGCGGAGTCATAACATAAATATGTAAACGGCCAGGACGGGCCTCTCTTGGAGCAGCCATATAAGCTGCGCTTGTCCATCAATGTCTCCGCGAAAGAGGTCCAACATGCTCGTAAATGCATACCCAACGAAATGCAACGGTCAGTGGCTATCATATACGTCCGTACGTGCGCGGATCCGCGCATCGTATAACTTGTACGCGATGCGATCGTCTTCGCGACGTCGGCGTCGCGTCCGTGTGCTACGCATACTTGCCCATAACAGATCCACCGAGAGCATCTCTCTTCCTACATTTTTACACACGCTTTTGGATATCTCAACTACGATTCCACGGACATTCTAGAGCGATGAACCTCGACCGATTCTGCATGTACATTCTTCATTTTTAATTCGAAATTGCAAGTTCCAATACCAGTGGATAACAAGGGTTGCGCTGCGAGCTTCTCTGCCAAAGAGCGAATCTATTATTCGCGATCTCTACAAATTGCATGCCATAATGTGTTTGACAGTTTCGAAGATCTGAAGCTTTCACGGAACCTTGTAAAATGCAGAGTTTGCTAGTTCGACTATTGCGCCAAATTTCCGCGCGGTCGTGCTAATAAAAATTTAAAGCAGAGGTAAGTGGCATTGTAACAGGGATGGAAAATATAGTATGCGACTGATGCGAATAGTGAAAAAGTGTCGGATCGTACTTGAGAATAACGCGAGGTTTTTGCGAAGTAGACGGTTGAACCCTTTCATTCTGGCAGCATGCCCGATTTAAAGTTCCTAAACGATTTCTTAATTCAGCACTCCCTTCGAGGTTCGTCCGAAAGGAATCCTGCTCAGGCTCCTCTTCTCATCCCTCGCGTCGAGCCACGCCGTCTCTTAATTTCGCGGAGCCCTCCGCCAAGAGCCTCTCCCTCGCGTTCTTCGCTTCGCGAATGTAATTAATGTTTAGCATCTACATTATTTGTTTAGTTTCATTTCATTATCTTCAGAGGCGTCGGCTACGACGATTTTATGCAAATAGACGCCAGGAGAGACGAAGTTTCGCGCCCCCTCTCTCGAAGCCTGCTGTGGCGCGGCGTTTCTCTCCACCCTTCCTCCTCCTCGTGGCCGGAGCCTTTCCGAACACGCTTCTTATTGTTCCCGCTCCACCCGGGCGCCTTTGTCATTACCGTTTTTTCTTATTATTATCGCGACTATTATTGCAATCGCGACGGAGATCTGCATTATCATTTCCTCGGTTGCTTCGGTGCTCGAGGAATAAATATCATTCATAATTCATTCCGCTTCTTTGGCGCTCATTAATCCTCTGATTAAATGTATCTCATTATTTGAGAAAGTCCGACGGTTCCATGGAAGCACCGTGCCACGCCGTGCTGCCCCGGTAGTGCCATTACCAGGCGTGGGTGCAATTCACAGCGAGCTTTTTTATTGTTTGGAATTTAGTAACGAAGGCTTGGAAGCCCTGCACCGTTACGTTCCGCGCCGCACCGCGTCGCCCTGGCTAATCGAGGGCCCCCGTCACTTCTGCAATTTCCACTTCTACCGGCGCAACCTCTTGTTGCTTTGTTAATTAGAGTCGATGCTCGAGCGAGGTGCTTTGTAATGTCTGCTGCCTTTGGCATCGATGCTTCTTTTTTATGCAATCATCCTGCTTATCGAACGATCCACTGGAAAGTACGTGGAAAAGAACTAACGAATAAAGGGTGGTCGGGTAAGCGGAACGAGGAAGCAACTGGTTTTTACCAAAAAACAGTGAGTGTCGTTAAGCTGTTGTGTTCCACGGTGTGGCGGCTCGCAATTGAAATGCGCGTGGAATATGTGACCGTGGAAGAGATTACGCGGTTGTTACACCGGATGAAACACCTTGACACGCACACGCGTTTCTCGGCTGGCGCGAGTTTACGCGTGCGCGCACGCCTTGTCGCACCCAGTTAATGAGACACATTCACAAAGTTTGCCCCGTGCCGCACCGTACCGCGTCGCACCGCGTTGCGCCGAGACGAGACGAGTCGATTGTACACCGAGAATTAGCTTTTCAATTCAGCCGGGCTCGACCCCGGGCGAACTTAGCCACCGAAGTTCTCCTGAATTTAAATACGACGCCTGGATAAGTCGTCGTGGGGTATCCTCATCCCGGCAAGGCTCTCTTTCACTCCGAACTGAGCCTCCATTGGCATCAAGATCAATAGTCGGGGTGTTCAAAGAGAATGAAAATTTACAATGAATCGCACTTTCGATCGGGAGATTAATCGCGACTGCGATCAGTGGAATTGAAAATTCGTTAATTCAGAGTCTCGGCAAAGAATTAATCACGGGTCAGAAACATCATTAACGTACTATCGTGCTATTATTCTGAGAAAACGGTGCCTCTATTGCGACACAAAGTTCGCAAGGTACATGAGAATAAGTGGCAAGGTTCTAGTCATGTGATTATAGACGGTGGCAGGTAACATTCAATTTCCATCAATTAACGCGCCGAGGAAACTAGCTGGTACGGTTTTCGGGGTACCGCAAAAGTCCTTTAAATTCGGATGCACGCGTTCCCGTCGACCGCAGGTTGCGGCCGGTTTTAAAACCGCGAAAAGGCCGCGTAAAACAAAAGGCAAGTTGCAAGCGAACCGCCGACGCCGCCCGTTGCAAGTTGAGCTCTGCTGGAAACGTGTGCAGAGGCGTGCGCGGCCGTGCGCGCAGGGGGTAGACGCGAAAAAGAGTAGAAAGAAATCGTTGGGACGCATAGTGAGCTGGCCGCCCACGCTAACGCTTTTATTATCCGTCGCTTTAATTTAAGCGGCTCCAGTCGCTCCGTCACGGCTGCAGGTGTGAATTAAGCGCGGAATAAGCGTCCGCCACCGCGGTATCTACTGCCGGCATTCCTGACCACTTTGACCATCCTGGACTTCCGAGTCCTATCACCCCTGCGTAACAATGTGCCGTATAATTAAGTATGTGTTTTGACAGACGCTCAAAAATCACTCGCAACTTTCATTGCGTTGGATCTCTGTAATTTTTCGAAACACATATCTATAATCATCGTTCGAAGAAACCAGTTGTTCGTATTAAGGAATGTTGGGAAGAACAAGGACGAAGGATGTATCGAATAAGGCAACCGATGAAGTAGTTTGCCCGGTTGGTCAATCTTTCGTCATTAATCGCATACCTATCTTTTATCCCGCATTTGTCAAGCCGTTATCGATGCACTCGCTTTCTGTGCCTTCCTGGTGGAATGCCTCCTGCTAGAGAGTTCGCCCTTGACAAATGGTTTCTCGGTCCCGGCATAATGAGAAGCCGCCTCTTAATAAGTCGTTATCGCCTGCATCGATCTCAGGGATCGCGCTCGCATTTTCAACGTAGTTTCATCATTGTGTATTACCATGCTCATCCATACGTATACAAGCGTGTGTAGATGTATGCCTTGGGTATTCGTAATTAAGTATTCGTAATTCGCGTTGGTAAATGCAGCGCGCTCGAGACCCCTCGGCAAGAAGCGAGGGCCGGTCGGTAGTCGTTTTTGGAAGTTTCGCGAGGAGTCTGGCGGTAGTTGCTCGGGCGTTTTAAGGGCCAGCAGTAAGCAGACCGCGCTTGTTCGTGTTGCTGCTCATGCGGTACTCATTCTCCACGGTTGCGAGCGGCTGGTTGGTGTGGCTGATGGTTGTTGTATTTGCAACAGGAGTCTCGCGTGCTTTGGCTCCTCCTCGTCTTACGCGAAGGGCGCCGCTTCGCATCGTGCCGGGTGCGAGGAGCAGACCGGCAGGATTTGCGGCAGGGCCACTTGCGCTCCGCTACCGGAGCTCTCTGGAAACTGCTGATTCGAAATTAACGAAAATTAATTGGCAACGTCGCGATATTAATTCCCGAGATTAATTCCCCGGGACGCAGTGCTAATTGATATCTCCCGGTGCCAGGAGTACCGGAGCGGGGAGAGATCCACAGCTTACGACGCAGCTGGCCCTTCGACCGTGCATGTTGCGATTACGATTCTCGAGTAGCAGTGATTCTTGTACCTGTGAGCTTTGCGCTCGATGGATAGCACGTATCAGCACTGTCTTTCATAAGTAAGTAGATGCCATTGATTTGGATCGACCCGCTGGAGAAAAAGTTCTATGGGATGCGGGCTATGGAGCTGCTACGGTTCTAACAGTTACTATTACGGATAGTGAGTCCGCCGCTCCGTGCCAGTAGAGTTGATGCACCTTAATCGTTTCCTGACTCAGCGAAACTAAATCGAGCTGGCAGCGCGCGCTCCACGTGACAGCGAGGTGTGCGATCGACTCGGCAGAAGATACCAATTGATCCGGTCGCACGGGAGACATTGTTTTCTCGGGGAATCGAACGAGAGTCGAAGGGTGGCCTGAAAAGAGGGTCTCTCGACCCTTGGTCGTCGCCTTTAGCAGCGTCCTCGCAACCCTACTGTCTCGACCTTTATACTTGGATAAACCGCGAAGACCGCGGCAACAATTAAAATTTCAAACTTACGCCGGTGATGTTTTACGCCCGCAGGCAAGACAGTCGCCGCGCTCGTAAAACCTAATATAATTAAACATAAAAATATCCTGTGGTAGTCCGACCGGCTAGCTAGCTGAACGAGGCAAAGTGAATAAAAACAGCTCTTTATTACAATGAGCTTTAATTAACGCGCTCGCGTGGTCCGCGCGCAACCGACACACACGCACGCACGTGAATGTACGCATACGTGCAAGCCTGCGATGACTACTCGCGCAGCGCACTTTCTCAACTTTAATTTACAGCGTCTGAAAGGGCACCCGCGCGTTCGTTACATCGTTGCCATAAAGCATAGACACATAATTATGCGGCGCGGGGTGAATGAACGCAGGACGCTGATTCGTCTAGAGCATTAAACCCTTTTATGAAACTGCACCCCCTGTAACACACCCGCACTCCGCTTTCTTGCTCCCTTTCTCTCTCGCGCTGTCCTTATGCTGGCGTCTCCTTTTCTCTACTTTCTCTTCCCTAGCACCCTACGGACCAGTCCTTTCACCCTCTGCTCTCTTTCTTTCTTTCGGTCGGCCGCTCGCTCGCACGGTCTCCAAAGGACACCAATATAATTACGAATTTACATACTGCGAATCGCACCCCTTTGTCCCTGTTTTTTTGCCGCGGCTCAAATAAGAATCTTTTCAGGCCACCCTTAATCAGCGTAGCAATTCTGAGATTCTCCGTGGAGAACGCTTGCGGAATACATACCGTGATGCGCAGCGTACACATCGATCGTACTAATCGAGGTGGACGTCGAATTCGACCGGTCGAAGCGGTCAATCACCGCAGAAATCGCATTAAGAAGAAGGAGAGCCAAGGGCCGAGCTAGTTGGCTATCAGCCGAGTGTATCGTCCCCGCGACCGATTCCGTGTACGTGTCGCGGCCACGTAAAACCCGCTCATAAAATTGCGGGAGAAGAATCTCAAGATACTCGGGGCCACATCTTTATTCACGACGTCCGATCCGATCGGACTGAGTGCGCGCAGTCGGCGGAGATATCCCATTTGTCACGGATCGAATCAGCCTCCTTCAGGCCAACTCTTTCGATCGGTAGTTCTACGTCCTTTTAAAACTCCAAGTCCGACGTCAAGACTTATTGTTAGTTCCAAATCTATACTGGGATATGCGCGGATTTGCATATTTGTTTAATGGAGGAATTTGCTGACTAAAATCTTCGCTTTGGAAAAGAAGTCTGCCAAAGAGTTTTCAATTGGATTGATTGGTATCGATGATCGTGGCTCTGGCAAGCAGGAGGTATCACTTGGCGGGTTCGAATCGGCGCGATAGTTATCGGCGTGTAACGGAGCCAGAATAGAAGTTTGTCATATAGGGTAAACCACGCGCGGTGAGCTGGATTTTGTAGCAATAAATTTCGTGGCGCCGGTCGATGCTTTGCGTCAGGTTATGCACGAAAGTTGAAATTTATGCTCCGGTTGTTTATGATCGCCGAGTGATAAGGGATCTACGGACGCATGACAAATGATCCCGTAATGAAAAGTGAAAGATACTGTGCGTAGTGGGCCCGGCTGCATAAATTTCAATGATTTAATGCGTCGCGCGTGGTGCGCGCATCCTCATTGAATACCGATCGATAAAACTTTCCTGGAATCGGCGAGCGCGAACGCACGATCCCCGACCCTTCGAAAAGTCATCGATCCTTCGGTGCCAGTGTTTATCGCTTCCCGACACTGGGTCAAACACTATCGAGCATATTAACGCCGCCGGCCGATAGCGCGTTCGCGATGCTGCTTCGGTAAAGAAACCAAATCATTTATATTCTTTGGAGGATCGTAAATTGAATTTGATCGATATTATATCCCAATTGCATATTCTTAAAGTGTTCGGAACGACTTTGGATTTCTGGCTTCGAAGGGAGAGCGACGAACAAGAGCAGAGGGCAAGAAGCCCGAAGAAGAATCGATAGGCCTTTTGGTGGGTAGATAGGAGCCGTAGGAAAGCGTGGGGTCCGAAACAGCGATAATCCGGGAGTCCCGTCGCGAGTGACACTGTAATCGTTAGCGAAACGATCCGGTAGGACGGTACGCCGGTGCGGCGGTACGGCAATGACCACGTCGTAGCACGGAAATCGTCGTCAGGGCGGTCGATCGATGGCGAATAACGCTGGAAACGCTGGCTAGGCTCCGGTAGGTTAGGTAGGGTGCTTAGGTGTTACAATGATTATCCGAGAGGGACAGCGAAAGGTAATTATGCCCGATAGAATCGGCGGGCGCGAGTGAGACAGAGGTATACTTTGCGCGAAAGAGGTGAGAGGGATGCCGATAGCCGGCGCGCCGCAGCCGCCGAGAAAGACGGCGAATCCTCGTAATTACCTCGAAGTGAGCTGCTTTCGGCTCAGCCGAGCCTTCGAAACTTCGGGAATAAATAGTCTTCCGTATTACCGATTCGACTTTACGGGGTCAGCCAAGCCAACGGCAGTCGCGCGATCGACAAGACCTCTTTCTCTCCTTCTTCTCCTCATTCTCGACGTCAATGACGATGATAACGATCGCGGATGATGATGTATTAATTTTCTTTCTGCACGTTTTATCACTACCTTTTCATCTACTCGCTCCGGATCTGGCTCCTTCAGATAAGGTTGCGCTTCTTCGAGGTAATTATGCGGATGCACGCACAGGTGGAAGACCCGCGCGGTAATTTGCCCGTCGGGAGGAGGACTTTTCCACTGATTTTAAGTTCCAGAGTGAGAACCTGCCGCGCGGCGCGCCACGCCGTGCCGTTCGAACGGGGAGCGATAATTATGTTTCGATTATGGCGCAGCGCCGAATGCAGGAAGCGCGAACCGCAAGGGGTGGCTCGTGCTATCGGATTTCGTGTATCTTGTTGGGAATAACATTCGCGGTAACACAGCACGGATAGTCACCGAAAACTATTCTCCATACCTTACTATAATGGCTCCGATAACCGACTGCGATGCGTGTTTTTAGCAGACACACTTTTTACGTGACGACAACAGCTGCTAGAAAAATCGGGCCTGGTACATACCTGGCGACAGTCACAATAGAAACCTCGGAATTCTGTCAGTACAAAAGTACCGTCGAGATATTCATTCTTTGATTAACAACTCACGACTAATATCGGACTGGTCCAACATTCCCAACAGAAAGCCAAGAGCGGTAGTTTGGAGGAGCCCTAAGCGAATGTTAACGATTGCAAATGATTCGAGCGAAATGGCCGTCGCCACCAGAGATAATGGGATTCTTTACGAGGCGATTATTGACCCGCGTTCCTAGTCGTAGAAAACCTACCGACAGTCGAGAGTCTTTCCGACGTTCGCTATAAAAGACAAGCCAGTGTAGCTTCTCACTGGTCAAGATTTAATCCGCTAATGTATTCGCGTAATGAGGAATCCATAGTGTGTCGAAGCGAGTGTATCTATATCTCGGCTGAAGAAAGGTTCAGACTGGCGCAGTCGGAGAATCGCTGGGACGAGAAAGAGGAAGAGGCAGAAGGTGCAGAAGGATCGGGAGAGCAAAAGAGAAGTTGACAAGGGAAACCGAGGAAGTCGGTGAAGAGTGAGGGGCAAAGAGAGAAAGTTCGAAGGAAGTAGGGGGGCAGGGGGGGGGGAGAGGTTGGGGGTCTGGTAGGGGGTTAATTAAGCCGTCCTAATATAACTTCTCCTCGGGCCCCGAGTTATCGAGTATTATTCCGCAAATGTGTCGACCTCGAAGACAATGGCATTCCGGGGAAATTTATTTGTGTCGCTGTACACTGCCATCTCCACCACCTCGAAACAAACCCGACGAAACTTCTGCCAGCTCGCGCAACTTAATTAAACCGACCGTGGCCTCGGTCCTGCACGAAGTGTCGAGCAGTCCTTGCTCTTTTTTCCTCGACGCCGCGGCACTGCTGCGCGCGACGCCTTTCGCTCTCTTTCTGCGTTTTCGCCCGGTTTTTCCTAGTTTATTAGGCATCCGCCGTTCCCTGGCGCCCCTCTCAACTCCCCCCGCGGTGCCAGTAGTATAGCAGTGCGATACCCGCGGCTAATTATGTCAGGCGTCGATGTCCGACCTCGCGGCATACCTCCCGCGCCCTTGCTTCAAACTTTTAAGTCTCTCTCCTATCGTCTGCTGCGATCTTTGCTAAATTAGTCCGACGCCTGGCTGACTGGTGGCAGAGTATGCCACTCTTTCTCCCTTTTGCTTGTCGCGCTTTCATCGCACTGGGAATTATATTTCTGCATTCGGTAGGTTTGTTCCGAGTCCTCTCAGCGTGCCGGACAATAGGCAACCGGAAGATGGACTGTTGTCTCGGGACTAGAGTCTCGTGGGCGTATAAGTTGGACGATCGAACAGCAGTGTCGCGCAACGATTGTCTTGGATAAGGAGCATCACGGTCGTTACGATAATTATGCGCTGACGTTTTCCTTGGTAAATGTCGAGTCAGCCGGCGTGAAGACGCTTCCCAGAAGTCATCAGCGCAGTCGAGCACTCGACACATGTTAAGAGATCCACTTGCCGTTTGTCCGGGCCACGCTCCGCCAGGCGGTGAGCAACGGAGAACGGGTACGAGACACGCTCGGTGACGACAATAGGAAAGAGTGCGAGGGAGCAGTGAAACACACTGGGGAAGGGGAAAGGGGAATAAATTATTATTACGCCGACAAATCCGGTCAATCTCATGGATGGACTCCGGTGCGCGCGGCAATGAGGAGGAAAGCCGCCAACCAGCCCAATGGAGATGCATGGGAGTGCGTTAATCCACAGAGGCCGTTCCGACCCCGACACTTGACGCTTCCTTTGATAATGGCGTCTTCGCTCGTTAAAGCGCAAGTTTAAGTCGAACCGACCGGCGAGATACGTTCAATGCGCTTATTCACGCAGGCTCGTGATAGAAAAAGCTTCCAGGAATTTTTCTTCTTCGAATCACGCGACGTGAATGCGACGCGAAGGGGACCAGCCCCAGTCGTGTTTTGATGTGATTCTTACAACTCGAGCCGACATTATAATAGAGACTGTATTGCGTAAGGAGGCTCTTTCAACGAGTGTGCGACTCTGCGCGAGAGTCAGCATTATGTTTCGATGAGTTAATCGCGCGACATCGCGAACTTGAAAGCGTCGGCAACGGCAGCGACCCGTTAGACTAACACAGAAGAAGCGGCTATTGCACATCAAGCAGTATTTCGGCTGGTAATGACCATTGTGCCGCACTGAGGCGAAATTAAGTGCGCGTAATTCATGAAAGGAGTAATATTATTCCGAGAAGCCTTATTATACGCGGCGCGGCGACCGATTTCCGCGGAGTCCTTGAGTTACACAATCCAGAGCCAAGTAAGATCATTAGCAGATGCCTCGGTGTTAATGAGCGTAATTCTAGATGTTTCAACGATACTGTACTGCGCACACTCGCACGCCCGCGCCCGCATACACGAGGCTTTCTGCTAAGACGATTACTGCCATCGCACACAGCTAGCAGCTAACCACTGCCGCCGACATAAGTAGTAGATACCGGTCAATATAGTTCACGTTGGGAAAAAGGTTAATCGGTACCGAGGTTCCTCCATTATAATCATCGAGTCTCTCAAACAACACTATCAATGTCGAATCAATTTTCCTTTAGCGTTCAAGGCGAGACTCGAGCGAACGAACCAATAGTCCCGCTTCTGTTTTCCACCGTGGTACGCACAATCTTTGGTGTACGTCTGCCTATGGCAAGCTATTTTCTATCTCGTGACCGGTTAAGTCCACCGAAGCCTCGTCGCAAAATCACTTTGCACTTGAACGAAAGGCGCGCATACGTAAGGCGTGTGTACCCGACAAAACATGTTAGTCGCGTAACTATTCACACGCGCTCGCCCACTCGTTCACACGGGCTCGCTTGGGATCACTAGGCGCTCGCGAGCGCGCCAAGCAAATAATTATCTTGAAGCAGCGAGGCGTCGTCCTTCGTCCCAAGTGCAGAATCGCGTTAGCTAATTTTGCTGGAGTCTCGCCGCGGCTTAATTTCCATCCCTTTGATTTTTGGCAAGGATGCGAGAGAAAGAGAGAGGGAACGATCTCTAGTAGGTGTCAGGCCGTCTTTTTCGGGGGATTTCGACGTAAAAGCGACGAAAGCGTCGAGGCCTCGACACTTTGCCGGGATTTTGCATCAGAACGCGACCCGATCTAATAAAGTCCCTCTTAGACGAAGCCCAGCCAACATTATTCCGCTCTTTGACGTTTCTCACGGAGTCGGCGGCGGCAACTTACTTTGCAGCTCGCTCACGCGATTTCGCGGGGCTTACGGTGAAAGCCTAAAGCCTCGACCCTCACCTTTTGCACAACCGTCATACGGCCCAATTTTCATTTCTCCGGTCAACTCGACAAAACAATCCTTTTAATTCTCTTTCCTTCGATTCGCTCTGAGAATCATACGAATCTTCCTACTTCCCGCTTGACCCTCAGAAATTCGCGATCGAACTCGCGGCTAAACTCATTGTCAGGTGCCGAGTTTCCAGCTAACCACCGATGCAGCCTGCACGCGTTCGCCTTCCAGTGACGTTGAATACAGATCGATAGAATCTGGGTCACGGAAAATAAGTTTAAGTCCCGAAATTAGGTGTAGCTCGAAACAAGTTTGCGGTAGTTTGGGGGATGAAAATTTCGAGGGATACTATTGCACCGGATGGATACTGGTAGGAAACCTAACTCGAGCATGTTCGGCTCACTCGAACGTCCGTCGCATCGTCCAGTCGAGAGGGGTGGTGGTTTGTCAAGAATGTCAGACGCCCTGCTACCCTAAGCTCGCGTTATTCACTGTCTACACCCATTAGGGTGCGTTAACCAGCAATCAATAATTAGAACGATTACCGTTCGACCGTGTCGGTCAAATTGTAAAAGTTACTTCGACTTCCCGGCCAAAGGAACAAAACCCCCGGAATTTGCTTGCAAATTTGATCTTCCTCCAGAAAGGGTTTCGCCCGAAAGAAAAAGAGTCAAGAGTAATTATTTGGATGCCGGTCGCTGGGAAGTCATGTCGGTTATCAATTCTGATTATTGATCGGCAGGGAGGCTTGCCTAATTTCACGAGAGGATGAAGAGGTCGGGCTTAGGGTAGCAAAACGTAGACTGGAATGACACTCTTGGCACCCCTTTCGCCCTTCGCCCTCCGCCTCCCAGGGCTACGTCGTTTCGAACGAACGATCAGGGGTTCGCGGAGGCTCACGATACTATCGATCATTCGGCAGGCCTCATAATTAGCAATTAACTATATCCATTAGTCGGTGATATAATTACCATGTGCTCCTACTACCGACGCTTAACCTGCCGTCTGCTCGGCACGGCACGGCGGACGTTGCGAGGGGCTGATTTTCGCGGCATTAGCAGGTACATCACGATAATTATACGATCGATTATTCTAGGAGACCGGCGGGGGCGCGCGAGGAGATGAAGGGGCCGAAAATTGCTCGCTTCGACCCCAGCCAAATCCGTAGCAAACTTGCCCGGCTTCGACTCTGATCGATCCATCCTATTTTCGACAATTCAAGGTCTCTGCATCAGGAGCCGCCAGCTATCTATCTGTCAGACAACGACTACGACGATGGCAATTCCCACGATCGAGGGTCGCCCCTGGTTCTTTTTTTCTCTTCCCAAACTGACCGGTCACGGGGCAGACAAGAAACTTTTTCCGAGCGAATACTTAATCGCGACGACTATTTGCGAAGGACTCGCGACCGTGGTTTCTCCGCGGGTATAATCGTCCACTGATTACGCGAATAGTAGAAAAAGGGAAGGAGAAAAGAGAGAGAGAGAGAGGGAGAGAGCCAAGCTAGCATTGTCGCGGTAGCAGATAAAAGGAGACGCGAAGGTAGAGATCGATAGTCGAGAAAGTTATTAACCTTTGGTTCAGGGTGGGTGTGCGTTCGCCGCGTCTTCTTTCTCCACGTGGAAATGAAATTTAATCACCGGGGTGGTGGCCGGGCGGCGACGCGTGTGCGGCCGAGAATTAGCCGCACGAGACACGGGTGTTCACACATGGTGCGGCGGCAGTCTGCTCGCAACACACCGCGCGCGCACACCAGTGAAAGTTTCAGCTTCGGTAATTATTATCGTGGGATTGGTATAACCGTTGATTATGGCTATTATGAACTGTCGGGTAAATATAAGAAGGTAGGGCGCGCTCGCGCTGGTAGGTAGTTGGAATTAGTGGGCTAGGATCGGCCTAGAACTATCTTGGATACCGCTGATTGCGGAATTAGAATTTATATGGATCCCCGCACGCGAGCCAGTGGCTCTCACTTGCCCCTCGCTTTGACTCGAATCGCGAAACCTATTCCGCGCCGCGAACGATCCGCAACCCCTCGGTTTGCGATTAATTCTAAAAGCTCTCGATATACCACTTAATTCGGGGAACAGCATCGGCGATTAACGTCGACCGATGACGTGCCGCACCGCGTATCGTGCCGCCTGTATCGGAACTCCGTCTCTCGCTCTCTGACGGTCGCTCTCTCCGCTTCTACCAGCCAGGGGCATCCTACCGCACCTCGCTCCTCACCCTGCGGCATGCTCGCAATCAAATTACTACGCGTCCCATGAAAATAATCTAATTGAATAACGGGCGAGCGCGCGCCCCCGCGCGTCGTTATCATTTTTGCAGGGTCCGGGATCATCGCAGACCTTGATCGTGATTTCACCGATGCATCGGCCTCGCGTTGCCATGTTTGCGACGCGATAATTGTCGAGTGCGGAACGTGCATGAGGTCGAGCTCCACTTTTCTAACTCCGACGACCGTGTCTTGATTGCCACGCGTGCGGAGGATCCAATTGAAGATCGACTCCTTCGGTGACACCGTTCGAAACGGAATCTTTGCTAGATGGGATCTCAAGGCGAATTAAGACTTGGAGAAACGGTGGATTATCACGGTGTTATTATTCAATCTGGTTGGCGAGGACCCGACAGGGTGGTAGGTGTCGGTGGATGGTCAATTTCGTGTCTACAGAGCGAATTGGGGAACCGAGAGCTTCGGGAATAAGAGGAGCCAGCTCGATCTCTCTGCGCAATGCCACCGCGATCCCATTCGAATCTCCGCAGCGCGGCGGCTGATTAGATACCAACCGGTTCGCATAATATTTGTCATCGACTTTCTTCGCGCGAGCGAAATCCGCACCTCGTTCGATTCTCCTATGCATATGTAAGAGCCGTGCCCGGCACTCGAATTGATGAAATTCCCAACATTAATTGTATCACAATGGTAATTGAATCTGCGGAGCGCCGTCTATTTGAACAATAGTTGGTTATATTATGTAGATTTGCCGTCGTAGCCCTGTACCCCGCCAACCAGGTTGCCCCCTCTTCGTTCAGTTCGTCTTCTCCTACCCACCTTCGGTAGTGCCGGAGTCGGGGCCGGGGCCGACCCCCCTTCTACGACGATGGTTGCCGCAGCACCGGCTGCCTGTTTAAACACAGACGATATCAGAACTACCAGAACTAACGTACGGAGTTAGCGCGGGTTAGCTGCCTCGACTACGCTCGCCATTATCATAATTGCACGTGGAGTTCCTTCGGCGAAACTCGGCTGACCTGTCGCAATGGGAATAGAGGATCAGCTCTTTGGTGACCCCAAATCGCTGCCAGCCTGCTCCGTGACCCCTTGGCGAGTCCAGATTCAGGACTCGATCTCGTCTTTATCGTTCTTTCTCTGGAATCTCTCTTCTTCGTCACCCTCTATTTTTAACGCATCGTGCCTCGTCTTCATCAGCGAGAGGAGAACCACTGCGAAGAGTAACGATTGCTTTATCGCTCTGGATAGTCTCGTGAGGCTAGCTTTACGCTTGGACATCGTGTTTTGGGAAAATGATTAGTCGACCGTGTACCGAGATCAATTCGCCTTATTGCTTCATTACGCGTGACACTGTTTCTCCAGTCTTCTTCTCGTCTACGTGTATTCTACTGAGTAGTGTATGCAACTCCCACTCGCGAAGCCATTCTAAAACTGGCTTGCGCTCGAGCAAATTGGCACGAAGTCAATGGGAGTGTCGCGCCTTTGAGCGAAGCAGCGTGACAGCTCGCGTAAATGATATGCACGCGCCGCGTTCGCAGGTTGACACCTTCGCTAATCGGCCACGTTGGGACTATCAGGGACGGTTCGAGCGTGTGCCATGGATATGGCCCGGCTGATGGCGTAGGGACGAACCTGTGACGATATTAGGGACGTGTTAGGTTTGCCGAGGGATCCCTCCGGGGACAACAAAAGGACCACACGCACCGGGACGTACCAATGGACAACGTTATATTGCGTTGAAATTGCTCTCGCTCACCGGCTAGCCAGAATCTTCGTCAGACGACCCCAGGTCGAATTCTTTGACTCTAGGATCAAGTACCCTAATATATCATTTTAAAAAAGTGGATTCAACTTCCACCGCTATTAAGTCAGACAGTGATAGTCTGGGTCCAAAGAAGAGTCAGGAGGTTTAGGTAGTACTTTACCTTCCTTTATTACAGTCGATGAGTCAGTAAACGATGGTAAGAGGATTTTTGAGCAATTTTTTTATTGCAAAATTTCTCACTGACGCAAATGAGACTGTCGAAGAATAGTGTGTGGCATTTGGAAGGGTCCTTTCGATTGGGGTTCGTCGAAAATAGTAGAGAATTAAGGTCGAGGGATACAATTTTAGCTTAATCAAGATTCGATCGCGAGGGACGGTGAAAGGGGTGGCTTGAGCATCTCCGGGCATTTAACGCGTAGCATTAGCCGCAGATAGAGGAATAGGTTACCGAGCGGATCGGAACCGAATTTCGAGGATTCTGGTAGCTTTTGACGCCCATCCTAGCATCGGCGGAACTCGTGTTAGGCCAGGGCTAGTCGACGTACGATCGTCCGATGTGCACGGACTTTGCTCGGTGGCGATGGTGTTCTCCCACTGCTGAGTTGGTAGCCCTGACTGTGCCTGTGCCTGTGCCTGTGCCTGCCTGCCTGCCTGCCTGCCTGCCTGCCTGCCTGCCTGCCAGCCTGCCTGCCTGCCACCACCTCATTTGAATTTCTAATTAGGAAACCTCCATGCAATTATTGGATTAATGTAAATTACGAGAGCTGGCTCGGTCTCCGCCACCGCTACCGCCACCGCCGTGCCGCTCCGCGCCGCACAAGGGTGGAGCCCTCTCTCTTCCTCTCGCCCTTTCTGCCGCCCTGTCGCTCTGCCCTCCCGCTCTGCCCTCCCGCCCTATCCGACTCTCTATAACTCTCACCCGCTCTTTCTCTGTGCTCGCCCATCTCTCTTGGTTGCGTTTCGCTCGCTTAGCCTTTCTCCTTCGGCGTCTCGCGGCTGGCCTCTCTTCCGTCGGCACTCTTCTCCGGACCACCCTTTCCGCCCTCGTCGCGCGGTGGGGGCCGGGGATAATTAAAATCCGTTGATTAATATGTAAATTTAATAAGATTACAGTTCTAGGAATGCCCGCTGCAGACAAGCGGTTGTACCGCAACTCCTTGTGTCGGGGCGGGGAGGAGGTAGGGAGCAAAAGCAGGCTGCGCGCTCGTTCTAGCCTTTGATTGTCATTCAACTAGACAAGCGGCACTTTTCTTGCCAGGTGAAGCGAAACACCCCCCTCAAACTCCCTGAGTACCGACCGCTTCGCGTAAACAGGAAACTCTTATCCGTTTTGCTGGCCCCTTTCCGCTTACCCCTTTCCGTGCCGGCCGCGCGAACTCCGTCCGTCCGGAATACCGGAATACCGGACTATCGATTAGCCGAGGCATTTGTCTTCGTCCGAATTTCTTGCCGGTGTGCCTTGAATCGCGAGTTGCTGTGGCATCCACGGCTAATGTCGGGCTCCAATTAGGACACGGTTATTTCCCAAGTGTTTTCGGGAATCGCGCGGTAAACTGTAGGCTCTGTAGGAAGAAGAAAGAATAGGCTGTAAGCGGCCACGGGATTTTCCTGAACAATTGGAACTTCCGCGGCAGTGGTAGCTGGCCTGGGGAAACGCGGCTGGCATTTTTCGCCACGGCACCGTTTTTCAGAATCGTGGGACGCGTGCTTGCTCGCTTGCTCGCTCACTCCGAGAGTATTCGCGGATTCTCTTCAAGCACGGTTCGATCTGGTGCTCGGTCGCACCCTCGCAGAGGAAAAAAAGGCAGGGGGAAATCGCAGGAGAGAGCGCGGCCAAGCGCTTGAAGCCCGCTCGCGAAAGGACTCGGCGACTGCGAGGCAATTTTTGCTGGTGCGTGAGCGCCGGCTAAAAATACAATTTGAAAAATCCAACACAATGCCGTCCAATTCGCACGAAAATGCGCCAGTCGCCCGAACGCCGTCGGTATTGTTCGCCGGGTGGACACAATGCGCGCGATTGGTGGGCCCGGATTTTTACAACATTCGGCGTTCGCGACTTTTTTCACCCCTCCGCCTGGTGGCCGTCCACCTGTGCCACCCTCCACTCCGCAACCGCCGTGCTGCCTCTGTCACTGCCTCTACCGTACCTCTACCTCTACCTCTGCCTCTGCCTCTGCCTCTGCCTCTGCCTCTGCCTCTACCTCTACCTATACCGCTACCAGGCCTGTTGTCCGCCACACTCATTCTTCTATTTCCCGCGCCGCCCCTCCTCTCACCCTCGCGAACTCGAGCCGATCCGGGCAAACCGCCTTTTTTGTCTCCTTTCCGCTCACGTTTTTTTCGAAGCGCTGCGTCGAATCGGCGAACCGCGCTGGGTTCCCGGTTCGCGCGTGCCTGCAGCACAACCAGCTCCGGCTGTAATCGTCGGCGCGTTACGCCGTGGTGCGATTTGCATAGCGCGGCCGAAAAGTGGCGGCACGACGACTGTGGGCCCTGATTTTACGGGCGCCCACTGCACTTTTTTTACTGGGCCAGAGCGTACGCGCCCCCACGGATAATCCGCAAAAAGCGGGGATTTCGCGAGGGACAAGAGCGCTCGCTCGCTCGCTCGCACACGTGGCGAAATTGCGCGAGAGCTTTTCCAGGAAGAAGGATTCTCGCTCCGTGGCCGGTTTTTGCCATCATCGTCCCAACGGCACAACGGCGCACCGGCTCCCATTAACCCTCCGGCTGTTTGCGAGCCAGCGGCGAATCAAGCAGTCGTACGAATTTTTAATTACCCTCGGAAGCAAGCGGATCTCTTTCGCTCTTTCCTCCTCTAGCTTTATCGCGCGTACACGCTCGCGGCCGTGCCAACAGTGCTAAAAATATCCGGCGTGATTAGCGGAATTATATCGCGAGGAACTCGTAACGAGACGGATTCAATTAACGTCTCGCCGCGGGGGCGATAAAAATGACGAGCTTGAAATGGTGGGGCGTTGTCTTTCGCGGAACGGAACCGAGCGAAACGAAACAGAACGAGAGCACGGTGTGCTAGCTTGGCCGCGATGTTGCGGCCCGCATTATGTCCCTAATTGTATCGATAAATATTGCATTATACGCGAGTCTGCTGCCGTTCAGTAATCGATTACGAAAGAACCCTGATGCGCTACGGAGCCTGCTGGCACGATGCAGCCATCGCTTACGTCACAGCAGCGCGATAATGAATGTCAATGTTTTCAAACATTTTTCTCCGATAATGCAATACGTCGCGTTAACCCTCGCTTCCGCTCTCTTCCGCGAGCCAACCTTTTTTCCTCTTTCACCCCCCCTCTCTCGCTCGTTCTCGCTCTCGGATCGGAATATCGCGTTACACGAAAAACGACTATCCAGCCATTATCAGGAAATAGCTGGTCGGAGGTGCAATAAAGCGATCAAGAATTTCCCTGTTGGTACTTTTCGAAAGCTCGGCCGTGCGCTGCTTCTCGCGCGGTGTATTTCAAACATCACGAGGCGAGCGCAAATCAAGATAGATACCAGTGACAGCCGGTCGGGCGCATCGATTAGTGGAGCAGAATCGCTGCCAAATATCGGCGCGATTTTTCTCTCGGCACTCGTCGAAAAAATCCATCGGTCTCTCCCCATGCCAACGACTACCTGCCTCTGCCCTACCCTCGCCCCCCCCCCCCCCCTTAACTCCTCTACACCCCACGATGAATCTGTCACACCCCTTTAACCGGCAGACACAGCTCCCTGGTACAACGGAGCTGACGCGCGCGCGCTCGCACGCGTGTAGTAGACATGCTCGATTCCTCGCTCGCATACCTATCCATACACGGCTATACACGCGTACTCACGTTAGCCATCGTGTATGTACGAGCGAACACGAACACTTGCTCGGGGTTGGAAAGCAACGGGGCGAAAACGGGCGGAGTACGCACCCGACGATTCGGCTACTAACAAACCCAATAAAAATAATGCACTTTCGCGCATTTGCAAATGAACGTTGTCATTTTATTTCGACGGGAACGAGTCACGTGGTGTGCTGGGGCTGCCAACAGCGGCCGCCACTGATAATAATTATGGATATTGAGAATGGTTATCGCTGACGCCCCGTGTATTAATGTCGCGGCGTTCTCTTTTATCCTCTTCTTTCTCTCACCCTCTCCGTCCTTGTCTTTCTCATCTCGTGGCAGGCCGATAAACAAATTTGCCGGGGATGCGCTCCGTCTACGAACGAATGGCGTCTCCTTTTTTTCTTTTTTTTTTTGTTTCGTTGGCTACCACCCGTGTGTAGCGGATAGACGGGGCAGAAAGGGAGGTAAATCAGTGACGGCCGCGGTAAACGCATAACGCGTAATTGCTGTCCGTCGAACGTTGCCGCTCGAGGCAGCGGGTTATGTTTCTGGCCGGGTTACGTTGACGCCACCCTTGCGCAGCTGATGGCCATTTACTTCGCGGTGGCGCATCACTCCCGATGTGTATTTATGAATTGCCACCGCATTAGGGATATTGGCTACTCGGAACGGAAACGCTAACACTGATTTCACGATCCTCTTTTCGTTCTTACTTGAGGCTTAAGGCACATACATACTTCTTCGTGATAGAATAGTTTGAAAAGATAGAAAAATGAAATTGAGGGATTTAACATAGTGTTTCGTGTCTTGGACTGCGCGGAAGCGGAAGTGGCGAGTGCAAAGATAATTGGACTGAAACGTTGGGCGAAGGCAGAGAATTAATTTAGCTCGAATTCCGACGTGTTGTGTTTTCGGTGTCACGTTTTGCCCCGCCACAAAAAAGCTATCCCTGGAGCGAGTACCCCAAAAGCGCGAATTAACTAAACATAATTTCATTTCGCACCGTTCGTTTAACCAGCTTTAGCTTTTTGAAGTCGGTTAACTGAGCGAACTCTGGAGAAAGCGGTGGGTGGCGAAAGAAACCGAACTACACCTTGCCGGTAGGTCCTTACCGAAACAAGATTTCAACGGTATTAGCGCATTGTTCGACCTTTAATACTGCGCGAAATTAATCTTAAGAGCACACGTTACCTCGAAACCAGACTGCGCACAGTTCCGCACTTAATTAACGCTGCCCGCTACTCGTAGACCTCGGAAAACCTCGTAAAAATATCATCATCGCGCTTAAATCCACGGTCATATTTTTTCTATTCAAAAACCCAGGGAGTTTCTGACACCTTACTCTTTGGTGGTGCTCCTCCTGCTGCAGACTCCGCTGGCATCAACAGCCGCAGCTACCGCGATTATAAAGTTAAAGGCTAAATTAAACGATGAAATTAAAGGAACAAAGGATCGCCGTGACTACCGAAGAAACACTGCCATTGAGGCTTTCGGGATTTTGTTACAGTCGTAGGCGAATAATCTTATCCCTTCTGTCGACACCTTTTCTACTTTTTCATACTCGACAACAGTGAAATATTTCCTAATACACTCAAGTCCTTCAAATGGTGTGCAAAATTATTCGGAAATTCCCTGGAGATCATCAAACGTGACTCGTATGAGTTTTAACCAGATAAACTCTGCGTTACATGCTTCGATGGTATCGTTCTGTACAATTCTCCGCGGCGGCGGCATTTTTGTTCCCGTTGGTTTTCAATTCTACTTTTCCTTCGTGTTATTCCGGGCCATTCTACTCGGCTCGAATCTGTACTGCCGTATCACTCCCGATTCTGTTGCATTCCATTCCACTCTATTCCGTTCCATTCCCTGCTATTGCACAAGCTCTTCCATTCTGTCGGCGAGGAATTTATCACCGAGTCACGATATACTCGCGATGCTCGTGCAAAAAGGAAATCGTATGGCAAAGAAGTGGCGAATTTCATCCTATTGTCTTTCTTTTAGTTTGCTATTTGCAATTCCGCAAGCTCACTTGCACTCTCGGTGCACTCTCGGTGCAGTCAAATCAGTATTTATCAAATCTACGGCAATATCGATTCGGCTGGGTAACATGTGCTCGTGTCGTAACCGGGAATGACCGGTATGCGAAGACAGGCGTATTATTCGAGGGAAAACCGTATGCGTATCGGTGGTGTGGGCGTGTTGCGATCTGGCCGAGTGGACAAACACAATGATACGAGTGAAACGAACGAATTTTTTTTTTTTTCCGCCCGTCATCCGCGCAAAACCCCTGGCTAAAAGTCAGCGTAATAAGCGGCGAGCACATCCGCGTCCGGAGGGTCGAAGGGTGGATTAACTGACGGCGCCAGGGCGCAGCTGATGGAAGAGAAGAGTAATGCATGCGTGATGTTTAATTAATCAATTAATAAGCGTATTATTGTTTTGTTTAATTAAAAATAATGAATCTGAGTGTGACTGCAGGTGCACCAACAGAGAATACCCTCGCGTCGCCACATCCATCGCACTCAAAGCTGGCGTACTCTAGCTACGGACGGCTATTATTTTTTTTTTTTTCCTTCGACCCCTCGATCGGTCGGCATACCCCTCGCGGTGCCATCCAGCCAAGCCCACCCCTTCCCGCGTTTGATTACGAATTCTCGTAATGCGCGCATTATTAAAAAGCCCGCTCGTTATTGCGCAGCTGTCCGAAAGTGCGGTGTCGCGACGAGCGACGTGGAACGGCGCCGGCAAGGGTCCTTTATGGCCTCCCCAATCTACGAAATCGTGGACCGCATTGTTTTTCCCCGATTAATACGTTCGCTCGGAACCGACGACAGTGCGAGAGTTACTCGAACCACGAGAAGATCGTTAGAGAAGATCTAGTCATTGTTCGGAAAGTAAATCGATGGACGAATGGTAGGCGAAACTTCTCGATTGATCTGCGTTGAAGAGTTTCGCGACAATCGGGAAGTAGCGACCACTCAGATTCAGCTTAAATATTAAGCCGTTCTCAATTATGCGGCCTGTGCAAACGATTAGCCCGACTGTTGGGTAAACTCGACTCTACTAACCCAACTAGGACGGAGTTAGGGCTGCAGCACACTGTATATAATTTAGATGCGTGTGCCGCAGCGTGTTCCGGTACACGTGGCATTTATTTCGAGAGTCCGGCATCGTGTATTAGACGAAGCGTATTGCCAAGCATCGAAGTACCGAAGAGTAGAGGTGACTCGCGGATCGAGGGGGTAACAGAGGCATGGCACGGCACAGCACGGCACAGCACGGCAGGGCGAAATTGGAGGTGGGCTTGAAAGTTCATATGCCGAGGTTCTCGGTTCATCCGCGAGCAGTCGATTTTAATAAACCCGATGTAAACGGTTGGCCCCTTCCCTTTGTAGCGAAAGTTTCCAGGAGAGCGCGCCGATTTTTAAATATAGCGTCGTAGGTTTGGCCGCCAATGGTAGCTGGCTCGAGTCAAAGCTTTTCGCAAGCGCTCTCTCGGCTTGCCTCGCTGATCCACGAAAAAGGCTCGCCATCCGTGGAATCTTTTGTTTATAATTTTTTTTGATCATTACCCCGACAGGCTACTAATTCTCCCGGTGGGTGCATTCAAAATTTATCGGCTGCGCGACGAAACGCACCCTCCAATTTTTTATCTGCCGCCCACGCTACTACCACTATCACAGCTACTGCCACTGGCATCTCTCTACCATCGTCACCACCACCGCGGACCCGACTACACTCCTCTCGCCGCCTTCTCGCTTTGTTTACTGGCGGCTTCCTCTCTTTCCCTTTTTTCTCGTTCTCTCTGTCGGTCTTTTTCTTCCACTCTCCCCGTTGTTCTCGTTCGCGCGCGCTGTCTCTCGGTTTGTCCGCGCGCCGCGCCGTGCCACGCCGAACCAGCCTCTTTCTCTCGCTTCTGCTGGCGGTGCTCTCTGGCTGCTCGTTCGCTTTCAAGCATCCCCTATTGGACAGCGTTCAAAGGGTATTCAGAGTCGAAGGTCCGGAAATGGTTCGGGGGGAAAAAAACAAGTAGACCGAGTTAGGCACTTGTTTGTCCAAGGGACCCATCGACGCATCGCGATCTTTTTTTTCCCCCTACCAAAAATTCAAATCCGTTTATGCACCGCGGCTTCGCTCTCCAAGCTGTCTAATTACGAGCGATTATTCGCCGATCTTTTTCAGCTTCCTCAGAATACCATCGACGAGTGCGAATCAGGGTTACTGTCATCGATAGTGTTTGTGCCACACTCTCGATCCTTTTACCTTCTGCATACGCCTATGTGCGAATGCAGTCGCGCCCTTAGGGCGTACCAGGAGAGGAAAGAAAAACTTGCGAATCGCAAATTGTACAGAGAAACGGCACACAGTCACGACTTTGTCCTATAGAATTACCTCGTTTCCTTCGGAAGGGTAGCGTGCCGAAAGGAACAATAGTCGAGGCGTGTTTCGCGCCACAGCAAGGGAAGGTGAGGCACAAACACCGCTAATGAGACGTATTTACGCGTCCTGTGATTGCGAATTTTGCGGAAAAGAGGATATTTAAAAAGCAGAAAACGCCGTCGCCGGTAGTGGTGGTAGTGTCAGTAGCAGTGGCAGCAGTAGCAGCAGCAGTAGCAGCAATCTCGAGGTGGTGGGTAAAGGGTAACAGTCTGCATTCAGAGATCTCGGCTAGTGTCGGCGGCAGAGGGTGGGTATGGTAGGTCGGTCGCGGGTGGGGTAGGAATAATGTGTTTAGGCGCAGGCATTTTTATCGCGCCACTCCCCCTCCGCCCGCGGCGGCCTCCAACCCCCGGGCTTTTGTTGTTTCCAATGCTTTATGTGAATTGCACTGTAAAATCTCATTATATTCGTGTGCAATGCGTCCATTATATCCCATGCCAGAAACATTTTTCCCCTCTCGAATTTTTTTCGTTCTCTCCTCTCTTTTATTTTCTCGTTTTTTTCGTTTCGACCGAAACATTCCCTAAATTTATTCGTTCGTGCGACGCAACGCTCTAATTTGTTTTTTCGCGAGGAAGCAAGTAGAGGCGCTCGCTCTCTACTGGAACCGACGACGATGGACGCTAATTACCCAGCAGTCCTCCCGATCAGCGTCCGATTTCGTCTCGGATTCGTCGCCAGTGTCGTCCTCTTACTTCGAACGCTGGCTTTTTTTTTCTTCTCCTTCCGTCTCGTACCACGATCCCTAGACGGTTTCTTCGCGTTCTTCTTGCCAGTCGCATTATTTATCGGCAAACTGGGAGGTGGGATCGATCGCGACCACGATGAACCGACGGCAGGCCTGCTTTAAAAGGAGAACTTGTTGCGTGGAGTGCTCACGGTAATTCCGGATTACGGGGGAAACCGAGCGCGGCTTGTTGCGTTCCGATGACACCGTCAGCTGCGTGAAAACGCGAGCAACAGTGCGCTCGATGATTTTCGCCAAGCGCTCGGCCGCTACCGGTGCCGTGCTAGTACCACTACCACTGACTGCCACCACCCACCCGACCACCACTACCACTGCGATCAGCAAGAAATGGGGTCGTTTCCGGCTGGGTGGTAGTGTGCCCCAAATATCTCCATTTTCGCGGAATCATCGACGCAATTTTCACGGGACCCAGAATACCCGCGTGTATCAGAATCGAAATTGTGCGCCGGCAATTACGTCCGTGGTACGATCAGTTCTGTCGAAATATCCCGAAGCCGATAAACTCTGTTGGAGGCATACGAATAAAGGTGAAATAGACTTGCAAAGATGAAGCAAGACTAGCGGTAGCCAGTGGGGAAAAGTATGTATGCGAGAAACAGGAGGAAGGATAAGAGCATATCGGCCGGTACCGTTAAGCTCTGAGAGGCTCGCATCTCGAGCGGGAGGTTAATGGCGCGTCGTTGCGTATTCCAGCGGTGTTTGTTTCCTCGCAGTTGGCAATAAACTAAGATAAATGAATGTCCGTAGGCCAGGCCACTATTATTCCTTCGCTCGCTGCTTACATTAAGTTGCCCCGCATTAACGGCGATGCGGAATGTATCGCGCCCATTACAAGTTCGAATTCCCGATCGAACCGAACTCTCTAGCCTGCCGCACTGACTACATACACTCCGCGAACGCATCGACATTTCGAGCTTCTTCCTTCGGTCCTATTACCTTTCCACAAATTACAAGCCCGAGTAACCAGTAACCTTTCTAAACCACTGGTCGCTGCTGTTACCGCGAAAACCCTCGATTTATACGACTTATTTTCGATCAACTTTCATTTAGACGCTTCGCGATCTCGAGTTTCAGGACGGAGCGCAGTTCCTAAAAGCGTTGCGACGCCGGGGCAATAATTTAGCGTTGAATTACCGAGAGTAACATTTTAATAGCGCGTTGACGGGCACACTTGCGTGGCGGCTGCGGCAGCGGCGAATGCGCACAGCGAAGGCGGCCCGCAATTGCCGAGCGTAATCTTATTGCGTCGGTCTCAAAGTGAGCAGCTACCACGCGGGGACATCGTTAAGTCCTTAGCGGCGGCAGTGGCACTGGGATCACCGCGGAAACGTTGGCTCGCTGAAGACCGATTCGTTTGGTCTGGCAAACCGGAGAGCAGCAAGCCACGAATCCATCGGTGTAAGGACTCTAAGGAGAACTCGCTTCGTCTCCTTGTGGCTACACGATGACGGTACGACCGGCGAGAGATCCGAACGTGAAAGGGAACGTAGGACAAGAGAGAGAAAGAGAGAGCGAGAAGGAGTAAGAAAAGAGGGAGAGGTAGAGCGATGAGGAGAAGCCTCCGGTAGCGGCAGTAACGTCCTCGCAAAATCCACTGTGAGTGCGCCTCAAATTCCGGCAGAGGAGGCTCAGCTCGTAAAGCACAGGAAGATGCATGCCGGGATATTAAGGCCATTATCGCCGTTGCATATTCATGCCGTATTATAATGAAAATACAGTTTATTACCGAAGATTAACAGCTTCTTACGAGGATGTGCACTTGCCGTCGTCGGGCGAGGATGGCTGACGGCGTTTTAGTAACCCCGTTGCCAAAACCATTCGACGACGATGCGGCCGTCGCCACGACGCGCCCGGCAATGTGTCTCGTTCATCCCAGTCATCTTGCGTTAATCCGTTAACGCACTTGAACAAGGAATCTGCGTTGATTCCTCTTTTTTTTATAATTTACTTGCCAAATGAGATGCTAGCGCGTCCTCCAGCGCATTAGCGTCTTAAGGCCGCGTCGATCGCGGCGCGCCCGTCTCCGCAGCCGCAGCAATTCGCGGCTTTCCGTTTATCTACCATACATAAGTAATTAATTCCATGACTTGCTTGCCAAGTGGCACGAGGTTGAGGGGCATTCGCCAAGGTTCCAGGAGAGTAAATAAGAGGAATCGGGAGATAGATCGTCGAAAGACTCACCCCTCGTGCATGTAAGAACATACGTTTACACACGCGATCGACCTACAGTTCGGAAGACTGAAGAATCCCAAGGATGTACGCGGCTCACAAGTACAATAGCCAGTTTCGAGAGAAACTCAGAAAGAGATGGGAAGCAAGAGAACAAGTTGAATCGATTCAAACTATATTCGTACTCGCTCACTGTCTTTTTCTAATTTCGCCAAGAGCAAACCCTCCGGGCTAAGGGCTAAGGGTTCTCGATTCTCGGATCCTTAATTTCCCCTTCTACCGTCGAGGAAGGAGGTACTAGGGAGTTTCCGTTTACGTACCGTAAATAAGTAAATAATTCATTCTCTGACTCGCTTGGCAAGTGGCGCGAGGAGTGAGCGTGTCCTGGAGGATGACGGTGGAAGAGGAGTGGAAGTCAACGCGAGCTAGGGGGTCGAAGGGGTTGTTAGGGTCGGAGGGAGGGAATGGGTAGCAGTGTTGGTGGAAGACGAAGGAGAGAAAGAGAAACGCAGCGACGAAAGACTAGGCGCGTCGCGAAGACGCGGTCGGAGGGAAGGGGCGAATCTAGTGGTGCAGAGGAGAAAAGGGGTGCAACGTGGGGTGGGGTGGGGCGAGGGGCTGAGAGCGAAGGCGAAATCTGCATAATATCGGTAATGCTCAAAATGCGAGTCGCGTAGCTACCTGCCTTGCTTACCCCGCGCCGCTCCACAGTCGCGTCAACTAAAACTTAATTATAATTAATTAATGCGACTGCTAACTGAGGCGGCCGGACAAGTATTGACCCGACAGGCCGTGGCCGAGCGTCCTGATTCTCATCCGCCGCGAGCGCAGCAGTGAGCCCGATCTCTCGGGCTCCTTGAACTCTTCCTCTCCTTTCTTTCCTTCCTCCTTTCACTCTCCCTCTTTCTCTCTTTCTCTCTTCGTTCCCTTCTTCATCCGACTGTCTTTAAGCGTCTTGACGCGACAGGTTTTCGGTCTCTGGATTTTCCATTTGGCCGCCAGCCGCTACAGACTGTGTGCGAGCCGTGGACTCCGCGCGCACGAGTCGCGCCCACTCCTAACTGGGACATAACATTTCCCTGCCGGAGACGGCACTAAGTCTATGGCTCCGCACAGTACGTAATTAGAAACCTTTGTGCAAAATGAATACTGTTAATTAACCCACCTAAAAAGACATTATACCCGCGGGCTGGCAAACTAAATGTGGCCTAGGGCGAGCATATTACACCGTTCACGGTGTAAATAAGCGATTTGCGCTTCTGCCGGCTGATATAAGCTTCACTACTGGCGTTGAATCATCGTGAATTGTATACTGTACTCGCCACTTTTCACAACCTTTGGAGTTTGATAGCCTTTTCGTCGGAGCGCAATCCTTTTGATTCTTTCCAGTTCCTACTTCTCGTGGGTTTGTCGTTGCGAATCGATCGGTGAGCTTCTAAATTTAATGCAGTCTCAATCCACAGCCGTTGATCACCCAATTCCATCCGGATAACTCGAGGATTTGGATGGTAATTCGAGGATTCGGCTGGTGGTCTCGCCGACCTCCTCTTGGACAGTTTTTCGGCGGGGTCGCGGTATTGCGAAGATTTTATTGAAAGGAGAGCGCCGCGAATGGTTGATATTAATTGCGCCTCGACTCATTAATTCATTTGCATTATCTCAGTTCCCCGAGCAGGAGATCGCTGGAGAGACCATGGCTCTGGCCGCCTTTTGCGCGGCTCGACTCGAGTTCGGCGAGCAATTACAATATGAAAGGCACATAAATCAGCGGGTTTAATTAACGCGTTGTTATTATCATTACGACACCGGCACGGGATTATAATATTCCGAAATGCTCCGGCGAGAGTGCGGCATCCTCCATCAGCCATTTTTCAAAGACCCGCTACGAAAGCTCCGCTTACAGCTCGCGAGGGCGCGGCCCAAAGAAGAGAGGAGCAGCAGCACGCATTACCATTCATTTATCAAGTTTCACGTAGAATTTGGCTGCAATGCGTGGGTTGCCAGAGCTCGAGAGCGTCACGATCCGCGCAGTCGAACTGCAGCTCGAGTGACCTTTTAGACCACAAAGCGTCTCGATCGCCTTTCGACTTGCGCAGCCTTTCGGCACCCTTCCAAGGGGTGTCGGCTCGGCGGCCGCGTCAAAGAAAAGAAGATTTCCCGCGGAAGAAACTGGAAAAGTAGTTGAAAAAAGTAGCTGAAAAAAGCAGAAAAGCTTGAACGGCGGAAAGAACACTTGCCCATCGTGGAAGAGGAGCCCTCGGTGATGGGAGCCCCACTCCCGCGTTCTCCCCATTCCCTTGGCTGCGAAACAGTCTGTAAAAGCACGATTTCTCTATTACCGTCAGTTAATAGGGTTTTTAAGAGTCAAGTGCAGCTCGCATCCCCGAGTCGTGACGAGGGCCTGCTGGAAGGGCGTAGAAGGATGTGGGAGGGTGTGGGAGGGTGTGGGAGAGCGGTGTCGAGCTGGGAGCAGGTGAAGGCAAAGGGCAGAGAGCGGGGGGAACGAATGGAATCGGTGGAAAATGAGTGGGATGGGGCAGATTCAAAAGTCGCCAATAAGCCGGCAAGTGCGCGCTGGGACGTTCGCGAGTTTCCTGCATGGACGACTGCAGCCTGCAGTAGTTCCAGAAAACATCGCTCACTCGATACTCATAATCAAGTAATCACAGATGATGCGGGAACATCGAGTGGTACGTTTCAGCTATCAGCTATTACCCCGATCGACGTGTACATACCCCGCCACTCTCGCCTCTTACTCAGGGGCTCTCACTGCCTGTTCCGCTTCTGCCACTGGCACCATCGACCCCTCTCACTCTTGTCTTTTTTTCAGTCTCTCATTCACTCTCTCTCTCTCTCTGCTTCTCTGTGTAACCTTATGTTACATCGTCGACAGCTATGTAGCTACACCGGCAGCCTCGTTGCCTCGATCCGGATCGGGTCGAAAGAGTAGGTATCAATCCGTGCGACTGGGAGGCAAGCCGCCGGCTGAGCGACCCTGCGATATTTTTTAATTAATCGAATTATTGAACTGTATCGCAATCGAATTGAATTAAGTATCGGCGCTGCGCTGCGGAACCTGGAAGCGCGCAATTTTCTGTCATTATTGCAAGCTGCCTCTCGGTCCCCTTCTGTCTCGGCGCATCTTTCCGCTGGCACCGTTCACTCTTCGCTCTTCGCTCTCCTTCCTCACACACTACGACGCTGCACCACACCCTAACGTTCTCGCGGCGCGACCCTTCGCCTCGACACTCACGTATTCTCACGCACTCTCACGCATCGGCCAACACTCGTGCAAACGGCCGCCGCGCGCCGCGCCGTACCGTGTTTATGTCGTGGCGGCTGCACCACGTGGCTCGCCCGCTACTAATTACCTATCCAGCTGTAACACCGTCGCCGCCACCATCGTCGTCGTCGTCGTCGTCGTTGCCTCCGTTGGAGCAAACGCTCTGGCGTGAAGGGCTGCGTCGACGCACCCGCCAACCTTTTTTTCGTCCTCGAAATATTGATAAAACCGCTTCCCTGCGCCCATACGCGATCCGCGCCTCGAATAATGTCTAATTGGAAATGAACGCTCACTGGTGAACTCATCGTGCAAGCGGCCTCCGATCTCTCTAATAATCGCGATTAATAAGTGGATGGGATTCCTGCGGAAAAAGCCTCGGAATTACGCGAGGGCCTCGCTCGAGGTCTATTTATGCATTTGCTTTGATGGCTCGTTAATATGGAATACTCCTCGCCCAAGGGTCTTCACGAGTGCATTTCGTACTTGGTCTCAGGAAGGGCAACTTAAAAAGGGTTTTTAAATCAACTCGTAATAGTCGTGCTCGTTTCACACACACCTTTTCGAGAAATCCACTTTAAAAATGCATTTTGTTTTTCTTTCACGGGACAAACATACAGCATGTGTTCTGATGCAACCAAAGAGATAATTATCAGTGCATAGTCTCTACTGCGATATCGAACGTAAGCTGCTGCTTAGGAAGCTGCATCGAAGAATTTGTGAAGTGAGCTCCGGAAAACGAATCGACTGGAGAGAACGCAAGTCTGCACACCTCAGTGGCCGTTGGTAGGACACGGATGGCCGGGAGGATTCGGGGCGAGAGAAAGGAAGCAGAAGAGGGAAACACGAAGTTGGGGGTGGCAGTGCGGTAGAAGGGGTTGGTCTAACCAAACTTAATTGAATCCCAGTCCGAATGTATAATATGTAGACTGCCTGCATAATGTCGTGAGCAGACAGTGATTCTCAGTCGTTGGACGAGCTGCGACGATGCCGGCATCGGTGGGACCAGTGGCCCAGGGTGAAGGGTGAATTTTGAGAACCATCCGCGGAATTAGATATACAATAATGTAAGCAGAGCCCCGTTGCGGTGTAAGGGTTGGTGGTAAGGTCATGTATATTCATACATCGGTCGACCCACCTCCGATTCTCTCGCCCACCCTCTGCCACCCTCTACCACCCTCGCGGCTGCCCTCGTCGCTCGCTCCGCGCCCCTCGTTTCCTCCTAAGAGCGAACCAGCCCCTCCTCGAGCAGAGAGACCAGGCTAAACAACGACGGTACGAATAGATTTACGTCACGTCCGCGCGGTTTACGACTCGCGCGCATTAAGATGTCCGTCGTGAAGAATATTCTCGGTGTGTTCTACCAGTTCCAACAGTGGCGGCGTGGCGGCTGCCTTAGTCCGGCGTTGGGGTGGTCGCCAGCCTGGAATTACCACGAATTTCCACATGAGCATCTGGATGTTATCCGAGCTCCTCTTCGCATGCTGCCTGTCAGCTTACTTGGCTCGGTCATTGCTGACACCTTGATTCGTTAGGCTTCGTTAGCCTGGCTAATACCTACCTCGCGGAAACCAGTCCGCCACGAGGAACCCTCTTTTCCAACTGTTGTGCGCTCGTGATTGATGAGTCAACATTAAAAATTTTCTTTCCCGGCTGTGCCGACTGTTCGGCCAAGTTTGCAATGGAGATTGCAATGGAAAAGTTGTGGGAGCTCGATTTCTCTAACAAGACCGGCAAATAGTATTTGACAACAAACTTGCCGTGCTGCAATTATGAAAACAGCGGGCGAACAGCGGGGGCTCTGCATTATCATCGAAGGATTTCGTAATTTCTTTAACAGCGCGTCCGAATAGTCGTTAGAACGCATTTCTCAGGAAACGATATCTGGATATAATGAAGGATCCATTTACAAGTAAGATTCTCCTCGCGACTTCATTACCCACGATTTTACCGCGAGCGCCCCGCGGCATTCGTAATGAGCGATGGTCATTCATTTTAATATCCATTAAATGCAAATACTACCCGCACAAACGTTTACTCCTATTTCGAATTATTTCGCTGACGCGCTGTAATTAAGCTTTTCGAAGGGACTCGCGGAGAGAACGTAACCCACCAAGTCGTTACTGGTAACGACGAGGTCTCCTTCACTCGTTCCTCCTCGACCTTCTCGTAATGTCACTTATGCCATTTCGCATACAATATATTCTAGCGATACTAGAATCCTTCTCACAGATATTTAACGCGATACCACCGGAAGCGCCCTTACTGGGATGCACAGGATCGAAACATTGGGGCGTTCAGGGGAAAGCATCGCAGGGCCCTGCGAAACGTCATATTAGAAGTGACCCGGGATGATTGTTGAGCGAGTTCGAGAAGGGGATGGAAGGCGATGCACCATTCAAACGGTATTGCGATGGTGTGGCGTGCAGCAAAGGGGGATTTTTCAAGCTCGCGTGTGCCGCAAGAGTAAGACGCGAGCCGCGGATGCTCGAGACACGAGCTACCGACAGAACGCCGGTCGTTATACACTCAACATTCTGCAATCTACCCTTTCTATCGGCCCTAATTTATGTTGAGTAAGGTAACAGCGGCCCACCCTCGACTTGCTTCGCTAGGAAGCCTCGGTAATGTTTCAAGTGGCTTGTCTGTTGTTAATTTACCCCAGTGGGGGTTGTGATGGGGGTCTGTCTACCCGCTGCCACGCTCTACTCGTTACGATAAATCGGTCATTATCTATACTAGTAGCTACGCGTCGAGTAAATGCCGTGGCTCGGTCTCGCCTTCTTCGTGATTCTCCTCATACAATTTGCCAGATCTTCCTTCGGCAGCCGCGATGCGCCGAGTCATGCATCCCTTGGTAGTCCGACGTCGCGGTGGTTCTACCACCCGCGATTAATAAGGGTTCTACGATCATGCTTAAATACGGTAGAAACGAGTTGCGATAAGGATCTCGATCCAGCGGGACTTCTGGGTGGACACGCTAATGGTAGCGCACTCACTTTGTACTCCAGGAAAACCCTTCAATTTGAACGAGCTCTTCCCGGAAAGAGGCTCATAACTTTTGGCCCTGCCTCTTAATTTTTTTTGCCCGAGAATAAAATCACTCGCGCGCTTGCACGCCACCCTCAAATCGTATCACGCGGGATGTTCGAAGCGATCGAACCGTTTTGGATATCAGAAAATCCGGTATGGGCATCGGCGTCCTCGAAATTTCGTAATTTCGGGACGAGCGAATCGCGCGCGTCGCACTAGCGAACGGTGCTACGCGCTCGTAAACATATACGGACGAGGACGAACCCTTTTCCGCGTATCCTGTGCACCCTTTCGCGGTGGCAGTGGCGGCGGGGCAAGCCGACTCGGGTGGAACATTAATATCGCGAAATGAAGCTCATTTGCATATAAATAAGGCGGTGGTGGGGCACGTTGGCGCGGCGAGGGAGACCAGGATGAACCACCCTTTTCCTCCGTCACCCTTGCCGCTCCTCTCCTCTCCTCTCCTCTTCTCTTCGCTGCTCACCCTCGACACTGCCGGTCCCCTCGAGCCTCTCGCTTCTTCTGGCCCCTACTGTTGATCTCTTCTCCTTCTCCAACCGGCTCCCCTCGTCTTTCTCGCTCTTTCGACGCTCTCCTGAAACCCCACCCTGGACTAATTACACTTACAGACAAAGCGGCCTGTGCCGAGGGGTCGACCGACTCTCTCGTTCTCTTCTTCTCTCTTCCTTCTTCGCCGGTCCTCGTTCTCTTTCTCTACCTTTCTCTCTCTCTCTTCTTCCTTCCTGGCCCTGCTCCCGATAACAACGGTTCGCAATGACCACGTGATAATTGCAACCCCCGTGGAGCACGTCCCCGTTAGGATACCCCTGGTCGTCGAGGAAATTCATCGTTTCCTCGCACCGCTCCTCGCCGCCCACTCTTGCTCTTTCTCTCTGTAGCTCGGTCTTCCAGTTTGAGCGAGTCTCTTTCTGCCAGTGCCGCTGCCACTGCTGCCACGGATAATCCTTAATCCCGATCAATGGAGTACTCGTGACCGGCGCTGCACCGAGAGGTAAAAGTGTCTTCGCCGCGGTCTGTTACTCGACGATACGGAATTTGTTAATGGCTCTGCCACTTGCCAACGATTTCGGCTTTTCCCTCTTCGCTTCTCGTGGTTCGCAAACGGAAAGGTGTCGATCGTTGCTTACGTATAACGGATAGAAGTGTGGGTGTAAACTACGAAGTGGACCTTCGAATCGTATTATCCGCAATATTGGTATGAAAACATTAGGGTCTCTTTAGTCCTCGTGAGGATTAAGCGATTTGCCAGTGCAATGGCCAGCGACACTATCGTCCCAGCGAAGCGGCGAAATCTCGGCGGGGGGAAAAAATCGATTGATCCAACGATAGATGTTCTCGGCGAAGGAAGACAGGAGGGTGTGGGTGGAGGAGGAAAAGGCCGTGGAAGCGGATAAACGGGCAAAAGGGCGAGGGCGAGAGCGAGGGCAAGGGCGAACGAGAACGGCAGTGGTGCGATGGGGTTTTTGGGCGTGGAGCGGAGTCGAGATAGAGAAAGAAACATAAAAATGTGTATTACCGATTCCGGAATACGGCCATTAGTCTGAAGTCAGCACGGCTATCGTTTATTAAGCGCAAACAGATATTAATGTATTTTTACACGCGGCCATGGTTTTCGTTGCGCTACCGCCACTGCCAGTACTGCCGCCACCGCCACCGCCACCAGCATCGGCACCGGCACCGGCGACGGCACCGACGCCGCCACCGACGCCAGGGCACCGCTGGCTGCCGCGGGGTCGAAGCCAAATCCAATTACTTTTATTCGGGCGAAATGAGTGCAGCTAAGTCATTAATACTAATCAATGGACCTGCGTTCCCGCTAGCTGGACCGAGCTCGCTCTCTTTCTCCCTATCCACCCTTTGCCACCCACACCCTCCCCTTTCTCTTTCTCTCGTTCTCTCTTTCCCTGTCGCTCGGTGTCTAGCGGTCTCGGTCGCACACCACGCAGCCCAGGAATTACCCATAACTCAAACGGCTCGAAATGACTTTATTGCAAAAAACTTGCGCTTTGCCCGCGAGCGCGAGCCGCTTCTCGTCGTATCCGCATTGTTAAAGGCCCCCGTGCCGATAAGTAATGTTTATTGTTGCATTTCCAACGACCGTGCATCCTATCCTGTGCCACCCAACCGCCCCCGCCTAACGCCCACCAAGCACCACCGAAACTACGCCCCTTTCCTGCGCTTTTTTTCCGCGCCACCCTCTTCGCGTACGCTGCCCTCCGCCCTGCTCTCTCCATCCTGCCCTCCATCCTGCCCACCACCGACCCCCGCGAACCGATCCAACCCCTTGCGTATTCGGAGAACGGCGCAGCACGGTTTTTCGCATTAGCGAGATGGCCCGTGAGGGCCGAGCGCGCGCGTGAGCGCGAACGCGAACTAACGATTTTTTACTGCACGAACGAACGGTCCTTCCCGCGAAATTTAGAGCGTTATTATTTTGTTGCCACCATAGCAGACCAAGTGTAGGATAGACCTGTCATCGAATGCATTTTTGTGCCACACGCGAACAGGGCTCCAGAGCCACATTACCATTTTATAGTTCTGACCCAACGTTCTCGACTCACCCTAGCATTACGTTGCAGTGCTTCCGTAGTGAGAATTGCAATTAAATAAGAAATATTCGAATGGCGAAAGTAAGTACTCATAGATCATTATTGATACGAATTGATAAAAATATGGATCACTTGTAATTCATAATTTGCATTCGATCACTTTTAATCAGAGTCTTGAGTAAAGTCTGGGTTCGAGACCATATAATTATATTTATACATATTATTATTCATTTTAAGTTAATTAACGTAAAGCTACATTTAAGGATCGCTTCCAATTTCTATTACATGTAACACTTGTTGCTCCCCTATTAGTACCAATGATCACCATCTTGATGATGTCACTGCTCATGGGATATGTGTTGTTATTACTAAACCGTAAAATTTTCTGAATAATTTCCTCCGTTCCAGAAATTTCTCGACTATGAAATTTTTAAATTTCCCGCGTTTGATGACGTCACAGAGAAAATTCCGCAAACTCCCCAGCAATTCTGTTATGAAATATCTGAATATTCAGTGTGACGTCATACGCCGAGTTTTCCAACCCCCGGAATTTTCTCTGTGGTGTCATTGCGATGGCGCGATAAAACGCGGGAAATTTGGAGATTTCCGAGAAAATCTCACTTTTTTTCTTTCCTTTTTTTGTACTTTGATTTCTAGACGTTGCGAAACGCTATTTATCGACTTCGAGTGCTATGAGATTCTAAAGGGTCAATTTTTGATTTGATGCTTCCTTACGGGACGCACTGGTCCGTTGAGGATGGTCGCGGCTCTCGGTAAGCGATGGGTCTACAAGAATACGTTAGATTACGGCGAAATCGGAGTAAAAAGCAGGGGTGTCGCGTGGTAACATCCGTGGAGAATAGTATGCGATATGCTATTTGCGCAGAGAGTCGAGGGCAGCCGAGCCGAACTGATTAATTTATGCGAAATGCCGAAAGCCCGTAAACATACGTTTCTACGGCTTACTATATATCGGAGCGCACTTTTACAAGCAAAATGGCCGGGCCTGTGCATTCAACTAATCCCCCTCGCCTCGTCCATTTAATATGGGGTGGCCATACCGTCGGTATAGCCGTTTACGAATTTGCGTGGAAAAAAAAAAATTGAACTACCGCCGTACCTCCTGCGCCTCCTATTTTCGTTCGTTACCTATCGACCGGGCTTTATCTATTTTTTATGCAATGAAATGCCTCGACCAGTCCTGCGCCACCGCCCACCGCCCCTCCTTCCACCCGTATACACCCGCACACCCCATTGTAGGACTTTGACGAAAATTCGAAATTACAGGACGCGGAAAGGGGATATTCTCTTTTCATATATAAAAATGGAAGTACGCGTTCGAATCATTTGATAACTTCCACCTTTCTGGGATTCCACACGCCCTCCTCTCCACCCTCTTTGCGCACTTCCAAAATATTGGTGCACTCCCCGTCGTGCTTTTTTATTTTTCACAACCACGAGTTTTTCGAAATTTTCGCTTCGACGTTACGAAAACCATATTGGCCAGGGGATAATTTAAAGGTAGCGTTAACACTGAATTCTCTTAGCGAAAGGGGTTCTTGTTATGTCGCATTCTATTTCCAGATACAAATGCTCTGTTGTTCGAATCAAACTCACGTAACAATATGAAGAAGACAGATTCGTGTAGTGGGTATATCGAAGATAGTTGGAAAACTGGCGTAAATGATCTCGCTGACTCGTTCGCTGAGAGTTGCGAAGCTGCTGCCGAGTAACCCGAGAAGCTTCGCCGGGATTTATTCATGGGTCGAGCCACCCGGGGGAGACTCTTTTTCCCGAATTATCCGGGTGTCGAAGCTCTAAAACGCTTAATCTGTATCCAACTATGGCGATACACGTTGCGGCATATTTCCATGCCATTATGCAAAGGGGCCGCGCCGGTAACATTACTCTCCACAGAGTCGCGATCGGTGTATACTTACACGAACATATTCAAAGATACTCACACACCCACACAACGCGCCACGGTGCCGGGTGGTAAAGCATCGCGGACCCGTACGTACTCCATCGATTTATTATAATTTAGATTGTCTTCTAAGAACCCGACTGTATATGTACGTACGTACGTACGAACGGGGCGGCTTAATGCGCTGCCGTTCGTTAATTATTCCAGCGGTATCCCGTAAATATGCATGAATTATATATCGCGCGGCACGAAATCCGCAGAGTGGAGAGGCCGAGTGATTAATATATGCCTTTTTACGCCGATTTCCTTGCTCTCCACGTTTCTTACGGAAAAGCGTCGGTCACGTAGGAAAAATCAATGTTTCCTGCTGCAAGAGTGCACTTGTGCACGCATACACGGACGCTGATCCGCATACTCAAATTTTTCCTCACCAATAATGCGTATCATCAACTCGCGAGATTCGAAAGGTCTCATTATCAAGAGCGATTTTGTCGCGGCCGGAATTGTCTGGTGTAAGGTATTGTGATCTAGCGAGAGCGGGCTCAAAATGCGACGGTGCGGGGTGGCGACAGAAGTTTTTCGTGCGCGATACCGCTCGATCGCGTTTAAAATGATATTTGGTCCGATTGTATTATGTAATGCGGCATTTGTTAACGAGGTGCGTTCGCTGGGGCCGCGTGAAGCATAAAGGACGTACGGGGGGGGTGAGAGTGGGTGCCCACACCCGGCGAACGTCGAATTTCATTACGCGCTCGATTGAGGAGCGGTTGGTTTATTAGCGGCCGAAAGACACGCACGACGATTCCGGCCGTGATTTTTCTATTCGCCGATGACGACTCGTCCCGAGAGCGCGGTTTCATTGTTCCTTTTTTTTGCGAAGCCTTCCATTATTTCGAAGTGAAGCATTTTAACGTGTGCCAGCTGGGCCGTGAATGATTATTAATCAATTTTGCAGCGTTAAACGTGCCGCCGCAATAAAAAGCGTGCTACGTTAACGAACCACGCGCGTATAATTGAGCATTTTGGCGAGAATGATTGCAAGCATCGGCTAAAACCTTTGCCTGGCCGTTTGATTGATTTCGAGAAGCCAAAAACGGAGAAAGAGAGAGACTCGGATCTATTCGCAAACCCCCTTTTTTGATAAATACAATAAAAAAATCGTTTTGTTCAGTATCGATGGACCGCTGTTTTATCCCGAATAATGTACAGCTTACAATTAGAGAAATCAGCAGCAGGGTTAAAGGAATAATTTATTTGTTACAGGATAGCGACAGGAGTAGTGTCGGTACTCCCGAACCAGCTTCCGCTAGTCTTCACGAACAGCACCAGATGATGTTGGATGATATGAAAAATCCACGGAAGAGACGGCGGAGCCCATCACCTGAGAACTTGCAGCAAGCGAAGCGAGCAGTGGCACAAGCTCATCTCAACGGAACAAGTGAGTCACGAATAGTCGTAAAGTTTCTCACTTGCCAGGAATAATAATTATTACAAGCGTTACGTCTCGATGTGCTTTTCTTGTTCAGTGGCTGGAATGGTGACCCTTCAGAATCTTCAGAATCTGGCGAATCTGCAAAACCTGCCGCAGGTCGCCTCACTCGCTGCTGGCCTCCAGGGAATGACAGCAGGGCTGACCAACAATCAGCTCATCAACACCCCCTTGAATCTCACTGTCAGCTCCTCTGGTACGTTCCACTCATTTTGTCGTCTCAAAGTGCAGTCACTCAGATCGCGATAAATAATTGGCAAAGAAATTCGACACTACGATCCAAAGCGTGTACATCCTCACCGTCGACTGTCAGAATTATAGGAATGGATGTCAGGGTGGATTTATTTCGACCATCTGTCACGAAACGACGATATCCGTTCTCAACGGGTCCCTTGAATCAGTACATTGGTAGCTCAGTTTTCGAGGGAGCTAGGTTTAAAGTGGCAGAAAGCTACCGGGAGAATTTAATTAGGGTATGTGTAAATCTTGATTTTCAGGTGGCACCGTACCAACAGCCTCGAGTACGACAGCCGGCTCTCATCTTTTGCCACCCAGTTCGGCGCCAATGGCGACATTACCTCAGCTATTATCTCAGCCACAACCGGTCGCGATGCCTCAATTCATCCTAACGTCCGGTCAATTGGTTCAAGGCATTCAAGGGGCTCAGCTTCTTATCCCTACTTCACAAGGTGAGTCCACCTCGTGCATTTTGGTCCTCGAGTCACTGCGGCATCGCGGATTCTGCGATGATCATTTCCTCGACAGTGAGCAAATAAAAGTTTCTTCGATTCCCCAAAACGCAAGTTTTGCAAAAAAAAAAGTATCCAAAATCGATAATTTGGAGTATCCCGATAACTTCTCCCATGATGTATAAAAATTCTTATACAGGGAAAAAGGATGATGTATGATCGCTAAGAAAGAATCCTCAATAATCGAATTTCCAATTCGGCTGGGAGAAATCAAATCGAACGATCTCAGCAGGAAATCTGTAGGATGTGCTGGCGCATAATGTTGTGCAATCAAGATGCGCCGATATATAATATAATATCGACTATCTCTGACCAGCTCGGACTAAGGCTCGGCTGGCGTCCATACTTAGTGGTCCGAGACTACCTCGGCGAGCAGAGGGCAAACTCTGCAACTAATTTCAATGTATAATTAACGTCTCACTACCCCTTTCTAGAGCCACGAATAACCTGCCCCTTACCTCCTCGGGTCCGCCCCCGTACTCTAACCCTAGCACTCACTGGCTGGACATCACAGCTCCGCGGATTCGGCCGCTATTATATCGATTGCGGTCCGCGCTAACTTCGTTTCTACCAAGTTGGGTTCCTATTCTGGCAATTGAGAGAGAGCGAGAAAGCGGGAAAGGGAGAGGACGGGGTTGTGAGAAGGGAGACGGGTGATAGCCACGCGAAGATGGGCGAGGCGCGCAGGAGTGAGAACGAGGAAGCGAGATGGAGATGGAGATGGAGATGGAGAGCGGTGGAGAACTTTGGGATTCCGTCTAAGTGGATTGAAGTTCGTGGATATGGACCAGTCGTGGTAGGATGACGAGTTACGTGGTGGCAAATAATGTTTGCACTGCTTTTCGGTCCCAATCGATGGTAACTGACTAACGCTCGATTGGTTTCTGATAGACGTCTAGTGTCGAAGGATCCACCCGGGGAGTCAATCATGCCGAGTAGAGGATTGATAGATTGTCGAGGAATAATTTTTCGCGGAACTCCTCCTCGGTGGATACGCATCGCGGTCTTGAATAATGCCAGGTTATCATGGCTAGTTTACTCGACGACGCGGCGGTCCCGCCTCTTGCATACCGTCGGATTAAATCCATTAAGGATCGTTCCACTTAAGAGAAAAAATGCATGTGCGTCCAAATCACTTTTTCCACTTGCGAAACGCCGCTGATAACGCACTGCCAATTACTTCCCAAAGCCGCTAATTATTCAGCAGTGTTAAAAGCAACGGCATTTGGCTAATTCAGATCCCGTTATGAAGCGTAAAATTTCTAATGGCTGCGCGCAAAAATAACAGTCGTTCGAGTGTTTTGCTATTCGGCTTATAAATAAGTCGTCCAACAGTATCGCAGGTCTTACGTGTACCAGAATGTAACTCGCCAAGTTAAATCTGCAGTCTTGAAAAGGACGCTCCGGAGTTTGCGAGTGTTCTTTTAATAATACACTGCGTTTCGATTAGCTCCTACATGCGATTTACTTTCGTCTCGGGACGTATGCAATTTTTATTATTACCCCAATACGAAACATCCTGATTTACGTCAACGTCACTTTATTTTCATCGGCTCTCTACCATAGCTACTCCTCTCTCGATAGAATTCATAGAACGCGGTCATAAATTGTGAAAAGAAACAGATGAACCTAGATGGCTATAATTATCGAAATTGCAGCCAAAGTGAAATCGAAGAATGAGCCGGTGACATCTAGAATCTGCTAAGCATTTATTCTCCGAACGAGAGAATATTATCGCCAAATATCGGCTGAACTGAACGTTAATCGGATTGTCAGTTGACCTTACCTCAGAACGTGAAACTTTTATGGCTGTTCGGAATACCGGATTTGCTTAGCTTAGCTATAGGTACCAACACGGGTACGTACTCATGATCAGTAATCATATTAAGCGCGTGTACAGGGTAATCAGATTAGCGGAGCTAGAGGTAATCCCGAAACTATTCTAAGTATGATTAGGCGTCCTTCTCGCAGCCCAGTCCAGTGCCAGTACCTGTACCCACTATTAAGATGACGATAATAGTTTGCCAACTACGCTCGCCTGCGAGGTTACCTGCCCTATGGGTTGCCTAATAATCCCTCTATGAGACTCTGATAACTTTACTACCCATCCTGGATCAACGACGCGTGGACTACGTTCATAATGGAAATGAAGTATCTATTGATTCGGGATACGTTTATACGAGATCCCCAAGAGATAGAATTATCAACCGGGTCATCCCATCCCAGTACCTCGTTCCATCTTAGAATCCTAACTATTCGCCGATTCGCCCATTTGCCCGTGATTAATAGCCGCGATCGGTGTTTTTTCCTGTCCGACCAGGAATCGCCACGCAGACCATCCTGACTATCCCAGTGAGCCACGTAACGAACAATCAGATGGTCAACCTGGCGCTGAGCAACGGACAAGTAGTCTCAACAACCCTGGCGAACCTCCAGTCGATCGCTCAGCCACAGAATATGCTGAATACACCGACCAGTAACGGTAAGATCATTGATTAGTAAATTGACCGTGTGAGGGAATAGCCAGTGAAAATGTCCAATTGCCTTTTCCATTGTAACAGTGCCGACAAGTCCTAGCTTGGCATCAGGATTGGGTTTGAATCCGGCAGCTTTGCCACACCTCTTGAGCAACAGTTCGGCTGGGCAACAGCTCCTGAACGCGATGCAGCCTCAGCAGTTGCTTCAGGCCGCGCAGGCAGCCCAGGCAGCCCAAGCAGCCCAAGCAGCCCAAGCAGCCCAAGCAGCTCAGGCACAAGCGGTTCAGGCCGCACAGGCCTCTCAGCAGCCGCTTCTCACGACGTCGCCGCAGCAACATAGCCACCGACACAGCTCTCACATGAATCACTACCCGGTATGTACACTGCTCTGATTGCCATCGAAATAATTTGCATTCGCACCGCCTAATTTCCTGCACTCTCTCGCCAAAGTGCAAGTTCAACTTTCGTTTCGCCCAAGTTCCGTCACTAGTCTCACCAATGGCTGATTGTGAGCTCGCTCTCTCGGATTGACTCGGCTTTCGCTACGAGTGTGCTCGACGCGAAATAATAATTTGATCTGCACGTCGCGATATGACCGTTTTCCGATAACCAGATCGCTGCTTGTTAGCGATGTGGACAGTGCAATTTGGTAATTGTCCGATGTACTAAATCAGTAGTCGGCTAATGGGACATTAATCACTTCGAATTGACTCGCACGCCAGTATTAAGTACATAATCTTCTCGTCATTTCGGACTGCTAATCCGCCGAAAATCTAGTTAACTCCCGATTACTGTCCTCGGCAATTCTCCTCCCCTATCTGGTACCTGTTAAAAATTCGTTAAGTCCCTCGCGAGATGAAGATTGCAGACGGCATCGGAGAAGGCCTTCGGAAGTCGAGTTAATCGCGGGTAATAGGCCGGTTAGAGGTCTTCTTGGTCAATAACAAACGTCCGCATCGATCGCGAACAATAAGAGACCGGTCGGAGAGCGAGAATATTTTTCCGCGTCTTCCTAACGACATTGGAGGCCCTCGATCGTGATGTACCGGCGACGAATCTGGAAGTAGGGGATCTTAAGCGCAAGGATATCAGCCGAGGCAACTGGAATAATTTCCGATAGCCAGCGATCTCGTTAAGAAAGTATTCCACAACGGCACAGCCAGTGATGCCCGTTCGTACAGCGCCGTTCTTTCCACTAATTAGACTCTAAAGTGTCTCAGAGACCGAGTAGTCCGTCTCATTATTAACTGTACAATTGGCGTGGAAGAGGGACATTGTCGTTCTCGGGTGAGCTACTAATCCGTTCCTATCGCGGTGTCCTTCCGTAGCCAAGCGAGAAGCATCACAGGGAGAGACCAGAGCAATCCTCACCGTTGAACGAGTCTGTCGCGTCCGCGGCCTCGGCTCTCAACAGATTGGCCGCCAGTAACGGCGAGATCACCATCACCACCACCCATGGACCCAGCAGCACCTCCACGGTCAAACTCTCGCCGAGTAGCCTCCACAGCCCAAAGGAAGACGAGGATGATCTTCTCAATGACTCGCCCAGTAAGACCACTTACCTCACTTACCACTCCACCCTTTTATCGTGCGCACTTTTATCCATGCACCGACAGTACACAATCGACAAATATCGAAACTGCTATTCCACTAAATCACTATTGAAGAGTCATTGTTAATGGAATTGTTAAACGGATGATTAGAAGATGAGAACTCCAACCGAGATGTTATCTTAGGCAATTCCACTGTTAATTTCAACGTTAGGAACACTTCCAGAGTATGCTCGAAATTTCGCTATATCTTTGGTAGCCCAGTGGCTCCAGTGTTTATCGCGCAGGGCTCCTGCCCTCGTCGATTTAATATTTAACGCACGGTCAGTACCGATAAATAATAATGTTCGGGGGCTGCGCACGAAACGGAGAGCGTTTAATAATCCTAATAGGATATCGCACAAATACTCGGCTCATTACGGTGCATTAGATCGTGCTCCTTACTGCCTTCTAGGAAGCCATAAAGATTCCAACGCTGCACGTAACCTCGAGTCGGCGGACAATAATTTTAATAATTCGCAATCATTGCTTCGACTGGCATTCCGTCATTCCCGCTTGGTGAAATAATCACTCGAAGTAGGATGCCTAACGATTCTCAATTGCTGGTGCCAGTCGGTGCATTACTTGATAAATCTGTCGTTCCGCTTACTTACTTATACTCCGGCAAATCAGCGATTCTTTCTTTTTGAAAATTTCGCGGCAGCATGAGGAGTGACAGAGAAAGCGGGAATACAACGCGAGCTCTCCGTACTCTTTCACACACACACACACACGATTTTGCTTACGTAAGCTCGACAATCGTACATAGAGATAAATCTAACGAGATGAGCCATTGACGCACGCCAGATTTAAAGACTCGTGGACAAACAAGTGTTCGAACGAACTAGAGACTCAAAGTCCAGAGTGAGCAATAGATTTTCAGAGCTATTTCTTCGTCTCGTCGTGTTTTACCTAGAGAGCATGACAAACCGAAGGTTTCGAGACTGTCGAAACTCTCTCGTTATGCGAACGCGGAAAATCCATGGCTCATTGCGGATTTTTTCCGTGAACGAGAGACACTCGGACGGAATCGGAAATTAATGATCGCAGAAAGAGCAGTCGACGGAAGAGAAGGACTGGCAGTTTATTGCTCGGCTCGCTAGAACCCAGGGAGAACTGGTCGAGATTGCGGGGCATGTGGGCACTTCTATTGCGTGCGTATACATTCGGGGTGACAGATTTACGAGAGAAATCGGTGTAGCTCAAGCTGCTTTAACGAAGCCGCCTGATGTCATTAGGCAGCTTCTCGCCAGAGCTTCCGAACATTCCGACGAATCGATTGAAACTCGACCGGCGCTGCCTATTCTCCAGTGTACCCTCAAAATACGAGCTTTGCCATCCAGAAAATCCGGCTCGCGGAACAGCTGGTGGAATTGCCGAATAGAAATATCTCCGGCATAATTGTTATTTATAGCTACTCAGGATTCTAATGTCCCTCGACGATCGCAGTAAAAGTAGTTACATTGCGAATACTTAAGTAACACGCGATCCGTCGCGTCGCGCGACATCGGTCGATGTTGTGCCCTGAGAATTCCTTCGTTCTGAGCAAAATCGTGGGCTGGAAAAAATCGAAGAAAAACGAAACTTTAATTGCAGATCAACCGACCATCAATGAGGCCACGAACAACGTAGTTGACGGCATCAATTTGGACGAGATTAGGGAGTTTGCGAAAGTCTTCAAAACTCGCAGACTGTCGCTGGGTCTAACGCAGACCCAGGTCGGACAGGCCCTAACCGCAACCGAGGGTCCGGCTTACAGCCAAAGTGCCATATGCAGGTGAGTCCCCACTCACTCGTGTCTTCCTTTTCTTCGCAATTACATACACGCTCGTCGTTGAAGAAAGAACGATAGGATACATACATTGGAGTGATTTACGACAGTGTGCCAGGTCACTGGAAATGGCGCGAAATGTCAATCCCTGTTTTCGCGATTTTACGTCGATCGTACAAAATGCTTATTGTTTCCTGCTTACAGTACGATCCGATGGTTTCTGCTCATTGCGAGTATTTTACGAGCTTGCGAAATCCTACGACAAAGCGAGTTCGACTGGTTTTTCCCTTGGAAGGAACAGGCTCGCACTGCCGATATGTGTCGTGTTCGCGCGTGAATAATTTCACGCGGGCTACCGGAATTTAATCGCGAATCTTGATCGGCGAAGCGTTAGAGAATTGTTTGTGCTTTATTCAGAGGAAAATTGAAATGAGATTTAAGATGCCACGGTGGTTCCTTACGCGAAATTCAACGAATTGTCCCGAAAAGTTTAGACGCGAGTAAGAAAGGAATCACGGTGGTGGCGCTGATGGCAAGCGTAAAGAATCTCTTCTGAAACCATCCTAGAATTCGTATCGTATGGACTAATTTAAGCATTGGTGATTGTTCCCCAGTGCCCTGGCTACCCAGATGTACGCTGCCTCGCAGATTGCCTCTCAGCAGCAAGCTACGTACGTTCACCCCTCATGCTACTTAATTTACCTAAAAATCTAAAACTCTGGAATCCTCTGGAACAAAATTGCAGTTATACCCAAGCATGCGAATTCGAACATTCGCCTCTTTTCTTTAATCGCGAGAAAAGCTAAAGCTGGCTTGTGCCTAACGCGTCCGTGGCTAAAGTTCAAGAACAGCAGAGGATCGTACTTTCTCATTCGAACAACTATTCGAAATGATACAACTTATTTCTATGGCTCTAAAAAAAAAAAATCCTCGGTCCCTCCCCTCTCACTAACTGTATTCGCAGACTGTTCTTTTCATCTTCTGCCTTCTAACACACCGTTCGCACTTGAACACGGGCGTAGTTGGGTATAGCTGCAAGGCACTGTCACTAATTTTTAACTCCGTTTCCGGAAAGAGAAATGAGCCGAAAGGAGCACTTTTGAAATTAATCGAGTTATTTTTTCGAGCCAGGGCATTGGCAAACTTGGGCATGATGTCGCCAACACGCGAGACACGATTCTTATGAGCGAGATCGGTCAGTAAAGCCTTGCGGTTTGTGCCTCGATGTCACCCTGTGATCAGGGATTCGCTGTTCTCTCTGAAAAGAGTCTCGCGCGAACTTATCTCTGACGCGGCTTGGCTTCGAAGACCGCGTTGGCAACATCATACACGGCATCACCAAACCTTTAAGCATGCACGCATTGTCAATGTCCTGTTACTGAGTCAATGCATGCCTCTTTAGTGCTCCTTTAGCCGGCAGAGGCGTAAAGGTGGCCCCAGTACTCCTCTGGGAATTTCACCCGAGCGACAAGCTTGCTCTGGTCCAACTTTTTAATTAGCTTGCATCTCGCTTCCGCCAATCTCTTTACGCCTCTGGTGGCCCATTCTTTCTTCTCGGTTTCTTTCTTCTCCGCTAGAGAGGTTGATTGAGACGGGAATCATGCTTTATTCTTGGCTGCAGATTCGAAAAGCTGGACATCACGCCAAAGAGCGCGCTAAAGATTAAACCGGTCCTCGAGAGGTGGATGAAAGAAGCTGAAGAGAGGTGAGTTATATTTCCATAACTTTGATTTTGCTTCCTAGTCGATATTCGCGACCACAGACCGATGCATTGTCCTGGTTTGCTTCCGTCAAACTGTTCAAAAGCACCTTAAACTTTCGAAATACTCAGACAGCAATTTATCCCCGCTGCTCGACTATTCATGAAAATGGACATACTAATAGTATCCTATGACATTTTTCGATTGGCTGTCTCGCGACACTGTTAATTATTCCACGGTTCAATTTCGATCGTTCCTTAGTAGTCTAGGAGTCATTTATATGTCAATTAGAAGCGACCGGAATATTATATTCGAAATATTAGATAGCGATCCGCGCTGGCCATTTGGAATCCGTCGGCAAAGATGCGCGATTCCCGCAAAGGAGGAATCTCGGGTGTCCGATTCTGCTAGTTGCCTGTATATGTAGCTGGGTTAAAGCTGCGCGTTTGCAATACACGATTATTCCGCAATCGTCCGGCAGGATCTCACTGTCGCGCCGTCCGAGAGAGCGTGCGAACGCGTGCGTGCTAATTTGTAATTCGCTAATTGAATCCACCTGATTAATTGCGAATCCGCGTCTAATAAATACGCGGAATGTTAATTAGAATGGGGGAAACCGTTAGCAGCATCGGCAGAAGATACGCCGGAGGTTTTGCTCGTGACGCGAGCCAAGTCGCTTGTCGGTTCCCGAGCGCACTCACCTCGAACTCCCGACCTCCTCGAAGGACCGATAGTCTCTTGACTTGTAGTCATGGAAATTTCGAATCCGAATTACTCGCGTGCCAAAGCTCAAACTGTCGAGATGCGTTTGGGTGAGACGATAAAACCTAACACAGTTTATGATTCTGTTTGACCGCGATACAGTTTCGTTACAATGAACAAGCGTGTGTGGGTTGACGCGCGCGCGATTTCACAGGCACGCGGGTGGGTGTCTATGAAAAAGCATATGGGGTGGCTCGTATCGGCCTCGTCCCCTGCCGCGACCAGCGCACCGTGTATCCCGACCGTGAACCGGATGATTCGATGACAGGAGCACGCGGTCATTTCTCTTTCCGCGGGCAATCCGGCAACAATGACCCGTCCCACGAACCCGCGAACCCGCCAACCCGCGGTCTAGAATCAACAGATTTTACCAAAACGAACAAAATCACTCACTGATTGTTTATTATCGCCTTCGTTACACAATCGCCCAATGTTTTCGACAATATTGTTTCTTTGCGCGTCGCTTCTCATCACTTTTTCTGTTTCCATGATTTTCAATTACTAGATACAATTGTCGAAACACGTGGATGTTCTTGATTCCGAATTCAATGTATCAGCGGCAGCGGTTCCATGATTGTCAGTGATAGTAATCGGTGCATTGTTACCAAAATAATCACTCAGAATGCAGAACTTTGAAATCGTGAAAAGTAGCTGTAGTCTATGGTACAAGTGCAAGAGGGGCGTGGATCCGAAGCGGCAGTCGTTGCTTTCGATGACAGTAAAGCACGGTCATTTCTCTTTCGTAGCGGGGGGCGGTATTTCGCCGGGAGTGAGCGAGTGGCCGAGAGCAACAATGACCCATCCGGCATTCTCGCGGCGTAGAACTAAGCGCGACCGTGCCGGGCGGCCGCGTCCGGGAAAAATGAAAGCGCCTAGTTTATGCGGTGCACGTGTACGATTTATCTGCCGAGTAATTAAACTGTGGACTAATTAAAATCAGGTTTCTGATGTACCTCCCTCCCGCGCTGCCGTTGCTTCCTTCGCTCTTCACCCTATCCCAACGATTTCCCCTCTCTCTCTCTCTCTCTATCACTGACTCTCCGTTGCCTTCACCTTCGCCTTTCTCTTCTTCGGTCTCTCGGTGCTTCTTATTTCTTTTCCTCGTTTTTCCTGCATCGTCTTGCCCCTCTCCTCTCGCTTTCTGGCACCTCTCGCTTGCCGGTTCGCGCGCATACAGTCTCCCCTGGACATCGACGTGCCTCCTTCGCGAGGTATTTCGATTCCTCTTTCTTCCTCGCACTCCTTCTCTCTCCTTCTCTCTCCGACTTTGCACCGCGACACCCTGGCGTATTCTCGGGCTTTCTTTAGCCGCGAGCATCGGGTCTAAAGGGCTCAGGCGACCACGCTTATTGGCAGTTCTAAGGAGCCGTTAATAAATATTCGATTAGGTGATTCACGGCAATGGCTGGAAAGGATTTCCAGGAATATTTGCCCCGCGCTGTGAGAAACGAGGGCGATGTTGATGAGGGTCATTTGAATTTTCCGGTTTCGGCGAGAGCTCGCTTGACAATTAGCGGGTTTTGCGATCGCGAATGCTGCGCTCTTTGGTTGCCGAATGAATTGCCAGAGCGTAGCGCGAGAAGCCTCGTACTCTCTCTCTCTCTCTCTCCCTTTGGTTGCGGGACACTGCCCCGAGGGATTTCTTTTTTATTTTCTTTTTGTTCGCGGTTGTCTTCACCTTCTTTCCGCGACTCGCTTCCACCGTGTAATCGCATACATGAGCTTTGCAGGGTAAATCCCGAACATGTTTGGCGTCGCGTTCTCCTCCTCCTTCTCGCCACGGTTTCTCTGTCCATTTGGCTTCCCTCCTACGCTGGTAAAATGCGCGTCTGCATCCGCGTTCCGCATAAGTTTCTCTCCTGTATTTGTATTAGTGGCTATCTTCGTCTCTTACCTTCTCCCTATTCACGTGTAATTTTCCACAAGTCGAGTTTCACGCCTTTGGCATCCAGTCGATACACCGGCAAAATGCTAATTCTCCGTGTTAGATTTCTCCTATTCCATCCTCGTGTAGACTTGAGAACACGGTTAGTTCATATGTATAAATGAAATTTCTATTCGTCACGTTGTGACAGGAATTGATTTGGAAGATACGAAATGGGAATCGATAAACGATGCGTTTCCTCTGCGTCAAAGGCACCTGCCAGTTTTTAAGAACCCCGGGTTTAGAGCAGTCGCGTACCATACTGATGCACTTGTCCTTCCATCAGGGGACCCAGCGTTTCGTCCCTACCGACCACTTTTATGCTCGCTGCTCCCCTTTTCCCATCAGTCTCCCGTACTCGATTCCGGCTGATTGTCAGCAGTCCAGGCCAGGAGCGTCGAGCGATCGACTCTTTGCAGCGGCGGTGGCGGTGGCGACGTCAACGCGGCGACCAGTGGAGTGAGAGTACTCTCTCCATTAGCATATTGTTTTCGCGGATCCGAGGAAATATCGCGGCGCGATGCTAATGGCCCCGGGGCACAGTTTTTCGTCGGAGCTGGACAGTTGGTCATACGGAGTTAAATTAAAAACATAAATTCCGAGCAGTTGCGGAGTAGCACCTACGAGAGAGCGACGCCGCCCGTCGGGATGCTCGCCGCCATCCCCATCACCCCGTCACCCCATTGCCTTCTGATCCCAATGACCACCCACAACTTGTGTCGTGTTTACTACCTCGCGTCGCGACGCAACATTTTTTCGTCCTAACGCCACCGTCGCCATCGCAACCCCTACTTCCGCGTTTCGATTTCGCTAATTCCAGAGAGGCGAGCTCTCGCGAGTACTGAGCGAAAATTCTGACGAGTATCCTCGCGGGCGTAAATGAGTGGAGAGAGTTTGGCAAATTACGAGTTTGCTTTTCGAGCCGCTGTTTGGAGGGCACGCGAAGGGTGGAATTGTTGAAGGGGTTGGCGCTCTCTGTAGCAACGTGTTTACGGTGACACCTTGCTATCTTGTTAGCACGAGGGTATCCATGAAAGCGCGCGAGCATTTTCACGCTGGACCTTTCCAGGGGTGACAGTAGAGTCGGATAGTTGTACATGCGAGTACGAGGTATACGTGTAGATGTATATTTGGGTCAGCGTAGGGGGCCGCACTGTACCACTGGGAAAGCGCGCAGCGTAACCTATGGCACATATATGTATAATTCGACTGCTTGAATGCATGACTCCAATTGCATGGTGTGAGACTTTCCCGGATTTGAGCGAGAGTAGTGCTTGTAATTACAGGTACAAGAGTGGGGTAAATCACCTGACGGATTTCATCGGGGCCGAGCCGAGCAAGAAACGAAAGCGGCGAACTTCATTCTCTCCGCAGGCTTTGGAACTGCTGAATGCTCACTTCGAGTTAAACACTCACCCTAATGGTACGTCTCCCTTTCCACATATTTGCAGCTTCTTTTACTCCCTCCTTAGTAGAGCTGGAGAGTCACCCCGACGAGAGTTCTCCTCGGAGGCAACCAGCGAAGATCGGAAGGATTATTTTAAAGAAAACTCATCTCACATTTTAGGTAACGAAATAACAACTATAGCGCATCGCCTGGGATACGATAGGGAAGTGATAAGAATCTGGTTCTGCAACAAAAGACAAGCCCTCAAGAACACGGTTAGACTGATGTCGAAAGGCGTTACCCCAAAGCTGCGCAACTAAGCTGATCGAAGCAGCTCTCATGGATGCGGCGAACCAGTAATCAAGGAAAGCTTTAAAGAGTCGAAACTATGCGAAAAGAACGATCCCAACGGAGCACGGAGACTCTACAAGGAGGACTCTGTGAATCGTAAGCGGTTCGAATTACTCGTAAAGTAAAAAAAGAATCTCCCGGTTCTTCTTCGATTCGCACGAATCCCCAAATCGAGGACACAAAGTCCTACGAATTAATTGGGAACTAGGAGCGTACTATATAATATACTTGGACTAACTGATGCGTTGAGAGGTCAGGTTAAAAATTCAGATCGTCCAACGAGTAGAGGATCTGAATTTTTAAAGGCGCGCACCGTCGCTCGATGTAAAGGACCTCATTGTGATTGCAGGCGTATACGAAACCTATCTGTAAATAGTTTTAATCCAGGAGCGCGTGATGTGTACAGGAGTAATAGTCGAGTGCCGAGTATTATTGACAGTCCAACAGGACTATCGCGTCTTATTCTATCGTATTAATCCGTCGTGCACACGCGATCGAGGGACACTTACTCCGATGATTTTCACATCTGCGATGACATCGCGGTACCAGTCAAATGTACCATCCGATTGTCGATAAGGAAACTGGGACCCCGACTGACGCCACAACGGCACCTTCGTGACTGCGGAGCTCTCGATCCTCCAATCGAGATTTGCCTCTGCGTAAGAAACTATCTCGATAATAAACATTTCCATTGAAGCATTTAAAGTTTAACCGTGTCCGCGTTGTTGAGAGCCATTGCCATTTTGGGGGCGGGTACGCATCTTCCAGAAGCATTATTAATATATCATAAAGAATAAGTGATGTAGGAATTACGACGTCACGTATCAGACCCACGAGGGGTGAAATAATGGTCTCTTGCAATTAATCGCACAGATAATAATAGACTATGAGAATTCAGAAGCTTCCAGCTATTTGCGACCGGTTTAATCGCGAGTTAAGCACAAAGACGACAATCGTACGAAAAATAGCTTTACCTTTGACCTTCTTCTCGCGCCAAGCGACGACTCGTCTGTTAACTATTTGCAAAAGGTAAAAGTGAATTTTTTGTGCGAGGCTGCATCCAGAGATTAAAAAATAACAGAACACTAGGTAATGGACTGTTGTCTTCTACGCGCGGAGCCGAGCATCGTTCGAGCCAAGTCTCGAGAATACTATTCGCACCGTCGCAATTATAATCGAACAGATAGCGTTGTATTTTAATGTGGAAAAATGAAGAAGGGAAAAGAGTAAAAACTAATTGAATCTCACGTTTGTTAACCAAATCAATTATGATAGTATTCTTGAGAATATGACACTGCGACCATGTTAATCTCTGCGCGTGTCCGTCTGTAAATTTGCGCGTGTATTTATATATCGATTAAAGGATAATCATTTTCTCTAGCGAGTAAATTAACGCAATAACGTCTCTGAAAGTATACTACGATTCGATCGATTCTAGGGATCCACGTCACGCTCCTAATACCCCCTAACGAAGCTAGGCACCGAAAATCTGAGAGGAGGGAGACATTAAATGTGTAATAAGAAGGTTCAAGTTTCTGAAATGATGAAAAAGCTAGTCCGTAATAATCTGCCATATACGAAGTATACGTGTTAACCCTTTATGCATCTTCTGTTCCTAATTGTTCGACACACTCCAATGCACTATATCACGTCAACATTCTGTGGCTACTTTGAGACGTTTCGCGCGTGAAGCACCCGACGAATTTTCCCCTTGAAAACCTATTAGCCACTCTCAAGCGACTGAACCCGAATTTTGTAAATAAAATACTGTCCGGAAAATTGTAGCCATCGATATACGTTAGTTCGGCAATAAGGGTCTACTTATTCTCTCGCAAGACAGGTAACGCATTCGCGAAACGTCTCGAAGCTGAGCCAACCTGCCACAAAATAGTGTAGGGTTTCCATTGCAGATCGTGGGAATGAGGAAGATTGCAGCAGAACTAAAAGTTAGCGAGGGATTAATTCCCAAGTATAAGCGCGCATCCGGAAGAATGCTTGGTTAATAAATAAATTATCTCTACGAATTACTACCAATCCAACACAGATCCCACCCACGCGGCCGTAATATCCCCTGATGAGAATCCTGAAATATTTAGCACTAGCATTTCTTTAAGAGTGCGCTGCCCTCCTTTTACTTTCTCGAAAACACCAAAAGGATGGTAGACGTTCTCGGTAGCGAGCGATCGACACTTTCGAATTTCCTTCTTCCGTACTACGATAGATCGTAACATTAGAGGGCACATCACCCGCTAAGAGGTACGACTTTCTTAATATCTCCGCTCGAGTATGATTATAACGAGTAAGATTGTGCATAAAATGTACTTCGGCGCCCGTTGTAATGGGGCTATTAACTACGATAACACTACGAGATCCTTACTGAAACTGTAGTTAGGAGCGCGCAACGGTAGCTTGTACATACTAAGGACACCTAGGGACTGTAATAATTAAAGCTAACTTTTAATATCATAGCTATGTAATAGCTCGAGGTATTCGTGGGAAGGAAATTTACATGGTTAAAAAATAAATTTCTAAGGGTAAACCCGTAACGTAAGGCTATACGTTTAAGCGACGATACGAGCAAAGTGATCTGTTCCTAAAACAAAAAAGTGTTGTATTATAAAGAAGTAAGATGGGCGACGTAGGATGGTATACGAAGTGCGAGGTCTGCGAAAGAAAGAAAGAAAGAAAGAGAGCAAGCGAGAGAGATGCAGAAGGTTTCAAAATTCAAAATTTTGACTACTGGCTCGAGAAATATGTATGTTGTCCTTTTTGAGATAGCGGGGCGAAAGGCGGGGCGAACGAAAAATGAAAAAAAAACGTTTGTACAGAGATATTCCGGTTATTAAATTTTGTTATACGAAAACGAGGGTGATTGATGATTGGTTGGACGGGGAAGGCAGGTATTAGCGCGACACAGAAACAGAGAGAGAAAGAGAGAGAGAGAAAGAGATTAACAAAAGAATGCTCTAGGAATCATGTGTATTTTCTTCGTGAAATTGATATTCAATAGGCCACACTATGAAAAATATAAACATGAGTATTAAAACTGTGAATTGTATTCGTGAGTGTCATACTTCTAAGGAGGATAGATCCACGGGCGAATGTTTTATGGCAGTTTCCAGCGGAACAATTAGTTCGGCCACGAAAGAAACCAATCGAGAGGCGAAATAATTCGATCGACACGTACACACAACACATACTTATATTCATACACTTTCTCCAAAAGATAAGAGTCCCGGAATCGCCGCGCACCGGAAGTTCAAATTTCTACGTGGACTCGAGAAATCGCGCGCGCACGAGTCTAAAAGACGAGAAGGAAACTGCTCTGGAAACATTGCCCAGCGAAATCAAAGTTCCTACTACGTTTTATAAAGTATATAATTGAATCGCAGAACTTGAACTGTAAATACGAGATACGCAAGTTAAGCTAGTAATCACGATACAATCAGGAAATTTAATCGCGACAGAGACGCGCAGGGTCAATTGATTCTCTTGCTCGTCCGAGGGAAATTTTCGGGTGGTGCTGATGTGGGTCTCCGAATGGAAAAAACGAGGCCACGAATGGGGGAAAAAAACACGGCTGCAAGGCCGTGACACCCACCCTTCGCTCGAGGCAGGAGACAATTGATCGTAGCAAGCACAATAAGCACACTCATACACCGACATACCTTCAGTCACATCTACAGATACACAAGCGAATACATATGAAAGCAGAAACCGAGAGGGGGAGAAAAGGGAAGAGAGAATATGGGACGGAGCGTGAGAAAGACAGAGAGACACCCACTGAAACACATACACATACGCGCAGTCGACAATTAAGCACATAAGTACGCAAGTAAAAAATAAGCAGCCGTAGCTTTAGCTTGAATGTTAGCGCATAGGCACACCATGTAACATTAAACTACGTATTTAAAAATGAAGAAGGACGACGAGATGGAAGGATTTTAGCCATTAAGCGAATACCTGTGTAAAATCTAGTAGGTGTCCACAAGAATAAAATAAAAACATATATTGTGGTACAAATCACACCAAAATCGTACCTTCAGGTCCTCGCAATACAGCATCTCCACGGCGTTCTGACCACGGCTTTTTCTGTACATATGATTTTATACACATGTACATGTATTATAATTTATGTATTATTTCTATTGTATAGTACAATTATACATTATTTACTGGATGCAATACTTATTAGTCCGAAAAAACGAGTGTCACTTGATTCAAGAGTCTTTTTTTTAATTACCCTCGCAACTTACCACTTGGCAAAACAATTTCGAGTCGTTATCGTTTATGAAATTGCAATTGGTATTCCAAACGTTTTCGATTGGAAGTTTACAATTTAAATGAATTAAGACAATTTAACAGGTTGTAACTTTTTTATTCACAAAGTTTTTGAAGTGCCATTTACTTCACTGTCGGCAACCAGTTCGAAGTCGGGTTTCTCGCCTGGTACTGCTTTGCCGGCCTTTCCGGACCATTCGATGGCACCGTAGCCGACCATACCGATGCAGAGGATGCCCATCAGGCAGTAAAGTTTCATACGCGTACATAGATATGGGCTGTAGGCATATGTGATTACCGACCCGGTTGCTTCCCACAATCGGAAATTTGAGTATGCGGCCTCTTCTCTTCCAGGGAATAGGATTCCGCTAAGCGCTGTATGCAAAAACCCTTACGCGATCAATTTTCTCCTGATGTGAGCTGTACTTGTAATTAAATCTGTATAGCGAATTGAAATGACTATTGGAATCTAACATATGCTATAGTTCCAATGTGAGAGATAGGTTTCTCTCAATTTTTACAGCGATCGGACATTAACAACAAACAGAAATTTATCGACTGCGAAACTCTGGGGGTCTCTGTAGCCGACGTCAGCGCAATCAATACTCGACTTAAACTACTGCTGGTAGGTATGCAGTTGTGGAAAAATGTTACCATCCTCCGAAAATTGGAAAATCTTACGTATAATACCCACCGTTCACCTGTACCAGCCAGACCGAGTCGCAGAGTCCCCACAATCCGGATATAAGGAAGAAGAGCCACCCTTTATCCGGGGTTGGTTTCCACTTCAATAGGAAGATTAACACCCCCATATGAAGTAGAAACGCGAAGATCATGACGGGTTTTCTTCCCGTCAATTTCGTTATGGATCCAGTACAGAGTGCAGCAATCGCATTGATGACACCGAAGCAGATCATCACGAAGCCAATGTTACTGATCCCCCAAGCGCAGGAAACGAATGACTGTAACGAGGTAGCAGCCCCGATTACGCTAACAATGAGCGAACACACGAGGCGAAGATAATTGAAGCACAAGTTTTTCTGCGCTTACCGCATTGTAGTCTGCGAAGAGAAATGCTTGTTCCGCCCCAATAAATATGATGATAGGAAGTATCAAGAGTTGATGCTTCTCCTTTAATAATTTCAGAGTCACCGCCAATAGTCGCAACCCCGTGAGTCCTGTAGCACTGCCAGTTCTCCCCCGATCGTATCTGAAGGTCGCGAAAAAGTTAAAAGAAAAATGGTAGGTACCATACTTACATATATCGTGGATTATTCCAAGTAATGTTGAGTGGCTGACAGATTAAAACTTATTTCAGGACGTATATCATGGAAGAAGCGAAAGCACGGATCAAGGTGTATGTTTGCAAGATCTGTCTAACAGGTCTAGCTAGTCGGATTGACGATCCAATTTGCGAATGGTCATTTTTCACTCGAAACACTATCACTGGCGTGTTTCTGTCGGTGGCTTAATGCACCATCAATTCCGGATTCCCAAGTATGCCTGGATACCTGAACGATTTATGATTCGCGCCGCGCGAATACCGTACGAATCTATTACTTTTAGATAGACTTTTTCCAATATTCATATATGTCGGTATATTTGGTCAAAGATTTGCCACTGTCAGGCTTAGTTTCCCAAATGTATCTGCTTGCAGATTTTTCTCACCTCCCATATAAGTCTCGAAGCTTTTTCTTTACTCGCAGTAATATTATTTGTAGGAATGCAAAAGGTAAAGCATTGAGGGTTATTTACCTGGAGAGTGAATCGACGCCGAAAGCGACGATTAAGGAGGCCACGAGCATGCAAGCCAAGTAAATGCCGGAGATTAAATGGATCCGCTCCTCAGGAGGGCGTACTAACTGCGGATTTTCCGTCTCAACGGAAGTGACGCCGCAGAAATTCGCACCGCATGCTTCCGCCACGAAGCTGCTGTTGAGCGTTGTCATGTTGCTCGCTATCGAGGTATTATCGGACCCGTACGAAAGCACTGTCAAGTAACAATGAGGGCGTAATTACTGATAAGGCTTTCGTCACCATGCTTACAACCACAAAATGGTCTTCTCCAGTTAACGTGAAATGACAGATAATTCCAAGTTAAGATAAACGCCTGGTGTGTGTTTACGACGTCAAGCGAATTTCTTCCATTTACTCAGTTTGACTTTCTATCTTTGTTCGTTTTACCTGAGAATTATCTTTGAAAGAAATCAGCTTTGGATTTTAGTTTAGGAAGGATCGCGTTTGCACAGTATTACTAGAAACGAGGGAGAGTGATGGGTGATGAACATTTGAAAGTTAATAGGCTGTGCCATTCTAATCTGGGATCTCGGGTGTAATGATCAACTTAACTTTTCTACTTTAAGGCTCGATGACTGAAGTAAGGGAGACAGAGGGTTGTTGCCACGTTTTTCTTTGATACGATAGCAGAAAAACGTGGAATGTAAAATAGAGGGATACCTTGGCATCGATCCGATAGGGGCTCATGAATAAACTGAGATAAGAATCTCGATGGCTCAACTAACTAAGAAGAACATGCTATTACATCTTCGGCGCAACTCCTGAAAATCGAAATTGTGCCGCAGTAAGTCACGCTCTTCACAATATCCCCCACAAGTCTCATTCGCTTTACCATTTAATTTTCACCCCATCCATTTCGCTACTTTCGCGATCGATCCGTGCAGTTTGCCGCCAGATGGTTGCTTTGTTCTATTGAGATATCCTAGTCAATTTGAGTCCCGTCGAGCAAATGAGTTTATTTGTGAATGGAGGATTCGACGCGAAATAGGGTACAATAAAATTTACATTGAAGGTATGTACAATACGGTCGAAAAACTCGCATTTGACTAATAAATGAACTTTTCCCATACGGTGAAGCACGCGATCGCGGAAAAGAGGGTTCGTGCCTTGTTTCACGCAGTTTTAATACTCATTTTCTCTCTCTGGTCATTAATGTTACTGCACGGCTGTTTCGCCAGTCGATCGTGTCTCATCGTTTCTGAATACCTATACCCGCGTAATGAAAACTCTTATCCTCGCGAAACCACGCGTAAACTGATAAAGGCACCAAAGGCACTCTCTCTGCTATCTACGCGGCCGAACCTCTATCGGACTTGGAGCTTTTCAGTTATCCGATGAACCAGGATGCCCGATAAAGGAAGATAGATTCACTCGAAATTCCATTCGTCGATCACACCTTGCGGATATGCAGGAAATTCAAGATAAATATATATGTATAGTTATATCTCTAATGACATTGAGAGATTAAGAAAGCGAAATTTTGTGATAATGAGCTTGCGATAATTTAAAGCATTAATTATAAATACTCAGTTTTCTCTGTCCCCCATTTCCACAGGATTAAGATATCAAATTAGATTATAGAGGCAAGGTGGAAATTTTGACAGAAGGCGGAATAAATGTTAGGAACACGGTCTCAGAATTATTAATTCTTCTTTAAGAAGTAATAAAAGCAACTCGTAAAGAAGCGTCTCACCTGCAGAGGATATTAGATTCCCCCAGACTTGTGCCATCTGGTAAAACATAAAGAATACTCCGAAGAAGCGAGTAACCAGAACGTCCGATGCCATATCGGAGATTGTGGAGTAAGCTTCCGCTACAACAGTAAGGTAAGTGCATTTTGCGCACCAGAGTGGTCCCGCACCAATGCCCAGAAATAGACCAGCCGGAATCATCGTGTAGAATTTCGGATAAAACTGTGCCGCCATGAATGGTACGTAAGTCAATATCGATAACGCTATTGTCCATTTACATCCAAGCCAACTGAAACGGTTCATAAACGTGTGCTCCTTCAGATTACGGGATTAGCAACTTCGAATACTCCTCCCATCCTTCCGATCAATACCACTTTTCTGTAATCCTAGCTGTGCCACAAATTGACTGGTATCTCCCAACGCGTTTAGTGCTCTCAATCGCAAAATTCCCTTACAACTTCTCCCCGGTTGTGCATTTAACGGAATCCAATTTCCAGGCAAGGTAAAAAGTTCATGTATAACAAAGTTTATGGCTTGAGCGGGGGCGGTGTATCTCGCACGAAATAGAGATGCACATGGAGTTTTTTGGGTATACCTTAATTACCTACGCTATTCTACAATTTATTAAATGGCTGACTTGGTGAATTTTATGTGTCGTTTCGTGAATGCTTCTCGGAAAGGCCGCGTAAAGAAGCTTACGGCTCTCTAGCCGAGGCATTTTTCTTTTCTAAGAAAAAGCTGTAATTGTCCTGGCTCTTCGTTGCAACTACAAGTCCCCTCGGCGAGTACTTTCGCCATTGCGTTGTAAAACCAGACGGACGGAAAAAAAGGAATGCAATAAATTCTGGGACTTTTTTTTGCGTTATCATTAATAATTGTTATTGCCGCAATCCACGTCGCGGAATATACCTTGGGAGTACTACATATCGTCAATGTCGAGACGCATTTGCTTCTCCGGTGCTCTCGAGTCTCTCGAGGCAGGCGGATCACGTGCATCAGAATCCAAAGAAACCAAGAAGTAAAAGGGCACCCTCGGGTATACACACAGACACAGCTCTACAAGTTTTATCTTGATTCGAAATCGAATTGCGATTTTTAAATATCCCGTCGAGTACGCGGTAAATTAAATCTCCTAACCAAGGACAAGCCACTCGACAAGGAAATGGCTATTTTCTCATTAACACCGGCTGATTAGAAAAATAGGAAAAAAAAAAGTCTAGTAACAAACATGCGGCAGTAATACTTAATTATACATGCACGCCCGCATAATCGTATGCATTTCCGTTAGCTACTTCGTGACTAATAAAGCGACACTGTCTAGCTTGCTCTTAATCGATCTTCGATCTCTCAACCCGGACAATCTCGATTAAAAACTTTGCGAAAACGTGATCTGGCGACAGGCGCACTTTTCGCAAAGTGGATGAATTTAAGCCTGGCGGCAGCCAGGCAAAGTGGTTTTTCGTGTCAGAAAGTAACATGGAAAAGGTGAACTCGCCTGATGATCAGGGCTGGCAGAAAAATATTGCTGAAGATGAGGCTCCCGTAGATGGAAGCTAGAGTAAAGGTGCCGAGAGATTGGTCCGCGTTGATCGAGCTCTGCAGATTGGTCGCACCCATAAACGCTGTAAAGTTCACCATGAATGCGACACCTATTATCAGAACGTTCCGGGTGATACGCCATCGTTCGGAAGGTTTAAAGCCCGTCCCCTCTGTCTGCACCTTCACGAACTGGCCGGGCTCTTCGAACTTCTCAATAGTCATCTTAAGCTTCGGGCCACTTTCAGGATTATGGTGCACCTTGAATTAACAGCGTGCCTTTTAAGAGCCACTTAGAAAGTGTCAGGCTAGAATGGTGGTGTGTGAAAAACGTTACTGCTGCCGACCAAGTTTATCGCTCACTTACTCGCAGGTTATTGCCACGATACCGTTAGAGAGAAGGATCACTTATGCGCACTTTTCCCTTCTCGCCTACAATACCACGCTCTTACGATGCCGACGTCGGACCCGATATCACGCGGAGCTAGCCGTATGAGTTTCTACTCCTCGGAGGGAGACACAGCTCGCATTGGCTCTCGTCATACCGCCAATTGGTATCAGTCAAGCTGTAACAGAAATCCCATCGAGTCTCTTATTTTCACCTGGTGCAAATCGTGGGATTAACAGACGGAATCTTGTGATTATCGCGACACACCTGTAACTTATCAGTTAGAGTTTAATTAACGATATACTTTTGGTAGCCAATGATATACACTCTCAAGAGGGTAATTTCATCGCGTTACGTCTTTTGCAAAGGCAAATTGCCATTGGCAGTAATTCGCTTCTGCTAACGTCTCATTATGTGTAGTAACAATGCATCCTGGAAACGGGTCTCGCAGGGAATCGCGATGCCCGCGAGCAGCCTGTTTGACTGCTACTGCCCTCCCTTTTGCCGTAATGGGCTACCTGCTCTCGGGTGTGCATTAAATGTGATAGGTCCTGGTCAATCGCTGCTAGTGTGCCTAAAGCATTCACATCCTGACACTAATATGTTCTTGCGAGCTTAATATGACCTCATACATGAGCACAACTCTACATACGAGTCACCTAGAACTCAAAATTTCTTATTCTTAATTACCTTGAATTTTAAGAGGAATTTATATTTTCGAAATCACCGTGTTTCATTCTTAATATCCAAATTCTTCTATCGTTCAGATCGTTTCACAGCATCTTCACTTTTTGCAAAACTTATCTTAGGGTATTATAATCACTGTAATTACTAGCTATCGGACAGGAGAAGCTAGTAGCAACAACTACAATGCATAATAGATAAATTTACTGGGATACTTAGCCAGCGGAATTACACTTTAATATTTGCAAGTCTGTTCTCCTGTGGCATGGTTACGGCGGCGGGGGACGGTGGCTTGTTACAGCCTCGTTAAAGTCGTTCATTGGTACTGTGAACGAGAATGACCAAGGAGCGTTATTACCAAGCCACCTTCGCCGCACGTGCGCTTCTTTATCACTATACCATCGATCTATCTACGGGCTTGATTCTTCTTTGTTAGATGTGTCGTAACATTGCTACTGGTATCGGATTAGCCAAAAGTAATGACGGAATTTAATGGACCATTCCGCTGTTTGTATCAAATTTCTCTGTATTTCTATGTGTTGTTTTGTACTTTCTAGCCAGATCTACTACGGTGACTAAGCTGAGTGTTCCAGATATACACTGTCAGACAATATTCTACGAACCAAGATTCGGAAGATAAACTTTCCACAGTTCCAGTGTTCTTAAAAAAAGAAATACAATTTTTATATAAAATTGATCATTTTTTAATTCACGTTAATTTCTCGTTTTTATCGAAAAATCCCTGGTATATTATAAACGCTGTGTAGATGCTCACTGTTATCGACCGAAATTGTAGCCGGAACACTTCGTGATCACTAACACTGCACTCTGAGAGATTCTATAGACAGTTCTTCTCGTTACTTCCTTTCCTGTGTTTGGGGCGTGATATCTCGAAAATGAATGGTGGAGGAATTCTTTGCACAATGTACTTTTCACTCGCAGGCACGATACGGATGTTTATTTCTTAGAAGCATTCCAAAAAAGCTGCCAAGTTTAGTGGAATACCGTACATTGAAGCCAGGAAACCGGGTGATTTTTGAAGTCGAACTACATTCTCGCCTCACGCCATCTTTAGTTGCAACACGTGCTGCATCGATCTATTCGGAACCCTAGGCGTTGACTCGTACAGAATCCCTGGTTCGAACGAACCAGAATTTAGGTGAAAAAAGGTTTTAGTCCAATTTGTGAGTGCAACGTTAAAGGGCGTTCCGACATTGTTATACACAATGCAAACGGTAGAATGTAAAAATGAAACCGTGCTCTTCTGTATCCGTGTAATATGGTGCTGTGCTTTGCAAAATATTTGAAGTGGCTTTGAAGAGAAATAAAAGGCTAGCGCTAAGGCAGACGTTCCAAAAGGAGAGAATTGTGCTCGTTTTGGGAGGGTTTTTGTTTGTACTCTAAACTCGAAAGCAGTTCTCTTCGCGCGAAAACAAGTTTTAACTGGCAGAGGACCACTGGGTCCTGTTGAATGAGTTGTCTGGCATCAATAGCAGATATACTTTTTTTTTATGTTTCTGTGTTAGCCGGCTGTGAATTTTGGGCCGTTGAAAAGCCACTTCACTTTAGCTGTGCCACTGTTAAATAAATATAGCGAAATAGGAAATAATAGAGAACGCGGAAAGTGAGAAATTTGTGAAAATTATACCTCTCGTTAATTTATTCCCGTTGCACACTCCTAGAAAACGAATCATGCTTTAATTAAAAAGCTCCCACGAAGATCGTTTTTCTATCTTGAAAACACTGTTATCCAACTAAAGCAATGAGTGCTTTATTTCAGCATTACGTCACTGCGTCGTTGAATATTTATGCTTATATAGAATCTCTGAATAATTCTCAAAGATTGTAGATTTTCCGCCAGCACTGCTCGTTCCAAGTTGGGAAAACGCGGAAATGTTTTACTCGCCACTATTGGTCTTTCCATAATCGGACAAATTTATCATGCAGAGAGAGGATGAATACCAACATAATTCTCTGAGAATATCATATTTCATAACTATTTTCACGCACACGTTTTAAATCAGAGCTCCGGCAATCTTGCCACTTTTCCTTTCGAGCTTGCACAATTTCTGACCGTGAAAACCATTGTTTGTCTCTGCTCCAAGGTTCAATAAAGTAACACTGGTTTTTCGTGGACTATACGTAAGAGCAAAAAATCTGTCTGCAGTGATTACAAAATCTTTCGAAAATCGAGATGCATTGATTCTGACCGACAGCAAAGTCATTAAGTAAAACGATACGGTGACCGTTGCCGAAGCGTGACGAGTTTTCGTTATTGAGCAAGGCTGATATCACGCAATGTTAGCTAGTTCCCGGTACCAACGCACGAGATTGCATCAACGAGCTCGAGTCACAAGTGTGCTGCTTGATTTATTTAATACGTATAGATAGCCTGGCCTTGAGTATCGGCATCCTTGCACCTTTCACGAGGTCCAATCGAACAGTACACATTTCAGGCACTCTGATACATTCTGAACATTTTATTACCGATAATTGTACTCGGAAAAAAAGGAATAATTGCACGAGATGATTCTAATTTATTTACATGTAAAACACGTACCGTCAGTATTCACTGCTAGTCATTAATTAACCTTCTGCACTCTATTAGAAAATTATACCAAATTGGATTATTCCATTTGAACGGTTCTGCTTGAGGATGGAAACCGGTGATAATGACAGCACGTTACAGGTGTGGTAAGCTCGAACAACTATTCAGGATTCTGGTTGGTTTGCCGTGAGCACCGAGCTAACACCCTAAAGACGAAAGAGCGGGAGGAAGAAGACGTTACGTCGAAACAGTGGAATGTTCGTCTTATTAACATAACCAGACTCTTCGTAGGAGTAAACTATTGACTGACTTTAACTATTATCCGCTAAATCGGCCAGTACTCTCGTGAGAAACCAACTTGACTGCTAAATACTGGGTAAACGGAAATTTGGATTCGACTAAAGCGTATACCTACAATAATGGGAATTGTATAACTTATAATTAATTCACCCACAACTTGGCAGGTATCCAATTCTAATAACATTGTTGAGAGTCTCCAATTCTCGACACTTAGTAAATAATGCAACGTTTCTAGGAACACTGTAATATCCGGGGTTGACGGTCCCCATTACCAGTTTTGCTCTACAGGTTGCAGCAAATGCAACTTTGTTCTCCGTGAATCTGTTGCACATTACGGTCACAGTTACGGTACCCCAATTACTCGGATTCCCGCGGATCGAGTTAATTATTCTGGACTGTATTACCACGGTGCTAATGGTACTTGACAATTTATGCGTCAGCAAGTCGACTTTGCCAAACGGTAGATTGTAGAAAATTACGCAATTTTTCCGCGTGGCCAGCTAGCAACTTCGTTACGACAGTAAATCGATCTGTAAATTATTGGCAGCCGTCGAAACGCCAGTCTCTGAAAGGAAATACAGCGTAAGGGGGAGTGTGCTTCGATACGAGGAAGATATTTCCCGAGCGACAAATTCATCTAACTGTTTGAGATTTCCGTGACGGCGCTGTTTGAACGTTTTCTTTTGTAAAGAAACACTCAGTAAATAAAAGAAGAGAGAGTATCACAGTGGTATGGTAAAAAATGACCATTCAGACGCTGGCTAAAATATTGGCATTGTGCGGTCGAATGTTCAATTTATCCACGAGCGTCTGTGACTAATTCGATTTCGCGCTACACATTGATTCTATTGGTATACCATGTCTGTGGATGAAACGAATGCCTCGGAAGGAAAGAAAATATTAAAAATCGATTAACAGATTAAGAGGCAAATTACAGAAATGTTGTATGATACGTTTTACGATACTGATGCCCGCAACGGTAATTAAGATAGCCGTGGATACCACTGGCAAGGATAATACCTGTTTATTCAGCTTTATGACGTGGGCGTAGCTGATCTTATCCTTGCAGCAGTTATCTATCATAGAATCTCCACAAGATAATATGTGTATTTAGAAACTGCATCGATCTCTACGTCACGTTATTCGCCAAGATATTCAAAGTCTTCTCTTTAACTTTGAAATCACTTTAAGAACCGTATTTTGTAACCCTACTGCCATGGAGAAAGACATAGACGGGGGCGAAACTTAAAAAGCTTTAATATCAAAAGTTTTAATCTGGTAGAACTTATCTTACTTTGGGACAATCAACAGCGCTGCTTGCCGAATTCGCTTGCGAAGAAGTTAGATTCGGAATAGTCCTTTTTCTATGTAGATCTATCTCTTCCAGATGTATCCCTCTACTCGCACCGACAGAAATAATACTGATTGCCGACGAAACCAACCAACGGATTAAGTGATCGCATTTCCTCCCCACTCTACTCATGCTTCTCCATTCACGCGAGTAGTATATATACAGGCTTATGGATGTTCAGCGGATCCATTATTGTACCAATCTTCCTTATCCTCCTGCGATACCTTCATTGTGAGCTTCAAAATATGATTAACTGCCCGCAAATTATTGTCGGTGTTTTATGGGGAAAATATCTCGCATGTCGATATTGGTAAAATCGGGTAATCACCCGAAATACAACCTGAATCGTTATATTGACATTAAACCGCTATTGAATTATTCAACCGCAAATAGTAAAACGTGTTTGATCAATGCTAACAGAGCACAAAGCTGCGTTTAATGGTAAATTATGAATCGAATTTCGGCTAAAGGGCTGCCTTGCAGTGCATGAGGATCATCATTATAATTATCCGAACATAATTATTCAATGAGCCAAATTTGTACTTTCGGGAATTTTCTCTTAATATAGAACAGTAGCAACCATTTTTGGCAAGGGGAACAAGCAGACGATAAATCATTCATCATTGAAGTGGTGTTAATTTAAATGCATGGTATGGTTCGTATACCTTATATTCGTTATCTCGATGTGGGTCAATCGCGGATATTCGAAACACAAAGATTATTACACTACAACGGCTTAAATGAGATAGAATTAATTGATATTCACGAGCGCAAAATAATGAACCAATAATCGGTCAAAATCCAAACCAAAATATCACGGTTTTCTACGCATATTCAACACATTTATCCACTTGCATAATATGCTGACAATAATAGTACAATCATTATTGTATTACATCTATGTAATCTTCCTCTTATAAAGTTTGATTTAGAGACTGGTTTTGACCGAGCTGGGTAAAAGTCAATGGCAGAACAGTGTCACACTACCGCTAATAACTAACTGGAAATTATCACAGCGGATACGAGAATTACGGTAATTAGTTCGCAAGGTATGTCACGGTTCCAGATGGACTATCGCCAATTATAGTCTATCCGTTACGTAAATTCTTCATTAACGCTGCCCTTGTTGAATTCTGCCAGCGGAATTAACAAGGAAAAATAAGAATCTTCGGAAAGCACCCTCTACTTTCGCACCCTTCGTCGACGATACTTTCGCATCCCTATCCCCATCGAAGCGATCGAAACAAACGATAAATTATGCTCGACAAGACGAAGGATTACACCAAGCAGGTAAGTGGAGAAACCGACAGGAGAGTGGGAATTGCCGAAGGAGCGACGTTGTCCACTCGAAATTAAATTTGTCCTCGTGACGCGGTATACCAAACCGAGAATTTCCCCCAAGGGACTCTAGGGAGAAGAGAGAAAGGGACGAAATATCGATCGCAACGTTGTGTTGATTAATTAAAGCCACGTGCGCTTCTTGTCAATTTCTTTTCTTGTCAATTATATAAAAGGCGTGTTCATTAATCGTTAGAATGAAATTGTAAATTAGTTTCTCTGCCACGGTACAGCGAATTGGGAGAGTGTGTTGCCAGTCGTATAATGAAATATTAGAATTCCTCTGAAATTCCGCGAATTTCCACCAATTTGACCGCCACCGTACAACAGTTTTATTTTTTGCCAGTTTCGTTCATTCCGTAGCATTCCGAAGGAAGGGCGATTACGAACCCTTCTCCTGGTTCGTTTCGTTAATCGTCTACGAGGGAGTACAGAGGAAAATGCTGAGAATTGTCAGCAGCAGAAACGAGTAAGAAACTTGATTTCGTGTCCGTTAGGTCGGTGCTATACAATTTAGCTGAAATAGGAACGGAATGGTACTCGGTGAAATATGATATTGCATTCTTAGCACTAGTATTATAATTCAGCGCTATCAACCCTTACAGTTGTAGGAATTAGCGGGCATAACGCTTCACGCGGAGCACATTCCCTTTAGACTTGCAGATTTTGGTAAATTTTCGCCGAAAACAAGCTAAAACGACTCCCGGATTTCCTAGAAGCCATGCAAACTGCATTCTCCGAGATTTTAGACCAAATGAAACTCTTACCACATGACCGGTAATCGCAGCAGACGATCTCCTAAATTGAATGCCACTGAATCCCTCTTGCATCGTGCATTAATGAATTTTTTTGCGCGACATTAAATCTCACGAGAATGGGTTGAATTTCAGTTGTGCGTGTTTTTCGAAGCATTAAGCCCGAGTTAAATTCGTAAATTGTACCGTATACAATACAGAATTCGATATCGCTTGGCAGACTCGATTAACGTGTTTCACAGATTACATGTTACTCTTAATACCGAATGCATTTTCACCATTCATTGAGAGAAAGAATTCTCTATCGATGACGTGGACGATCGACAAGTTACTGCGTAATACTCGAGTGAAATTAACAACTGTGGCCGGAGAACAAATATTTGTACCAATTGTTCTTGATAGAGGACGAAAGATCAAACGTTCATACGAGTCAGATTGGTGTATCCTTTTTCAATGCGGAGCTGTGGAACTTCGTCTGACCTTGCACAAGTGTTAGCGAAGTGTTTGGAAATTAAACGCAAATATAGATGGATGCATGTCCGCAAAGGGATTCTATTGCAACAGTTTCCAATGGGAATTCGAAACTATACACTACACGCATTCAGGATCATGAAGTGCTTCGCGGCTCTGCTCGATGAAACCTCAATCCTGGCTTCTCATTTTCGCGAACCACTCAATAGTCCTGATTTATCGAACTGATACATCAATGTGCAATCTCTATAATACAATTTTCATTTGGATTTCACAGCGGCATAAATCCGACTTCGAGTGGAATGAGGCGAGAGTTTGCTTCTGATTTACTTTCTCGTTTTAGGCAGAACGAGCAACAGTACAAGATCAATGTGAAACAGTTCCCGGACAATGAAATTGCAAATTGGCGAGTTGCGCGTGAGCTGCATACAGTGAGGATATATAACAACAGCTCAATTTCCAGAGCAATGGGAACTATTGAGATATCCAAGATACATTCCACCAATGAACAACGTCGCTCCAATGTCGCATTCGAGTATGGTCGAAATGTAATCTAGTCGTTATTCAAGCCGCAAATTTCTTTTTGCCTGGACGCGCTGAATTCAGTTTTTTTCTAAAGTTCACCTTGATAATTGACAGCGAAGCAATTTCAAATCCATTGTCACGTAAGTCAATTTCCAACTGACCCTTAAAGAACTACTGCGATGTCATACACAAATATACTTTTATCGAATTCTTTAAACTAATTTACCCAATGTGTACCGTTTGGCTATGACGTCACAACTGAATTACCTAATTTCAGAAAGCTGCATTTTCACCTTTAATTGCGATACTTGAGTTGCTACTGATTTCTCGCGAAGGCTTCAAGATTTAATATAATCTCGAGGCTCGCGAGCATTTTTCTGCTAAAGCGGACTCTGATTTAATTTGCAACTTCCCTTCGAGGAACATTGCAGGAGTAAATTGCGCAGCTCCACAATTGGAATTCACAATTTGTTAGCAGTGTTCTTTCTCTCTCTCTCTCTCTGGAAAATGTTCGCAACAAAAGCAAGCAGACTGTAGGATCGAAAACTCCAGCGAGCTAAAATTAGCACAGGAAGTGGTAACTGACCAAACCGACTTTTTGCTCTAAAGTTGCTGGGCCACAAGGGTAGCATCCCTATACGGCTGTATCAGCACTTGGACGATCCACAGTTGTTGAGGAATGATGTTCGTCCGACGGAACGAATAGTAGTGTAGCAGTAAATTAAAATGTTGCGACTCCCCAGAGGTTAGCCTCAGAATATAAAGTAGCAAACCAGTACCGCAGTGTTCACGAATAAAATCGCTTACCAGCTAGTCGTTTATTCAGTTGCACCAAGCACGATCGACAGTTTTGGATGTGAGCTTTATTCACTAGTGTACTCGAGTTCCCATAAAAGACAAGAGAAAGCACTATCGGGCGGAATACAAGCGTTTCATAGAGTGAAGTTTTTGCGGGAAATAAGATTTCCACACTCCTAACGCAACCCCACAATGTGAAATGTGGCGAATCGAAGAAAAAGTTAAATAAGTAATAAAAACTTTAGAAGCCACGCCCAAGAGGAATTCTCGCCGTTAAGTGGCGAAACTTTGGAATGCAAAAGCTGGAGAAGCGACTTGAGTAGGCAGGATTTCATCGCTACTCATCATTGTGCCTTTTGTATCACAGACTGTGCGAAACTTTCTGCCTCTCGTCAGCGAGACCGTTCGTGGACTGTGCTTTATGGACTTATTCTACTGGACCCCATTGAGCTTTATGAGACAGATCCGAGAAAAAAAAGGAAAAGTAAACAACTCCTCGGTCTGCAATGTATTCGAGTTTACGCTGGCACATTTTATGGAGATTTAGAGGGCCAGGAAAGTAAAGTTTATTCGTATTTCATCACGGCCTTTGAATAGAGCCAAATTTCAAAAACCTTTGAAAAATGTTGTCAGTTGGCCATTTAGATCACTGGCACAAATATGCTCGGCGATCTTCAATTCTTGGGTAAACTTTGAGTTTCGTCTATGAGTTCCACTCGTGCGCAGTAGTATTTCCTTGCTTAAATGGCAGAGAGGATGGCATCAAAGGGCATATATCCTTGAGGTAGGTTCGCGAAATATTGGACAACACTTATCCTCGCTTGTATCTGGTTGCTATACAGTAACTACCATCTTGACTCACCGTCCGCGGAAGTAAAGTCCAGCAAGTCGAGTGGAAGCCGTTTTGAAAAGGAACATCCTGCCAAAGGAGAAAATGACATAGTGCATACTCATGGGGTCATAAAGCTTCGCATGGAACATTGCTTGCTCTATCAAAGTGCAATTGAAAACATTGCCATTGATGATGCCAAAATTGCACTGCAAAAACCCACCACGAATTTCTCTCTCGCGTATCGCTGTAAAAGCTCTCATCTGACCATTCACAAAAGATATCCTTTTATTCGCAACACCGACGGAAGGAGGTAAACTTTCGTAAATGGAACTTCCCAGTGATAGGCAAAGTCGAATCGCCTGCGGCGGATCTTCGAGCAGTATAACTTTTGCCACTGTATGAGTTTGCTCATTGGAATATGCTGGAGATTCCCAGCTAAATTTACAGTTGGACGAACGTGAAACGGCTCTTCGAATTAACACGAAGCATAAGACAGAAAGGATATCATTTCCAGGAAGTCTTGAAAAAAAGCCTGCACTTTAGACATTTAAAAGAACAAGTATAAACGTATTTTGTTGCCATATCGCCGCTCGATTCTACGCGACCATTAAGAAAAAGAGGCCAAGTTTCAATGAAGTGGCACTCTTTCTTTATCCAAGCTTCTGATAACTGCTAGACGGTTCCAGATAATAGTGAGTTCCCAAAGCAATAATCGATTGCGGATCAGCATTTCAGTAGTATTATCGTATTTCAACGAGAAATAGGGTCTTACCGGCGAGAGCCCGGAGGGCAAAATCGCAATGATATCGGTGCTTCGGAGTACTGGGCCCGTTCGAAGGTTTTATTAACGCTATTGTAGATCCATGTTGTTATGAAGGCTATTAACGGACGAACGATCTCTTAAGAGAGGTGCGGCGGCGCTTCAGAGTTACGTGGTCGGAAAATCAAGAAGCAAACGTTCGATTTGCGATTCTGGTCATGCTGTTCTCTAGCTATGCCCGCTGTGTTCCAGTAGCTCATTTCTCGGCTCGACTGCTACAGGGTCTCTACGAGTCCACGTAACCCTCTGATATCCTTCCACTGGCTTGCAACCCCTTCGAGTCCAGCATGCTAAACGTGTCTTCTTATCAAACTCAATGGGAGAACGCTGCTAATTAGTGGCATCATGCCAAATGAAATGTAACTTTTACTCTGCGGGGTAGAATTAATCCATTGCAACTTTTTAAACGAAATGCAGCCACGGTTCTTTTCTCCAGCGGTGGTTGAAAGGTTTATTGCCGAACTCAGGGGTAGCGTTGCCACTTACTCTAGAGAATTGAACAACTTTCCCATAGTGCTGGCGATTATTTCTAGATTACACGCGATTACTCTACGTTTACTGGCTGATTTAACACTCCACTGGAAATGGAACACGAAGTTTATTACTTCGATGTGTCGTGAAAGTTTCAGCGAACCAATAATGAAAATAAGCATGCAACCGAGATTTATAAAAATATGGAGTAATTGTTGTTGCAATACCTCCAGGAGATTTGTTCGTGATACTTTCAATCTTGCAGTATTATGCTTCGGAAAATGGATTTTCCAGGAAGTTTCGAGAGGTTCCTGGCTGCACGCAGAGGGCGAGCCATAAATTGAGAGAAACTGTTGCTGGAGCAATTATTCATATTGGCCAAAGTTTTACCAGGAAAAATGTAATTAATAAGGTTGAAAATAAAAAAAAAGCAGGCTAAAGGAGAAGTGGCTCGTCGGAAAAGTAGGAATAAAGCCTGTCGGCTTTCGCTCGTAGCTTCGAAATGAGAGGTAAGCTGAAATAAAAATTGCAGTTCCTCCTTTCTATGCATATTTACCTTTTCCTGGACTGTCCGAGTATGTTGAAGTATTAAAACCACATGAAGAAGTCACAGGAAATGTGCGGTCCAAGTAGCTATTCTATCTCCTTCATCGGGAAAAACGTTTTTGCTCCGCTGCTCTCGAGATTTGAATGTTAAAGCAGAATAGAAAATGAAGTCTTCTGTGTAAACTTTAAAAAGACCTGTCGAATTATAATCTCAAACAAAACTTAAAAATATTCTTAAACACACCTAATATGTAATTATCAATTCTTTTAATTAAATATTACATGAAACTAGAAAGTGGTCTAGAGGGAGCATATAGTCTCTAGAGAACGCATTCTATAGAATAATCGGTAGAGAATGTAAAGTAGAATAGTTCGTGGGTTTACAAAGCAAGCGATCTGGGAATCCTAACAATGCAAATTACAAATAGACACAGGAACTCTATTGCAATGCGAGTAACATTACGAGGTAGCTCCGCGGGCAACGAAACCGCGGGGATGAAATTATTATCTACACGGGGGAGTAGTGTCGACCAGCGTGAGCTTAGCAGTGATTCAGTGGCTCTAACCCAACAGCATCCCATTTATGACTGGATCCGTCCTCCGGAATGGACAGCATAATACAGAGTTTCCCCGGAGAGTTTTGAGATATCGCAGTAGCTTGGTACGGCACCGGCACACCGGCGAAAAACACCGATAGCCAGGGAAGGTTCAGAGGCTCATTGTTATCCAGGAAATAAATTGTGGAGGCATTAAATCGGAATTTCAGATGAACGCTCAAGGAGAGACCGTTTACACGGGCAGACAAAGGCAGAAGGGAGACCAAAATCGCACCTAACAAACCATATATGTACTATTTTGGTCGCTGGAACCACTGGAACGCGCGTTCCTCAGGATTTTCCAGGTAAATGTTTCGAATAAACGTTCGAAGACCCACTGGAGAGTACGGAACTATCCTGATGTATTAATACGATTAGAATAGCCTTTTTCTCTCTTGCAACAGACAAAAAAATCTATTCGCAGAAGAAAGGTGTAGAATTCTTTTGCGGCGATTTTTGTCTCCCACGTTTACAGAACTTTCGGAAAGACTGCTTTTATCGGCATTAGCTTAGCGCATTTTACGCTGGCTCGAAAAAAAGCTCGAGGGCATTGTGTATTCCGTTGACGGAAGCTTGATCGAGTGGAGTTTCGCAAGTAATTAGAATGAAATTTAGCGGGGTATCCCGTTGACGGGAGGATATGAAGCGATGTTGGATGGGAAATTTTTCAGCCGAACGCATGCGGAATAACCGATAGAGTATTGTAACAGTAATGCAACCAATCGGAAATGAAGATCAAGTGAAATTATTGTGCAACATACGATTGACGTTAGTGCCAAGTTCGCACCTAAAGTAAAGGAGTAGTTCGCGCGTGTACCTACTTTGAAGCAAGGATCGTCAGTAGGATACAGCAAGCTCGAACGATCGAGTAGAATCACTTTGTGGAATACACGCGGAAACGTTGTCTTGTGTTCGTGGAATCCTATAAATGCGTTTGCGTGGGACTCGAAGCATCGGTGCTATGCTAAGAGCGCGAATGTCCTGAATAGTTAAGCGGCCTATGAGTCAATGTCACAAAGATTCGAATTTTGGAAAATTTGCCTGTATAATTTTCTATATTAAATTAAATATGAAATAATGCAAAATACCTCATGAAATGACTCTCTTCTGTGTTCTACCTATTTTCGCTGTTGCTTGCCATTGAAGTATAATTATTCTTTAATGCATTTCCGCACTTTCTGCGGTTCTGAAACCTAAAAGCCACAGTAGGGTGCGAGTTAACAGAGTCTTGAATAGCAGCCAACCTTTTCGTGCTCTTTTTATCGCGGTCTGCATTCGCGAGTTGTTTCAGTAAGAGTTTAATCGCGACCAGCTTCGTTCTAACGCGTGACGACACTTTCCTTTGCCCAAAAACCTTGCGTCATGTTCTTTAACTGCGGGCCTCTATTCAAGAAAGGATTTTTTTGTCAAATCGCAACGCGGCAATGCTGTAAAATATTCTGGGAACGCATTGCGAAGTAATTCTGGGCCAAAAAGCCTCCATTTAACGCACTTAGAACGAGCGAACAAAATTTAAAACTTTCATGTGAGCGAATTTAATTTTGAATTATGAAAACAATGAAAAATCAAATGTAAAGAACAAATTTGCCGGAAACATAGAGAAGCTCGTAAAGAACAAAAGTTTTCGAAAAAAATAAAAAGTGGAAAACGTTCAGCGTCTTTTCGTAACAATAGAATCAAAATTACTGCGAGTCCTAAATTAACGTTTTTTTAAGAGACAATAAACCGTGGGTTAACTGTGTTTCCGTCAGATCATTAGAACTGCGTCGACTACCACCTGTAACGCAACTCATCGCCTTGGGAATTTCCGAGAACGCTGCCAGGTGAATTCGACGAAGAAATGCGGAGAGAACGTTTCGAAAAACTGGCTGCAGTTGGAAGGAGCTGAAGAAAACCGGCCAGTGAATTTCACGAGGGTGAACCAACGACCTGGCAGCACGAATGTCTGATCGATGTGAGACCGTAACCGTGCGCATCTCACCGATGGATAGCATCATTTTTCGACTTCGCCTCAAATTGCGATATCCTTCGCAACAAAACAGCAAACCATGAATCGCTCTATCGTCGAAATATGTAAGTTTTGCCACAAAAATTCTTTTGAATAAAATAATAATATCATAAAACTCGTATGACTAAAAACAATTCTTAGCGGGAGCTCAACGAAACTGCACGTACTTCGTATTTTTCAAAAGTGTTCGTTGCAAATTAATTCGTAAGCGAAGCCAACTGATAATTTGCATGACAAATGCATATACAGTTAGTTTAATTAATTTTTTAACCTACAAGAACCTCGGAAACTCAACGCTTCCATTTACTCTCGTTCCAGTTACAAAGTACAGGATGATACTTTAAAGAAATATGTAGCGAGACCACTCTGTGACTAGGGCATAAAAATAATTCTTTGACAAATTTCCATTTACACTCGAGCGTAGTAAGTCGCATATCGTCAAGAAGTCTAATTTCGTAGAGAAATTTTACGAAACTTGAGTAATTGGCAAAATTGAGTTAAGCAAAGTGAGATTAGCATGGCAGAAGTCACGGGATAGTTATAGAACTGTCAGCTAAATCGTAATAGCATCCGAAAGCAAGACTGTCAGCGTGCTGTTCGAGTATGAAAACTTATGTTCCACAGGAAGCGTTGGAGGTATTTCGAGGAAATTAAGCTGACAGATTCTTTCAACTATTTAGAAAGTTCCCTGCTGTCCGTGATTTAATATTTGTATTCTACGTGGGGTATTTATTAACGGTGTTTACAGAGGCTAACGGCGACTAAACAAACTTTATTAATTAAACTTTCAACGTCACACATTACGAGGCCAGGTGAAACGCGATGCTACGTCAGTCTCAGAGACTCTGTAAAACACGACACGAAGCTCCAGCTTCTTTCGGAAGCATCTGGAGAATGCAAGTCAAATTGTCAATGTACCAAATTCGCCCTGCATCGATATATGTCACATATCATTGCCCGAGGAAAGTTTGGAACATTGGAACGTTGGAATTGTAGAAGACAAAGCTACTCGTCAACAGAAGCTTTCAGTCAGAAAGTTTTCGCTTACAGTCCGGAAATAGTCCGTGGAAAGGTTTCGAGACTAGGGCAGTTCGGTATAACTAGTCTCGAAAACTTGTTGAAACTTTCTCCGCTGCATGACTAAAAATCAATTAAGACTCCACTTTCCAGCGAACAACAGCCGCAGGGTACTATAAGAAATAATATTGCATTTTTCGAAACCGCTCTTTGAAGCTGCAGAAGAGGACAAGAGGGAAAGAAGAAATAAGGAGGCGAAATTATGGATATACATTTTGTACATTAATCTTATAGCTAAACCGAAAGTTATAATTATAATCGAAATAAACCAAACAGTTTCTCCGACTGTCCGTTAGCAAACGAAGTTAGCCATAATCCTGGAACAGTTAATATTTTATACTAACTTCATTTCCACGTAGTTACCCTCGAGCATTCGTTACTCAGCTTCTAGTATAATTTACAAGCGAGCGTGTGGAGAGAAAAATTATGCATGACTTCTGCCGTGGTTAAAAACAATAATTCGTATTCGCGTTTACGGAGACTCGCGTAAAGCTTGGTTTCGCATACACAAAGTAGAGTAACATAAATTCTACCGGGGCAACTTTATCGAACGCAATAGCAACATTTTCACTGGTCCCCAGCCACAATCCCGCGACCTCCGGGGCTCTCTTTACCTCCGTCGTTTTTCCCTCTGGAAAAACCGAATCGCTCCAACGCTTGCGGAGGGATAAATAACGCGTATCCGAGCCGCTTGTAAATTTTACCAACCGATTTAGTTTGGCAACAGCGCAGATTTCCACGGTTGGGGGGCTCTCTTGTCTGCCGTGTAAGTCTGATAAATCAAATGGTTGGTACCAGAACCGTTTTCCTCTTCGGCGTGCAACACAATCGTCCGATCGGAAGTCCACTGCAACCGCGATCGTTTTACGAGAGACATCGTGGAGTGGTACAATCCTATTGCAGTTTTTACCGGTAGCACTGGGTGAATAACGAGCTTATCTAATTCGATATATGATAACAGAACCACAGGAATCAGACTTTTTTATGCACTGCACTCTTGAGGCGTTCTCGGAAAAAAATAATACCTTGCTGTAGTTTCTATGCGAAGGGTGGAGCTTACTTGCAACATTCTCTAATGAATGCATGGCTTGCTTGGAAGTGGGTTAAAAAATTTACGCGAACCAAGTTGCATGCTGCGGCAACAAGTTAACGTGCATTATTCATAAGGGGTTAATGTTACACAAACGTATCTCTGTTGACACAGTGTTTTCGTCATCGGATATACACACTGCGCATACGAAGTCTTTGACGATCAATCTTCTCAGAAGAGGTTTTTCAGAGCGATATTTTCACAAACCCACATTTGTGGGAAAAAATAAGCCCCCATTGGCTACTGGGGCAAATTCACCAGGGCAACTGCATAAATCTGCACCCTGCGATCGTAAAACCTACGGTGGATTTGCCCGTAAAACCTGGGGCATTCCTTCGCTTTATTTCTCATGGAGCAATAAAAGCTTCAGTCTTTCATCAGACACGCGCCACTGGAAATTTGGAAAATAGAGAGTTTGATGTATGCGAGGAAGAAATCGTGCAATATTTCGGATTTTAGATCCAAGCTAGTACGCGATTCTTATTGGGAGAATGGTACTTCGAAATAAGAGTGCTCATTATGTTGAATGGAAATTCTGATGTTAATTGGCTCGCGACAAGATCTCACGGCGTCAATGCGAATCTGGTACTTGGATTGAGTTTATTCAACGTCAACCCAAGACTATACTGCTTGATTTTATAAAGAGATGCATTCTCCGGTATTAATTATCCCTCGAGTGAATGAGGTTTTCAATCCCAGGCACTTCCAATTTACCTCTGCTAATTTGATATCGAGACCCTTCGACACTCGTTCGTAAAGTAATGAAAAACTTTTTAATGCTGCCATAAAAGGACTTTTAATAAACTCATGGATAATATTCGCGTTTGGATGTGGGACACCTGGCTTAACGATACGAAACTCAAAATCCACGATGACGGTATTAAAGATACTGTTGCATCCAATGGAACCCCTTCGACTGATATTAAATTGAAGAATTATTGGAGAAGCATTATCGCACGTTGCACTACATGCACTGTGCGCAGGAGATTAAATTTCTGAATAATCACCGTGAAATGGAATCTAACGTAACTTACTGCCAGATTGTGCACGATCCTTCCTATTACGTGAGATTACAAGTAACCCACCTTACATTGGAAGCTTATGCATATACATAACTAACTAGAAAATACAACAATAGCTTCGGTAAGCACGCTTGAAAATGTCCTATTAGATAATTTCTCATTACACAGATCGCAAGCCCCAAACACGCGAAGCTTGCGCTTTTAACCGTGTAAAATACGTGCACCAGAATCCTTCACAATTATTACATTGTTCTCTTTCAAGCTTCCCATCACGTACAGCTGTGATCGAGCGATTAATCTGGGGCTATCCGTGCAGAACCAAAAGCAAGATTAATTCCAAGCAATAGGATAATAATCATTATTACGTTGGAAAAGTAGCGACAGAGAGCGATGCTACAATTTCTTTGTTGCCTATGTGTGGTCGACGTATGAAGATGCAAGTGCAGCGTACTGCATAAACCATTCTGACCGCGTTGCTCATTGTCCGTATAGCCACAGTATAAAGCTACTTACATTTCTTCAGCTAACATGGAATTGTGTACATCTATATGTTACATCCTCTGAACTGGCGCATACGGACTTTCTTTCGGTTGACTATCTCGCTCAAAGCGACATCTCTCAAACTGACTTGAAGATTTCAGAGTTTCGTATTATTGTGCCAGGCGAACGAAATCTCTTAGCTGAAATGTCAGCTTTCTAATCTATTCAATGACGAAGGGTCACGTTCTGACTAAACTATATTCTTTAGAAAAGAGTATTTAAAATAGATAGCTAAACTCTATTTCGAATTTTGGGCTGGAAAAGTTTAAAAGTAGAATTGCGAACAAATCCTTAGTTCTTATGTACGTCTAAGAAGCTACTATTTACAATTCTCAATTTTATGTTGAAAAGTTCTCGAGTTTGGGTTTTCTCTGGCGGAGGAACTTAAGGGTAAGACAAAGTCTTTGGTGATCCTTTGCTCCAAGATATCGAGAGACTAAAGCAAAGCTTAGTCGTAAGATGCTTTAAGTTTCTGCGATTGCTAAATGTAGTTCTTTCAAAGTAAAACGAAGTGTTATTGCCGATGTATCGTGACAGAAGATTTTCTGCGGAATATAATCTTCGGAAATATACGATTTTGAATTCTTTAATATAGAATAGGGTCGCTGTGTTTGGAGATCGAGATTTAGTAAGGGAGTTTTGCTTCGGTTTCACGAGTTACGTTTCTAAAGGAAAAATCCTGATCGACTTGTATAAGTAAGGAAACGTTCGTGTACGATTTGTGCTTGCTTTTACATGATAGCCTCTTTGTTATCTCTCTCTCTCTCTTTCTTTTACTGATCTGGTACATGGACGGATCCAAGCGTTCACTATGACAATCAGAACGCTGATGTCTTCGTCTTGGTTAAAAGTAGAACAATGTACGTGTCGACATGGCTACGATGTACAGTGCAGTAGTAAAAAATGTGCCCCGTTTTCGCGTTACTTGTCACGGGACTGCTCGAAAATGGTAGAAAACTTTGAAGATCTTCCGGTGGTCGCACAGAGGAGAAGACGTAACAAAGGAATCAGGAGGGAATGGCCGCTGTGACGCTCAGGTCACATTTTAAACTGCAGAGCAATCTAGTAATACACTCCGGTAATATTTTCTACCTTTCTGAACATTTGACAAATAATGGTGACAAAGAATATGGAAAAACAATACCCCAATCCGATGAATTTAATTAATAACATTGTAATAGTATTAATTTAATGCAAAGAAAGTGAGCTAAATTATATTAAATTAAATTAAATTAAATTAAATCGAATTAAATTAAATTAAATTATGATCCATCGCTATCGCATGTCGTGCATAAACTATTAGTATTAATTAGAGTGACGGCTCATTGTTCGCGGTGCGTCGACAACGCTGTTGGCAATATTTGTAATATTCGCTTATCAACACGCTGTACATAATTGTATTGCCTATATCCTTGCGTATACATAGGCACTTGACAGTGGAAACACGAATATTGCATCGCACGGTTTTACCATGAATATTGCAAGAATCCAATTTCTAAAGGTCCCAACATACAAAATTGCATTTACGTATAATTAATCTATAGCTACTTTGTCAAAGCATCGAACGTGATGCATATATGCATTTGTTAGGCTTATAGGAAATTTCATATAGTACCCGTGTGCGATTGAAAATCGTGGCGAGAATTAAGCGAATGCAAACGATGTTAGAATAATGATATTAAACTGCTGAGAATTTCTATCGATGGCAGGATAAAATTGAAAACCCCATCTGCGTACGACAAAAGTCGAGTGAATTAAATTACGACATTATTTCATTTCCCATTGTTATCTTGTCGGTATGGCATTCGAGTGCCAATTGTATCTTATCGAGTGCACGACCGAGTGTCCGCTCGCAGTATAAAAGTCACTCTATGATAATAACTGCCGCATAATTGTCGGAATCGTTCAGAGCAGAACTATGCATTCAAAAGATACCTCGCATAATCGTGCATTATGAATCTCTTAATCGCTTGAAACTCTGGTATAAATCTGACCATATTACAAATCCACAGTGACATTCAATAGAATGGTATTGATACAGAATTTGTAAGGGTTATCGTTTATCCTTGCCGACAGTCGAGTGCGATATAAATCAAGTAACTTCGGATTCACGAGTAGAATTCGTATCCGGTGGTACGCGAATTCTAAATGAATCATTAAATTCCCTTAATAAAAGCCAAATCGATGAAACGAGCACGTGGGTGAAAATTACGAGAACAACTTCGTAACAGTTGGCCCAGAAGATCACTGATTATGAGTTATCCAAGACTTTCGTGTTTAGGGAAGTTGCTGAGTCAGTGATACTCGTTAGACTGACAGAAATCAGTAGAGATCATGCGCGAGAACTCGTCTGCTGATTTGTGTGGTATCCACGGAGCGAGCACGCAGAAAATCCAGAGCGGCGGCCTGATAAGAGAATGCGCGTCGCGTGGGATGCTGGGAAGAGGGGCTGATGCGGTTCAAGCCGGCGCGGCGCCCTCGCTCCACAAGTTCCTTCAGTGTACGCGCGTTGCTACATTCGGCTGGACCTTGCTTCGAATCCAGTCCGCAAAACCGCGTCGATCTATCTGACTGTTCTTATCACTATTTATCTTTCCCGTTGGAAAACTAATCGGACTTGGTTGTCGAAAATCATCAACCCTTTCGATATGATCGATCAGCGAAAATTTCGCGACGCTTTCAGCCGCTAATTCGCGATCGGAGGGAAAATCGAGCAAGTGGGATTGTGAATAGAAAACAGAACGCTTCTTCGACACAGGACAGTGAACATTGCAATTGATTCGATCCCGATGAAATTCTGAACAGTGCGATTGAACAAATATGCGAATCTTACGCTGAATTTGATACAAGTGATTAGGAGGATTTAAAAGGTAGAAGATTTCGCTGCGATTAAATATTGATGAACTAGGGTTCGGTACAGAGTAGTTAGTTGATTCTTGTTTTTAAATACCCCCATTGCTGTGCTATCTTCGCCGCCGTTATGTGAAATTTTCGCGCACTTCGCGGCGCTTCGTAAAAGAAGCACGTGACTGTGGAAAACACGGGGTGAACGGTAAATTTCTAACGTAGCTGTCGAGTTAATTAAGACAAGAACTAGGAACACTGATGTGCAAAGGTGTTAATCATTTGCAAGAATAATGCGTAGTAACATTGCGTAAGGTTGTTGAAGATTTCATATGCAAGGTGCACTTAAGCCTCTCAGGCTGAGGATGGAGCTGTTCTCGTGGCATCCGACGAGGTACGGATGGACAGGAGGCAAACATTGATGCACAAGGGTAAGTGCCATAATCTTTCAGCACCGCGTAAGCTCGTCTCACAGGCCTTTACGAGGCAATAATTCTTTAACGAGACCACGAAACGCTCTCTTCTCTCTAGCGTCTTTACTATCGTTGTAACCACTGTGAGCTGAGCTCGCAAGTATCCTGCCACCGATAGACTCCTCTCATGAGATTGTGACGACCCTTTTATTATGATCCCGGTTATTCTTGCATTCTCCTCAAAAATTAGTTCCTCCTTTCTGCTCCCCAAGGATACGTTATCTGCACCTTGAGGTGGCTTACCTTCAGGAAAAATGAAACTTTACGGGGATATAAAAGGCTCTAGATCACCTTTCATCTTTTTGCAATGTTTTTCGAAAGATTGCAAACTATGCAGCATATGACTGAAGTTGGACGGCGCGGCATTCTGTTCATAGCTGCATTCCGACTTTTGTGCTATTGTAAATGCCATCCCATAGAATAGAAATATCTCGAATTTTTCAGCAATCCCGCGTTACTACAGCGCTAATTAAAAGCGACCTATTCTTGGTGATTATTCTGCAAATCGGATAAGCTCGAAAATTGATTGATTGGATGGTCGTGCATTCAACATACGCCGAGCGCGAAATCTACGCGAGAACCGGCACCAATTAAAGGACGATTGTTTTTTTAATTACAACATTTCAATGAAGGGCTAGGAAGGAAATCGATACTTTTCAATCCGTAAAAAATGTCAAACTGTAGCATTTCTATAAGGGAGATGACTCAAAATGATTGTAAAGAGGAAAATTATTAACCGAGAATACGGATATCATTTTGAAGCATTTTAGCAGAAAATCGTATTATATTTCGCATATTAATTCCTAATAGGACATTCTCGGTTGAAATCACTCATTATTATACTAAAATGATGGGCAAATTTGGGTGACCAAATTGTGCACCATTGTACTAAATTCAACTAGAGCAATTACAGGTAAATTGTCGCATCCTTTAAGGCTAGGTGCCAGGGTATACCACAATTTCCTGAACAAGACCCAAACATAATTGCATGTGAATTTCGACGGAGCTCGAAAGGCAAGAAATTATCGTGGATTTTCAAAAAAAAAAACATTTCCAACCCGTATGTACGCTAAAGGCGTACTGTTACCAAAGAATTATACCGACAAACCCCTGGGGTTAAACAACTTGCAAATTGTTCGCAACTCTCTACTAATTCATGGGAGTGTAGCTCTCACGCTTCGGCAACCAGTGGCAGCGAGTTGCGAAGCGTATTGTCAAATTGCAGCTATAAATCTCGCGAGCACGCGGTTGCATGCAAAATGCAACCGGAAAATCGTTCCGAAAAAGCAGTAACGCCAAGGTAGCCAGTCACCACGGTTGCGAAATAATTCGCAAAAAGGGCGTAGCTACCCACGCCAAATGTAAATCCATCCGGAAAAAGAGCAAACGTAACATTGGCCAGCAGTTTTGGCACTGCGCCGACGATGCATCGCATTTGCAACTTTGTTGCGGACGGCTGGCGCACTCCGACAAGTGGGCCGCGCGCCCTGCCAGACGATTTTCATAAATCACTAGCAGGTTGCACGCGATTATCCTCGGGAATATTTATTGCCATCCGCGAGTACTCACGATCCGCTTTTCCTACTGAGAAACGATTTATCCGGCCAGTGCAGCCACCGAGTTGCTCAAATTTACTTGGCCAGCCTCGGACATCGGAAATCTACTGTGAAAGATTTATGCAGGATATCGTATTAGAATAATTTATAATACAAAAATGGAAACTTGCAACGGTGATTTTAGCAGTAAGTCACTAACGACATTGTCAATTTGCACTGGAGAAAAGTTTCCTTTTAAATTAACACTCATTCATTTTAACAGGATTCGCGGTATTCTCAATGATAAATCGCGGTAGTGAAGGAGTAGGAAAGAGGGAAAGACAAATATACAGGTGGTCTTATCGTAACCCCTAATTTAGAGTCAATTGAAAGTCCCTCGGTGCTTCTCTCAACCGAGTTTGCAAGCTTTTAAATTGGATATATACGAGATGGGCGTCCCAGGGAACTAGGCAAAAGACGTGGGTCGATAGGATCAGAGACTAGTGCACTCAGTTGCAAGTGACTCTCCATAGATACTTTTCACCTTACCACTCGAGGGATATTGGATTTGCCAGTGCAATCGAGAATGGTAGACCCAGAGAGTCATTCGCTCACACGCAAAAATGATTATGCATCTCTCGTGATTTATTGCTTCCCGATGGGCCCATAGTCGCGCAGAGTGCCCTCAATATTTTTCAACCACAAAGAATCGAATTGCTATCCAATATCCCTGACGATATTGCAGCTGCTCCTCGTTTTTCGAAGAGAGGCTAAAACCGGCCGTTTGAACAACTCCGTGGAAAGTTCGAGTAGATAGTGAAACGCAGAGGTAATTGTTCGTGCAGGCCATTAATTGCAACCTGGTTTAAGCGGTGCTCGTAGTCAGCACTCTCGGGTCCAAATGTTAAAACCTGTTACCTGTTGAATCGCGGAAGCGCTCTCGCACACAACCAACTACCCAGTGATTCCGTAGCTTGCGGGTGTTTTCGTTTTGTCACGATTCAGCAACGATGCAACAATAGTCGAACGAGTTGCTATATTGTCGCGAAAAAAGTTTGTTCGTCGCCGAACACTTCGCAATAAAGAACTTTGACCAACCAGCTGTCCCCAACGTCAAAAACAGTAATACATGGTTTGCTTATCGTTCTCGTTGATATATTCTTCGTGAATCCTTTATTAAAACTCATACATACTACTACCTGCACACATGTGACACAATAACTACATGGTAGCCGAGACCCATTCTTTATCTTTAACAGTACCCACGCGCGTTGCTTATTTTGGCGGCAGTGAAAATTCGTAACAATTTGTTCAAGTCATTTGTTACCGTTTGTTCAACGGTGCGATTCCAAAATCTCGCTGGCAGGACAATGCATCACCCTGCAATATTAAACCGAGGCGTACCTTTCCCTTAAGAGTGTACAGCTGTTCTCCAAGGCGTCTCCGCGATAGACGCTCGCAAGCCACCTCATAACTCACGAAGAGCCGCATCTTTCAAGTTGTACGATGTTGGAGGTCGTGTCAAGTACGATTCGTACGATAAATCACGAATACCATCTGCCTGTTCATCCGACGATATCACCGGAAGAAAAATTCGCGGTCGACTGCGCTAGCTCGATCGAACTCATCTACGGTAAGTGACAGGTCTAATTCATTAGCGAATGTCACGATTAACGCCTTCAATTTCGCGTCTGTAATTAGAAAGCCCTAGTGACAGACACGAGAGATCCGCCAAGGTCCAGAGCACGGAGACAGCTAATCCAACCAGGCACGAACAAAGTAGATTAGAGGACAGACGAGAGAAGCGGAAAGCTCTCCTTTATGAACTGACTAAAATACGACTATGACTCTTGGACTGTCGCAGATACATATACAAAAAATCTTTAAATTGTATAACTCAAAAAATCTTGAAAGAGGCTACGAAAGAGTAGGTTTTCACGTCTAAGGTGAGGCAAGCATGTAATAGCGAGGATAAAGCTGCTTTAAAGAGGAACGATTTAAAATCCTTGCAAGCTAAACTGCATACGAAAAGAGTGGCGAGTTTTTCCCGATTGGGAAGCAATTACATGCTTCACTGTCCACTTCGTTCGAGCGGTCCTCTGAAATTGAAAAGAACACGAAGTTTGATTGAATTCAGCTCTTCCGTTGTCTGGGTATATACTGTCTGTCGAGATGGACACTGTCTATCGTACGTTACCGTCACGCCAATTAATCCTCAGGAAAGCTGTGCGGATGACAATCTCCCGAGACCATTCTAACGAGTTAAACCCCTGTTCCCGATTTGCGCGCGGAACTAACTTAAGTGCGGTAGATATTTTCTCCCAAATTCTGTATTGTTCGTTCTAGTCGAACAGTGATAAAAAAGAGAAAAAGTACGAGAAACTGAAAGAGACAAGTAAGTCAGTCAGTCGGTCTCTCGTCGCAAAAATCTCAAGTGCAGAGCATTTGTTAGGGAGGAAAAGAAAAGATTCAGTAGCGATTTTCGTCTTTCAAGCAGCCCTTGGCTCCTTTGTCTACTCTCGACAGGAGACAATTTTTTATCAGGTCCCAAAAGGAACTTTTTTATTCGATGTGAGCCCAAATGAAATTCCCTCGAGTTGCAGCAGACCGCGTTAGACTGCCAGGTCGAGTAACGCAAGAAAGATAATGAAGAAAGTTGATGGAAACGGAAGATTTCCCAAAGCGCGTAAATCGACGAGCTAATAGATCTCGCCGATCCCAATGGGCGAGATTGCCCTCGCTGTTCAATTGGCACTTGTAAAGCGAGTGTTTTATGGGGATGCTAATTCCCTGCTGGCACTTTTTTTTTACTTCGAGCTTTCCACCAATGAATGCAATAAATGCGCCAATAGTTCCTCACAGCTGGAATTTTTTCAACTGCACAAGGGTCGCCTTGGTTTTAGTGCACTCGAGGAATCCACTCGAGAAATCGTAGAATTGCCGCTGCGGTAGAATTGCGACCGCTCACGTTCCTGCACGTAAAATTGAGCCCGGTGCTTTCCCATGTAACGCGGGGGGCTAGAAACGGTACGCGCGTTTAAATTGCCCGTCGTGGGTAGCATACAATTAATTTTAACGGCAAAAACGGGCAAATGAATCTTGTCGGAACATTCGCGGGTCGAAGAGAACGGGGAAGAATTCGGTTACCGACAAAGCTTGAGAATACAATAGAGGCAAGTGCGAGTCCCACTGAAATGTGACATCTAAAACATAGTTGACCCAAATAAACACATAGTTGCCAGTACAATGTTGACTCGGACAAGGGAACGCGACGCAACGTTCCGGTTACTCTCTCAGCAGGACGCATACTTTCACTCGGGAATTTCTTTCCCGAACCAAGACAATGCTGCTAGCCGCAACCCGGTTCTCCTTAATTGAAACCACACTACCCACGACGATCAAGAAATCCTTTCAAGAGAATTCTACTGTCTTGCGGCCGAAACTGATGCTGTTTCTTGCAATTGTAACTGATGAGACCAGTTCAGCTGAGAAATGCAGCTGGCTATGAATCAACCAAAAAACCCTGTTTTCGAGCGAAACATAGCAAAACCACGATCTTTTCTCTTGACGTTCCTCTCAAACAAGAAACGATAGGTTTTCGCGACAGACTCCGGTGGTATGGGCTTCGAACTTGGCCTCTTTCCAGCAGTATTTTCTGAGAAGATTACGCTATTGAAAATGAAATTAGAAGTTTCTACTGCAACAGTTAAAATGCAATTTGCATTGGAGATTAGTTGGTATCGATTATTCATTATTTCGAAAGATCTTAAGAAGTACCTCGTAACTTATTTAATTATGAAATTAGGTTTTCGAGTTGCAACAGTACCTTCTTCGGTTCCTCTACTTCCACTTGTTTTATGCAAGCATTGTAAAGTAAATAGGTAGAATATAATTTATAAGTTGAGTTTCGGTACTTTTCAGTCTGACACATAATTCTATTTGATAATAAATTAATGCACACTCTGGCAGATTGCGTTCATACTTTAATGGAAGTAAGCAATATTTGAAAACACAACGTAAGGTAATAAGTTGCTGACTTTAATCAATGTATAACAGTATTAGTGAAGCTACTCTCTTGGGTTAACATCTATAGTTCCAATTGCAAGATCCTCTTTTCTCCCGAATGATATTTGTGTAAGTGAAGCGATCCTTGGTAGGTAGAAATCTTAAAATTGAATTTTCACGGTGTGTAAGCTCCAGTTTTTCAAGTAATACAATTTCGAAGTGCGGCAAATCTATTTGAGAGAACGAGGAAAAATGTTGATTTATCTGCACGGGCTCTGTCAATGTAAATATTACCTGAGATCGATTCGTTAATATTGAATTCTCGGAATTAAATCACTCGAGCTACTCAAATAGCGTACAAGAATAAGAGAAAGAAAACAGACAGTAAACTTTTGCGTTGATTCCACCTGAGTCAACGGACAATTCATCAAAAGCTAATTTCGCGCCTCGACTAATGGGATAAATATATCGGAAGATCGGCCAAAGAGAATGAAAGCTTTTCCCTTAATAAAAAATCTACTTTACGTGTGAATTCGTAAGTGTATACGATTGATACTGCACGTTGATTAGTTCATCAAACTTTCTCACAATTATTACCAGAGTTAATATTGGAATAGCAAATAATCAGGTTTCTCAATTTCGAGGATTACTCAAGGTACACAGTGTAGCGTTGAAGTACGAGCATCCTCGAAAATGAAGCAAGTCTCAATTAAACTAGCATTGTACACAAAGAGTAACCAAGTCTGATGGTTGTCGAACATCGAGGAATCTGGTAGGTAGCAAGCGGCGCCTTCGAGCTAGAAATTTTATTAAATTTGCTTCAGAGTGACCGAGCGTTTATTAAATGCCTCTACAAGTACCATCAAAGGTGCGAATAAAGCTACCACCGACTGAATACCTTTGCGGCGAGATCAATCGGTCCCTTGAATTAAATTTCTCCGGCAACTTTAACTGTTTCATACCTCATTTATTCGTTGCAATTTAAAATTGGGATTCTCTTTGCTCCCTTTGTACGGATCTCATTGTGAGTTTTGTCATGAATTTACGATACATAATAGGGAACCAGTGGAGACGGTATCGAGATACTATCAGAGAGAATATGAAACAAAATCTCGTTTATTATTCATATTTCAAGGAAACTCTTCCTGCAGAAGCATCGTTAATTGAACTCGAGATCGCATAGATTGAACATACTTCATGAGATGAGTCTCGTAAAAAACTTACCTAATTTACTTATTATGTATATTGTTCCTAATACATTAAGAGTCCCACAAGAAATTATTAGATTCTTCACTCGATTCATTGTTCTAAATGTAAATTCTAATTACCAATGAAGACTCAATAATTGTGACGTAAATTAAGGTTAAGATTTATAAACTGTTTATAACGCAGAGAAGTAATTGACAAAGTGGTTTGTAACAGAGCATCTAAACGTAAAAACTCATGAAAGGAAAGAAGCTCGCGACTGCCTCTGACAGACTGGAGAAAAGAAAAGAGATAAGAAGTCAAGGGATAATTTCTTAACTTTTTTCTTGGGACGTGGAATAATTTTCCTTGGAAGAGTCGCCAAGCGATTCATCATCTTAAACAATAGCACACTGAGATCGCCAAGTAGTGAAAACCACAGCACTCATTTTTTACATCGCGAATACGAAAAACAGCTAGCAGCGTGACCTCTTGCTGTTCTGTCCAACGCAACAAGAACGCCTAGCTAAGTAGGCATCATAAATCCACTCTGTTATCTGCAGTTGCTACTTTTTCTTCATATCTACCCCACTGTTACTAGCAGAAAAAATATGTGCTCCTTGCTCGCGTTGCGGTCAATCTTATTGTTAGTTCGTTTTCTCAGTACAAGATTCTTTCGTCAGTCGAATTATTTAGTTAATATTTCTCTTTATACTCTGCATTGGTAGATTTTACCAGTGGATTACACATTGCTTTGTACCAATGAGTGTCTTGTGTAATTAGTTCTTTAATTGGTTAAATCTCCCTTAACTAGCAAATCATCTTTCATTTACAAGGAAAATCTCGCGTTGTGTCTTGCAATATTAATGAGGTCGTTTGAAGCATTATTGTTAAGAACCCAGTGGCCTTAACGGTTCGTTAAATTAACGAGCCTGGTAAAAGGGGTGTGCATAGGAGAGTCGGAGAAACTAGAGAATGTATCGGGAAAAACAAAAGAAACTATTAGTGAAATCGATAGATTGTTCAATTCTATTTAACCAGCATTTATATACGATGTCTGTATCTTTTAGTTTCTTTCTAACTTTAATTTGATTCCGTACCCTGCGTCGTTGGCACAGAAACAAGCCATCATTTAAAGTGAATTTCACGAATTTCCGAAGAAGCGGTACTTTTAGTTTAATCAAAGTCTATACATAACGAAAGGAAATCCAAGTATCTTCCATTTGAATCCTAATTCTAAGAGATGTCTTTTAGTTATTGTCGAATTTTATTCTTTGCTGAAGGTCGTTGGAAAGAAATGACCGAAAATTGTCTCTGCGTAATGAGAGTTCACTTCAGACTATTATTCCGTACAAGCGCATTTACAGACCTCGAAAATTTTCATTACTGCTACAGTGATAATGATCCAACACCATTGTCTTTAATCGTTACCGTGACAACAATGAAACGTTAAGTGCATTCTTTTGTACATTCAAACTGTTACGATCCACAGGGCTAAGCTTCATTGCGACTAAATGGTACCCTTAATGACAGGGACATACAAAAATGCTTATTTAGAAATGAACCTTTTATTTCTCACAAATCACTCCCCATCGGTAGAAATATCGCAATGGCGTGCACGAGATTAATGCGACATGAAAATTACATTTCGCGCATTGCTGGTGCAATTTGCACGCACCTCCCTAATGAAATAAAAACCATTTGAGATTTAGATAGCAATAGAGTGCATAGTAAAATTGCAATAACGCGCGATGGGCCAGTAATGTAGGGATCAAACGTTTGATAGCTCATACAATTATTCCAAATTCCACGATCTCTCTTCATTCCTAAATTACATTAATGAGGAGATAATGTATGAAATATACCGAGCATTGCGAATCGTATCAGTTGATGGTTACTATTTCAAATATATTTGCAGCACGTTAGTTAAACGAGTCTGGTCGTTTTCGACTCATCTGTGAAAATTGTTGGAGTGCTCTGCTTTCGACATTACTGTCCCCTATTAGTTCGTATTTGATAACGATAGATTTGCTGAGGGATAAAATGGATTCCATCCCATTAAATATCCAAAACAAGATTTACGATTGCCGGAAGAAATTGGAATAAGAAATGTCAATAACTTGTCAGAAATATACAGGGTGAGTCAATGACCTTGCACCAAACTGAAACCACGTATTTTGGGGGTCAATAGAAGTCTAAAAGTCCCGGAACACAAAGTTGAAATCTCAACCCTTTCGGAATTACAGGGGGTTGAAATTTTAAGTTTTAAAAAATCATATCTTCCGACAGGATAATACTAGAGTCACGGGTCTTTTTCTAGAATGTGTGGGAGGGCCCGAGGTACCTGGAAAAAAATATAAACGACGTGAAAATTATTATTAAGCCACATTATTATTGATTTTCTCTAAACGGGCAAATTTCACGTTCATAGAAGAACTACAAGAAAATCAATAATAATGTGGCTTAATAATAATTTTCACATCGTTTCTATTTTTTTCCAGGTACCCTGGGCCCTCCCACACATTCTAGAAAAAGACCCGTGACTCTAGTATTATCCTGTCGGAAGATATGATTTTTTAAAACTTAAAATTTCAACCCCCTGTAATTCCGAAAGGGTTGAGATTTCAACTTTGTGTTCCGGGACTTTTAGGCTTCTATTGGCCCCCAAAATACGTGGTTTCAGTTTGGTGCAAGGTCACTGACTCACCCTGTATAATATATTCCTTTTGGTAGCTGAACTTTCAAAGATCTGTCGCCACGGGTAACTTTTGTTTTAGATTCGTAATTCACCAAGAGACGAACCGTGGAGGAAATGTGTGGTCCATATCTCGCAAGATGTTCGTGAAAAATGATCGTTGACCTCGTGATTTATTCAATGGAACGGCGAGCTATGAAACAAAACAGCATCGACTGGTGAAGAGATACGCTCAATGTAAGTGAATCTTCGGTTCAGCTTTTTAACACTTTTCTAACATACATCAGCCATCTATTTCGAAAATTTTTTCTGTCTCTCTCACTCTCCCTCTCTCTTCCTCGCTACGAAGAATGTTGAAATAACTCAATGATCAAAATGGGGCTTCCGTAAGCCCACAAAGCGATTTTGCGAAGGAATTCAATTACTGGAGCGGCCTGTGTACTGAATGGAACCTACTCAATAACGGAATAGGTTTCCACGAGGCCATCCAAGTTTGTCAAAGTACTGACAGAGCGTAGATCCCAATTCGACGAATGAAAGTTTGGGTGCCAATCTTACGACAGTTGTAAGAGGCCACATTTTTTTTTTTTTCGTAGCTCCATCTAGAAGAGTGATGCTTATCCACTTCTCGGAGATTTCCTGGAGCACTGCCAATTTTCATTTTCTCCAAGCTTCCGGCTATAGAAGATCTCCCATAGAGCATTGCGCTTGCTACCAGCCGTGCACACGCTCTACTAATTCTCGGGACTAAAACCACTCCGTTAATTTCTCCCGTGTTCAATTGAACCGAATAGATTCGAACGGTGCTCCAACGAACACGCGCTACCCCGAAGAATGTCCGTCGCTAATGAAAAGTGGAATGGCCAACTCTACACCCTCGGACCCTAATATTTGTCACCGTTCCTCTCGAGTGGCGTCCTGCGGCCAATTTATCCGTCCGCCTTTGCGCGCGCGAGAACGGGCGAGCGCGATCAGTCGTCTGATCCTTGAGTAATCGTTGTTTGCGATACTCACGGACCGAGAACCACATGAAACGAATCAGAATATAGGATCATAAGTTTATGGATACTTACGAAATATACTAATACATTACATTTCAATCTGGCTGGTAAACCTGCTTATTTGGCGGCTCTATCACATTCGTTACCATTACTTCCAGAGGTTCAATTGCTTATAGAGCAAAATAGATGGTCATCTTTGAAAAATTTGACGTATATTTTTATTCTTCCGAAATTTTACGAGCGTGTTAAAATTCATTGCGCTTGACAGTTGCGTGAAATATGAGAAATTAGCTCTGGCACATTACAGCTTGGTAATGAGTTCAATTTTATTAACCAACACAGCTCTCTCCCTCTCTCTCTTTCTCTCTCTCTCTCTCTGTATACAATATGTCTCTTACCTTTTTTCACCTGGCACGTTAATAATTTCCCTTCAACGGTTAACTTAATTTTACTAGCAGAACGCATATAGTAGAAATGGGCGAAATTCATATTCATCGATAAATTAAACTTGGCAAGCAACTAATTCATTCTTCCTTCGTGAAGCCGGCATTAAGTAGAAATGCAAATTGCGTTCCGCTTTTTAATATAGTTTTCGACTAACATTTTCATCAAATTAAATTCGGCTGGCTCGAATCAGCGGCATGCTTTTGTGATGGCAATTTTCACGATTACTACTGCAATAAGAATAATACCGGTAATATCGCGAGAACAATGAAAACAACTTGAACCATCCGGGAGGCTTCGCTTGCGCGAAATTGGCCAATCGATTCGTACGAAAAGTTAAGCACTTGAAAAGTGTCGGTGATGCATACTGTCTCTATGACTATAGAAACACACTTGAGAAAGGAAAATTAAGATCTTTCATTCAAGCCCAAAGGTGGGTCGAATTTTCGTCTGGTTGAGTTAATCCAAGAAGAAAGGCGGTCACAGATCGAAATCCTAGAAGCATGTCAAGATTTTATTGACCCCTGGAGCATATCTTCCAAGTTTTGCGCCACTCTATCTCTATCACAGTAGCATGACGCGAGCGTGGTATCGCCGCAATCACGGCGCTGCTGCCAGGACAGACTGATAGCGAAGGTCGCAAACTACGACCTACTTGTTTCGAGACAAAGAAATGGACCCATCAATTCGTGGCCAGTCACCAGAGACCAGGAGAAACGGGTCTGGCACGTCTCATAGATCGTTGGCTTCACGCAAGGAAATATAGATGTTTCTCTTGACACCAACTGGCTGTTGCTACTAATGAAGGATGCGACTGGCTGACTCAACCAAAGTGGTGCAACGTGCAATTCACTTAGACCCGGACGAAATTTGGTCAAAGTCCTGTTTGACAAGCCCTCGGCAATCCTCAGGACGTTTTCTACGTTGTGCAAGGATCGTCGCTCAAAGCTGATGATTCCTGGCATTCCCAGTAATTTTGCAGCCACAGATCCAGCGTGGCGAACCATTTAATTCGATTTAATGGACATTGTGATATATTGCGCGGACAGGAATCTCGCTTGTTTGCGCGATAACCCGCACACTTGCGAAGTAATTGTGCGAATGAATCTAAGCGTGGGTTATACGATGGACCGTAATATCCCTGCTGGATAAAACAGGGATATCAATCTTTCGAATGGACATCTCAAATAGTGTTAGAATTTTTCCTGATTTCTTTAGCCTCCTTTTTAATGTGTGTTCAGTGTCATGATCCATTTCAAACCTGAAAGCTATTGTTCTTTGACCAAAATGAATCTGTGATGAATGATCGTGGACTGTGCACGAAGATGGCCTTTGAAATTTCCAAGGCATCCCTACCGTATCGCATTATAGTCAGCAACCGGCATTGTGGAATAGATATCAGACTCTGACAGTCATCAAAAACGCATCAAACTAACGGCGAAGTGCACGCCAGTCCGGGATGCGCGTATCTATCTTACAAGGCGCATATCCGCCTCGTGAAAGTTTCTTATCACGTTCTCTTCGCAAACCGCAACTTGTTACATGTATCTTTATCAAGCTCACCAACACGATACTTGGGAAACTAAACTGTTATAGTATGTATCTCAGCATCTGCGCTCGAAGAAACCTCGCAAAAACTCAGAATGGAGCTTGCTAATGCACTGGTACTCCTGTTTCACTCACGAGAGATTCGCGATTACGAAATTTCCCTTAAATGTGTAAATTCGTTGATAACTATGAATCCTCTTTGTCACTACGATAAGTGGGAAAAGTTAGTATGCAACTTGCGAATTTATGTTTCAGAAGATGAATACTTTTGAAACGCGGAAAATTTGCATCGTACTAGTTTCAGCTCTCATTTAATTATCTCTCTCTCTCTCTAGGGTCAATAAAAATGGAAGGAGTGGAAGTCGGGAAGCGATTCTCAGACCGTACGACAAAATTCGTAGAATTAACGAGATTGCAGCGGAACGGAGGGCCCAGTACACGGTCAGTTAATGAAACGAAATTCTTTAATTTCGAGGGTCGTAGTGAACGAATGCACTTCGTTTATTGGCTCTTCTTGAAAGTGTACATTGCACTCAAATCTCTATGGTAGACGAGTAGACTGTGCACAAGTATTGCCAAGAGCAAAAGCTGATACAACTACAGCTGACACTCTATATCTAATTAACTCCAATTCCCAGTTCTCGTCGTAATTATACCATAAGGAGCTCAACATTGTTCTGTTTCATAATGCCAGATCGCACAAGTAGAACGAATCACGAATTCAATACTAAGTAGTAAAGCCGCGTAGTGAAATTCCTGGCCTATAGAGTTCGCCCGGATTACGCTGCTGACGTACTTGCATGATACATGAAGCCGAAGGGAAGATCGATCTCTATTGCTATCATTAGGGGCGAAAGCCTTTGATATTACAGACTTCTGTTTTCTGACGAACGATACAATCGATAACTTGTCTGTCGCCGCAAATAGACAAAAAAAAAAGAAAAAAATCGGAGAGGAATATTACCTCCCACTGCGCCTGAGAAGATGACTCTTCACGATCAACTTGTGCCCTGGGTATTCCCAGAAAAGCAAAAACTAGACACAAGTGTCGCATTATGCTCCAATTGATTTGCTATCCTGAGTATTATCATAAGAATAGCTACACAAGCTCTCCCATTGTCCTGCATTATTCTGACAAATGAGGAGCGAAGTGACTCGGGGTAACAAGAAAGCCCGACAAATGCGAACCTTTTCAACTTTCTCCAATTGCCGGGGGGTCAAGAGAGAAAAATAAGAGAAGATTCGTCAGCTTTGGCCTTAGAACCAGCCTCTGTTACAACAGCAGAAAAATACATAGATACTCTTGCAGCTGCACTCGAGACAGTATCTGTTTACTTCATTTGTCAGGTAGACAGGCGCGGAAAACAACGGGTCACAATTCCTTTCGAATAATTTCTCTCGTTGGTCGAGCGTGGAGAATTTCCGCGAGAACGAACCTCGCGGCTAAACAAAGTGGAAAATTAGTCGGTACGATAAAAATGAGAGAAGTGTCATCTCATCTACTTGTATTTCCTTGACAAATACTATAGGATACATTTATCGATTAGCTGCACGTGAATAATGTAGGACGAACAAAGTTCCAATAAAAAAGAGAACGGTGAATAATACGACCGTAGGAATTGGAGGAATGGCAAGTTCGTTCCGGATTCTCTATGTAACCATCCGACTTTTCGACCCGATTAATGCCCCTCCTCGAGAAACACTCCACACTTTCAGTTGGTTTTTCCAGTTAAACCGTAAGTCTTAAATACGAAAGAAAGTGGTTGCTCTTGAGTTTCTGATCTGATGCTTTCTGAATGATACTTCCAGAAGAATTTTATTGCGCCTGCGGTTCCTTTGCAGCTGCCATAAAGCTCCTAAGGTTGCTACCTTGCAATACATAGCCCAGCACTTTTCACTGTTCCGCACCTTAAGAAGCAAGAGCTTTCGAATGCAACTTCTCTTTTCTCCTATTTCTGAACCAGCCTTTCACTACAGCAATTACTATTTCGGACTCCGGTTCCGAGCACACAGACATCGACCGACCAAGAGCGGCGCTTGATCCAGATACAATATCTCCCTTGAGGGAAACCCTCAGTCGCGGGAAATCAATCAGCGGATCACTCTTTAAACATTGGATCTGTATAACACGGCCCGCGAGAAACATTGCAGGAATAAAGAAATATTGGCCCAGTGGTGCCGATCCTGCGTTTGATCACGAGCTCGAACGACGATGTGAAATGTAAAGTCTAACAGAAAACTCGTACTTTAGGATCTGTGAGATGCTTTTTCTCCGACAGCTGACACACTTGCCTCTTTCGGTTGACTCTTCGCAGAGCCATCCAACGGCGCGTCAGGAGTCTCGTGGCTGGGATTACCAAGGCGTAACCGAATTAAGTGAAGCCCGTGTGTACTCATTCGAGCTCTTGCTGTAGCGACCATGCAACAGGCGCTACACAGTATACCCTCTCAAGGTACATGCATCATATATCATCCGACTAGTGGAATGTGCCAAAAAGTAACTGCGAAATTCCCTAACTCGTTTCGTCAACGTTGTTTGTGTCTTCGTCTAGCGTTATACTATTTCAACTGCAACTGGAACGAAGGGCTTTTCTTTGTCTCTTCTCGCCGGCTTGCTTTCTCTGAATGAGGATGGTAGTTCGAGGAGTCTAACTGTGTGAGAGTAGAGTTAATGGTGTCTGAGTAGTTTCACGCACCATTTGCTAAGGCTAAACCTCGCTGGCATCCAGAATACACACAATATTCCAAGATTACTCGGAACCCTCTGAAAACTCGAGAATGTCACATTAATTCGAGGCATCTCCCTTGCATAGTGTACTTCGATGAATCCAGATATCTTACGAAAACAAAATATGTACCAATAAAGTTCTATGCAACGATTATGATAGAATTTCAGGCGATATCACTGATGACGTGTATCGAATAAATATTATAAGTTATCACACGCAAGTGTTTAATAAGATCACAGTCGAAATACTGGAATGCTTCTTCGGAAGGAAAGTTTGAAATTAGTTGCCTTTAATGGGAAAAGCCTGTAAACTCCTATCGTTTAATATGATCCTATTTGTTACGATAAAGAGAGTGGTAGAAATTCGAAAAAAACACGACTGAGGGATAATTAAGTAGCTTGATACTGTGCCAAGAGTGCTGAGCAACTGTTGGTATATAATCCCCGCGTCGTAGCCGAATGAAACATTGCTCTTATAAATCGCTTTAATAGCCAGCCATGTTTTACTTCTTCGAGCCGCACCCAAAGACAAAAGAGGCTTAAATACCGCGAGACGTGAGAGATGAGAGACCTTGATCTTGTAAAAAAAAATATTTGCTACCCGCAAAAGAACTCACTTATAAACACTCGAAAAAGAGACTCCTCGAGTTATTCGTCATTTTCGTCTAATGCACTTTTCAGGGCCATTACTAAAAACGGTCCATCCCGGTTTGCGAAATTGCTTTTCGGCTCATTGCACGATGACGTGGACGCTCAATATATCGTCTTAATTGCTTTCGATAAATTCTCTGCCTCGCTGAGCCACATTGAATCCATTTTGCGAAGCTGATTCTTTTATCGAAAACTGGGCATGTATATGTATATGCATTCGCGAATAACATGCTGATGAAGATCTAATTTCGTGTGCACAATACCTTAAGCTATAAATCGTTCTGTGTAAAGGACATTGTGACCTTTTGATGTCCTTGCCGCGACACGACTGCTCACGAAATCCTGATTACCGGGGTGTAAGGTGTTCAGAGCGACGTGGTACTCCACTTTTTAAGAAAGTTCTTTCCGAATCCTATCTCTCACGGCGGAATTGGGTTAAAGGGCTCTCAGTCAAATTATTCGTTTTTATCTGATCCCTTCACCTGTTAAACCTCCGTAACACTGCGACGCCGTGTATCTTGAGTAGTATATCTGATACCATCTCGCGTTTCGGTGGCCAATAAAACTTCACAGCCCATAAAATCTCGAGAATTAATCGTGCGAACTTTACGAGCCGGTGTCCGTGAGTCGTCCGAGTTTTCGCGATATAATAAACAATTTAGTCGGTAATAATGGATACCGTACAGTAATTTGTTCGCGGCTTCGGCTAAGTCTGTTTTCCCTGAATTTCCTACTACGTCTCCGCTCGTACATCCAACACCTGGAAACGATTGCGATATCAAACTGTCACAGATTAACGTGAATATGACAAATCATTCTGACACAAATAAACGACTGCTTCAATTTGTCGCTGAAAAACTGTGGAATGAAATTTATTCGCAAAACGAAACAAAACTGCTTTAACCACTTTGTCAATCGCAAACATTTTGTTGTCAGTGGTTCAGTCGACACGATAATCCTCGCGTAATTGTTGAACGAGACCTGCAATCGTTCCGCGGATGTTAGAGCAACCATCAAATTTCATTCGGCTGCTGACAATGGTGATAAATCAGTGGTGAAAATAAAACTGTCGGACCATGCCAATATGCTGACCCAAGAATTGGCGGAATGCCATTATGTAAGCACCGTCAGTCTTCCCGTCTGCGCGCGAAATTCGTAATGATTTATAATCGGCAATACGCATATTCAAAGAGACACCCTTCAATCTTGAAAACTGCAGCGAAAATGATCGATCGAACTGTTTGCGTGACGCCTCACGATTCGGGTCATGTCGACTTCCCATTCGCCCTTTGCAACTTTGTCCCGCTGACGGTCGTCCAAGTGGCAGGGGTTTTCAAAATTACACTGACCGCTTTAGATTTGTGTGCGGGTCACGTATTAAGAAAGACAGCGCGTGCAATCGAAGAACGATTTCCAGTCTTTGAGTGAGTGAGTCAGATGTGAGGCTATTCGAGTGAAAAGTCATTGGCACCGCAGCTGAGCGAACATATCGAATGGAAAGCGAGTAGAAAAGGGATGGATCTGCGAAATTAAAATTCAGGCAGTGCTCGCGGGTAACCAATCGCGTATGCCACTAGACCCGACCCCATCCGCGTTTGTCTCAGCTTGCACGAAGCATACAACGGAATTGCACTGACGCATACATTCCCCCCTGACAACATAAATCTCGAAGCAAAATTAATATCTCTGTCAAGTCCAGCTCGTTTCAATGGATTGCTTGGAATATTGTGATAAGTCTCACGGTGATCGGCAGCCTGCGCGAGATAGGATAAATAGGGTAGCCCGTTAATTCATGCTAATTGCGCGCTCGTTTAGGCAGTGTAATTAAAAAGACATCAATTTTCATCAACACCCGCTGGATACCCGAAGGGTAACGCGGCACTGTGGTCACAGGGGTTCAAACAGTGTCTATCTCGCGAGCTTAAACAATTAATTACTTCTAGTGCAAACATTTCCATTGACCAGGGAAAAATCGCGTGACACAGCATTAATTATGCGAGATTATGGCATGGGGTTAGAGGTGGTTGAGAAAAAAAAATTTATCGAGTCCTTCCGTGCTGAAAGAGATTTACTCGAGCCAGAATTCCTGATAATAATTCCAGTCGAGAACTAGAAACAGCTGGTTCAGGCTCTTGCCACCTACCTACACGAGGGGTGCCCGGAGAGCGAAAGGGGAGGAAAAAGTGATGACTGTAATTAGTACTTATAACCGAAAGCGATGGCGGTCGCATTCGTTGGGAACAAAACGAAACTGTGAATTAGTAGCACTTCACGATTTCTAGACAGTTATTAAGCGAATGATATTAAAAGGGAGCTTACGCCTATTAATAATATAGCCTGCAAATTCTGACTTCGATTACTTTGCGACAGCACCTACTAAATCGCGTATGAAATAGCAATCGTTTGGGAAATTTCGCGAATGGATGCATTTTGCGGTAAATCGATGCGATTCTCCAATGTTCCACTGGTTGAGTAAGAGACATCTTTTGATCTTTGGGATGGAATTCCTGGAAGACCGTTTATAGGCACACCTCGTTCATTTAATACCAGGTCAGTTGAGACTTGAGGAGAGTTCGTAGTCGAAAGCAGAGTGCTAAGACTTACAGTGGCACTTCCAACAACGCTTCATTAGGTCTTTTCGGTAATATAGATGAAACGAGGGGGGTTCTGCTCCCTCGCGAATAAATTCCCGAGCAGGGCCAAATTGAATCTGGATACAAAGGCTTCAAGCGGAATAAGACCCAGTCACCTTGAGTTAATAGAAAACCTTCGGCTTTTATTCCCATATAAACGATGATTACGAGGATAATCGAGTAAAGCGCGCGTTCAGACAAAAATCACTGGCAAGCAACAGAGAAACGAGAATGAATCAACCAATTAAGACTCTATTATCTACCATAATATCCAATTTGTCGGGCTCGTCGAGTGAACGTCCATTCAGCGTTTCAAACAGTTCACTGACGTGGATTAAAATAGCACGCGTCGTGCAAAGTGTTGTTGACTGTGGTGGGTTAACTTATCAGTAGTCCGATTGAGGCTTAACGCTAAACAATTAAGAAACAGTTTTCACATTGTTCGACCACAAGTGTCTAGAGTAAACTATACATTGCAAATTGCCAGCGAGAACGAGAAGGCGCAGAATATATGCAATTTTCGCCTCACGCAAAATATTTAACCAGGTGCTTAAAGTTTCCTAACGAGTTTTATTGTTACGATCTTAGCAAGGGTTTGCTTTAAACAACCTGACCCATAATTCGTAGTCCGAAAACAGAGGAAGCCTTTAAACGGCGTTTAAAGAATTAATAAAGAGGTTTGTGCTATGCGGCAATCAAAAAGAAATGCACCAAAGTTAATGAATATCTTAACGGATGCAGGTTTCCGAGCAGTTCTCTCTGGTAAAAAAATTCGTGTTGCCAGTTCAGCTCAAAAAACTCCCGCATGGCAAAATTTTAGCAGCGCGTTAAATTTGTCACATGGTCTCGTTTTATTTCACCCGTTGTTTGCACCCACTTTCCAAAGCTGCAAGAAACGTCAATCCCAGGCAGCCCTCTCTGATTATCGTGGTATTAACGGTGTTTGCATTGTATCAGAGGAAAATTCCGAGCGCAAATTGTTCCAGTGTTAAAAGTGTGACGAATTCTACCAAAACTTTGCCAAATCGTCAATATCTTCATCACGAGTGCGCTAGCGCTCTTTTTAAATAAATAACACGAAAACGGAGCGCATCGAGTGAAATATTCCCGATTTGTTGCCTCGTTAGCTGCTTTTCCAAGTTCCGGATAAAAATATAATTACTGCTGAGTACGGGCGAGTGTGTCTGTGCACCTAATAGCTACTAATTATCCCACTCTAGTATTCCGAGCTATAAAGAATGCATCGCTTTACCCGAACTAACTTTATCACAATGAAAACGTCGGAGCAAAGGAAATTTGAACAATTACTTTACAAATAAAATACGTACGATTTGGAAACCATCCGAACCACAAAGAGTCAAAGCGATCTCCAAGAGACTAACAAGTGGAATCATTAAAGAATTTCCGGGACTAAAATTCTACTTTTATAGACCAGTGTAGGAAAAAGTATCTTGTTAGCAGCGTCGTCTATTTAACAGGACAAAACAACAAAGTGAGCAAATTCGCGGCGCATCAGGAATTAGCCGACGGTCATCAGATGGTGGTATGTACTACACGTTCCTGTATTTGCATGACCGACAGATTTATTTGTGTCAGCGTCGCTGGACCCGCAGAATTGGAATTGCAGTACTCGACTTCCGCACGAGAAATAGCAGGTTAATGCTCAAGCTGGACGTTGACAAAGCAAACCGCAAACAATGGAAAAACCAGACAGGAGCTTAAGCAAAGTCTGCAGGAAAAAGAAGAATGACAAAGAGACAGAATAGAATTTCTGTAAATACGCGAAAAAAAGGGAGGTCTTGACTTTTCGACACATTCGTGATCTGTTACAGGAACGATCACATTTGTGAAAGACACTGACAAACATTACGGTTAGGAACAAGGAAATCTATCAAGCACCTCCTTGCGTTATCTATGAGTGAGCTCCGATATATGAGAGAGCCGCTTGAGGAATGGCCCCGGATTTCGCCCTGGGGAAAAGAAAACGCGAGTAACGCGGATCTTACGGTGAAAGACATAAAATAGTGGCGAATGCAGCTGGCATAGAAATGCACGGAACCGCGGTGTCGTATTTTTCTGAAAGAGATCTTGCTAGCAGCGACATCGTTACCCAGTATACAAGGTATTTCCTAATATCTGAGAATTATTATAAACGCAAGAATAAGAAAATATATTGAACCAATATTAATCAAGTCAACTGACACCCTGTAGAAAATATCTCACAGCTATCGAGAAAAACCAGGTCGACTTTGCACTTCCGATATCTTATGAATATTCCTAGATTATATTAGAATATGTGTACACGTTTATGTGCAAGTATACGTATCACTGAACTAGAGCGCGATGCACGAGCTATTGGTAGACTCCTACTCACCCAGATCATCGGCCTAATAACCGCGCTTTCGCTATAAAGGGGTGTACTCTAATCGCTGATACACGAGGGTATTCAATCGAGTGGGTAAGTCTTCGTTCTGCAGAACCCCTCGTTCCAAATTCGATTTAATTATTGAGTCTGCGAGAGAAGAGAGACGAGAAGCTACTGTACGATAAGCATTCGAGCCCTTGGAAAATTGAAAGTCAGTCTGAAATCTATCCTCTCGAATATACGGTGCGGTGTAGGGTATTTCCAAGTGAGACGCGGATTTCCAAGCTTTACTTCGCGGATGCGACTCACTTGATCCGTGAATCAATTCGGAAAACCTCCCCGCAACGTGAAATGGGACGAGTTGTGAATTCTGTTCTACTGATGCCTCTTTCCTAAAATCTCAATTCCAATCCCGATTTTCTTTTTTTTTCAAAAAGGAGACTGATTCATTAGAGTTTACGATGATGAAAGTTGTAAAATTACGTTTAATTTGGCGTGTAGATTATTAGTAGAGATATTTGTATCTGGGATACATCGAAAACACAGATATCAATACCGTTTGCTACAGTTTGCTTTATGTACATGAATATTTGGTATTACGCCAATAGCTTGGTTTGCGAATAATTACATAATCATTCTAACGACCTGCTGTAGATATAACAGCTGAGTCAAAGCCTACTATCCCTTGATTTAGATGCACGCATTCCTGCCACGAATTCGAATATATATGCGAGAATGACACCTATAGAGTTGCAGTAAACGATCCGATTCGTTCTCACCACACGAACCTGATTAGGTTTTGTCACCGTGACCATAAACTAGTTGATTTAGACAAACGAACGATGTCTGGATCTACTCGAACGTTATACCTTAATTGGGTGAGGAATATCAATAGTCTGCTCTAACGAGCAAAAGAATATCGCATGGTTCAATATCCAATTGCAATTTTTGCTATATGCTTCCATGATTGTGTCGTTGTCACCGCGAATTTTTTTTTTCGTCGGAGACGATCTTCGGCAAATCGTCACTTACTTCAGGAGAAGGATCGGTTATTCTGTCGCAGGAACGTCGATGGTATTCGATATGAAGCTTCGTTTACTCCATGAGCCGAAGGAATTTATCGAAGAGGGAATACGTGCGCATTGGGCGTCACAGCTACATGTGAGCCTCCAGAGAGTTGTATCGCTCGGTGGATGTTTTTATTGACTCACACCACTGGGAGACCCCGAAGCCTCTGGGAGCGACAACACCAGGCAGGGAAAAAGAACCGTTAAGTTTCTTCTGACAAGACCATGGCAGTTGACAGTAGAAAATGAAATATTTCTATAATTGCCAGTGGAGATCGTGAATTGACTCTTGTCGAGTTGAATCTGCCCTTTAAACTTGGCTTCTTTCACGGAGACTTTGCTTTCCCTTTAAAAAATCACTTTCAATTCGAAATTGGCAGTCCCGCTCGCAATTGGTCCTGAGAATATTTGGCTGGGTCGATTTATCGACGCATTATAGGGTTCCAGGCTCACAGAATGTCGGCCTGCTTGCGTCGTAACGGACGCGGAGTTACTGCTTGGCTAGAAGAGTAACGAATTCTTGGGAGAATATTCGTCCTTTCGTTTCCGGATCGTACATAAATAGTCGTGCAAAAGACACGAGGCTTGTAAGGCTGATGCGTCGTTGAATATGAGATCGTGAAATGACGAAAGCGGGTAGGGCGTGGTCCGTAAATATTCTATCATAAGGAAGCTGAAGTATAATAATATTTGAGTGATCCGATGAATCCGAGGGATCTGCCTTATGAATTTCGAAGATAAGATATTTCTGAGCACCAATTCTGCACTAGCTGACAGTCCAGCTAGCAATTTCTTCTGCCCAAGTCATGACTATCGGTCCATATAGATGTCACACGCACTCTATTCTTGAGGAAATATGACCATGAATCGATCCCAAGATCTGCTTGAACCTTCGTTATTTAGCAGGATCTGCCAATGGCTTCCACGGTGACTATAAATTCTATTAAATTCGCAAGATAATCCCTCCCTTTCTTGAGATATCGACTTTTGTGGGTCAGTGGGATTCATCGACAGATTTATTTAAAAGCACCCATGGTCGAGCGACTATTCACAGATGATACATGAAGATCGTGAATATACGATATCATAAATTTCAATTTTAAATGTCTCCGTAAAAATTCTACCAGATTTCACGAGGATATGTGCAATTTTACCCTCAAATATTTCGTTCGATAGGTCATAGAGTTACTGAGACGTAATACTCGAGACTATAGCTTTCGATTTTCTCCCCACTTTTGGCAAAATAATATTTGTTCGGTGAGACAAACTCTATCCCGACGAACTCTGTATCGTCGATGTTCATATTGCCGTGGCAAAAGGATCTCGCTGCGTAGCACAAACGAGTTGCTCCGGGTGACTTGTGCCGAACTCAAGATAACAAACTTTTCAATATCAGCTTTTTCGTGGGACGCTGCACTTCTACTGGCAACTTTGCGTGAGATAGGGTCGGTCGCTTCGTACCCATCCTTTAGCCCCTTTTACCAGGCATAGCCATTAAACTTTTTTATTCTGGTCCATCGATTGAAATCGGCAAACTCTCCCGCAATATTAAACTTTGGAAATTTTAATTTTCCTTCATCCTTCCGACTTTGAGCGTCCTTACCGCCCGGAAATTCACATGATTTCTACGCTAAATTTATCAACAAGTTGAGCGGTTTAACTAATAAATGGGGAAAGAATTTTTCCCAAAGTTCTTGACTTCACGAACGAAAAAAAATGTAAAATAACTTCAATAAAAATTTTCACCAAACGTTGAGCAATTAAAACGCATTTTAAAGAAAGACACAGCGAAAATCAGTAATCACATTTCGCGGATTGTCAAAATATTTTACGATTGAAGATTGCTTCGTTGCAGTATATACTGTGTAAGTTCGAAGCGCCGTGAAAGAGCGTGGTACCGTATACATTTATATGTGCGATATCGGGCTGATTTTCTGAACCTGATATGCTCTGATAAGTTCAGTTTAGTGGAAAGGTAATATTTATCTGTCGTTAAAAAAATCAGTCGTTAGCGTAATTCTCTTCGCTGACATTCCATACAAATAAAGTTGCAAAATAAAAACGAATCCAATATTTACATGATGCAACATTTGCCGTGACATTCGCGTAGCGTTGAATATTTTGCACTTCCACTGTGGCAGGATGTAAAAATTTAATGCTGCTATGAATAACACTGTGCCATACTGCGGAACGGAAAAACCTCGATAATTTGTTCGATGTGAGCTAAAATTGAAATCATAAATTCGGGATATCTACTTCGGAAATACAGTCGGTTAATTTCTATGGAATCAAATTAATAAAAAGCCCTGGTTGAAAAGTAACAGTAGCCTTCGTATATAGCGAAATTGCATTCAATATAATATTCCCTGAAGGCCTATTGATTTTTATCCCCAGTTCGGGAAACATATTCACGAATGATGCAGTAATATTCAGAGTTAAAAGTGATACAAGTAAAGTACTTTTACGTGTCTAACTAGTTGCCAGATCGTAATAAAACATTGCTCTGTCAATTCGTCGCTCCTTAAATCCCTAACTAGCATCTTTATACCCCAGCCACTTAAAACTCCCAGTGTATTTTGCGCACACTGCCAAAATCAACTGTCACTGGGAGGATCGATGATCCATTGTCTGTAACAAAACTGCGCTTTCAGGGTCATATCCGTATTGGTTCGGTATCGATCGATGACTCTCCCTGCCAAAACTTCTACGCGATGAGAATCAAAAAAGTAGAATCTCGAGTGCCGAAAAAGGAAGTCCTGAATCGTTGCAACAGTGCTGGATAACAAAAGACCGGATTCGCAGGAAGGGGGAGTGGGGAGGGAGTGAATTCGTAGGAGCAGAATCAACGGCATGACTTATGATTGCCGTAGGATCGTAATGGTTGCTCTCTCGGACGGAAGCAGCCCCTTGTAATTATGATGAAATGGACGATATTACTATTCAGAAGGGCGGCATTATACGGCATTATATTTCGCGGGAGTCATTTGCATTTTGTTGCGTGCACTCGCCACAATTGTCAATTCATGCTTGCTGATTAAGCTAATCGCATCTGACTTTCGGTATTTCCTGCCCGTTTTGTTTCTCTCGGTGTTCAACTCCCGCTTAGTTCGGTGAAAATGCAATTTCCCTCGCTCTTGAGTAGTCGGTTTCAAGTAGCAAGGAAACTTTATGCGCATTGTGCGAATTAAATGGCTAATTAAAACCTCGAATTTAACCAACGCGGATCATATCGCGTCGAGTAATTCTGTTGCCGTAATTAAAGGATATTAAAAACGTTTTTCTCGGATCAATATCGATGGATGAAGCTTTTCGAGAAGAAAAATTTTCTTTACTGACGCAGAGAGAATGTGGCGTTGCAAAGGAACGTTTTGCGTGTATAAGTAGAGATCCAATTTATGGTAGAACCTACCGAGGATTATCCGCTTTACCGGACAACCTCGTCAGCTTATAATTTTTGATTCTATAATTCCATGAATCGCATCAATTTCATAAAAGACAATTACAGATCCACACAGCCGCGTTTGCAATTTTCGCGAATGCCGAGGTAAATAAAACTGTTTGACACTGATGGATGGAATAACATTACGAATTATTGCACAAGAGAAATTTAATATTATTCCATGTTTTGCTGGCTTGTGCGAAATTCGGCCGATAAATATAGCACGGGTTAAGAATGAATTTCACATGTATTCAATCTCTCGCCGCTTACGCGAAAGCTTTGATCAAACGACGATACTATTGGATAATATCCGATGTAATGAGAAAGGCAAAAAGGCACGTTCCAATTTGAGCAATAAGCCCAGCAAATATCGACAGACATCAGACGAACGAACGCTTTCGCAGACTGCCGACCAATGAAAAATCTAACGGGGTCACTACGTAAAAAGTTCACGGTTCTTTTAAGGGGATTTCGCAAAAGGCGAGAAGCGAAGTAATTGCGAAGGAATCGATGACCTAGCAATCCCCTTCGCGTTTCCTTTGGTATTCGGCTTTTGGTCCAGGAAGAAAACACGTTATGAAGGGATAGTTAATAGGGCATATCGACCGAAAAGAACCCTTGAATAATGTATACTTCTCGAACGAGTTATAAGTTTCTCCTATCTGCTTAATCGCGACCGCATAGGCTAATCAACTTTATACTTGGCGCTTCGGGGTTAAATATCCTCTTATATATTATTAGCCAGGGTACGCAGACGCCAAACTTCTCCAGGAAATCTGCAATTTAGATTAATCCTGGATTGAGAAAAATTACCATTTCAACTTTGACGTCACATACATATCTCAGTATACATATATGTATATGCGCATTATATAGCGCAACAGTGGAAATCTCGTTACGAAAGATACATAGAATCGCGTCTGCGGGCGTGGCTTGAATTTCCCAACTCCCATAAATCGTATAAATCCAAGCGAACCCGCTGACATCCATTAAGAGACTATTTTTCCAGAGTTTATGACAAATTACACCGTTAGATCGAAATTTCGGGGTAAATCGACTGCCAACACGGGCGTGGCACATGCACCCACATATACACGTTGCAAACCCCTAAATTTGACAAGTGGCATTTTTTTTGCTCGCCCTTCGACAGGTAGAAATATTGTAGCGTGATCGTCTGTATTTGACAGGGATGGACCGATGGCAGAAAACCATTTTCATGGCCGATGCAAGGCGACGCAGATAGGAAACAATTTTGCGACACAAAATTGAGTATTCATAGGCTTCGTGTTGCAAAACGAGGACTGTTTTACTTTCGGCACAGAAATTCGTCGGCCTCAAAAACCAGTAGCACTTGCTCGTTAAACATTTAAGGAGTACGTACTCGAGTAACACAAACCCCCATAACACGAATTCACGGTGTGCCAAGGGTGCAGTGGCTCGTACCGTAATTCTGCATTCCGTTTGCTATATTTCCTTGCACTGGAAACGTCGTAAAATCTGGCTTGGAAAATTTCACCGCAAAGTACTTGACTGGAAGTGCTCATTAGTTAACAAGCACAGATTCTAAAGTTTCAAGGCTTGTTTCATTTCTCAAGGTTTTACGCGTTTGGAAATGGACCTAGGTACCGAGTGAAATATTTCCTGTCACCTGGTTCACGTATACTGTACATGGACAAAATGCAACGATCTTAGAAAAATCTTATCTGGATTAATTATATGACGTTCGATTTTATTTCGAATCTTCTGAGACATACGTCAAGCAGAAACTCGAGCACGGATCTGAGATTTTTCTTATCTCAAAGAACATTGGTCATCATGCACCAGGTGAAATTCACAGAGAATTGGACCAGAAAATACGAATATTAAGTATTCGCTAGTATCGTAAAACTGAAAGAAGTGTCCAAGTAGCCAGCATTACAGTTCTACTTTTATTACGGACGCGTGCAATTTACGCGGAATGAAATGACCAAGAAAGAAATTTCCTCGCGAACTTGATGGTTGGCCGTTACCGTGAGGCAGAAAATTTGTTGAGTCTTAAATTGTGAACGATACTACTCCGTAAAAATATGCCTCTATGACTTATGGCTCGAAAAGTCGCGAAATACGGTTTTCGCAGAAAATCATTTTTTAACATTAAATCGTACAAACTCAAATGCTTGATTCAATTCTTTCAATGCTCTTTTCGAGACACGAGCAGCAGCTTTCTGTATTTACATTACCGAAGTGCGACTCGGAAATGAACGCATTTAAATGCGAATGTATATGAGATCCTATTCTGAATATTAATAATAAGAGACACCGTATTCGTGTGCACGAGCTTAAGCCGGCAACCAGGAATGGATATAACTTGAATGTAACAACGCAGCCATAGATACATTCAAGTGAAATATAATATTTTGGAACTCTAAAAACATTCGGAAAAATGTAATATTCTTTTAGCTAAAAGTAACGAGATTGAATTGTAATAATTATCTTTGCATTTTTTCATGTTACACATATTTCTGCGATCGTAATTACGTACCCTGCATAACTGAATTACAAGTAAATGAAGCCAATTCCGCCAGTCCGTGAAATTGAATTTTTTCAGTAAATATGCAAGTTGTATTATTACGCAGCTAACTATCAAAGCGGCACGAACCCATGATATTCATCTTGGTGGTGATTAAAAAATGAAAGATTGCTAGCGGGAGGGTGTTTTATAGCCACCACTTGTCCCCTAATTAGGCAGAAGTGCGCCATTAATTCGAAATTAAAAATTTCCGGTAATACACTACAGAGTATCCGTTTAATACTACCACGCGGCGAACTTTCAAGCTTTTATCAAGCCTTCGCTTTTGCCTCTTGACCCAATAGACCTATAACCCGGTGTCAAAAAACTGACTTTGCCCAGTTCGGTTTTTATACGCTGCCTCTATTTTTGGAAGGCTATTTTCTGCGAACTTTTTCGAAAATAAATATGATGAACTTGTAAAAACAATTACACTGGCCAATTCAATCCTCCAATAAAACTTCCATTTTCATCGTTTGCAAAATTCAACGAAAATTCCAATGACAAGCATCGATGCAGTATAATTGTTATTTGAATATTGTGAAAGCTCTATCGATAATTAAAACATTTTAATTACAGAATTTTCGTTAGAAATTCATGATAATAGTTCGACAAATGTAGACAGTGGACTAGGTCATCCGAGAAGAATTTGCAGAAAGTAAATGAGTGAAATGCTCTGTCAGATCGATCATGCCCAAAAATCTAAAGCTACCAAATACTATTAGATTCATCACTCATCCGGATACAACTCCGCTGGAGGATCAGAGCAGTGCATTTGATCGATTTCGCGTATGGTCCACGTATGCACTTCTCGGACAACGCATCACAACGGTTCGCGACGCGTCTGGCAGCTCGCTGCATACTACGTTCTCTAGTACATATACTGCAATCGCAGGAGGACGCGCGAGAACGCTCATGAATTATTAGCATGCCTGTCGCGATATCGTAATACTCAACGTGTCGCGAAATTAGGCCATCCAACCTCGTAAATTAGAGCTCCCCAATACGAACCTTACCGAAATGAAGAAGAAGGAAAGTCCTGCGCCACTTAAAATTCTATTAGTTATGAGCCAATTTTACTATCTAATTTCACGCGATCGATGCTAATCGATGGTAGCTTTAATTCCGCGAGATTAAAAGAAATCGAGAAACGACAACGAAATGAAGGTTTTTTTTCGGTACAAGGTTTTCATTTTGCCTCCCTTTACTCCTCAATCTTGCTAGTGGTAGTAGCATCGAATTTCCGAGCCGAGTGCCAATTCTATACATTTAGGAACCTTGGCTCAAGGTAATATTCACTCACTGCTAAGGCGAGGCTCAATAGCTCGAGGACAACTCTAAACAGTAATTAAGCATCCACGACCTGCAAATTGTATACACGTACAAGCATCAATCTCGGCTTTGACGCAAAACATATCTATTCAAAGATCTGCCCGAGCAACGCTTTACAGTACATCGTATATCTTATACTGTGAAAATTTCGTTTAATTAAACCCACCGACGCAATCGTGTCTCACTACTGATGAATAATGTATAATGTATAATTCGCATACACGCTGGATTGAACCGAAATAATGAGTATCGCGAATACCTCGTGCAGTGGATTGCCACAGGCAGGTTTCATCGTTGTACCGATGTCATTAGCAAGAGTCATCGAGAGATTACGATGGTACGTATGTAGCTCTAGTTCATTACAGCTGTGTGGGCATAGGTACTTTCCAATCAATGGATTAATGTTAAAATTGAAACTAGTTAGTTATCACTGCAGTTATTGTGTACAAGTTGATGCGCTGGTTGATTACTCTTAATGAACCTTTTGAATTAATAGCTATTTATGTGACGATGCACTTGGATCGAGTTGCCTTTTGCATACCTTTGAAACTCAAGAAGCCGCGTGCACTTCTCTACAACGCCGCCACCGTTGTTCCGCAAAGTTCATCGAGCTTCTAAGCAAATTCTTATGAAAATGTACGTGCTAGGAATTCCAAGCTGCTACAACGCTCTTCTTAACAAAGCTTTAGGAGACCAAGACTTTCGGAGTTGCACAGTGCTCGGTATTTTTGGATTCTGACGCAGAAGTTTGCTTATTCGAGCAACAACGAAGAAACTAAACAAATATTCTCGCGTCGTTCGATCTATAAAATTTACCTTCTTACGAAAGTTGGAACGTTCCGCGTTAAGATATTTAATACGTTGGATTTCCTACCGTGCTCCCACAATACAACATCACCTCAGATATATTCAACGTTCATATATTATTCCGAATGTCTTGAAACCCGCACAGCAAGTCATATCGCGTTTACGTGTATGCTTTATACATGTATTATCACACGGATTGCGGAGAAATTGTGCAGAGTGTGAGGAAAAATGGGCAAGAGACCGGAAAATTGGAACCTTCGAGATTCTTTTGAATCGAGAAAATAATACTAGCAAGTTTTCTAAATTGGAGGCTAACAATTTGCATCGGTCAGCAACATTCGATAACGGAACATTTCGATCAAAAAGTGCATTCTCGGTAAGGTAGTAATCCTCCAAGTGCTTAGCAGTTCGATAAACCTAACTCTCAATAAATTTGTCGAGCAAGCTGAATCCGACATGTGTTCTGGCTTTAGAGACCGAGCCATGGATAGAGCCACGAATCGAACGACGAGTGCGCCTCGATAGAGTTCTACGACGAAGAAAACGATCAATTTTCCCTCGAGTGAAAACCTCGAGTGTTGACCGGCGTAGCTCATTCGTACAAAGCATGAAATTCACTGCGTACTATTCCCACGGCCCGACACCACTACCATTCGAGCACTGGTCTGCAACTATTCCTACAATTCCTAGCCAGGGGACTTTTTCTCCAGCAATTTTCCAACGTCGACAATCGCAACCAGTCGAGCACGGGGCATGCGGAAAATGCGAGCGCAAAGTTTTCCGCGGTTAGTCTCGTAATTTCGCTGGACGACGACGGTGAAGCGATGCGATCGGAAAATTCGAATTCGAGAGCATACCATGGAGCTATTGAGAATGGAGATCCGAGTGGAAAATGCTGGATAAGGTTCGAAAAGAAGAAAATGTAGAGAACGAAGGGAAAGAAAAAGCAGAAGAAATGGAAGTTGGAAATATTACGAAGGTGTATCCACGGTAGTGGTTTGTCAAATCACAAGATTTATGAAATTGCGACCGTCCGGAAGTCGCCTATTCGAGCTTCTTCCACAGTTTCCATTTTCACCACTCGCGTTGCTTGTGACCGTGTCTCTACCTCGGCTTTCGTTTCCTTTCGTTCGATCTACCTCTTCAAATTTTGGCACGGATATCCCGATGGGCTTCTGCTAGACTGCTACCTTCTCGACTGCTTGTGTGTATTTTCGGGTCACATCGATGTTCGTGCCGTGTAATAGATGGGAAAATGAGCGAAAGATCGCGATGCCGTGCGCGAGGATTCGCTTTTAGACACAGCTGCGGCAAAGATTGTGCCAAATGTCGCACTTGCGATAACGTAAAAACGTGACCGTTCCACGGAGGATTGCAATTCTAACTGATTCCCACGGAGAACAATCAACGTGGTAATTCGATATGGCACAAGAAATCGAAGTCGAATCCGAATCGCTTCCGACAGGTCAATGAACGAAATGCTGACGATGCAGATTAAAAAAAAAAAGGTAATTCAAACAAGATTCAACGGAGTTATCGAGAAAACGTCACAGGGATAATAACAAGATCGAGTGGCTGCGGTCGGAGACTGCCACGAAGTGACTGCTAACAATTAATTGAAAGGCAGCATTGATCAATGTACATCTGTCCATCCGGAAAACAAACTGATGAGCTTCCTGCAGTAACTAATTGTTATTATTAAAGTTCTCCCAAACCAAAGTCTCGGGAATCGATCTCAATTGTCCTCGGTGACGTCAAGCCAGATACGGAACCCCAGCAAAACACCAAGATCACTGATAATCCTCGACAAAAGCTGCCATTAAACCCAATTAATTTTATGAGACTTTCTTCGTTCGATCATTATCTCCTACACAACAGCTATTACATTGTGACTTCCCTGTTTAGGGCCACGATTGCGGCAAAGATTTTCTAACTATCACCACGAAACTGCAGGACAGATTCTCCACCCTATCGCAATTGCTCCCGTGCAGCTATTATCTACATATATGGCTAGAATTATCGGAGAGAGAATTTATACAATTACCCTAACCGTTACATTCGGTGATCTAATACTAATACTGATAACTGTGCCAAGCCACTTTACGATCGAGTAGAGCGAGGACCAATTTCCACTCGATGGCAATTTGGACAGTGGAAGCACCCATTGAGATCTAATCGACAAAGAAGCAACGCGTCCATTTTGAATCGTTAATGAAGTGCTGCCGTCCAATTGATCTTTAACGTCGCTACTTCATTAGCACGAGACAAATGGAAGACTGCAACCCTTCGATTATCTCCGAGACAATCTAGTAACGAACTAGAGAATCTAGTAGTCATTTACAAGATAAATTTTATCAGAGATAAGAAATAATTAAACTGGCTATTTTATGTGAGTGAAATCTATATAAATCCACAGTACGAATGTCACGCATAGACTAAATGCGATGGTTCATCAGGAAATGGCGAAACTCGAATCTGTTGCACTTAGGAGCATGACTGTCAATGATTTATGATTGGAAAGATGTTCCATTGTGTGCGAATAGCATGTAATCTAGAGCTTTGCTCTGTACTGTTTCAATTTATTACAACTTGCTGCTTTAAATTTCCGGAGCGTACCGCAGCATTGTGGTTTGAGGCGAACTGCATGGTCTAGATGCAAATGCATGCGAATCTTGTTAAAAGATTATGTCGTACGACAATTCACTGGACTGAAATTTGAAACGAATGAAGAATAGTTCTTCAAAGGAAGAATTCAATTTGTGTCGTTGCGTGAGTAGAAATGTGCTTAATGTGTTCTGCATGCACAAGCCATGTACAACATAGCCGTTTCACATGACATTTTTAGTAAAGGCGAAACAGAGGACAATGTAACAAGCTTATCTGCGTTAACATTCTAGAAATGCGCGAAAGTAACAATGCAAGAATGGTCGAGCGATTTGAGCGACATATTATCCGCCAGGTTTAGCTTGTAGCGGTTTATCTAAATTTTGGGAGGAAAGGATTATCGAGCTAACGAGCCAAACTTCCACGTAATGTCCTTGTAATGAGTAAAGAAACTTTCTGGATTCCAACCAGCTGGTAACCGCAAGATTGCAGGTTCTGGCAACGCAGCAAGTGGTTTCCGTTATGTCATCAACCAGACTATGAAACACGAAAGTACATAAATCTACCCAGTAGTTTTGGATTTACTTGGTGGCGCCTTCTGCACTCTTTGCCACTTAGTTCGCCGAGCTCCACGGAAAACTCAATTTCCAAACTCGCTAAGCGAACCTAATGTCGGGCGAGGAATCTTCAAACAATATCTTCCAAGGTAATTTTCTATCTAAGATCGACACGTGTAGCGTGAGACTCCAAGTAATCGAATTCTAAAATAAAATTTTCAATAAATCTGATTGTCGTCTTAAGTAAAATCAATTTATTTCTGCTGGATGAGTATAATACGTATATCATTAATCAGTAGTACTTCGCGAGTTACTTTATAGCCGAAAGTAAAGTCCATTTTCACAGCAATTTCATTTTCCCCTTTATCACCATATCGGCAATCCTGAGAATGTGAATGTATATAGCGAAGAGTAGTAGCAGTGGATAAAAGAAGATTTACACGCGGCCAGACATTATCGGATGCTCGCGATAAAACCTATCGCTCTCTCTTGCCGAGATTCCAGTGAATGTGCTGTCCGACGAAAACGCGGCTCCTCGCGGTCGAAGTAATACGGCAAGACACTACTCTGCCATTTCATCTTATCCTCTTTGGGAATACGAGCGATATCGATCCCCTCGACAAACCATCGCGCATTTCAGTAATGGAACGGATCTAGCGCATCGAGCTTGGAGCATAATTTCAATAAAATATTTGCTTAATATCTCACGCCGGTCGCACTCTCGCGCGCGCGTCGAACGCCGAATCCACTTCGCTCGATACGCTTCGATGAGTTCGAAAGCGTTACGACCGTCACCGTGAATCTCCCTTTCATTCTATGGCGCTCCTGGTGCTCGCTCGAATTCAGAAAATAGAGGTTCCTAACGTAAGAGGGACCATCAGCAATAAAATTTCCTCCGATTTCGAATTCGATTCGTTTGTAAGTCTACTTTGCTTGCAAATGAGTCGATCGAAAGCAGCACAATGTTAAATTCGACACTCTCTTCGATAATAAATTGAATCATTGAAGATTTCTTAATACGTGAAATCCATTTTTTTTTTTACTCGCAACTGTCTAAGATTTACTCTTGTTCTTTTCTCCTTTGCGTGGAGGTCACCTATTTACAGCCGACGTTACTTAAGGAATTGCTGCTCGATGGGAAAAGGGATGGTTCTCGTGACAGTATGTGGATGAATAAGTGGAAAATGTTCACTATCTCGTTAACTTCAACCTTGTTAGTACAGGAGCTTAATTAGAGGCTTCGGAATCTTTTGAAACCATGACTCAAAGGAAACACGACAACCACGACTAATCCAGATTGATGTGGTTGCAGTTCCAGGTGTACCTGTGTAATCAACCGTTCATAAGCGCACTTTCGTGACTGATTACGGATACGTTTCTGCTCCCTTAGTGCACGCTTAGAAGTACAAATCTGCTTCAGCAAACATCTAACTACCCCGGTAGTTACTTACATCGTCACTCGTGCAGTCAATATACACGCGACTGCAATGGAAAGATTCCGTCTGAAGTAGAATAGAACCATCAGCTTCCCGAGAAATATGCTTTGGATTTAATTATAGATTTTAGCTCGAGAGCGGCTACGCCTGCATTAAGCGACATTTTTTGCCTCCGTCTGTAGGCACTAAACCCGTAATGTATGTCCATTGGATATTCCGGATGAATGAGCGCACGAAAATGGAGGAATTCTCATAAAATTCCTATTATGAATTTATGATTCACGATATGTGAATGTGGATTATTACGAATTAATAGTTAGAGTGGCACAGAAGATAATACCTCTCTCGAAGGAACACGTAGATAATATTCCACAGAATTTCGTGATAAATAAATGTTAATTTTATCTGTATAAAAAGTCTACTTCAACGTGATGCGAGATTATCAAAGTTTCAGAATTGTCAGTTGCCGATTCAGCTTTCATCCCCTAGTAGTTTCAATTTTGAATGGTGCACCGAAAGGCCTCCATCAATTATGACTCCGACGTCGAATGTCAGCAAAAGAGAAGCGAAATGGTTCCTTTTCATACTTACAAGCAAATAGGAGCGATAAAAAAGTTTGTAGACCGCTTGTAGAAAAACCTTATTACCGAGCCCTTTCCTCATCAAGAACCGGACCTCGAATATCTTCTGCAATAGTGCGCGATTCTACCGAAGAGGGAAAAAGAGGCAAAAAAATTTCTCAGCCTCGATTTTTCCTTTCGTTCCTAACGTAACGTTTCCGGCTCCCTACCTTTCTTCTTTCACTAAAATCCCTTTCTACTCTCGTAAAACTACATCCCTTAATTTTCCAACTCTCCGAACGTTGTTGATTCATCCAACCTTTTTAAACCGAGTTTATTTTCTTCTCTCTGTTATCAATAACCCTTTATTCGCCACCCACAAGTAGAAAACAACAGCGTACCAGTTGTGTGGAGTGGTTTCGAAAAACATTGTACCCTCGAAAGTACTCTGTGAGATTTACCTCATTTGAATTCTCCAGCCCGGAAAGTTTCCAGTAAACAGTTCGATTTCGCTAGTTTATTCGCAAAATACAATATTAGCCTGATCGTTATTCCAGCGGAGATTGCGATCTACAGAGATAATAATTATATACGATGCCGCATCCGTGGAATAAGCATTCAATATTAATGCATCGCAAATATTTATCATTTGGCTGTACTGTCGGAGAAGTTCTTATTCTACCGGGGAATGAATTAACAAGGACTGCTTTGCATATCTAAATTACACGTATATTAAACGCAGAAACTTCTGGTTACGGGCTATTGTTTACCGAGTAGATCTGAGCCGAGGTAAAAGTGGCTCCGATCTACCGAATAGGGTGTACAGAGTAAATTAAACGGAACTCGAAGCATCCCTAAGATTGTCGGTGTGTGCGACGATAAGACAAGTTTAATGCTGCTCCTCGTAATCACGTTCGCAGAGTCGTATCCGCCTTCTATAGGATGGTTACCCCATACTTTCTCAAGATAGGTGGGCTAGCATTACATTTAAAAACCGAATGGAGCTACCGTCAGCGATTTTATTTTACCTTCGGCTATACCTTACGGCCCTACTTTCCTTCCCCACCGCCCCTTATACAATTGCTTTTTCACCCCCCAAGTTCCGCAATGATTCGAGCTCGAGTTTACCTTACCTTGTAAATTTGTAACCCTTCCCTACCGCGTCGAAACACGCCCAGTACTTTCGTTCTCTTCCTCGAACTCTTTCCCCTACTCTTGTATCCGAGGCTACTTTTTGGCCTCTCTCCGTTTGCAGCCCCCTGATCGTCGACTTGATTTATCGATACAATTTTCACTCGAGCTGCTCCTTGCTATTCCTTGCTCTTTGACGCGCGATAATACAACTTTTGCGGAATACACCACGGACACGAATAAATCAGTTTTGTGGTGGAATGAATTTTCGGTGAAATATAGACTTGTTTTCAGGGCGTTTCTCGCTAGCCACTGTCGGCTTGGTACGCGTTGTAAAATATAACAGTATCGCTTTGTTGTGCAAAAGAGAAGAAGACGCCCCCGAGAGGAATTCTTCTTCTCGACAGGTGTGATTCATCCGGAAATCGTACGTTACTACCAATGATTCTATTTGGATCCTTTTTTGGTTACGAATGGTATGAATTCTATGATATTGCCCTTTAAATTCGCTGCATCGTTTCTGCCAGGGTGCCAATCAATGAGTTATAGCAAACCGTACAATTCCGCGGATTGCGCGAAATGGATCAGATGGAACGGTAGCATACGAACGTTTTGATTATATCGGTCACGATCACTATCAATCACCGATAAATATGTTACATTCTCTGGGGGATCGTGAATTTAATTAGTCGAGTTAGTCAAGTCAATATGCCTGCGGTATTTACTCAACATCGTCGACTGAATTCAACACCGCGGATAGTTTATTGCCAATAAATTTCGCGCGTGTACCTCTCTACTAGGTTTTATGGCTTTCCAGCAAGAGTTTTCGCTACGCTTTTAAACATCGGCAAACGCGTCCTCTGCAATGCTTCGAACTAACTTTCTTACTTTCATTCTATACTTTTCATTCTTTATCTCTGCGCGGAACCATAGAATTCAAGAAAACTTTGTTAAAAGCCAATGTATCGTGTTAATAGGACCGGTTTTAGAATGAAATACTTCTGACGAGTATTCAACGATGCGCAATGTTAAAATTACACCGCGAAAATTTCGTCGTTTTGAGTAAAATTTAAGTTTGCACAGGAAGACTTCGGGATATATATACTTGTATTTCGACATTTACATATATATTATATAGTTCAGTGTTAACTGAGGATGAACCAGGCAAAGAGACCCGCCGCGAATTAAGAATAAATCCAACGACACCGTTTCCGTGGCGCTGCGCAAACTTTGGGAGAACGAGGCTACGGCTTTGCGAAATTCTCTTCCCTGCCGCGCCAACAATTTCGACGGGCGACACTTTACGACCCTATGACTTTCCTGGTGTCTCTTAAAATTCGGGGAACAAAACGGGGGACAAAAAGGAACAAATGACTTTGGTACTATAATCGTGAGCAGTCAAAGCTGTGCAAAGAATATGTACATAGAGCACTACGGTATAACTTGACCGATGAATTGAAAGATTGAAGTAAAATTCAGATTTGAAAAAAGATTTCTAAAGTGGTAAAAAATATCTATCGCAACCAGTTAATTAGCTCATAGAAAAAAAATGACGTAAACGAATCAAAAGCAATTTTTATAACGCGGAACCATATCATCCCCGAAAAACTGCATATTGCGGCAGAATTCACCCTCTGCTGCACTCTCAAACGACCACCCCCGCTGAAAAAGCGAGATTCCGGTCGCTTTTGCGTTCAGTCGCCCAATATAATTGAATTTCCGATTGCTATATTAATCACCAATTTGCCTGTAAATAATGAGCCTGCCGCAAACGTCGTATTTCCGAGCTAGAAGCCTCCACCGAAAATAATTGGTTGAAGCAAGGCAGCGAGCTCCCTCAAAATATTCAATATCCTATTTGCTGGAACCTTAATATTTTCACTGCTCACCCTTGACAGTCACGTATTTTCCGCGATAGATACCAGTAGATAGAATCTTCGCAGGCTGCGTTCGAAAAACTTGGCTTTCTTATGTTAGAAAGTCAGTGAAGCACGAGTTGCTCCAAGTCCTACCTGGAGCTAAGACTTGCGAAAGTAAAGAAGAAGAAAACTCTGGGAATCCTTTTTGGGCGTTAGTAGTGTGTCTACGTGTAATATTTGTATCCAAGAGGATGTGGAAGCGATTGCAGAAAGGCGATCCGCTGGAAGCTTATCACGTGGACGATACCGTAATCCCAGATCGCTCTTAATCCCTTACTGACACATACTCGGCTTACGAGAGTACACGAAATGTCGGTGGCAATTGATCGAAATTGTTCGGAAATACGTGGCACATCGCAAGCACTTAATGGTCAAACCTGAATCTTTACTTCCTAGTAGAAAATCGCAAAAACGTATTACACATTCATAGGTATCTTTCTTCTCGTTCGTTTGGCGAGAAGGCACTCAGTTTGTCTCGACTCGCAAAAATAGCTTTTTCCAGCGTGAATTTAATATCCTAGCCCATCTGCATAAGTAACTAAGGGAAAATTGAATCGTAAAAGCTCGGCAAGTACGTAAGGGTACGAAAGTCTCACTACTGGGCAAAGTGGTTTCCACTGTTTTCACGACGAAGCGCTGCTTGAATTCCGGTGACAGTCTTTAATTATATACTAAAATTCCAAGTACATATATAGTAAAGTTCAGAGAACCAACGCGACGTTCACAAATTCGCGTAATCGAGAACAAGGAACGCTGTGCATGTCTTCAACTTATCGTGCATGCAAGTCGTATGAGCGTCGCGCACTTCTGAATGCGAAGGACTGTGGAAAATTTCCTTAAACTATGCTGCATAATAAATCAGTCTATGCCTGCATTGAGAGCATCTCCTGAGAGTCCACGTATACATATACAATATATACGCTCGAAAGCGCATTGTCGAAGCAGCACACACTAATTGTTCTAAGGCGCTTAACTCTCGAAACTGAAAAGTGAGCCAGGTATTTGAAACTCCGTCCCGAGAAATCTCACGAGAAAAGAGAGCCATTTGCGCGAAGATGCCCTCGTAAAACTGCGATCACTAGAAAATTGACAGAATGCCTTCAAATTCGAGAGAGTGAATACTTTTTAAGAGTTTCGACGAAACGAGATCTAAGTTGCGAATTAATAGCATGTAATTCCCAAAAGCTGTTAAGGGGATATTTGCTAAACATGTAACAACTTTAAAGTTTGATGTTTCCAGTTGCAGAGACCGTGTAGAGTAGTTTACCTTTACTACCGAGCTTATAGATGCAAATCAGAAAGTTAAGTCGACCGTCCGCGATTAACATTAACAACGTCGAAAATCACCCCGGAGAATTTCACGGTATATTATACGACAAAAGTATTCCGAGGAGAAATTCTTTCGTTTTTACCCCCTCGGCTTCCGGTCCAATTTTTTTTGCCTGTCGCGTCTTTTCCAGAAATCGTAGCTTATTTAGATGGAACCTGTTCCGCGAATTTCTGGAGCGTGGTTGCCCCCTGAAACTTTGAATACCCGGTTCCACTTTCCAACCCCTAGGTACTTAACGTTAAAACGGGATTCCTGCCAGTTTACTGAACACCAAGCCGCGACGTCTCAGTCCAAACTTCCGCGCCAGCAACGACTCTTTTTACTACCCCCCAAAAAAAGTATGTACTGACAATTCATTTTAACTGTTGCACGTATTTTTCCTGGATTTCCTCAGTCGATTTTCCTAGTCCACATGTCATATACAATATATCTGCGTTCTCGCGACTGTATTTCCGCTGACAAATTTCCGAGTAATGGGATTGAACGTGTGATATGAATATTTGCCACTCCATCGGCACTTCGTGGTCGCGAAAATGAAATTCGCATCGGCGAATGATAGTGTCACGCATAGGTGTCATGATGCTTCTATTATCGAACCGGAACCAAATGAACCATATACGCACGACTACGTTGAAAACCGCGACGATAATCGATACAGTGAAGCTTCTAAAATTAGCTGATTCTGATCGGTAGAGTCTCTGACACCGAAATCCCAGTGCCAACTCGATCTCGATCTCCAGGGAGTAAACTTCAGACGTACAAACCTTTCGAAGTGTTGATTGACCAACGCGAATGGACCGAACTGAAGTCCCAATCTGGCAAGTTCCTGTGTCTCCCAACTTCAGTCACGAATTTCGGTTAGCAATCTGGCAAAAGTTACAGAGTAATTTTCGGTGGTTCGAAATTATCGAGTGAACGAAATCCTTGTGAATGGTTATCCCACTCTCTCCGAAATGGTTTCTTTCGATTAAATGAGCCTCGAAGCGAATTTTATTGTTCGGCAAAGTGCCAATCGCTGCGTTTTACTCAGTGCGAATAGATTGTTGGAGAATTTATCCAGTGCTCTTTTTCCAAAACTGTGCATCGCGAAATCGAGGTGCTTTAATAACACCGAATAAATCAAACTGCCCGCCCCATTTTATCTTCCTATAAATTAGCATCGACCCACTAATGACCACACGGTGTTTTAATTAATAAATAAATCTCGCTGCCAGGCGATAAATGACCTTTCGATAACACATTCAATGCCCATTTATTTGAGGAACGCGCTAACGCGGAATTTCCGCCAAGAGACCGATAAAAATTGCATAAATATGTTCGAGTCTTGAAAATAGCAACGTACTTGACGTTGCAGATGGGCCGCTGCCACTCAGAAATAATTTCCCATTCTAAGCCTGGTCCTAGACTCCACAGATGGAATCGCAAAATTCCGCAAAAGTGAAAAAAAGGTAGGATTGAAAAAAGATGTGAATATTCAGTGAAATTATTTTAAACGAAAACTTTTTTACATAATTAGCTTTGTCCTGTCTTCCGGCGAAACGCAAATTCCGTCGCATCAGAACTCTGAAATATTCGCCAGTGTGCGGGAAAGCTTACTTTCGCGGTTGTTCATTCAATCGAATGCAAAATTTCGCGAAGCCTTCTGTGGACGAGAATCTTCACGAAAATCCGCTTAAGCAGCGTACCTTACAGTTGTGCCGGCTACCATTAAAGTTATACTTCTTTATCCCCGACCTCGCTCCATTCAGAGAAGTTTGCTTGAAAACACCAGGAAATTTACTTATGCCGCCGTCGAGATTGTGCACAGCAGGATCAAGCTTTCGTATATTTAAGTATCCAACGAGAGTCTCATAGTAACAATGAATAATTCAAGAGGAAAGCGACGAAGCGACTGATCTAAATTAATATGACCCAATGCACTCAGAATTGCGGAGAAAACTTCCTGGAAAGTTTCAAGGATACAATTCTTTCCGATCTATTTTTCTGATCGTATTACCAACTGCAGAATTCAGATCCCGAGTTTCCGAATTCTGTAGCAATTTATTCACTATTTACCAGTGTCCTTTTTCTCACTCGCAGATGTTATGCTGGTCCATTGATTTCGCTTTTCGCACTTTTATCTCCAGTAGGAGATCCTCGCATCTGACGTTTTCCGAAGAAAAGTTCCATTTTCAAAAGATCGCTCTCCCATTTCGATGACCTTTCTGCACGTCGTCGTCGCGATGAAACATTGGAACCGGAAATCTAAAGTACACGAGGTCTCGGAAGATACGGGCGAGATCAGGAAAAAAAGATAACAATGCACGCTCGAAAACTAACATCAACCGAAGAGATCACTGAAGCGACGATGTATATCCGACCCGGATGAGCTCTCTACTGAAAACCTATTTCTATTTTCCTTCCAACGAATCATCGCCAGCTCGCCACGCCAAGTATTCTTGTTTTCATGGTAGAACGCTTTCTTTCCCTAGAGAGTATTCGCTAAGGGTATTGTAATCCGTTGCACCGAATGTTGCAAGCTCTTCTGCAAATATTCAGCTATCTTTATTAAAAACCCTCCCCAATTCTCGACGTGTCCTAGCGCGAGCAATATCCTTCGAAACACTGCCAGTTTCATTTAGACGATTCCGCATTGTGATCATTACGTACAATGCAACGCGTGGAACAAAGGGAAACTATCACTTACGGGAGCGTATTTTCATTTGGTTCCGAAACTAATGCACCCTGTTGTCAACAACGATACCGCCCCAACGGATTAGCATTCTTTTAGAATTTCTCAAGCGTATTATACGCTAATGCACCAGCGAATTATTGAGCTGCTAATCCATTGAGGCATCCTATCTCCTGCTGGAAGAAGTTTCAGCTACGCGGAGACGCCATTTATTTCAAACTGAACATTCAAATTTGCGGCCGTGAAATTCCCGCGTGTTCTACGTGATTGAGGGCGTGGAACGGTGATGGGTCGACGATCAGGCGGAATCGCTGTCCATTGGAAAGACAAATATTTGCGCTTGGAGCTACTTGAACCCGAATCCTTCCAGTGAGCGGCAAGTGCATCCGGAGGGTTGCTAGAATGAAAGGAAATCCAACCCCCTTCGTCATTTATCTCACTGCTCGTATTCTCGTCCCTAGCGAGTGCTGCAATCTCCTTCTCGAAAGGCGAATAGATATCTTCCTTGCAACTTTAATACTAGTGCTGTCGACGTTTCTTCTGTTAGTTTTGCTTTGCGTTGCCTTCTTCTCCCTATTACATTTTTCTTCCAGCTGGTAGGGAAAAGGTTTGGGTCCTTGCCCCGTCGCCCTTTTCCGATAAACCCAACAAGCTGCTGCTTTCGCTTCGTTTCTGCCAGATTCCTCGAACACTCATAAATTCAGTACAAAACCACTCTCTCGAATCGAGAAACAGTTACACTCGTGACAAGTATGTAGTTTGGCAAGGTGAACAAGTGCAGTGTCGGCTGTTCAAATAACGCAACGCTGTAAAATTCTCGTAATTCATTGTGCAAAAAAAGTCCAGACAGTTGAACTGCGTCTCTTCGAGCCATTTGGCTATAAAACTGCGGATGTATCTTTCTAACACTCAATTTATTTCCACCGTGGTGCGATTATATTTTCGTGACACTTAATATATTTTTTTGAAGGAACCACTTTGACAAATATTTACGCTGCTCTCAAAGGGCTTCGGTGGCGAGAATGTCGCAAGGAGGAATTTGCCTCTGAGCGATTTTAGCGAAACCTTACACTTCCTTAAAGCCTTCACAGCTTTGTTGTCTTTCTCAGAACATATTCGCGCACTTAACTAGATCTTACCTTTCGCCCTATAATTCTGGAGATAATGTTTACACTCCAACGTTTTCCCTTTGGAATTGCACTGCGAAAACTATCAAAAAAATACAGGCTTTTGCAACGAGAGCTCAGCGAAAATACCTTCGCGCGGTAGACCGTTCATTCTAACAACGTTTCTTTATCTGCGGCGGTGAAAAGGACTTGAGACGACCTTTGCTGAGAGCAATACCGGGGAAAAAAGTATAGCAAGGGCTTCCTCGAGGCCGCTGCTTTACCTGAGTGCACTATAACTTTCGCGAGAGCAACGGGATGCAAGCTGCTTCCGAAAATGGAAACAGGAATTACACTGGAACGGTGGGTTAGCTTTTCGGCAGAGAATCTGAGATCGGATCGCAATCTAAACCACTGCAATATGAATAGCTCGCCTTTTGATAACAAACGTCTGATCAGATAACTCGCAAAACAAGTTTTACCTTAGAACGGATAGACAATAGAGCGAATTATAACCAAGTAAAACTAAGATAAGAAGTTATCCCTCGACAATATTTCACTTCCAGTTTGAGCCACAATTTCCGGAACGAGATCCGCTCACCGTCTTACGGTAAAAAAGTTTGCACGAGAAACCACTTTAAGAGAACGAATAGTGTTTCCTTTTGAAATCATCCCTGCTGCCAATTCAAAAAGTGAGTTACGTATTATGGTATCATAGATTTATACTGATACTCCTTTAATCCCAAGTAATCCATTAGAAGCGTTAATTCAATTCACGGATCACGGGTACCAGTACTTTGACAATTCTTTTTGAACTCCGAAAAACTGTGGAGGGCTGCGGGAAGGAATGAAGAACAGATCCAACATTTAGCTGGAAAGCAAGAATAGTAGAAATACCAGCGATAGGGCATGCACCGAAAATCTCCCTTTATTTGAACAGTCGTGTATATACGCAGTAGCAAATCACCGATAACGGGATGGATTTTGGCAAAAGGAAGACTATTTCCACAGGCCGAACCTTTTCCTTCATTACCAGAAATATTCTCCTCTCGTTATTCTCGAAAAATGTTGGCCGAAAATATTTTCAAACAAGACCATTAGGACAGACATCGCATGCAAGTTAAATCGAAATTTGTCGAAATATTGCGTAACTCTACTCCCGTAAAACGACAGGATTCTGCACAATTGAGATCAACAAGTGTTTTATTGCATTTGCGAGCATGTAAGCATGCATCCACTGACAATTTATGTCGAGTCCGGTTTTACCGCACTCGCTCAAAAGTTTGTGCACGCATGGTGATAAATTTATAAGAGATTTCCTCTACAATGCTTAACACTTTCGTTATCGAGCATTAATAACCAATTTGCATGCCGCGAGCAACAAAATCGCGTGTGCGAACAATAAATCTGCCCTTTATCTCTTTTCCGTTCGCTATTTCGCTTTTCTACCCATTGCAACATTTTCCAGTAACCCCTTTATCTCTGCCATCCCATTCTCCCCTTGCAGATAACCGCCAGCATTGGACATACATATATTTTCCAGAACCAACACCAGTCGATAACAGAATTAGCTACTAATTATGCTCAGTGCTCTTGCGGTTTACGTGTGCTGGACGATAATTAGTTAGCCAGTCTTGAATAGGCGCACTTCTGTGCAGCACTTGCGAAAAGTTTTAATGACTCCATTAGGTCTCGCCAGGGTGGACAATGATTTTTACGAAGCACTTGGGATATGGTTACTTCGCTGAGAATTTTACACTCAAACTTTTTACTGGAGCGAATATTCCTCCATATGTTAAAAATATTAAGCATGTACCGCAGGACCTTTTTTGTAACGCAGTGATTCAATAGTTTTCACATAGTTTGCAAAATACAATTATACCCTCCGGAAATCATATTATCCCTACAAATAATGTTTTGGCCTAATGAGAACGATGCGGCGAACTAAACGAGGCAATTGGCCTGTGCGATTATTTTATCAGGCACCGAATGAAAAGTGCAAGACTATACGAAAGCATAAATATTTATATGCACGAGTGATGCAGGATACTAGCGGAACCACTATACGGAGACTTTGCATATCGATCGAACCATGAATTCAATTATGCTACTGTGATCGGAAAAATTCACCCGTTTGAAAAATTAATCATGTCAGCTGGTAATTTGAAATTATAAGTCAGCGACAACGATTATCTGTTTGTGCATACATGCGTTTAATCAGAATTCAAATCAACGTATGCATCCGGCAATACTGGAGTTTGTCCGTTCGCTGGCAACGTCAATGTTTACCCGAACCAGTGAACAAATGCAGCAGAGCCCGAGTCGATCCTCTATCCGGTCAGCAAAAAAATGGAAATAGAGGGAGCCGAAATTGAAATATCAGAGAGGAAGATGATATATGTATGTAATCGAACCATTCAGTTAATTATTCCGCCGGCTTAAATACATCGTGCATACATCGAATGGATACATTCTACATTTGCACAGCGTATCGCTTCAGTTCTTTTCCTGGAATATTTCGGTTTCGATCGATGTAGAACTGAGCTTCCGCCACCCCTGCGAAGAACTTCGTTAACATGGGAGAAGATAACGACAGAACAAGAATAATAACGTCTACAGTGCGAAGTTTCCCTGGAAGTTTTTCTACTATGACCATTACATTTTGACTCATTCGCGACACTTATCGCTGCTTGATTCATGGCTTTGTCGATTGTGCGAGTCTCTTGACATTTTTCATTACCGGAGAAAAACTAGGGACGCGCGGCTGTTGGCGCCAGGTTGCAAAGTACTACAGCGGCGCCGAGACTTCATTATGGCTATTCGAATCGATAGAAAGTTCGGTATCATAGTCATAGGGTCTACACTTAGCCCGCGGCGCGTAAACATAAAACTCGACAGAGGAAAAATTCCGTACGTGCCAGAATCTACCGCAAAATTCTCTCTGCGAGATTACCTCCGACAGTGAAGCGAGTAAAAAATATCTAAAAGAAATTGATAGAGACTTAGCTGCGTATTCATCGCGTAGATAAAGAACTGAGTGCCAAAGTTCTGAGATAAAATAATCATTGTCGATGCGTGCCGATACAAATAAAACGCAAAATCATTTTCCAGGCAAATGGCTGGAAAGGGAAGACAGGGAGGGTTGAAAGGAGTAAAAGGGAGGGTTAGATGCGTGAAGCTTCACCGGAGGAAAAATCACCGGCAGACGTTCGATATTCCGATTTATGACTGTCGTAAAAGCTAATAGGCACTACAATGTTATGGGAGCAATCTTATGCACTGACAAAAACGAAGAAACGAAACAGGAAAGTAAGAAACGGGGAAAAAAGTCGTGCCCAATTCTGGCGATGGGGGTGGTACTGTCTTTATACCAAAGTCAATTTCACCGACTGTATCGCGAGAGGAACGAGTTCGTTAGTCAGCAAACTTCGAAACGGCGCTTATTTCTTATTTCCTGACTCGCGAGACGCGATATCAAATAGGTCTTCGAGGGTTGCGTTCACATCTAAATGAGTTCCCCGAGGGAAGAGATAGAAAGCAATAAATCTGAGAGCTTTGTTATAATAAACCGTGCTTTCCATTGCGGAGTATCTGGTGTCAGGAGCAGAAAAGAAGTCGAATTAAATTCTCCGCACTTGAAGATGGGAGAGCGGAGGCAAGGCAATATTTCATATTTCTATGGATAACGAACGATATCGAGAATAAACGCATTGACTCAGCTTAGCGACTAAGTCGGGGCAAATAGGAAGAGAATCGATTTACTTTGGAAATTGAAGGCGCGCTTCACGATCAACGTGAGGCAAGAAACGCGGGACAAAATATCCTATATGAGGTGGAAGAAAATAGTGCAAGAGATTGTTTGTCGAAAACGTCTTTTATACTGCTTCTCGGCTCAAAATCATTGGAGACCACTTGCCACTTGCGATTGCCACTTTCGGTCCTATTTTCGCTCGTTAACAAGAGAGAAAATTACGAACTAAAAATGATGGAAGCAGACGCAAATAAAGCAACTCTGAGTTCGCGTAACAGTAACAACGATAAACGAGCAAACTAATTTCAGAAACACTGTGACCAATGTAACAGCTTGTTTGCGAGTCTTCTACCCGTGTAATGCGAGTTTCACAAGGTGGAAGAATCGCCTGGTGTTAGCATGTCGCACAGAAAAAAAAATCCATATCTCACATTTCGACTCAGGTCAAATAAATTGGAGCATTTGTGCGAATCGGAGCTCGAACTTCCTATGAGTCGAGAAAAAGAGAGTCGAACTTGGGTAAAACATAAATCCGCGCAAAATTGGAGGAAGCTTTATACGATCCTCTGGGATTATCAGATACAGAACAAAAGCGGGATTTTACTAATCGTTGGGATTATTCGAGATAAAGTTACTGCGCCGGAGGACATTCCAATAATTCGATATATGAGATTCGACGGTTTTAACGAAGGCAAGCCGTATTGCTAGTGAAGCAAATAAACCTCTACCATTGATTCTGTCCCCAACGTTTCTCTATCCCGAGCCAACCTCTGTTATTGTCTTGTCGGAGAATACCCCTTTCAAGCGCTTTTTCACCGAGGAAATACTCCGGCACCTCTGAAGCTACTTCGGCTAAATTGGTTAACCGATATCCAGCTAACTTTACGTCTACGACACAATCATGATACATCTCCTCCAAGACGATAACATTAACCATCCACCTGCAAGATTCGACAAGTACCACGAGTATCAAGACACCCTATCGAAAAGTATAGAGTGTGCATAAGAGCGTAATTTTTCCTGTTTTGAATCCGGCATGCATAGAACAAACTCAAGCATCGTTAAACTATGAATATAAATTTCTCTGGTATTACGAGATTCCGGGAAAAAATCGTGAAACTTCGAGAGGTTGTGCTTGAACAGCTAAACCGCTTTGCTCAGTAAACACAGTTTCCTGATAGCATCCGGAAATTACGGGTAGAATGGGTTTGCGGATGAGAATCGACGCGGGTGCTCGCGAGATTTTGAGTGGCTAAACAAATTTATGGATTTCCGCGGGATGAACGTATCCCACGGAGATCGGTGCACCATGCGGAATAACGTATCTGTAGGATTGGCATTACATCGGCTCCTATTACAATGCGACTGTGTTTCCGCGAATATCATGGCATATTGTATCCCAGCTAAAAACTGCCGAGCCCATTGCGATACAACGAAGCGAATGCCATTACACTGACCAAGCCAAAGCTCGTCCTCGCAGATTCCGTTTTTTTCACGATACGGATTCGCACGTACTGGCAATCGGCGAGCTTTACTGAGGGGAAGTTGCCAACGGGCGCCAATGACAAATCCGCCGGATAAAATTGCACGGAGGAGGATGAGGACGTGAGATTGGAAAATAAGAGAATGGTAATGGTGCTAGTGAATGTAGTGGCTTGCAACGTGGTAGAGTTGATAAAGACATCGACCTCAACACGATGTTACATGAAAGCAGTAATAGTAAAATTTTTATACGTACGATAGCGTCTCAGCGATCCTCATACCTGTCATCCCCCACGAATGCATCGACAAGTTAATGCGATAAAGGTAGCGTTTTATATTTCTTCAGAAGCATAGTGCTAAGGAGATCGTAACATTCGAACTTTCAATACGTACAATATTCTCTTTTTACGATTTAGCTCGGGACAGAGTTTCCAGTTCGGTTGGGATCCGCGGGGTTTACCTCTAACAAATTATGGATACACGCACGTGGGACTACTGCAAACACAATTTCTTTAGTCCTCGGGACGGGGAAATTGCCAAAAGCGAGCGATGCCAGTGACCGCAGGGAAAAAATCCCGTTGGAAAAAACTACCGACGAGGGAATTTCGCGAAGCACGTTACCGCCACGTTTAGCTTTGGGATGGTGAATTCAATCGTCGAATTCAATTAGTACAGAGGCAACCAAGCGAAACGCGAAATCTATTAAATCCAACTATACGAGCTCTCGTAACGGGGAGAGCCCTCATAGCCGCGAAATACGAAAATTCAACGACGGTCACGCGGAACCTTTGAATAGAAAAGCGGAACTTCCAAGAGAAACGATTCTCAGGATGAAGGTGCAGAAGATAGAAGAGCAGATTTGGTAGCAGTTGAGTAGTGGTAGTTAAGCGAGGTATTCAGCGTCACTGGCAAGAAATCGTAACGCTAAACGAAGCTCCTTACACCACAGGCTAACCGGTTCGTCGCTTCGACAATGAGCAATCATAACGTGCTGAACAGGCCATTTGGTTCACGGTTGCGCGACACTAACCCGCAAATTGGGTCAGCCTCAAGCTCCGTTTAGTTCTCGCGACTAAAGCGCTTGCAATTGCACCTCCATAAAGCGCAATGTGCCACCGTAAAAGGCTCTCGCTCTCTCCGTAAAAGGTGAGCATGATGCCCGAATGAACGAACACCGGACTGCCTTGCGGGTTGAATCCGAAAGATTCGAAAGAACCCGACGAGAACCCAAAGAAATCCTGAGAGGACCAAGCTAACCAAGAAAAAGCTGGGAAAAACAGAATTGTGCCATTCAATTTTGTCAGAGTTCACCACCCTTTTTGTGGAATTCTTCCGACGGCTGCGGTATTGCTTTCTCGCGATCTGTAACTAATCGGTGTGCTGCCGGAAACGACGACACTCGGCGCTGACGCTCCACTGTCGAATGTGCAAAAAACGGGGCAATTTCCGATCCTGCAAATACTGACCAGTGAAAAATCGAGCCGAAGCGCGATCCGTAATAGCACGATAAATTCGAATGCCGCCACATGATGCTATTTCCCACACTCTTCTTCCTGTTTGCGATGCTTTTGTATTTACTCTTCTACCCTGATTAACGAGCACCTTCTCCATGCTTTTTACCAAGCTCTGCGAAGTGTAATTAGTTTCGCGAAACGCGCGCGGTCTCTCTTAGGTTTGCCTCTAGCGGAAGAGCCATTAAACGAGTTAAGACGAGCTCGAAAGTCACCGTGAAGCATGCCAACGTTTCGGTAGATTCCAGAATAGTCCAACGCAGTAAAGCTTTAACTCTTCTGGAAATAATTCAAGCCTCTCCGAATAATGAGGCACCTTCTCTAATGAGTCAAGCTGTTAATGGGTTCGTCGTTTTGAGGAATCGTATCGTGCAAACCCCGAGCGATTCGACAAAACAACCGCTGTAAATCTTCGTCTACAGGAAGTTCGGGTTGATGAAGAGGCACTAGACCCCATTAAGTGTAGAGTTAAGTCGTAAAGACGGTAGGTGGGTCTCCCATCACTCTCGATCCATCGAGGAACGAGTAGGATCGCGAGGTAAACTCGCGGCTCGCAGTAGCTTTAGCCATTAAACACAGACATCCTTTTATTCGATCCCTTACGAGGAGCACTTGCCCCGCGACGTTCGTGTGCTCGTCCGCGAGAACGCTGTGCCGCTCAATTTACGGCTATGGATCTATTGCGTTAAGCCGAAGCATAAAACGCGCCACCGCCTAAACAAATTACGTGGCCCAGAAAGCACTCGTTGCTTCCGTGGTGTCCGATAATTCACCGTAGTACTTTGAGTATTCTCGAAAAGCGCGCTATACCCCAGATCCACGATTGAAACATTTCCGCCGATAAAAGTAATTCCTAATGCACAGTATTCTGAAATCCTGGTCAACTAAAAAGGATAAGCAGTTTAAGAAAATTAATTGCATGGAAAGCACGTTCGCGCCGTCAAACGCGCCATCGTGAATCTTCCTTATTGAAGTAACCAGCTATAAATTGAAACCGAACCGGGAAGACACCGAGAGTTGCCGGGACGCAAGAACGGCTCGTAAATTAGGATTGCCTTGAATTGGACATACTACCCAGAGACTTATGGTTGCTAATGAATTTTCTCGCGCGACTGCCGAGCCCGAAGAATACCTCACGCGAAGGCAAAATTGAAATTAGCCAGTGCAGAGCGCGCTTTTTATTCCCGATAAATTGAAACAAATTGATTTCCTAGTTTGTCTTGCACATACGAATTCTTTGACGAATAGCGAGAAAGAGAAAGTGCAGAAAACAACGACAAGCCGGGCAAAAGAAAAGTTGGAATTTCCCGGAAAAGGTATCGGTCGAAATGCTTCCTGAGTGGCACTGATCCTTGCTCTACCAGGGAACAATTGCAGTAGCGTGAAACTACGTTGCACCATTTATCCCTGTGACATCGTGTGAAAGAGTATTTCCCTACGCGCCTTTCGATTACAGAGACCATCGAGCTTTTATCGAATCGCCCATCCTAAAGGAATCGATATCAGCGTTAAATGACTATCGTTGCTGAAGACCTGCAATTTGGAGAAGCCCTGGAAGTGAAATCGTTTGCATGAAATTCGCCAAAAAGAAAAAAAAAACACAGGAAGAGAAGTATGCATCCAGATGCCCTGATTTAATTTGCAGCTGTCCCTAGAGAATAGCCAAAATCCTGTTTGCCTTATCTGCTGCTGGTTTAAGTACTCTGTAAAATAGTCGCTAGAGATATCCCTTATCCGAGGGACTATCAGGCGGAGCAGGTACATTCTAATTAAAGAATCTCCCTTAACCAAGTTGGATTAGTCCGGAAAAAAGTTCAATTTAGGTTTGAGCAAAATGGGAGTGTCTTCGTAGTCTACCATATTCTCGGCTTAAGCGCGAAGATCTTGAACACGGCGATAATAAATTTAAAGAAAACTACTATGTCACCAGAGACCTCTCGTATAATTCATTATTCATGATGTAAAAAAAGCTCGTTTTTGATCTTGCGATTTTTCTCGTACATGAATCGCTTCGCTAATATGTCTTTTGCCGCAATTGCTTGTTACTACCCCCTTGGATGCCTGGACGTAGTTCGAGTGCTCCGAAACGCGAGACGGAGACATTTTATTTTCCAGGACAGCTATTTCGCCGATTCAACCGTGCGCTATGCGAAACATCCGGACAACTTGCGACACGTTCGCATCTCTGGGAAACGGAGCTTGCTCGTTTTCGTCACCTGCGACCGCAGCTGACTTAAATACATTCCTTAAGGCCAGAATTCCATTAGTAATTCGACATTGGCAATTCCATTGTCCTTGAGGACCAATTCGTTGCCATCTCCGACAAATGGTAACATTGATTTCAATCGAATTATGTTGATGAGTCACCGCACAATACCGGATGAAGGAACAAGTGCAGTGAAATATAGTGGCAGAGGTATTATTAGAAGCTCAATTGAAACGTCTATCGCATCTAATCAAAGCATATGTTTGAATCGCTGAAATTGAGTTCCATCGAACCGTCAGCAAACTGTGAGGCGAGTAATAAGCTAAAGTTTAATTGATCGCTTAATAGTATACACCCAAAGCTAGCCGCGGATTAATGAGCTGTGGCACCGTAACTGATGTCGAATCATTACAACTACTCCTATTAGATTCAAGCAAGTATCTAAATTGTTCGCTGGATTTAACAGGGGGTTACCGAGTTTACCGGATGAACTGTTAGCCGGAAACGTGCTTTCCCCTTTGGCTAAATATCTTCCTATCTGTTTCATCGGTTACCACTAAATGCTTTACACCATTGGAAAATTAGCCGTGCTTACGTAATAACCGTGTCATGAGAAATTTGGCTATCGATCGACCATTCGCTTGACGGCCATAAATATTAATCAGGCGCTGTGTGATTCGATCTCCAAAGCCTATTCTCCACCCACACATATGTACATACGTATATGCGAGAATCTCGTTCCACCGTGAACTGTTGGACAGATATTCTCTTGGTGTAATTAACGTCGTCAGTACAAAGCTTTAAGCGCGAACGAGTTGAATTCACTTTCACGATTATATTCCACGTCCCCACGGTTTCTAATCGATTCACGGGAATATAAAGCCCTTCATAAATCGATCCCCAAAGAACCTCCAAGTGTCATATCTCTTGTCACGATTCAGTTATCGAAAGGGTCTCACCACGAAATCGCACAATTTAGAACGTCAGTAGTAGAAAAAAACGGTCTAATTAAACGGTGGCTTCCAATTATCCGGAGGAAACTAGTTCGATCGGTGCATTGTTCGACACGGAAGCAAGCAGAGGCGTAAGTTACTATTTCCGACGATCGTGTTTCCAAAGCAATTATGCGTCAATCGCTCGCGCAGAGTCTAGCCAAAGAACAATTTGCCCATTCGAGAAATAATTGCCGGACTAATTAATTTCCCTGGTAAATGGGCTCGAAGTGAGTATGAGCGACAAGGAAAGCCCAGACGAATCGATAGCTCTCACAGACCGTGTCACATTCAGGGTGCAACCACCCCAAAAGTGATTTACATTTCTCGAGCAGCAATTCATGGGCAAGGATGCGTGTAACGCGATTCCCTGTGCACTGGAAATAATCTTATCTTCGGGCAAATAAGCAAGCGACCCGTAAGAATGTTTGTCCACCACGATACCGTTCTGGATTGAAAAAGTATACCGAGCCCACGATAGAACTAGAAAAGAGAGACAGACTACCGAATTTGGTTCTGATGTCGCTTAACCACAACCACCGTGCAACCAATAATATTGTCATTATGCATGTGGTTTCTGTATCCGCTAAATCGCTGGAACAACATTCCAGCAATGTGTACGTCTACATGATTCTGTTATGATCCAACCACTCGAGTGTTTCGGTAGTGGTATGCGGAAATCGAAATTACATTATTCCACCCCTTGAATCTGCTGTTACGCTGGCAAAGCACTATGCGCATCTACGAGGAACTAAAATTCGGCATAAGCCCGCAGTGACTTTCTGACTCTGCGGTCTCGCGTAATACATACGTGCCTGTGACTGTTACGTATCATTTGAGAGAGAGCTAAACGGACCTGTTTTACGAGTAACTTTCGGCAAACTCGCCAACTATGTTGTAACCTGCGAGGAATTACGCGAGAACCTTGCGTTTTTCTTTTTTTTTATACTCCCACTGGGGTGGGTTAGTAGTCGAGTTTAATTAAGGATGGCAATGACTCCCTTTTGCTCTGAGCATTCTGACCGCGTCCTCTAGGTGCGCGTGGTTCAAAACTATTTGTTACGAGACTCGTTAAAACTTGGCTACTGTCGAAATTAAGAAACACGAATATTCCGGATATTTCGTAAGCGGGACATTTTGACCTCTTGGTAATTCCGCTTGTTAATTATTCAGCCCTCCTCTAACTTTTGAGTTCATATACTCAGGGATGTTATTGTTTGGTATGAGCATTCATCCAGCACTGCTAGAACTGTGCGTCAATCCCGGTACGACCCAATTCCTCTTTTGTTTTCCTAATATAATTGCAACATCACAAGGACTATGCGTAATCCCACCAAATGCAAACCCATTTCGGTATTCATGAGCGAACGCTCGACCGGTTCGCTCGCGACACGGATGAAATCGTAGAGAAACAGGAAGCAGGTGGTTCACCAGTGGCCCCCTACCCGAAAGATATAAAATTGTAATACGCGTCTGCGACCAAAAATCCAAAGCTCTTGATGCATCTACCCTGCGGTGCAATAAATTAATAAATCTGTCCCAGCGATCACTCCAAGATACGCGCGTGTGACCCTACTCAAAATGCAGATCAGCAACTCCAATAACTCTATATATTACTGTCACAGTACGTATCCTATATGCGTACTGAGAGCAGCAACTCAGTTACCTACTCACTTGGCATAACTTCACCAAGCTTGAAATAATAGACACCCCGGCCAGAAAATATTCGAAAACAATATGAAACCACTGCTTTTACAAAACTAAATAAGATAAATCTGGCAAATTCTCGTATTTAACGAAAATAAAATTCCGATATGCTTGTTTGCTTAAAACGAATAAAATGAAATTGGATTAATGAACTAATCTTGCTAGCGGTCGCAGTGGCAATGAAACAGGCCCGATACGAGTAATCCAAACACCTAGCGGCGAGAAGAAACAATAGCCGCTTTATCTTACAATTAGCGAGTCAGCTTCTCTGGATTAAGCAGCAGCCGACCGCGAGCCCCACGTTAATGGATAGGAGAGATAATCGTGAATCAGCGAAAATGACAAGCAAACAGCTTGAAAATTCGGAAAAACAGAAACCTCTCTCATAGCCGTAGATCTCATACCCTTTTCGTATCCTAATACTAGTAAAGCATGACATATTTAATTAAAAGCAGAATTCCCAACACCTAGAATGTTATTTTAAGATCCCCTTACTGTCGCAAACACACGAAGATATTTGCTTGTCCTGTTAATTCCCCATCCATGCCTCGTTAAGTGTGAAGTTAACTACCACGATGGGAACATTCCAAATAATGGTATGCATTCGATACTGCTTTGCTAGCAACTTGCATGTAGCATTTGCTAGTAACATTACATGTTCCAACAATACCCAGAAGATTACCAGTGATACCAAAGACGCCCAGGTGTACTAACAATAAGACAAACGGCACCAAACGTGCCCCAGTCGTGTGATACAGTGAGATAAAGGAGTGACTGTTCAGCTATCACCTACATTGTAATGAGGTTCACCAGTTAGAAGCTTCTCCCAATGTGCAAATGAATGGGTGAGATTGCTGAGAGTATTTCATAGGAAAATTTACCGAGAGACTCCTTGTTGGAACGTTGGATTTCAGTCAGCGGATAGTTAATTACGGTGCGATCTTCGGAAACGGGCTGAACTAATCCTCGGGAGGGATGTAGGCCAGCCAACTTGCGAACATAGATCATCAGAAACGCCGTCCAGGACTCGTTGTTAGAGTTCCGTATACATGTGCCACTCGACAGATCATTCTGAAATGAAATCACAGGTGAAGATCAATGTGTAATCGGATGTACGAGTGTCACTTGTTACAGGATTAAAGGACCACTGACAATGTCGACAAGTACTCTCTGGCGTGCCACATCTCGTACCATAGTAATCACGCAAACTGAAACTTAGACTCAAATGGGCGTTTTGGGAAAGTATCCATGGAATGTCGTCGTGATCTGAATTGAATTCGAACTTGCTTGCGACAATCCTTGGGTTAATTGGACTCACGGCTAATGAATTGTGCCGCAGTATAGTCCCAAGGAAATGTAAGCTTCACCGAATGTTACGCTACCGGAACAATAACACGTGTGCGGAATTCTGCGGCGTTGTAATGCCATTTGTGCGACACGTGAAACGACAGTGAAACAAGCTGGTCTTCTAACAAGAGCCGAATGACCGCAACCACTACACCCCAACTCGAATATCTCGCATTCGCTAGCCAATTTAATTCCACTACCATCCTGCGTCAATTATCCTCCCTGACGTGACCGCAAATACTCGAATTCAGTCGATAAAACTCATCTCATTCTCCGTCCTTTGAATTCTCCAATTCTTGTCCTATATACGATCTACGTATGTGTATAGTTCTATGTGTAGTCTCGTGGGATATATAATATTCATTGTCAGCTTTCTCGCGCAGTACTTCATCAACTATTCTGCCCTCCACTCTGACGCGACATTATTTATGACTTGAACGATAATTATGAGCAAAATACACGGAGGCAAAGACTAAGATTTCGCGCGAGCGAGACTTGACTGGTAAATCTATGCACACATAGAGGAAAATGATGATAATAATTGTCGTGGCAGCACACTCCTAACAATAAGTCTCTTCTTGGTACACAGCAACTCCGAAAATACACCCGAAATTCTCCCATCGCAGAATATCTACGCCGGTTATATTTGCATAAAGAAATTTGGAGTATGATCGATGTACCCTTGGATCCGAAAGAACCAGAAGCGTGACACTGCAAAACTGTTCTGCAGATTTCAAGATGCAAAAGGTAAATGCACGGTTCTTACCACAGATGGACATCTGGTACGATTATGCAAAATTGTATAGGGAGATACTTTTCCACGTAGGAAATTTAGGAGAACCTTTCGCGATTGCTCGTGTACTTTTTATGTAATAGGGATAGAATGTCCGATTGCAATAAAACGATTAAATCATTTTTCATGCTTCTTCCAAGTAGCCCAGGGTTACTCCCAGATTCCCTCGATAAATTTATATGAGCTACGCTGATAGAATATTCGATCAGGATAAATGCGAACGGCTGATCCTTAAATTTTTATTCCTCTTCGCACACATAGATTGAGCAAAGGTGGCACGTTAAAGCCGTCGGATTTCCATTCACCTGACAATCCACGCTTATATCCTGACTTAACACAGCCACAGGAGACAAATAAGAGCGATTCTAATGCAAGCTTTACATTATCGCGTCAAGACTCAGTAAGGAAATGTGCATACGATAAAGGAAGGAAACATTAGCAATTGAAAATCCTTCGACGTTACTCTTCTATATTCCAATGAACCGTGCATATTGAACTTACAAGGACCTTCTTCCCCTGTACATACATTTGTAAGCCGGATTTCGTCCGATATATTGTGAATTCGTTTGCACGGGTTATTCGTTATGCTTGACATGACTAAGAATTTATTTCCAAGATTTTTAACAGCATAGTGTATAGTACGTAACTTCGAACCCAAGAATCTGCATAAAGGGATACTCACAGGGACATTTATCATCTACGAAACATAGAGCCCCTTTCGTTCGACAGCTTGACCTCAAACTACGATTCGATACGATTTCACTCTACCTTAAAATTAAATTCCGAAAATTCGGGAGGAAAAAAATGTCGACTAGTAGATTTAACTTGGCCTAGTGGTTGAAATTGAACTATGTGGACGTTATTAAAACGGTGGCTTACACACGGGAGCTTATGGAGTGTGAGGTCAGAAATTCGCCCAATATATCCTGAATTTTGACTCCCGATTCAAATCACAAGTATACCAGTCGAACGAAAGGGTAATTGAACGGAAAGGCCCAAGTTGCCTTTCAAGAGAACAGAGAAGAGAAAGAGCCTGTCGGCCACGTAAACCGTGGAAAAATAGGGTGAGCCACTACTGGAAAATCTATTAGAGGAGGATATTGTCCGCGATCGATTCGCTGGGCAGTCGGGCATAATGGGGTAACCCTACTGATGGTAAAATTCCGCTCGAATTTCGTAGTTCCTACTCGATTTAACTTTAGCACCACGGTCACAAGTTACATTGAGGGTACACTAGTGTACCCGAACTATATATATTGCAGTTACATGAGGCAAATCTAGCACCTGCAACCACTGCAATCACTTACCACTCCTCCGACAGGAGTACGATCCGTTGAAATCAATGAAATAAATCTTACTGATTCAATCACTTACTCTCCTACTTTCTTTGCGAATATGATTCAGCTTGTTTCTTATTTAATCGCAAACTGCTAACCCGATCCCATTTCCCAGGGAAAATGCAATCTATCGATTCGACCAGATTTCTAATCAATTCATATCGCAGGATTTGACCTTTACTGGCGTGAATGGCTGACGAGTGAATAGATAATTTCGTAGGAAGCTTTTAATACAGAAATATATCATCGATCGTAATGGAAGTGGCGCGATAAGTGTCAGTGTCATTAAATACAGTTATCTTTAGAGTGCAGTATCAAAATGCACTACTTGCAGATTACGAAACTGTGCTCGAACTCTCCCTTCGAGACTTACATTTAATTGTGTGTTCTGTACACAAGTATAAAGTTTACCATTGCGAAGGTATTGTTCGAAACTCTCCGGGATTAAACTCGCTAATGTAAGAGAGATGCATCATTAAAGTGGCAAAGGTGATCTCGATTCCATGTAGAACGCTCGCCGTATTATCCGTATTCGTGGCTCTCGTTACACGGAAGGACTTCGCATCCTCAGAAACTACGAAATTAGTGTACTCATTGTCAGACAGATACCGAAGACCGTAGAAGGCAATAGGATGCGACTTGAGTGTAAGGCAAACTTACTCATCCGGTAATTGTAATATTGCCGCACTGCACTGACCTCCATCTTTTCTCGCACTGCCTCTCTGAAGGAACATGCGAAGTTGTAGTACAACGTGTGACTATTATTGGAAAATCATTTTAAAGGATTCAGTACGTAGGCGACACATCAATTGAAGATGCTGATATAAAATGTCTCTGCGAAGTGTAGAAAGAAGATTAAAACTCTATTTTTCGAAATAGAGGCCGTTCGATACTTGAGGCAAGCGTTCGGATAAATCGTACGAGTGGCCTGAGTGGAAATATGTTGCATTCGGTGTCAAGAAAATCTGTGCATTAGCTTACTGGATATATGCAAAACGAGCACCGAGACTACTAAGGGCTCTTCGGTTATCCAATTAAATTAAACTAGCTGCTCGTGAAGCCAAAATTAAACGATTCGAATTTACGCCAGCTGGATATTATGATACTTTTCATGACTGCAGTCTCGATATTCAGAAATAAAAGTGATTTTGATCAAAACCACAATTCTCGATTTTCCCATAAGAATACCATAAACGATGCCACTTGATTGTTGTTCGAGGAAATGATGTGACATTTCTTGGAAATAAACTAGGAGATAAAATTTCAACCATAAAATAGTGTGGTAAAAGATTTAGATGGTGTGTGCAAAGTTTAGGACTTTGTCAAAGTAATACTACTGTGAGAAGTAATAAAAAGCTCATGGAAATTTCATCCACTGCGACGGTAGTTAATGATATCGTTTGGCAGCTATTCGATAATGCGAAGACATCAAAAGAATTGAAAGCAATTCACTTTATAGTTATAGTTATTTGTATAACGAAGGTATCCAAACGAGAATGAGACTTTACTCGCCACCCAGGATAATGAGAATTTCTCTAACCAACGACCAGCCGTAATTAAGCTGCATCAGTATAAGCGACGATATTTGCGTCACGCTGCGACGCCTGCCTCTAGGTCGTTACGCGAGGAAAATATCTCTGAGACAATTAAGAACTCGAACAATTTCCCTGCAAACTGCTGGTAATGCGCAACCCCCGTTACAGCATAAATCCATTAAATATTTCTCCACGGCTCTTTCCCTTAGAGCTTCACGATACAAAAACGATTGCATTTTATGTCCAAAAAAATTATCACTCAGATACCACCTCAACTCAAGTAGAATTGTAAATAAACCTAACTACACGATAAACACGATTATCAATTTCGAGAGCGCATTTGTTCTTAGGAATTCTCGAGGAAAAATACGAAAAAGGTTCAACAGGTTTTTGCCACCGCAGTTACTCGTCTTCCACCGCTCTACAGGTTTCGGATGCTGGACAAGAAACTATGTTAAAGGACACGCGAATCCCGGAGCGAGGTCAGTCCACAGTGTCACTTGTTGCTGCTCGAGAGTCGAGAGACAAAAATGTAAGCGTTGATCAAACCCGCGTTTCGCGAGAAGTATCCTGTCTACTCCTGAATCTATAGAATCCTGTTTAACATGATACTATCACGAAGCCATACAGTTAGATGATGCCTCGGTTTACGCTCAATTTCAGAGTGAGCAACTTAAGAGACACGCCAACCGAGCGTGGCATTAAGCGATAAGATGTTTTCGGCTCATCCATCAATGTAAAACCCGCGACAACTTCATCAGCCGCCGCAATGACAAATGGGGATGGAAAGATAGACAGACGTTACGCGAAGTAGAGTAGCGATAGTGAATTATTCCCGTGAGAAATGCGATGCATTAAACTCTGTATTTCAAATTCTTGGAAATATGACATACTTACAGAGGCAACGCGATGAGGATGTAGGAAAGGAACGTCTGACACGAATCGTAGTCGACCGTAGACTAACAATAAGGCACCTTTGAGCCGATGTGTTTACTCTCACAGCTCGGTGAGCCACTCAGACAGTCAACTTGTTATGGGGATTAACTTGTTCCTCGGTGGCGCGTAAAGCGAACGGTGTCAAAGTGAAATGTAAATGTACATGTAAATATATAGTATGCACGTATGTAAACAAGTTTTGTACAAATCCTATTTCACTTGACGAACGAGGCAGCAGATGAAGCAATAATATAATATTGTTATGTTGTAATCATTATACGCTATCAATTTATTTGAATGCTAAATAGTACACGGGTCACAATTCCCGGCAAATTAGTTCAAATTCGCGATTCCTACGCTTCGCGTATTGTTCCCTATTGATTTTTAGTAACAACATTTGGAATATTAGTTTTGTATGTAAATTGGCCCGCCATATGGCCGATCCCACAATTCCCACATATACAGATGGAAACGCGCAGCGACGAATAATATAAAATTTTATGTACCTGCAAATACTGAACGCAATCCCCCTTTAGTACTCTCAAAAAGAAGATTTTTAACACGTATACCATTTCGGGACACGTCTTTGAGAAACTCGCGAAAGTAAATTCAGGGCACGATCTGTGCAATGCTACTCGCTAGAGAGGAGAATGTAGCAAAGAATAGTCTTACGAGAATCCGAGGTAGCAAGGGTGAACGCCACCTCTTTACGTGCTAGCTTTTAATATTCTGCAAATGTTACGAGCACGGACAAGATTATATTATTCTACAGTGGACAGCCGGAGTAAAAAAAGTCTACGTTCTTGCATCCTACTGCTGAAAACATATAGGGAAACTTTTCATAAATCTTTGTAGAAGTAGGGAAATGCTCTATCAGCATGAAGAAAGTTTGGTGCCTCAAGTATTTCAATTCAATATGCCTGAAACTGTAAGATAAGAACTATTGGTAAGAAGTCAAGAGAGTAATGTGCCGTCTTCGAAAATTGCCATTTAATCGGAATAAACCGTTCATCTTGCCAAGTAATCACTACTAACGAAATAAGCCGTGTAATCCCTTGCAGCTGGAAGCTAACTTTTTCCAATCCTGACGGAAGAAATAGGATCGTTCGAAAGAAAATATTGGATCAGCGAGAGAAACCAAGTGGCGCGAGTACCTTGAATCAGGTTCCTAACCAGAAGCATAAAATATCCACCGGTAAATCTAGTGTATACCGCTACATTCAATTGCACTCAGAGACCACAGCACTCCGAATGTTCAATAGCAGTAAGACTTCCCACACCTTGAGTTAAAGTGAATCGAAGCAAGGGGAGTGGAGAACGATTTGTCACTGAATCCTGAATAGATGTCCCGCCTCTGCGAGAGGAAAGTCAACGATTTCTGGAACCTCATAATTCGAAGGTTGGAGAAACACGTGGAGAAATCGACAGAAATGCTCACCAATCGTTCTTAGGGGAAGAAGATCCTGGATAGGACTTGTCAGTCTATCCCAATGGTTTTCATCATTGACACGTCTCACGTCCCATGTCCCATGAACTAATATTCGTCGCCATGGCGAGAAGAACCTAAGGGAACGAGAACCCACGACCCACGAACGACAAACAATGTTTCGCGAAACTCATTTCGACTGGAACGACGCAAGAGATCGAAACGTCAACGATATTCACCCCTTAGGGAATCATTGTCAATGGGGGCTTTTGACGAGAACACAAAAGGCCCCGCTGACAACGTATCTCACTTGAGGGATATTGCGGACCCACGAATTTAAAATAAAGCGACCTTTATGTTGTATTAGGGAAACGCATCGATTTATGACGCTGTTTCCACCGTGGGATGGAATACAAAGAGCATGATAAAAACAAAAATTCTGAAAGATATTTCAAAGATATATTTTTTCGCAGATTCTCCTTCAAGAATTATTCGTGCTCGTTCCCCGATAAGAATTTAAACAGTAGATTAAGCACCCGAAAAACCTATTTGTTAAGATAACTTCCATCGATACCTTTTTCTATCATTAATTTTGATCTTTACTGGCGAGATAAGGATTAACGATACGATCCGATAGTAAAAGTTACGATCTCCATCCGATTGCAAAAGGCAATTACCGCGGTCTCCTTTTGTAAAAGGAACTTTCGGACGGCAATTCTCTTCTCGTTGCTTCTCACGTTCCCCGTCGAGTTCGTAAATCGAAAGGACGCTACAGGCTAGCTACCATGTAGCGGTGCTACAATAAATATTCGTTTCCGCAGAGACTAGATTAATCCGGCGCACTACAATTTACTGGGGAAGAAAACCAACGCGAGTTAAGAATGCAAGTTACAACTGATATTCCCGTTAATTAAGACGTGTTTGCAGAGATAGAATAACTGCTCACCTAACCCGATATAGAGTCACACTTGGCTAAAGTTAAATCTTCTCTTTGCGCCAAATCACTTCGCGGATTTTGCGGATCTACCGCTGTCTCGGATCGCGAAGCCTTGATCTCGAATTACGCGCAGACTGAATCTTGCGAAGACAGCAAAAGAGGGTTCTTCATGGCAAAGCTGAGGCAAAATGTAATCGGATTTGCGGAGTTTTGAGAAACGAGAAACTTTAACTGCTTCGGTAGAGCTTCTCCGAATCCGATAAAAATATACATAGATCTATTTGGAAGAAAATGGCTTGCAGTGTACAAAGCAGATCGACCGTGCTACAAAAATGTTGTTTTTTCGGAACCGCATCAACATCGAAAGCTCTTAATCCCAATTTCACTTCTCGTTTACAAGTTCGAGTGGTAACGCCAGCCTATTGTGAGAAGAGGTACAACTGGAGCGGTGAACGCGTGTTTTGACATGTGCGTGAGAGCCCAGTAATCTAGGGCAATGTGCTTCCTTTTTCCAGTTCAAAAACACGGTGCTACATTCTGCAATATTGCCACTGGAGAGCTGAGGTTTTTGCAGAGTCACTTACCGATCGAGTGAGCATTTCAAATCCAGGCGAAATAGTGATCAATAGTGAATTATTCGTTATCTTTCATGATTCAGATTACGTTCGAGTGCAGTTCCATTCAAAAGACGCACGGTTCATTATTTGCGTTTAATAATCGACCCAGATTTGAGCAGGTCAACTATTGCTGATTATTAAACTCTGGAATTCCGCGAGCATTTATACATAATAGTCCATTGAACGTACCTATGGAATATTGTATACAAGAGCATCATACAAACATTCAAGGTAGAGCAAAATGCAATTAAAGTTCCAACTACAGGGAAACACTCTCGCTTGAAATCTGATTCTTTCAACAGTAGAATTTCTTTCAATTACGTAAGTTCTTTTAAAATTAGTTTGGAAAGTTATATCCTCTCTAATTGCTTTTACGACTTTAAGATGTAGATTTTGAAGATTTACTAATCGACAATAGTAATGGAAATTAATTATGCAGATGCAATTAGTTGAGATTCTGCATTCTACATAAGTAAGAAGCTCCCAGCACCGATTCTACAGCAACTTCGGTGGAAGTTTCTAATAAGACGGACTATCTGAAGTATGCAATTGAAACTGGTAGAAGATATAAATCGTTATTAGGATACGATCCGAAATTAAAATTCTCTTGGAGCTACGCTGAACTTCGAAAAAATAGTACTACCATAAGTTCATCGAAGAGACAGTTTATTTTTTCAAGACATCAAGCAAGTTGCCCCCAATTAACATGAATTCCTTTAAGCACGAAGAAAAAGTTTCGAAAAGGATGCAACGCAGATACATCGTAAATCACCGTTGCTGGCAGGAACGGGCTTTGAAAACTGTTAGGTGGACATGACAGTGAGAAATGAAATTCATTGAACTTAAAAACAACTTCTTGCAATTGCTCCGAAGCTGTGATCTGAAAGTTCGATCAACCAGGAATAGTAACGATAGATCGTTACAGAATCTGCTTTCAAAACGACTTACAGTACCATTCTCGCCTGTATCGAGAATGTTAAATTATCCTACACTTGGTTGCGCACAGTCGTTAATCCTTTCGAAGGACGGCCAACGATAGAATGTCATCCGGCGGCTCAATATCCATTTTGTCATTAATCGTATTTCGCCGCTCCATCGACGCCCAAGGATGTTTCAAGCGCAAGCGCGACCAACGAGAATCAATCGCAGTTCGATTTTATTGCCGATGCTCAAAATTTATTTCGCAGAGATATAAGTCTCTGCCACATGGAATGAGTACTATTATATCATCTGGAACTTACTCCCAATGCTCATCACGTATGCCGAAATCACCCATGACACAATGCAGGGAGAAATCCGTGGAGAGCATGCTATTCGACCCCAATTTCATTTACTCGAATTCTTGCCGCGTGTGGAGCGCGACCACGTTGTTCGAGCATGAGCCATTACGCCATTCATTGGATGGAGCGACCATCTCCCATCTCTACGGGTCCCAAGCGGGAACAGGCGCGTAACGAAGGATCTACGAGGATGCTGTCATTCCACGGGGACTGCATTACAAGAAAAAATTGCGAACCCCCAATTACCATACAAATTGGATGATCCCTTTACCATGGAACACGATAAGTCGCTGGACGAGAATGTCGCCTGATATTCCACAAGCCGAGGATCCTGGATGGATTCGCATGACGAATGCGTTCGCGATTCTTGGATAAAGCCTTGGGATCCTCTGCAAATACATGCTCTGGAATATCACAGCTGGACTCCAGCTACCAGCTCTGACTGCGGTAAGAAGATTCGTTCTCTCGTCTTACATTGAACTTGGGATTGCTCGAGTCAGGACAAAGCGAAACCCCGATCAAGTATTCCACGCCATACTTATAGAAGCAGATTTCAATTTCAATGCAGACACTGAATAGACCAATGCTTTTAGCTTTGTCTCACTTTAAAGAAATCCGAGCTGAATAACATTCCGACAACGTTCACGATACTTATTCTTATTTTTAATTGCACTTATCAATGAGTATACTGTTATATTATATTATACAATTTCAATATACTTTTTTTTCATTAACAATACTTGTAAACCTGGGAGCTCAAAAGGTTGAACGGTCGATTTCTCGAAAACCGGCAGTACACAGAATGAAACCGTGACGCATTCCCGCTGGCGCCACTTCGATTGCCAGTGAGGTAACACGCTGTTAACAAGGAAAGCGTTTCAATGGCAACAGAGATTACCGATTAAACTTCGGGAATCCGGTTAAAGGCGTCAGTCGGAAGTATGTAGTTCAAGTTTAGCAAGTAGCTAAGAATCGCATTTCATATCCAACTTTTGCAATTAGTCGAAGCAATTTGCTTGCTGTTCTATTCCAACTGATGAACTATGTTTCAATCTCGATTCGCATTCTATCTGTGTACAGACTATCACGGAGCGTGTAGATAAAAAAATTGAATAATTCCATAAAATTGAAGCTTTATGTAAGTCTTTCAAGGTTCAATTCAGAAAAAACAGTTCAGTATTTTACAGGGTTAGACATAAATCTCAATGCTAGCATGAGTTCGATTATGATGGAACATAGCGAGAGTACAAACGTAATGACGTTATCAAAAACTGAACGTAACTTTGCTTTACGACTGACGAGAACTCTAACTAAAATAGTTGCAATCTCTGTGGCCTTCTACGTTTACGATCAGGGACCACAAGTACCATAACCAGTGGCCTAGGAGTTATAGAACTACACTCGTAATATTCAATATCGATGGTCAGATATGCAGCTGGAGCACTAATGACTGACCTTCACTACTGCGTTCTGTCGACGAGAATCTGGCTTATTCGATACACGAATTTAATAGGAACAGAAACTTTTAATTGTGTCATCTTTGTATTCAATGGTTGATGCTATACCGCGTAAAGCAAAACCTTTCTTTACACCTCGCCATTGCCGAATCTATTCAGCTTAACGCTGGCTTCAATATAAACAGCCCTTAGTATTGTTCAAAGTTCTGCTCTTTTCAACATCAAGAGTAATTCAGAGCCCGAAAACGCATTGAGAGAAAGACTGAAAGAAATACAATGAAAAGAGCGGTTTGTGAAAGCTGGAGAAGTCGTTGCTAGAGTGGATCAATCTTCTCAATCGAGCATTCTCCTCGTCGGTGGAACGCTCTTTATCAAGAGTCCGGCACGTTCCAATCTCAATCTTCAACGCCGGATATTTGGCTCAAGTGGCAGTAAACCGGATCGCGTGTTTCAGCTTATGTAATCCTGGTTTAGGGAGTACCTGGAGAGCCCAGGGCCAATAAAGCAACGCAGTATGAGAGTTAAGACTAGGTCGAAGGGATTCTGGCTCGCCAATCGACTCGGATACGATGCCCTCGCGAATTTTTCACAATGCCACCCTCACACACTTTCGTCGCTATTCGCTCGACTGAGCAACCCTCGTGAAGAAATCCGAGCACTATCGCGATAATGATACACTCGGGTCTACCTAATTAAATCACGTTCACTCAGTCGAATGGAAATCGATGTGACACCTTAATGGAGACGTATGAGGAAGATCAATATCAACTTGGTAGAAGTGGATTAGTCAGAAATGAATATTGGTGGTAGGTCGTGAGTATTAACCATCCAGTGCATAACTAGCAACCTGTAAAACAAGAAGTTCCGGTATAACCACGGGAGGAATCATAAGATTCTCGACCTCATAAAAAAGCTGAATGAGGTAATGAAGGTCCTGTACTTTTGCAGATCTTCGCTGAAAGAAAAATACGCAGATTACGAGTCGGCCAAGCGAAACAAGAAAGCATCGATCCTTTTCACGGTTGCAAGAGACGTAGGAAGCGCGGGCTTACGATGCAGTGATGCAAGTTGCACAGTCAGCGGCCGGTAGCTCATGTAAACCTCGGAATATATCCTAGCGACTAACAACCGAGGGGAAAATCGTTTCCGATAAGGCAACGGAAACACATGTTGGAGGAAATAGTGTACCTCACAATGTGGCGTGTGCTACGGAAATTGCAGCTCCAATTGGCGAGGGCAGCTAGCCACGGCGAGGAACGAAATTAAACCGCTTGCGGTTGCTTATGTGCCGCGAAAAAGGGTTGGCGAGGAAAATGTTAAGCCAGATATAATCACATCCTGAAAGTGGAGCTAGGACCGAAAATCAAAGGGATCTAACCGCATTGACATACACGGAGTTCTATGGCACACCAACACGCTATCAACCTTCCATTTGTCTCCTCGCCTTTTGTCTTCGCTCGGTGAGACGTAACTCGCGAACTCGTGATTGGACGTGCTCATCCCTCCGTGCCTCCTTTTGTTTCTCTCTGTCTCGCCGTCTGGCCACGCATAACTTTGATCTCGCCGCAGAGTAATCTGACCCCAAAATCGCGGTCGCACAATAACGCGAGCATAATGGACGAGAACGCTCACTAGACTATATCATATTTAACAAACATGACCGTCTTCTTTGTAATCTCTTTTCTTCTATCTCTCTTTCGCTCTGTCTTTGTGTCGGTGCCTCCACATCCACGAGCGACCGTTGTCTATTCCAAAGTTGTTACGGTTGTTACGCTACCGAACACTGGCTACTTTTTTCCCCGATACTAACTTCGGCTCTCAAAACATTATGGCGACAGTTCTTTGGGCCTAAACTTTGAAGTCGGATAAAAAACGCAATCCGCCACACCAGAAGAAATGTGATACTTCTATGTGCTGATGTTGAAGACAGTTTGATGGATACGAACAAATTATTAGTTCGCAGGATATTAATATATTTTCCATATTCATATTACAATATATCTCCAACACTAATTCTATCGTCAACTTCAAACGCCGCCTCTACTGCAAATTTTGACGTAATATATGAAACGCAGTGTAGTTTTGAAATTCAACTTGGACTATGGACGCTTTTTTACTCAGCAATAACTAGTGACTGATTACTGGGTAAAAAGGCGTTTGAGATGAGACTAGTAGATCCTCTCCAGTCAACCTTGGGTTTACCTGGCAATAGAAACTGCAACAACCGTAAAAAGCTACTCAATTAGCACAGCTAATTAAAGTTAAATTCTGGGAGTCTTTAGATGCTTGCTTCAAAGCTTGGATAGCGATTTAGCGAGAATCCAGGAAATTGAAAGCATAAATCTCGACGAGTCCACGGCTCGTGGCAACGAGTTTTTCATCGCCTATTTCGAACATGGCAAATCTAGAGAGTCGTCCAGAATTAACTACTGGTTTGACGAGCAATTATAAAGTAATACGGTCACTCATCCGACGTCGTTCGACTTTCGAACTTCGCCGAGTATCGCACCGGTTTTACGCGTGTTACGGATATGGAGTGTTAAGTGTGCGTTTAAGGCCACAGTATCCTATAGCAGCCCCAAAAGACAGTGAATCCATGAATATCAGATTACTGCGATAGAAGGAGGAATTTACGAGGGAATCCCTTGGGGCAAGCCTACCCTCCTAATTCTCACGTAAGCCCTACTGACCTGACAACTTATCCCATTTCAGGATCTGGACATGATCACTACGGCGAGAAGGTGATGCGGCGAAACGAGTGCTGGACGGCCGTCGTGGCCACCTGGGTGATCCTGACGGTCCTGCAGAAGGGATCAGCACGAGAGCAGTCGCCTCACGATGACGCGAACTTTCTCGATAACGAAAACAACACGGCTTACAGCCATGCTTTCCGGGCCAACGATGTACATCCTGCTATCAGGAGCAACAACCAACTGAACTTGAACGTCGAATACCTAGCACCGGAATATGTTGACAGCCAAAGCAAGGAGTCACGCTCCACGAATCAAAACCCACCGCTCGGAGAACGCCTGGGGCTTGCAGATAAAAGTAGATCCATGGAAGTCATTCATTTGACGGAGTCTCATCGCTTCGGGAATGCAGATTCGCTGGATAAGAAGAGTTCGGAAGAGGGCCGCTCGGTAAACGACAATGTTTTAAATCCACCCCCTGGAGTCGACAACGATCTGCCGAGGAAGAAGTCCATGGAGGAGTCAAGCGAATTTGACGCGACTGAATCGTCAAGGAAAGCAGATGTACGATACCTTGAGGGCTGGCTATCAAAAGCGATCGAAATTTCGGAAGGCAGCTCTATATCAGAGCCGATTACTCGAGGTACGGGTGTAAATTCTGTGGACCGTGAGAGGAGCGTGATAAATGCTCGCAGCAGCATTCTGCCAAGGAGTCGTAAAACTGATGAAGTGTTTCCAAAAGTGTCGTACCAACGACGAACATATTCTGGACTTTTGGCACTAGATACCACGGTAACGGTCCTGCCAAATCGGCCGGATGGAAACAGTTCACCGAGATCTGATCAAAATTTCGATTCTTACGATTCACAGCTCACCAATGTGTTTAATAGAAGGCGAAACGCTCCAAGAACCGCGAGAGATCCGACTTCCAATCCCTATGAACACAGGGTTGCGAACTCTCGCCCAATGGCGAGCGGTTCTAACAAGTTGGTGGTGCAGCAGTCGGCAAACATTAATCGTCCCAAGTGGCTGAACCATGACAAGCCCGGCGGCATAACGCTCCTCGCGCGGAAAACTAGGAAACTCGAATATGGGGCTGAGAAGACACCAGAAGTCACCTCACGGGCGCCCGAAATTAATATTCAAGCTGCCAGTCGTAATGCCAATATACTGCAAAACCTGGGAGCAACTACCATAAACGATAATTTATATTCTTTCAGAACGAGAATACCTGAAATGAGAAATACCGAATCGAGTGCAGCGCCTAGAGGCAACGATAAATCAACGGATAATTCAATAAATGTGGACCGGCGGGCATTCGAGAAGTTTGCCATGGGAACTGCGAAGCCATCGAGCCCAATGCGATTAGAGTTCAAAGAAACTATGGAGAATATCAGATTCACGCGATTTACACCAGTTCCCGAAGATAATACTCTCGCTTATACAACACCCAATAGCGAAATTCCATCGACTAGTAGAATACATTTCCATGAGACGGAGAGACCGTCACTAGTCGCAGGCTCTCAAGAGTCATTAAGTCCACCTATCGCAGGAAAAATGTACGAGGGCGGTAAGGAAATTCCTAGGGAAATATTCGGGGTAAATAACGACAGGCGAGATGCCAAAAGCACCGTGATTTCCGCTGGAAGCTCGGTCACATCTCTAGAAACGACTGCTTCAAGCCAAATCGCGAAGTCTACTCCCACCAGCGAAACTGGAATGGATAAGACCCTCTCTACCGATCCAAAAGTACCTGGACACGTTTACGGGCTAAAGAGCGATCGGCCGCTATTCGATATCCTAAGCCACGGTATTGGTTCGTATGGTAGTAGCGCTGAAGCAGCCCGGAAAACAAATTTAAACGACGATCATGATAGCATAGATCAAACCGACTCGTCTTTTGAAAGAGGAAACCCAACGACCACACGAACTGTGACCTCGCGGCCTCAAGGGATTGAAACACCACAGAAGGAAGTAGGAGGTCAGACGCTCGAGGACAAGAAGCCATCTCGCATTGCAGAGGGAGCAAACACTGAAGAACACTTCAAGAGCCGAGCGGACCAAGCAACAACAATCGTTGGTAAGGTGGATTATTTCGTAAACGAAGCTGCAGGATATTACGTGCATAAAACAACAAAGGAGGTCAGAGAACAAGATCAAGTGGTGATGAAGGACAATGCGACGATCAGTTTTAAAGCATCGTCCGAAGCCCAGGATAAATTTCAGCATCTTGCGGAGCCTGTACGTGGTTCAATTAAACGTGAGAGGAATACTGTGAGTCTGCAGCGAGATGCGACGGGTCCAGTTACACAGCCTGAGGCTATTTTCAATGCAAGCAGCCGTGGTCGTCCTGTAATCGGCTCAAGGAATTTAGTAGCGGACTCTGCAGAGACATCCCTTACACGGAAGAAGCAAATGTCGGCGAAGAAATCGAAAATAGAAGTGTCCCGAACAATTGAAACGAATGTGGAGGTCTCTCCTACGGATACTCGCATCTGGTCCACGCAAAGCACTAAAGTCGATGCGGATCCCCAGAAAACTATGTTGATAATGCATCATACATCTGCCGACGACAGCAAAGGCATTAATAACTCAAGTGCAATGGCAAATGCACTTTGGCAGGATGTCAACGTCGATCGGCCCGAATCGATCTCATTAAAGTCAACGACAAACATAGTTCGGTCGGAAGAGCCGGTGGAAAATTACGAGAGAGGTTCAACGACGGTGAAATTCAAGGAGGAGAATGAGGAAAATAGAAGACCGATAAAGGAACGAGGAATTGCTCCCAAAGGTGTGTCCGCGGCAATCGAGCGTAACTTCGATCGGGATTTGCTGAATCAAAATAACGAGCCAGTCTATGCTCGCGAAACTGAAAATAATCAACCTAGTGGAGCAGGTCAGAAGACACTCGAGAAGACAAAAGGCAGGATGGGGACTATCAGACAGCGGGCAGAAGGGCTCGCTAGGGACGCGCGTAATGACATGACCAAAGGAGTTAATTGCGAGAGCACAAAGACACCGATTATCAAAGAAGCATTATCCGAATCAGCAGGACCTAGCTATCCGACTACCTTCTCGTTGGCCACCCAAGCGACCTCTGTGATCAAAAATGAACCTCGTGGAGGAAGAAAATTACGGTCCCGGAAACACGAGAGTCTAAGGGGCGACACTGCTGGTAGCAGTACTACTAATGTACACTACGATGAAAATACCTCACTCACAAAATCGATCACAAATACTGTCACAAGCACCGATCGAGAAGCGACGACCGTTTCGACGATAATCGATCGGAAGGTCCAAACTTCTAGAGAGGAACTTCCAAGACTCTCGAGTAGTTCACTAACCCCAGGTTTTGGCATCGAAATGGACCCAACCAGTGGCCAATACGAGCCAATGGAACCCAGTAGCGAGATCGATGGGATGCCTGGAGGTAGGTACGAACAGTCGACAATAGAAACCGTGTCAATCTGGCCGGTCACCTCCTCAGGCAGCAGCATTCTTACCGCGAGAACCTCGAGCAGTCGCGAAACATCTTCTGGGCAAGAAGATCCACTGGTACAATATGGAAACGGCCCGACGAGCGAAGTCTTTCTCGACACGAGTACCAAAAGTTCCGTAGACACGGTGGAGGGTCTAGTGACAAAGAGAACGGACAACAGTTCTGAAGAGATGGACATTCTGGAACAGTGGCCAGTGAAGCATAGCGCCGTAGTTGAGGGCGACCTCGTGCTTGGTGGATTGATGATGGTGCATGAAAGGGAGGACACTATAACCTGTGGCCCAGTGATGCCTCAAGGAGGTATCCAGGCTCTCGAGGCGATGCTTTACACTCTGGATAACGCCAATGATCGCAACATTGTGCCAGGTGTCAAGATTGGCGCCCACATACTAGACGACTGCGACAAGGACACCTACGGCCTCGAGATGGCAGTGGATTTTATTAAAGGTATGTAAAGCACGTGTTTCTGTATAACTATCAATTTGATTGTAATTCAGAAACTGACAGTCCCGATAGCAAATAGAGCTAGTCGTGATAAACTTGTTTGTTAGTCGCGATAGAAGCTCGAAAAAAAATGAAAGTGGCCCTTTTGTAATATTTTAACCAGTGGCAGAGAATCATTTTACACCGTTTTGTATCCCAGCTCTGCTATTAAATCTCACGCTGGGCAGCGCAGATAACACGGGAATGCGGTATATTTTTCGCTGGTGTAGGGAGATCGTCATCTAGAAAGAGGATATTTGCTGTTCGGACCAGCAGTATTTCACAATCGCTCGCATCAGGAGTAATCTGGCCGCATGGCGCGAAACTAAAATTCCTTTTTTTCCCCGAAGGCACAATGAGAAGTGAAACACGACAGTGAAATATCGGTAGGAACAATATTCATTACTTTATAGCCATCCCCGCGGAACTGTAGCTTACAGTCGAACAACTCCCATTTACGTCTGGCAGGTGGAGTGCTTTTTCATTGCCGCCGGCAGGCACCGCGTATGAGTTTCGACCAGGCCTCGTTCTTAGCATTCTTCCCAAACTTCTTCGCGAAAGCAACGAGAAAACTTTTTATCTATTACGCGCGATACTGTAAGGCGCGGACACTAGCGGAAAGTCCATAAGTCGAAAAGCGTCTTCATCCAATATTTCATACATTACGCTTCTAGCAAGAGACGAAAAAAGGAAAGAGTATGCATAGAGGAGTAGTTTTCAGCGCGAGAAACTTCCGAAAACTATCATGAGAGAAGAAATTCTTCGCCATCCGTGCGATTTATCCTAATTCTTGATTCTGCGCGCACTTTACCTCTATGTTTCAAATCACCAGCCCGTAGTTGACTCTTGAACCCGGGGGAGCTAAGAAAGTTTGTGGAGTACGAGAAAACACCGGTCAAGGATCCAAGGGAAAGGGGGGAAATAAGGTAGGTTCGTTAGTACATCCGAAGTTCCGCCTTTTAAACAATTTACCTACCAGAGGTAAAGATTTTTACTCTGGGACGGAAACCGAGCGAAAATGAAGTAAACTTTTTCGAGTAGCTTTATAAAGATACGATCCCTTCAAGAGAACCGTGATTATCTTCCCTCTTGGATTCTCAGTATTTCCGATGCAGCCGTTTCAATTTAGAGTTCTTAAGAAGAATCGATACAATTCAGAGTCTGCCAAATTGCCTTGCACAACTGGGTATAAAGAGAGTGTTAGGTCAGAAACAAAAATGAGAATATCCGAATTAATTGAAGCTCGGGAAAATACTTGCAACACGCACCGTATGCGGCAATTTCCCTGCAGAGCAGGATAACGATAATTGCGAACTAGAAAGCGGATGGGTGGAGCGATCCCTAAGAACCTTCCACGAAACAGCTTACCTTCAGCGAATACTCGGACATTGTACAACGCACAAAAGAGTCTGATTTATTCATTAAATAATGAAAAATCCTTCTGCGCGGATGTATTGAGGAAAAAAAACAATCCATAACTAAATAGAACTAAAACCAAGCTGTGGTCAATTTCAGAGGGTATTAGGGTGTTGTAACTCACTGTATTCCAGTTGATCCTCCTTTTGTTCCGAACAAATCCCTCCACCTACAGATCACTCCACGCTGGCTGCGACCGTTTCTCCACCATTCCTCCTGTTTTTACAGAGTTCCCGATGTAACATGCTTTCCCACAAAATAATCCACTTGGTCCAGTTGTGCTACAGAGCTTTTACTCTACAATGTTGGAGCAACCTTCGCTCACGTGTCTATTTACTTTAGCTCTGTATACCACACGTACGATAGATGCCTTGGTACCTACCGCAAAACTTCACCGTGCTGCGCATACGTTTCTTTGAGAAACCATCTATCTACTTGATCGAACGAACTTACATGAAACTGCGAAAATGAGATCTATGGCGTGCAAGGCCGCGCAAGCTTGATGAAAAATAGACGAAAAACAAATGAAATCTCGAGAGTAACCCATTAGAGACTTTTGGTATTACCCTAATGTAATTAACGGATAATGTCCTTTAGTGGCAAGCGAAATCAATGGCTGACTGAAGCTTTCCAATAGTTACTATAGGTTCCGCGGATCCGAGTAATCAATCGGGCTATCAATCGATCGGCCGTCAGATAAGTTTCTACTTGGCTCTAATTCCAAAGCACAAATATACAAGCACAGTAATTTATGTAAGTGGATTTTTGAATATAAGTAAATCTTGAAAGCTTCAAACTTAAATTTGCAATATTAATATTTGATTACATTATTGGAACTCCAATCAATTTCGCTGATTCAATTATGCTTTGTTTTTCTCGATTATAGCTGGGTCTATATAATCTCGTACGATTAGATCAAATGAAACTGTAAAAAGTTCAACCAGTCATCATACTGTAGCCGGTATGACTATTAAAATATTCGAAATCGTAATCCAACAGAGCAGATCAGTTTATGCAAATCCTCGCGAGTTGTATGAGGACTGTAATCCGTGCATCTACATATTCTACATAATACCAGAAAAAATGTAGTTACCAGAATGACCTTCGAATGTATTGGAAATCGACAATTCCATGATTCCTATGCATAAGAAAAACAGACTTCGCACCAGTGTCCCAGTTTTAATACTGCAAATCCATGTCTATGATTCATTAATTAAACAGTCGCTCGACCGACTTCCAGTTAAAGTAAAACCTCAGGCGAAAAACGGGAGAAAAACATCAGTAAGGGAACTTGTCCTTATAATTAGAGGAGACAGCGCTGTTTTTGTACTGACTCGTGAGACTAGGTACTTTCCAACTTTTGAAGAGCTTTTTTTTACCCTTCTCGCAACTATCGTCCGCAGTTAAGGGCTTTGTTACCGAGGCAAAAGGGTGACGATAACAGGAACGTCGATAGTGAAGCTAGCGCGGCGCTTTTTCCAGAGAGTTTTAAGCTCGTCCTATCCACTGTCGGTAAAACGCTGTTCCAATTTCGAAAGCTCTCGTCGATAACTTTCGGATGAGCTTTTCAGAACTAAGGAATCTGCAGCAGATACTCTCAGTGGAAAGCAAAGCTACCGACAATTTCCTTCTTGTGCTTTACCATAAGCAACGTATTACCATGAAATATTTCCAGTTCGTGAGTTTCGGTAAAAAAATTCCCCTGGGTCGTATTATCAATTGAACAAAAATATTTTCGACAAATTCTCTTAACCAATTTTTGTCTCCACTATGGAAATAGTTTTCGGACTGAATTTCAAAAGAGATACTAATTGAACGCGAAGTTTTGCGGCAATTATACGGGAGTTCATTGGACGACTGGTACTATTCGCTTTAACGGATATTACAGGAAATTAATATTTGTGGTAATACGTCAGAGATAATTAATGAAACAATTGTATCCAGCATGTCGGTAGAAGCTTACAGAAGGGTTAATAAATTAATTGAATGTTCCCCCTCGAATTTCTCAAGCTTCTTACTGTGCTTCATTAGTCATACGCTGTAGAGTCGAGGGTTTTTAAAGTTCGCCAGACCTATTTCTTTTTCAAGCAATATCTTAATAAAACTTAAACCAAGGTCAGTCGAGCGACTAAAAGATTCTATTTCAGTTCAAGACACAAATTTCATAAGATTCTAAACGATTTATTTAGTACGCATCAATCTTAATTAATATCACGAACCGACACTACGAATAAACACATTATTATTTCATCCAACAAACTTGGTGAGAATAGACGACATTTCGGAAGACTTCTCGTATTAATATCTTACAGTTACTTAAAAAAGTATCATCTGATATCCCGAAATACAAGTTGACTGCGTATAGTCAGAAGTAACTACACCAAAGAGCAAATGTTCACGTTTCACCCCAAGGAAAGAAACCCGACAATTTGTCAGGAGACTTACATCCAGACGAGGAGGTTTAAAAAAACCATTTTTCACCGTCGAAACTGTAGCTGCAGTAAGGTGAGACGAGAGAGAGAGAGAGAGAGAGAGAGAGAGAGAGAGAGAGAAAGACAGAGGATAATGGTAAAATCGAAGCAACGTCTGGCACGCGGTCTCTGCGGAGACAGGCTTGTCCACAAACATTTCTTCAGGAAAGAAGGAACTGAGTTCCCTAGAAAAAAGAGGACAAGAATCAACATCCGGCTGCAGAAAGCTATAACCTCGGACAGTAAATCCTCCAGCACGAAGATCCTCGTAGAGGTATAGAGAAATGGCGTTTTTCTCATTGCGACTAGAACAAATACTGTTTGCTAAATGAGACTGACTAGTACACTGATACACCCTCTAGTCAATCACTTTTGAGTGTTTGTGCTTATCGAGCCAACTGGAAACCACTAAAAGAACTCATTTACAACCATCGAAAACAGCCGGACTCCCCGACATTACAGAAAGTTTACACCCGCTTCTTTCGCGAAACGGACGAATCGTTTCCACGAAGAGACTTTCTTTCTAAGTCTCATGCACGCGATTTCTCGAAAAGCAACGAATATCGCAGTCAGGGGCAACTGCCGGAAACACCTCTATTCTCCACGAATTCATCGTGATTACTAATTTTTTTTTTTTACGCCAATAAATATCAGTCGGTATTGTTTATAGTTTGTCGCGAAGAGCTTGAAAGCACAGTAGTAATGCTCCATCGATTTCGACTGAATTTACGAACTCTAGAGAAGAACGATGAATCAAACGTGAACTGACTCTGTGTACCCATTGCTTCCTAGTGAATGAAAATGTATGGAAGCGTTGAAATCCCGATGCGCTACATTCCTAAAACCGACTTCTATCGAACTTGTACCGACATCGTCTCTATTTTCAGTATTCGCGAGAATATAAAATACTGTTGGCTCCTTTTATGTAGTTGGAACGTTCGCTCCTCCGTTGAACGAGCCGACGCGATAATTGTATATCATCGTGAAATATGCAGGAGGATATAGATTACGGTGACAAGCAGCGGGTCACGGATAACGACAGGACTGATAAAGAATTGATGGCACCTCTGACAAGGAGAGATCTCTTGGGTCCTCGCTCATTAAGCACGGACTGATGTCTCGAATATAATATTCCATAACCACGAAAAGTTTCTTGGGCGAAGGTTACACCTTCCGGAAACCTCCTCACCCTTCTTACGCCTTCTTCGACGACCTTTTCAGACCCCGCCCAGCCAGTGGCCTTTTCTCCAAGCAGTCACAGAGCAAAAGGGAAGAGCCTCCACTGTATTTATTGATTTGGAAAAATTGCAAATTGTGTCGATCTTCAGCCCTCCAAGAATAAGGAAAACTGCCTTGTGTATTCATATCTTTCGGATACCTTCAACTACCTCTGATCCGTAAAATCCAGTCGCAAGGTACATATACACCTTTCGAACAAGCAGAAATTCCAAGTCGCGAAAAATATCCACCGCGTGTTGCCAAGCTAATAGAATTTATATCGCAAAGAAGATATATTTGAGAGAATAAAATAAAGAATCAAGTTTGCATGAAAATTAGTGTGGAAAAGATTTTCCAAAATTCATAAGCAATTCAATACAAATTATAGAACTTCGAACTGCCTTCGATGTGAAAGCTACTTTTGAGTTCGAGGTAGTATTGATTGACCATCATAAGGTTACCTTGTACAGTGGAATATTATAATTAGGCTACAGTCAATACTCAGATGTCAAATAAAAGTATGATCCCTTTGTGCCCTGGTCTGTGGGAGTCCTGTGATAAGGCTGCCACGATTATCGGCTCAAACGAAACCCCTATCGATGTTCGCCCGCTCCAGCTTTCATTTGGTAAATTCGAACTAATTAATATTATTAACCCGCTAATATCTTATGCCTCAAATGATTCTGGCGTTTTGATTTGCAAATATTATGAAATCATTCTTTCGAAGTCACGTGCTCACCCCCTACTATCTTATGAATAATGCAGATTTAGCAGGATGCTATCCGACGAAGAAATTGCATCCTCGAAATATTGAAGAAGGCGATCCACCGGAAAATCTCTTCAAAGATCGTATCAGTCAGCATCAAATAATAACGTGACACCAGGTAACTGCAGTTCGTACAGCGAGCTTGATTATGTAGATCTCCCTATTCACCGAAGCTTACAAGCTAAAAAATAATTACCGAGAAAACTTTGTTAATTGGTAGATGAAATATTAATTTCGTTGAGGATAATACAAGCTTAAAAGCAAGCCAGAAGACGCCGACGTCCTGGCTCTTAGTGAGGAAGGTCTCTCTAACAAGTTTTAGAACGGAGTTCCAAATGCATAATCCTACTTTATCCGCTTCGCACTGGGTCCAAGCGTTGCTTGTCTTCATTGCAAGCAGTCAACTTCCCCCTTAATTTTTCTCGCAGACTAGGAACAAGGTCTAAAGAAATTCTGCCAAAGCCAAGTAGAATTCCATCGAGAGGCCCTTTGAGTTCAACCCAAATAAAGAAAATAGTTGGATCTCTGTTGGAAGTAGAATGAGAATTCGTAGGTTCGTTAGTGGAAAGGAGCGTGGTTTGAAATCGTGATATTTTGAATAAGAGGTCTTGCTTTTACTCTCGAAGGACCATTAAAAATATGTTGAAAAAATTAATTGATATAGAATTTCAGTAGTTGCTTAAACTTGGATCAAGAAGTATGATGAATTTATTCGATTACTGACTTCTTGACTTTGACTATTAGGTGACTATCATTAGCAAGAAACGGTTCGACGCCAAGATATATTGGCGAAATTGCACCTCTCCGAATTTCAGCTCAATAACAGCCAATATCACGGTGAAATCTCGGCTTACGAAGATCCACTTAATCTCACTCTATCCGTGGATTATTTCATATTATCTCCACGAGATTCGACAAATTTCCTAATCAGATCGAATTAAATGAAACTGAACAAATCAAATCTGAAAGATAAGATAAAAAGAGCGTTGAATTTGAAATATAATTGTAACCGAGTAAAAGTTGCGACATTCATTATATTGTTTTTTCAAGAATGTCCCATACGCATAATTCTATCATAAATATAACCTTAAAGGGTATAAATCCGTGCGTCAGACGTTTTTGTTATGAAGTAGAAAGAGATTAGAAGAAAAGCAGATTGGCCGTGAGATAAGAAGCGAAATCTGATTTCGGGAGAGAGGGGAGAAGGCACCGGAGTTTTCTGAACGAATCACGCACGATTATGCGCGAGCGTCTAGCTGGTTAACAACGGCTAGCTTATCTTCGTGGGCTATTGCGAAAATTTATCGGCGAAGTGCAAAGCTTCCGGCACGGGCTTCCGACGGCACCTTGGCTTATTCCGCGTGCCAGTCAGAGCCGCGACTACTAACTTCGTGAAAACGCGCCTCTGATTTATTATGCGCAGTCATGATCCGCGAACAGAATAATTCTCTTGGATTTTTATCTTCGTATTTCCGACCGTTCTTGAACAATAAAATTACAATTTCACGTGCTACGACAGACCGTTCCGGCGATGATTAACTTTTTAAGGTCGTTCGGAGAAGTTTATGAACCCCGCGAGATCGAGCGATCTATTTTACATATTTTTACCTACTTTTTTTCACTAATTACCAACAATTAACATACTGGCTGCCGACTAGCTGTAACTGAACCAGTCGACGAGAGATCAAAAGCTAGGGAACGGGTCCCAACCCGGATATCGGAGAAATTCTATTAATCGGTAGATCTTCGGAAAGGAAATTATCCCTAAATCCCACTAACTCCTGAGAATCCTAGTCTGATTTAATTAAAGGACCGTTTGACTTGTAACTGACAACGAGATTCTGTCGAATCCCACTTCCGGTATCCTTAGGTATCGCCTGGAAGACAAGGAATATCGAAGGGTGCCAGTTCGATTTCTCCTTGGCAAAGATCCTCACTGGCATCTCACGAGTACTGCGAGATCACTTGCGCAATTAAATGAGTATTACCTGGCGCTCAATATTACCCGCCTATCTAGGTGGAAATTATTGCTTTCCACGTCTGCTATACCTTATCCTCTGTTTCTCGAGATACACGTCCCTCAATTTATATTTAAGACGCTTAATTGACCCAGTAGTCCCGTGCAAAGCCACCACGGCTGGACTGGCGAAAATCCCGCTATTTGTAGTAATTCAATCGGAAGGGTAGCAAGGATATCACAAGAAGATGTTTAACACGAGAATCTTTAATAAACGCATGCTTCAAGTAAGAAACTGTCAATGTATCATTCCACGAATTATTAACATTGGTTAATAAAAAAAATGGAATATATAACATTTATTATAGCATTTCCAATATGTTATAATATTGTATAAAATTTGATAGATATATGACACGTTTTTGTAGTGGTCTACATAGACCCAAATGCAACGAGGTTCAAATTGAGCCCAATGCCAATGCAGCCGCATGTTTCGGTTCGATACGGTTTTAATGCAGTGTTGACTGTATATCGTGAATATGACTTTGCGGTACGACTAATCCCGCAACTAGCAAACAATACACATGACAATCGGCATCACGAATCCTCCCAATTTTTTGGCAATCACCGTCAACACAGAATGGCCTGATCCACGGACAAAATCCAATAGCTCTCGAAATTGCAACATTGAAATATTGCTCCCAAACGACCAATGGCAGTTCGTAGGCCATTCGCGGAAATATCAAGTTCCTAGCGTCGAACATCGAATTATAGTCGTAGAAATAGTCGGCGAAAAGCAGGGGAGTCTGAATAATTGTACGGCAAAGGTCGAATGATAATTACAGAGGCGACAAGTAACACAAGGTACATGTGAACCCCGACGGCCCCTATTATTTAGTCTTGATTCACTATGCGAAAGGGAATATCTACTGAATGACGCACGTACGGGTTGTACCCGCTTAGTTCATCCTATAATTGCGAACCTTGCGCGAGGTTCGACAGTTACGTAGAATTAGAAATTTTCGTAGAGACATTATTTCGCATCGAACAAATGTTATAAGCCACCAAAAATTACCCCTTTCTCCCGTGAAATTAATTTCAAGTTTGGCTGACCGCCAATCGTGAGTAATAGTTGCCATTGGGTTATCCACTCGTGCGGCGATTTCTCACTTTCCCCGATAACAAAATCGAACACCTTGGAAATGTCTCGAGTCTAAACCACACCAGGACCAAACACGCCTCGATTTCTCGCAAAATCCTTGGAGGCTCGAGCATACAGTGGGAAGCCTAAAGGTACCAATGGTGTGACGATGTCGAAATCGATGGGGCAAAAAGAAATTGGCCAGTTGTAGCAGTTGCAGTCTTGATGCATAAAGCTAAAAGTTTTCGTGAAACAATTCAGCAAGAGCAGTCAGTCGTTTCTAAAAGTTCCCTCATCAAATCGACCACGATCTAGTTTACTGAAACCGACTTCTCTCGAAATCTTATCGGTCCAAGGATCGGGTCTCCACTCGCGCGACCGTTGCATACTAGCGACAATTACCCTCGCCACCATTCACGAGGCAATTACCAACGCAAAATAGTCTGCCTTCTCGCTCATCAACGGCAACACGTGAGATGCCTCGATCGAAACGCGGAAATCGCCAGGAGACTTTTCGCACAAAACACCCAGAGAAGAGGGTGAAGGTCAAATAATCTCCATGGTAATCCTATCACGGCTAACATTAAAATGAAGAACGCGACTGGCCTGTGAGACGTTATCTCGCGATCCTTGCCTCCATCTCTCTTCCTCGCTCACAAAAGGAGGTAGGGTGGACGGCGAGTCACACGCCGATAAAAACTAGCCACCCTTCTCCGCGGAGTGATTACGGTTTACCGAGACTGCAAACTGTCAACTCCCCGAAAAGCCCAGCGGTCCCAGATCGTACATCTCGCCGTCTAGTCGCCGTTAGTCCTGGTGGAGAACGACAGTGGCCAAGAAAAACGAGAAAAAAATCGTGCTCCTTAGTGGTCCAGGGCGCAGTACCATTTTTTATTAAGAGAAATACAGAAGGCGGCAACCGATCTAAACTGTCAGTCACGGGGAAAATGAGAAGGACAAGGGCTAGAGAGCCGGCCAACGCCAAGTGGCAGGAAAGGAGAGCCAGTCGCCGGCAGAGGGTGAAAGAGACTGGGAGAGGGAGAAATGAGTAGAAGGTAGGGTAGTAGGGTGGCAGAGAGAGAGAGAGATAGTCAGAAAGAGAGAAGGGGAGAGGGAGAGAAAGAGAATGCGAGAGAACGAGCGAGTGCGGGGGGGTGGGAGGTCGAGGAGGGTTGATACGTTTGAGAAGGGTAGTGTTGATGCAGTCGCAGAGCCAGTCAGTGGCTGCTACGGCACAGAGCGGCGCGCGCGTGCTCTCTATCAGCCCGCTGCCAACCAGCATGCCGGAAAATCGTCGAAACATGACAGAGAGTACGCACCGATGCCTTCGACTCTGAAGCCACCAGCACACGGGAACAGTACCCTCCATCGACGCGCGACACTCTAACGAATTTCGTGACAGTAATTAAAAAAAAGAAAAGACGAATCCTTTTTCGACAAATTTCAACTAATCTCCGGGGACTCGACGGTGATCGACCTATGGTGGCGGCCAAACGTTTGAGAGTTAGTGGGATTTGTTTTACCTTGGGGAAAAGGGGAGCAAACGATTCGCGCGCGAGTGCCGAATTATTCGGGATTGGTCCACGCTTTCGGGTGGCGGCTTTGGGCAAACGTATACCAAGAAATGCATAAGAAGAATCAAACAGGTGGACGAAAAAGAGACTAAACTTCGGATCCCACATTCACGAAGAAAATCTCTCGCGATTTACTCGAGGCGTTTGAGATAGAATTGTGCAGGGCTCAGGAATCCCCGTTGATACAGTAAGCATTCTTTTAAATCGTCCACCCTCGCGATTAATTCTAATGGGCATCTAGTTCGCTTGCGAATACTCGTTCGGTTAAATTGCACCCGGACAAATTATCGAGCATTGATCGAACGAATACGAGGCTCCTAATACCACTTGTGAACTGTTCCAAAGCCGTGCAATACAATCGACAACGGCCGATTCGCTTCTGGTAGGACTGAGAAGCAACAGCAGTACTACTCTGTAAGATTACTTCTAAACAGTGGAACTCCCAAAGTAATTGCACTCTCGCGTCTTAATATTCCTAATGGGTAAGGAAAGGACACGAAGAAATCAGCTTGTAACCTTCTACGTGGGTGCCACAACACGTTTTTCTAGAAGTTGCCTTCTCGATTTCCGATAGGATCGGAACACTAACAGTGGCTTGTGTGCTTCCGGGTTAAGTGGTAGCTCTTGAAAATTTCGCGAAATGTACGAAGAGTCTTTCCGATTTTACGAGACTGGAGACGCAATTGAAGAAAGCGGATTTAACTGCGATATTAACACTCAAGTGCTGCTTACATTGCTTAAGGAATAATGAAGAGAATCGTTTGAAAAGTAAATAATATAGTTAGTCGGCATATCGGGATATTACATTTTTCCTTGCGCGAGTAAGCTTTTTATCCTTAATGGACCGTCCTTTCCAGCGAATGTAGCGGTCGATACATATTACTAGTAATCAGATTCGCGCGAACTGATTGCTTCCCATTAATTCTAGCGATGTGCAGTTCCGCACGTACAGCAATTAATCAGCTGAGACCCAAGATGACGGTACATCGTCAAACAGCACTAACGAGAGGCGTGTTAATAAGGAAAGAAAATGTCATAATTAAAAGTGCCTTGTACAAAAGAGAAGGTTTGCAATAATCTCTCAGCTTGTTTCACGCGTGTGCCGAAAACGTTTGAATCTGACCGATAATTAATTTTACCCAACGACAGCCCTTCCTTTTTTCTTGTCTCTAGGCGAAAAGTCGCTTAAGCCACCCTCCGAAAATCCCTCGGAACAGTGGATTTTTCCAATAATCGTCCGCGCCGTTTTGCGCGATTTTCTACTCCGATAATAATTGGCGATGAGGCCGCACCACGGCTGAAAAATCGAATCTCCTATCTTCTGTGTTTCAGCCATCGTCTATTATTGCTTTCGACGCGCGCCCGCGCAACGGGCAGGCCTTCACACACGAAGAAAAACGCGCACACGCTTCTGCCGGCAAACAACGGTCTCCTCTGTTTTTTGCAACTTCATAATATCGGGCAATGCCAGGCGAGGTTTTTCGCGAACTGACAGGCCGACTAGGAAATCGTTCAATCGCGGCAGGACGACAGACTGCGCTTAAATAAAAGCGTCGTACCGAGCAGCATATCGAAAACTGAGATCAAATAGTTATATCGTGAATTGTGATTCCAAATCGAGATTGAACGCATTCAAATTTTGCGACATCATATCGATGCTAGCGGGGATTTCTCTCTTGCCTGTCAAAAGTCGATACGAGCGGTTCTCTGTGCGTTAATCGACTGTCTACATATAAATCTGAAGTTCGGCCCATGATAATAGGATCGGCAAGTTGGAAGATTCCATTCACATCGCCAATGTGAGGATATTCGCTTAATATACAGTGCAAGCACGTACACGGAAAAGCGAGGAAAACGATACTATGCACGGAGAAAAGAAGCCGCGGGGTTATCGCGGAAGACTGGCTCGTTTATTCAGAAAGACCAAGAGAACTATGGAACACAATGCTGTGAACTATCACGAGTTCCTCTGAAAATTGAGACTGTTATCCGTAAGTTTTTCTTTATCCATGGTTCATTTGCATTGTGTTCCATTTTTCTCTGATAATGTCCAAATCTATTTAGATAGTAACTATATCGACTGATTTAAGCCGAATTGTAATTCATCAAATGGGCAATATGATAGCCGTCTATTAATCAAATGGGCAATATGATAGACCGCCAGGTCGATGCCGATATCACCGTAGATATATACCACGAAGGTTATAGATTGGTTTGGCCCTGGTGCGTAGAGCAGCAGCTCCCTAACAACATATCTCGGGTTGCTCGATTTCCCATGTTACTTTTGTGGCTTTTACGCCTTTAGCTGGCTGTGCCAACGTATCCGTGCGACAATAGCATACAAATTGAATTTACACACGGCACGATATCGCGATCTATCCCCAATATACCGCGCAAATGTACCGCGGCAAAAGCCATAGATGAAAAACGTCGTTCCATTGAGTTGCTTCAGGAAAAATCTTCGGGAGAAAAAAGTAATGATGCCAGCACGTAGAACGGAATCGTTTATCGCATAAGTCCCAATCGCGCGAATCGTACAAAGTGGAAGATTAAAGTCCCGAGTCCGCGGTACGCCATCAAGCCAAGAAAAAAGGTGCGATGTGACCAGAAAGCTGTTTAATTGAAACGAAATTGCGCCGAGTGCTTCCCGATTCTCTTTCCGAGTTCACCAACCACACCGCTGATAAATTTTATTGACACAGTTGAGATCACCGGAAAGGTTCGTTTGCGCAATCTGACCCTCGGTTGCTCTATTTACAGATAAACGAGGTTTTCAACCAATATAGTTCGTATCCCAACGCTGCACTCGATTATGAGAATTTTGCACAGTAAAGTGGTAAAAGGAAATGGATTATTAGTATTTATTCGCTTAATATTTCGAGAACCTTACCTCTCCGCGCAACAGAGTCTTTACGGATTTACGGATTATAGGCTTGGTCTTTCGTCCTTAAGTCTGGCACACCGGCCAAAGAGGCCCGGAGATCCCACAATTTCCTTAGATTTATGAAATAGCACGCTCGCGCAACGCGGTTCGCGGCTTTGCTAGCAACAACCCCGGATATAGCCGCCTTGAGCTTCGCAGAGAAACTCCGTCTTGCAGCAGCTTGCCCGTTTGGCCAGCAAAAAATATACGAATCCCTTGAAATCCTTGCCTGTTATACGCAAAGTTCGTTTAGCGAAAGTGTTTTCTCTATATCTGACGAATAAGTCGTCTAAATTCTCTCTCTACTGAGTTAAATATTAAAGACTTTCGTCCGCCGTTCTTTAGCAGTCCGGGTTGGCAGAGAAAACGAATCGCGTGCGAATGAGGAAGCAAAAGCCGAACGGTAATACGAATCGATGAATTTCGCATAACGCACGAGCATCTGTTTCCCAGAGGAAGGAAGTCGATATAGAAAAGTTCGCGTGGCGAAGTTTGCGGGACACTGCCACGTTCGATCAGAAGATAGAAGAGTGGAGAGAGGCGGTCGGTGGCGCAAAGTGCGCGTTAAAGCACAGGTCAACCGCGCGAACAGCAAGAGAAACGAACAGAAAACAAGAGAAGGCAAGAGAAAGAGAGGGAGAAAGAGAAAGTCTAGTGAGCAACAGGTAAACAAGGTGCGACCGTTCGAAGGTAAGAGTAGCATATGTCGGCCAGTCACGCTCACACGGCTTGAAAATCGCTTGGCATCGAGCGGTCATCCCCAAAAATGCGCTTGAGTCAGGCTGAGCCGGTGCTCACTCCTAAAAGCCACTACACGATGAGAAACGAACACCGGAATGTGAACCACCGGCGCCGGAAGTTTCCTCACGCAACAGGTACAACCAACTACCTATCTTTCTCTTGCGCTCTCTCGCTCTCACTCTCTGTCTCGGTGCACCTCTCGCTTTGCAGCGGCAACAAATTACCGTGGGGTTGGTAGGGTGCACTTGAAAGGCAGCTCTGAAAAAAAGACATTCTGACGGGGATACCTCGCGAGAGATCAGATACGTCCAAGGTTTTAATTAGTTTCGGTGGAAGTCATTATCGGTGAGCGTTTGATTCAAGCAATTAAAAGTTAGGATTGTCAGGTACATCGGGATTCTGGAAATTAAAGATTTTGTGAAAACTTACGACGATCACTCCCTCGATACGTAGTGGTATTAATTTATAGAAATTTTAACAGTTTTACAGGCGATTTTGCTTGAAATTGAATACTGCACTCCGGATGAGTAACGATACTGATAAATTGCAGTCGCTCACAATTGTAAGCGGTTTATCGCGGTACGATAATACGATTGTTAAATTTCACGTGGAAATTGGATCGGCGAACGTTGGCCGACTATCGCAAACACCAGAATCATTTGCAAACTGTTCAGATTTTCGCAGATTTTCCATTTTACCAGCAAATAACGTTTGCCAAGTGCATAGTCGTCGAGATGTAAAATTTGGATTAAATTGAAAGAAATTGTACAAAGGTCCGCGCTCGAGTATTCGAAATGGAAATTTTGAAGTACTGTCCAACCAGAAATGTGATTGACAAAGTACTTGGTCACTTTGCGCTTGGTGCAATATCGAATCCTCTCGCATCATCCCGGATAATGGAAACCACTCAAGATAATATTTGCTAATGAAATTCATTCGCCGTACATTACGGGAGTCGTACGCACGTGCGATCAAACGCGATCCTCCCCATTACGCATAGCTATTTTCCCTGCAATTCCAGAGAGCACCCCTTCTGAAACAGCTTGCTCCAGAATGCTGAGCAGCGCGAACACTTATAATAAAAGTTTCAGAAGCGTAAAAAAAGCGCGTCGCGGACAAGGTCGCGTTCTGAATAATAAGCCAGTGTAGGAAACTGTAAAGTCGCGTAAACTCACATACGTATGGTGTTAGCGTACCTTCGTAAAACTCATTTTCAACATTCGTTTCCAAGAACGTAGCTCGACCTCGCCTTCCCTCGTTGCTCCATTCTTACCATCTGTAATGCAAAGAGAATATTCTCGTTATTTCGAAAACTTAGCATAATGATAAAAAATTACTAGAAACCGTGTACATCGAGTGAACATGCTCGCTGCTTTGGAACGGTGCGGCATGGATAAAAGTGAACCGAACGATTATTCAGCAAGATCTAGAGATCCGTTAAAAGTATTCGCAATGCGTACATGGAGGAAAGTACTCCCACGGGAGGTCCCATTTCCAATTCAGAGGGACTCACTAACTTCGTCAAATTCCAGTCTCCTCGGGCAATTTTCCGCTTTTGTGCAATCAACATACGCGCCGGCGGAACGTCTGGAAAATCAAATCTGAGAATTCTTTGCGGAGAGCTTTTTCCCCTAATGGCTCGCGACATACTCAAGCCAATATAACGTCGACGAGCGGATGGACCATCGCAGCAATTGTCAAAATGTCTTTGAGTAGCTTTCATGGCGCTTGGTAAGAAATACCAAGCTCACACCTACGGCTATCGAACGGTAGAGAGACTGGCAATATCGAAAAGCGAAAATCCTGAAGAAACTGTTCAGCGAACGACCGACGATTCAATTTAATTATGAAGTCATGAAGTTTCTGGTGCTCGCACTGCTGGTCTGCCTATGCTCGGCCAGCCGCGAGCGGCTGAGGTCTATCAGCGATCGGCTATCCAGCTACAAGGAGGATCAGGAAGACGACAGAAACGAGGATGTCTATCTCGACCGCAATCGATACGTTTTCCAGCCAGAGAATTTTGAAGACTACTCGAACGTGCCGGTGCTCGGTGTTCAAGAAAAAAGTGGTCATGGAGAGCACACTGGACTGCGATACCACTCGACCCGTTTTCGCCTGGAAAATCCTGAGACTCACCACCCCATTCGACACGGTCGTCGGCAGTTCAGATCGATGAGCGAGGATGCAGAAGAGTTGATCACGTGGCCAGTAAAAAAGGAAGCTGTGGTACACGGAGATCTTCTTCTTGGTGGATTGATGATGGTTCATGAGAGAGAAGACAGTATCACTTGTGGACCAGTGATGCCTCAGGGTGGTATTCAAGCCCTTGAAGCAATGCTCTACACTCTGGATAAGGTCAACGAGGCTCCTGGATTCATTCCAGGCGTCAAGATCGGTGCCCACATATTAGACGACTGCGACAAGGACACTTATGGTCTCGAGATGGCAGTCGACTTCATTAAGGGTGAGTAGAGATACTCCTGATAATTGGCTTGACCACTTTGGATACTTCCGACGCATAACTCTATTACCAGACTTAACCAATTGCCGAGTCACCTCGATTAACACTTTGCGATGGTCTCTGCGATAGTGTTACTCCGTTAGATGTTACTGTTAACAACCGCATAATGAGATCTGATACTGAATGGTATCAGAGTGGTGGTAGTCATTTATTCGAACCTTGCATTGAGCGACATCCCCGATAACAGCTAGCCGTCAAAGAACACCGCGGCACAATCTGCCATCAACGTTTTCATGGTGTGATTTCGCGTGGGTTGTGTCTAGGGAAATGGAACGGTGATTGTATCGAAGCTATTAACGTATTGCACGGCTCATTATTCGTTAACTTTGATAGTAAATTCTGTCGCGTTATCTAAAGTTCAAAATCGGAGCTTTGCGACTTGAAAAATGAATTGGAGATCTCTGATTCTATGGGATGGATCTCGAATGATTGCAAAAGGGAATACAGTTCCTGTCTAGAGGTTTGTCATAAGCGACAACTAGTTAATGAAGTGCATAATGTACACGATGCCTCCTGTGTAAATTAATTTCTGCCACCTGCTAGCTACCTTTACCGCAGAGATAATAGTTCAACACGTCAGCCAACGTCACTGTAGCGGCTACATTCAGTGAGGCCAAGACTTTGGTCAAAGTGATCAAAGTGAAAATATAGACGAACTGTGTCTGAACTAGCAAAAACTACCGAGACAAAAGATTTATTTAGGATTCAATACTAGTCGAAGCATTAAGCACTGATTAAATTAGACGACAATTTGGCCAAACGGCATGAATGCCAATCAGAAATTCGATTAATATACAAGCGGGAGATGGCTGTGACGCACGAAAATTACTCGGCTGACAGAGACAGGTTCGCATGCGACCACGGCGTAACATAAATTATTCGCAGACTTTCGTAGAGCCACGACTAAAGCCATCAGTTGCGTGTTGCTATAATCGCGTAAGCCGATAAAGCGTAATGGTCGAGGCATCAGACCACCGTGGCAATCAGTAATTATTTATAGATTCACTGGCGTTCCCTACGTGTCAATTTGCAAGCTATTAAGTCACTGGAACATCACTGGGTTCCCGAGCAATTCGCGGTCGCGAGCATACCGATGCTGGTTCAACCGCCACTGTTTATCGCGAAATTTCCCGCTGACGCCTTATTCATCGATTGGCCGATCAAATTAATGATGACGAGGTCATTAGTGACCGACCAAAAGGAAATTCGAGAATTTACTGGAATTTGGCAATCGACTTTTTCTCATACGAAAACTTATGGAAAAGACAACGATGCAAACCATGCTTTCTAATATTGCTATTGACGAGGGTTGTTCTCTGTAGCATAAAAAAAAAGAAAGAAAGAAGGGGATGAAGAGAACGAAGGAAACCGAGTAATCGTGTGGATATTGCGCACGTAGTCCTGGCGTCGCGGCCAAATTACTTTTCTGCGGATACTGAATATTTAAACCAAATTTGCCAGCAGCAACTCAGAAACTTGTTTCGTGGTCCTCTACTTAATCTCCTTGTACCGCTGATTTATATAACCATATAAGACACGAGAGACTCGGATTTTCTTAACGCAAAAATCAGAATTCATACGTTTTATTTGCTGGTACTCTATAGTTTCTCTAAACGCAAGATAAATTTCGTCGTAAGAAGTGTATCTTTGGCTCGGTATGAAAACTGATAACAGTATTCATTGAAACCAACCGAGGGAAAATCTTGAGACGCGGCGCTCATTTTTTAAGAAACAGGTACACACAGAAACTTCTACCCAAAATTGAACGTGGACTCCTGCTTTTGTTGACTCGAGGGAGATTGATTTAGCCGCAAAATGAATCTCTTGGAGAATTCCGTCAAAGTCAAAGGTCTCGTTGCCGCAATGGCTCTGTTCGTTCTATTATCGATCTTGAGGATCGAACGGAACGTTGAAAGTAGTTTGCAACGAAGAAAAATAGTTCGTGGGGATGCTATCACAGACCACACTAGTCATTCTCAACTTGACTTAGCCCTACTAGCCAGCCAGGAGTATAAAAGAAGCAGCTTTCGCAAGAAATCCCATTCGAGTAAAACGAAGCAATTGAAGTTATTCTCTGTTGAAAGCGTCGCCGCACCATGCTTCGTATCATCCCATTTCCCAGTCTTGCATAATTCCTCAAGCGGGCATCGTTTTTTCAGGTCAATTCCATTATAGTCGCTCGTTTCCATTCTCATCCTAATAGGACTCTCCAGTTGACAAAATTATGAAAAAATTGCTTAGCGACGCTCTCTCACGTTCGCAACCCCCCTCCACGGCAAACCGATTCCACCTTGGTGCGCTAATTTATTTCGCATTCGGATCACGTGCGGCTATTCTGTGCTATTCTATATCGCACCGTAGCTTTTTAGGGCGTGAACGAATCATCCCCTAATGTCGACTGCTGCTGCTGCAACTGTTGCTGTAAGAGATGCGTTGGATTTTGATACCACGGATAGCTAATGATAGAGATTTGGCATCGTGCCACTGCACCACCTTTCTACCAGTGCAACCCTTTGGAAAGCATCCGGAATGACTCACTTCCGCAATTAAAAGTTTTCTGAGAATAAGGAATTAGATTTAGAAAACAGTCCCCTTCCACAGTCGTAGCACACGGAGTTAATTGCTTCCGCTTTTTGTAAGTTTTAGTTGGGTGGATCTCGACACTGCTAAGCTTCCGACACAGGAAACCGATAATCGCCGATTGGGACAATCTCGGAAAATTGCGGAGCAATTTGCGCTTCGGAAAACTTTCGCAGAAACTATAGGTTGATGGAAACGGGAGTAACAATCGAGTGAAACTTGGTACTTCTCGATGTCTTAGGCGAAGCGTGAAGTCTGTCCAATATAATCGCTTAGATCGAGCGCAGGGCATTGACAAAGTAGTTACTTAAAGTTTCAATATGTACCTAGCTTGATAGAGTAGCCGATGATGAATATCTATTAAATTCGTAAAGTAATGAAAAAAATTGTGGAACTTGATCTACCTTGGAATCCTCGAAATAGCAATAAATTTATTTTGCACAATCAAACTGACTGACCCCAATAATAATCGTAGTTCTCCGGGGAAAGGAAATTCGAAAACCGCAAAGGTTGATCTCAAAATTTACAAGGGTGATAATCCACGGACGCGAGAAGAGAATTTCACTGCATTTAACGGTGTCGCTTCAATGCCATCCGCAAAGACGAATAAAAATTCTGACCGCCTCACTCGAACCACAAACACCTCATTTAGAATCCGCAATGCAACAAAGGGACTACGCAAGTCTCCAACCGTTGGAGTCCAACGAAAGCGCCATCTCAAAGAGACCACATTCCAATGATTGGATCGTTTGACTGTCGATTTGACAGAAAATCCAATGTGAATCACGGGAAAGTGAGGACTGAAGTAAAGAGATACGAACAGCCCTTATTGACATACTCCAGAACCATTCAGAATTTTTAACCCATTTAGTAAGTGCAGTCGAATAGGCCCCACATATGACGGTCCATTATCTGGATTTCTTTAGCCGCAAACTTTCAGCCAACAAATAAAGACGGTGGGGAAACCATCCGGAAGCGAAACTAAGAGCTCCAGTAAGAAACAGTGTGGTAAGCGCACGGAATATCGTGCTCAAACCCACTTTTATTACGTCTCTTTTTCCCTATTGCAGGAAGTCCACACGGCGGTGCATTATGGAATGTGAGTGACTTTCTGTTGGCTACCTTCAAAGTCACTTAAAATCTTGGAAAAGTTCATTTTCGACTTCTTGACCCAAAATATGTACGCGACGTGGAACTATATTACGACTGATTAATACGATGTTCGTTGACGGCCCGCGACACGACGCAACGTCCCAAAGCACTTCCGATGCAACGTATAGCGAAAACGCACGCGAGACGTCAATCTAACAGGTAGATCGATCAGGATAGCGCCATGCAATTATGCAATTACCGCAAGGTACTGTGGTCAGCGCGCTTCTCTACCGCTGTCACGAGGTGAACCACGGAGAACCATAAACGACAATGAAATAGTGTACATGCATAGGTATGTTGTCTGTGAATTTCTGCTCAGAGACAAGCTTCAAAATATCCTGTTGTTCTTTCAACCGGGCTCGCCTACTACTCCTTTATTCAATTCCAATCGAGGAAATGAAGTTTCGTTGGTGGAGGAAGAAATGCTTTTCTATCGGTTCGATAAACCTCGTGAATATACTCAATAGAGAATAGAGTTGGGGTGATCACGGGTTTGCTGTCTTGAAAGGTAGAGTTAAACTTATGTAGTGGGCACTCCTCGAAATGGAGCCACGGTCGATAGTATAATGATGAGTACGATCGTGCTCTTACACCAAACGAGACCTTAGATCACAATACCCGGAACTCTGGTCTTTATTCGCAATGCGCAGACTACAATGGTCGAGGCACCATAAGTGCTAGCGATTCGAGTAATGTCTAGGTTCCGAGTAGCAGTCGGGCTAATGAACGCAAGAGCTACGATTACCTACTATCTTCATGAACTAGAGAACCTCTATTGACGTTACGATACTAGACCGACGATCAGGCTGCTTTAAAACTGATCTCGTACAATAGTAATGCGATAAAGATGCTTCTATGCTAATTTCATTCTTCAATCATTCTAATTGAGTTATTTTATATTTCGCATCAAATGAGATGCGATTCTTTCTAATCTGTTTCTAATCTATCACGAAATTTCTTTCATAATTTATTTTCTGCGTGCCAATTCACCATTATTGCAGTTTTTACCTTCGCATATCTTCCACTCAAGGAATGCTTTCGTAAGTACTCACAAAGGGTGCTAATAATAGCAAATTCTTTAATATAATTTCTGAAATTTTAATAATGCAACCTTAGTTTGGCAGCAACATAATTGTTCCTTTGTATCGATACACGAGTCAGGGTCCGAAAATGTTAAACTTTCGATGAGAGTTTCAGGGGGCTATCAAATTCAATAAACTGCGCGAGGAGTACCCAAGTTTATTATGGTCCCCGTTGATCGGTTTCGTACTCTCCCACAGTACTGCAGGAAGACACGAAGTTTCGGCATGATTTTCTCGAGTAATTAAGTATTCGCTCGCGTGACGGTGCTCGATTGAAGATAGTTAAGCCGCGAAAGAGTTAACAAGCAGTGAAGCTACGCGTTCAGCTGAACTGTTTGTAACACTGATTGAACGATTAGACGAATGAACATATGCAACAGTTAAAGAACCTGCCGAAAGTTCGAAAAGTACAGCAAAATCGGCTTAAATTCTCCCGTAGATGATTCCCGTAGGAATTTCAGCAACCAGAACAATGTGGCAAGATTGCCGCGAAACTGAGCGGAATCGGCACAGGGAGGTTGAGGTTATTAGGACGTAAAAATTGTTCGAGTGCGAAAGCCTCACTTTCGAGCGTTCAGCTAGTTCCATGGCTCTCTCGCATGCATTTGTGGGGGATGCACTTAGCGCAAATAATTCGACAGGCTTCTGGAATCGCGCGGAACAACAGAACGAAGACAGGAATTTTACTGGTGGCTTGGAGAAAAATGTTCGCGAGAAAAGTCGTCGTGTATTCGACGCAGCTCATTAGATCGGCGATGCTGGAATAAAGACGCTCGAAGAGAGAAAAAGACAAAGATTGAGACGGAAGAGTGAGATGGGAAGAAAGACTTGGTTGCAGACACGGCTCGTTTATATCGCGAGCAACGCTTTTCCAGCTGGCCGCTGAACCAATCGCTTCGAGTGGCGAAACTATCGACAGCAATTATTTGCCGGTGCTGCTCGCGGCAGCAGCTTTTTACTCTCGCATCACATTCGTACATGCATATTCCCTCACAGTGGAACGAGAGAAGAGAAGAGGAATCTCGGCATTTCTTTTCTGGATCGATTATCGCGACAAGAAACCCATTCGAATCTGTGACTCAAGCAGTTTAATGCAACAATACTCAAAATTCTCTTATTTATTTCCTGACTTTACACTATGGTCACGGGTATAACGCGCGATACGCCGAGTAACGACATAAAAATAATACCAGTGTGTAATTGATCCGAGCTACGTGTTCCCGTGGAAAATGAAAATCCCGCGAAATAAAGTCTCGTTAATGTTGGGTATTACCGCGAATAATGGGTAACGCTGCGATGGCAAGGATTTTCCTTGAGGGTATTATTTCTCTATACTCGCTGTTAAAGGGACTGTCTTCCTACTGTGCGAGTAGCTTTCATGCGATCAGTATGAAATTACTTGATCCTCCTTATTGTGGTCTGTCGCTTAAGTTCGAGAACTCGGCTGAAATTTTTGGCAGAGACAGGCTTCTTAATAAAATTCTATTGTAAGATGGAAAGCCCTGAGATTCTCGTTGTAGTTAGTAACGATCTATTTATTATTCCGTTTCGATTGTAGAGATAGCGAAAATACATTAGAAATCATGAAGGCAATAAATAACACTGAGGGACATAAATTGCTGTCGCGAACGCCGACAAAAGGGAAATGCATTGAAGGCGGACTAAAAACGCATCGAATAGGTTCTTCAATCTGCTTTCGACTCGAAAGGACCATTATCGGTGGTGCCAGATATTGGTGAATGCAAGAAAGCTTTTTGCCAGAGCAAAGGCTTCGGTATTCTTGGTCGATCGTCATTATCCTACTCCAGCAATCCCAAAAATATGCACTGAGATTTTTAAGTCGCTCTGGAGAATTGCTTTTGAAAACTCGAAGACACAAGAATCGATCCGAATGGCGACGAGTACTGTGAGGGTTCCGATCGCGGTCGGAATAAAAACGAAGGCTGACCACAAAGTTTAAGGAATCCTAACTTGATCGCGGTCTGTTTGTTATGTATAAAACATAGCTCCAATACTGGCTGGAGTACAATATTTTCCCCCGATATCCGTAAGCAATGTAGAGAGTCCGATCCTCCTCGATCCTATATCATCTACAGAGGGAGTTGGGAGTTTTATCTCCTCTCCCTCTTTTTCCCTGATATCTATCTTAATCGTATTTCGAATAAAACATACTGCTGAACTGACAATGTGAGATCTAACCGAGTGGTTATTCCGCTTCTGCAACTATGTACAAAAACCTATAGCTTATATCATTATAAACTAATATCAGAGAGCTAACTACTGTCGAAAGCAGTTGGGAAAAGTTACGCTTAGCGTAAGCGTATCGGAATTTACCCACATTCTAGAAAGCAGTTCTCGTGCTGGAAAATTCCGCCAATATCGCAAACTTATTTATTCACGATAAAAGGAAGACAGAATCGAAACGATAGGCGAAGTGTCGAAAAATATTGAATTCGCGGTATGAATATATGTATATTCCACGCGACTCGTCCTGACATGACTGTTGGAATGAATCCTATGAATTCGTAAGTGATTGCTGGGAGATATCATCAGAACGGTGGTGATATATTTTCCCCCGCGAATATAATGGATTCCATCGCGAGGCCGGTAGCAACCGTGAAAGAACAACTATCCAACACCAAATCCGAATTGTCCCCTGGAAATGTCCAGTGAAGAAAAAAGAATCTCATCTTCTACATTTTCGTCGTTGTCACTGAGGAAGAAGAAAAGAAAGAAGAGTGCCCGACGAAAGTGATGAAAACAGATAAGAAGATGTATGCGTTGCTTTCGCCAAACCAAGAAACTTTATCTCTATAAGAGCGATATAGAAAAAGAGTGGCACGGCAACTATCGTCAGCGATCCAGCATGACCCCATTATTCAGCGAGATGAAGAAACGAGTGGAAATCTCCGCGATTCTGCGAGCACAATAAGCAAAGCCGTGGCCGCGTTGGCGTTCGAGCTGGCGTTCGCGAGCGCACACAGGCCCTGTTATTCTTCGAAGGTGGCTCGACCGTTTACCAGACCAATTTCCAGTGGGACGAACAAAAGAAGCGCTCGAGAAGAGACGAGGAAAGATAGAAATAAATAAGGAAAGGGGAATAGATCGGCTGGTAAGAGCGAGAGAAAGGATGCGCGCTTCCGTGGGAGGCTCGAGAAATACGCCTGAAGCACCCAAGGGACGTCTCAAGATGGCACCGATGGGAGCCTTCATCCTATTTTATCAATCCGACCCCGAGCCAGCTCCCATTCTAACCCTACGTGCCACTCACCCTATCTCTCTCACTCCCACTGCCAGTTGATACTCTCCACACCGGATAACGCGATTAACGAGCCTCGCTGCGATTTTACAGTTGAAAAGATAAGGCCGATCCCCTCTTCCCGCGAGCCCACTACTTTTCCTACATTTTCGGGATAAAAACGAGGAGTCGACGGGTTTCCAGGGAAATTCGGGTGAAAAGCTGATTCCTGTGGGTGTTCGTCGCTTCCTTCTCCAATTGGTGCTGGTCGGTTTTTTCCTCTGGGATGTGATCACACACGGGAGAGAAAATAATCTCAGGAGTATTGGTTGGTAGGATGAAGAGAAACCTGGCCAAGTAGGAACCCTCTCTTTTTCTCCGTTTCGTGCGATTTACTGCCTACCGAGCGGCTTGATTACAGATTGATTTTGTAAATAAACGGAATATGAGCCTGGGGAGTGGCGCTTCACTTCGATTGGGGCCAAGGGACTTGATTGTTTCCGAGGAATCCCAGCGGATGGAGAAGCTGATGCGGCAGAAGATTAGTCTGCCTACGTTTTCCCGCATTATGAGAGATTCTACTTTTTATATCAGAGAGCTTGATATACCCGTTGGATCGTAAGGTACTCGTAATTGGAATCTGGAATACGGTTCTAATTGAAAATTCGGTTAGTATTGTATCAAAGTGAAGCTAATTGCACTTTACATGCTGTGGTAAAAAAAAGAGGAGAGAGAGAGAGAGAGAGGGAGAGATTGGATGCGGCAATTCACCGAGGAAAAATAAAATTAATCACACTCAGTGCTGGAGCTATGCCACCGCTTAATTTTGAAGCCGAGACCTCTAATTAGTGCCCTCGAACAAAATCTCGATATCGTTAGGGGAAAAAAGTTTAGCGCGCGGAAAAGTATACGCGAAACAAGCCACTTTATGGAGCGACACCCTTGCGCCAGATATAATGCTCATTGTTTCCCAAAAGTGCGGCAATTCATTAGCACAAATTTTCACCTCAAACGGCACTACCGAGCAGCCCTGCGCATAGTTTACTTCACCGCCAGGCAAAATAGACACTGTTCGCCCTTGTTCTCGCGATGAAAGCTTCTACGGACATTTAGACTTTTCATTTTACTTTACTGTCGTCTCCTTCGGGCTGACAAAACTTTTGGACGATTAATCACGCGCGAGGCGATCGGAGACGAAAGACGAGGCGGGTAGCGTGTAACTCGTGTTACAGGTGCCAAGAAGTGCAAATAGCGGAAGAAATTGCGAAGGAGGATGAGGGTCATTTGTCACCGCAACGGTGATGCCTCGATGCATCAAGAGACGCTGATTACCCGATTATCTTATTGGGTTATCGGTATTAACATGTGCAACTGTCTACTAATATCTTTGCTCCCCTGTATTTCCATGGAACTCGATTCGACCTCTACTTCTTCATGCAAGACTCTTGTGCAAATTTATTCGTCAGGCGTTTTAACATCAACGTCGCGAACTCAAGAGTAACTTTCCCGAGTCAATGAAGTCTATAATTCAAGAACGTAACGGAAGGTTACATTTTAATGCAACCACGGGGTACGATACAAGAGTTTCAGTCATCCACCATAATCTCTGACCCGTAACAAAAAACTAAACGATTAAACAGTTCATGAACGATCGGTCGCTATTCGCCCGAACAACTTCGAGGACGAGAGAGGCATCAAACAAGTTGCGGATTTTCCTACCCATACAAATCGATTCCCCGGAAAAAATAGGACGTAAAAGCGGGAAAAAATCGCAACCATGATCACGAACACGAGCGAACGCATTTATAAAATTTGCATCAAACTCCTGCCGCACCGAGGATCGGCGTGGAATTATTTTCTCTCGCAGTCGCTTATCGCGAAAAATGCAGTCGCGGGACCTGACTACCGCATAATACATTCGGCCAAACGGGCGAGGCAGCGCATCGGGGGTAAAAAATGTTCACACATTTGGAAAGAAGCCACGGGATCGAGAGGGAGCAGCGAGACCGTGATAATTTCTATTTTCACGAACGACTGACTCAAGCGTATTTCATTACGCGCACTGACTATCAGGAAGATTAAAAAGCCAGGCGATTTGCGCGAATTAGTAGCGAGGCTACCACTAAAATGAATATCGATGATTTTATTTAGTTTTGTATTTGCTGGGTAGAGCTGTTAAATCCTACTGAGCGTTCGTCGCGAAGACAGAGGCGCGGAGAAAAATGAGCTAAGATTTTCTCGGAATAGACTCATCTCGAAGGAAAGTGCATTACGCCACGCTTTTACCAGTAGTACGGCGATGGTAATCCGCAACCCCTCATGAATACCCTACAGTGTCTATTGTGTCCGAGACAATGTGGCCGGAGTCTCTCCGAAATTCCTTTCGTTTCCTTCGTTTCCCCTTACACCGCCTATCCGAGATAATCAGCTACACGCGAAACGAAATAGCAAGACTACGACAAGGACGACTCCCTCGATGCCGACTCCACTCAAGACTTCGAATTCCACCTCGAATTTCACCTCGAATTCCACCTCGAACTTTGCTCGGCCTTTCCATCAAAATGTCGATACACGTTGAAACTGGGAAAAGCGAACGACAAGTATCTTGCTCCTCACGTGGAAAATTAAAAGCTATATGAACTTCCTTCTCTCTCGAATCATTTTTCGCACGGCCTTGTGAAACTCTGTAGGAGTATATCTCAAGGACCCTCTTCGAGGAACAATTCCGCTTGAAAGTTGTCACGAGGTTCTTTTCATCCTTGCGCAGGATGCGAATATCATATCGTACGAATTTAGAATGTTGCGAAAAAAATATCGAAAACTCTCTTTACAGGTAACGTTCAATATGCAATTCGCGTACCATATTTTTTTAACGATGAAAAACACTGTTATTTAGAAAGACTTGCTTTTATAAACTTTTTCCCGATGCTTTACAACAGTTCGATGATATTTGCCATTTTTTTCGAATGATGTGCAGATCCGATAGTAGAGTTTATGTCGAAGGAATATACATTTTATTTCAATAGTTATTGTTCTAACAGGGACCTATTGTTATATCGAAAAACTAATCAATTTATCTACTCTAAAATATGGTAGGGTGGGTGATTTTTCAAGTCTACGGTCATGTGACACAATATTGCAATATCGACGTATGTCGCAATTCTCACGAAGTACACGATGGGAAATATACCATCGACAATTATTTCGTGTAATTCAATTTCCACGATTCCCTCAATGCGGTTCCAATCCACCAGGATGATATCGAAAATCCATTGCGGTCGAATTGGACAACGGCAACTGCCACTGTACATTTTTTTACGAGAAGAACATTACCGGGACCCTGCCAATTGGTTTCCAAACTCGTTAAATATCTTGAATTCGCGATACTGAAACTAAAGGAACGAAATGGTACATAGAGTGAGATCTACATTTGAGAAACATATCTTCCAGTCGGAAGAACATTAAATTCTGTCTCGTACATCAAACTCGCGGGTTTACGCGCGCATAACTTTCCCAAGCGTTTCTTGAACGTGCACACAATATTTCCGGAGGCAGTAAAGCTGGGACTTTATACAAAAGAATATAGTTGGACGAGCATAATAGGCCATAAACGAAATACCTCGTCAAAGTGTGGCAGAGTTCTCTTCTCCCTCCTTGAGTATCGCGAATATCTTGGACTCACAATCTCGCGAGATTTCATTTTGAAAGTTGCTTGGTGCTAGCGAGGCCCGGTCATGATAACGGGAAAACTACCGCCGTTAGATAAGGCAAGAGACACCCAACGATCACTGGAACGAAACGCGGAAGGGTAATAAAGAATACTGATTCTCTTGGCGAGGATTAAAAGCAGCACGCGAGCATTCCTAAATCACGAGGCTATACAGCCTGGAACGTAGAATCTGATGATTTCCAGATCTACCTTGATAAATTAGCCCTGAACAATTAGTGCAAGCAAACCCATCGCACATAATTCTCTAATCTACCAATTTCTGACAAAGTATCTTCCTTAACTAGTATCGCCTCGAAAACTGTAGAAAATATTTATATCGACGTTATTATACAGTGACTAACAGAAAATAAGAAGATGAATCGATCGTGAACAGTGACGTATAATTGAGATTCCCAGAGTAATAGATGCACTTTTTCACAGCGAATATTGGAAGAATTCCGCGATCAAATGACAAAGTTCGCTAAAAGCGAGAACGTCGCATCTGTGCGCATCATTAAAATTTCGCGACTGGTAATAAGCAGAGCTCCATTGGGAAAAGCGAGACGCTTCAGCCCGGAAACTTTGCCAATTAAGTTTTTTTTTCAGAAGAGAGAGAGACGTTCGCCACAGAAACGAATTACGTCGAACCACAGCAAACTGCAAAATCATAATGAGCACCCGTCTTAGAGGATTCAAAGCAAACGTTAATAGAGTACATACTTCAATTGGTTAGTACTACTAGTATCTAGTACTAGTAGTGCAAGCCACTAACATTAAGCTAACTACCAACCATCGGGCTTTAAGTCCAATGAATCTTCTATCTTGAATCTTGAATCTTGCCCAGATTCATTTTAATTAGGCGAAGACAACATCTACCCAACATAAAGATCACCAAGATCCAAGCAGACGCGTGATTAGCATGATAGCATCGAAGAAGGCCTTATTTCAGGCAGGAAGAAGCTCATTCGCATCCAGAGCACATTCATAGCATACTATATGGTAGAACTAAGTTGGAAACTAATTTCAACCTGACCAGAAACGTTCTACCCATTAATTCTACGATCTTTGCGAGTATGAGATAATGGATTCGCGCATTGACCACTGGTTCTTGTGTGCTAGAATGTGTCTCTTGCATCACGCAAAAGCATTGTGCATCGACCTCATTGGTATGCGCTCATCGTATCGAAGAATATCAAGACCAAAGTCGATCGGTTAACCCGTCGTGCACAAACCTTCCAAGTTTTTGATCATTTCGGTCTACTCCATAAAACTATGTGCATCGTCGAGATGAGATTTTCATCGGTAACAGCGAACAATTCTGGAGGGGATCGAATTTATTGGCCATGAGTTTTTCCACCGCTTCACCTCAACACGAGAACTGTATTCTTGGAGGGAGGTCGATGGGGTGAAACGAACGGTGAAATGGATAGAAATTCAGGTTTGTCCTTCAGCTGAAAATGCGGCAAATCGTTCCAATAATATTGTAATAGTTATCTGGCTATTTGCTTCGCGTAAAAGTCAGAACGATTTTATAATGAATTTTCAGCTAATTTAGTGTAATTTTAACAATATCAATTTGCAACAATTCCGCGTCGGGATACAATTTGCATGGAACATAATCCTCGCGTAAAATATTCTACCTTGAAATTATTGAAATAAATTTCTGTTTACATTAAAATGAAACAGGCCGCAATGTGTTATCATTATATTGTAGAATATAAATTCCAAAATCAATATGAAATGTATACTTCTGTCGAATGCGACATTTTTGCTCTTAAATATTCAATACGCTGATTACTAATTAACAAAAACACTTTGCCCCGGTTCGCTTACGGAAAATTGTCCGATCAAATAATTACTCGATTATGCTATTCGCGGAACAGCTGCATTTAGCGAATCTTAAATCAACATTTAACCGGAATGGCAAATTCCAGACTTTAAATGAGAGCAGAAAAATTTCGAATGGACCAACGATGCATAATTTTAACTGCTCTATTTAGCGGCGTTGCTTTCAAAACTAGTCGACCACACACGCGAGATTACCTATTGAATACACGCTCAAAAATAAATTGAGAGAGGCGTACACTGCTCAAAAACCGAAACGGCAGCGATAAGATTCCCAGCAATAAATTACTGAAAGTGCACGGAATTCTGAATATACGTTTTCCTCAGCCCCAGTAATTAATCGCCTCTCGGCCGAGAGTCCTGCCCTTTCCACGTAACGCCAATGCTTCATCGCGAGTCAAAGAACGGATGAGCCAATCGGTAAACTATCGCCAACTGGCAGTGACACGCGCTCACGCATCAACTTCTAGCTCACAACTTTCTAATAGGCTAATGCTGCATCGGCCGAATTTGAATCCCGACTGGGATACGTATTCGTGTATGTACTAGGAACATCGTGAAACTGTATAATGTAACTGGTGGATGCTGAAAGCCCCTCATGAGAAATCAGATTCAAGCAGTTATTGCGTTACACGTGTGTATCAAATTTGGAAGAGAAGACCCGAGGGCCTCGTAGAATCATAGACCAGGTAGTTGGTAGGAGAATAATACTACCAGTTTCCTGGATATTGTAGAATCGTCAAGTAGATGGAAATAAATCTTACACTCTTCTATCACGTACTAACTACATTGGAAATTCATGACTTCGAGCGACAGAACAAGTTGCTATAGATACCCAATAACTTAAGGGTAGTTGTTGTAGCATCTTGGTACCCTTGTTAGCTCGTTCATGGCTGATTGATGTTAAAGTAGCCCGTTGATCCCTGTCACTAACTGATTTTACCCTCACAGTGTAGTAGCGAAGTAATTAAACGTATTGTCCCGATTCCGTAACCACTACGCGAGACAGAACCTATGTAGATTAAACGAGTGAACCAGCTCACCGTATATCGCGTCTATTAGTTAAGTTAATATGATTTTACTGGGGACTGTAAATTAACGCGTTTGTAACGGCAAGCCGCACCACTCCTGATTCGCGAACGATCTGTGCCAATAGTGTAATGTATGTATGTATGTACCTCGATTATACAAGCTTCAACCCGTCGCGAGCAGAACATTTCGCCCGATTACCTCTTTGCGAATATAAACCACCTTGGCACATTGTGGCATGCGGCGGTAATCGTGAATGATTTCGCAACTCGACTATATCGGATGTAACTGACTACATTACCGCGAAATTTCACAAGCAGCTGTCGCGAGGAGGGAAGCACGTGTTTATAGTCTGACTGGCACTGCAAGAGTGAGCACGAAGGTTCCTGGGTTGTTTTGATTACCTACACGTCTACCTGTAAGTGTACGACTCTCCGTCGCTCGATGGGACTAGGGTACAAAAACAAAGTCCTTATTGAAAATGTAAACATATACAACCGATCTATCGCCGAGGGACATTTTCAGAACAAGGAAAATTTACAGAACCAGTTGCGGTGCTCATTATCGATGGAATATTCGTACCAGAATATATTCGAATATTTTAACATTACGGTGAGCACAATATCGTATTCACTTGGATTATATTGCATTCGGCTGAATTTTAACCAATTTTACCGATGGCCAAATTACGGGGTGCATGAAACAACGGTAGTAAGATTGCATTGATTAGTGCATATTTGTATGCGGCATCGACATTGTTACAAGCCGAACGAAGAGAGTGGTATTAATCGAAGACGAATCGACGAGGTAAGCGAATCCGAACGTAAAATGAGAAACTCGTTGCTGGATAGACATTTGCATCGATCACTGTGTCCTATCGGGTAATGGAGCAACCAAATTTGCCTGTCGAAAGCGCATCGAGAGAATGGCTGCTCGGTACGAAGGATCACGGAAATCCCCCTATGTTACTTACTTAGATAAAGATGAATTTCATTGGCCTCGTCGCATGGCAAATATTGGCATTTCAATTTAAACGGCTGAGTAATTTATAGCTTTCATGATACGACTTCTGGATGCTTGTTCTCCGCATCTAAATTATACTTCAATCAAAGTTGGTGTTCGATATCGAGCGGCTCGTCAAACATCAAGAGTAAAAATAAAATGAGTTACGATTTTACGGGAACCTTGTCTCCCTTACTTTTTCGCTCCACTGTCCTCGAACGGCTTTCGTGGAATTGGAGCATATAACCATGGCGCAATTAATTAAATGCGGAGGACGTCCGCAAGCGACTAATTCGCTTAAATTAAAAGGATAAAAAGCTGTAAGAAGCTATATAAAATATTCCTAAAGTATTGACTTTTACTTCAAACGAGGGTGCACGAAAGGCTCGAGTACATCAGTTAATACCGCAGGCGGTCATCTCAACTTACTGTATACAGCAAACGCATTGTACGAAAAGGTCAAGTATTTCAGACTGTTTTCTCCTGCAATTCGTAAGACAGAGAAATAACCAAGAACAGAAAGAACAAGAGATATCTTGGTTGCTTTCGAATATCCAATAAACAGAACCAAGATACAGAACTCGTCTGTATGACGCTTAAAGGGAATATACTGTAGAACTAAAGCTGAAGATTCTAGCAGAAGAGAGTTTCACCAGACTGGAGGAGTCTTAATAAAGAGAGAGCTATAAGGATAACTCTCGATGCGTGCTTCGACCGAATACCAAAATCCAGTTCTAATATCCGAACGCTTAATCGAAAAGGGAGCAAATCGAAGATAATGTAATTGGATAGAAGCTAGCCAATAATCCAAAGCAAATCCCAATATCAGTGTTTTGTTCCAATATTGGAAGGACGAAGGAAGAAACACCCCCTATCAGTATACTCGCACTCCAAATGCGCTCTTATCGAACACTGTCACTGTGCCACGGTGAAAATGCCTTGATATCATAGTATCTCGATAGTTGACAATTGTACAATGGTCGCGCAGATACCGATACGCTCAACCATATCGCACTCTCACGCGGAATTCTGTAAATGTGAACGTAGAAAGCCACGTGCCGTTTAAGTTGCAAGCTACACAGAACCGCCCCTACTTGGCTTCCTGGTTACGTGGATTCTTATCTTTCAGTAGAATAGTGTGGCGTGTAACAGATGCCAGGACGATTTTAAATTAAGGCCAAGCTGTTGCCTTTAGAGGCACTCCAGCGGATATTGAACTATTGTTCGAACAATTCCGGGATTTTACTGCACACTTTACTACGAAAAGATTGAAAATATCCGCATAGTAATCGTGGCTTAGTTCGCCTGATTTATACTCGGGTATTTTATTTCTTAGAATTTAATCTAAGAGGTAGATTTTCGATTGGTGCCGATAACTTTGAACTTTTCTGCTCTACTCTTAACTTCTATTAAAGAAACAAAGTCTAGAGGAAAAAGGTTAAAGGGAAATTCTATTAGCGGTGCTTTTACCATTAATTATTTGATAGCGCGGAACAGTGGACCGGGAACTACCAGAAACAAGAGAAGCGATAGAGAGCCCAATGGACGACACTTCTTGACTCGTCGCATAGCTGGGGGTTTCGAAGTTGGCTAACGCAGAAAAACATTTAACGCCACATTTTTCCAGGGAAAGCAGATAAGGGATTTTCGAGGTGTGCCGCCCTCACGGTTGAATAATAGAGGTAGCGGGTACGATGCAAAAAAAGGCCAATCTAATTTATTTCAGCCCGAGGCTGACTTTTTCCTTGCTAATCCCGATTCCAGAAACTACGTGGAATAATGATTTCCGAAAATTCGATGGGGGATCCTCTCTTGGCCACTGATAGGTCCATCTCATTGGCCGGTGCGCGGGAGCGATTAAAGATAGAGGGCACGTCCTGAGATGATTAAATAGAAGCTCCTTTATTTCCGTAAGGGTATCATTCTCTCTGGAAGTAATCGCCTTTGTTCTCGAGATCCTTGAGTGGTATGAAAGGTGTTCCCTCATCGAAGGAAAAAGGTTCGCCATCAGTAGTATCGGTGATTCGACTGTGTTGGTCTCGTCGGATAAACCGACTAAAAGCTCAGCTAGACAAAGAAGAAATAGAGCTTGCACTCGTCAACGAACCAGCTTGTCGCACTCTTGTTCTCTCCCTCTGCTTTCACTGACACACGTGAAAAACTCTTTCAGTGCGCTCTTCGGTGATAGAGAACTGCTCCATTGTGTGCCAATAGAAAAGGTCTAAGTCGAACATGCTCCCAATTAAAATGCCACATTGGAATAGGTCAATCGTACAGTCCTCCAACAATCTATTTCTCGCTGAGTAACCCTTCTACCACCTGTGTTTATCTCTGCGCAACTCGTGAAAAAAGTGCAAAGTATGAAATGGCCAACAACTAGAATTCACGGCCAGTAAAAGAAAAAATGAATTAAAGGACTGTTGGGCATATTCAGTTCATATGAGATTCCGATGTGTATAATTTTCTGGCTTGCTTCTGGAGTCATTACACAAATGGAAGCAATCTTACGCAAGCATATCTCCTTAATCGTAACCAACAGCCCTCGTGGGCGTTTTTCCTTAATCCAGCTAGCGGAAAGGCCACGCTCCTTGGAAGAATATAAAAACCGGCTCTTGAGCGGTAGAATCATTATTTAATATCCAGTGTTTGGCCACGTCGATTGGATTCCGTGGCAACCAAGAAAAAAAGGTTCGCTGATTTATTGGGACTTCATTCGACGTGACGACCGGAACGAATGATCTTGCACAGTTACATTTAGGACAACGCGGCCAGCTGCTCGTGATAAAGAACTATAATGGGCCAACGCTATCTCTCTAGTCCGTCGAGAGTTACACGCTCGCTTTGTCAGGCTTTTCTTCCCTAAGCGGCGCGCAATTAGCTTCTTCTCTCGAAATCGAATTCTCCAACTGGCAATTGGAAAAATCTATAGAAAACTGTAACTGAACTCTTTAATCGTCATCTAGAATAGGGTCGATAAGCTGGAGTTTTTGTTTTCGGTCCTCGAGTCGGCAGATTGCACAGTTGTCCGATAACACTTAAGTTTCCCGATGCTTAGAAGTATTTTAGGAAACGAAACTAGGCCGAATCGGTTCCGACGTATCGCAAAAAATATCTATTGTAATATCAAACCCGTTCTCCTAGGCAGAATTCCATTGTAAATGTGCATAGAGCTTTACCAACGATTTGACTAACTCACGACATAGTAGAAACGACAGAAACGGCATCCGGCGTTATTAGCACACCTTCATTCCAAAGGCCATAGTTTCATTACTCCATTGCTTGCAACTCGGTAAAATTGAAGCTCAACCACGCTGCAACAACAATTTCCTCGTTCAAGCCTCAGGCTCTCTCTCTCTCTCTTTCGATTTTTTTTTTTTTTTTTTTTTTTTTTTAAACGAACACTCAGAATTGCAGATAAGCAAGGAATTCCACTCGCGCATTGCCCAGTTCGTATTGGCGCCGGGAATTAACTGCGTCTGTTTCGCGAAATTCTCCGCGAGTCATCGATTTTATCAGAGATCCCACGAAACAAAGTAATACTTTGAAACGGCGTGAGGAGCGCGAAATTGAGAAGACAAAAGGAGAGACGAAGAAAAAGACAGTCTATAACAGTGCAACCCGATCGCAATTTCAATTCCGAGGAACTTCGTTTTTTGCTCGGTACGTACTCTCTAGTATTCTACCTCGCAATTAATCGTCAGAAATGGCTCTCGTGAGAGATAACATTCCAGCTTTGGTTGCTGTGTAAGCTGAAAATGTATTACGTGAACAAATTGCCACCTTGTGCATAATAACGAGAGTACCATATGCCAATAGAGGCAGAGAATTGCACCGATGATCTTCGAGCAATGTCCATGCTAATAATCGGAAATCACGCAGAAAGCTTCACTGATCAGTTCACATGACTATTCGGTGGTTGTTTCCGTAGATACGCGATGTGCTTTTGACAGCGTAACGATCATTATGCTGTAACGGGCATTCGTCATAGAGAGACAGATTCTCAATAGACCGGTCGTTAAGACAATTGGAATAGTCGCACTGCGATCAAGGATATTCCATATGAATATGAATATTGATTCCTCACCTAGTATGATGTCGCAGCTGGTCATTGGAAAGCCATTGGACAGAACAGGGGTTTTTTCCAATAGCTCGAAACTTCTCGGTGAAATTTCGCTGCACGAAATATTCCTGGCATGAACTGGAACCACGGCAACTGCAACAAAAATAGGAGAACTCTTTTAGAGCGGACAATTCTCCGAGGCTCGTTAATGTTTCAATCGGCAAAAAAGTTGATCGTGTCAAACATTCGGCCTTCAATCCGTAAATTAATGGATCAGCTTGATGCTTATCACGCGCAGTACGTAAGTTTATGCGGAACAGTTTAACGGAAATCTGCGGTATACGCGGAGCTACCAATGCAGCTGTCTGATTCGGTTATTCACAAATATAGGCAACGTCAGAATTTCACCCTCCTGAAGATTCCCAATGTCGAAAATTATAAAATGCAAATGATGTAAGAGTTATGGATTCAAGCGGTATTCCGAAAATTCGCGGTCAAATTGTGAGTATTCGAGGCGAACAATAATTAGACAAGTAGAAAAAAAAAAGCTCGAAGACCTGTCTAAAATTAGTTCCAGTGTCTCCCGGCGAAGGAAACGAATAATTAATGCTTTTCGCAATATTTGCAGTAGCAAAATTACTCAGTGTGTCGCATGGATACACCGCGTATATCCAAACGGATTTGCGCCTGAAATGTATTCTCTCAGATTTAATTTGCAATATTGTGCAGTACGCGATGCAAGCAGCGTACGAGTTCTGCACGCATCGGGTTTTACCTATAAAGTTTCTATCAACGCAATATTCCAACTGAATATTACGCTTTACTATAATGTCGATATTTTCGACTCAATTTAAATCGCGAGAAATCTACAAAACCCTATTAGCAACTTTTAATTCAGCATTCGAAAGAAAATAACGAAAACACCTATTGAAGATGTTGAAGAGAATTGGCGTTAACAAAGTTGGGTCGACGACAAGAAGCAAAGGCAAGAAGGTGTAAATCGAGTATTCTTCCGAGTTCTTTGAAACTAGCATACTTGGACACGTGGCAAAGTATTTGCATTTGCATTTGCATTTCTGTAAAGGAATATCGAGTTACTCCTCCAGCGCAATTCCATTTTCGCGACAAAGCTGCTCTGGTTTTGCTCGAAGCCTTCAGTTCGCTTCTGTTGCACTCGGCGAGATGAATTTTATCTCGGGTCCAGTATCCGCGCTCTCATGGATCGACGGCCGTAAGCCGATTTCTCAGACCTACCTCGGAAGCATCTTGTTGCTCAAGACGAAGACAACCTTCCGCCACGGTTCACGTTTTGCAAATACAAAGTGATTGCACCGCTTCCACTCCAAATCTCTCTCTTTCTCTTTTCCTCTTACCCCCGGACTCTTTGGAAATATCTGCTTGGGGTCTTAAGCGTCATCCCATTTCGCGCGAGACCTGCCACCGCAAGAACTGCTTTGAATACTAACCACCCAAATAATCGTAATCGTATGCGCCGTATTACTGCATTCCCGAGGATAATTCCAAACTTGAGGAGGCATTGGATGCGACGATAAATCCTAGCCTCGTGGCTAGCTCGTTATGTGACAACCGCAAAATACGAGCCCATCCTTGTACCGCATTCGCAGTATGTATATATACGTACGTAAATCCGATCCCATTACATATGGGATTTGTAATGAAACTCATGAACCCGCTTAATTCGACCCAGCCTTTATACCGCGAAATCTAATTAGATCCTATCGACATACGTGATCTCTATGTATCCCCAGTTCCTATTTACCGATGCCACATTCTAACAAATGCTTCGGCAGATAATTCTACTATTCCAATATCTATATCTACGTATGTATCGCAACATAGGTTTCTGGTGAGATTTCTCTTGGGGCAACGTGCACATTATCCAAGAGTCTTTGGAGCAATCGCGATAAATGCGAGGAAACAAATCACTCCGAGAAGTCAATTGTACCGTGAGTCGTCGACACGTACGCTCGTGATACAATTTGCAAATGCCAAGTTCAAGCTTGTTCCCTCAAGTCCGTGGTTCATCGGGGTGTGTTTTAAGGGCGGCACCAACCACGATCTACAATACACTGCGGCATCTCGTGTATCCCCTAAGGGATCCGGCTGTTGCTCCTTTCCCTCTCTTGCATTAGTAGACATAATATGTTCTCTCTTATACTATATGGCGAGATTCTCCAGTCGCCACAGGTATTTCCCTCCCTTGATTCTCACTCCTCCAGTCGTCGTATCAAGGAATTTGTAAGGATGTAGCATTTTCATTTCACAAACAGTATTTTTATGAATAAGCTGCGATGACTTGTTGTCAGAGATACGAGGTCGAGCTGTTGATAACTTTACTCACCCAGTCGTTCCAATTCTACACTAGTGTTAAATATATTCGGTCGCGAAATCGGTAGCTTCTTCCCACGATACTTGCAGCATCGAAATGCTTTTTCCCAGCGTATTTCATTCGTTCGCGATCTTATCGGTCGCTGCCACCAATCCACATTCCCACGAGATATCGGCCGAATGGGAGAGAGAATCTCTCGATACCGTCAGCCTCGTGAATCGGACAGAAGAAAAAATGTTTATTCGAGAATTCCGTGTTTTACGTGGATATATCACCCCTCGTCCGACGAGGGTTTCAAGCGTGCTCTTCGGCCATCCGGTACAGTCCAGTAGTAAAGAGAATTCTCTGAAGCGAATTATAGCATTTTACTATACACTTTGTTTCTCATAAAAATTCCTTACAACTAGAGAAACAATATTTATTTCTCTTGTAAAATTCACTGCTCCTCCATATATGTGCGAGGAAATAGGAAGAAGAAGCTCGTCGACCGATAAATCGTGTCAGCAAATAGTCACTGTTCCGACTGTCCCCGATTTCTAGAGGACCTTCCCTTTATTGTCACCATTAGTATCGATCGTCTTATCAACGGGCATGGATGGTACTATGAAAGCGTTGGGGCTGAGAAATGAGCGGACTATCTGAACGTAGTCCAGACCGTAGTTGGTCCACAGTTGAAAAAAGTTCCAAATTTTTCACACACGATCGGATATGCCTTAGATAACCAGCGGTTCGAACGAGTGTAATTCTGGGACTATTAGAATTCTCTGGATAAGATAAGTAAGACTGGGTCCGCGAAAGTGAAGGGTTGGAAAGGAAAAGTTCTCAATACGAGAGTAAACCTATTAATTTAGCAGTTCATATATTAGCTGCTATAGATGACTATGAATTTTCTCAAAGAATCTGGGATACTTTGAAAAGGCACTTTATGACTCCGCATCGTACATTTGGATGTACATATTTCTCAGAGTAATGTTAAAAGCAAGCATATTTCATCATTAAATCCCAATCACGATACTAACTTTATTAACGTCGTTTGAAAGTGTTCGCAGAACGATTTAGAGTGCAATATTACTGTAGCTAAAAAGTTAACCCAAGTATCGGATACTAGGTGAAACTGCTCGATTCGAGACCTCTTCAGTTGGCCTCATTCGTAATTGACGACGCGTCCTCCTAATAAGTAAAGTGTCTAGCGGGCATATACGATTCGTGAAGTCACTCACGTAAGCAGGGTCGTGCCCGAAGAGCGACGATGTTAATTTACCCCCCCCCCCCCCCCCCCCCCCCCCTCCTATAAGTTTCCGCGCTCGAAACGTGCCATTGCCAACTGGATCGTCGTTGAAAGACGAGGATGAAGGTAGCCTTTGAATTTGATGCCTTTAGCACTCGCTTGAAGAAATTTCTAACAAAGACTACCCCTGCCTCCAACCCGTCGTGGAATCCAGGGTTCACTACTCACGAGAAGACCACTCCGACTATGGCCATTTAGCAGCGTTCAAGTTGCTCCAAAGTCGGACTGTGCGGGAGAACGCACGAAACGATACGTGATCCTTCACTAGTCAGCCCTTCCGAATCCTAAGGGTTCCAGCTATGGGGAGATTTGTCCTAAGCTCACGGCTAACGGTAATGGCTCTTTAAAGGGACGCAAGTTCCACGGATGCAGCAAAAAGAGGAACCTGAATACCCCGTGGTGGGTGACGTGAATAGATTACAATTGGACTACTTTTCACATCTTTCCAAAGTAATTGGACAATTCGATGAATTTTGAGAATTTCCAATGCTGTAGATGACAGATGAACTTACTGGAATTCATAGGTTTCATTCATTTTACTCGAAGGTGGATGATCGTCCTAACGAGCACCTCCAAAGTGTCCTCTACGTAACATCCCGCTGATGATGCAAAACGACATTTCGCCGGTGCGGCAACGTTCTTGTAGAACATCTCTGGGAAACCAATCTGCATTTCCCATTCATTATTCCCAGAGTCCTTGATACTTCTACCGTCAGCTTCCCGCAATTTGTTCGAACGTACTTTAGAACGCAGCTCATTTTTCGACTTTACTCTTGTACCTTCTGTCTCAGCAGTTCGAGCTTTCCCGCGGTTTGCTTTTGCGGTGAAGCAAACCTTAACATTGTCTGTTGATATTGCACAAAATTAACCGAGCGCTCGAAATCAGCCAGCGGGAACTCGTGTATTTATTTACTTATTGATGTTTATTTATAAGTCCGATAGCGTCGGGGCTATACAAACGTTCAGTGCGAGAACCGCTGCAGTGTGTCAATAACACACGTCATCCAAAAGCGATGTTAATATTAATTAACTGCATTAGATCGATTCGAACAACAGTATAGTTCTATTGAGTTAAAGATATCGAATAGAAAAACCGCGTGCGACAAAATAGACAAATTGAGTAAATTGGTTATTACATTTGTCTTATTTACTTTTAAGCAATGAAAGTAGGGTTTTGGGACGACTCGTGTTTCTCCATACAATTTCTTTCCTAACCGCAGGTAACCACGGCTCGAAAAGAGCCAGTAATTTGACGAAAACCAAAAAATCAACGTGAAAAAGAGACCAAAGGATTTATTAGCAGCTTATGACGAATTTTCGGAACGAAAGTCAAAAACTCGGAGGGACGTAGAGGATAACGAGCTTAAGCGAACGGCTAATTAGACTCCCGTGTGCTTTAACGCCCGGTATCCTCATCCATTTAAAACTTCTGTTCGGTCTCGCGAGGATCCTCCAACATATTCGCTTTGCATAATAATAATCAGCAAGTGTTTTCATGCTATCGAACTAACGTAACCTGCCATATCGAATTTGCAGCTAGCCATGGAATAAATGTTGATTTCGAAATTTGCTGGGAAAATTGGATCTGAAATTTTAAGGGGTATTCCACGAAGAAGACATGTGGGAAACGTCTGCGACCTTATCGAGCGGGTCGATCAATACCTAATAGAGTTTCTAGTTAGACATAAGTTTGCAGGTATAGTCTAAAGTTCTCCATCGATTTTTCCATCACATTACGTCACTAGTTTACGATACAATAAATGAAACCCTAAGATCCACAGTTCTACGTAGCAGTCAGAAACATCAGTTTCTAAGGAACTTGAGGCCGGCACGCGTCTCTTGTTCATACAATTGAAGAAATAGACGGCACAAGACTGCAGAAACGTTCTTCGGACTTCAGTCTGAAGCTGCACCTAGAATTCCTCTCGTTTGTTCTTCGCAAAGAAACACGAGTCTGCCGGAAGAATGAACCGTTAGAGAGGCTGCTTGCAGCAACTTGAATTCTCTCGGCGCCGAGAAATTGAATTATAACTTTCAGTATTACCTTCAACTTCTCGCAACACCCTCCATTAATTAACCCGAACACTTTTCCGATTAAACGTTCAAGTTCAATGTCAATAGCAATATCGAATCTGAGCACTTTAACTTGTCAAGAAATTCGATCAGACATCTAATGTGATTGCTAGTGAATTTTTGCAGTAGAGTAAGAGTCGGTTGAGTGTCAGTCGTCTCGTGGAAACTCAAAGCGTAATCCAGTGGTTTACGAGTCTGGGAAAAGGGGTGATAGAGCCGGTTGGGTGGTGTAATAAATCTCAAACTAACGTTACACCACTTGTACAGTCTCTCCTTATTTTTACGAGTACCGTTAAACGGGTGTCGCCCGTAAGATCGCTAGGACGCGTTCGAGTTTGAATCAATTATGATTCCTTTACGAGTCATTAGAGTTCAAGAGTCGTAAACCATGGCGCCGGTACCAATTGAAATTCTTCAGACTGAAAACTATCTCTGGATTCAATAACGTGTGAAAGATACTTGCCAAAGTAATTGGTAATGGTACTGTAGTTATTGCGGAAATGCTTAATAATATTTACGAAACTTTATCCTCGTGCCAACAACACTTTCTGTGGTAATCATTTAACGCGCTAATTAAATGTGCGGGAGTCCGATGTTTGCATACCTTAATTAACGGGTTTCTCACGCGTTTGTTTACAAACAAGGCGTATTTATTAATTTTATGCAGGCGATAACGGAGAAACTTGCTGAGCAAAGTGTTACTCGCTTCCACGTGCACTGAAGGTTCTGCCATAAGAGTAAATAAATATCAAGGCCTAAATTAAAACTTTTATCACTGTGGCGCGCGGAGAATTTGTTCATGATGAAAGTTTTCCGAGTAAATGTATACCACCGTACCGTAGAGTCACTGTTCGCTCTTGTTCTCCAAGAATAATTAAAACATTCTCCTACAAAAAATCTCTTACCTGATTTAATCTCCAGCAAAAAGTAAATACTCAGACCGAAATATTAAACTAGAACAATTCGAAACCACTTCTCAAATTCAATTGTATCAAATTCTTTAACAAAACTGGTTTACATTATTCCCTTTGTTGCAACAGTAAAAACCGACAAGTATTTGGATTCCAATTGAACGCTTTGGGTATAAGTTCAACGTAATTATGTTTTTGTGCATTCAGGCAAATGTTACTGGGATAAACCCTTCGCTTTGTTAGCCAAATGTAATTGTTCTCGAAATGCAAGCACGATTCTATCTGCCAATAATGAACGACATATCCACCGCTGTCAAAGCGTAGTCAATAACAAAACTACAATTGTTACCAAATTATAAATTGGATTGAAGCCAATCCTGTTGTGTACGTTGTAAAAGCGAATACATTGATCTCTTCGCTGCATCATCGGTACTGACCTTTATTATTTAAGCGGGGCATATGTTAGTATATGCCGTCGATCTCAGCTGCGAGAATTATTCAGATTTCGCAATTCCGTGCGCGTATTTAGGGGAGAAAAATTTATGGATCGCATGAATACATTTTTTTCTAACACACGTGGAGGGAGGGGGGAATTATTCCATAAGTCTAGATATATATATATATATATATATATATATATACACATATATATATATTCATCGCTGAATACCCCTCATTTTGGATCTTCATCATATTTCGGTCCCGGTCCCTAGAGGATCGCATCCGCCGTGCAGTAAGAAAAAAGAGCAGACCATAAATCAAACGGTCCCAAGAGTTCGTAGAGCGACTATTTTCACGAGAAAAAAATCTTCTAATTGATAACGAATGATTGAAAGCGACGTCGATTCAAGCGACGACATCCGGCTTCAGTTGGCATGACGCTAATTAGAAATGATCGCTTTTAGTCCCGAGAGTGCAATTAGAAATTTCAGATTGCAATTAATTATCAGCACAGGTTGCCACTACTGGTCTGGGCAAGCAGTAAACGCGAAATATATTGCAGTTTCCTCGGCCCGTACCCCCGGTGTGATGCAGCAGCAGCAGTTTAGTCCGTGTTGCTAAATTACTGTAGCACTTTTTCTATGTGGTTGAATCGTCGACTCAAACTGCCGAAACTAGCGTGCAATTGTTTGCAGGATGAAACCCACGGATTCGTAGCCGAGTATTTATTGAGCCGCTAGAGCAACTCGGGAATGGCAAACGCTTCGGTAATTTCTACGAGGAAACCGAACATGCCCGATTGTCTGTCGTCGACGGAACCCTCGAACGAATGTTCGTCCACCGCCGACAACGGATGGTACTGTCGTACTGGTAGAAGCGAGAAACTAGTATCATTGACTTTATAGCACAGTCGACTGACTAACTTGCTGCATCGGAGACTGTGTCCAGTACTTCATTGTTCTCGTGCATGTACTATTGCGGAAGCTTTTTTCTAGTATACTGTCACTCGACCAGCTCTCTGCACGTGTAGCGAGATAAATTGCCATGGGCTTTGATGCGCTACTCGATAGGCTTTAACGACTTGATAGCTTCCGCGAATGCGGTAGTAGATTCGAGACTCTAGAGCGAGAGAACGAATTCATCGGTTGAGCATTGTGGTCCAGATACAGATAATTCTCCCGGAAGAAACAACACAATATATCTTCGCGATTAACAATGGAATATTTGAAACTTCCGACTTATAAATAAGGAATTGAATTTTAAAATTGAAGGCAATAATAAATTAGAGCTTTAACTCGGTATTTAAGATAGATAACAATCAATGACGACTTCCGGTACATGCCGCGAAAACAGGGCTTGCCCTAAGCGACGCAGCAAATCGCTCTTGGAACCGCAGCACAAATGAGCTCCACTCGCCAGACCGCAAGGATCGCAGCCCAACAGGAATCAAGCCAATCAAAGCCTGACCAAAAGTAATGCCCGACACAAGCAATTACCGGTTCATGCTCCGCAACTCCGGATCCGAGCTTAATTACGAACCAATCCAATACAAAGGGAAGCCTCCTACCAATTCGATCTCTGCGTCCTCACGCGTGTCTAGCTTGCTCTTTCAATTTTACCACTGTAAGTGCTACCAGTTGTTAGTTGGGTCTGTATAGGTGGTGTCAGTGAACGAACGCGAGTGCAAGACCAGCTTTCAATTTAAAAAAAAAAAAAACGACAAAATCGGACGTAGACGAAGCGTATATTGAAATTACGAATAGTGGCACAACACATAATCTCGATATGACTGGTACTGTATACTCAACTGTGGATACATACCTACGAATCGAAATGTAGCTGAGTCAGTCGAATGTCAAGAGGAATATTTTTCAACAGGTACTGGACAGCCAGGTCGCCATACAATCTCCGAAAACCTGGTCGTGAGTAACCCCGTTTGCAAAGGATGGGCATTCACTAGCACCTGTGCCAACGTTATATCCGCCGATCACAGTTACTACTAGTCAATAAATCGCGATCCATTCGTCGGGAAATACCCGAGTTCCCCGATGATTCCTATCGGCAGGCCGAAACCTTTCCAGCGGACTATCGGTTGCAATGCCGATGCTGAGAGGATACCCATTGCTGAATATAAAACCGACCGATCAAATCGCGAGGGTGTATTTGCGGCAGCAGTGTGATCGGTCTTGAAAACCGAGTAAAAAACTAGGCGCTGCATCAAATCCCTGGTGGTGGAATTATTTTGGCGTAAATAATGCGCGCAAGCGATAGGTGTCGATTGTTGTTTGCCAACAGGTTCTGGGCGAAAGCTGACGGGAAATATCGACGCCATCGAGGGGTATTTCGTTGCCTCTGGTACCAGCACGACGCCATTCGATCCACTTGCAACTCGAGCTTGTTTTTCTCTGAGGAAAGTTATACAGAGGAGCGCCGTATGCTTTGTACCGTAAAATAACGCGACGACGGCAGCATTAGTCTTGCGAAGGGGAAGATAGACAATGCTATCGAGTCACCGATGTCCGAACCGCCCGGACAAGGTGAATACTTTTCTAGAAAATTCTCCGGAAAACCTATCAAAAAACGCATCGTAATTCTATGCTCTTAACGGAATATGCGAGCCATTGAAAACAAGATTGAAAATAAATGCTAGTGCCGATTCTATCGACGATTGATAAAATATCTTCGTACTGACAACCGAACGTACAGCGCCAGCGAATATTCAACGCAAAAAACGGGGCTAGCGGGTTTGCGCCAACGAAGAAGAACATATTCATTTCACGGCGATAAAGCTGAACCCTTATCCGCGCGTCCCCTTTGACGGGGAATACGTCGATGTGTGATATTTCAGAGGAATCAAAGAAGAGAGATAACCGCAATTTTACTGAGATATTTGAAGGCATACATTCAAAAAGCAGAGAAAAAGAGGACCCGTTCTCCATAAGAAGACGCGATAAGCAGCGCGTAGGATTGAAAAAAGAAATCTGAAAAATTAGTTCGACGAAGGAGCTTAAAGCCCACGGCTATAGGCTGAAAAAACACCCTTATCGAATGTGCTAACAGAGTTATTTCTATCTCAATGTGAAATCCGGGAATTGTATTGTTCTTTCTTCGCGCTTTTAAAGCTGATATACCCTGGTAAAATTCTCTGTCCGCCGAGACATCTCGCCCATCGGAAAATTCACGAGCCTGACACCTTAGGTGAGGGCGCTTACGCTAAGAAATATGGTATGCGGATGCACATATGTCATGCTTCGTAGCTTCACCGAGCGAGTACGGAACAGCCACTCATCTCATTTTTACCGTGTCCCCCTTTTCGACGGGCTTTTATTCATCCTCCCGTGTATCTTCGCTTCCCCCCATTACTGTATAATATTCCAGTTGGCGTTTCTGCCGTGTGTCTTGGATGTCGAGGCTAATATTGAATAGAGCACGCAATCGACGTACGAGTTCGATAAATCTTCCGATTGACAGCCCGCTTAAAACTTACAGTCCCTTTGATTATTCTCTACGTGTCACGCTTAAATACTTTGACATTGATACAGCGAGATGCGTAGAGATTCGTAAGAAAATTTCAAAATATTTCAAGAATAAAAGTCCTTTCGAAGGCTTTACAAATAAAAAGGTAATATGCAAGATATGGTTCTGCCTATTGTGCATCGGAAAGAAGACTAAAAAAGACAGTCACCAATGTTCCACGCACGCGACGAACATGTGGAAAACCGCACATTTTTTCCGCGCCAACGACGTCTCCGGGAGACAAAGATACAAAGGTGGCGTGAAAAAAGTCAGGGGTGTGCTCCTTGTCCCAAGTAATAAATCGTTGGGAGAGCCAATGTCTCGTCGTACATCATACGAGCGTGGGAGTTATATCTCCTCATGGTTTAGAGCTTGCCAAAGATCTCATCAATCATCTCTCGTAGTAGAAATGAATTCCGGGGGCAGGCCCTCGAGAACGTCCTCAGCTAGAAGTAGGAAACGGTAGTCCAGGTTCATCGACGGGTCACTTCCTTGCACGCGTATATCCATCTCTGCGTCCGCGGTACATACAAGGAAACTAGGTCGATCGTATCTGGCATTACTTGTTGCGAGTGAATCTCACTGCAAGCTGCGGATCGTCCGCCTGACTGCGTTGGAATTGGACGACTATTTCGACATCGTCTCTCTCGTCGTTTTCCTCTTTCTCTTTCTGTCTCGCTCTTTACCTATTTTCCTGGACGATGCTCGTGGCTACTGAATACATAATATAATCCGAACCTCTGCTCCCCTTTCCGAGGCAATTACCGTGGTAACATTTTACAAACTATGATCTATGCTCTATTGTAAGTATCTTTAAAGCATACGAGCTTCCATTGTATACTTGACTGGGGCCCGCGTGCAAAGTCGAATCCAATAACAACTAGCTTGCAATTGTGCTCCATTCTACTAGCAACGGTACAACCTCGGTTCCAGCGAACACTAAAAGTGGCTGGGAAAGTTCTATACCGTGAAATCGCGCTTGCACACCATCTCAAGCTATTAAAAGTAATTCCAGCAGTTGCAGCCTGTTTGTCTAACAAAACAAAGTTACATTGCCGAGAAAGAACGAGCTTGACTGAATGCAGTTGCTCTGCTTCGTACGTGGTATATATATATCCTTCTTTACGTCTCGAGCTCTCACCTGCTCGTTCCCGATGCGTGTGCCACGGAGTAACGGGGCATAAAACTTTACGATACACGGACATTACACTGAAGTCGGCAGGAGAATAAAGATATCATTGTTATTACTACGTGGCGTTGAATCGATTTCTAGCAGCCCGCAAAGCTTGCACGTAAGCTGGATCGTGACCGATAAATTTCGACGTTCTCACCACGTGTACGTGCATATTTAGCGCGGTAAACGCCTGCTCTGCCCTCTTAACGCGCTAAATAATGAAGATAATATTCCGCGTTAAATACAGCGTGTATACTGCGGCCATCAGATTAATCTCGCAGTGTATCAATGAAAAATTATAAGATGATAAGTATGGAAAATAATACAAGATTCATTATGCGTGATGATGCGCTAATAAACATAATTCCCCTATTGTCTTGTATAACGAATATTTGTGGTCATATCAGCGCGGCTCTTCTCGTTTTCGCCCTCTTTCTCACCCCTGTCGGGCATATTTTTTAATAAACGCTTTTTGTCACCGAGTTCTGCCAACTTTTTTTTTCTACCTAGCAGCGTTCGCACACTAGGAAAATGAGACTTTTTACGCGTAGGACTGCAATATTTTGCGCGAACAGCCCCGCGGCATTTTCGAGCAAGGAGAGAGTCGATTCATCCGGGTCACCGAGCACCTGTGTCTTCGCCAAGTACTCAGGTGCACCTGGAGAAATTGATTAGAACCGCTGCTGCCAATTCGGCGAAAATCACGCTTCTACTTTTATTCGCCAATAAACGTCTTGTCGCACCACCTTTAATTCTAAGTTACCTTTGCCCAACGAAATTAGCTTCCTTATTCGGGACAATTATTAAGAATTACGCACTGTTAGAGTAAAATCCAAAAATATTCTTCTAACGTGTCATAATAATTCAGACGAAACGAAGTCGCGAAACAGAACTAATATTTACAGAACCACATTCATACGAGTTGAAAGGCTGCCCATTTACTGCATGAGCTTGTACGATGTTTTTCAGCATACGCTCCTTGTGTTTGTGCAAGGACCTTTTTCTCCGACGAGTTGAATGTGCGCGTGATGTTAAGGAGCGCTAATTACGTTGTCTGTAATTAGCAGCATTACGTAACACTGCATTCCCACCCTCGATTCTGCTTGCCGCGTATTTTAATCCCTCGCTGTTCGACGCCACATCTCATTTGCTCATTTTCTCGCGTTCCGCGAATCGAACCTCGGCCTCGATTCGACCTTTAAATACGTTCAAAAGCAAGAGGCTTGCAGAGCTAATTCGAAAGTTGCCTGCGGCCGACGGAAATTGCGCGGCGAACGAAATGCGTATGGCTGGAAAGGTTTGCCCTTCGAAAAATCGCGCTTTAATTAAAGACACTGCCGATTCGCGCTCGAAATAAAGTCGTGTGACCTTAACGCTACCACAGATTGCGTTCCTATGGATATGTCTGAAAGTTAATTAACGCTCGCTGGAGTGCAATCCAAACCACCATCGCGGTCGGTTGAATAAAAAAAATTCCTCGGATGGAGGGTGGATATTTGATCCGTGAGATTGAGCGAAACTTTTTGATAGTCAACACCGTTACAATTGTCAATAAGAAACCCATTAATTGCCAGTGTAACAACCGCGGACCCGGTAAATAGACTTGGTAAAAACGAACGTAAACTGCGGATAATGGTAATGAAAATGGACGTAGAATTGGGTAACCTCCACATGTTCAACTACTGGTTCTGATGAGTACGTGCAGCTTACTATCCCGCTTTAACGCGGCACGCAAACGACAAATAGGTGCTGCAAATACTAGCTGGTATGGTGCAAGCGATCAATTAATAGGACATCAATGGTAAAATGATATTACTTCGCTGAGTGATGTAATAAACGCACAGAAGCTCGATATCCCTCAATGACGCCCATGAATTAAACACCAACGCTTACAGTGTGGAACAACATTTGCTGAAATCCTTGCCGGAAGGAAGCATTCAGTAGTCCTACGCTATTCGCGTACGAAGCCATGGTACACGAGGTTTAATTCTCCTATACTCCTACAAATACAGTGAAATGTCAGTTACTACATCCCATGCATTGAAACCGTCCCGATACTGGCAAGAGCTCAGGATTAATTTGATCCTCCTATTTCAGTTGACCCAACAGACCGAATTTAGCAAATCTTTAAATGGAAGATTAGTAACTAGCATTAACGTTCATGAGCTTCAATATGTTGAGATCCTACTAACGTGAATCACTAATACAAGCGAATACGATTGATTTATCTTGGGTAAAAGATTCTCTGGGAGATGACAATTCTGAGGTCGAACACTGCAGTTTGCCAGTTGCGTGTATATGCAATACCGTTGGCAAACCAGTGCCCAACGCATTAAATCTGAACGAAGCATGTAGGTGAAACAAGCCCCAAAGCTCCAGGTGGATAGTTTATACTACAGCACGTTTAGTCGTACATTTTCGCTGGGGATATTCCAAATATAAGCGAGATCGAGCAAAGTTGAAGATAGGTTGAGAGTTTATCGGTTTCGTAGTGAGAAATTAATTTACCTAGCATCCGATATATATCCGATGGATAGTTCTGTCAGTAGTGCTTAATATCTTCCTATCCTCCGAATGGACAGCTTCATTCATCTTGCTGGCGACGTGCAAACAGGCTAGGAATTCATGCTGTGTACATTCGAGAGCACACATCGGACCACGAGTAAACGTTTCGCCACGCAATTACCACCATCCCAGAGAAAATGCACTCCTTTTACCTCAAACATGAACCACAAGCCACCCGCAAACGCTGCAATTTTCTGCGAATCTACGTCCTTTTTGGTTGAAAAAGTAGCGTCAAGAAGAAGAAGAAGAAGAAGAAAGAGATCGGCAAACAATGTTGATTATGAGGAATATTAATAAAGACGCGCGATCTTTGCTGCTAATGAGACTGTTAGTCAAATATCTAGCAGCACTTTCAAGACTCTCCATGAGCAAAGCCTGAATTACTTGCTTCCTGTCTATCCGTAGCACCTATGCAAACTTTTAATTGGCAGCAGGAATACTGATGCGCCACAACTCTAACTCGGTATACAATTTGCGGAGTGTTACGGCGAGCAGGCAGTGCGTAACGCCTATACACAACAGGATACATCCAACCTCGATATTCTATACATACGCATGTGACTTTATACCTGTATTGCAATTCCTTGCGGAAACATATTCGGAGTTATTTAGCGAAACTCAGACGTTCTGTCGGCTTGTATTATAATTTGGATAATTCATCTGGATGTATGCGAAGAGATTAAGGCGTCGAGATGCGCGAGGAATCGCTAAGACCATGTAGAAGATCCTCATTAGTGCTTTACCCCAAATACCCAAAATTTGACTTTGATATTCCTATTAGCGTCATGGTAAAAGAGGAAACGAGCGCGTTAAAGGAAAGAGCGGTTGGCAGGAAAGAAGGCTAAAGAAATTGGAGGAAAGGTTCTTTACCAGAGAACTAAGTGCGCTTTACTATGTACCATATCCCAACTACTTAACGCGGCCTTTAGTATCGTAAGAAGATGTACTCACCCCGTGCCATTTTTTGCGGAAGCCCACTCTACCGGGTTTACCGATATTCCTCATATTCTCGACGCGACCAGGTTCCCTCGGTACTACGTTAGCGCATCACTCACAGAGAGGCGCAAAATTCCACGAAAGTCCCGTTGGATTACATCAAGAGTCGCAGGAGTCAAAGAGTCCTGAATATTCGAAGAGTTAATCACTCCAGCGGTGATGCGATAAACCACAGACTGCTGAGAGAGAACCGAGCCAAGCTCACTACATCTCTTATTAACGCCATAATTAACACTTCGTTCGTATTGCACACGACTAACGAGTTGACCGGGCACAGAGCGTATGTAAGTTTTAATCACGTCCGCTGCGGCGGGAAATCCGAAATAGAGAAATCCTACAGAATCTGGAGCACCGTCCGAAACTTGAATGTCGACTTAAATAAGTGTGCTCCTCTTCGTCGCTTAATCTCAAAACACAGAGTGTGAGTAGGTAGTATCGCAGTTTTCACGCGAGATGTATTTCTACTTCGTCAGGAAGCTCCTGCTCTCTGAAAAGCGACGCGTCGTATTACCCAGCATGCAGAGGCATTCACTAACCGTGTGACCCTATATACCTCGGGCTATCCACACCACAGCCTCACACTTTTCCCCAGAAAATTTACCGGAAAATCCGTTTCGCAAACCGATATACTCTCTGCACCAAGATTTATATTCACCTATCCTACTAATGTATCTTCATCCAGGACTTTAACTGGTTAAACACGCTGACAAAGCCTCTAAAGGATCCTGCTTTCTCTCCTTTCGGCTTTACATTGATTGAAAGTATCGCGACCAAGTGATTTTCCTTCTGCCTGAGAAAATTGATCACATATACTCAACCATAGCAGCATTAATCATCAATAACTGGGTGCAAAATAATTGGCGGGATTCATTAACGAGGTTTTGTGAAGGAAGACTGTGTAAGAAAAGAGCGATATATATATATATATATACTAAGCGCAGACAAAGTGCGGCGAGTTTGCGACGAAATTCGCCTGGATGACAGAAACACCCGTTCGCGTTTAGTTGCATGATTAATTGCCCTCGGGGTAGAGAGTCGATCGCAGAGCTCAGCGTAAAACCTTCGTGTCAGAATCTTCAGGTGCGATCATTCCAATCGGGTCCGACAGTGCCTTCGGGTGAAATCGAAATAGTCGCGATTTCACGGCGCAGAGTGAAACACGCTCTTAAAGCTGCACGAAAGACCTGGCTGATGCTGCAGCTGTGAGTCTGAATGGTTTGGATCCAGGAACTTGTGGCAAGAAATGCATGCTGAATGCCGCGGCGAGTGAATAGCGATGGTCCCGTTGAATCAGGACAGCGTTCCAGAGTATTGTTCGCATTGTTGATCAGACGGGTCCACTTATGGTCGGGATGAAGAAGTGAGAGGACGAGTGAACGGTCACGAGAAAATGGTACAAGCCTTTCCCTCGCTGAACCTCCTAAAGGGATCCATTGAGAGTGCAAAGAGCGAAGAGTAAGCGCGCGTGCCGTTGTTTGCTTATAAGAGCAAAAGAGTTCATGCGATAATGGGGAATAGTAATTAGCACCACTCGCGAGATGTGGACGAAATGGGAGCTGCTCGTTTGCGCCAGTTTCTTAAGAATACTGAAAACCACCCAACAAAACCTCTAACTCAATTCCTTACGGTTTACCCATTTGCCTCTTGTCATCTTGATATTTTACAGCAGTGAAATTTACTTCCAAGCAAATAAATGTGTCAATTAAAAAGGGACAGAAATGAAGCTCCAAGAGGAATAACGAGCTTCTGACATTATTAAAGTTCTTATCGCGTAAAAGGTACCAGGAGCCGGAGTCAAGCAGAATTTTTCACGCGTAATCACTGGATTGCCTAAAACCGGGATCGTCGTGTATCCGGCATACGGCTACATTATTAAGGTGCTTCCGTAACAAACGGTTTCATTACAGTCTTATTGCACGGCGGCGCACGAAAATATTTAAGCGGATCTCGACTAAAGTTGCCTCGCGGCTTTTTACCTGGTACCGCAAAACCACCATAGTACACGGCAACGCGGAGCCCTAACCCCAGCCACGTCATAACTTTTTCATAAGCCCTTCTGTTATGCGGTTTCTTATGTTGCACCTACTGTTTTATGAAGCAACTTCTATCAGAATTTTTGAATACAAGAAACCCCGGGAAACGAAGCACCGAATGTAGTAATTCTACCAGTCGTCGTTTGATCCGTAGCAATTTGTAGCATAATTTGTTGGGTCGAGAGAAACCCGCAGTTAAAATACACCGGTATACCCTTCGACGTCGTAACAAGGCTTGGGTACCATGTTGCATGGCCATCTGCGGTATCCACGTTACATTATTAAACGAGCTGCCTGGGAGGAACGTTCTCATTACAGATGCCATTGCGCGAACGCGGGGAGAGTTCAAGATTTCAGGGTAGAATCCATGGAATCGATTGCTCGCGAGGCCTCTCCGAATTTAGTTGCGATCCCCGAGGTGTTCGTGCTCGCCCTCTTTGCCAACCTCGGGAACACGCGCGACAGAAACGCGCTGGATTTCACGGTGACACGTATTTTTATGTAAATCCGAAACACTCCGTCTCCCGGACAGCCGCGCATGGTATGTGCACAATGTAATTTCGAGAGAGAGAGAGAGAGGGGTTTGGAGCGCACTATCTACTTTCTACTTATACAGTTTACGGGTCTATAGACGTAGGTATGCGAACGTCACCTCTGGTCACGCGTATAAAAAGAGAAGAAAGCAAACGAGAGAGAAATATACATGTATAAATGTATTCCCTGGAGAAGAGAATTCCAAGTAGTTACCATACAAGGCGCGCGCGGAAAGTAGATTATGTTAATCGAGGACAGCCGTTGTAACTCGATTATCTCGAGCTGTGCCTGCCGACTGACGATTCCAGCTATGTAAGATACTGTTGTTACGATTGTCATTACTACGATTATGATAGCAGACACCCTCGTGCTATTTGTCTTTTGCGCGTACCGAGAGAGCTTTTCGTCGAAGGGGCTCCCATCTCCAGTTTTAAATCACTGCTCCGACTGATCCCTCGCGATTCTTGCGCCGAAATCCGACGATATCGGTGAGGCCAACTCGTCGAGTCTATTTGTCGTGTGAATGAAGATTGCTTTTCAATTTATCCCCTGGCATACCACCGAGAACTAATTGACCCGAGGTGGAACTGATTGTCAGTGATCCATCCGCTTGGAATCCAATTATTATTTTCACGATATTATCTGGCGTGACGTGCCAGCGATATTTTCGCGTTATCGATCTAGTGCGCGAAGCATATAAATTGCCCCGACCTGCGAATTTTTATTATAACATTATTGCGCGGTTAGAATCATTGGCTGTTGTCGTTCTCGGAAATATCCGATAATCGGTGGCTGCGAGCCATGCTTCATAAATTCGCAAATTGCAGAACAACGATTTGCATATTTAGCGTATAATTTCGATTGTCACGGGAGACAAGAGCGCAAAATTTTGTAAGAATAAATTGTAGATTTGTGGCGTTGCGATTCAACGTGGAAGGAAACTATAGTTCGAGACTCTAAGATCCGTTCACGTGTCACCGTCCTTCTAGGTGCCAAACCTCTGGCAAACTTGGTAATTGAGGAGTTTGGAGTAGTCTCGTCCCCCTGAACAAACAAGCGTACTTTGTTGGCGATTGGAATAATTCTCGACACACCTCTCCGTTAAAGAGCCATTTACAAGCTGAGGAAACGAGAAGCGCTCGGGGAGCGCCGATAATCGTTTAATGGAGCGGTGGGACAGTGAATCTTCAAACAGGATTGATTATAAATATTCAGCAATGGATTTAAAGTCACGATGAGTCGAGCTGGCGTTTCCTAATGAAGTCATACGGCCGCAAAAACGGAATTTTTAGTTGTAAATTTTCCTGGAAAACCGAACTGAGACAGGTAATGTCACAAAAATTCTTTTTGAGCATTAATTAATATCGCTTGTCAATGCACTCTCTGTACAATCTGTTGCGAGTAGAATCGCTCGGTGTTCGAGTAACTACTACTCTACCCACTAGAACAGGAAAAATCGATGGAGCTCGAGACCATTGAAATGCTTGGCAAATTCATTTGATCTCACCCGTCTGCCACTGTCGGCACGTTTTCACTAAAAACTTGCTAAATTTCACGATACACGTATTACACGTATATTAACAGAGCTACAAAAAACACTGCCCAACTCAGAAAACATATTCGATTAAAAGAAATCTTTTAAAAAAAACCCTGGCGATGAATGCCCATTGGCAATGGAATCCAATAGCTTTTCAGAGTAAGAAAAAGTCTGCAATTGCGATTAAATCTACTCGGTCAACTCCTGCTAGGGGTGTATTTAACCGAATAGATGGTACACATCGAAAAGCTTCAACCTCGAAATGAAATCCAAAGCCGATCGGGCGAGTGGCATCGAACGAAAGAGTCAGACTTCACTAACTGCAGCCAAACACCCTATCCGCTCCCCTTCTATCGATCGCGAGGGCCAGAAATTTTGAATTAAGCGAACGAGCCAGTCGATCTGGCAGAGGACGGCGAATCGTCCTCATTTGCTCGAATAGGAGGGTGAAGCCTCGAACCAAGTGCTCGGCCATTGGAATCGGGAATTAAGGTTGGACCGATACCAATAAATTTGAGAAGCTTCTCAAGGAATGAGTCCCCGTTGGTACTTGACACTCACGGCCCCCTTCGCACTTCTAAATTTCTAGCGCTCCTTAATCTTTCATTCTACCTTCTTTCTACCTCTCTCTTTCTCTTTCTTCAATTTGCACCTTGTCCCTTTTTAAAGCGCTCACGGATCTCGCTCCCTCTGCTCCTGCTTCCCACATTGTTGCTTACGCCGCTGTGTCTCCGCGACACTTTTTCTCTCCGTCGTTCTCCTTCCCAAGGTTTCTTCGTCGGGAGGTATCCAAGCGTGAGGGGTGCGCGAGCGAGCGAGGCCACGGAGCACGAGCCGCATTATCCTGCTCGGAGATCCGTGAAAATAAGGTCTCGTCTTCCACGGCGAGCTAGGACGCGAAGAGGCGAGATTGAGGGAGCCGCGATTGAAGGCCGGATCGTCCGTGATCGAATGCACGCTGCTCCTATTTTATAACCAGCCGATGGAAACCCGTGGCGTTTCTATTGTCATGCGATTACGTCCCAGTAAAATCGATCCATCGTCAATAAAGTTGAAGATGTGCCGACAGTTTCCTCGGATGGTTCCGACTACGTAACCCGGACTTCAAACACTGATCGTAAAATAGGTTTCCTACGGCATTAACAATGCGGTTCGAAATTACGTCAACTTAGTCGAAAGCACGAAACGCAAGAGAGGACTTTGTTGCAAGCGAGAAAGAAGTGCAGACTTGTCCTTCGAAGTGAGTCGTAGCACCTGGATTGCTTTAAAGGTTATTTCGTAATTGTCGGCGAATAATGGTAGAACAAAAGTACCGTAATCAGTAAGGGGAGTGGGCTGATGCTAGATTGCAACTCGAATTGACGACGTGCTTAAGCGTTTCTTGGGTAGATTGCCACTGGGATTACGGTCGACAAGCGCGTTTAGAAAGTGCTCGCGTTTTCGATCTTACGCGACTTATTTATCCCCGCACGAGAGCTGTTTGGAAAGCCACACACCTGTCACGAAGCAACAATTCGTTCTTGCGCAACCTTGACAAAAAGCTCGATTCTCGCCATATAGAAAGAGAGAAAAACCGAGCGAAAAAATATACGATTCGAAAAGACTAACAAGCAGTGGTACATTGTGAAATATGTAAAGTATGTGAACCAATTGCATCGAGTACACGAAGTCGCCGAAACCACGGTGACTCATCCGTCAAATGCAAATTTACACCAGGAAAGAATTGTAATTACACCAGTGTACATCACTCCAGCTTGACGCCTGTTCCCTTTCCACTCATTTTCGATTCTTTTTGTAGATCTCCTCTGGACTCGTGAGCCACTTTAATAAAAACGATTCGCGTCACCGAAAATTTTGTGGGTTGCGCTAAAAAAGTCGATAGCTCGCGTGGCAAGAAATTATAGGTGGCGTCGACCAAATAGGGGTCAGCATGAAATTGCAAGAGTCAAAGGAAATGCCAACTACCCTGAGAGGACGAATCGCACGATTTTTCGTCGAAGGAAACGAGGCTTGTCTACCAGGAAATAGACCCACCTTTTCACCAAAAGGTTTCCGTGCTTTTAACGAGGGAAAGGAGGTTGGATTGAAGGCAATCGGGTACGACCAGAGCCCACAAACCACTACGGCTCTGCTATCCACCATTCGCCTGTTAAGCAGTCCTGCAAATATTTGCACGGATGAAGCAAAGCAGCGACAGCTAGGTTCTTGTATACACAACCGAAAATTCCACCCAGTCGAATGACAATCTTCCCGATAAGATTCAATTGTCTAACGTGTCGCAATTCGTTTATTTGCCAGAAAGTAATAAGAGAAATATCGATCACGGTGCTTTCTGCAATTATTGAGAGTGTCAGCGAAAATGCTCGTTAATCAACTTATTATAACTCTTGGCGAAGGAAGCTGCCTTTCGTGGGAGGAAAGAAGTTTGCAAACTCACAAATAAGGCAATCGGTCGGCAACTCGTGATAATGACAAAGAAGGAAGAACTACCAACAGTTCTGAAGCCGGTGTAGTTAGTTACCTCGAAGAAAGACATTGTAAACTTGGCAAGCAAGTTTAAAGCTCACCCAAAATGGATTCCTATACAATGTTAATACAAAGAGGAGCTAATCCATGGTACACCATTGTGTCGGATACGTCCAACTGACCTTACGTTTAATGGTTCGAAAGATCGCTTTTGGTCAAGCAATTTGCAAGGGTTTAACCAGCGACCTTCGTTGGTTCGTGAAGATGAATTAATGCGAACTCGACGAACGACTCTGAGAAACTATTAGGCAGAGTTTGGAAAAGTTTCGACTGGCCTTAATCTCTCTGCAAGACTAGTTAATTTAGATACATGTATCTGAGTTATCGTCAGCGGACATCCCCTTGCATTCCATTTCTGTTACCTCTGGAGAGGTCCAGAATGTAAAGCAATCGCTCTTCGAACCAGCGAAGTAATTAACAGAAATTGAAACATCTATCTGTTTCCTCCCGCTGGTTGGGGTTTACTTGGAGTTTGTAGAATGATCGAAACTAACGGTGAAGTATGAATGATCACAATGAAAATAAATCCATAGTACGCTACTAAACTTGTGGAACTTTGTCTACTATCTATTATTGCACCGAGTCGTTTTCGATCTCAGAAAATAATGGAATACCTATTTCGTGTACAACATGCATGCAACGATATTCCACTGAGGCAAAACAGTCTAAAACGTTTCCCCTCAAGCTGGCATTTGTTGCATTTTAATTAATTAAAATTTCGCAGTCACGACGTCCTCGAATCTCAATCTCTTCTGTAAACTATGTAATTGCAACTGCAAGAGGCAACCTGAATACCTAATCTCGCACAATGTACACAGCGTTTCTCTAAAATAAATTCATCTTGATTCAGTTATTTGAAGTGTAGATCCATTGAACGTAACTGGTACAGTTAGCCCTGTCTGGAATCACTAAAAGATTCGGTTGAAACTGAATAAAAATCCTCGGGCTATAGCTGTCAACGATCGATAGTCGCCAGACTACTCAGTCAAGTCAAGTAGAATTCCATAAATTAGAAAAGAGATCGAACGATTCAACAGGTGCTACTGTAACATGCGAAACTGCGTCAACATCGAGTGCGATACCAGGCAAAAAAGTGGCGCAAAAAATCGGGGCAACAACTAATTTAAAGAAGTGGTTAAAGGGAGATATGCATATATAAAAATGATTGGTGCTTGAATTAATTGTAAATAACGTATCTTCCAAAAAGGTATTATTCATAGTAATTTTCCTGTACTCAGACGAAACTTGAAAATTGCCAACCGAACACGGAGTTGCATATTGCAACGAGAGCCTTGTTTCGGCTGGCCTTTCGCAGCACGAGTAAAATACTTCGTTAGCGTACGAACTGCAGTGGGTGGCGTAAAATGTTAAAGGATTTCATTATTTCGTTCACGTATTCGTCGCAGTTCAGGGAAACCGGGCCTTTTGAAACAAAATCGACATTACCATAACCCGATTAATCGACCCAAAATTCCCGATGCAATAAGCGGACAATTTGCAGTTTCCATAAATTAAGGTCATTAGCATATTAATTTGAAGTGCGTGTAAAGTAAAATTTTTAAGTTACTATCAGCCATCAGAATAGAGGATGGGCTTTCAATAAAAATGATTGAACAAACATCTCGTGAATACTCCGTATTTTATTCTCAATAGAATGTAGGTCGCATTGATTAATAATCATTCAGTGCTGGTTTCTTAATTAAGGCAGCAGCTGAAAGTAGGAAATTGAGTAAAACAGAGAGAAGAAATTGGTGCCTTTTGAAAGTTCAATTGCAGTGTAAATTGAACTTAGGACGTCAGAAACTCGCAACCGAAGATGCGAGAAAACTAGAGCAGGATAAATCCGGTACAAGGAAACATTCCACAGGCGAATTGGCGCCACGTGGGTTGACTTTGTGTGGAAAATTCTTCTAGGAAAGCGGCCAGAGACCAATTTCTATTGAATTAGAGTCTCATCTGTAGGGTGCTCTCGGACGTAGCACAGCCACCATCAACCACCAGAGTTGTATTCTTCGACTTCTCACGCCAGTTCGCTCAAGTTACGACGTGTCTCTCTGTCTGTAGTGCAAACTGTTCCTTCCCGATAGTGTAACATCCGCGTTGGTAACGATGTATAGCTTCGAACGAATTGTTTCAACTGGTTTTGTATAGTACGAACTATACCAGCAATTCTAACTATTAATCCAAGCTAGTGGTAGCCGTCAACATGGAACTCGTAAATGGTTTCGTGTCTTAGTGGCTCGCAATTTCTCTGTTTCACAGCCGTATTTCACGTTCGAACGATTTTCTCGCGAAAAACGTCAGGGCACGGCGGTCTGTGCACGCGAGCAAAGCAACGTTCCTTGAAAAGAATCGGCAGTGGTTTAGTGGAATGAGCAAAGTAAAATCGTGCTACGGCTGATCAAAGATTCGCTCGTACTACTGAGAGGGAACACACTTCCTATTATCCGGCAAAGCGCGGAAGAGAAAGCCCTGTCCGCAAGTAATTCCGATCGGGTTTCCTTGATCCAGCGTACAATTAGCTTAAGGTTAGACACAAGTTCCGGCTCGGTAATGAGATGATCAAATGTTCCAAAGCTTCCGCGACTAATCTGTTCGAGTAATGACGGTGGAATGGTATTCCAAATAGTGATCTTCAAATTTCGCAATGTTTGTCGTCGGAGAGGACTAATACCGTGAGATGAATAATACTCCCAGAATATGTATTTGGGAAATGTGTAATCTGCTATCGAACGATTACTTCTTTCGTGAAGTAGGAATTTGCCCGACTCGATGTAGCGAATTGAGTGAATTATTAGGAATATCGAGAAATATCGAGAAATATTCGATGTATTATACTGGAATATTTTTCTGTGTGCTGCAGGTTCGATAAGCAACATAGACGGAGCGGAGTATGCTTGCAACAAGACGGCAGTGAGGAAAGTTATCAGCGGAGTGGTCGGCGCAGCAAGCTCGGTTACATCCATTCAAGTGGCCAATCTTCTCCGGCTTTTCAGAATTCCCCAGGTATGTTTCGCAAGTTGTATCATAAATATAGGTAAATACAAAAAATGAGATGGTATTAACTGAAATTCCCTTAAAATTTTGTTAGCAACATTTACGAAGGATATAAATTAGCGAATGAAGGATGCAAGTTCCTAATCTCTGGAGCGCATCCTCCTCCAACCACAGGATTCACGAGCGCCCCCGCTCGGATAAGTTGTAATTTAATCAAAAGTTTCTGATGAAACGTCGAGCTACACTTCGCGAAGGATGCACACACATTTATCTTTTTGAGTTCACACTATGCAGCGCCACAGAAATTCTAAGTCGCGACTATTGTCGTCTTTACGCGAAATACCAACGATACATACAAATAATTTATACGAAATCCTGCAAATAAAAGAGTAGGCTAATAATTGCTACGAAACAAGAATTGGTACGGTGTCGCATCGCATTAAAGAGGAATTTTTGACAGAATTTCCTGTTCACTGAATCGTTGATCAAAATTTGAAGAAGACAAAAAGACGTAACAAATGCCGAGTAAAACAAAAGCAAGCAGGAAGAGAAAGATAGAGGGGCAGATTAGCTGACCCAATTCACCATTTACAGAGAACGCTACAGTTCAACCTGTAACAAAAGGATCATCCGAGTAATACGTGCCTCGTCGTGGATTTCGGTTTAATATGGATTTGCGGTGATGCTGGTGGCAGAGAAGCTTAATTACATTCCCGCCGACTAAACCGATCGGCTTTTGATGGCTTGAAAATGCATTCTGCGGTAATCCAATGATCAAGATTCACAGGAAATCATCGTACAATTCTAATATGTCGAAATGTTGAAGGACAAATGGATACACTTGAGATAAAGAGGAGCGAAAAATCGTAAATTCTAGAGGACGCACTTGAAGGTAGTGCATAATTTAGAGTACTACATACTCAGCAATGCTAACTCGATGTTTCCTTGCGGAACATCAGAATCTACAGAACATCGTTTCAAGGAATATTCTTTGAACATTTATAATTTGTATTCGAACTTCGAATCTCAATGTGACAGTCGATTTCGACAAAAGTCACGAGCGTCAACAGCCTCTGGAGAAGCGATCAGGGAGAATTAAATAAGCAATAAAACGTGATAGAAATATTCTTTTGTTCTTACGTCAGTCTAATATGAATAATGTACCGACCCTCGCTTTTTGGCAGACGCGATCTTGCCTACAACCTCACGTCAGACCATCGGTTATTAAATTACAAGAGCTCGGACATCGAATGGAAAGACACGTCTTGCCTAAAGGCATTTTGTACGAGCAATAGCTGTCACCGATGGTAACGGACAGCACGTTATATCCGTAACACCATTGCACAATGGTCTCTCAATTCTATCTCGTCAGATAAGCGGACAGAAGGTTTTCCAAATTTGCCAGCGTTGGCAGCAACCTCTCTTTTTCCTCCTGTCTTTTAACCTTGAACACGCTTAAAAAATTATAGTCCCATATTTCTAGTCGCATATCTCGAACCTTAAAGCCTCAGTTCCTGTACAATTCGCGACTACCCTGGCATCTCATTTCCTTCGTAACAGAAATCCATTCAACTCGAGGAACCCAATTAAAATTGATACTTCATCCCGAGGATAATTAAAATGCGGAAGTTTGCGCCTTGGCCTCGCCCTAAACTTGATTAAAAGCTAGCTTGCGAATTAGCATCCGCCAAGCGAGCGCAATGAAATTTCCTGATAAAGTGGTTAAGCGCTGTCAACGCTGCCGGGTGTCTTCCTTGAATCGTCAATCAAATACTCTTTAAGAACAGTACAGAATTCAGCGAAATTCACAATTGTAGTCGGTGTCATCTTTTTCTTCGCGTGATGCGCGTTTGCAAAAAAAGGAAGGCTGTATAGTTTGTGGCGGCTGGGGAATCAAAGGAAAATAATCCTTCCTGTTTCTACTTAATGGTGACGTAAGAAGCCACCGCTGAATGGGTATGGGTCTGTTCCTTTGAAGATTCGTCTCCGACTTGCAATTCTGTGTACACAATACTCGTTGGAAACAAGGTTCATCTGGAGGAGACTCTGGAGTAAGAACGGCGGCTTAACTGTATTCTCCGAGAAACACAGAGAGAGAGGAAGAGAAAAAGAAAGATCTAGAAACCACTTTGTTGATGTTCGAATAAACACGCTTGACAGTAACAGGCAGTAAATAAAAGTCTCATGTTACAATATAAGAGGTAAAATGGAAATGGACAGAACCGACAGGGATCAGAATGAAATTTTCTGGTATAATTTCTCGAAGCAGGTCACGCACGTCCTCATATGCTTAATCGAGATCGCTTTCATCGGATTGACGATTCCATCGAAGAGCATTCATGCCCAAACGGAAATACATCGAGAATATAGGGTTCGCATAAATCCGTCACTCTGCGAGGACTTCGTGACAGGAATCTTAAGCTTCCTAGTCCTCAATAGCGAAAAGTACAGGACGAGTTTGTCAAGAAAGAAAGCGAGTCACAAGAACAGCAAACCTCAAGAATTGTCATTCTTTTGGTAGGTTTACTATATCAAACTGCAAAGTTTTACTTTCCTGTTTTGCAGTGAAATTTCCGAATGCAAAACTTTAGTCGCCTGTCGTAATTAACACCGAGTTTGCGCTTTTACGGAATCACATTAATGGCTTTTAGATCGACGAACAAGAGCAGCGAAAATAGAGCAAAGGAAAATATCACCAGTTTGCGAAATAAGGGAGAAAACGACGAAATCGCGTCGAAAAGTAATCAAAAGTCCCTTATCAATGACTCGGCCAATTTATCGGGCAAGCCAGATTGTTGTCATGGTCCCTGAGCAACAGAATTTCCGCCATCGAAAGCTACTCACGAAATCAATTTCAGGATTCAGCGAATCATTCCGTCAAGTGGATTCGGTAGCGCCTTTACCACGGTCCACAGTCACCCTTACCGACACTGGCAACCTCTGCTAAAACCGATAGCGTTGTCACGTAACCCTTCGCGAGCAGGGACCAACGGTGGAACGATAAAATATCGTCCCAGTTGACATTGAATAACGAAGCAACCGCAGCCAGAAGAAAGCAGAATCAAGTTTCGCGATGAACAATCGACGTCTGATTCCTGTTCCAAGAGGAGATCCTATTCGACTCGAACAAATGATCTTCTCCTTTAAATCTTCTCATCAGAGTTCCTTGGCTAGTAGTCAAACCAAAGTTTGAGACTACTTTGGCTGGTGTCATTTTTTCCGATCGAATTGGGAAAATGGGTTCTTTCGGTGGACGGACTATGAATATGTGACCCAGTCTTGTTGACTTTTCCCACGGATCTAGATGGATATATCCATGACAAATTCATAGATCCTCAAGTGAAAAAGACACAAAATTATTTCGTACGGATTTCCTGACTCGAATTTTTTACACGAAATATACTATCGGATTTATACAACATTTCCAGTGGTACATATTGCCTGATATTACAGTCAACCTTGTGTTTCCCCAAATCCCTCGCGGGAGTCTTGTTCTTTAAAATTGTAACTTGTCGATTTGTCGAGCAGACAATATCCGGAACGTGAATTTCATAAGCGAGTCGCGGAAGGCTCGTATCCTGTGGATTCTTTCAGAGGCAATCAATGTGATTTATCTCGTTTCTGTTTCTCTACGTTGGAAACAATAGAGTCGCGATTCGCGTTCACATTCGCCTATATTGTACATCTAATCTATCAATCGCGAGTTAAGCCGTCAGGAGCGCGGCCAATATCGTTGGCACGCTTCCGGATTTTGATGAAGAAATGTGAGGCCTCGCAAACGAAAAAAAGGTCGCGATAATCCGCAAAGGTTGTTTCTCGTTAATCATGGATCGAAATCGTGATTAATGAACGGTGGTAACCTATTGACCGAAGTTTGGTTAAAAAAATTTTCATTAAATGCGTGATCTTGGGGAGGAAAGAGAAGAAAAGGAGAGGGTGGATTCCTTCGAGAGAAGCATTGATCGACGGGTACTTAGAGGTCTGATATTAATCATTTACCAGAAGAGCTACCGCGAGAACACGTAAATTTCTAGATCTATTTCCCTCCAGCTGGCGTACGTGCGGAATTAATCTCGAGTTATGCAGATGGGTCGCGATTCTGACGACGATCGGTGTCAGAGGAGAGAGAAACCAGGGCCGCGTAAGAATTTTCCTCGACAACACTAATCCCTTTCGCACGGACGATTAAGTGGAATTATCCCGCACAATTTTAATAATGAAATTAGCTTCGACTACTTTATCTACCGTAAAATTCTGTAAAAGTCTCAACGAATTGGGAAATGTATTACATTGGGAATAAAAAAAATTCGTGTAAAAGACTTTTTATTGAAAGAAAAAAAAAAAACTTATCTCCATACATCCATCACTGGAAACATATCTCGTCAGGAGTTTATCTCGGGAGTATATGTATAATACATTCCCAAAAAATTCACGACAACTGGTGCTTCGCAAAGCCGATGAATCAAAAACGGTGAATAATAGCTTCGACGAATAGGTAGGACAGATCGCAAAAATTTCATTGGAATTTGTCGCAGCACTCTAACAAAACGGACGCATCCCCCTCGGACCATTCTCCCAGCCATCACTATCAATAAAACTTCTCCGACGTTCCAAGTAATTAAAAAGCTAATGGGCCGCGGCAAAATTTCCACCAAGAGCATTTGGCACATTTTTCGATCGGCGTCGCGTGTTCAATGCCCTGCTTCATTATCTCGTTAAGCGTCTCTCTCACTAATGGAATTCTATAAAGAAGAGGTGCTAGAACGGTAAGCAGAAGGATGAGTCTCGCGTGCGATCGATCAGCCATAAGGTAACTTTAACGAACATCAAATGATTCTGGCAACGATAAAGTCTCGCCCTGGTCCATTATTCTTCATTACCTTCCACATTGTAACTCAACGCGCTCTGGCTTACGAGCTGGATGCAGTGTAGTCTGGCTTTAACTCGCCAGGCCAATCCCTGAGCTCATGGTAAACTACCACTCACAGTCATGGTAACACGACTATCAAGCAAACTGCTCTAAAACAGTTAAGTACTGTTGGAGAAGGGTAAACCAAAATATATGGAGGCGCCAATCACTCCTCAGACATTAACGTTCTATCGTCCAATCTATGTCTCTCAAAAAAGAGGGCTAGAAAAAATGATTTAGAGTTGTCAGAGATTCTCTCAGAAACGGAGGTTTTCCGGAATTAAGCCGAATAAGGTAAAGAATGAAAAGAATAAAGCGCTTCCGCTGTTAGACTCGAAACTACGAGCTCATGAATTTTTTATTGACAGCACAGTTGTGTAAGAAACGCGGCAAATGCTGATCCGTGCGCCATTTCTTAGCTGATGCATACTGGTAGCTTGATTTTCCGGGTCGTTATCCGTAATGCAAAAATATTTCTGGAATGCTAATGGCTCGGTGCCTTACAACGGGGGATTGTACGCTCGGTTGGTCAGAGCTTTCAACCACGGACTATTGCACTTTCCACCGGTAACTAATGCACCCGTCTGCACCGCGTCGCCGAATACTATAGTGTAAGATTTAAACAGTTTTCGAAGAAAGTAGCTAACTACCAGCAATCACTTACAATTGATAATGATCTCGAGAAGAGAGTTACATCAAGTATTTGCCAAACGAAGCGGAGTGTTGGTTGCAGGAATTTTATAGAGCGTGCACCTCGTGCTACTAATTTTCTAGCTTAACCTACGGTTAACTAGGAACATACTTAAGGAAAACTTTCGAAATTAAAGGTCGAGTCATCCTATTCTCCGTGGGAGCGAGGAAAATGCCGTTTATAGAGTTTCCGGACCGAGAAGCGACTAAATCATAAATCTAGTGTGTAAAAACCATATTGGTCGGGATCGTCCAAGCGACTGAGGCGTCGAATCCCAAAGAAACTTCGCAGGGATTGACGCGAGAAAAGGCTGGGATCAGCCGGACTATAAATCCCGGATAAAGGAGGTGTGGATTTAATTTCGACCGGTAATTCCGAGCAGAATGAAGGCCGTGAAACAGTAGGATGGAAAAGGCTATGAACGTTGAAGTTATAAGTGACGCAGAATATGCATGGAAACACGTCGATAAAATGGGAAGCCCACCTGCGGACGAGGTGGAAACCCAACAAATCCTCACAGAAGAATAATATAGCTATGTGAACACAACTATGTTCTCCTACTCACAGTTGACGCTCTTCAACCCGCATTGATACCAGTGGAGAAGCTGTATGTATTTCGTTGGAAATTCGAGTTCACTCAACTATTTACTAATCCTTGGATGCGGTCTCTATTCATTCAGTATACATCATTCAAACCCGTACAGCCACTTGCAGTTCTAGAAATTATAATTCCTTCTTTGATACGTAAACCGCGCTGCACAAAGGTGTGCAAAAAGCTGCCAGTCAAACTTGAGATCGAAAAATTCACAGTGAGCATAATTAGTTTGTTAAACGTATATTCACAGACGGTAATATTACATTCTTTGTATCATGGAAGAAAGAATTCTTGATATAGTAGAGCAGTACTCTAAGAACCGGAATCCTGCAGTATTCAAAATCGCGATATACGTAAATGTGTTAATATTCTGTACATTAAACCCGATGCAGCGTACCGATCAGTCTGCCAAGAGAAAGTGATCAACCACTGTTAAATAGCAGCGAGTCTTGGAAACCACGAAAATCCATCAAGAACCACGAAGAATTCCTTTAGTACGAGCAACGGCTTGCTAAAGGATGCGGGCCAGAATTCGAGATGACACCGAGCGTTGTCGTCTCTTTAGTGAATTTAAGTTTGTTATGAAACTCGCGTTGAGTGTGCCCACGTCACTAGCAAAGTTACCAACAACTCGAGCCGCAGATTCCGCAAGCACACTCGTGCACTCGCTCTTGCGGATCATTATTCGAGGTGAGAATCTCGAAAATCGCACAACTGAAAATTCGTCACAGGCTCGACAGCATGAGTTTCCAGATTCAATGCGCGCTCGCGCACGCTGTATTGTTTTCGCTAACGAGCCGAGGCAACGGGAGCACAAATTCTGCGGGTTTTAATTCTGCTTCGTCGCATCGTGCCAGTGCGACTTTCTTGTATTTCACGCTCGAAAAGTCACTTGTGCTTATACAGCTTCGATACTGTTTAATGAGGAAAGTCCACAGCTTCGCGTAGTGCATTTTTACCAGCGAATTTTAACTATTTCAATTTACACCTTGACAATTAGAATTCTCAATCTCATTCTAATCATGATTCGTAACGAAGTGCTGGACATTATTTCATTTAGCGAACGAAGCAAACACTCGAATTTTATCGATACAATTTGAAAGACACGCGTCACGTAAGGAGCAATTGAGTGCCCTCGACCTGCGAAATTTTCGATTATCTACATACATCCTCGATGTGTGTGTCAGTGGTCGGCCACCGTCAACATCGGTTCACCGGCAGACAAAGCGACCCCTCGTATTATTAAATGCAAATTGATTATAGGGGACGATTGAAATGGCCAGTTGTACGAACACGCTAATGACTATCGCAAATAATGTAAAACCCAAGAGCAAAGTCTCCAAGCATGTAGCTAACTGACCCACTTTCTCTATGTTAATCCTCAGGATCGCGAATATTTTTCGAATAAAGCTTGTTAGTATCAAATTAAACCTGCGGGATTATGTCTGGAAAATTACATCGACTCGCAACATTATTGCTGCGGTTTGAAATACCAAAAACGCGCTTTTGATAACCTGACCAATGGAAACCACACGAATCTTATTTCTCAACCGCGAGGATATATGCGAATACAACAGAGGGAAAAAATACTGGAATGCGTGAAATGTGCTCGATGGTAAAACGAACGTTAAAAGAGTCTACACAAAATATGAAAACCATTTGCTCATGCCATATGCAAATTTGCACGTGTATGAAATTACAAGAGCGCATATTTCCTGAACAATTTAATACCGCTTTATTTAATACCGCTAATAATGCAGTTAAATCAATTTTAACCAGTGTAATAATGAAAAGGAACATGCAGGAATACTGTTGGAGAAATGTGCAAATAAACATACGCGCATGTTGCAAGGAAAAACTGCGAACTCACGAGCATGGCTTGACGTAGCACCTTGTTACGCATTTTACTAGGTGCGCAGGAATTAACGTATCGCGATGATCAAAGCGAGATATACAACAGTAGAGATCGCACTACCTTTGCACTGCCGCTCGTTTCGCAAGCACAATACCCAAGACAAGTACGTCTGCGCTCTGAAAATAATTGCGCTAAGGTGAACTTCCTCAAAATGGAATTGAAAGTTCAGCTTGTTACTCTGTGGGTGTTTTTAGTAGCTTTTCGCTCGCGAGGCTACGATAACTGACAAACTACCACCGAGACTGTATAATATTCGAGTTTCCACAATAGCAAAAGCACCATGAGGCCTTTCCAAGCCTCAACTTCCAAAAACCAATTCGGATTCTATTCAGCACCGAATGCAATAAATCCAGCAGGTGTAAAACAACTTTTCAATTACGCTGGCAGTTCTACACCACTTTGCGACAGTTATTTGAACGAGCAGTATTTAAAAAAAGATTCTCCGTCTGTATGTTAAGTGTATTAAGTTTCTCGGTATACTCGAATTTAGTTCACCTTTCTACGAAGGAGTTTGTTACGGTGCGCGGAATTCAGCCCCAGGCGTAGTTTCTACTCGGAATAAAATAAGACGATATATGTAGTCTCAATTACTTTTTATTTTTGGCGTGGCACGGAAAAAAAATGGCGAAAAATCTACGATGAAATTTTGAAACAGTAACGACGGGTGGGTGGAGATCTGCTAGTGAAATTCTCGTCACGTTAAGCCGCTTCTGAAAAGCGCCGTGGCGCCCGAGTGTCTATGCACAATTAAGGATTGCGATGCGCGACAAATTGCGGCCACGAGCCGCTGGACACGCTCGTAACATCAGAGAAGAGAAGGTCGTAGTAACACGGTTACCATGCAAAAGACACCGTGACAAGTTGTGTCAATCAAACCCTGATCGTAGCGAACCAGAGTCTAGTCTATTCTCCAGATGCAACACGCGGCTTCATCAAGTCACGGATTCACGAAACAATGTTCCCCCCTGCTGGCGCCGACAGTATTGAACAGCTCACTCGCAAAATTGTTCTTGATTATATATGAACTACCCTTCCCAGTCTGACTCGAGCTCTAAACAATTCACGGGGAATGGTGTCATCGCTCGTAGCATGAGAGAGCAACGTCCTCCAGACTACATTGTCAGATTATATTAAACTGAGATTTATTAATTCGAAATAGATTAAAAGTCGGCGCCGCGAAACGAGCGTCACTTTTGAAGGAAGTTAACGGCATATTAAATATGTCGATTACAATGAAGGTACAAATTAAATGGTATACGAAATTTATGCATTGACTGGTTCTTTCGGATCTGGATAGATATTATATTTACTGGTTAAGGTTGAGGAGGTGAGATATTAAATCTCAGCTGACTTTCCAATTGTTCTCACTTTTCCTGGGGGTCGAAAGAAATCTGACCCTTCCCGTTGACTGGATATTATCCTAGAGATTGGATCAGCCAGATCGGACAAGCAAGGATATGGCCAATATGGCTTGGTATCAGTTACGGGGAGAGTATTAGAGTAACCCATCGCAAGCTCTCCCTCGGTTATATCGTTGGGTTATTGAAAAATAATAGGCGCGACTGCGAAGAGGGAAGAATTCGTAAGTGATAATCTTCGACGATGATATAGACGAGATTCGTGGCAACATAATTCGTAGTGTACGAGGTCTCGCCTGTTGAAGCCTCCAGAGACTACTGCAGCAAGAGAAATTTAAAGAGAAGAGCAGCACAAGAAAAACTTTTATAATCGAGTTTTTATAACTCTGAAAACGATCATCGTGCTTGTCCAAAGTTATAAACTCCTAGACTCCGCTACTAAGCTGTGGACAAATCTCTTTGAAATCCATTTCGATACAGTTAATGGAGTATCAAATCCAACTAAAGATTTCGCGTTATCTCTCAATGTAACAGGAGCAAAATTCAAATGTTAATTTAAATGTAATTTCATCGCGAAGCCGTTTAAAAAAGCAATTAACCCGAGACCCCTGACAACTCCGACTCTTCTCGACAACAGGTCCAATTTAATAAACACAGTGCTCGCCTCCTGCAAGTTCCAGTTACAATTGCTTTCAACGCTTTTAATTACCGAAAAAAACGTTATTTCTCGAATGACAAGAAACTAGCATTTCATCGCGTGGCGAAGCGTACCTTACAATTAACCAGACTTTTGTGGCTAGCTACGAAGCGCTCGATTTCCCAATCGACCGGAAGCCAAATGACAACGTGGAAAAAATGTTATGTTAGAAAATAAAAGTGAATGCTGGCGACAGATAGGTTGTACTGTTACATTAATTTTCTCGGTACTTTTACCCTCAAGCCTGTTGCCGAACCACAATCGAAGTGTTAGAAACACCAATAAAACACTTCTGGTTCTTACTGAAACCTGCCACTGACTCTTCGTTGACTTTTTCTACTTGTTCGAAACTTTACTAGACGATGTATTTCCCTTTTTTCCAAGACGTTCCGGCTAAACGACCCCACTTAATTAATACAATTAGCATCAGTGTGCTGCATTAGACAACGCATGAGCAAAAACGTTAATTGCATGACTGTACCGACAATAATGCGAGGGACCTGAGTGCATAAAAAAAGAAGAGCGCTATGGTCACAAAAAAGACGAAATTGCTTCTCTAATGCGAATGGGCCGTAACATTAGTCAGCAGTACAATTACGGGGAGTCTGATCCTCGACAAGTTGAATTCGGGTGACTGAGATGCGGGTGCGTGTGTCGCTGTATGAGCAAATTAGGATCGTAACGAGAAAAACAAACCGACCGTAATTTACGCTCGCATTACCGATTGTAATTATGCTTAGTAAATCACGGCTGGCAGCCAACCGACAAGCAGTTGCGGTTTGATTCGCTGATCAGTGGTTTATTGGGATATTTGAGGATTACGTGAGCGAAGCCTACGAGCTTAACACCTGCGACTACTCAACTTGGATCTCACCCTACAGGAAACTTACTGCAACGCGCATTCAAATTGATGGAAATTATTTCCAACTGGCAAATACCCCATTGCGAATCAATTTAATTTCCCCGAATTGAAAAATTATTCTGTCAGAGGGGGATCCGATGATAAATCACGCGAGCAGTCGAAACAAAAACCGAGAGGAATTACTTGGATCGTTCAAATTGAAAGGAGGTAAAGAACGGACCGTGAAACAAAGTAAATAAAGCCGTCAGGAGATGATGGTAAGGGAATAATAGATCCGATTCGTACTCTTGAGCAACTAGTATCCTTCCGTTTCCTGGTTCTTGTAATAGTGAAGATCAAACAGAATGAATACATATGTGAGTTTGACTTGATCCGAAAGATTTGTAAATAGGGGCCTAATCCGCTTGCAGAGCGCACACCGACCGGGTGTGCAGCACCCGGTACTGTAATGAGAAATAAACATTTGTACAGGTTGGTTCTAATTTCCGAATAAACAGAAAGCCAAGTCTTTCCGGGGATGAAGGAGACTATGAATTACATAGTGGCAGGTAGATCACTCGAGTGTCAATAGGAAAGAGTGGAACAATATTTACTCTTATGATTGATTAAGTCATCATTCAGACATTGAAGCGCCAGAGATTTGGAATTGTCTCAAGGAAAGGCACGTGGAAGGAAAATAAGAACTATTTGAGAATAAGAATCGATAGGAGATTCGAAATTGGCCACGATTCTCGGAAATGTACTCGGTATCGATTGCCAACTGGCCAGCTGCCGAGATTACTTCCCTTCACGTGGTCTTGGATTCACAAGTGCGGCTCTCCACTTATAATCCCGATGCCACAGATGCACCGCTCCCAGCGGAATAAACAACTTATCCCAAACAGCTTCAAGGTGAGCTGTGTTCACCTGCGTATTGCGCTCGATATACCTATGTAGATCTTCTTTGAAAAGCTTCTCAATTCCGTATAGTGGTGCTTATCGGACCAACCACAACGGTGATCGTCTCCCGAGGAATGGAATGCGGCAAGGAATATACGGAAGAATTTTGAAAAATGTTATTACTAGATGAATGATACGGCAGATTTAATATCAATCTGCGCGTGATTGATGCCAGTGGGACAGGGCCAGAAACGTTTCTAAAGCGAAGCCAATTATTCGAGGGACGACAATCGATTTCGAAGGGTCCCGGGACTCGAAGAGGGTAACGATGAAGGAACCAACCGATTCTCGCTGGTAGTGACCCTACGCGTGAAGGTTATCCACGCTGAAGATCCCCGCGAGAATGAAAACGAGAGCGGTCCAGGAATGCACTCGTTTATTTCACTTTATCGGGGTCAGAGCCGCAATTTCGCGCGGTTTGAGCGCAGCCGGTCTGTTTCAATTAACGGTAACGTCGTTTTACCGTCTCACAAAGAGAAACTCGCAATTTTGCCATAGCCGTTCCTAGTAAAAATGCAAACGTCCCATAGGAGCGCTTAATACTCGTGATTGCAGTCGCGCAACTCGCCCATCCGCTTTCCGACAACAGACACCTCTTTCCTCAAAAACATTGTTCCAATTTCCGGAATACCTTCAGACAATTTTGCGGAAAAATTCTTCATGGATATTAATATTGACGATCGGGTATGTATTGTGTATTGAAGGAATTTGAGTGTCGGAAGTGACAGCATTGAACGCAGCGAATAACAGAGATCGCAAGGCAGCGCAACAAAAGATCCGCTTGGAAATATTACGCGAAATTGCCTTGTTTCGTTGGTAAATAAAAAAAAGTGTAGGACGTAAGAGAGAACCACTATCGTCCTCGAAAAACAATAAAATGGAAGCGGACCGACTTCCTTGCCGATCGATTGAGCTCGATCGGGGTTAGCCGAAGCTCTGTCGGATTCGAGGACAAAGTCGGAAGAGATAATTTACCAGTGGCAAAGAACCACTCTCCGACAAATAAGATAAATATATTCTACAAATCTACCAAGAACAAGGTACCAAACCCAGGGAACGATGAGTAAAATTGCGTGCACTGTCCCGAAGAGAAATGTCGCTGCTCGCGGCGAAGCTCGAGATAACGGTGCCTCGTTTCTCGCTACATAAACTCATCTTCCAGTAGCACGGCTTGTTGGGCTGGCTTACGCGACGGCGCGCACGCGAAATCAACCCTCTCTTGGAAGATTACCAAGAGGATGTACCTTACACCAACGGAGCATCTTCGTTACAGATCGCGACGCCCTACGATCGGGAGCTCAGTCGAGCGTGGTAACTCGACGGCCCACGAGAAATTGAGGACTTATATTAAAAAGTCTCTAAAGAGTGAGTATCGCTCTCGATTTCTCCTCCAACAAAAATGGAACGACCCGCAAGAATTTATTGACCAAAAAATGGAGAATGATAGTTCGAAGGATGATGTACGTAAGCCTTGTAAACCTTCAATGAACATCTGTCTTCAATGATTTTGCTATCCCAGTTAATTGCCCATAGATTCATTATGAATCGCATTGTGGGGGAGATTCATGAGCAACACTCACAAATGGGTACATGACAAACGTTCTCTTTCTTTCCTCGTGTGCCCTATTTATGTGTCTCTCTCGAAAGTGGAACAATCGCCAGCTGCCTCGTCAGAAAGTGAATTTCCACAGCAACTGGCAGTAGCGCGTCAAGCATTGTCATCCCGTCAGTAAGTATTATTTTCCTCCGCGATGAAAGGTGAGCCACTTTCGTCCACAGACAAATTAATCTTCCCGAATACGTTTGACCAGATAGAAAAAGTATGATTAATTGCTCGCGACGCGACATGTGGAGTGAGAAATATTGTGTCACTCTCGCTTATAAGCACATGGAGTTGGGAAAAGAGATAAATGCGACTGGCACGAAATACATTGACAGCAGACACTCGAGTGTGTAAGGTAAGTTTGAAAGAAGACGATCATCGTTGAACGATGGTTTAACGGTATGTCCACGTGCTCCTAACGTTATTGTACCCAAAAGAAAATTCGTCTCGAAGCTAATAGTGAAAGAAGTGCGTAAGACGCCCACGCGTAAAATCCATAGAAAAAACAATTTCGAGGGGATTAAAGAATATTTGGGGCGGGAATCAGTAGATACCATGTTCGAAGAATCGACAGACCAAAAGAAAGAACCTTGAAGTTTGTGATACGAAGTGCGAACAGAGATCCAAGCTACTCGTGTTCTTCCCCAGCATTGCAGCAAAAAAGAAAGCGCTGAAGTATCGTTACCAATATCCCCGAGGAGTCCCCGTTAATATAAATCAGGTGATACTTCCTGACGGTCTCCGGATGGTAGTCTACTCGAGCGGAGGGCTCTGTAGGCCACTGAGCATAGTCATCTCCCTCGGGAGAAGAAAAAGCCTTAACTCTCTCGGCCCATTATATTACATGCTTTCGCTCTCCGCGTTTCCTCTGACCCAGGTTGTGCCTATTGGCAGACGTTGCTCGCCGCAGAGGGAGACGAATCCAAGTTTACTTCGCTTTTAGCATCACACGCGTACTTCCATACGTCCACCACTCACCAGACGATCGAACGGACGCAAATGCTTCTTCTCACTCCGCTCCCCGATCCAAGGATAAAATTCACTTCAGACTTCAAGATACGAAATTGATATCGAACCTGGGATAGGCATCTCTCAAAAGTGACGTGGATCATCGAGAGAAACTAGGCATGGAGGAACGAGGAAAAGGAAACGAGGGAGTAGTCAACGTGTGATTAAGGGATGCGGACTACTTGAGGAATAAGGTCGATGCCACGCGAAGACTAATTTAAGAGGGGTGAATGCTCGGGCTGGTAGATCGGTAAATTACGACGTGTAGATTCACGCTATAAGCATTCCCGTAAGTAGTTTTATTACGAAGATAAGGGTGGGGTAAGTAATAAGGGTCTACGGTAATTGGAAGTTCGTGATAAGAATACCTAGCCAAGGTTTATCTACGACTCCCTTCGGCAGTAACTTCGAAGTGTACGCCAGGTCGCAAATCGCTGTGCCCTCAAATGCTACCCGGGGCTTCTAATTAAAAAAAAAAAAAGAAAAAAAAACGGAAGCTTATCGAGTTTCTGAGCTACCAGCAGAACCACTCGTTAGGTGTAATGCGCGAGCATTTTAGAATGCATCACGCGAAAATTGGCAGTCTGCGGTATCGCACTGCCACCAGCCTTCCACTCTGAATCACTTTAGAACGTCGTCAGGCTACACGGCACTTTACGTGCCAATTAAACGCGTGTCCCCGTAACTGAGCGTTATGCCTGTAATAAGATTATATCGCAATCGCGGTATTAATAAGCGTTACAGGTGCGCCAGCATCCACACCGTGAAACCCATTCCTATTGGGCAAGCGCAAGTTTTGCAATTAACCCGATGCACCTAACTCGCTACGAGAACATGTACCTATTCCATGAGACGACAATTTTCGCGAGCCAAGTACCTCGCGAAACTTTCCACTGTCCGTCTCTCTAACGCGAGATGGACCATTGTCTCGTAAATCTGTGAGTTGCTCGGATTTGTCTTCGAAATAATCCAAACTAGTTTCGACGAATGAGGTAGACGTAGATCTACAGGACGAATGCGAAGGGTTAAAAGTTGGAAACTTTTACTTTGCTTCAGGTTTCCTTCTTCTCGACGAGTCCGGAACTCTCGAATAAACAACGCTTCGAATACTTTACTCGAACCATCCCAAGCGATCACTATCAAGTCAAGGCAATGGTGGACATCGTGCGTGCCATCGGCTGGAGCTACGTGTCCATCATATACGAAGAGAGCAATTACGGTATAAAAGTAAGTATTGAAATGGAAAAGAGAAATTCGCCAAGTAATACACTTTATATTCAGACTCGTCCTACAGTACACTGAAAGGAAACTAAGGCGGATTTCGTAAAGACGGATGACTGTTAAATGCTCGTATATATTCCCTTATGTACACGAAACCTCCGTGATATTCTTATATTAAGTCGACCTATTAGAATATTTTGGACATCAGTCAACCGCGAGATTTTGGTTTCAGTTCGCATTAAATTCAACGTTATTTTTATAGCGAGACTGTACTGTCTGGCACAGAAGAGAATCTAAATCTTCCTACCACAGAAGTCTTTAACGACTTCTTTCTCGGGAAGATCCATAAAACTTTTGTGAGAATATTGGTGCCTCTGTCTTCTCCAGAAGTAGGTTTTAAACACTGTTCGCGAGTTCAGCTAGTACGTTGCATTAAATTGCCACGCGAAAAACTATCAACGAACTAACAACGCGAACTAGAGATTGTTTTCGAGAGATGGTTTAGTAAAAATTCGCTTGATCAGGGTGCAGAAAAAAAAATGTCTAACCAGTGAGTTTTTGATAAGTGGAATTTAACGGGCAGCCGAATCCACGTGAGGCAGCACGGAGTAAAACGAACAGCAGTAATCGATCAGTTCGCGCAAGGACTTTCCAATAATACGATTAGTCCACAGTGCCATCAGCCTCGTATCTATTCTCGAAAATTCATGTTTAACTACTTGGTAGTTAAACTCGCAGACAGACATGTGATCCGTTTATCAGGAATAAAACCAGCGGTTCGCCAATTATATTAAATATTTAAGATCATTCAATATTTCGTTTTCCGGTCAGAAATTCCATCGAAAATTTACTTTTCCAATAAAAGCTCTGTGGAAGCTGAATTTAAAAAAGGAAAACAAGTTTGAATGAAGCATTGAAAGAGATTCTCTTCTAAACCTATTGATTCTGAAAATTCACAATTCTCAATAAACACAATTTAAGCGGCTTTTGCTTATTTAGATCGGTGAAAATATTTTATATGATTCTTTTCTGGATGGAAGAGAAATGCTTTGCAAAGTTGGTCGAATTTGTTCCCAGAGAATAGCAGTGAAATTGGTCGACGGAAAATCAGACTAGCAAACTAGGACGAGGCCTCCTCGGACTGCTCCTATACTCCCTCGACAATGAAGTGCAAATGATTTTAATCCATCGCTCCTTTATCCCAGCCACGTGCCACTTGCTTTCTTATCATCCAAGGGAATATTTCGTGTCGTCCTAGCAGCTCGTAACGTCTCTCATTTGGCCGGTAGCCACCGTAATCAAGTAACTTCAATGAAACTATGTGGTTCGCCTAGCTCGTTTTCCCAGTCCCACGTCCAGCCTCTTCGCACTTGTTTTTCCTAACGCTTCGCTAAATTGCACACCCTGCGCTTCGAGTTTCCAGATCCGTCGTCACAGTTCCCCGCATCTCTATGCTAATTATATCGGACGTCAGAGAAACTCCCAGGAGACCAAAACTACTCAAAGTGCATTTAAGCCAATCGGATTATTAATCCCAAAGAAATTCGTAGAAAATATGACCGAGATTAAAATTCAGCTTGATCCGATTAAATATTATACGCACGGCTATTTTGCGCGAGAATAATACCGCAGGCACATAAACATATGAATCTCACAGCAGAGCTAGGACCGTGCAAACACAGTACACTTGCGTGGACAGTGACAGGATCGTGTTTCGTTGGTATTTTTTCTCTGGTATTTCAACAATAAAGGCAATAGCACAGAGTATTCAGCTCTGGATTCCCCGGGGGCAAACGAACAGAAAGGATATAAAAAACCTCTTGGAAATTTTTTAAAACGCCAATGCGCAGATGTTCGAAGCTGATCGTCATTTTCGCTAATCTACAAAAACGAGGATAAAACCATTCGGCTGATTAGTCTGAAAACACAAGGGGTTTTCCGCGCAAAGCCACCTATGCAATTAAAGAGTACTCTGCCTTTTGGATCTCGCCTTGTTACTCTACTAGCGAAGCTCGGATTAGTCTGGTGCTTACGAGAGCCTGTGGTGCAATTACAATATGAACCGAAAGCCTGATGCCATTTATGCAAAATAAAGCAGCGGCCATATTTCATTGGCCGCTATCACCATGGTAGAGAAATACTACCTTCGGATAAAATGTTATCGGGGCATACATGCAAATAAGCAGAATGACATGCGGCTCGTTATTAATTAATTGCGGACCTGAACGCGGAATCTCGCGACCCTCTATTCTCATAGAATCCATTTAAATTATCCGAAAAATTGACATACCGTACTGTCCGAGCAAATATTGAATCGCGCACCCATTACTGCAGCTGAAAGCATTGTCATTGAATCTATACCGTCAAATAATGTGTTTGCAAAACATTCGAGGGGTCAAAAGATCCGGACGAAATCGCAAATGGCACTGAATTAGTGGTTGTACCAATATGCGGCCACTTATATATCGTTATAAGAAAGAAAATTGCCATTTCGAATGTGCCAGTGATTATTAAAGTGGATTATGTTAATGAGGTTGATTTTGGCTTCACATTAATGTACACTAGAATCCTGATTATCCAAATTCATCGGGATAGACCTTGAGTAAGTTAGCTAAAGTTTGAATGTTTATATCAACGTTTATTGCAGTACGGAGGTCCAGATGCTTGGTGTATCGTATTCATAATGCGTAAAATACAAGCTATTCCTTTGGCGGATAAATTTCAAGGGTGAAGAACGAAAACTTTGCGATTTTCTGCCGCGAAAATGCGAACGATTCCATATGCCAACAGGCACTTATTTGTTTAGGAATTTCCCCTCTTTCCAACTACGAGCAAACGGCGCAAGGTAAACCTCAGCATCTTTGAACGTCAGCTCTATTTTTGTTTTTTGCCAGAATTTTTCCGACCACGCAGCTTCTTCGAGAAAATACTGATAAAACTTCAAGGTTACCCATCGCATATTTTTTACGCACATACGAAATATTTTCTTGTACTGCTGGGAATAATATTCTGGATACCAAAATAAAAAAAAGAGTAATCAGATGAACACTCAAGCCAGAATCAATTGTCAGTGATCAATCATCCGCGTGTTTCTAAGAACGTATTCTAAGGGTATAATTAAATTATGTCTTAATTAGGTGAACAGTTGAAGTAGAATCAATTATCGATGATAAATCATCCACTTCTTTCTAAAAGTCTATTCTAATGGTAGAATCGAATCCTTTTTCGTGCACCACTAACTCCCAAGACAGTAACGCACATCCTTAATAAGGGCTGCGATCCTAAATCGCATTGTGTCCTTAATTACCCAGGATACCGTTATCCATCAAATTAATTCGCCCCGAGGATCTCCCAGCGCGACGTCGCTGCTACTGGGACCACCGAAGCTTTTAAGCGACGATACTCGATCTCACGCGGTAACTTCCGGCTTGAACTTCGTTTTAAGGATTACGAACTTTCGTCTTTACTTGGAAGGATGCTAAAATTGAGCGAAGCGCATGCATCAGCTCGTTTGCTCTATTTCCATCACTTCGTTGCTTACTTTAATCGGTGAACTTCAAAGTAATACCCAGCTCGAGATCGGTAAATGCAATTAGCGTCTCAAAATGATTAAAATTCGATTATAGGCAATCAAAATATTTTCGCCATCGCGTATTGAGGCTTTGAAAAGAAACGTCGAATTTACATCCGCATGTGACGTGCAACCTTGCACGAGCTGAAGGCTGCGGCTTAAGAAATACAGTCTTCTGCTCTAAATATAAGAATCTTTGGAGCAAATGACGCCTTTGCCTTCTGTGGCGGAAGCGTTGGACACTAATTGTCAAGTCGCGGACATGCCTAGTCTCTTTCAGACGACCTACATAGATGCAAATTTGTGTCTGTCGACTACGTAACGTCGGTAGTTTCTTCAGGACTGCCAAGGTCACGTGTCTCATTATACGAAGATGAACTTTGCGAAATTTAGCTAGCTCACTGAGAAAGATGCATCTGTATGCGAAACACTGGTGAAAATCGTAGAGTGTGAAGACTCGACTTGAGAAATCAATTATTATCGTCGAGTTCTCTCTTCGAGAGACACTGAAAAAAGTCGCATAGATGGATATATCAGAAATTCATTTGTAAAATTGTGTCAAAGGATAATAAGTAGAGGATTGTAATAATCGCAATAAGAAATAACAAAAACCCAATCTGGAATAGGAATGAAGTTGAAATCCAAACACAAAAAGATCCCAAGTCTGATAAATATTCAGTAGATTCGGACTAACATTAAACCTACTGACTGCTCGCTGTCTCCCTTGTCCTCTTTCTACCAAGTTTTTCTGTTAGTCAACACTGTCCTTATAGCTACCGTTCACCTTCCCTCAGGGTTTTATCATTTGCCGTTCGAATCTGCTATCCCAAGCTCCTAGCACCGCATCACGGAATCGCCAGCACCTGTCACCCCGAGATCAAACTTGAGAAAACAGTATTAAAACTTCAGTGATCCCCGAACACGTGTCATAAATGATTAATCGACGAACTCACGACTATTCAACGAGTGGCGCGACACTCGATGAGAATACTTCCACATCTCCTGAAAGTCCACCCTTGGCCAAATATTAAACCCGAGCATAATACTGTCGTTAGTGAAAAGACGTGATACCTCATGGGACCAGATAAAAAAAAAATTGAAAATTATAAGACGCAGACTAGAAGGACTCAGACTATGTAAGCTCGAATGAATATTCAGAAGATTGTATACGTTATTGGATAGCACTCTCAGTTGGCATCTAGCAGAAATAGGAAGTCACTTCGAGGCAAGCTTACTTCACGTGCCAACAAAGTCGACCGACAGTGAAGTTTGAATGGCGGTTGCACCAATGGCACGACTTCAGGATCCAGGTTTGCGTGCAGATTGAATTTTCGCGAGGGTCAGCGCGTTTCCCGCATTATGACGAGAGAGCCTAGGAACAATACGAGCCTTATGAATATATATGCGGCGGCGTAGAGGCCAAGGTGGGCCCGGCCCGTAATTTATCGCGGCTCCTCACGTGCTTCGACCAGGACGAAACAATGGACAGGTGTACGGCTGTCGAGCGCCATTGACCCAGATATTGGTGAAGCATTGATTTATGCATAACAACCACTCGAGTCTTGCAGACACGATAGCCCAGATGAGTTACCTCCGGTGAAACGCGACATGCAAGAACCTTTCGAAGGGTTACTTAAACCTGAAACAATGAGTCTAACTATCTAGCACCGATTTACCTGTATCCGCTCGTCGAACAATTTTCTTCCTCTTCACCTTTGCGACCTATCGCTCTAGTCCTTCTAACTAACAAGTAAGACTCGGTAATAGCGCACCCGTTTAGAACTGCCACAGTAATCGCACGACTGCTCGCGTGATACATAAAACGGTGCATATTACACGAGATCTCCAGATACTATCTATCGCTTTAACTCTTTGATCTCAATACACTGCATGATATACATACATAATATTATTCACTTCCTTTTCCTCCGAAACATATCGCTATGCCGAGTGAAACTGATTCTGAGTAAGTTTACTCAAAGCCACGAGACGTTCTCGCGAGAAACGTATTATTTAAACGCAACTCTGAGACGTTGGAAATAAATCCAAACCATGTAGAAAGTTCTCTTTGTAAGTCGGTGTTGAAGCGATCCAGCGTTAGCAGAGCAAGGATTTAAGGGAACACTTCGTACCACCGACGCTTTTCGAACAATGTTCCATGTACGTCGGTAGCTTGAAAAGGGTTTCAGTGTTATACCTTCGCTCGCGGCTCGTATTTCCTTCGCGACAAGCCTCTTGTATGATGCATTAATGCATAATGGTTTCGCAAAAGTCTGCGATTGGGTTGCAGTCAAGAAATGAACGGCCCGCTTGTAGATTTAAACGTTAATGGTCCCGTAACAGCGTAGCTCAGGCATGAACACTAGAGTTTCATACTATATAGAATCAAGCTATGAATAACAGAAACGGCGTGGGCAGTTTAATAGGTGTCACAGTTTCAATGCGATACTGCTCAGTGAGTATCGTTCAGCGGTACCATTTAGCCTTCTAAAAAGGTTCATTCTACTTGAGTTAGATTGTATTTCCCAGTCCGTTGTGGGCGGCGACCATTCGAACGAACACCCCGAGCCCCAGATGCCGTGGTGACAATATTCCAATTCAATCTTTCGTCCCTTTGACGCGAGCTTGACCGACTGCACTTATGAACGAACCGGCCACTGTCCATAATAAATAATCAAAGAGAACTATCGATACGAAATCTATTACTAATATCAAAATGCTTTTCAACGGCCAAATCAAACTTCCGTAATTCACCGTGCATCCCTTTCAGCGACTGCTATTCGAATAACCATTAAAAAAAGTAGGTCAATCCAAATACGAGTAATGGTACATTACAGCAATCCGTTCCGAAAGTAGATGAGGGAAAATCGTGTAAATAAAAAATAAGGAATTCATTCTCTGGATTGAAAAGAGTAATTGGAAAAACTTGATGGATATATTGAGATTGATGTCTATGAAATATCTCGATGATCGTTGCGTGTAAAGTAGAAGTATAATGGCACTGCGAACGCCTATGGCCTAAAAATTCCATTGAATCTTTAACGCCAGGCCTAAGGGAAACCCTTGTCTCGATTCGCAGAGTTCCCTCTCAGACTACAACTTTTCGGGGCAACCTCTCCTCCGGTCGGCCTCTGACCACGGAGCTCGAAAACCTCGGGGATGATGAATGAAAATCAGGGCGGCTTTCGCGCGAATTGCCCATATATCCTCCGGGATAGTGATTATCCGCGTTCGTTTATGTATCAGTGCGAAAACATCGCTGTTAGGAGATCGTTTGCTTCGTAGGGGAGGGGAGATCGCGAGGGAACGATAGCTATGCCGCGTGGCCAAAAAAAAAAAAAAACACTGAGCACGTCGGGCCATAAAAAAGATTGCGTGCCTTAATCCTGGCAGACCAAGGCGCGTGTATCGCGTTTAATGTTACGCGCCGACTCCTTTCCATCGTTGTTCGCCTTTTTGATTCCAATATCTCACGCTCTTCACCGTTTTCCCACTCTTTCGCGAACTCGAGAGCCTAGTAAGTAAGTCTTTGGATCCTTTGAGCTCGAAGTATGTAAAGCGCAAAGTATTGAGATAAAGTAAGAACACTTGTATCTCTCCTGTTAAAGAAGTAAACGCCTGGATAAGAATGAATGTAGCTGGGCTTGAGATGAATTTAAATACCACTCGTTAAAGAAGCGAAAGAAAAGAAGATTCTTGTTAAAAGAACTCTCCTGACCATGGTCGCGTTTCCATGATTTCCTCTCTTGACGAAAGGACAAGTTCGACTCTAATACAGAGCCACGACTACGATTTCATTGTCCCTTTGATGTTTTGATAACAGATACGACTTTGTTTGCACGCTCATTTTTTCCATTAAGTCTAGCTTTCTCATCTTTGATTCATCTTTCGGTAATCGGCATCAGCCTTTGAAACGGACGACTCTGCAAAGTAGATGAGACGATTTTCTAGAGAAATCAAAGCGTGCAGACTGGAAAGATGAAAAAAACAAACACCTTTGAAATGACTTGTACTGTAATTTTCGTGTTACAGGCTTTTGAAGAGCTGGAGGAATTGCTAGGAAAGAACGACATATGTATTGCCATAAAGGAGAAGCTCGTGAAGGATTCGGGTGTCGCCGAGGAAACGGCTTACGACAATATAGTCTTGAAACTACTGACGAAATCAAGAGCCAGAGGTGAGTCTTCTCGTTTCGAACCAGCTTCCGGGGCGAATAACCCAGGAATCATTTTTCCAGCAGTGCGTAGCACATGTTGGAAATAACCCAAGTGCTTAGAGCACCTTGTCGCAAATGTGCTTCGCGCTCGAGATTGCTCCCGATTTTTTTAGTCGCGTCGACACAACTCATTATTTTCCTACGGTACGTGCGCACCAGAATATTTCGATTGAAGGAAAAAGTCAGCGGCTGGAAACAAATATCGCACAGGCAATATATCCACAGAATCTGCTCCAAAGCTCTCACCAGTATTTTCGCGATGCGCCTCATAATGTGAGCCTCACCGAATACTGCAATTCGGACAGGGATTTAAATACAGGTCGCAAATAAAAGAACTGAACAAAAGAATCGACGTGTACTATGTGTGTATACACATCTCTATGTACACTTGTATATAGCATATGTGTACACAGTATTTATGTGGCTTCATGGGAAAGAAACTCTGGCTAGCAAGCCAGAACGATATCAATGGGATATCAATAGCAACTTGTGAAACAGAGCATTTTATATATATATGATTCATATAATATTTGATTCTCCCTGAATTTTTTAAATAGAAATACCGACACAGATTCCGATAGAACAGTAATCGGCTGCTCGTTGAATTCAACGAGATCCCACCCGACAGAAGTGCTATTAATCTAATTGACACGTGATTAAAAATTCATCGGAACTGCTGGCCATCGCTTACAGAGATCCACCTCGAAAACGTGCGAGTTCCAAGATTCCTCGAAGAGAGCGGATAAATCACCGTGAGAACCCTGACCGACGGTTTGCCGATAATTCTCTCGCGAGTCAAGTGAATGTATCGAAATCCGTGCGGAAAGGAAGCTAGGATTTTTCGGTCGAGACTGATCTCACAAAAATCCTAATATAAAATCAAAGACAGGGTGTCAACTAACGATACCAGCTAAAGGAGCTCGTATTGTTCGCAGGAAAAAAAAATGAGAGATAATGGAACATGATTCCGGGATGGCAGAGATGGGCCAAGTTCTCTAACAATACCTACAAGCTTTCTGTTTTAGCTGGTCCAACAGCTTTTCTATCCCATTATCGAAATGGAACGAGAGCCATTCGGCTCTTGGCACTTTGTCGAAGAAAACCTGGGATTCTGAAATTTCACCGAATGGTCCCAATCTCTCAGTATTTCACCTGATGAAACCTAGAGAACCGAGTGAACTCGTGAATCGACTGTGTGCTCGGTTTCTTGTGACTGCGGAATACAAAACAACGAGTGTGATCAGCCCATTGCGAAAGAGCTACTCAAAGAGTTCGACTTCTACATTGAATACCAGCGCACTACTGGAGTCTACAGTCAATCCCAATAAAAGTACAGTTGCAAAGAACTATTTAACTAGTTTCATTAAAAGTACGATTTTACAATGGCAAGAAAATATGGCGAGAGCCAGTAATCGTGACGGAGCGTAGAGTTAAGGGAAAGAAAGATAAAGGCAAAGTGTATTAATCAGTACAATAGCCCTTTGGCATAGATACCGACTCTCTCGTGATCCTTTTCACGAACTTCGTAACCTTTTCAAATGAATGTCCGAACGCTATCGCAGCGTGGCTACGATAACAAAAATCCACAAAGTAAACTCTCCATTAAATAGGGAAACTTTCATAGGCGCGCACTTTGCAATATTTCACAAGGAAACCCTGGGATCTAAACTCATGAGTGGCGCTAGAGTCCCGAAACAAATGAATAGGGTACCTACTACAAACTGTAAAATGTGGCTGGGTAGAGAAAAGAAAAACAAGTTCTATCTACATGGAAAAGTAGCATCCGAATGGGTAAGCTACCCTCGAGAACTTATTAACCTCAGCCAGCATAATTAGCAGGCATCCAGTAAAGCACGCAGATGTAGGAGGATGTAGCAGAATCGAGAATGGCGATAACATTATCGCAGACTTTATAGCCGGCCGCAAAAAAAGATTTTGGTGTGGGGCTCGATGCACACCGCAAACTTTACGGAGCTCGTGCATATAAAGTTCGAATTATGCAAACCGAGAAGAGAGCATCGGATGGTGGCTAGCAACGCAAAGCCCATCTACATTGTGAGGGTGGTTAGCTGGGTGTAGAACGGCCTACCGCACGGTTCGGTGCACTGTTTAAAGTAGGAAGTATGTATTACCGCAACTACGAGATGTTTACGATACTCTGAGAATAGCCAGAGAAAAGTTCATAAAGATCTCACTGAAAATTTACATGTATTAAACTGCGAGTGAGCGTACTCGGCGCTGATCGTTCGTTAAGCCTAATAAGAATTTATGCCTCGAGGAAGACTCGTAATTCCGGAAGAGAAGGCTGCGATTTCCCGTGTTAGCCGTCTGTTAAAAAAGTTGCGACTACACCAAGGAAGTTCGAACAGACGAGCTTCGCGCTGATTAAACGACAGCTGGCGCAAAGCTTCTCTTTGCTCTAGCATCCTTATCTTCCGCACTACTAATAAATTATTTCCTCGGGAATTCAATTTTAACGGCTGCATTCGGCAGTACCACTCCAACTTTATTTATTACATCATGAAAACACTCGCCCGAATGAGCATAAAGCTAATGGTGGCAAAAAATACCTTCCTACGCATTTAGGCAGGAATTCAATTTCGCAATTCGCGAACCGTTTTATATTTCCTGAAAGCGGTAGTATCGCAAATTTTTTCACTGGAATAATTACACAAGAGATTTTTTCAATTTGCCCCATCCTGATGACGAAACACTCTCCGCTTGAATGCATGCGAGAATTTCATCGGAAGTAAAATGCAAAGTGACATACAAAGAATGTATTAAAATTATTAAAAAAAAGAGGGACACAGGAAGAATAGTTTTAAAAAAGAAGCGATAAATTACGAGCTTCGCTTCAGCAGCAGTGTAATATATCACGAAAACCAGTAGGTGTTTTTTGATAAAAGCTTCAGCGACTGAAGGCCAGTGGCTTTGAATATCAGAATTTTTCTACTCACTCGACAAGCGATGTCGAAAGAAGAACGCCTGAAGCTCCACGGAATTGCAAACACGTCGCAAGTCGCGGCCAATTGCATCGTGATCCACAAATTACTGACAAATCGGATGCTGGCTGTGATACCTGCAAACAAAAGCGCAACACATACTGAAACAAAGGAGTAAGCACGTGAAGTAGTCGAAAGGCATTGTGCGCATTGTTGATTTGCTTAGATAAGATTAGCCAGAAACAGAATGGTCCGAGGTTTAAGAGACCCTTTGTGATTCTAAACTGTGCCTCTCAACTTGAATAGCCTCCCCTCTACCATCAGGTTCTCGCCTTTCTTTAACTAAAGTGTAAGTAATCCAAGAGACCGGCTATTATTCCGAATGCAAACAGCAAAACGGATTGCGTCTCCCACAGGACATCCTCAAAGCTGCCAACGATTAAACCCCAGCCAATTTACCTGGCAAAGCAATAGCAATATAGCAGAGTTCCATTGAAAATGTATACTCTTCGTTTTATTTAATTTGTTGATCGCATCTCGCGAGACCTCCTACTCCTTTGGTGAAAACAGAGAGAGAAGGAATAAGAGCGAGAAAGAGAAGATGAAAGGATAAGAAATAACATATTCGCTCGAAAACTTTGATAATACGATTGGGAGCTTTAAGTTCGGACAAGTTCGAATCTCTGGCTCTTATAGAAAATACGATCATCAAATTGGCAGTTATTCGCGCAAGATCTCTCTGCTGGAAATAAGATAATAGGAATTCTCATTTCGATAACTTATACGTACGCTCGTGACTAATGGGTTTTATTGTTATTATCCTTATATAATAATACCTTTAGAATTACTGGGATATAATAGAGAATTGTAAAATAAAATAATGAATATGCGAAGAAATTTGTAAAGCGTACATTCAGCACAATTTACTATTCCCATGTAAATATAAAATTCAGAAAAATCTGTCTGACAGTGAATGGGATAAATCCCAAGTCACTCAAACCAATCGTAAAGAAATCTACATTCTACCGTGTTCCCATTGCAAGAAATTCGGGGACGGTGCTGCTTTAAAAAGGAACACTCTGAACCTCGCGACGTATCTGTTTCCCCGGAGTCAACAGAGCGCATTTTTGCTCAGGTACCAAGCACATTGCGGAAAACGAATGCCAGCAGGGCCTCAAAAAAGATTTAGACGAAATACTGGCTCCCAGTAGAAAATACGTCGCACTGTCAGTGTAGCAAAGATTGTAAATCTACGTGGCACAAGTTTTTCCGGGCAAGCACTTATCTTGAAATTACTTTAAATGCTCGAAAAAGAGAAGTAACATCCGAAACCTCCTACGTTGATAGCTCCGTTTCTCCAGGGCAGAGAGAAACGAGCTTTTTCTTGCAACTCTGTTACCTCACGTTTGTACATATGTACATCCATGCCCAACCCAGCTGTGTAATTTGCAACATTGCTTACAGTATTGGAAGATATACCGTCTAAAGTTTCACAGAGATCTTTAGCTTCCAGACATGCCACGTGCGCGAGAAACAACTATAAATAACTTTCTAAAATATTTAAAACACATTCATATACCACAGAGAAAATAAAAGTGATTATTAGTATTAGTTACTATTGATCGGATTACGATTAATCGAGGAAAAGTGAATAAACCGAATATCGACCTAGTCCCTTGAGAATTCAATAGCATGGTCTACTCCTCGGTTTCCGATCGATTCTGAACTTGACCGAATCTCGTGTCGACAGGTTGCATTATTTTTGGCTCCGATCAAGAAGTTGCTGGAGTTATGAGAGCTGTTAGACGGTGCAACGCCACCGGTGCGTTTTCCTGGATTGGGAGCGATGGTTGGAGCGCCAGAGGGTTGGTTAGTAACGGTAACGAGCCAGAAGTCGAAGGCACCTTATCGGTTCAACCTCAGGCCAATCCTGTCAGAGGCTTTGAGGAGTATTTCCTGAATTTGACTGTCGAGAACAACCGAAGGAATCCGTGGTTTGTTGGTAAGTGAATGACTGAAGGCTCTCCGTAAGCCTCGTTAAACTTTGCAAAACTCGTCATCATGAAGGGGGTGGCTACGATATACGGCCGCAGTTCATTACCGAACTTATTAGGCTTTGAACAGCTTATTGAGTGGCGTGCACGATGAATGCTTCCAGGATGCTAAAGCTAGAGGCTTCTTGTGAAAAGAGAACTACCTTCCCGCGATGCCGTTCGGTCCGATCGATCTTGATAATTAACCGAACGTACTAATTACCAGATTCCCTCATACTCGTCTAAGGAACTGGTTATCCCTTAATCGCGATAAATTCTTGCTCGTCGAACGCTCGGTCAAATGAGAAAGTTCTCGGTTCTACGGTATACTGAAATATGAAGTTCTCCACGAGTCGATAGTCTAAACGCCAGGCAAAGTTTTCTTTAGACTCTTTCCTAACTATTGCGATGGATTTCAGAGTTTTGGGAGGATCACTTCAAATGTCGATATCCGAACTCCTCTCGGACACCGTACAATAAAAAGTATACGAAGCCATGCACGACGAAAGAGCGGCTTACCAAACAGAACACTGCTTTCGAGGATCAACTGCAATTTGTTTCGGACGCAGTGATGGCCTTCGCCTACGCTTTTCGGTAATAGAAGCCAAGAGTCGAAGCCAACCAGTTCACTCTGGAAAATTGCGCTTTTTGTTTCGCGCGAGATTGCCGAAGGTTCCCTTTGATGTCGCTATTATATTAAATCCTATTCTCTTTTGCCATCAGAGACATGCATAACGATCTTTGCGGCGAAACGGCTGGACTTTGCGACGCTATGAAGCCGACCAAAGGAACCGAACTCCTCAAATACCTACGTAAAGTGGATTTCAAGGGTGAGTAAACCCCGGTCCACTTGCTTCCCTACTCAATACGAATAACATTACCTTCGATGAACAGACCGATCGCTCCTAGTCACGATTTAGCCCCTCACATTAATTCAATCGTCACCTTTTAGTCTAATAGCCAATGAATCTGGCTATTGATTTTCAACTGATACTAGTACAACCATTACTATTTGCTTGTTAACTGCAGCTCGATTTAACAGAGCGTACTTGCACAGCGAAACTGCCTATCATAGCAAACCGTGTACTGTTTAATTGTTTAAAGGCCTCAGCGGAGATAAATTCAGATTTGACAAGAACGGAGATGGGCCTGCCAGATACAATATCATACACTTCAAGCAAACAGAGCCTGGGAAGTACAAATGGATTAGGGTTGGCAAATACCTTGAGGGCGAATTGCGGCTGAATATGTCTGGTAACGAAATCCTGTTACTTTTAATCCTTGTTGAGCGTAAAGGATCTCTCATACAATCAGTATTGGATAAATACTATCGTGTCACTCATCTTCAAGGGACCACTCTCAGTTTTTCTTTCATTTTTTTTTCTCCTTTACTCTGTAGTCTTCGCCGTTTTTCGGCTTCGAGGAAAATAATCCATTTTTCTATAAAAAAAAAGGGTCCCTACGCATGGTGTACTTTGTGCTTTTTCCAGCAATTCAATTTCGACGCGAACACCCTCAGCCTCCCGAAAGTGTGTGCTCACTGCCCTGCGAGGTGGGCCAAGCAAAGAAATACGTGGAAGGCGAAAGATGTTGCTGGCATTGCTTTAACTGTACTCAATATCAGGTGCGCGACATAAACTATGCTTAAGCAATACCCTCCCTGGTCATACAGTTTTTACCTTTGACTTTCTTCCGCTCGAAGAAACCAATCTCCGAATGATTTACTGCCAGAACGAGCGAGAGGAAGAGAAGAGTAATTAAGTTCGTGCAGATTTTCAGATGTATCGCATTCATAACGTTGATTAAAATTTAACGTGTCGCAGCTAGAGATTCTTTGCGAATAGCGCGCGCCACTGTTAGCTTCCCGGACAGTGTTAGAATCGCTCAAGTAAATCCACAGATCCTTTTCCCGCGAAATAAAGATTCTCGTATAATACTTGGCATATTGGATAGCCATAGGAAATTCTGTAGCTTCGATCAGCCTCTCGTTCTAAAGGTTCTATCATCGAGAGAATAACATCCGAAACGCGTGTAAAATATTTTTTCGCTTGACTGGTACGTAGAGGATCTTGGTATGTGTTTCGAGTAGATACGGCATCCGAAGGATGAGACCCAGTGTATTCCTTGCCGACAAGGAACCGTGCCTGACGAGACGCATTCCACCTGCCGCGACATCCCGGAGGAATTTCTGCGGCCCGAGAGCGGTTGGGCGATCGGTGCCATGTCCTTCTCTTCTACCGGTATTCTCGTGAGTATTCCCAGACAATGCAGCCTAATTTTTCACCGAAAGCTCGTGCTCTATTCCGAGCACGTTGTACGAGCTTTACCTGTAGAACGAGTTGGAAGCGAGCAGGAGTCGATATCAGCCTCAAGGAGGAGATTTAATATCGGACGAAGGCTCTGAAAATCCCCTTTGACGTTCACGGAATGCAGACAGCTGAGATGGTACCTATAGGTTGTCTATATGTATCTCTCTGTTACAATGCAGATCACGCTGTTCGTGTGTGGCGTATTCCTACGGTACAACGATACGCCGGTGGTACGAGCCTCGGGTCGAGAACTGTCTTACGTCCTGCTCTCGGGAATACTACTCTGCTACCTCGTTACCTTCGCCCTTGTCATGAGACCGACGGACATCGTCTGTGGCATACAGCGGTAAGATCATTGTAAACATCATCCCGTCGACTCGCAGAAAAAAGAACCCTTCATCTTAGAATCTTGAGTGGTGCTCCTGAGTCGGAGCCCGGAGACAATTCATCCAAGTGCAGCCAACGGTGATCTCAATCCCGCAAATTCAGAATTTTGTGTCTCAAGTAATTAATTTGCGATACGAGTGACTCCTGACAAAAATTCCGACAAGGAGAATAATCAATCAGTCTCGGGATATTACACGATGAAGTTACAGTAGGCTGTTGCCGACTGAATTACACCGTTGATCGGGGAAATAAAAATAGATCGAGGATTTATTAGGGGTGGAGCACAGCTGGCGCTTCACTGCCATATGTCAGTGTCATACATCAGCGGTAATATCCAGGCGCGTACTGGATCCGAAGGACGCGCAATGATACACTTGTCATCTTCTTTGACAGATTCGCTGCAGGCTTCTGCTTTACCGTGGTGTACGCTGCCCTTCTAACGAAGACAAATCGGATCTCACGGATCTTCAACGCGAGCAAGCACAGCGCCAAGAGACCGTCTTTCATATCCCCACGATCGCAACTGATCATCTGCTCTGGATTGGTCTTCGTGCAGATCTTGATTAACGGAGTCTGGATGGTTATCGATCCAGCAAGGGCAATGCATCACTACCCGACTAGAGAGGATAATTTGCTCGTCTGCAATAGTTACATCGACGCGAGCTATATGATCGCGTTTGCCTATCCAATAATGCTGATAGTTGTTTGCACCATTTACGCGATCCTCACAAGAAAAATTCCCGAGGCTTTCAACGAAAGCAAGCATATCGGTGAGTGGATTGCAGCACTCAGCTGCACTTTACCAAATACATTGTATATCAATATCCTTAGAGACCGTAAATCAGTCACGTTGATTCGTATTAATTATGCATTGGCACCTCTCACGTACGAGTCCTCCCTCTCTGAGCACTAATTTTCCTAATGCTTCGAATGCTAATTCGCAGGGATCATTGATATAACATGCTTGATTGTTTGGGACAGGTTTCACCATGTACACAACCTGTGTAATCTGGTTAGCCTTCGTACCACTCTACTTCGGTACTGGCAATAACGTTGCTCTTCGTATCACCTCGATGTCCGTAACCATAAGCCTCTCCGCATCCGTGACGATCGTCTGTCTCTTTAGTCCCAAGGTAATTCCAAAATATAACACAAGCCAAGACAAGCCGACTCTCGTAAATCGCCACCCGTGAATCCATCCCCGAGATACATCTTGCTATACGTCTAATATGCATCTCACAGAATAATAGCTCTAACGTCCTAACTAGTGCGAGGAAGCGAGGCAAGAGACGTCGAATTCTAAATAGACGGTTTTCTCTCTCTCTCCCAATAGTTATACATCATCTTAATTCGTCCCGAGAGGAATGTACGGCAAAGCATGATGCCGTTTAGATGCGGCACCACGAAGAGTTCAGCCGGGACGACTAATGCGTCAAGCATGATCGCACCTGTGACACTAACAGCTGCAACCTGTGACCAGAATAAAACTGTCAAGAAGCACATTGCCACAACGATTGACTGTTCCACCCAAAGTGAATGTAAGTACACGTATACACATGCCCATTCAATAAACTGACGAAAAAAAGTTGGAGACAACTGCGATAAATCTCGCGTGATTCGGCCAATCAAGAATTCTATCCTAAGCGTCGGAGACAATTTTTACCTTGCACGAAACTTCCCTCATTATGTAGACGTCACGCGAGTGTGGTCTTCATTCTAACTGGTAGACAAGCCTAATTAGCAATCTACTTGGAGTTTTAGTTGCGACCTCAAAATAGGAACTCCCGGCAGCCAGAACATTTATAATTCGCTATCGGACCGCAGGGCGAGCATCTGCATAAAGCAGTTTCCTTAATTCAGACCATCTTACAGCACAATGCAGTACAGCTTCGAATAATTGCATATCGCAAAGTTTGCGGGCACAGACTAACAGGCAGTCAAACAAACCACACGGCATATTTCCATGACATTAGTGCTACGGTATTAGCACCCTACATTCTCGCGCTTCAAACTGCGTAATGACAATGTTTATCTCGTCATTAACGTTTGGACTTGCAAATGACGTAACATTGAGCAAATCTAACTTCGTTCCGCTAAAACGAAATACATACATAATGGATAAGGCTTAAGATCAAAAGAATGTGACAATTTTTCACCATTTCTAAGATCATTTCGTTTACGGTACATTAGGAAAATTCTGTAAAATTGTAGATTACGAACTGGAGGTAAAGGATCAGAAAAATGGGAAGCCACCAGTCGCAGTGACATCTCGATCGACACAAACGACGTCGGACAAAGAGCCAAGCACTACTGCCAATACTAATAAGGAAGCAAAGGATGCGACTGCACCGAGCAAGCAGATAAACAATAACACTGCAAGGATAGGTAATGGGCCGGTGAACCAGAGTGACGTTCCCTTATAGCAGTCTGAGGAAACGGACTCGGGTTTACTACCTGTTAATTTAATACCAATATCCAAAGAACCCGTCGTGGTTTAATTACTAGACAAAAAAAGAATAGCCTCTGATTACATATGTGTAATCCATGTAAATACATAAATGGAGTCACAAATTACTGGAGAGTGTTTCTCTCTTTGTTTACTGTCCTTCGAGAGCTGGCTTTCATTATGAGTACTCTTGTACGCGAATGTATTGCCAAGATTCATTAATCGTTCGCATGAAACTAATTAATCTCGCCGACGAATGAGTGATGCACGGTGAAGTACGCTGGTCTACTAGTAGAAGCTATGTGTATATGGCTCCCAAGAGAAAAGTTTGTCACGGCTGGGTGAGTCACGAAGATGAGCACTTGTAATTAATTATTAGTCTGCTAGTGTTAAAATTGGACAGTAATGAATCGATGCGAGCAGTCAGGTTAAAAGATACGCTGATGATGAGCGAACCATTAAATTAATAGTCGAAGCATATACATACTAGTAGACTATGGTTGTAGCTTCGAAAATTATATTCCTCCTTGCAGTGAGTGTATATATGCAAAGTGATTAATGAATTTGTCGCATCTTCAAAATTGCTCTGATTTTCTCTGTGATCATAGTCTAACGCATGTAACAGTCTCGCGAGTTCTTGTATATCTCTCTCTTTTGTACACAGACACGAACTTCACCTTCTCACAGGTTCGCGCGGACCTCCATCACTTCGTCTACTTTTAACTGTAAATACTAGGTGTGATTTGATCGGTCTGTAAAAATATTCGTAGAAAAAGTCGTTGCCAAAAACCTATGGTTGTCCTCGACTGAGGCACTCCTTTATGTATTTCGCTGGTGAGATTGTAATTTTTGTAAAGACAACACGTAATTGTGCGTATCTACTGCAACGCTACAATCTGTTGAATTTTCTGTAAATAGTCATTTGTATATACATATACATACATAATGAATAAGAAAGCTCTAAGTTTGAATCTAAAGTCCAGATAACTCGAGTTAGATATTCACGATAACCAAAGTACGCGTGAGACGTATTGAGGTAGAAATTAGAAATTAAATTATTCTCTTTTTTTCAAGCCTTCTCTGCAGACTATAGGAATTGCTACTAGTAGAATGGGATGCGGAAACGCATTTCTCTTAGACGAGTCATCGAACGTTTCTTCTTAAGAAATCAATATTGTCGAATCCACCCTCGCTAATCGTAAGACTAAATACAAATGACATAGTATGTATATCTAGATTCTACAATGAAAGTCTGAAGAAACGAACGATGGCAAAACTCTTTACTAGAATCTTATATATACGTATAATCATATAGCGGACTAAGACATTTACTCGTAAATTTCTTCATGATCTACATATGGCGCCTGCCACAAACATATCCATCTTAAATCTTACACCTATTCTTTGTTGACTTTCTAGTATAGTTAGATTAGGTGATTTATCATCACAGAAATAATAATTTTCCACATCAGTCTTCGTTACTCACTTCATTTTTTTGGTGTTGGATAATAATTGAAGAACCGATGGAAAAGTGATACGATGCGGGCCCACCAGACTTCGAGTACTATGAGCCCAGTACCTGTAGTTTGGTGTCGTACGTGTCTACAAGATGTTGGTGTTAAAGTTTTTAAAGAAAATTCTAATAATACTGTTTATCTCTTTCTCTCTTTCTCTCTCTTCAAAATATCGTGATGTTCAGAATGTTATCGACGTATGCGAGCCACAGAGTCTAAGCTGAGATGTTTGATTAATAAAATAGTATATTGAAATTAAGTGTGTACATAAGCTTCAGTAAAATTGGACAATTCGCATACTGCACCATCCGACATTGCGCTCGATTGTCGAATTGGATTGACTTAAATAATAATTCACTATTGTACATAAAACCACGCGAATATAATGTTAAGCACGTCGAGTGGTGTAAAAGAAAAGCACGAAATAAGTATTAGATCATACGGAACCAATTTAGTTATAATACTCCTTACGGAAGCTAAAAAACGAAGTGTACGCGTAAGTAGAGAATTACGAACACTCCAACTGCAATGCAAAGACAATGTCAAAGTCTGTAAATGCAAAGTGTTGTCGTTTAAGGATATTTTAAATACCGTACCATGTAAGGTAGAATTACAAGTTTAAATGGTATTACGATGTATCTGTTAAAATAAATGAGAAAAAATAAAATGAGATTAAGGGGGTAGACCCGTTTCCTCGCTGCTCAATTTTTTTCGTTGGTACGACAGTCCCTGTGGCCGGGAGAAATGGTATTATCTTGAGAGGTAGTGCGTGCACAACGAAAACCAGATGGTATTAGTGTCGTTTTCCATAGGTTTAAGATAGGCCTACAAACTCGCCTGCTACGATAGGCGTGACGTCACGCGGTCAGGGGTCCGGGGCCGCTGTTTATGTATCCACTTGACTGCTCCATTCCATTGTGGGCCTCTTCTTGCCTTTTCTACCCACGTTCTTTCCTTGTCGAAATCTTGATGATGAATATTTTTTTTGCTGATAGAACTAATTAATTAAACCATTTTTCTTAAAATCAAGACTAGTCTGCCTATACTTGGCGCACGTCTTTTTACCTTACATTTTCACTGTAAGGCTTTTTGTGAGATTTCAATAATTTTTTTCCAAACGTTTCTATCCAAGACTCTGCACTACAAATCAAGCTGGAAAAGTATAAACTAGTATGATAATAAATAAATTTCGATTCCGATCCGATAAAATAAAATATTACGGCTCGTCACTTAAATTATTAACTAATATAGATGTTTTGGATTTTGGATTGGTTGGATAAATGGATGTACATATGTATTTGGCGCGAGACGCAGCCGCGTCTCTTGATTAATTGTTAGAGGGAGTAATTGACTAATTGTTTAAACAATCTATTGATTATTCGAATATAGGATTGTTAAAGAGTCGAAAAATTATAAATTAACTGTTAAGAATAAAAATCATAAGCATGAGTCTGTGTGACTGATTCAGTGACTCGGGAGGAGCTTCGATGACGTCAGGTCGGCTGTGATTGGCAGACGCCCGGCGCGCGCTCCCGTCAACCGTGCCGCCAGCCGGCAGCTTATAAAAGAGTGCCGCGCGCGACAGGTGTCATTCGCGCGGAAACTTTGATCGGATTAAGATCGCATAGCTTTCGTTACTTTTCGAATATTTACGTTGACTTAGCTTGACTTTTTCATTTGAATTGGGTCCCATGGTCACCCATTTGGTACCATGGGTTGATACTTGAATCGATTCACTTTACAATACGCGCTTTTGTTAACACTTTTAAATAAAATTTGGGTCAGTTGGAAATTATTTTTGAGAATTTTTTCGCGAAGTATACTTGATAGAATGAATTGAGTCGTGAATTTTTGATAGTGTTGCGTCTAAATGAACGATCGCGTAAGAATTATGATTCGTGAAAGTAACGAGGCTGTGTGGCTTAATTTGATCAGGTTGGCGTGAGTCACCCTAATACTAATTTGTTGTGTTTCAGATTACATCGTTACCCTCATTAATTTATTTTACTAATTTGTTCTGTTTCGATATACAGCGATATTGTTATATGTTTCGATTTTTTTGCTTTTGCACGGTGTATATCTACTGTGTGTAATATTTACTGTGTATATTTGCGCATGGATTTTAGGTTTTCCTAATTTGTCCTGTTTCAGATTTCATCGTTACCCTCATTAATTTAATTTACTAATTTGTTCTGTTTCGATATACAGCGATATTGTTATATGTTTCGATTTTTTTGCTTTTGCACGGTGTATATTTACTGTGTGTAATATTTACTGTGTATATTTGCGCATGGATTTTAGGTTTTACTAATTTGTTCTGTTTCAGATTCTTCACTTTCTTGATTATTGTTTGTCTTGTTTTGAGTATCATTCCCTTTGTTTTGGACTACCTAGTTTAGCGAATACCTAGTCTTATTATTTATCGTATCACGGTAATAGACTATTACTCATAGTCCATTACTAATATCTTTTTCTAGTTGTAGGTTCTAACTCGGTAAAGGAAAGTTTAATGGGAAATCTGTGCGTCGCGAATAGTTTAACTTTGCATTGCTTGCGCTGTGATTAACGTATTTTCGGAGCACCTCGAGCTCCTTTGCAACACATCGTTTGTTGGCTGTTCTTCTAGCACTGGTGAGTCATATTAGAATCATACCCTCTGTACTTTCATGGGCACGGTCGAATATACGCGATTAGAGTAGAGTACAGTCAAATCAATTAGTAGAGTCACGTTTGCAATCGATTCAATAAACTCTTCCATGGGTGGCATACCGCGATGCCATTTCGTCCATGGAACGAGTAAGTTTCGCGTTGTCCCTTGGCGCAACAATGTTTGAGTTGTGATCGGTACCTAGCAACCCCGACATTGCGGCGGCCAAGGGCGAGAATCACCGCGTTTTGCTCATGATTTTAGAGTCAATTTTTGCGATACCCACCGCGATGGGTCGTGATTTAGAGTCACACTTTGTTGGGGTTCCTTTTTTGCTATTGTGTGAATTAGAGTAGAGTCACTTTTCCGTAAGCCCTACGAATTAGGGTCGTGGTTAGAATCACTTTGTCCGATTGCCTCTTCCCGGTGGCCCATCGTTTGCGGGCCATCGAACGGTCCGTAGATCAGGAAGAGGCCGCGATGCTAACGAAAGACGGTTCCGTTAGACCGGTCGACTACCCCTAGGGAGGCTAGTAGATCCGGCAGTGCTAGTCTGAGTTAGCGTAGAGTCATTTGCCCCGACCTTTGCCCATAGCTCGGAGCTCATGGGCCGCGTTAGAGTCACGCGACGCGCCCGCGATCTTAGTCCTTTGCTTTTTTTTAATTATGGGTTTCTTTGGGTTTCATTGCCTTTTCTCGCATAATGCCCATGAAAGTACGTCAGGGAATTTGTTCAATTAGCTTTCTTCGAATGCTTGGTAATCGAATCGCATACGACTTATGATTTCAAGTTAGAATAGTGAAAGCACAGATTTCCCATTGAACTTTCCTTTAACCGGGGGTAAAGTAGCTTTTTGTTTTCGTGAATAGTTTGAAAGAGATAGTTTAATTAGTTTCGGCGTCCTAAGCACTGGGAATGATACTCATTTTTCAGATACTGTAACAAAGTAGACGAACGGGACTGCGGCGTTACAGTATCTGCTAACCCTAATCCATTTGAGGTTTTTGAGTATTAGGTTCAACACTACGTCATCGCGGGATCACCTACTCCCTTTCCTTGTGTGTGTCTGTCTTTCCCTATGTGCTTGTCTCGGTTCGCGATCGCGATTTCTTTTTGACAGTCGCCACTGTTTAGAGTAGAGTCAATTAATTTAGTTTGGCCCGGATGCCATTGCTTTAGAGTCAAATTTGGCCAGTTTAAGTAGAGTCTTAGCTCGCGTACGCGTTCTTTTTGCAAATCGTTAGCTTATTAGTGTTGCGTAAATGGAGGGAGGATGGGCGAGGTTAGGGTGGGTCTTGAGCAGCCTCCTCCACGTGGTAAGACCTGGGTCGCTAAAACAAATCATCCAGTCCCCCGTAAATTTCTTGATTTGTAAGCCAAATGAAATGGCAATATAAAGATAGAGTCAAAGTTTGCTTTGCAATTTTATATCAATTTCATTCGGGGACTGGACTTGTTCTAGCGAGCGAAACAGCTGCACATATAACAAAATTTTAAGTAATCTGGCCTTTGAAATATTTGCGGCATCGCGTTCCGTAAAATCGAAACCGACAAAAAGTTTTACATTAAAAATGTAAGGTAAAAAGACGTGCGCCAAGTATAAGCAGAACAGTTTTAATTATTAATTAATTCTATCAGCAAGAAAAATATCTGAAATCATGTTTACCGACAAGATGATAGAAAATATAGCAAAAATATCCATTTATATAGTTTTGATAATAAGTTTTGCTAGAGAGAATGTTTCACGTACATAATTATATAATACGTATGTATAAAATCGACTGCGAAAAAAAAGGAAGACACCTTGCTCATTATCGCTTTTATTTCTTTAGCGGCCACAAGATGCACTTTACAATAAATATAAAATATTTTCGGGATGTGCTTTATTTTCAAAAAGTACAAAAATTTCAGGAGAATCCATGCCTCCGCACTTGAGTGCCGTAGACCGAGAGAATCCAAACGACTCGGAGATATGCCACAAGTTTCCACCTAAGTAGAACTTCTCAATTTGGCTCATCGTTCAGTTCATGGTGCCTTACCGGATTAGTAGATCCTGAAAAGCCCGATTACATCCGTCATTTTTTCAAATTTCTACCTCGAACGAGAAACATAGAGATCTTAGAACTGCGCAAACATCGAAATCAGATACGCTCAACGAAGAATCCTCCCGGTTTATGTGTATCAGGCTCGCGTACAGATTCCGACTGCACGAAGTAAATTCTTCCTCAAAAATCATGACCTGTATCAGAAGAACAATATGATCGCGAACAGCGAATCGAACTCCTGGAGAAGAGTTCTAGTAGATGCCCTAAATGCATGGTGCCTACGACGCGACTAGCGATGTAAAGGAGAGAGGCATCAAGGGTGCGGAGAAAGAGAAAAGCCCCGCTAAAATAAATTATCCTTTTTATTCCATCAGCAATTACAACGCTTTCAAGTTCGATCGACAGTTCCGTCGTCCTAAAGTAATTTTCCAGTCATATACCGTCGTAATAATATTCACCTACCGTACAATCTTGTTTCAACAATGACCAGTCGGACTAGTTCCACTACTTCACGATTAATATACTTTCTTCACTAATCGACCTTACAAAACAACGCGTAGAGTATATATATATATATGTAAATATATAACACAAATGATTAAAAAATTTGTTACTCTGCAAGAAAGTAACACAGGCTTATGCATTTGGCAGAATTAGCCATCCTGTTATTTCCAATGACAACAGCAGAATGCTATAATACACGACAAGATAAAAATTTGTTTTGGTTGTTATACCTATTCGATCCGTCGATAATAATTGAATGGGCCATAATTGTACCGCCCGATCAGCCGGGAGATAAATTATAAAATCTTTGGTTTTCGTATATTATACAGTCGGAGAATTACTTGTAGTGGTATTCTTTGTCGTAATAAAAATGTTCTTATGTTCGTGATGCTCGATATAAAGAATCACAAGTTTGTTTCAAGCAGCCCCCTTTGAAATTTCAATGGACTTATTTCAATTTGCTGATGTTTTACAGAAACCGTGAATGACAAATGTGTACGATGCAAAGAAAGGTAACTTTTTAAAGATGAAGAGAATATGAGTATAATTGAGCGTATCATCGTCTGGCATATTTTGTCGATCATCTAACTTCTAATCGTGTATAGCAATTAGTATTAAATCAATCGTTTTATGTTAACAAATGTAAACGAGCATAACATTTCAATATAGTATATGTAACATAGTATTTTAAAAGTATAACAATTGCACAGGTTAACAACCTGCAAAATTAACACCGAATATACGAACTAGCTTCATACCATTATATCGTCCATAATTATTTCTCTTTATATTAATACATAACACGTATGGAAATATCGACTCCTACAGAAACGAAATACGACGTATCGAAATTCGAAACAAAACAACAGAGATCTACGATTTAATAAAGTTTGTCAAGCGCGATAACGAACAAAATTTACGACAGCCATGATTGGCGGTAAATTAGATAGGAATTTGCAATTATGAGATATTAAAAAATAGATGAACAAGGAGCACAAAAATAGTGCAATAGCCCTAATACCAAAAAGGTCCAATGCTGTATAAGGACAACTTTTAATTTATGTCCTCCAGAACTTACCACTGCCTCTGATACCTTTCACTTTCTGCTGTTTCTTCTTTGGATCTGGTGGAACTGGCAGTGCTTCTCTACCAGACTCGCTACCACTGGCACTGGAACTACCCCCAGCCATATCTGCTTCGTGAACTCCGCTACCTCCGGCATGGGCAACCAATGCTTTCTTCATATTTGCAATCTGCGCAAGATTGAGTGTTTCTTTATGGCAAATGTTCATACATCTATAACTATACATCACCTGTAAGAATTAATAAAAAAGCTTACTTCTTTTTGTATTCTCTCTTTGTGCTGAGTGGCTTTCTGTTTCTCCACGTTAGCTCTATTGACTTGTTCCGCTATGCAGGATAGCACAGTATCACAGGCATGAACCCAGGCAGATAAAGTTTCTGCCACTACTCCGGCGTCCCTCGGTCGTACGTCACGACCAAGGCCCGCATAGTCTACTTCTAATTGTGAGTTCTTTTGGTCTAATTTACCGTGTATTATGTCAGCGTATATGGCCTCAATTATCAAGTCTTCTAAATCTCTTACGTTCTTGATGTCTAATTCTTCTAACAAGACCGAATAAGGTATGCATTTTGACTTTGTTGCTAGCGTGACTATGGTCAAGTGTTGAAGTTTCTTCTTTTGGGTGGGCGTAAGTTCAAGAACCTTCTCCGTATTTTGAAGATATTCTTTATAAGTTCCATAAGCGAATAGGTTTAGCGTATTCCAGTATTGTACAAAGGGTCCTTGCTCCAACTCTTTAATATTTGGCATATCCAAGAGTTCCCCAAAGACATTAACACCCGGTGTCTCGACAGCCTGTTTGATGAGCTCTGCAGCAGCTGCACCTTTCGCAGTCTTTGCCAAAAGCACAAACTGCTCTAATGGATTACTGGCAGTCTTTTCAGTGGCATTCGCGCCAGTCATTATGAACCTATCCAACGATTATTCAACAATAGAATATACTCCTCGAAATAGCAAACAATGTGTAAGCTATCGTTTAAACATTCTCAAGTTATATGAAGAGACAGTAGTAGTACTCTCGAAACTCATCGAAGAGGTTAGAATTGAGTCTCAAATTGTTCTCGTTGCACGACGATCGACAATGGAATAATTCGAAAAGCCGAGACACCCACGCTTAATACCAATTACATAATTGACACTTACTGTGAGTGTGGCTCTTGTAGTACTAGATAAAACGTCCTTTTTCCGGAACGAGCCTGAACGAATGCAAAACTGAGCCGACACTACGCATACACAAATATCTCTTGCCAGAGGTAGGTAAGTAAGTTCTCAGCTTCTCAACAAAAGAAACCTTGGCTCCACTTGCAGATACTGTAGTACAAGCACACCACCACCTTCATCGTGAAAGGAACAGGAGAATTGAGCAACGCGAATCCTAATTTACAAAGGATCAATACGTCCTTCGAGAAGATATTCCAATTCTACTAGAAGATCTGACAACATCTTGACTGAATCTGATACTCTAACGAAGTGTTATCCATTCCTGTCGGTTGTTATTAGCGATTGGCTCCGCGAATGGTGCGGAGATCGTGAGTGAGTGTTGTACAACTTGTACACTGTTGTACACGAATCGCCAATGTGTTCGTTTGACAGAAGAGAGAGGGGAACGTGCGTGTTGTTCTCGCGAGTGCTGCGGACCAGCTCGTGCTAATCGCCTTTCCAAATGATCGTGTCGCTTAATGGGAAACCGTGAAATCCTGAGGAGCGCAGTTCCTCAGGACCGAAACTCCTCTCGAGAGTCTCCAGCAACGGATAGTACAAAATGAAGCCTTTAATCGAATTCGAGGAATGCCTGCGAGACACGCCAAAGTTTCGGTGAGAAGATGCACGCACAAGTGCTCGCATGAACTCGCGTGCCAGACAAGAGCCAACACACTACACATACATATTATTTCGCTTTTCCCTTGACACATAGAATATGGCAGGGCAAAATCATACGATAAATCCTATATTGAACATGCATGATAATTATTTATTAAAATAAATAACTCCATAGATTTCGTTTCTTCAACAGATCTTGCATCGAGGAAGTCGAAGGCAACATAGATCAGCTCGAGCAAAAGCTAGACAAGGTATATCCTCCGAAAGTGCAATTTGACTCCTTTAATATTCTTGTCTGTTGCTCGGAAATATGCATGCCACCTACTTTCCAATGACAAGTTCAAATGAAAATGAATCTCTCGCCAGCCTTATAAATCATAATAGAGTTATTCAAAAACGATCTTAAAACGAAATAAAAATTACAATGGATTTTTTAGGAATTCTATAGTTTATATTCATAAAACTCAATTATTTAGTATGGTAATTTTTTATAGGTATTGAAAAACTGTAGTCAAATGATTGATACTGGAAAGCTATTTGTTGGCCACCAAAGGTAAGTAACATGTCCATTAATCCTATACACCAGATCAGAGAGATCATTGTCCCATTAACAAAACAATTTGACCCTATCACCACTGCCAATAAACCAATAGAAATGCCATATCAACCATGAATTAACTAGCTAGCTCTTGAATTAACATTGTAAAAAACTCTATTAGAAAAATGCTAACTATGCTTTATGCTATTTATGGATATTTTCACATAGTAATAATTGGAAACAGGGAGATTCCAAGCGATAGAGAGGTCAGGAAACACATATGAATTACAGCTCTGTTAGGGATGACTCATGCCCAACTACCTCAACACAGGCAGAAATCAAGCTTTAAACCCAGTCTCCACAGCTGCATGCTATGAAATCACGCACCCTTCTTGTTTCAAACTAATACAAAGTTTAATTTTGTATTATTTCTTGTATAAAAAAATAAATTATTCTTCAACCTGCCTTGCACTAATTTCTAGCTACTAATATTCACGAAATAGTTTTATTTTAGCAATTAGAAAACTATAAATGCATTTTGAGGATCCCTAATGAAATAAATACTACATTGTCAAATTGTTAAATTAATGCTCTTTTTATAGCCAATTTGCGAATAGTCTTTGGGAATTATCTCTATACTTCACCGATGATCCAGAGATAATGGCCTTCTTAAACAAAATGATTCATGCTTTACAAGAAATGAATAAGTTTCATACTGTTCTCCTAGATCAAGCATCTAGGACTGTAATCAAGGATCTAAATTCATTCGTCAAAAGGTAAGTTTTGAAAAATTTGTATCTATGTTTTAAATATAGAACACCTGTCACGTAAGACCATGTTATATGATATTTATAATTAATTAACAGCGATATCAAAAGAGTACGAGAAACGAAGCACTATTTCGAGAAGATCTCAGGAGACTTAGATATAGCATTAAACAGAAACTCACAAGTTCCAAAATCTAGACCTGCAGAGTATGAAGAAACCTCCAATATCTTATCAGCTACTCGATCATGTTTCCGCCATACTGCTTTGGATTATATCCATGCACTCACTATGTTACAAGCACGTAAAAGGCATGAGATACTGGGCACACTACTGAATTATATGCATGCTTGCATTACGTATTATCATCAAGGAAGCGATCTTGCCCAAGATTTGGATCCATTCCTCAAGGACCTCAGTGAAAATCTGGTAAAAATGAGAGGAAGCTCATCCAAATTGGAGAAAGAAATGGAAAATCGACATATTTATGTGACGAACAGAGATTTAGTACCATTTCCCACGCCTGGACATCCAAAAATGGAAGGATATCTTTTCAAGAGAACGAGCAATGCATTTAAAACTTGGAACAGAAGGTGGTTTCACTTAAGGGACCACCAATTAGTGTACCGAAAAAGAACCGGCGATAGTGACTATACAATTATGGAAGAAGATCTGAGACTCTGCACTGTAAAACCTGTAGTTGACTGTGATAGAAGAAATTGCTTTGAAGTACTGAGCCCTACGAAGTAAGTACATGCCAGAACTAAATGCTGATCAAACTATGGTTTCAGTCCACCAATGAGTCACACACTGATAATGTTCACAGTCGCCGTACTTGAGTGATATCACCACAGATAACATAGGAACAGGTATATTAGATTGGCAGGTAACTCACAATATAAAATATGTTTCCTCAGGAGTCACATTTTGCAAGCTGACAGCGAAGAAACATATTTGGCATGGGTCACTGCTATGCAACAGGCCATTGGTGCTGCGATTCAAAGAGGCATGGGTACTGGTACTATTACGAGTGTTCACGAGTCCCAATCACACGATAACAGGGGATCAAGCAGACAAATATCAAAGCCGAGATCCAGGTAAATCTCTATCTTTGTCTAATTACACGTTTATGATGTAAGAAACATCTAATGTACGTACAAAGTAATTATCTTTTACTTTCTAGAGTATGGGAACAATTGTTAAAAATTCCTGGTAACGACATCTGCTGTGATTGTGGTGGTGCTAATCCAAGATGGGCTAGTATCAATCTTGGAATAACACTTTGCATAGGTAGAATTTATATTGCTTTTACACGTATGCGAAAAATACGAGGAACTGAAGAAAAAGTTTTTCAGAATGTTCGGGTGTACATCGGAGCCTAGGAGTTCATTACAGTAAAGTCCGATCTTTAACGTTGGACGATTGGGAACCAGAAATATTGAAAGTTATGGCAGAATTGGGAAATACAGTAGTTAACAATGTATACGAAGCTATTCCATTACCATCCGACGTGATTAGAGCTACTCCTAAATGCAACAGGTATCGAAAAAGGCACAATACTATATGTATATTATGTCGAAAAAACATGCTACATAGACTGTTTTGACGTTTCGGTTTTTCCCTACAGCAACATTCGAGAAGCTTGGATACGAACCAAGTACGTAGATCGTAAATTCGTAAAACCTTTAGCTAACATTGCATCTGGGCATTATGCGAATAGCGAACAAATGCGTTTCCGTAAGTGGAGTGTACGCAAGTTACGACGCAGGCCGCGTAGTTGCGACAAATCTGACAGTATTAATCGTAATAAGCCAACAGTCTTGTTATCGGTAAAAGAAGGTAATCATTCCACGAGTTCTGACGACAGCAAGCATACTTCGATCGAGAGTTTAAGCTTTGCCGAGAAAGGGAAGAAAGGAGAGCGGGGCTCTGTAAGTTCCGAGGATAGTACCAATATAGATCTGAAAAATGAATCTACGTTGTATGGTAAAATTTTAACGCGCTCACGTAGCGACATAAACGACAACAGTACTAATTCGAAAAGTGCTACCAGTGGTGGTGAGACATCGGATAATACTAAAAGTGGTACCTATTCTGAACTCGTCGAAGCAGATGACAAGTTGAAGGATTCCGAATCAAAAGGCGATATTGCTACTTCGAGTAGCTCTGAAAGTAACTTATCCTTGCAAAATGAAGTGCCCTTAAATAAAGATTTTAAAGAAACCAAAGAGATTGTGGAAAATAAGAATATCAATCTCGAGAAGCCACAATCTGATATTTTAATGTTTGGATGTGATCTACCAAAACCAGCGATCGACAGTAATTTAGAACTAAGTTCCGATCAAGATTCGACGGCCGGTGAAGATGAGGAGTTTGCCGATGAAGAAGATATTGAAAACTTACATCCGGAAATGTTGCTATATAAAGCTGCAGCTGCGCATAACTTGCCAGTTATGTCTGCAGCTTTAGCAGCTGGTGCTGATAAATTATGGACGAACTTGAGCGACAAGGGTCGCACTGCTTTGCATCAAGCGATTATTAGTGTACGTATTCTGCCTAAGGAAAGAAATACGGATTCTACTGTGTTATAGAATTAATTTGAAGTTTATTTTACACAGGGATCGGTAATGTCCTGCGAATACTTAATCCTAAACGGAGCACGAATCAACTGCCAAGATGCTGATGGCAAAACACCACTTTATCTGGCGACAGAATTAGGTATCCAAACAGAAATTTTTTTTCCTAAACAAAAACAAACATGACTATTATCAGTACTAAACAATTGAAAAATTTAAAGGTCACACTGCCCAGGTGTGCTTACTCTTGAAGCACCGTGCTGATCAGCATATTGAAGATGAGAGTGGAGTGAAACCACTATCAATTGCTGTGCAAGAAGCTAACGCTGACATCGTTACTTTGTACGTACGACTTTATACAAGTTAATTTCTAAAATATCTACCTCATTTTTCTAGATCGTTCTAAAGTATAATATCGCGTATGGATCTTTCAGATTACGACTTGGTTTACTAAACGAAGAAATGAAGGACTCTGATATCGGCATTAGTGGCGATGAAACATTCAACGATGTTGTTCGAGATTTTAGTCACTTAGCTTGTTCGCATCCCGAACGCTTGCAGCGACGAAACGATAATGCGTCACAACCACCCGAATGAGGTTTAAGGATTCCCAAGATTCGACTGTTTTACAAGAGAGTCATGGGTCACTCAAAAAAAAAGAGGAAAGAGAGTCCAGCGTGAACTTCGTCTTTCGACTTCTGCAGGGTAACGAAAATGTTTTAAGAATAATCTTAGACAGGCATCACAAATAGGAGATTCTAAGGGGTTAACGCCTATGAAAAAAAAAACGTACGAATAAGAGGAAGCCCAGACGCTTATAATTCCCTTTGTACTTGGTACATCCAACGTGTACAGATCAATAAACATTCGTTGCGTTTCTGAATTTCTACCAAAACAGACTTAAAATCTGATCGCAAGCTGCGACATAAGCAAACGTAAAAATACATATTCTTGTTATTATAGGCTTCCAAGACAGTAGTACTCCTAACATTTTACCTACCAATCGTAGATAAATTTACTATACAATAGCTTTATATACATTCATGGCAAATATATATATCCTTAATTCTGAGCAAACGTTTCTGGACGAACTCCATGTTTCGTTTTGATCCTTCTTACTATGAAACGCTGTAAAAAGTCCGCCAATAGTGCTAATAGATCTCCGGTAGGTAAACTGTTAGTATTCTACTATCAGCTTAAAAATTATAAGAGACGCATACAAAAATGAGCACATTTTTGTATCACGAAAAAAAAACGATATCGATATCGTAAAATTGCAAAAAAAAAGAAAACGTCTCCGTTGGCTCTTCTGTGTGTTATTAAATCTTTTTGCGTGTGCGACTTCACTAACAATTGTAAAGTATTACAATCGGCGTGCAGTGTCCATTGAATCTCGAAAAGCCGAACCGCAAAGGATATCGTAAATGATTAGTGGTGAATTTACATGACACGGGTAAAGAAATACGTTACCCACAATGCTTTAGGTATCATACTGTATCCTAGTGTATACGCAGCACGATTTTTATACACGTGCCTATGTTTTTATATACTTAATGTTCTCGGTGTATGTTTAATTGGCATATGCTAAAAAAAGAAATACTTTCGAATACTAGACGGACAGTATTCGAATATCAAGTTCTCCAGCTGACCGACCTATAAAGGGCCTGTTATACCGTAGATACATTTATGTAGATTGTTGAAAACCGTGTAATTTTCGAGTTAGCCGTACGCATCCTCCCCGATAGCTCTTAACATTGTTCTATGGTGGTAGTTGTTGATTTTCAACTATATAATATATATATATGTATAGTTAAAGCCAGATTCACAATTTGTTGCCAAAAAGAAAGAAATTTAAGCATTTGTACATAAGAATCCTGATGATCTGACGATTAGCGAAAAAGAAAAAATGAGGAAAAGTATTTTTTAACGGGATAGTCTTTCGTTACGGAAATGATTTCGAGCTAGTTGTGCAAGTGCATATGTTGGGCGAACACAAGGATCCTGTGTTTACATTTTTATGCGTAGTTTTCGTTAAAACGCACCATTCGTATAGGACATAATTTGACGCTCAGAAATTGCTGACATAGTCACATGTCAGACTCGATGAATTTGAATTTTTGCTGTTTTTTTTTTTTATACCACTTAACTCGAGAAGGTTGTCGTAATTCAATCTGGCTCGGAATATTCGTACAACGAACGACTCATGCTGTATTTAGAAGTATTTTAATGCAACGATGTAGTAATCGGATTCTAATGTAGTCTCTTGCAAGCTCTTGATATACCCCATGTTTCTCCCTCACAAAAAAAGTACGGTGTCTCTCGTAATAATACGGAATCTAACTTTAGAAATTCGACTTGTGTCAATGATTGTTATATTAGATTATATTATTTACTATTCGTCTAGAGGCTTTATTGATAGTTGCGACTTTAAGGTACAAAACTTGCCGATTTAACTGTGTTTCGTGACGTATATAGTTACTGTCAATTATATCGTGCATCCTGTACGCGTCGCACCTCCGACGTCTATTCCAAAATTTGATATTATATTTTTTATACGATTTATTTCGACGGTATTCCATCACTGTTTTTAATTCGTAAGTCACGCGATGATGCGTTATTTGGTGCCTGCGTAAACGAACACAGGAATCAATATACTACTGTTATTTAATACGTTTTACGATTAAATGTCACACGATTTTTACTTCGGTAATTGTATCACTTGTCATTATCCTCACAATCGCGGAATTTTTCATAATTTGCAAGTATTTTTCCCCCCTCCTGTGCGTCTCTGATGGTGATTTGTTTGTGCGAAACTCACGCGTTGTAAATAATAATGCCAAATTATAACGGCGTAGTGTTTTAAATCTCCGAGCCGTCACTATCAGATCAGTACTTGTATTTTGTACTTACAATTTGCTTTTATACGTCACTTTTACTCGACAGTTTCTGTCGATATGTGTTTCGTGTGCATGCGCGCCGTGAACCATTGTTAAATTGAGTCACAGCTTCGAAGGAATGCAATGTGACGACTCATATAGTTTGTACAACGATTTACATTTACGGTCAGTGACTGCTGAGTACAACTGTCTTCCACGATCAGCGACACGATTTATTTGTGATTTAACAGATTAACGCTGGTATGTATCGGTGATGCGAAAGAACTTGGCCAATCGAATGGAGTGCGGGCACGAGAACGATCAAAAAGTGAAATAATTCAGATTATTACTCAGTTATTATACACATTCCACGCGTTCCCTTTAAATATCATGAAACTTAGTACATCTATTCGATTTGTGTCGTGTGAGCTCTTTCGCAACCCATGGTTTTGAGCCGATAAATTCAGTTGAAGACAGTGAAATGACGTAGGACTACGTTGCTGGTACTCAACTAAAGATATTAAAGTAACGTAGAACTACGTTACCGATTGCGAAAGTACTAAGAACTGATTTTCCAATCTCGTATCGCGATTCAACCGAATAGAATGAACAATACTGTTATATTGTAATATTGTTACGATATGGTTCCACATTCAAAGTCTGCATGGCGCGCTAATTGCAATCTTGCTGCTTCTTAGCAAATCTTTACCTGAATATTGCGAGCCAGCGAATAGCCTAACGCATATGGCAAATGTGACTAATAGTGTTTGAGCGTTATAACCGATAGTTATTAACGCGACAAACACCACCAACTACTGCCTGCTCGCGCGTACTATTGCTGATGAGATGAAACCACCAGAGATCTAAAGACGTTGAATTCGAATCAAGAGCGAATTTCTGTTACTGATTTATTCTGTTATAAATATAAGCCTAATATTACTCGATGTATCATATTGTATACAAACTATGCCACGAAGAAAATGATCCTGCAAATCTCTCTTTGCTACTCTTTAACTTTTAACTCGACTATGTCCCCTTCTCCCTGTACCCTTCTCTCTGGCCACCATAATCTAATCGTTGATTTGCATCATCGTTTGATTTGCTCCGACCTACGGGACATAAAACTCGAACGGTCGTGTTTACGCGACCAGGATGATTCTCGGATTGAGCCGATCAATTTAACGAGCAGATGTAAACAAGCCCTTCTACAAAACAGGCTTGTGGGCAGATTTCGCAAGAGACAGTTTATCAGAAAACTGTGTCGTGATGCGGCTGTAACTTGAGAATAGTGAATCGCCAGTTTATCTTGAGAAACGCAACATGCACTGGCCACGCACAATTTCAGTTTTGCTCTTTTTAGTTTGCGTAAATTAATACAAACGGGTCAATATCCCATCGGCGTAATTAATCACTCGTGTACACTCGTAGAGAAATACAACCGAACGCGTCTATATTGCTTGCTTCGCTATCGAGTTCTGCCAATTCTTCCATCGAGATAAATTAATTTTTCCTAACGCCGATTGATATGTATTCGTTCGTTCTACGAACTTTTATAGTTACGCGCAAAGAAGAATGAATTATTCTCCAGATAGAGCAGTCTAGATGTTACGCGTATACCACGATAGATTTGCCAAGGAGTATGCACGCATCAGGAAATGCTTATCGGAAGTCATCCATTACTCTGAAGGGAAGAAGAATTGATTCGCGAGCGACTGTTTGTACAGAAGAAAAGAGACTCCTTCAGCCTCCCGTATGTCTTGATTGGCTTACAAAAGAGAAAAAGATCAGGCAACGTTACGCAGAAATTGCGGATTGGTCGAGAGACTGAGTTCTTGATAAGCGAACATCGAGAACCATTGGTCGGGCGTGCAATTATCGGCATAAGATAAGAATAACAATAAATAAAAGTCGCATCGATCATTGCTACTACAATGTTCGCGAGCTACGCTAATCTCCGCCATTCATCCGTTCCGAGTAGATACACTCCTTTTCTTGTTTTTCTCCGCGTTTCTCCTATCGCCCCTGTGAGCGCAGCTGTATCTACTACAGTTCGAGCTACAGAAAAAGAACTTTGCAGACTTTCGACTTCGTTGAACTTAACTTTCGGCCGGAACGAGTGGCCGTTCGGAAGTATAAAACTCTATGAATTTAATGAAGATGTTTGTCACGCTAAACGTTACCACGACGTTGATTGGTTTGCGGATGGCCTCAGCTCGTAGTACTCCATTAGAGAGCCGGCTTATAATAACTGATTCTATCTATCTGCAAGCTCGCCGCGGCGGCAGGCAGTCTACGACGCCTAGAGCAGCTCCTATTTCGAATGATTACGCTCGCGAGGTTGCGTACATGTCATTCCAAGCACAGCCAGCTGCACTGATTCTACTGACAGATACGAACGAGCACCGTCGTGGAAATTAATCCCTCTTCCCCTGTGATCGTTCGAAATCCTCGGTAGATCCGAGAAAAATAAATAATATCCAAAGATTCTGTTTTCACCCTCCCAACAATGTAGTCGAAAGATCAAGGAGTATACCCTAAGGATAAAAGGAATGAATATTTCCAAGTAGAAGAATATTTCAATAGTGTTGAGACAATGGAACCGAAGGGGATGATGTGCAAGGAAGAGAATGTAGACCGATGCGATCAAACCCTCAAGAATCTATTGTGCAATTCCGAGCGAAGACCTCGGAGTCACTTCATTATGGTTATTGTAAATTCGATCTGCCCTCCTGGGTCGTAAGTACGCAAGGGTAAAGTATACGTCGAGGAGAGCCATCACGCCGCATCGGGTCCCGCCGCGCTGGTAGAAACCGATGGCAATCTTCAATTTTGAACGGCAGCAATACAATTACGCCTCTTGGCGAAGCTTCCTGATGGTCTGCTATTGCAACTTAATTTTTATGACTAGGAATTCAAGATGAATTACGATGCTCGTAAAGCCGCGAGCCATCCTTTCTGTTGGAGGTTAGACTATAAATGAAGTTAATGTGCAAAAAAGCTAGGTCCCTCGTATCCTTTAGTGCCGCTATCGACTTTGACTTACTGGACTCGTTCTAAAACCGATTAGCGGACTTAACGACGAACGGTCCGGTGTTAAAAAATGTTAAGTGCAAGGAACTCAGGGTCGAAGAGAGGAAAACAGAGACAAAACATTTTGAGAGACCCTAATGTCCACCGCTACTACACAGTAGTTTCGAGAGAAGCAGAGGTCCGTCAAAGTCGCAAGGTCCGTGATCTCGCGAGGGAGTTTTCGGCGGAAGAAGAACACTCAAAAGTGGGCGTCAAAATATATTTATATACATCGATGAGGTGCCCGATGTAATGCCAAGTGCGTAGATATCTGTCCCGCTGCGTAGAAGATTAGAATGAAGCGTGAAGTCCGACGTCTGGTCGATCGACGAAATTAGTATCGCTTACTCGCGCGACTAATCATCGTGTCTGCCGCCTTACGAAACCGCCACAGTCGTCTTTCTTGTCGTTTCCTCGCAAAAGACCCTCGATGAGAAAACAAAGTTTGGTTTTGCCGAGACAGTATCATCGCCGCGTCGCTCTGCGCGTGAGGATAAATCGAGGAAGGGTAGCTACCGCGAAGAACTACACGTTCGACTTTCGTTCCCCAAAGCCACCCCTCGAATAAATTCGATTCACGTTTACGAGGCGAACGACGCAAAAGAGAAAAGCGGGGGGAAAGGGAAGAAGCGAACAGATTTACAACATCCAGAATCCCCGGACGGCACCGTCTTATGAAACTATTTTTAGGTGTTTTTAGGGCTCCTCGAATTTAGGCCAGGTTTCGGAGAAATCGGAGGGGAAGGGACGCTCCGGTAAAAATCGGAAACGATCTGGCCCGCGTGACGAAAAATTTCATCTATAATATGCGCTTAGCTGGTGCAATAATCCCTTCAGGTAGTGGATCACTATTTCCGCTGCATACTTCGCGTCGTCACTACGCGACAGATTCGATCTAGTAATAATTTGCGCTCCCGAGCCGTTAACCCAATCGGCATCGATTGATTCCCATTAAAATCATTCATAGTGATCTCCGCATACCGAGCATTCCACGTGCGAACATCTGTTGCCAATCTGGCTGATATCAGTCGGGCGCATCGCTACCCAAAGTGAAATCGCCATCAATTTGTCGCAAAAAAATTAATAGAGTCTGCTCTTTACTTGGGGCGAATTGACCCTCGCGATTGAGTGGAAAACGCGTTCGCCAACGGCAGCCACTGCTCGTTGAATCGCGAGTTGCACCTCTTGTCGGATCTACCGATCCACAGAAGAAATAAATAAACAGAGGATAAACAAGCGATATATACGCGTAGCGAAGGAAAAAAATAGAAGGGCAAGAAGTAAACAAAGAAAATAGATCAAGATATATTACTCTCGTAAAATAGAACTTAAATCTAATTCGTTGTTTACCTCGGTATTATTTTTAAGCGAGCCTCACGTGAGTTTACGATAAGCAACTATTTAAAGAAAAAAATAATAAAGAAAAGTGTCGGAGGGAAAAAAAAATACGTGGAGAACGGATCATGAGATTTATTTGTGAATAATATGCATAATCCGTCGCAGACGTCTGCTAGCGTTGAATTGGCAAGTGGAGTAAGTGTGGTAAGTGGTAAAGAGAGCACACGTGACGCTGGTTCTCTTATTTGCGTGGGGGTAGAAAACGGCAGCGAGAAGAATTCGACGTAGTAACCTGCCCCCTTTTAACGGTAATGCGCGCCACCAATTCCACGAGTCCACCTGTTCGAGATTACGTCATTATCTTTCTGAGGCCAGTAACTGACTGGAAAATCGATCCTCAGCATCGGATCCGCAAACACCTGTACTGCGGCTTCGTTCCCGATTCCGGTGCGATCAATCGATACCCAGTATTAATTTATTGCGCGCTTGCAAAGCCGCAATTTGGTTTCGGGCCACGTGAACGCCCGTGGGAAACTGACGATGCTTTCTAGAGTACACTGGTTTATTACGCGGCGAGTGTCGTCATACTTTTTCAGCCGATAACGATTTATGACTCATTCAACTTGGATTCGAATTCTCAACATTAAAGGTACTCGAGATTCAAATGAAATAATTATTCTTCCGACTATTTTTATGAGAGGTGTCATAGAAACGCCAAGAAAAATATGACAAGGTCTACCGTCAAGAGAAAAATAAAGCGACAATTCGATGTTATTGGTACTCTATTAGTCGCGAGTAACCGATTGGGTCAGCATGACGTTTCCGGCACCTGATGCGCAGCAGTGCAGTCGACGTATTATGCATCGCAACTACGGTAAACAAATTCCAGACTCGTTTAGCCGGTTGACGATTGATTGGAGCAAAATCTACCCTTCCCATGAGAGGAGTTGAGAGTCTTACGTTTGACGATTATCCCGAAAAGAAGAAGCGTAAGAAACGGTGATATCTGCTCTCTCAGCGCAAGTTACATCAGCTACAAATCTTGCCAGACTTCGAATGCGACGGTCTCATCGAGCAAAGCCTATTTTCACCAGGTCCTCTCTAATCGTAGAATCCGCAAAGACCGGATGCTGCGAGGACGTCGACACCCTGTCCCCGAGATGTTTGGCTTGGACACTGGGCTCCGAGTTTTTCAGGCTCTCGGCCAACTACTAGTTCATCATTCTAGATTTTGCAGCCAATAACATCGTTGGTGTTAGTCTCCTGTTGGATAGGCGCATCTGCCAACAGTCGCGTGCATGAAAGATGCACGTTTCGAGAGAAGCAAATTGAGACTGTTGCGGTTTAACCAACGGTATCGAGTGAGAAGCAACAGAAAAAGCGAGAAGTTTGCCATTTCAGGGATCATTACGAAAAACTGCACGAAAGGTGCAATGTACCTCTGTAACTTCCTCCTAAGAAATATCAAATGACACGGTTTGTCATTTAGCAGGTTTGTAAAAGGAAAAACAAGATAGAGGGCTCAATTGCATACGATGACTAGATCCAATGACACTTTTCAACGTGAGATCTGAATGGCGTGGCTACGCTGCTTGGTAGTAAAACGATTAACCGTAGAATAAGGACGAGCAACGATCAAGAAACTACAACTACCAAGAAGAGAATCTATCTCTCTTTGAAAGACTGGCGACAGGTGGTGCCGGAAACGGAGACCACCATGCTCCAAACCGCCGGAGAATCGCGAAGATGAGACATGATAGTAATAATTCGGCAGGAAAGTACGGCGATGCCATCCAAGAGTCGGCGGATGGTGTCCTTTACAACAACGACGGTGGCAAGTGTCTGTCTTCGAGGCGATTTGTGTGTCTAGACGCGTACCCGCGAGCGCGTCGTGCAGCGTCGCGACGACGTCCCTCGAACTTCCCTCTCCTCCTATGTTGATTCAGCGTAACCGATTTAGACTAACCCACGCGATGGACACACTTATCCTGTCTTCTTGTTCGCCAATATACATAAATTTCACGGACAGACGAAACAACCCTGCGGCCAGATTCGATAGTCTCCTCCGATCTTACCGATCCACGGAAGAGGAGCACAAGACGAGGAAACGAGGAAAAGAGGAAAAGCCTGCCGGGAGAGATGGAGAGAGAGAGAGAGAGAGTTTGACAGTACAAGTTCGTATTACTCCAGGTACACACAATGTACTGTACAGTTCAATGTTATTGCTACCGTAAAATTCGATACCTATCTTTTTGTCAAATTAGCAAAAAATTCTTTGGTCTATTATGAACTATGTTTTTCGCGAAATGAAAAAGATTGGAAAACGTACTTATGTGAAAACATAATAAAAACTGTGCGTATGAGACGATTTTGCAATCCATACCTCCCACAGACCGAAGCTGAGTCTCAAGCACTTAATCCTCATTCAATGATGAAATGAAAAGTAACATATTCGGGCACATGAGGTTTGCGCAGCAATAAATAAGCTGTATGTATACCGCACGGGCGAGAGAAGTTGAGCCACCCAGAAGGTGGTAGTAGCCGGGGGAAAAATATTGCACCGATCAAGCTGGCGCCGAGGGCAACGATACGCAAGAAAGACGAAAAAGTACGTCCGCGATTATATTATTTCGAGAGTGCGAGTCGCTTATATATAAAAAAAAGGACAAAGGTAAAGAAAGATCACGGAGATCTTACGGGGGAAGGCAACGTCGACAGCTTTAGGATTGGCGAGTGCCGCGAAAAGGTGTCGGTCGGCTCCCTCGTCGACTACCGATCACCCACAGGCGTCGTCGTCTTTACTTGGTTCGCGTCGCCTTTACTCACGGAGGCGCCGGCGTCTCCGACTGGCTGGGTAAATACGCGTAAATTCAACGGCGATAGTTAGTGGATCCAGTCCGCAGCGGCATCAAACGCCTTTCGGCTTTTACTTTGTAACGCACCAAGACACAGACACGCATAAATACACCTACTATCTCCACCTTAAGCACGAGCGAGTAAACCGTCGCGAGTAAGTGTCACCTTACATTTCATGTTTTTTGTTTTGAGAAAGCCTGGCGCCGTCTCTAAAGCTCGCGTGATCCCCGCGAATCTAGCTCCGATACCACGGCTTAATGATAATTATTGTTTTGGCACCAAACGGATCGCGCAACACAGACGAACTAAAGTCGACCAACTAGCAGAATTCGATTCAAGTTCCTTTACTTAATTTGGTATCCAATAAACGCGGTTCCGCAATTGTACAGCAAGTCATTCAATTTAACTTAGAATTTATTGAAAAAGCAATAAAGTGAAATAGGAATCGAGTGAACAAGAAGATCCGAAGGAACGCAATCATAAATTTATATACTGCCACTAAGAACTCCCTGTGTCAGCAACCAACTACAATGCATTCGGGGACATTCGTCTAGATTAGCAGGGGGTCCCAGTGATGGGGTGGCACTGGGTTAGCACACGTGCCATGACTACCGCGATAAAACTATAGTACATACTGCCATCGTATCTGAAGAAGCCATTTCGCCAAGATAAAGATTTACAAAAGCGATCTGATAGTCATGAAGAATAAACGACTTGGAATGCTTAACTATGGTTTGGGATTCCTTCGAGTTCATAAACAGGTCTATACAAGCAATGTTTCCTTTTCTTTCAAGGCATCAGTATGATTCGAGAAACTTCTTTGTACTTCCCAGAGTTCTGAGCATTCGAGAATCTAGTGAGATGCATCTGGTCTAGTTGTGAGAGAATCGAATACTCGAGAGACTACGTAGTCTGGACGGTGCCAGGGTAACCCACCGCGAATAGAAAGACGGGTCGCCGCCGCGTCGGACGCAGACGTACCGGTAGCAAAAACACGCTGTCCAAGAGATGGGTGACGAACGTCGCGAATAAGACTACGTCGAAAGCCAAGAACCGTGGGACGCACCTGTGCGGCGACCCGACGTCCCATCACGGACGCAAATAAACGGCGTCGCGCCGTCTGCCGCGCGACCGACACTTTACTCTCGACCCAATGGCCAAAGGCGAGTAGTCTTGGTCCCATCCTTGGGATTCTACATTGCTAAACTTGCTTCATCAGAAACGCATCTTTGACATTATCCTTTCCATGGACTATACTTTTAACGATCCTCGAAATAACTAAATACACTCTCACGCCACTCGGCTCGAATAATGCCGGCTCGCGACAACGTGATGCACCGAAGAAATTCAATAAGAAGTTTTCGGCGTATTCACTTTCGGCTGACACTGGCAATAAGCGGAATTTGACTGGTACAACGGATCCCGCGAATGGATCAGCATTATTGAATTAAGTGCACGGAAAGCATTTCCAAATTCTCCGCTGGCGTTGGCGACCTGACTGAATGACCCACGCGACTTGCATCAGCCAAGGATTCGCCTTTGATTCTACGCCTTCGAATTCTGACTGGCCGAATCGTTGTCCGATAATGAAGAACGCGAAAGTCAAACGAAATATGTAGAAAGAATGAGATATCGTAAGTGTTGTACATGGTGTCCGCAATGTAAAGAAGAGGAAAAGAAGAGAGGCGATAAGTACATTAATTCGGTGAAACCATTATCGCAGCGAAGACTAAAGGAGGGAGAAAGTAGAGAGGAAGTGCGTAGATCAGTACGATTATGACGCATAATAATTATTGTAAACTGCCAATCTTTCAAGTGGCGGCACTTATCGGTCCAGTAATTTATTAGGGCTAGAAGTGCGCTTTTTCAAAAACGCGTCGCACGCGGCGAAGACAACGGTGACCCGACGTCTAATTAATGTCCGCTTGTCGGAATTCATCACTCGTTATCTGACCGATACCGAACGGAGACCGGCTTGTGCGTAGTTCCATCGACTTCTTTAACTCCTTTTTTTTTTCGTGGAAGCGGCATACGTCGGTGGGAGCGTTGCGCGTCAAACGATCCTCGGGAAATTGGTGGAAGCGGTACGTTTGTACTCGCGTTACACGCGCCTTAAAATCGGTCCGTGAATACGCACTACCGTACCATACCTGCTGATTATGTATTTGGGTGGTCTAGGCGCTAAGAGCGACCGAACTTTTCCTGAATGAACCGAACTCACAGAAGAGAATGCTTCTAACTGCATCAGCCTTTCTTGGAAGTCGTGCTCCTCTGAAAGAAAGCCACCCCCGAACTGGAACTGGAAGGTTCATTCTACGACGGATTTCATTCAAGAGCACCAAGATTGATCTTTCTTACGTCCCGTAACTTTTCCACTGTGTGAAGTGAAAATTTGAATCACCTTCTTATCGACGTACGACTATTAATCATTGTGCGAAAAGTTAAAAGGAAAACGATCCACTTTGAAAAATTCATTCTTTTACTTTCTGCTCACAACTATTTTGTAGAATGAAAGAATAAGTTATAGAATGAAAGCGGCGGATATACGAGGTGAAGACGAATTAGTAGCCTAGAAAATATAATTGTCGTATTGCGTAACTCATGGCGGCACAAGCTACAGCTGACCGCCAAGAAAATCGAAAACACGGGGCAGCTTCCTGTCTTCTCGGAAAATCGTCTGGCGGTCGGTATTTGCGGAGAACACGAACCCGTGCTAACTAATTCTACAGTCGCGCTTTACACTCAAATTTTTCCGAGTCCTTCCGAGAAAGACCATAGTTTTCTGTACAACAAGAATGCCCTGCATCGTTCCACGATTGCATTCTTTTGCCCCAAGTAATACTGCCAACACTATATTCGTTAACTTTTTGTGCACGTGTTAACGAGTGTTAATAAAATACACCAAACTGTCCAAGTATATAATACCCCTTGATGCCTTTCATTCATTAATTTTGTGTTTTAAAATATTAGTAAAAATTACTTTATAATTGAGAGAACCAGTTAACAAATGGCCCGTCATGGTAAAAATAATCGCGAATTTATAAGGTCGCGAGGATCGCGAGCGACAATTTATAGTGACGTTAAAAAACCTTTATTCCTCCCTTGACCCGCTTTCTTGACCTAACCCGACCACCCGGCAGAATGACGAAGAGTTCCACCTAATCGTGCAGAGATCACTCGGGCAGCTCTTCTTCGAGGAATTCTTTTAGTCTTCGCCCCGAGCGCTGACGTCAGTAAGGTCCTACAATAACTAGCAGGCAGGGCCAGCATTGAAATTCTCGTTAAAGAGATCCTCTACGCTACGTGATCACTGTCACGAACAGGCCGATCTCCTTCTCTAGAAATATGTACATCTCCGAGAATCTTCCGAAACCATCTACGCAAATGTATTACACGAGCAGACCACGAGAAAAGCAACCTGTTCGCGAGAAAGTTTTGCCATGGAGTTTCCAAGAAACTCGAATTGAACGTAGACACTGAAAAGATGAAGATCGATTGTCACCATTCATGAGATTCTTTGGAAGTCAATAAGGAAAGCACCATTCGATATTCATGCTTAAGCCCCTTTGATGCAATTATATCTCATTTAAGCGATATAAATTCCAAAACGAATCACACGGCCCGATTACGTGGCCGGTGGTACGAATTCACCCGATTTATTTCTCGGAAGCGTCAGAAGTCCCCGGATTGGCGGGAGTATCAAGATCGCACGGATGGAACTTGACGAGCATACGTACCACGGATATTCTACGCAATAGTACATAGTTCGAGCACGTGTTCATAGAAGACAAAAATACGGTGGAAAGAGGGAAAGGAGAGCCTGCGAAAACCCAGCACGTGACACTTTAGCCACGATCTGACAAACAATGAGATAATTACGAGAAAAGCATACGACAAACGATCCTCAATCAGAGAAAACATTGCGTAGGCACTACGGCAACAAAAACAAACGATAGTCTGGTTTCTATCAAGCCATAATAACGTCATAGATCTTATGCGAAGTTAGGAATCTTTTTCCTGTCGTCAACAGGAAATCACGATCAGAGCAAATGTTATGCGTCATTGGAATGATCACGTACGATATTACCGGAGTTGCACCCTTATAATGGCATTGCCTCAAAACGATTACGAGCCCGTGAAGACCGTAGTTCGGGCTCTGCATGTGACTATAGAAGCGTGAAGTAACCGAGATTAACTCGCGCGCATCCAGCACCGTGACATAACATTGTTAAACTCATTTTGACAACCGACACGTCCTGACCACACACGGAGTGACAATGGACTATGGAAAATTTTGGAAACGACACACGTAATAGTAAAGTAAGGCCGAGCGATAAGCAAACTCTAATTGCTGAGATTTTTAATGAACAATTAAAATTAATATTAGAGGACTTTCCTAATTAATTTACAGATATTATTTTAATCTAAAATAAGAACATTGTAATAGAATTTACTATTATATTTATTAGCTTGTTTTGAGTTAGCCCTGAGTTTCTTAAAGAAGTTCCTGTGCGGAAGTAGAATGACGCAATTTGAAACATAGAGTTGATCATCGGCCACGTGCTTCATCTCGGTCCTAGGTGTTTCTCTTTCTCTCTCGCACCACACTATGCGGCTTAGGAGTGACTTCTCACTTATCCCCGCCTTTTTCAGCCTTTCCCACCGCTGACCATCATTCTTCCAAGAAACAAGTGCGCTATTCTTGACTTAGGAATTTTTCAAACTAAACGCGAAGTTCACACGACCATCGTCGCGGACAATCACCTTAGACAAGCTTTCTTGCGAAGATTACAATACGTAAGTGAAACGTAAGATCAATTCACTTAGAATTGCTTGTAAATTCGACGAAAATGAAAATCTAAATTTCGAATTTTGTTGGATCGAGATTTATTCGGTGGTAAATGTGTGTTCCAAGAAAGTTTCTTCGATCGAGGGCTCATTACTCCCATTGATATCGCGATCGGTAGGAGAAATCGAGCCACTTACCACTGATCTCACGTAGTAAGTTCACGCGAAATCGACGCCACGATCAAGAACCAACCAAGTCAATGCGACAGATACATACATCTTGCCGTGGTACATGAGGCGACCCAACGTCATATAGAAGAACGAATCTGATTGGCCAAGGAGCTGACGGGCCCCTGTCATGCCTCTGCATTCTGATTCACGTGCGGTTTATCTGTCATCCGAATAAAATGCCCCTGAACGACTGAGGACTCCTGACTTGGTCCAGATGCAACCGACTATTATTCCTACGTTCACCTACTCCAACCACGACTTCGATAGATATCACTAATTAATCAATATATTTCTTCGGCCGTGAAATCTACACCCGCCTTCTAAGGTGAAGTACCAGTCGATCAATTTCAGGCACGATTACGCGCTCTTTCTCGGATTACGATCCCACGAATGGTAACATCGATACCGAAGTAGGAAAACAACCCGATGAAACTAACGAAGTAAATTTGGATGCTCTTCTTTCTGCAGTCGCAAAACCGTGCGAGTGTTATTCTATGGGTAAACGAAGTTCATTGAGAACTCGATAAAGGGGTCTTATTTTCGGAGCGCGCGCGCGCTGATATACCAAAAACAGTGCAAAAAAAGGCTAAAAGCGATACGCAGATAACAGTTTCCCGCGACAATTGATGGGTCAAATCGATTGGAGAATGTTATGTCAAATGCAAAGGGGAATGACGCAAGAATTAATATCAAAGTAAGCTCTGTGCCCATTCCAATTGATTTGGAACCTCGTTACTATTCTTTTATCCTTTCCGACGACGAAACAAGGTCATTATTATTAGTGATATGTGCATCTGAAGGCACACCTGACCTAGTTCTTCCAGATCAAATTGATCAAAGAGTGGCAGCGAGCGCGCGACACTGGCCAGCCACGCGTTTCTCAGGTCCGCCGCTATGCAATGAGCAAAAGCGGGGTTCGAAAGTCATAAACCTTATGTCGGACCGGTGGTTCGTCTGGTACTGCCGGTTTAGTGCCCATCAGAGGCCGGAAATTTAGTAGACTATTTACGATCGACACGTAAAAACCAGATTGGCTTTGGAATAAATGGACTTCTTCTCTGTCGGGGACCCCTAACCGCGTGGAGCGGCATTTATGAGGTCCAGACTTTACTGTGTTCTACGTATACACACGAAACCCGAAAGTCGAAAGACATTTCGCATCGCTCGCACCCGAAGCGATTATCAACTGCGCTTCTTTAATAAAGTCGCATAATATGTACCGCGTGACCCAATGTCACATTATGTGCCTCGATAATTCGACACGATGCGCTCGTTAAAACAATCCTGCACCGGATGGCCAGAAGCTCGAATGTACCTTTTACAATCTCCGGACTCATTCAACTTTCTAATTTTTCCACAAATATCACGCGAACGATAATCTTCACCTGGACTAGATTGGTAAACGTGACAATATTGAAACGGTAAATAACATTACAGTTTACGAATAAGGAATGCCAAGGTAGAAAAGACGAAAACAGATGCAGAGGAATTAGCGAAGAAACATTGCGTTCCGTGAATTAGTTTGACGATTCGGACAAGATTCTGACAAATGAAACAGGTATCGCATGGAGCAATGAACATAAGACTAAATCTACCTGAAATTCAACTTATCCCACCTTTTGTCGTCGGAGTCACCGTAAAACTGTTTTTCACAGGGAAATAGGAGGAAGCATAATATTTTCGCGCAGTGGAATTTCTTGCTATGTCTCGAATCTCACGGCGTCGACAAAATACGATCGCAATAACTGCGTTCGATAGATTTCTCGTACGCACTGACACAACAAATATTTCGTAATACACGATTATCACAAACGTCGGAACGCAGAAAACGTAAACGGGTACCGATTCATAAATTCAAGTGAAAAACAGAATGTTAACCGCGGTACACTGGTAAATCAAAGCCGCAGCTACGAAGTTCGCGATAAAGTCTTCCGATAGCGTATCCCGATGGAGTCATTGAAAGACAATATTTCCAAAAATCAGACTGCTTTACATAGAGAGAGACTCTCTGTATTGCGAGTCACGTTGAGAGTTTTCGATTGAAAAATGATCCTTTTAGTCACGAGCAATCGGGGGTTCGATGGAAGAAACCGCCGCAAATACCGAGGATTACTTAGAATCATTATAACTAAATAACTGTTGTTCTTATTCCTACAAGTTCCGATCTGCCTTCTTCTTCCTTCTCGCACACTATTCTTTCTCTCTTTCTCCTTCTTTCTCGGGGAGACACTCTCCCTCTTGCGCCCCACCCACGCTCTACCAGCAGCTAGCTCAGCCTATATAAACCCCCGACGACTCGAAAGCATCCTCACTCTATACGAGACGACAGTCTATGTATAAAGTCAGACTACCGCAACACACGCATACATACAAGCGTACCGATTACTTTGTGAACCTGAAGCGCGCGTGGATCCGTTTGAATTGACCCGCTTACTGCGCTACCGGCAACCGGCAGACACCCTCTAAAGCTCGAGGATCGTCGAGGGAGGTTCGCACCGAACGACTCCAATTCCAGTTTGACAAAAAATATTTCGCGAGCTTTGTAGCTCTTGTTTTCGATAGAGCAGGGAGTCGAATTCGAAAGAAAAGTGAAGAGGGAAAAGTGAAGATAGAAGTAGAAGAAGAGGAAAGAGGATCTTCGGAATAATAATAGTCGTTCGCGGTATCGAGAAGACCGAAAATCCTCCTGCAGTGACTTTTGCGATTCCGATAATCGCGGATTAGTAAATGGCTTTGTTTGTCAACTTGCACCAACCACGAGAGAAAATGAAAATTCTCTTGATAGTGACTATACTTGCGGTATTCTGTACCGTAAATATAAATTGTGCGGCAATCAAGTCTGAGGTGAGCCAATTTTGACTATTCTATATTAATTTTATATTGTTAGAACTCGGCTTCCCACAAAAATTGCAGTGTTATAGGAAGAATATTAATTAAACGCATTGTGCAATGTTTGATGCATCTATCTAAATCATCATTTTTAATACCGCGTCATTTCTGATAGAAATTCTGAAAAATTTAATATTTGTGTACTATTGAAAATTTGCAAAGTAGTTGCCAAGTATTTGCGGAAATAAAAAAACGTGTCGGTTCTAAATTATCTGCGCTAAAGACGTGAACTAGACGTGATACAGCTGATTCGCTGTTAATAGTGTGATTTAGGATAGGGGTACGGAAATTCATCGTCGTAGAAGTTAGAAGTATAAATAATTAGTAGAACGGTATAATTGCCTAAAATCAACCTCTGTATTAGAAGAAGACGAAATCAATTGTTCCCTTTTAGTCGCCTTTTACGACAGGCAGAGAATACCTTGGGCCTATTCTTATTCCCCGGGACCCATACGGGGAATTTGGGGCTGGTCCTTTATTAGTGTTCAGTTTCCCTAAAAACGGCACTCGAATCAGATTATGTAGTAATCGTACACATTGAACAGACAAGTCATAATACCGAAAGAGTTGCGAGAAACATTTTATGAATGATGCATTTACATTGGTGATCGAAATCGAAAACTGAAGTTGACTTTGTCTCAAAAATCATGATGGCATCATTCGGAACTTATTAAAGTTCCGTACTATAAAGATTATTTTGCCAATTCCGAGATTAACGGGATTGACCCTATTCGCGTAGATGATTTTGACGCAATACGCGTGAGATAACTAACGCTCGACCAATTTCGCTACTACAATAATGCTAATGCAGAAATTTTTTAATGCGTTTGTAGGAATTTGCCGAACAAATACGCCGAATTGTCAACGACGGTTATACCGATGGAGTCAAACCGCGGCCGCCCAAGAACATAAACGAAGAACAACGAGATTGTTATAATAGACCCTGTGGCTGGCTCACGTATAATCCAAACGCACGTGGGGGGATGTCTTTCATGCGCAATACGTAAGTTACTTTTAGATTAAGTTATCATCGCCGACTCTTCAATGAAGTGAGAAATTTGATAAAGAACGCTCCATTCACATTTCGAGTTCGAAAGATAAATACAATCGCGGTACTGTAAGGTACACATGTCAATCTGTACATTCCAAATACAAAAATATGCCAACTAAGTACTTGGCTAACAATTTTCACGACAACATATCTGCAATGTGTGTTTCAACGATTAATAGAGAGAAACCGTACTCGAGCACAACATCTTTAATTTATAACCATTCTACTTTCCGAAGTAATTATGAACAATAAAATCCATAATGTTAAAATAAGAACATTCATGGATTTCGGTTCCATAATCTTCAGATAAGTCTCGCAAGAATGAATAACAAGAAACATGATTCTTGTTATAGGTGCAGATGCCAGGACGAAACGTACAAATGCGTACGCACGGGAGAAAATGTTTCGATGCCGGCATACGTTTATCATTGTCGTCAAAATACGACAATGGATGATATAGAGCTAGACGAAGATACGAGTTAAAGAACAATGTTCTATTCCTCTTACCTGTATACCTGATAGGCGTCTAAGCACATGCAACCAGCACACTGGATAGATCTGCTTCGTGCTCCAGTCTTTGCTTCAGGTCCATACAAATCAGCCACATCTGCGTATCACTCCAGGCAACGCACGTATTCATGTGTTGATACAGGCAGACCATTCGGTTGGCGAATCCGGATGCTTATGTTTTCGGCCGCTGGTGCATAAGGGACGAACTCCGCACGACAATTCCCGAGAAGGTAACGACGCCCACTGAAACCTTTTCGAAACACATACATCGATACGACTCAATTGGCATTTGCGAGTAATGTTTCGCTCGCGAGAATTTATGTCGACATACGCGGAAACACATTTCTCGTATAAGGTACATACGCGATTTAAAGTATGAAATCGAAACGTAACAGTAATGGCGTCAACTTTGAACGGTTCTTGTTTCTTGTAATACTTGCGTAAAGTAAAAGCACGACTCAAGAGAACCTCTTTTATTAACGCATTAGAGATACAGCGCTACACTGCATGCAGATTTACCAAATTCTAAAACGTTCTACCCGAATTCTTTCACGGTTGTTGGAATTGTTGGGAGAATTATACGTAGTTGCAAAGTAGTTTTACTACGAGTTTGAACATTCAAGAGCAGAATATGGCTACTGCACAAGCGCCCGAAAACCGAAAAATTCTAAATCGGATATTTGACAGTAGTACGTGATGTCGGCGCGCGTAGTTGCATCATTAGGTAGATAATATAATTCGCGACATGTTTTCGAACAATTTGGATCGAAATTCGATGAAAAATATAGTGAAATTACCTGTTGAAAATTGGAGTAGAATGGTGACGCAATCACACACCCGCGAAAACCGGACGACTGGTAGAACCCAACGGTTGCGCAGAGTTCGTTACTAAGCAACGCGCTACTGCAGCGCCACCAACTCACTCAGCATAACCCAGGTGTATTCCTGTATGTACCAATATACAATTTGAAATTCGCGCGGCGAATTATATTGCAATATATTCAACATCGAAGAATCGACTCGTTGAAATTCTATCATTTGACAAACAAATCTTTGAACAGTTTTTCAGCAGCTTAATCATTTTCTCGAAGAAAATGAACTACTAGAATTCATGATCCCAGCTAAATTTTTAATCTTGAAAGTCTGTCTAAAAACTTTGCTAAGTGCGAAAGGTTTAATTGTGTAGAATCAGTTCGTTATATGTAGGTATAATATGGCGAAAATTTCCAAAATTCCTAACTCGCAGAAGAGTATCATGTTATACGAAACACGTATCTTAAAATAAATGATACCCTTGTGACAGTTAGAAATTTTTTTATTGCAAATAAGATATTAAACGTTAACTTACACAGAGTTAAGACCGCACCGCTGATCGAATTCTAAATTCAATGGATCGGGTAATAAAAACAAGAGCCTTTAGACTACGATGCAACTGCGAGGCATTTATTAATAATTGATCTTGAATCTCTAATGAAATATCGATTCGCGGCAAATTACTGTTATAGTAAGTGCTTCTACGTCGTACTAAAGGATAGTTACAGTATTTTCATAATACAAACCAAGTAATTTTGTACTTAATGTTGGAAATTTCGTTTTGAGGCAAATCCTTTGTTTTTATTGTAATTGATTATTTATAGCTTCGAAATTTGACTTTACATCCGCAATTTAATTTCGTACATAACATTATCACGTACCATCAGGATTCCCTCGTCAGGAGGAGCTCATAAAGTGTTTAGATTAATTAGAAAGACTCTACGTTATAAGATTGCTACTCGATTATTGTTAAAATGTGTTTCATTCATCCGAATGTTAAAAGAATTCACCACCGTTCCTGTTCTGTCTTATTGTTAGACATCTCATGAAATAATAGGTACTCGCTCCTTTTAAGTATTATAGCTAGTAAAATATTAGATTTAAAGGATTGCAATCTGCATTAAAAGTATACATATGCCGAACAAGTGTACCTAAATTATAAGAAAAAAATCCAGCATTAAAATGAACTCAAGCAAATTCATGGCCCATTTTCTAAAGATTATAACAGGACATGTAAAAAGTAGTGTAAGGATGTATTCGTACGCAGTATTTCATTCTTTAATATTTAATACACAAAAAAGATAAATTATCTGTAATTATATATTACGCGTACCAATGTTATCATTTTTAATAAAATTGTAATGTTGCAGGAAATTCCTTGTATCTTTTGTAACGCCTTATATATCTTTACCAATGTAAATTATTACTTACCCTTATTACCTTCGTATTGTCACATTAAAACCTACTATCATTTATATTTTGAAATATATTTTAGAGTCGCCTGAAAGTGCAAAATCAAATTGATAGAAGAAGAAGAAGCTGTAATATTAATAGTTTATTAATATTAATCATAATGATTTGTGCAAAATATATCAACATTAAATTATTATCTCGAGTTGTAAAATTGCCTGTACATTCAGTTTTGATACACGGACATATATTTTTAAAATTAGCGATTTCTTGATAAAATACACTATTATTAATAGTCACAAATAGTCAGGCATCGGAAGACCGCGTCTCTCGTTAGTTTCTTCAGGTTTCGAATTTCCGTACACAGCGTAATGTACAACTGTAACATTGTGTACGTAGCACTTTCTTTTTTATTCTTTAAGTTAATCCAGAGACAGCAAGGCTTCAACGAAATCTGAGTATGTAAAATGATTTGAAGAAATTTTGTGCTTGCATTAACTGATCGTCAATAGAATTCAAACATCGGTTTCACCCGAATGCCTGTAGAGTCGAGAAACTGAAGTATTTCGATGGTTGTACAAGTTGTATAAGCAGACACGTCCCTCTGCGGAGTACATAAACGATAACGGACATTTGTGTACAAAAACGAAAAACAGTAATTTTGAATTATGCACCTGTGTGCAGTACAAAACGGATGACAATATTGACACGATCGCTCCAAAGAACAACGCAATTCATGAATCAGTTTTCACTGAAATTTGCAGTTGGAATTTTGGAGTTTTCTTCTCTTTTTTCTTTTTAGATCGATGTATGCTGAATTCGTTATGCAAAATGATACACATCACCGTACTCCTAGGTAGGTTTAGTTAACACCGCAGCTTGACTTCTGACATTGTCAATACCTTTGCACTGTACAGGAACACTGCTATATCTAACATTTTACAAAGTCTACGGAATAGCCTAACGATCAGGTAAAAAATAAGGCCTGATATTTTCTTTTTTATCTCCATATATGTATGTGTAACTACGGAAATATGTCTCACGTAGACATAAGTACATAGATAGACATACGTACATACAAGTTATTCATACATACAACCATATGTATACGGAGTGTATGAAATACAAATGGAATTGCTTTCGACATGGTTACACCACTATAAGGAAAATAAAAGGAGTAAGTTAACAAACACGTGAAATACCATAATGAGCTTCGCCAAAATTTTATAAATTCCGCCACAGCTTTACTGTGTCCATCAAATTTATAGAAAATAGAGAGAATATATAGAATTGAAAAACTTTAAATAGTTTACTATAATTTAGGCGAAATGAATTTTGACTTGTGTTGCAAGAGAAAATAAATTCAATTGCAACTGTGATTTTTAAATTCGTTATAGACGCTTTTAGCATTGTTACCTAATTGTAAGATTTTAATTAGTTTTATACAAGTCTATAAAAATAAAATGCAATTACTTGGCCGATTCAGCAATGCACTTATGTATAACGAATCATGTTACGATTAGAAGATTCTCTCTATATAGTTAAACATTGCGTAAAGTATCAAAAATTTCATTTTAACTCTACTCTCTTATATAAATCCTTATTAAGGGGAAGGGGGGTACAAACTGTCTCTATAATCCGGTCGCGAAATTATAAGCCTGAGAGACAATATCGTGACTGAATATCTTAAATTACCTGATCACAAGCTGCAGTTTTCCTACAACTGGAAATATCGCGCAAACCGTCTTGTGTGTGTGTGACACACTAATTTTCACGCGTGCCAATTGGAATAAATCTATAAACTCTTAGATAAATAGCATCTTTATTTTTATTTTTTTTTCTTTCTACCATATTTAACACTGTACGGTATTGCGCAACACTTCCATTTGCACGATTTATCCTTTATCCTTATCGATACCTGTACAGTAGAGAACAAAATATCGCCAAGTTGAACTTAATAAAGTACAATACACAATACATGGGCCTTTGGATGATGTTTGTCCATACTTTCTCCCGTGACAGCGACAACCTCTCATAGTTTCTATGCGATCATTCGTGTCGAACACAATGACTAACAAGTGCAAAGCGTTGCACCACTTAAGCGAAAGTTCGAATTTAAAGTCGAAATTATTTCTCCGATCTCGGAACATCCGCTCAAGTCTGCCACCGACGATGAGAAAATATGCGAGAACAAGTCAATTACCAAAGTAACCCGTTGAATAATTTGTCGCGAGTACTTATTACGAATAATAAAGAAATATAAGATTAAGATTATACACATGGCTCAGTAAGAAGATCCGGCTGCAAGCGTTCGACACGATAACGATTGTACTGTCGATATGGCGATCTAGTCTGATCGTTATCTGTAACCACTCGTGTCCTGTGAGGAATTAAATTTTCATAACGTCCCATTAACCAATCCTGACACAATCGATGCTGAACATCAGCAACGTTCTTTGCTGCCCAAGAGGCTAGCCACTGATGAAACTTCGAGTTTAGATGCTTTGTCACAGCCGGATGACACTGTTCACAGAAAAGATTTCCCGTTAGACACAATTATCACAAACCAAAATGGTACAATTTTCTGATTTATTTAAAAAAAAAAGAAAAAAAGAAACAGGTCTAGTAGTAATATAGAAGTGTAACTAAAATTTCCTTACCTCTCTAGCACGACTGAATGAGTTCTGCTTGTAAAGGAATGCTTCCTTACTGGCAACATAGAGCATATGATAGCTATTTGGATTAAATCTGCATTGAGTTTCGTCATTTGATATTATATCGTTTGTATCGCCAGTATCTCCAAGTCTTAGGCCGGAGGGTCGTTTGAGTAACGCGTCCACAGAGTCCAAGTTCTTTTCCTTCTCTCCTGACCTGTTCAACATTGCATTAGTTTGTTATAATGGAAATAATTTCAAACAGTAAAAAAATTTAATTCCTTAATATTGCACAACTTATGTAACAATGCAAAACTTACTCTGCTGTTTTCTCAGGATGAGTAGTATTAGATGTCGTCGCTCGCATTAATCGTGCAGCTTTCTTTCGCCATTGTCTAACGTTACGGTAAAGAAAGACAGGTTTACGTCCTGCTAAGATCCTGCCTAAAGAACTCCAACCGTTTCCGTCGATCTACAACAATCATCGTTCGTTATTGCTTCTAACTTGCACTTAGCAACGTGGTAGCGCAGTTAGAGACATTCAATAAGCTTGTTAGTCGACGAACTAGAACGGTATGAGGTAACTCAAATATCGTAGTTGAATAGTTAAAAAAGTACTGTAAGTTAAGTATCACAATTTATGATTAGTGATGACCAGCAAGAAGGCCCAAAAAAGGCACTGTTAGTCTAATTGGAACGCCAGTAATGATGTATAATAATTAATGTAATTGTATAGTAATACTAATAATGTCATCCTACGAGAATACCTTCGCGATAATCAAGAAACTTTCAACAGCTCATTGATCCAAGAGCAAATAGTTCCCCGGCCGTACTTAAAAAAGGTAGTTCCTATTTCAAATTCATTCTACAATACTGACTTATCATCCATTAAAAACTATTTTAACGTAAACTAGACTTAACTCTAGTCGGCATACGCGACGCTGTAAACGTAAGAAAGATACGTTAGACAATACACAAAAAGGTCCTAGTCTCAGGAGCAAAAATAAAAATGTATAGCACAAGAAGAAGAAGAAGAAGAAGTAGCAGAAGAGGAAGCAGAAGTAGAAGTAGAAAAAGAAGAAGAGGAAGAAGAAGAACCGGTCAACTTTTTAATACACCCTACACCATCCCTTCTTCAAAAAGACTTGACGAAGGATGCAACTTTAAGAACATTATTTTCCACGCCACACGATTCATACGACTCAACAACTCATCTATCATTTTACACATTATGTTGTTCTATAAAAAAAATAGACATACATGACTACTTCATTTATTGTTAGAATTGTAACGTGAACGTTGTTTATTATTTCCTTTTTATCTCTTTCTTTTCCCATGCAGTACATATGTGTTAATGCCTCTAAACCCAACGGAATAAGTAATTCTTAAGTAACTGAACGTAAAGTACAATAAAAAAATGTTACAATATAGCGGAAACATGTTAGTGTTCCATTCGTATGCATACCAGCATACAAAGCCCAATAGAAAGCGTGAAGCATAACGAAAGAATAACGAAAGAATAACGCAATAATTGGTGTTAAATTATTTGGCGAATTGAAGCCAGGTGCTCAGTACCTCAAAATGTAGATATGTTAGAAAAGAGATATATTAACTCTTAACATATGCCATATTTCGCAATGTAGCACAATACAATAATATTGAAATGATAAGCAGAATAAATCGAAGCTAAATGAGAAAGTATCTAACCGAAAAATTAGACGAGGACAAATAAAAAAAGATTCAAGATTCTGAATTAACAACTTGCGATACCCATATTGTATGGTTTAACTAACAGCCATACAATACTTTTCGGTAGAGAGAGACAAAACATGTTATACAAAAATGAATGTTCTTGGAGAATCAACGTAATAAATTTAGTGGTACAAAATGATGTTAGACAATAATGTTTAAAAGCATTGTTCATGTATTTCAATATCTCTCTTCTATACAATATTATTGTTATCTATTATTATATGCATATTCATTTCATATACAGATTACAGTTACAAAATATATATATATGTTTATATATATATATATATGTCTTATATATATATATAGAGTTTAAAATTCACTGCTTAAAGTGAAAACGGAGATATGAGCTTAATAACAATCACATAAAATCTGTCTGTACGTACGACCTGATAGTCTCAGTGAAACTATATTACAAATGTCACAGGAACAGTCAAATGAAGCTATCAGTGGCAATAGTTATACATATTAAACTAGTAGAATTTGTGCCACAGTTTAGTAAGAACGTATTGGACTGTCCAGAAAACCGAGAAACATAAGTACACGTACATGAAAACGTGTAAACTATACATAAGTGTATATCGCTTAAAAGCTCAGTGATGTGGAGCGTTTTCGAGAAATGCAATATTTATATTTTGTACAAAATATGAGAAGGTCTTTTTTTACGAAGAAACAATTGCCGCGACCTTTGCATCCGATGAGTCACACTCAAGCCTCCGTATGTACTGTACAAAGTGCTAAGATTCTGACAGAAAAAGATTCAGGAACGATACAGGTTTCTGTAGTTAAAATTGTGTAACACAAATTTTTACCCGTTACCAGATTTCGGGAAAGTGAAATTAAAAGCACATTAACTCTGAAGCAAATAATGCCCAGACCTGCCAAATGTGTTCGAAAAGATACTAACGAAAAGCTTATTCAGTTAATTCGTTATAATAATAATTAAAAAAAAAAAAAGAGTGAATTGCTCCTGGAACTATAGGTAAAGTGACAATTTCTGTTTAACGATGCGAGAAATCAGTAAAAACGCACTCTCGAAAGAGCAGTACTTTTTAGAAATTCGTCTCGAAAGAAAAAACCACCATTTGACGAAAGACCACTTTAAAGTGGAGAGGCAACCAGTAAAACCGAGAGAGCTCTGGGAATGTGAAACCTTTGGTAGACGTATCAATACCACGGGATACCGACGCTCCGTACTGTTACGTGTCTCTGAGAATAACTATAAAATTAACTAGAAGATACAAGTAATTTTCTATTTACATACTACACCACATAATCTTTCCTCCACTACTTATAATATTAGTATATACACGGCAACCATTATCGTACACAGGTATTTCACAAAAGGCGCAACAGTTATAACCCAGGAACACACTTGGTCCACGCCAGAATACGCTATTGCCTTTTTTTTATTTTAATTCTCAGGTAGGAATCAATGTGAATTGCATACTACACCCTGGAAAAAGTAAAAAAGAAAAAAAACCCTCCGGAAACCCTCTGATCGTTCGGATGTAGCACAGGCTTTCTTCTCGCAGCCTAGTTGCTCGTAATTGATGATCCGCGAACGTCCGTGTAACGTGTAACACACGTTTTATGATCGGAGATTGCTATTGCGTGCTTTTATACCTGAATGATCTTTCTTTCTTTCTCTCTCTTTCTCTCTTTCACCTCTAACTACGAGAAATCGGCAAACATTTCAAAGAACAAGGACGTCGTCCTATTATCCTATGAGGTATATACATCTGACTCTCTTTAGTCCGTGCTCTAGTTGCATATGTGTAAGATATAGAGAAAAGGTGGCTCGCCCCATGCTGGTTCGTAGCTTAATTCAACTCCGCAGCGTTAACACTTCTCATTAACATTCATCTGTGCAGAAAGTTCGAAATGCAGCCGAAATCAGTTGGCGTCATGCTCCGCATTTTTAGACGCACGCGTATATACAAACCGGTTATACGAACCACCACAATAATAATAGTGTGTGTGTAATTGTCTGTACGTGTGTTGCACTACGAATTAGAAGCTAGAGCTGAATGACTGTGTTACAAACGATTCACGAGATATATATATGTATTTGAATTGCATTGCATAATCCGTGACGTTGGCGTGGAAATAATGTGTTCGCGAGCCAATACCCACATTCCCTTTCCAAAGGCTTCACTGAGTATTCGAGTATGATAGCGAATGTGAATTTTACAGATTAGTGATGCACACTACCGAACTAGGCGACCTATCTTGCGTATCAAAACATATGTACAAATCTTTACCAAATATTTACATTCGTTTAACGTCTAGTCATTTATAAAGTTCTATAGTTATGATCCTTATCTAGTGTAATACAATAAGAGGAAAATGAAATAAATGGTAAGAATTGACCAATATCCAAGTGTTACGTTTAAGTTGACATTTCTCGCTCATTTTATGGCACTGCTCGGATGAGTTCATTGTTTATATACCGTGTCCCCTTCCTTTTTGTACATTTACAACTCTTATTGTTAATTGCGATTATCTCTCACCCCGCTGCTGCTGCTACTACACATTCTCTCCGATACTATCTTTTCCCGTGAAAGCAAACTCAATGCAGATAATTACAAAGTACGATAGCTCCTAGTACGTTAGTTTAGTCATGAGATTTTTCCTTGTTCATTTCGTTGGCCCGATCGAACGATTTCGCTTGTAACGACAAGCGTTAGAAAAAATTGATTTTTCAACCTGAGAATAAGCGATGAAGCTTTTGAATGCTTTGCAAGCAGAAAAGCTTTCTTCTTCGTTGAACAAAAATTAACAAAACAAAGACCTTAGAATACGAGAATGATAAAATCAATAAATAGAGTAAAAAAAGAGGAGTAAACGTAAAGATGAAGTTAGAACGAATGATTGTTGGAAAATTTCTGAAACGCTTGAGCCCCCCTCAATTGCGTAAGGCACGTCAAATGCCTTTCCCATCGTAGATGAATAACAAAAAGAAAACACGAAGAGAATCAGGAAAAGTAAAACGAAAAAAAAGCAGCATGCTAATTGCTGTCTCCTATTGACTCTTCAACGAGATAACAAGACGAAATAAACGGATCGATGAAAGAATTGTCATGTCCGCACCATTCGAAACAAAGAAACAATAATATATATGATATAAACATTCGAAGGCAGACAAGCGTTGTCGCATGCCCTCAACATCCGTCAAAACATTTTAATTGAACGTCAGCTGTAAATAAAATAACCATAATGATAGATATAGAGCTATATCGAATGAAATAAATATATATAAAGAATGAAAGTGAATCCGCGCAGTAGTTAAAAAGGCGACTTTCAGTGGTGCGCCATTCTCTGCCACATAAGTATGTAATAAGTATGTAGTACACGCATATTATATCTGTACACCGGTGCTCACACGATAAAATAAAGGAGATTCGTGTCACTATGCAGCCCAAACACGACACCGTGTCCGCCCAAATTACCCAAACCGAACTCTTCGCAAACGTATTCAATACCACACGTGAACGCGATGTGACGGAAATCGTATTTTACCTTAACTCTTAGACATTACGAAAATAAATATATGACCTTTCCGTGGACGTGTCTGAAAGTATCTTGAGTCCATTGAATTTATGCATACAACGTTTCTTTTTTTCTGTCTTTTGCGTGCCGTACTACGGAAGAAACTTCTGTTCCGTATAAACCGATGTCTTGACCCCCGTACCCATAAGAAATCAGTGACAATCTAGGAGTGTGTGGAGCGTTACGTAGCTTCTTCCTGGATTAGCAAAACGATCGAAGCGAATTCTGATAACGCGCGCGTAGAAACAGATTCTAGGCTGATTAAGAAGCAAGAGCGAAAATCCTGCTTAAAGGACCAACATTCGGGTAACCCATCCGATAGTTGTCCGAGCGGTCGCGTTATCGCCAAAACGACCGTAAAAATAAAAAATGATAGAAGAAGAAAGCTGCGTAAAACTTTCATACTTTTGGGGTATATCGATTGTACCCTGAATGGCAACGGTACAATTCGAATCACAGACATGAAATACGAATGAATAAAAACTTGAACGTTGGCAATGATTATGAAAAGGGATGTGGATCCTATACCTTCTTGCTAATGTCAGTGTTCTTGCGCTTTCTGCCCCTACCCCCCCTTGTTGCCTGGTCGCTACTCACAGGATGATTGGCTGATGGCTCATTGTCTGTTAAGGTAGGGGTGTCTTTCGGGCTAGTCTGACCAGCTGGAGCCGAAAACCTCTCAACGTATGTCGACCATTTTTCAGATACCGTTACTCCTTCCCTTTCCCTTTCTCTACTACTGCTATCCATCGCCTCATCACCTTCCGTATCCAATAACTCCATTGTCATTTTACAGTCCTTTTTATACTGCAATAAAAGCAAAAGAATTCTTTAGGAAAATCCATTCAACATATCTATACAGATAACACGATTTTTTCAACAACGACCAACAGTATCTAAAGTTGTAAAACATTAGATGCAGAATAGTCATATTTTAATTTTATAATAACAATTATATTAGCTAGAAGTAAAATATAGAAAGGAATTGATTTTTGGATGCTTACAATATAGATTTTGAAGCAATTTTCGTCCGCCATTGCTTTTTCTGCTTTTCTTTGGTACGCTTGTTCCGCACCGAGTCTCATGTAAGCAGTGGCACACAGACCACCTGCACCGCTGTTCTCTTTCGGTAGACGCTGTTCGCGTTGGAACAGCTCCATACACTGTTGACAAATTGGATCAGACACCAAGTGCTGCAGCTGTGAAGAGAACATTTTTTTTTTATATAAAAAAATTGCCTACGATAGTCATTCATACTCAACATACTCATCCGATGAGTTTCTCAGGTAAAAATAATAGAATGTACTTACTTGTCGAACAGCATAGGTTACAACCTTGTCGAGAGTGAACGCAATATACGCATGTATACCAAACATCTCACGTAACGTGTCCTCATACGCCGTACTCTCCATATTACCGTCTAACACATTTTTCACCATATCCAAGAACGCTGGATAATAGTCTTCGATTTCTATTTCATCTTAAAACGAAAATAATAAAAGATATGATAATGTTACGAATAAAATACACATAGAAGATTCGAATAGTTTCCGGAGAGAAATATCTTACTTTTCGGTTTTAATCTAAGTGCAACAGCTGTACTCTCCTTGCGCTGTTGCTTAAATCTCGATTCCTCGTCCGCAAGGGTAACGGCACGTTCGTACATCTTTGTTAACCTTTCGCAAAGGATATGGTGTAACCTTAGGAAGAGATACCAATTGTTACTTCCCATGAAGAGGGTGTATGCCTCCTCAGGATCATTGGACAGAGCATGGATGGGTAGTTTAACGTCAGGTTCGGTTTTGATCGCCGTGGAAGACGGAGTAGGAGACGCTGGTGCTTTGTTCCTACTTGCTTGCAGGCCACTCAAGGGAGAACTGGTTATATTTCCCGATTGGGAATTACCACATGCATTTACTCCCATGTCATCCTTCTCATCTGCAGTTAACGTATAATTGTGTGAAATTTAATCATCGGTGAAAATCTATAACAAAAGTATTCCATCGCACTGCATGAAATATGTATTTACCATCATCGTCCCTCTCGTCGTCACTAAGCTCCTGTCGCGGATGAAAAAAGAGATCGGGGATGAAATGCTTCAATAAAAGTTTGATTCGTTGTTTGTCTTCCTTGTGGATGGCTGTCTGTCTCTTCACGTGATGAATGAGTAGATTAGCTGCATCGTCCAAGACAGACTTGTCTTTATAAGGAAGGATAAGGTGTGGGCCGCTATTACTTTGACCATCACCACTACCGTCGTCAACTTGTTCGTGTCTCTGTAAAGAAGAATAAATACAACGTATTGCATACGAAAAATACTTTCTTCTTAGTAGTTTTCTTCAATTTTGGATAAAACAAACCTCATCGTATATAGTTTCAATCTCATTGAATAAACTTTTCGATCGCAATGCTTTCACATCATTCTGCTTGAAATTGATACCCTGATGATCCAAGGATTTCAAGTAGTATTTCTCATTTTGTTCCCTCCAAATTTTGTTGAATCCTTTTTGAGCCTCTCTCCATTCTTCCTCTTTGCTCTTTAGTCGTCGAAGTACAACCGGCACTGCAACCACGGGATTCTTCTTAAGGCCCTCGATAATATCGGCCGCTTTGTCTCCGTATATCCTCTTGAGCGCACGTTGATGAATCGTGGGTGAACATCCACCGAGACAATCGTCCAGTTTGAACTTCTGAAGCTCCTCCTGACTCATTCTGCTCATTTTCTTGTGGACACCTTCGAGAACTCGAATCGTTGAAGCATTCGTTTCGATTACTCCATCCAATTCGAACCGTTCATCTTCGCAACGATAAATGAATTCTTCGTACTGAGTTTTTCTGTAAATCAATTTTTTTTAGTTAACTTTGTTCGAGCAATAGAAAAAAAACAAATAAAATAGGAAGAAAATTGAAAATGAAAAATTTACCTAGACGTTACAAATGTACTGTCTTCTGACCACGTTGGAAATGAAACCCACGTATCGTTAAGGACTTCTTTACACAACTGTGTTCTTCCTGTACACTTTGGTTGGACGTATGACTTTGGTAGCGCGCAGTAGGATGCACCTAAGCGTTTGCATGCTGTATAATCAATTTCCATGGCTAGATCACCCTGGGGCCGTTCTTGATGGCTTCGTACAACATTATTCGGCAGCGCTTCGACATTCGTATTACTCCCCGTATTCGTAGTAGTAGTAGTGGTAGAAGATTCGGGTAAGTGACCCAAGAAATCTTTGAACCAGCGTAACAATTCAGGAAAACGACCAAGAAACGGTGTTACCAATTGTACTAATTCCGATTTCGATACGATCTCTTGATTAAAGAGGACTAAGCATCTTAAGAAATTTTCGTAAACTTCCTGAGATCTAAGTGCCTTGCGAACCTATACAAACAAAATAATAATAATCTTTCTTTAGCTGTAATTCGATATTGTATATCTTGTCACTAATTTTTCAATTAAATATTTTTTTCGAACCTTGTCGAAGAAGGCATAATCGTTGAGACTGCCATATTTTCCGGCTTCTGCTATAGTAACGTCCCTCATCGATGCAACTTTATGTTTCTTCAAAGGTGGTGGACCATGTTGTATATGATGGGAATTGCCAGTTGTAACCGATGGTGAAAATGATGGACTTCTCTTTAATTGACCAGTACTGTGGCCCAACTTTTGTCCGCTATTGATATCGCGTACACCGGATCTGTCGCGTTCGCGTTCACGATCTCTGTGATCCCTGCTCTCGCGTTCTACCGTTGCGGTTGCACTCGATTCTCGCAGATCCCTCGAAATATTGCTTGAGTTATTGTACGATGTTTTCAGTCCCACCGGCTTTCTCACAATCGCTGAATGATCGTTAACCGTCGCAGTCTTGTTGCTCTGAAACATAGCAGTCTAATACCAATCAGAATTTGCTAATGCGAACAAATGTGATACAGAGCAACCGTAATCAAAAAAAAAAAAAGCCGCGCTGTATCAATTAACGCGTGAAATAGAACTTTTTATTCTGACTTCATAAAATTCGTCACTCACCAGTGAGCTTTGTTGATTAGTAGCATCCGGTAAAAACTGTCCGAATTCAGCGAGCAAATCCTCTTGATTCTCGAATAGTTTCGCGACTTGACTATAAACCTCTGCTTCCGTTAAGTGCTTTGCACCACCGGTCGCGCCCGAACCACTCGAACTGCCAATGTGGCCGGATTCTTTCAAGTTACGCTGTTCTTTTTGATAAGTATGCAATATCTCTAAGAATCGTTTATACTTGTCCGGCTGACCTTGGAATCGATTCTAAAATTTAACAAAATACACAAGGGTAACGCGTGTCGACAGAAAAGCACAAAGCCTAAAAACTGGTAAAATAAGTTTTTTTCAAACCCACCTTAATCTTATTAACGTAATTAATTGCATGGTTAAATTCAACTGGTTGACTTTGTTGAGTTTGTCCGCCCGCAGGTACGCCGCCGCCGCCTTCCTGCGTTTGATTCAAAGCTTGACTTACAGCCTGCGCTTGTGCGCTAGTGACATGGGAATTATTGTAAGCCTGCACCGGCGGCGGTGATGGTGCGTGCACCGTCAAACTATTATTCGTGATATTGTTTGCCAAAGAGTGATGTAAATTGGCAGATCTAAATGGAATAAAAAAGAGGTATTTATGATCGCGTACTTTACTTTAATTGTTGGAGGCAAATGATTTGGAGAGGCTTAAAAAAGAAATCTCACCCGTGCATTATTTGCAAAACTGGTGGTGCTTTCGCAGGCTGTGTGGGGGGGCTCGCGATAGGTGGAGAGCCGACATTAACATTACAGTGATGTTGAGACAATGTAGCCGTATGCGTTGCAGTTGGGCTTGGCATACTGACCGAAACTTGGAAAGCATAACCCTGTTCGTTTGCTTGCACCTCTATTTTATAGCCTGGTGGCAAAAACGTATTGAACCCAACAATAAGTTCCGGATGGCCCTTGAACAAGTGACTCACGCGAGTGATTACGCCAGGTGTATCAATGCTTTGGGACTTAAATTCTTTCATAATATCTAAGAAATCATTATACACCTGAAAGTAAAGAAATAGGGAATGAGTGGTAAAACGATGATCTCGCCGGTATTAAAGCGAACTCTTGAGCATTGAAGTTTATATAATTACCTGGGGTAGGTCACTGAATTTGTACTTGACCTGATCCAGGTAAGATAATGCATCTTCTACTTTTAATCTTTGAAATTGGTGAGATCCTGTTCCACCAGTTAGGCTGCTGCCTGGTGGTGTGGTAGCTAATGGCGTTACATTGGCAGAGTGTACCTGTAAACCAAGGAATTTGCTATCCACTGAGGGGTTTTGTTTCTTCAACACGCCTATCAAAGCTATTTTTAATTGCACGCAATCGAGAATACAACTGGAATATTTATTTATATCGTATTTCAGGGATCACGCTCATGATTGCTTTATGCGAAAACGAAAAGACTCCCGAAATTTTTTAATATCTCGTGATACAAATGTTAAACGATATGAACCTTATGCCTTATTGTTGGTTGCTGCTGTGTATGAACTTGACTTTGTGTTCCTGGTGTAGGCGGTTGGGAGCCCATATTATGGTTACTCCCACCACCTATCCCACTATGCAACCCTCCACCAGTATTTACACTGCTACTACTACATGTAGAACTAAGTCCTGCGGTTCCACTTCCCTGAAAAACATATTCCATTTGCAAAAATACGAACCTTAAATACTGAAGTTCGGAAAATATTCACGTTCACCGGCTTCTACAATTTTTACATCGAGCGAATCAAGAGCTACCGAAATGTCTCGGTTCGAAGAAAATTACTTCTTAAAAGCAAGTACGCGGCAATAAGGATAAAACAATATACATATTCCTATCTAACATCAATGCACAATGTATGTGCATGACTTACATAAAATAATTTGTCACAATTTGTACGATCGCGAAGAACAACTTGATTCGCAATCCTTAATGCGCAATACTCCAAAAAGTATGACAGAGAGCCGCATAAAATTCAAGGTCATTATAATTGTAATGTATGGCATCAACAGGCACAATTTACCGAGCACGTGTTAACACATTGCTCGAAATCTCCCCAAAATCGAAAAGCTCTAATCGTAAGTCATAAACCACTCATACGCGTCATGAATGAAAGGTGACCCGGGTTCTTTGGATCACTTAAGTAAAATGCATAATGAAAGAGAGTAAGAGAGTGCTCTCTGAAATATTTCGCGAACGAAGCGGCAATACGTAGCTTTCTGGCAGCTTGCTAATTGCCAGAGTTCCTGATAGAGTGTAGATAACGCACCTTAATAGGGGACGGAGCCGCAGTGGGCACAACAATTGCTCCAGTGTATTGCTGTTGGGCTTGGGCAGTTCCAAATTGTATGCTTCCCGGCATTTCTTTCGAAGTGACTGATCGAACAGCTTGGCCAGGTACAACAACGCCTATTCCACTGCTTGAATGGTACTCCAAACCACCTCCTCCGCCGCCTAAGCCACTTCCTGCACTCACTGACGAGTGCTTTAATGTTGCCGTTGCTGGTGATGCTACCTCGTCCAGCCCGCGAACACGTTTCATCGCAGATCACATTGGAAATGCTAGGAACCGAAAAAAAGAGAGATTCCCGCTCGTTCAAACGGCTCTTTAAGAGTTTGTCGGTTCGCGGTGATGCGCGTCGGATTCACTCATTTCCGAGCGCGCAACCGAGAGCGGGTGAATGAGCGAGAGAGAGAAGCCGAGTGGTGCGTGAGTAACTGAGCGAAACAGAGAAAGGGAAGGAGGAAGAGGGAGTAAGAGAGAAAGGAGGAGAGGGAAAGAGAGAGGGAGAGCAAGAAGGAGAGGTACGTTGCGATGCCCGGTACTCGCTCCCGGCGCTCTCGTAAACAATGCGCTTCTTTACGCTATACTGCACGACGCGAGTGACGCGCGAGCCACACAGGGCTCGGTTATCGCGAATTTCGGATACCTTATGTTTTTTTTTCTCCTCTGAGAGACGACAATAGCAATTAATAAGGTATCTGCAGTGCCGCAGAGTGACGTATATACATACCCGTAGTGTACACCTGCGAAACTACTCCAGAGCCGTACTACTCCAGCACACGATATAAGAGTTTCGATTGAGAATATATGTAATAACAATAGAATTGGCAAAGGGCCTTCGCGACAACCGCGGATGCTCAGTGTAGAAAGTACATATGTGCCAAACCTGATCAAGCTTTATGAGTAACTGACAGGCTTAAGGCATTCTACGTATATATTTTACCACGAAATATATATTTTAAATAGACTTGAGGTTTTTAAAGACTGTCTACTTTACTTAAATAGGTAGAGGCTAGAGAGTGAAGGCTGAAATATCAGAAATTCCGATTATCGCGAAATCACGTGTGATTAGTACACCGAAAGCACTGCAAAGTAAAAATAAACACCTCTATTTGGATTTCTTAGGTATTGTATGCTAAAATTAGATTTAGGATTCACAATGGTCGCTTTATCGTGTTTTCATCCTAACTTGCAGTAAATCAATATAAATACAAAAATTGCAGGTAATGCACACGATCACATTTCATGAGTGAAATTCAATTATCCACACAAGTTCAATGGTCACTGCACGTTTAAGGACATTAAATCAATTACACGTTCCTTCTTCACTGCATATTGCATACCGCATACTGCACGCGAGTTTTGTTGAAAGAAAACTTGACAGAAACCTGTCAAAATTTTGTAACCTACGGTCAATCAGCTTTCCTGTATTAAGACAATTGAGAAAAATTATAAAAATGCTTCTTATCTGTAAATAGTACCTAAATAGAAATATAAAGTGGCTGAATAATAGTTGGTATGAGTCACGAGAGTATTTAAGGTAGCACAGAAGTTCATTTGTGACACGCACTGAGTTATTCATAAGTAAAACATTCTATAGTAGCCAAAAATTATTTTAGGAAACCCTTCAATTTTGCCCAAAGAGAAATATTTTGATAAAAGGATAGGTTTGGCTGTCATTGAACCTCCAATAGTGCTAGTTCAAGTCTCTACGATACTGTTCGCTGCCAGTTTAGTATACTTCCTAAAGACAATCTACGTAGCAACCTTACAAAACGACACAGAAAGTACGTACGTCTATTATACCAGAAGTAAAAAATATAACTAAGAAACTGGTTCACTGTCGCAAAGCAAAGTTCTCTGTGCTCTCTGTAGAAAAACATGAGAAAAGTATTCGCCAAGATCGAAAGACGTAAGATCCTCTATTCTAGTCTTTGTCCGAACGTTCAAACTGACTTGAAAGTTTGTCCTTTATTAAAAGAAGCAGTATTCAAATTGAGAGAGCGCATTATAAAAATAATTATAACCTCGTGGTCGTGCAGTGCAGTCTAGGTTCGTATAGCAGTTTATCATGACCTTGCATGGATATAGAAACGTCAGTGAGTCGAAGCAAGGGAGGAAAAATCGTCGAGAAAAAGGAAGAGTACATACCAATTTCCATCTGAAAAGAAGCGTTCACGGCGTTGTGGATGATAGTTCGGTAATTTCAGCGAGGAATCGGCCCACAGAAGCAAGTGGTCGGATGGTGAAACTGGTGTCGAAGTGCCGCAAATCGTAGCCAACCGGACAGACAGACAAGCAAGCAAGCAGGCAGGCAGGCAGTCAGTCAGTCAGTCAGTTAGGCAGACAGGCAGATAGTCGGCAGAGCCGTTGTGTATCCACGAGGATCCGAACGAGGCGGAGGACGTTGATGTGGACGAAGACGATGACGAAGGTGCGGGCGAAGACGAGGGCGAAGACTAAGACGTAGACGAAGACGAAGACCAAGTCGAAGACGTAGATGAGGAGGTGAGGAGTCGGGACGAGACGAGACGAAACGGGACGAGACGAGGTAGGCTGGGCCTGGGAGGCCTCGCGGGTCCCGCGGTCTAGCTGCTCTGCGTAAGCTGGCTAGCCTCTTGGAATCTCTATCGCAATATATCGGCGGGGCGAGGGCGATTTCGCAGGGCGACATACGATGTAGAGCCGGTATATAGGGAGCTGCACGGACGCTAGGAGGCCGTCCCGTGAACTCGTCGTAGCGAGGTTTGTCAGTGTTGCACGTTTCCAAACACTTCCCGGCCCTCGAGGTTACGCAATATTCCACGTAAATACATAACACATTTTCCCGAGTGCTCCAGTGAAAATAATCGTCCTGTGATGGGCCTTCCCCAAGGGAACCACCACGAAATAGCACGAAAGAGCACCGTGCGAACACTCGCAGAAATTCCTTGCCGAAGCGTATCGGTCCCTTCTTCTTCGCACGATTGACTTTCCGCGACAAAAGCTTCGGCTCCTTGTTTTTTCACGACCAAAAAATCGACGAAGCCTTAACGGGCCGGTCGCTCTGGCCGCGAGCAGGAATTCACTATGCTTTCTCGATTCTCCCTCTCAGTACCATCGGAATCTTGTCGTGTGGCTGAAGAAGTTCGGTAAAATGCACATTTTCGCGAGTACTACGCTCGATTACCGCACTTTTCGGAAAAAGCCAAATGCAAAAGGCATACTCGCACTCTCGAGGTACAAGGCAAACTATTGGATTTTGTATGGCAAACAAGGAACTGACTGGTCGTATAGCGGGATGGGGAAGGTGGAGGGGAGCGCGCAGGACCGTATTCATCTACTAAGCGTCTCTGTTACCAACCACTCGGGTACCTCGTACCTCCTGCTAAGTCTACGTGCCACAAGCCTTGCCAGACTACTCTTCTCTTCTTTTCTCCTCGCGCATAGCTCCTTTCTTCGCTAGTTTCCTCGCTTCTCTTCGCTTCGTAGCCCTTTCTTCCCTCCCATTAATCTCTCAGATACTTGGCCAAGCTCCGGAATATCGGTGAAATTTTCTCAAAACACTTGCTACTCGGTAAACTCGCGTCTCGAAAATCACTTTGAACGCGTAGCCACCCGCGAAAAATCGTCCGGAGAAGTGTTACGTGACAACAGGCTGCTGCACTCACGAATTCTTTCGATTTCCGTTTTTACCGAGGCAGAATTCAAGCACGCTTTCTACTCGGTATAGACTATAGTACGATACGTAGTAAGTTGATCGTCCAAGTCCGAGCAACCCGGGATTAGAGTCGCGCGACTTTTGCCTCGCGCCTCGCTTCTGCTTCTGCTTTATCTCCACTTCCGACTGTTAAAGCGGTCTACGCAAATCCGATGGGAACGCCTGATAATGCTCGTGCACGTTGCACGAAATTACCATTCGCAATAGGAACTGTTTTCGTTCATATAAATGCAGAGGATCGGTTGGAAGAGCACGAGCTACCGTGGCCGTGGTCTCGTGTCTTCGTAAACAATCTCCAGGCATCTCTCGCGAAAGGGAACTTCCCGCAAAGTGGATCAATTTCCACTTTTTTCCACGGAAAGCGTTAGTAATAACCAAAAAGCGTGGCACTTTACGGGTTTTGCCCGTACGGAAACACTGGTGCCTCCATCAGCATATGGGATTTTAGTCTTGCCAGCTGAGCTCATGGCTCGCATTAGAGCAACGAGGCACACGTAAATTCGTTGCGAACAGAATAATACCGCGCTACATTTCACTGAAACGTTGGAAAACGAAGAAAAAGGCGTCCACTCGTGTGGCAGCGTGCCGAACGAACTGCCCGAGTACCGAGTGCCGAGAACGATATTTCGCGTCCGAACCGCGTGTGCTGCGACACTATTTTAGCAGAGTTCTTTTTTTTCAGCCGGGTGAACGGCTTCCACCGTATTTCTCAATCAAAATACCTTTTCGCCTGAGATTCGAGGTCAATTAATTCCCACAAGCGAGCGGGAAGCTTTCCCGAGAAAAAGTACCATGGACACGACACACGAAATTCGAGAATCGCGTGGCACCTAATGTATTGACAGTGCGTACAGCCCTGAAAATTGTGGCGGCGAAGCCGCCAAGAGGCGCGCGCACTCCACGAAATATCCAAGCGTTTCCCCGCGGCCGACATCTTCGCGCGGCCAACAGCTGTTCCGAAAGGCGAGCGAACTCCCCATCGTAATCTGGGTCATGGAAACTGCGCAAAATGGCTTGCACTTCCACTGAAACCGTCTGTCCCGGTGAAAATCCGCAGAACGACTCCAGAATTTTGTCTTATCCGTTGGCCGCCAGCAAGCCGCGGTAAACCCTCATTAACACTGTAAAATGCCATTCGAAATATGCAACCTCCTGCGAGCAGCCGTTGCATATCTGTCAACGTGCTTGACTGGCTCCCGGACGAGAGAGCCGTGCGTCGATTGGCCGACGTTTTTCGGACATCGACCTACGCGCGAGCCTCGAAACGTGCTGATCACGGCAAATACGCGATCCCCGTTTCTTCTAGGCTTTTTCCCTCTTTCGCCGACTCTCTTTTACCCGCGGTACCTTCCTCGCCGTGATTTACCTCTTATCGGGTTGCTGCTTGCTGCTCGCTTTGCTCTTCCTGCCTTCTGCCTTGTCCTACGTTCTACCCTACAGGAAAGTAAGTGCGCACACAGCTGCACACTCACAGGCCACAATCAGTAGTTATCGAGTAAACCTACTGAACCACGTGATCTCTTCTGCTGTTCCTTTAACCTTTAATGTCTCGAAAATTGTAAGTTTCTTCGAGTAATTCCTCTAAAAAATCTTTATTTCATCCGACCTCGCTCATGTATCCGTCCCCTCAATCACGTAGAATGAAAATTCTGCTTGCATGTAGATTTAAAGTGATTTTTCATACGAATGACGATAAACTGTGCTAGTACTGTGATTTGCCATGTTATTTGGCGCATTCGATATACTTGGATATACTTGTAATATTATATGTAATACTCGAGTAGAATTCGTAATAAAAAAGAACTTGAAATAATTTGTTCTTCTTTTCCTACCACTTGAATTAACAGTGAGTCCTGCCTGCCCCTCACTCTCTCACTCTCTCTCTCTCGCGCTGTCTTTATTCTTTGTGGTCTTGTTATTCCACGTGGAAAATGCGCTTTGTTTACCAAAGAATATAAACAATCCCGTGGTTCATCGGACGTGAAATGTATAATTGAAATCGTTTCTTGCTGTTTAACGGCATAAATTAACGCTTTAGATTTAATTACATATTACACCCAAGTTAATTGTAAATGTTTATACAATATCCAATTCTGTTTCTTTCATTATATTGTTATTTCAGAATAATTTGCAAGAACGCAATAACGTGGGTCACTGAAATTGCAAACTAATCTATAAGATACAGCAATTACAATGTTTAAAAAGGTAGTCGTGGGTATGTCTGGTGGAGTAGATAGTGCTGTAGCAGCACTCCTCCTCAAAAATAAAGGTAACTCGTTTACCATTGATAATATCGGCTTATCTCTCATTAAGCACACTGAATTATCTTGTAATATTATAGTTGAGTTACTCAACAAAAAATTGTATTTATCAAAGGGTATACAGTCTTGGGTGCTTTTATGAGGAACTGGGATATTCTCGACGAAACAGGGATCTGCACCAGTGAAAAAGACTACGAAGACGCAAAATGGATCTGCGATAAACTCAATATTCCTCTTGTAGAAATCAATTTCGTCAAGGAATATTGGAGCGAAGTGTTTAGGTATGCATAGTAGTGTACAGAGAATATTTTCTATATTCCGATCACTGTATTATTTCAGTCATTTAGTCGAGAAGTATCAAGCAGGCTATACTCCAAATCCAGATATTCTATGTAATAAAAATATCAAGTTCAACAAGTTTGTCGATATAGCGTGTAAACAGTACCAAGCAGATGCTATAGCAACTGGACATTACGCCAAGACTAATTTTGGGCCTTATCTGGAACACTTCAACTCCAATGTCAGTAGGTAGTACTCTTTTCTTTTTCCTTTGTCAAAGTTGTTTCTCGCCTGTCAAATATTAATCGCACGATATTAAATATTTTCCAGCACCACAATTACTCGTAGCGGATGATCCCTCCAAAGACCAAACGTTCTTCCTGTCTCAGATACCACTGGACGCTTTACGTTATTGTATGTTTCCTCTTGGAAATTACAAAAAGCAGAATGTTAAGCAACTCGCCCTTGAGGCTGGTTTTGATAAAATAGTTAAGAAGAGGGAAAGTATGGGAATGTGTTTTATAGGCAAAAGAGATTTCAAGTCCTTCATCAAAGAGGTGAATATGATTGTTTACATTTTTCATTTTTTAATTCTCTAAGTTAACCAGTATTATTTTGATGAATTTTATAGTACGTAGACGATAAACCCGGCAATTTTATAGACTTTGATACTGGACAAATAGTTGGAGTTCATACTGGTATCCATCAATGGACCGTTGGACAAAGGTGCCGGTTTGGAGGAAAACTCGATCGATATTATATCCTACGGAAAAATGTGAAAACAAACGATATCATTGTAGTACGATAGATTTGAATTCTTTCTTATCAATGGATTGCTTTGTTACCTAGATCACACAGTAATGGAAATGTTCTTTTGCCATTAGGTATCAGGAGATCATCCAGCCCTATTTTCGGATTACCTCGAAGCTCATCAACCCCATTGGCTTTCTCACGAAATAGAGGAATCTAGTCGTAATTCATATGTCTTTGATTGCTTATTTCGATTCCAACATCGGAAACCACTGGTACCTTGTTCGGTTTTTCAAACAAAAGACAATAAATTGATAATAAGATTGGGGATGGCATTACGTGCAATTACTGTAGGGCAGGTAATGTTAGACTTTAAGCGCACGTATATAATTGCCTATATGCATATGGTTGATATTGAATCTTAATAATAATTAACTTTCAGTTTGCAGTTTTCTACCTTGGAAACAAATGTCTCGGTAGCGCCGAAATTTTTTATACTGGACCGTCTTGTGCATTAGTCCGGACGGAATCGTTAAAGGAACAAGCAGATGAATGTATTGCTAGTGTAGTTAGATAAGTCTGTACAATAAACTATTTTACAATCAAAATAATTGGATTTAATCACATGAAAAACAAAATCTGATCTCAAAACATACGTAGTTATAGATATCATAAGTAATTGTTAATATGCAGATTACGTATAATTATTGTTTCGGCAAAAAATCGAAACTCCCGTTAGAATCGTGAAGTGAGCAGCCAAGGAAAATAGATGTTTCAAGCCTAATATTTGGTTACAACACCTTATCGTCACGGATATAAATCATTAAAATTGCTTCAATTCGTTAATCGCGTTCTTCAATGTCATGGTTTCGCTTAAAAGGCGTGTGCGTCAACTGAAACTCACAGTGCCTTCGGCGATGATGACCGCTGAAGAAATCGGACTTGATGAATACAATTTGATCTACCGGAATTTTTTATCGAAACATCAAAATCGCACTTTCGGCAAACGATTGAACCGAAATAGTGAGTTAAACTTGAATTTTTAATTTAGAAACCATACATTTATCTCAGACAGATTCATTAGAGTCAAATTTTCGGTCGACGAAATATGCAAACGCAAATGGAAAAGTATGCGAAGTATAAAAAAGGATTAATTTATTAGATGCGCAAAGTTTTAAATTGCAATAGGGGATCAATCTATAACGCGTAAACTGCAGAGCGGAAGTGTTCAAGGAAAAGATACGTAAGGGCAGCTTTGTGTAATGTCAATTGGCAATGTACGTGATGTCGGAAAAATCGGAAGTACCACTGGCAATTAGGGTGGACTGCCGTCTTTTGAAGTCTCCTATATCGTCCAATCGGCAATCCGTGCTGGGATGAGAAAAGACTTAATAACGTCGGGGTCATGTATAGAATGTAAAACAGCGCGACGCGTTATTGAACGATAACTGCAAGTTATTAGGGTCGATTGACGAGTAACTCGACGTAAGGAGCGTGTAAAACGGTTCTCGCGGGTGTGCGTGCACATACAAAGCTCCGCCTCGGTTGTTGTTACTATCGCCATTGGCGTTGACCGTCGACGTTACGTATGTAAATTACTCCCCGTAGAAATGTCGCTCGGTCTGATTTGCCCGTATGTGCAATGTTACATTAACATTCGCGCTGGGACCAGAGGCTCATAATAGCCCCAGTCTCGTTTGTTCCTCTTTACGGCTACGAGCAAGCTCTCTGAGCTTGCTCTTGATCTCGATCTCGATCGGCGATCCTTTCGTTCTTTCGTTCTTCGGCTCGGCTTCAACTCGGCTACAACTCTCGGTTCACACCTTACAATTAGTACCAAGTGCCATGTAAATCCTGCGAACTCGTCAGCTGCGATTTCTTACCGCGGACAGTTAGTTTTCTCGAGTGTGCTTAACGATTTGCAAGAAGAAGAAGAAGAACTACGATGAACCATCGGTGATGAGATTCAAAAGCGGCAGGGTTCTTTCAGAGAACATGAGGAGTGCGGACAGCTTGAGTCAAATCAACGACGATGAGTTCTTCACTGGTGGACCATGTCCTTCGTGTAGGCTGGCGATCGACAAGGAGACCGGTAGACTCAAGTGTGTACGAATCCAGGACTTTAGGATCGATGCTGCTATAAAGTAACTGGATTTCTCGTAACTGTAGGTGGTGCATGGGTGGAAACGATACATGGCGATTTCGCGTGAAGCTGATGCTACTTATTCCTGCCGTGTTGCTGCCGATCACCATAATCTTCATTGTGCTATCCCGAACGCAAATCACCAATAAGTCGATTTACCACCCTTCCCATCTGACGCACCCGACTCTCAGACAGGACGAAAGGACCGCCGATGGAGACTTCTTCTTGAGTAAGTCGCAGTTCAGGATTTACTATGGGAGAATTTCACGTTTCAAGCTTCTCCTTTCCCTAATGTGTATATTTGACAATGAGAAACTGAGGAATACCGTTGAATCTACCGTGATTGATATGCGGATGATTGTGTTGCCAGCGACCACTCACAGCGAAGTGGAGCGATCCAGTGATGTGGAGGACGAGGACAAAGTTCTTTTTCCCGGAATGAAAACGAACTACATACCGGTGGAAACTGCCCTTCCATCACGAGGATTTCATCGGCGCAAGAGAAACGTTGACGGGGTACTTTATATTCAAGGGACTGCAAAGCACACGCAACTACCCTCTAAATAACCACTGCTTTCTTCCCTATCCCCAATTCATCCAGCCAAAATGAACGACGAATTGTCTGAATAAAATTCCCACACCGATCAGTTCGAACGATTCAGTTAGCTGCATAGATATCCTTCAGAGTTATAAATGCATCGAGCGTGCATCCAATATAACGTTAATTAGGATTAATTAACGATAGGTTTGATCTTCGTCTATGTTATTGCGGTAGTACATAAGTATCGATTAGTACTTAGCTAGTGGATGCATTGGTTGATGCACAGACGATCGTAAATATCCTAATCATATGTGGTCAATTGAAATTGATGTGAGTTTCGGCCATGGGTCATAAGAGCGTATCAACGTATGGATCGTGTCTATACAATACACACGTATTTCTTTGTGGGTAAATAAACCATACATCGCTGGCATCTGTACTACCCTGACCATATTATTGCTTCATATTCCCATTAATATGTGCCTTGATATTCACGATGACCCATATACCGATCGAAACCTATGATACTTGCCTTTTCTTCATCTCCACGCATCCTCATTCTACGTTATATCGAGAAGAGATGAAAACAGCATATATGTATTCTCAAGTTGATTATCCATGCAGGTACCATTTTTTCGTCACGACGCCCCAGTCTCGAGTGTAGAGAATACAAAGAAAAAATTGGACAACACTTTCGACGACTATTACCTAGATGAGGGATCAGAAAGGGACGAAGAAGAGAAGGTTGAAAATGAACGCGAAGACTATACTGAGTCAGTATTGATTCTCTCATTGATTCCGTATAATGTGATTCCATGCTTGATGAGCCATATATTCTAGTTACGGATCCGGGGAACCAACAAGTGGCGATAACCGGGGAGCCACATCGTTCGGCGAATTGTACGAAGACACCAATGACGATGAGTATTCGAACGAAGATACGGAAGATAGCGAAGGAGATCAGGATAGAGTTCCGGTTTATAGATCAGGCATGATGCCAAAGTTGGCAAAATCTACCAATCCGGATGTACGAATATTTTGGAAGGATGAGGGAGATGTAAACAGCATCAAGGAGGCTCAAGGTATTCTTGACGCTATTTTTTTAATTATTTCCACTCGGCACCCCCGCTCACAGGCTTTTTAAGAAACAGACGTTCGCCGCAGCAAAAATCATGCTTGGATACATGGATAGGACTGTGAAGCCGTGTGAAGACTTCTATCAGTATGCTTGTGGCAATTGGGGTAAACAGCATCCTATACCAAAAGATAAGGCCGCTTACGACACTTTCGAAATGATTAGAGAATCATTAGATTCGGTATTGAAACAGCTATTGGAAGATCCAGTTCCGCATCATGTAGCATTGAACAAAGACGATGCGATCGTAAAAGCTAAGGACTTGTTTAAAAGTTGCATGAATTACGGTAAAACATTGGAAACTATTTTTGCTTTATTATGAACGCTGGGAATGATTTTAACGCGAGAAATGTGGCTAGAGATCTTGGAGCAACGCATGGAACAACCGCTACTAGATCTCCTGGATGATCTCGGAGGGTGGCCTATTCTGAGACCAGACTGGGACCCCGAGAAGTTCGACTGGCTTCTTTTAGTCGCACGGTTGCGTCTTTACAATAATGATATTCTCATTTCTGAATGGGTTGCACCCGATATTAAGAATAATGAGCAATATGTTATTCAGGTGAGAGTCATCTCTTCTCAAATTAGAAGAAATAAAATAATCTACGAATGTCTATTCAATTTTCCAATTATAGTTTGACCAAACTTCTTTGGGTCTTCCAACGAGAGATTATTTTCTCGAACCTTCTAACACAATATATCTCGAAGCTTACAAGAGTTATCTCATTAAAATTGCTACGTTACTTGGCGCATCTCTGAAGAACGCTACGATCGATGCTCAACAAATGATCGATTTCGAGACCAACTTGGCGAAGGTATACATTTAACAATTCCACGATCTCATCGATACGTGAATTTGTTTGTAGTTCTCTGACCTGTTTCGATCTCTTGCTCGAGGAGTCGACGATTGACTTGGCGTTTCGCAGATTACGATTACATCCAATCAAAGAAGGAACGTTTCCGAGTTGTACCACAGAATGAGTATAGGAGAATTGCGCTCCCTCGTGCCGCAAATCAATTGGTATCGATATTTGACGATCGTCTTGGCAAGACCAGCAAACATTTCTGAACCAGTCGTGGTTTTTGCATTGCAGTACATACAAGATTTGGTGAACTTGCTCTCGAGGACTCATCCACGGTATCATTGTTATCTTGAGCTTCCTCGATATCGCCTGACAATAAGTCCCTTCAAATCAAACTTTTTCCTTCATAGAACAATAGCCAACTATCTTTTGTGGCGGTTCGTGCGACACAGAGTCAACAATTTGGATCATCGTTTTCAAGACGCTAAGCAAACCTTCTATTTTACTTTGTTTGGAAGAGAACAGTCACCCCCGAGATGGAAGAATTGCGTGGCACAAGTCAATTCGAACATGGGCATGGCTGTGGGTTCGATGTTCGTTCGAAAGTATTTCGATGAAAAAAGTAAAAATGACGTGGGTACTCCTAAAATGTCTTTTGATTAAGAGTGATTCTATGTACAGTTCAATTCATACATCTTCTAGTATTTTTCTATCTTTGAGCAGACCCTTTCAATGACTCGGGATATACAGCGCGCGTTTAAAAAACTGCTCAGCAAAACATATTGGATTTTCGATGAGACAAAGGAACTGGCAATTGAAAAGGTGAATGCGATGCTGTTAACAATTGGCTATCCGGATTTCATTCTTCACCCTCGGTTACTAAATGAACGCTACAAGGATGTAAGTTGGCTAAAATGTGTCAATACCAAGTTGATTTAAAAGAAGGTCACTTGATTTAATGCGATGCGCAGGTTGTAATACGTCCAGATATGTACTTTGAGAATACGCTCAATATCCTCCAACATTTGACAAGAATCGAACAGGATCGTCTTGGTAGGCCTGTTAACAAATCGGCTTGGTTTACTGCTCCAGCAGACGTGAATGCCTATTACAGCCGTAGCAAAAATCGGATAAGTTCGTTTCAATCTTCTTACAATCAACTAGATTCGGGCGTAAAAGCACTGCTACCACCAAATGGTTGTTATCTTCAATTTGCAGTGTTTCCGGCTGGCATATTGCAACCTCCATTCTATCATAGACACTTTCCACGAAGCCTTAATTACGGTGGAATTGGTGCTGTGATTGGGCACGAAATCACTCATGGATTTGACGACAAGGGTGGAATGTTCGATAAGGATGGGAACTTGTATAGGTGGTGGCAAGATGCAGAGATATATGTGTTTCACCAGCGAGCACAGTGTCTCATTGGTAATATACATAATGATCTTTCGTGACATTGAATTTGACGTGTGCGAAGGCTCCTTTGCTTACTATGCCCTTTTTAGATCAATATAGTCGTTACACGGTCAACGAAGTTGGCATGCAAATAGATGGTATTAATACACAAGGGGAGAACATTGCTGACAATGGTGGCATCAAACAAGCATTTCGGGTAAGCTAATGGTCTTGATGGGTCTTTATAATCATTGGAATTAAAAATTATAACTAGAATCGTATCTATTGAATCTAGGCTTACGACAGATGGCTCCGATTAAACGGAGACGAAGGTGAAACTCTACCGGGAATAAATGCGACCGGACGGCAATTATTCTTTTTGAATTTTGCACAACTTTGGTGTGGAGCAATGCGACCGGAAGCGACAAAAAATAAATTAAAAACGGCAGTTCACTCGCCGGGGAAGTTTCGCGTAATTGGCACTCTATCAAATTCCGAGGAATTCGCGGAAGTGTACAACTGCCCTCTGGGTACGCCTATGAATCCAGTTAACAAGTGTGCAGTTTGGTGATGAACCCTGTCCCATGTCGAATTGCCGTAAGCTACTCGATTTCTGAGGGACATTTGCGTGGCAGTTAAGGTTCTTGGAAAAAGAGAGTCGCGGATCGACTCTCTCTTCTCTCGAAGCTCTTGACTCTCGACAATTGGCATCTCCGAGTGCCTGAAATCACACTGATCCACGATCGTAAGTAGGATGTTACATAACTGTAACAAACGAGCAAAGTGGGCAGAGGCAATGCTAAGTGAATGTGCAAATGTCCAGAGCAAACTTTCTTGCCAGTCTCGAGCTCGAAGAGAAGTAGCTAAAAGATAATTCTGTTATACACTCAAGGTTGCTTCTATAATACTCAGAATTCTGTAGTCGAGATTAAATAGCGCAAATGTTTTCTGTTGGTACTTGTACAGCTGTGCTGTAAAAATGTGCCGCACTTGCGGCCATCCAACAAATGAGTTTGTATACTATACACTATTATACTATAGTATAGATAGAAGAACAGAAGAAAGAATAATAATTTCAGACAATGATAAAAATCTTTATAATCTATTTCCCTGTATATCCACACACTACTACATGTATTAAATCGTCTTTCATCGTCTATATCTTAAGTTTTGTATTACCTGATCTTTCGGGTTTATGTGAGTCTCGTAATTATCTGTTATATCCACGTAATCGTACATTCTACGGATAGACGTTCCTGTTACATGATTCGGGAAGAAGTCCATGATGGGACTATCAACCATATGTATATATTTCTCGTCGTCGATCGGTCGGTCGAGCCGCTGCAACCTATTCAACTTATTAGCGAAAAAACACATACGTAGACTCGTTTATTGGTGATGACGTAGACGCCGCGCCTTTTTTACAAGTTCGTATGGTATAAACGTTAAATCTCGGGTATAATAAATAGAATGGAGGCATCGGTCATGCCGTAATACAAAGTGTCGACATCATGTACAAAATCATGTGAGCGCGTGCCACCGATCATCGTCGCGGTCGTGAATCAATTGCAACGGGCAAGCTCGTATAAAGCGCCCGCTGAAATCCTTAACACGAGGATACAAATATATTGCTCGTGATAATGGATGCACTTTATAATAATATCGATTGGCTAGTTATAGTCTTGTACTATGACGTTCTAATTACATTTATGTATCTCAGTCAAGAAATCCGTATGCTTGTCCATTGGCTCGTATTGACTCTTCGAATTTGCAATGTAGCTCTTACGAAAAAAGGATTTACGAGACTCGTCAACGTACACGATACACACTTTGCACAGTTACAAATCAGTACATAAAGCTTCAAAAAAAGTATTACCAATCATATACTGTATATAATCCTATCTTTACAATTCATCCACGTGTTGCCTCTCATCGTGAGTAGTGAATTAAACGAGTAGTAAAAATAAAATCATACGTATATGTTGAGATTAAATCACTCAGTTGGTATGAAGCAGCTGTTAATTCGTATAATATCATTTGATAAGGAGTGAGAATAATATGATTTAATAGGGATAGAAATGGAAAAATTATACAACAGTGTAAGTCGTAGTACCATCGATATGTATGTCACGAACTCAATAATGGCTAACGCACGATGCTTCATACCAACTACATAATTCCAACAGTTTCAGCTAACACTTGGTTACAAGACAATAGAAATGTATCCGCAGTCGTAGCTTGTACTGATAAATCAGGAATTTGGTGAGTACTTATCCCACAAATGATTGGCGATTCGTTTCATTCTCTTACCCTTCTTTATTACTGTCGTCGAAAATGCAGCCTATAAATGCACTTCAACTTTCGATTCTACACCGTAGAAATCTCATATATTCGTGTACCCGTATTCATTGTACGGCACCCTTAAAACGATAATTGTGTCGCGATAGAATACACAATAGTTGAAGATTGGGCTTGGGGTTGAACGCGCGAAAGGCTCAAAGGGTGATGAGACCCTGAAATAAGAGTAAACGAGTTTCCTTTGATCGGAGGAAACCGAAGGAAGCTACCGAACTACAGAAGCACGAAGAATGAGCATTTTCACGCAAATCAGTTTCTTCGCGAGAAACCGAAGAGAGATCCCCCCCCCCCCCCTCCCCTCCCCTCCCGAAGCATATATTGCGTTCACGAATAAAATAATATATACGTTTCGAGCAACGAGCGAACTGTCAATCTGCATGCACCTTACGCTTCAAGATAGTTATGTATTACAGAGTAAATGCGTCCTGCGTCGACGCAGTTGCGCAATTTCGAAATTTATGCAGATTGCATCGACGTTTTCGAGTGATGTCGAATACCACATCAACTTTGATCCTCTTAATCCTATTATGTATAGCCATTATAAATCATAGTTACGAGGGTTTAAATCTTTTACCTTCTATGACATTTTATCAAAATTGGCCTATTAAATATATAAATATATGTTTCGCGTGTGCTACTTCCGTCCACCTAATTGAAATCAAGTGGAAATATACCTTAACTTCCTGTCCAACTCCTATTACCACCATTACGTATACGTATTGTGTTAACAAAGAGGCTCACTTATGCAGAAACTGGTACTCCAAAATGTCCTCTTCATCTGGAAAAATAAAAGTTATTTTATGTCTCAATATTGCGGCTGGATTTTCCACCTGCACTAAAAATTAAACTGGTAGATCGCTCAGAGAGCGAGAACGCAAAGATTGTCGACAACTAGGATTTCCGAAAAAGATGTGAAGTATGTAAGAAAATGTACTAAACTACCATTTAGCTTTATACAAATTCTGTTGCAGGGGACGTGTGTTACGAACAATGGAAAGTGCATTCTTGGTAAGTGAAATGTTCTATTACAAAATAAAAGGGGAAACATTCCTCTCGCCTTTCATACAGACACGAGTTTCTGGTAATGCCATATCCACTCAGACAAGCAGACAAGTGCAATGAGTCCGAATGAAGAAGAGGAGATGTAAATATATGTACCCAAGTATACCCCAATCTCTGTTCTGACGGGCATTGCAGACGGTTTTAAGGCGACAGACAAGTTTGTCCAACGACTAATTTTTTGTATACGTAGAAAGAAAATTATTCTTCATTACTGGGAGTGGGATCGAAACGAAACGAGTTGTACCGGGAAATTGATCTGTTAGTTTACTCTAAATGGCAATATAACTCGGAAATCGATTAATCTTTCTAATAAGTGAAATTACGAAAAAAATAATCGAAAGGAAGGTAAAAAAGAAGAAGTCACGAATGATAAAGGCACTCGCGATGAAAAAACAGAAAATACACTCACAGATATCGTCTCTGCTATTGTTGTCCAAATCGCTAGTCTGTGTATGAGTCTCCTCGTGCATACGCCGCCCTGCATCAGCCGTCAGCGCAGCACAAGGCACAAAAATGACTCGATTACGTCTTTGACATGGTGTATTCCACATGCGCACAACGTAATTTGTAAAGGGAATCGGGTGGTTTTGTGTGTCAGGCAGAAAGCAGTTGATCCTTTCAGAGCAGCTCGACAAATAAAGAAAGAAAAAGAAACGAAAACAGTAGTATGTCTGAGATTCGAAAAATTCGCATTCTTCTTCCAAATTACTTTGGTAACGATCTATGACCTGGATTAACAAGGATATACATAATAGTTACATGCGAATTTTAAGCTTCTCAGACGTACTGTACAACCGGTCTGCAACATAAAATGTGTATATATTTTACAGAATAATGTATAATTGTTTGTATCTATAATAATGATATCGATAAATCATTTTGTATAGCTACATTCTTAAATATTGAATTACATAGCGTCGTGAAAATGAGAAGATTCGTTAAATTAATAGGTAAAGTGTGATTGCGCAATTTTCCAACACAGTGTTCACGGGTAAAGAAGCAATGCGCCGGATGATGATTAATTTACCGGAGACGAGTATCATAGATTGCAATCGCGAATCGATAAGATCACCACTATAGTCTATTCGGATTATAGACAGGTCATTATAAGATATGGAATATAGTTTCTACACGTTCTATATCGTCATCGGGTTCTCTACGTATACTAAATAAAAAAAAATGTCGATACCAATATATCAAGTCATTGTCTTGCTTTGGAAAATTGCACAGAAGAGAATCGTCAAACATGGATTCATGTTACATACGAATATGGAAGCGGTCTTTTGTTATATCCTCCGCAAGCGATAAAAGGACGGTAAAAAAAACAAAATGATGAAAAGAAAGGATAGCGCGTTTTTGTCGAAAGTCGAATTATTATCAGTGAATGTTGAACATGACACCATATTTGATGTATGTATTGCTTAATTCTGCAATGACGCCGATACAATCCGTGCGCTTAAAGTGAACATTCCACTTCGCGGCAACTATCGAAGGAATGGTAATGGTAAATTCTGACGGAAGATGGTATGCTAAATAAAATTGAGACGATAACGCATAATGGCAAGACGCAATCAAAAGGTGACATAGTACATTGGCATTAAATAAGCTTATGCGAAAGATGCAGAACGTATTCGTACTTGTAGATAATATGACGACATCAATGAACATAAAGAATAAAGAAATGCATACACCTGGAAAGCATGTGTATATAAATTAAGTGTCGCAGATTCTCGATAGTTTCTAACACGGATAAGATGGCACATTTAATATGAGCATAATTTCTCTCCTATTTACATATTATCGAACCTGTGATGCAATACCACATAACAGAATGTGTAAACAATGTTTCTGTTTCTCCACCCAAAATAATAACTTCAATTAGTAGGAATACAATGAAAAAATGTCCTTCACGCATGGACCATGTATAATTTAAACGATTCACCATTGATCGCGCAATCCGCAATATACAATTGCCATGCGCTTTCTCTACATACATTATGTTGCTTGCATCGTATAGTTAGAAAATACCGGTTAGTTTTTAAAGCAATGACTGGCGAATCGTTTAGCATTTCGAAAGAATATCCTCTCGATTTTAAAGAAATAGCTGCCCCATTGTCGTAGACAATCCTAGAACGCAAGCAATGGAAAAACATTAATAAGGATACATACCTTCCTTCGTAAAAAATATGATTTACATGCACAGTGCTATATAATAGTGTATAAGGTTTTCGTACAATTTCTCATTTGCACAAAATTTCTCGCGCAACAAACAAGTGTTATTTACATGGCCATGCTTGTGCTCTACGTGTTGTGCGATCGTGCTTTACATCGAAAATTACAGCATCACCTATTTAAAAACTAAGCGTGCATGATTGTGTTCGTATACTGTATATACGTATATACTGATGAGATATAATTTCAATATCTTGACGATCAACTTTCGAGTTTCAAAGGGCCTTTTTTCTTGTTGTCGTATATGATTACGCTAAATCTTACAGCACGGCAATAATTAATTATGTACCATGCATAAGACATTGGTGTCACTCGCTTAGCAGTGTAACACAATTAAAGGATTCTGCATAGTAGTAGGCCATTCATTCAAATCTAACTGTTTTACGGATAACTTTAACCTTACTCCATAAGGACGAAAAGAATAATTGACATTAGATACTAAAGAATTTTAAATTGTACGTAAACTCCAATTGTAATTCCGATGGTCAGTGGTACATATATCGATTATTTCGCAAAACGATCCCATTATCATTAAACTACAAGATGATATAAAATTTAACGGTTTTTGCAATTTACGTTGGATACTTCAACATACTGTTCTGTATTCTGGAATAGTGTTAGTATATACACTTACGCGCGATACATGCAAAACGTTTCAGCGTGTCGACATATATATATATAATATATATCATAGAGAGAAAAAATTCGGAACACGACTAATATCGATTGCACGATGCAATGTGGAATGTAAAATGTTATCGAGTCTAAGGACCTATAAAATTTCAAAAGCAATATGCACGAACATAAAAAGGTTCATTGTGATACGACAACAAAATAAATATTTAGAAAAATTATACGTAGACAATAGAAAACATGCATTATTAAAAATAGAAGTATGAAATTCTGTCCGGCGTTGCAGTTATTGATCTAAGTTGAAAATAGCGTTACAGATAGAATCACGAAACTTTCTACAATTTACGTGTATTGTCAATTTAGTTTTCAACGTCGCCAATATCGGCGAACGAAGAAAACAGTCAAAAAGCACTCATTCTCGAAATATATTCAATCATGATTTGCTCTCATCGAAATTAAGAGTTTATCTATTTACAACACCGGCAACTACATAACATCAACAAAAAATTCGCAAGGGTTGCCCATCGCAATGCGAAATGACTGTCTACTACCAGATAAGTCTTGTTGGTTCTGCTGATTTCCTGAACCTGTTCCAGTCTGCACCGATTGCTCCGAACCACTGGAACGACTGCGACTGCCGTTCGACCTCTTTCCGTTTGATCCATTCCCATTACCAGAAGTCTTACTTGGCATCGTTGGAACCGATGGAATATGCAGCTCTGACTCCGACGCTGAGGAACAAGACTTGAGGTCGTGGATAGGTTCCTTGCAAATATGTTCACTACCCGCGCTACTTCCACCTATGGAATACAGAATTCCTTGAAATCCTTAAAACATCTATTGCGCGACAAAAGGGGAAAAGGACGAAAAAATGTAGAAAAAACTCGTACCAGAGCCGCTTTGAACGCTCTCTTCTCGATGGTAACCGTAGACTGTTGGCTCATTGGTGAAGTTAAAGGGCATTGGGCTGTATCCTGTTGCGGATTGGGGTGCGTATGTTCCTGAGTAAGGCATATCCCAGGCATTTGGCGGAGGCAAAGGACCAACTGTATCGCAATCTAACTTCATACTACTCATAGCTGAACACAAATCACCAAATATGTAATAGCATTGTTCAGAGAATGTTATTTTGTTCACTGTGTGCCTAATAAATCCAGCCTTTAACATTAGTGATGCATATTTTCTCGCATCACGCCGATCGATAAATCCTTCTACATGAGTATTTAGCCAATCCACAACGTCTGCTCCGATAAATGCATTTGGTATTGTTATCTTAAGCCACATTCGATCGCGAATTTCCAACCCTGAGTCCGGTCGAGCCATCGCTCGTACTACCGTTGGCATATCAGTGTTTACGGTAAGGTGAAGCTCCTCCAACGGCCCTAAATAAAATACATGTCGAGCTAAATCGCAGTTTAAACTCTGATTTTCTAGTTTTAATTTTAACGATAAAACTTACGTTCTGTATCTGGCAGTGTACTTGCTAGGCTGCTGGATGTCGATGTGAGGGTCGTAGCACTTGGTGGGCGCGGCGGAAAACCTTCGCCGCGAATAGCTGCGGTATGAGCTACCCAAGCACCAGGATCTATAGGTCTCACAGGTTCTGTACGTGGTATTGTGAAGTATCCCTTCGGATTAGGGTCCCAACATTTGGCAACCACCAACTTTATTGGCCTAATCAAGAAGAAACGTGATTAAAAAGAATGCCGGCGAATGTAAAGTGTCGTATTAATTCGTAAATGTCTACACACCCTGGTTTCTGTACCACTTCACGCAATATTTTCACCGCTTCATCGTTTGACATATTCTCGAAGTTAATATCGTTTACTTGAAGTATCATATCTCCAGGTTCTATTCGCCCATCTAAAGCAACAGCTCCCCTACACAGAGCAAAAACAATATCATGAAAGATTGTATCAGTCATCCATGTATTCCGTGTGCAGGTAGAATAAAAATTGTCCTCTATCAAAGTTAATTGTATATTCTCGAATGTTACTCTAATTAATGAAATCAGTTCGAAAAGTCTTCCACTCACCCACGTTAGAATACTTTTAATATACGTCAAATAAAAATAGTATTTGTATTGCTCTGTTCTCATATTTAATGTTACAGAGTATTGGCGTTACGTTAAGTATCCATTTAGGGTACTCAATGGATATTTTACTGTATGTAGAAGTGTAACATACCCTTTCATTATTGAGCCAACGTATATTCCTCCATCGCCACCCTTGTTACTCTGGCCAACGATACTGATCCCTAAGAAGTTAACGGTATCCATATTCAGTGAAACAGTTATGATATTCAAAGACATGGTACTGTCCGTGATACTGCTGAAAGATGATGTCCTCGACATAGGTGGCAATCTATGACGCCGCCTTCGTTGCGGTCTACGTCGATCTGCGAGATAAATCGTAGGTGTAAACTACCAGTCTAAACAACCGAATACATTTATTCGTCTCTTCAAACATAGAAATATATTTACCTAAGGTAGCCCTATCGACGGTACTGCTCATGTTGGTGTGTCTACCAGTTGTGGATGTGATACGGCTGCTTGCATCATCGTCTGATTCTAAGAATGTTGTTGTTTCTAAATCGGAACTTAAAATAGATGCAGTCTCATAACCATGGCCAGAACGATGCTTCGAATGACCATTTATGCGAAGTCCTATATGAACAAAAAGTGAGTAATGCTTCTCTCGAATTCTGATTGAATTACCTTTGTTCTTAGTATTTTAGGACTAAGAAAAGTGTACCATTTAATCAAGTCACGTACCATTATATTTATTATATTTTTCATATTTATCCGAATGATGTCTTGAACTCTTATGCAAATGATGTCCCTGTCGACTACTTATAATACTTTCAGTTTCGGTTAATGTGTCATCGTGCGAAAGAGGTGGTGGGCCTCTAGTCGTATGTCCAGGCGTTACATGATCAACGTGATCATGCTTTACCTCGCTGTGTGCCACAGAATCGGTGCATTGAGATGCACCATCTGACACGTTACTACCTTCAGCAGACACGAGCTACAGGAAAATTAGTACACGTGAAAATTAACGAAGTTTATCGTGAATTTTGTAGCATATAACTAGTAAAATTGAATAATTCGAAATAATCCTTTTACATTTACTAAGAATTTTATGTCACACGCAAGTTTCACGAATATAAATATTCATAAAGGTATTCATTATATTAAATTCTAATGATGCGAGCGCGTGTAAAAAGCATTCAAGTGCATCCTTTCGATGTGCACCATTTATTCGTTTTTGCAGACGTACGAGAAACTTAATAATCTTACCCAAGACACAACCCGTCCATTGAAACACGGAAGATGGGCATCATCGTCCACAATTTCCTCCTTGACCACGCTGATAATAAAGATAAACGAATTTAAAATGCAATCTCGTGCATTATACGAATGTAAATAGTAAGTTGTAGGAAGATATGCATAAATACGGTGAATAAAAAAAAAAGGAGTGCAAAGGATCTCAGGTAGAATGCGATGCACGGTGGCGCATCGAGAAATCGGGTTGCATCAACGCGAAAGAGATGCCCCGATAAACATAAGCGCAATATTGAATGAATGAGCATCCATGAGAGTGCGAGTACCGCAAATGGTAGTGCGTGATACGAGAGGAAAAAAAAGTCGAGGGTAAAAGCAAGCAAGAAAGAGTAGAGAGAATGGAAAGAATGGATAGAATGGAAAGAATGGAAAGAACGGAACGAAGGAAAGAAAAGGAAAACGAAGCAGTGGATCTCGCAAATCGAAAGTTCACCCACCAGTCGAGTGGGCAAGTCGCGAAATAAGTCGCGTGGAACGAAAATAAATCGACAGCGAGGCATAGGAGGCATAGGAGGAGTAGGAGGACAGCGGGTGGAGGGTAGAGGGTCAATTGTCAAAAGGTTGCCGTTGGGCCACCTCTGAAATCCCAGGGCAATGACTCGGGCCAGGAAGCGGCGAGAGACACACCGCAAGCTGGCAAGGTAGTCAATTGAGATTATTGAGAATCACGCGAGTTCGGGAGTGTGCAATGCATCGAGAGATGCGATAGTCATATTGCCACTCACCCGAAATCATCGTCCATCGATTTGAAGAAATACTTGTAATTCGGCCGATTTAAGACATTTTTGAAGTCTGCCAGGGTGACCCTTTCCGGTGAAATGGTCAGCTTCACCAGATAAGGGGTCTCCTCGTCGTCGATGTGATAAATGATCTTAGTCTCTTCCATTGCTTGGCCCTTAGGATCCTACGTACATTTGCGTCAAAACCAATTCACCCGGAGCCCAACTAACATGAACAATTTTCTTAAACCAATATGGCGCGTCACAGTTCGAGCCAAAGCCCTCGCGCGTACACCGATTGTACGTTCATGTAGCCCCGGTGCTCACGTCAGTTCGCGGCTACGGTACATCCTCGCAATCGGATTTATCGGGTAAGCATCACGCATCAACGAGACGGTCACATTAATCGCGATAACGTAGCGATCTACGCTCATACCTCGCGGCTAGCCGAATTAAACGTCAACATTCTTCCCGACATTACACACACTCGCGGCAGGCGGCTCGCCACTCGCCACCACTCGTCACTCGGCACGACGATACCACACAGTCCACTACTCCACTACAATCACACCACAATACTACGCTCACGGCTCACGCTCCTCACGGACGACCACGGACGACAGTTCAACTACGCTGAACTACGCTTCTACGCTTTAGGCTTGAGAAATGGTAATGGCAACGCGACTACCTAGAACGACCAGCTATGCTCTCTCTGGCTCCATTCCGCTGTTTATACGCCTTTCACGCCATCCGCGGCCCGCGGCTCCTCTCGGCTCCTCCTCTTTATTTCTTCTCCCTGATCGTCAGATGTCTCTACGCCTACAGCGTCCGAAAAGGAAGCCTACATTCAGGAGGGTTCGAATCACCGCTTGTAAATCTACTTCTTTTCGAATATCTACCGATTTATAGTGATACGACAATCTTTGGAATAGTGAATTCTAATTGCTAGGATCGGACTGTTATCATGCCGGAACTTTTATCTACGATATTCCGCGAAATTAAAATGCTCTTTCATTGATCGGCGACAGGCTGGCTGGGGATGTAATCGGAGAAATGCAGGAAACAGCCTGAAACCTGGGGCTTAGTAGGTGGTTGGTGAGTATCCAAGAGAATCACTTCAAATACCGCATCTAATTATTTCCTTATAGATATATTGTATCCAGTAATATTGATCGATAGCAATCAATAAAAGTACCCAACAAAAATGATCAAAATTCTACTTACCTCAATTCTATACTCTCAAAAGTGTTATTCCGAAGAGCGATAAGTATATGCAACTGCACCAGTTGTGCAGAATTAACTTTACTGGAAAGATAGAGCCTCGAGTAATAAGTCCTGTGGATATTTCGCAAACCGTTCGGTTGTCCTCGGGTCTTTATCCTACACGTAATAATTATTATAAATAAAGTAGGGAAGAAAGAAGTAGCGTAGGAGATAAGAATAAAGTGTACGTTTTCCAGTATTCTTAGGGGAATCTTGTTAAAACTTAATGAACCGTGGCTGTCCCGCACATTGATATCATTAATGCACGAGAATCGTTCCCGACAATAGCACTCGTCCCCATTATCGTGGAGGCTTGGAATTTTTATTCCACAGTCCACGGTAGAAAGCAATTGTTCTCGATTGCAAGTATCATTCTTAGGGAACCCTTCCTTCCATTAGAACTATGGATATCTTACCTGTAAATTTTACGATTCTTAAATTCTGCGGTATGTGGAAGGAAAGTAAAAGTGGTAATATTGTCATACGTCTCTTACATCATTTCTATAGGTACCTCTCATATCGTTACCCATATATCATTGTGTTATGCGTATCTGACTCAACCGAAACACGCAAATGATTCACTGTTTAGCTACTTTTTTTTAGATGCTTTGTCGTTGTCTTAATCTATCATGTCACAATATGTGAAATGATTGAACTGGTACGGATTCGCAACAATATCGAGGATTTGACTGAAGGCTTGTTCCTAACATTCACATATATCGCATTGTGTTTCAAGATCGGAAATTTCATTGTTCGCAGTCGCGAAATTGGGAGTCTGCTAAACGATTTCCGTTTCGACGTATGTCGACCTAGAAATATCCGAGAGGAAGAAATACTCGACCAGTATGGCGAAAGAGGTAGAAATAAAGTTTTTACTAATCAAACAGTTTCGCAGAATAAGAATGTACTTGTTTAGTGTAATTCATTGACAGCTAAACGATGTACACTGTCGTTTATGGTTCTCTCACAAATAACTGGCATTGCGCTTATTGCTGCTCCAATTTTTCGTCCTCGCACCACGGTAGTATGGCCCTTGCCTTATAAGATGTACACACCGTACGCAACAACTGACCCATTGCCTTATTTTCTCACCTATTTGGATCAAGCAACTTGCCAGGCGTACGGTATAATACTAAACGTTTGTCTTGATTCCCTGGTTTACGGTTTTACCATTTGTACCTGTGGCCAAATCGAGCTGCTCCGTTATCGTTTGACAGAGGTTTTCGAGGATGATCAACTCTATCGATACGAGATCAATTTTACCAATCGAAACAATCGTCCGTTGATTGGAAAGTGCGTGCGTCATCATATGATCATACAGATTTTAGCACGCAAGATACAGTCACTTTTTGTATGGACTGTCACTGTTCAATTCTTTCTTAGCCTGATTGTATTCTGCACCAGCATATTTAGAATGTCGAAGGTTGTACAATTGCATTTAGAGTAGAAAATGTTGGATTTTTACTCACTCGCCTTGACTTTACAGCAAACCATTCTCAGTGTCGAATTCTGGTCGCTGTTGCTTTACCTCGGCAGCATACTTTTTCAAATATTCTTTTACTGCTGGTACGGAAACGAGCTTGAGTTGAAGGTAGATTCCGCGTTGAAAGTGCACATGATCATTCTTCTCTACAGATTGAACCAACTTAAAAATTGTAGAGCAACGCGATCAGTCAGGCTGTCTACTTCAGTCAGTGGATAAATGCTGAAGTACCTGAGCGAAAAAGTTTGCTTATCGTTATGACCAGTTGTCAAAAGGGGTTGAAACTATCTTATCATGGGAATTTCGCGCTTTCTATTTCTACATTTATGTGGGTAAGAAGCCTGTATTTCTATGGTGTACGTAACAAAGTATCTACTTACTTCGATATGCGATTTTTGATTTCTTTTAGATATTGAAGACCTCCTATTCGGCTTTCAACTTGTTACAACAAATGTCTAACTAATTACCACAACGTTCCAATAAGAATATAGTTAAATCTTCCGCCGTTTTTTGCATTTTTATTTTGCTACATTTTGCAAGAAAACTCGCCCCAACAAATGTCTTTCTGACAACCTATTAATACATACTATTTTCTTTGTTTAATTATCACATCGTTTTTGGTAGTATGTCGACAGAGTAGAAATACCTCAATATCATATTTATCAGACTTGTACTCGAATTTTTTAACCGGAGAGAAGCATTATATCACTCACGAAACATTGTCTCACATATCTTTTCTGTAATATTCCTCATCGTTTTGGAAGAGAGTCACGCTGACAGAAAGCTTCCAATATACTGTCTGCCAGTAATCACTTTAAGCATAGTTATTAGAAAAATCGACGACAAGGAATATCTACAAAAATGACTACAAGTGAAGTAGAATAGTGAAACCGTACTGTACAGTATTGCAGTACGATATTAAAAGTTAATCAGGTATGTTAGACCGACGTACGGTGGCATTATTAATGCAAGCAAACCACCCTCGTACGAGTCCTACCGAGTTACTGTCATCTCGGCAACGCACAATTTTATCCTGTAACGCAAGGTAGAACGTAATAGAGTATCGACAATATTTAATCCCTTGGAACTCCTCATACGAGAAGGATGGATATACTGCCAGTGAGTTTTAGAATACTGAGCCTTTGTGGCGTCTGGAACGAACGCGAATACGACAACCTTCTTGCACGTTTATTATACTTTTTCTATGGGTACGATCCATATTTATATTCACGTGTATTAAAAAACATACGTGCTTCAGTACATTCGATTATATTTAACAAGGTAAAATTATTTGTTAGATAATTATTATTGTTGCAGATCCGCTGTCAGGATCTTAATTCACTATTTACTGGTATTTGATCTGATAGAATTGGTATTGAGTCGTAACGACCTAGAAAATGTAACCGACAGCTTTTTCATATCACTCACAATTATAGGACTATGCCTTAAGTTAGAAAATTTTATGATTCGTAAAAAGGAATTGATCAAATTGCTAAATGTTTTTCGAACTGATCTTTGCCGTCCGAAAGGCCTCCTGGAGAAAGAAATAATTGCAAAGTACACTGATAAAGGTATGATTTCTTTGCGAAAGAGGATTTTAAAAAGTTCGATTTATTAACGTTTGTATAATTTGACAGCAAATCGGTATACCCTGTCTTTTATCACGCTTGCCCAATCGACGGCTATTCTAATGGTAATTACACCGCTTACGAGGCTTCGCAGCGGAGAAAAACTTTTACCCATAAAAATGTACATACCGTATTCTACTGACAGCTTAGTATCCTATATCGCGACATACTTTCATCACTTCGTATCTTTGGTCTACGGCATTAATTTGAATATCTCATTTGATTCTATTGTTTACGGCTGCATGATTCTTGCGTGCGGTCAAATCGAATTACTCTCGCACCGTTTGGAGAACATTTACAAAGACGCCAAGTGGGACGATGACGATAAAGCAAGAATAAAGAGGAACATACTTCTGAGAAGTTGTATTCGCCACCACTTGCTTATACACGAACTTGTCGATAGAACACAGTCGCTGTTCATGTGGACCATTAGTGCTCAATTCAGTACGAGTTTAATTATATTATGTACCAACATATTCGAAATGACCAAGGTATTAATTGCGGCTGATTTTATATGTCGTAGCGTAACACAATTATTATGATACATTCCTTGTTTTCACAGTATCCCTTCTTCACTAATCAATTCTTCGTCGTAAGTGTTTACTTTGGGAGTATGATTTTCGAATTATTCAGTTACTGTTGGCTTGGTAATGAGCTGGTATTGAAGGTATGTGGCTTCGATGAAGTGTCTATTAATTGTACCTTTTGACAAATTTTGCCATCGTCCACCACATATAGAGCAAAAGTATCGTTGACGCTGTGTACTTTTCTAACTGGACAAGTGTACCGGTATCTGAACGTCAGAACTTATCAATCATAATGACAATTTCCCATAAGGGTTTGATCCTCTCGCAATCTGGAACTCTGACTGTTGTCGTCGATACCTTCATGTGGGTAAGTCGTATGTTTATTAGAGCGCACGTTTGATTTGCGATACACATGTAGAACTACTTAGGTATGACGTGCGCAATTTATGTAACGAGCAGTATTATTGTAAAACATTTACTATCATTGTGTATTTGTAGATCATAAAAACGTCCTACTCGGCGTTTAATCTACTACAACAAATGTCCAATTAAGTAGACTAAAACAAGCTGATTATTATGATCATATGGGAATAGGTATAGAGAAATAAAGTTAGTTTGACAATGCCTCATCGGTCTATTTATGTTGTGATCGCATAATACTTGTAAATGATATTGCAAATCCAAGACATGTGACCCATAGGCGGAGGAAGTTGTTTGAAAACCGGTTTATTAAAGGTTACTGTTTTGCATTAGTGCAAATTGCTTAGCGTTCACATATGTACAGATTTATGTACATACGTACACATATATACGGACTCAAAAAAAGAGGAATACTATTTATTTCTTAGACTACATATGCATCATAAAAGATTGCACATCGAAGTCTTCGTAACTCAATGGAGGAGGAAGAAGGGTAAGGTCGAAGAAGAAACGTTTATTTATGAAATGAAAATGTGCCGCCGAAAATAATTATAATTGTACTATTAATCGAGGAATTTTTTATCAATTACTTCCTCAATGAAAACGTTCCATTTCTGCTGCCATATATTTTGGAATTGTTCTTTTTCTGCTTGGCTGAGGGTAGCATAACGAATAGAATTTAAAGCCAATTGTTTTAATGCTCTGAGATCCGAATGCCCGGACATGAGAGCCATAAAGGCTTCGTAAAAGTCGTAACTCAGACCTTTGACACCCCACAAGCCAGGATCGTCATTCGAAATCACTAACGGAAACTCTTCCGCAAATAGCCGTCGTGCAGCGTGATTTCTTAAGTCACTTACAAGTCCGAGGACTTGATTAGAAATCGGATTGACTTCGATCGCTATGTCAAACCGTTTTATAATTTCCAATATGAAGGGATGGTAAGTCAAAGCATATCTGTAAAATTCCATGTGAATCAAGAATCATTGGTAGGCACTTCTTACCCAACAGTTATTAAAGCTAGAATTGCCGATGCAATCAACGTATTTGAGTCATCAGTTCCTAGATTCGTATTTATCGAGTACATAATGGTCACTTTTACGGTGACGATAAAAACGACTGAATACCGGAAAGATATTACTAGCATGTTTTTTTCGATTACACAATATCTTTCCGAAGTATCGTCATTTTTATTTCCCATAGTAAAATGCTCGTGAGATAATCTCTGGCAATTCTAGTGTCAAACTGTACCATAATCAATTATCGATACGAGTGAGTTACACCTACCCATGACCAATGCGCCTGGTATTCAGAAGAACCGCATCGAATAAGTTTTCATCCGTCGACATGCCTAGCCAATTAGTTTCTCCCGCATGGAAGAAAAAGTCTGTGGTAGGGCTTACGGAAAGTAGTACATCCGAAAAATGTTCGAGCGTTTTTCCTTTGTCCTCTTGACCCACCAAATCAAAGCCAGCTATAAAGTTTGGATACGCTTCCTTTAACTCCTTCATTGTCGCTACATATTGTCGTGCAACGGTTCGATTGACAATACGAATGGGTGCGTAAATTAATTTTGCGCCAATGAAGTCAGGATGATCATCCTTAAATCTAAATAGAGAGCTTAATTAAAAATCTCGCATTGCGCGATATTTCATTTCGTCTTGATGTACGAAATTGAGGGGTACTAGCCTTTCGATAACGTTCTTATAAATGCCGACGATCTCCTTAGGTGAGTGGACCATACCATCGAGCTCGTATAATCCTGGAAGCGTGCTTCTAAGCTCGGTGTACATCACGTTATCGTCATACATTTCCTTCAGTCCCTGATAGAGATGGTCCTCGTAAACGGGCCTGTACGTCACCAGTGGTGTGACGAAAGCGAAAATACGATTGAACTTCTCCCAGCATTTGTCAACGTTGGTGTAAACTGTTGCAGGATTTTGTACCATCATCGTCATTTCATTACGGATTCTATCGTTTATCCTGCTTGCTCGTTTCGCATCTTGGCGCACGTGTTGTAAGAGCTGCCAGTTACATTCGTTGTCTGGCCGTTTGAAAAATTTCAAGCGCAACGTGCCGTCATCATCGCATACATAAAGATTGTTGCGATACGTCAAATTGTAGAGCTTGTATTCGAGAGAAACAATGGCTGTGTCGTGCGCGTGGAGTACTGAACCCTTTGGCATTCGGCGAATTATTTTGAAGACTGTTGAGTTCTCAATGTCCTTCTTTGCCTCGAGGAAATTTCGGGCAGGAACGAACGAAGCAGGATGATGGAAGCCTGTAAACAAATTTGAACAATCCTGTTCGCTTTGATCTGTCGACGATCTCTAATTCCGTTTGTTCACTGCGATAGCTGACTGTTAGCAAAGATAATGTCATCTCACGTTGAATCGATAAATCGATCATTCATGGAATTAACACGATAAGAATTCTGCTACTTAAGTTAAAGCTGTTTGCTTTAACTTAATTGTTTTCTTAATTGTATAAACACATTCATACAAAATGGATCGAAAATAGTGAGTTGAGAAATTTATTCTTAGCACTTGTGACTCCTTTATAAGTATATCTACATTGACGAGTATTGTAGAAATGACGGAAAATTTGAACGCACCATAATCGAGCTCGCGTTTCTTCGCTTCCATAAGGATTGCATTAGCGGCTTCTTCGAGATCGGTTAAAGCGAGTTGGCTGCCAAAGTTCTCCTGCTCCTCGAACTCCAGCATCTTGTCCCGCATCAGATGATACCAGTCATAACTCAGAGAAAGGTGGACGTTCGCTAGCACGACGAATAGTGCAAATACCGTGTAGTATATTCTCATGATTGGATAGGCAGGAGTAGACCAGAAGCTAGAAACACGTGGACTGAACGGTGAAACCGAATCCTGTATCGAGATCCGGTTGGATGTTAATCAAGTTCAGTTCGCCAACACGACTCGATCCTCACAGCCGTTCGCGCTCTACTGAGGGAACGTTTTTGCTGCTAGGCCTGTAACTTGCGGCCGCACCGTACGACGACTACGTGTTTATTCTTTCTTCATTGTTCGGCTATTGCCACGTTACGCTGATTCTCCGTCAGAAATTGCGCTCGTCCTCGCTCTCCCAAAAGAGCAGTCGCACCGAAATTTTGTAAATATCGAAAGCTGTTCGTACAATTGTCCAATTTACAGGTGTACTCAATTAGCCATGTGTGGTACTTTCATCGAATATCCTGACGAAATCTTCAATGATCTTTCTCCGATTCTAAGTAAATAGTACCAGCAGACCGAATCGGTACACAGTGTATGTAGTTCTCGAGGATAGTGTGCTGTAGAATTTCAAGTTTATCTCTGGTAGAATCGCGTCATGGATACTGATAGTCGCCTTTCTGGAAATCTTATCACTCGTGATATCTCTTTTCAATCGTAGTAATTTGCATAATAAATTGATCGTATTATACGCGAGTGCGATAGCTTTCGTAGAATTCGCGTTATACGAAAACGACGGATCGGTCAATATTAATTAAGGATATCGATAATAGAGGGTATTTTTACAGGACAATTTTATTCTTCAACACAGTCCAAACTTTATCCATCAGAAAATAAAAGCACATAAGGGTGGTAAATGGGAATTCAAAGTATACATACAGAGCTAGAGTTCCTGAACACTTGAAATCACTGCACCACCACATTTTTGGTATCGACGAAGAAAGCTATTGTAGGCGCTGGTAACAGGAAAATTCTCATACAAAGAATCTAAGAGGCTCGATTTCGCTTAATCATACGTAGACGATCTATTCGTATAAGACAGACGCAACTCGAGATAGGCTGTACTAACAAAACAGGTAAACGTATGCCGGTAACTATGCCGTAGCACCAGATCGAAGGCACTTGCTTTCGTAAGCACCCCAGGTTTACACAAATGTCAATCATTTAGGTCGTAAAAGCAGCTAATACCCTGTCGAGTAACTCGTTACTCCAATTTTGTGTGTGTGTCCTCACCGCTAGTTAACGAGTGCTGCACTTGTGTTAATAATTAACATACATAATAAAAGTCAGTGTGCCAGTATGACTGGCTAAGTGCAGCATTTCTAGAAGGAAACAGAAGACGGTACATACATACATACATAGAGAATTTTTCACTTATGCAAAATAGTAGATGAGCTTTGTGTCGTCAGGGCAGCTGTAAGTTAATATATATATATAGTACAATACTTTGCTCTGGCTTAATATAATACTAAATTATATCGCCGTTGCTTAAGTAACTTAAGTATGACTCGTAACAGTTTCAACCGAACTTCACAGTGTTTCAATCGAATAATATAATACATATAATATACATATATCTATTCATAAATCGGATCAATTCCCACGTCCATTGTGAATTACTCAAGTAAAGTGAATTATAGGCACGAATCGCCGGTAAATTAAGAAATAAAAAAAAACAAATGAATAACCACTTGCCCTTTTAATGTATTATTTTTGTTTGAGAGTGCTTTGAATATTATTGTCTTCCATTATTTTGAAGTATGTGTCAACATTTACGCTAAATGATGCTTACAGGCAGTGACTTGGATTATATGAAAATCAGTACACAGACAATATGCTGGTTATTGCTCAGGCCCTTTTCGAGGCAGCTAACATTCTAAAAATTGTAGTGATAATTGCGTCGTGATATAATTCTTGGACCGTAATTTTGTTCTTGTAACAAAATAGGACGAGGAAAAGAGTCTTTCTTCTTCGTTCAGTTCGTAAGCTTACAAATTTTTCTCGTAATTTTTCCATTGTTAGTATATAAATAATGGTATTTGGAACGTTTCTCCCGCATGTATATCAATATTGTTTCTCGCAGTACCATCTACTCTAAAATAAATAAAATATCAAGCCACATAAACAACATTGCTTCGTCTTACGCGTCTACATCGCGTAAGATCATTCGGAACAACAAACTCTACTTATGTCACTTTATCGTCGCGGACTTTCCTCTAATTTACTTACTTTTAGATGCACGAAATGAACCATCTTTTTTCTCGATAAAAGCGGCTAATCATATATGACAATAGGAAAATATATATGATCCATTCAGTGAGCTGGGTTTCCGCGCTAATAACGTTCATACATACATAATTGATATCGTCGATTTATGAAACGTATCAATTGATATACGCGGCCATTTTGCTTGACTAAATACAGTGTAGAGAAATGCAAAGTATGGATTTGGGATTTATGTAAATGATACAATTACTCCCGGCATTCGTCTCTCCCATTCACACACGTCTGTACCTAATTGATAAAGTCTTCCTCTGTTCTCGTGGTCCATTTAGTGAGTGCATCAAAACATCATTCGTCGTTCAACATTTCGTTGCATCGTTTTTTTTCAATCAGTTTTTCTATTGTTTCTTTTTTCTCGAATGTTATCGTGAATTGTGTAAAAAAAAGAATAAGGTTTTTCGACTCTCAGTATTTTTGTCATGGTATCCCTCGTCTCGTCGTCGAGGCAATACTGAAACCTGTCGTCTGATTTAGTGTCCTAGTGTAACGACTGCTGCGACGAATATTGTCACACAGTTAGCACTTTTTGGTGCACAGTTAACGACGTCTCCTCACTAAGCTGTCCTACCAAATATCCCTGAGTAAGAAGCGTTAATGATTACAACATCGAAGGACACTGATACGCGCGTCATTCAAAAACTCGATCGCTGGAATTCTTTGTCATTCTCGTTAGTTAATTAGTTACTTGGATCAATTGTCCAACTATGAAGTAAATAGCAACTGGTAAAAGTCGTTCAATCGTGTATTACAACGCGGTACGAACAAATCGGTTACCGTTGCATCAATTAAATACAGATCTTGATAAATGTCTTGCCAACGTCTAGGAATATAGTAAATAACGGAGGGGCGGGAGGAGGGGGGAGGAGCCTCTCACACATAGTAAAGGTGGATCTAAGTACCGCCTCACAACGTGTACTCAGTACTCTCAAATCACCATTGAGATACCAAAGAGATCTTACAAACAAGATCACAAAGTGTGAGCTGCCGGACAACGGCTTGAAAAACAATTATGCCAATGGGAATAAATAAGGTTAAGAGGCTTTTAGTGATTTATCCGCATGTGCTAAGGTAAGAGACCCTATAAGAGCCACTAGTGTGCGATCCAACCAAGTGATCGGATTGGGGTAGAGCAACCCGCCCTCGTAAAAACCTAAGTGACCTCCATGTGCCAGTTCTATGTATAACATCTTCGGACGCTTTGCTATAACAAAATTGAAACGTTGTCTTCTATACATTTGATCGTAGATCGATGATACAATATAGTTCAATATGAAAGTTACGTATAACTTACTGGCATATTCTTTTATAGGTTGTAATAATGCTTCAGGTACAATGGGGTCATCCACGGCATTGATGAAAACCATTGGAGTCACGATATTCTTGAGGTAGTAAATAGAACTACTCCATCTGTACATCTCGTTTACAGATCTAAAGTTGTGTACCTGTTTCAAATGGTTGGGAAAGATGAATATGTATGCATGTCCAGTGGGAGTGCAATAATGGATCATAAGATTTTAGAATGATTCTCACCTTCCTGGTATACGCCTCATCGAGCTCAGGTAACGTAGCAGCCGATATGATGTCACGCTCATTCAGCATACACTTTTGCTTCATTTCGTCTGAGAGAAGTATGCCTTTGTGCTTGAGGATAATACTTTTCACAGATTCGGTCATTATGTAGAGGTAGAAACGCCGGAAATTCTGCCAGTTAAGTAGGAACTTTGAACCCCTGGAACGATCATAAGTTACATATACATTTGTACATATAGAACTACTGCAAAGGGTTCCGATTTTTCGGATGTACAGAGTGTATTTTCGGAAACGTTTGGGACACATGTATAATATTTACGCACTCAATTGCGTTGTATCCTTGGCAAATGGAGATGCCACCGATTATGTTGGGTAGCTTGTTCAGGCCACGCTCCCCCAAATATTTTGTTACGAGGTTCCCTCCTAGACTAAATCCAACACAGATGATCTTCGTAATGGGGTGCTTCTCCGTGAGGCTCTGTATCATTACGTTGTAATCTCCGGTGTATCCTGCCAATGTATCATAACTCATAAATGTCATAAATCACATATTATAGATAGTTCATATAATTATTATCCTACTGTCGATCGGACGTTTGCACTTTTCTTTATTGTCAACTATCAATTTTACAATTTTTATACCGAACGATATAAATGTATACGTACCATACGAGAAGATTCTCGGAGATGTGACCTTTACACTGGAAAGGGCCCCGACGTGATTAAGTACCGCACATCGATATCCATGGCACTGCACGAAGTGAACGAATGTTCGGATGTAGACACTTTCGGAGCTGTTGCAAATTCCCGGGCAGATCGCAATTGTGATATCATCTACAAAGCAACAAGAATTCCTTTTTGTTCAGCAACCAATGCCAAAATATGTCTCTTTTTTTTTCTCGATAGCGAGAGTGTCTCAGTTTTTCACATATTTTTTGCGCCTCGTCTAAAGGAGATACTTAATATTCGATTTGTAAAGTGTAGCTCACATAATACATATAAAATATTTATTCGAGCTGCCACATTAAAATGCATACTGCACGACATTCGTCCAGCGCGTTCCAGACTCTATTCGTTGATGCGGGTCGAACTTCTTGGAACACTCGTTCGGACCGTATAAGGAGATACATTTATGTTATTTCTATAACGTATCTCCATTTGAGATGCAAATTATTTGTTTAAAAAAAGTGATTCGATTGTTGGACGTTTTATTTACTTTATGAAGAAAAAATGATACCTTTATGGTCGTTAGTTAGAGGCTGGTAGAGATCATAGGTAAGAGTCGTGTTGTCGGGAAGCGGGATGTAAACCCGTTCTCCAATAGGCCAAGGGCAACGAACTCGTCCCACAATACTGTGAATAATTGTTTGAATATGTCCACTGAAACCCCATAATCGCGTTGGCTTGTATCTGCAATGCGGAAAGAAATACAACGCTACCATATAAAGTTCTCTTAAAACCGCATCTGCTTACAATAAGGCATAAATAGCGTATAGCAAAATCTTGGTAAAACATTCTCTCCTTGAGTTTGCAAAACTTACAGTTTCATCTCTAGTGTACTTTCAAATTGAAGTACATCTTATTATCCACTGACATATAGACACGTCGATATTCTTTTTTTAAATTCATCATGCTTATTTGTAGAACTATGCAATTATTCTAAGCAATAAACATTTTCTGTATTCGGCGACCATCTTTGCCTAACAGGCAAAAGTGGAGCTAAATTTTTAAACCATTAAACTACTTTGTAGCAAGAGATAAATCGAATAATGGGGCACTGGGCCAACCATTACTTCGAACAACTGTGCTGGTTCTTACTAATATTTTTGCATAGTATAATTTATGGAGGGAAACGTTTGCTGACCGTCAGTACAGGTGATTGGAACGGTCAAACGGTCAATGTTTCAATTTAATTTAATATGTTTTATTACAGTTCTGCATAAAATGTCGACGAAATATTAAGTTGAACATTTCTTAGTGCTTTAGAAAGGAAAACGGAAGCTTCTATAAGTCAAGTGCAGGTCGATCGGACCTCTATACATGTATATGCAATTGTCAATACATAGTGTGCTATAACGAGCGAAACTTCCTGTTTGAGCTAGCAATTCTACGAGAAAGGTGAAACTCCATCCGTCTTGCATGAATTGTCAATTCACAGCATATTTATGTGTTTCTTTTTTACCTCCGCAATAGTGAGACTCAATAGAAAAAAAAGTAGGGTAACGTCCGATATAATAACTTTGGCCCAAAAACCAGCTGTGAGCTTTAACTCTGCAATGAGAGGAGGATTAGAGCCATCGTTCCGTTGAGAGGCTTGCTCCAAACGATTTTATCTATCTCAAGGTGTACGTTCGTTACAAGATTCTTCGGCAAAAAGGTAATAAGGGAAATAGGAATGTACGTAGTAGAATAACGCGACAAATCGCTCAGGGTCGAAGAAAGTCGCTTAAGGAATTTAAATTTAACTCCATCGCGCCTTTGCCGAAGTTCTCTTTGACCGCAATTACGGAAATTGAAGAACTACATGCGGACTTGTCAAACACCGGGCCTATACAACGCATTCGCTGGAGACAGTCACGGTCAAGGCAGAATCGATCAGGACAGCAAATACTTCGCACTTGTTCAAGTTTCCTTTTATGTCACGTCATTTCTTGATACTCTAACGATGAATCATGCCTCCGACTCCGACTCACGTGGATGCTACGTGAGAATAACTAGAGTTTTTAGAAGCAATTTAGGAGGAAAAAGTGAGTGCCAAGAATAAATCCGTACAATGAAGTAATGTCATATCAACAGCAACAAACGTGTTACACATTTGTGAGAATGAGATACTCTCGACTTGAAAATAAAGCTTTGTACGAAAGGCAATTCATAAAAAGCGTTAGGGTAACGTTACGAATAAGTTACGCAATATCGGTGATATAATGATAACTGACGAGGAACACAGATATGAATCACTTTGAACATGGAAAATTATTTTGCACATACATAAGTATTGAATACAAGTTCGACAGGTTGTCCGCGAATAGAAATAAGATAATGATTAGATATCGAAACATTTAAAAAATCACGTTATTCTATCGTCACTGGTGATAAAAGTAAAAGAAATACTCAATAAGAAGTTAAACATATTTTTCTTATCGATGCCGAATGAAGCAACTGAAAGAATGTGGAGTCGAGACTTCCATTTGAGTTATTGGAGTAACTGGAAAGTTTACAAACAGAAATGATTGCTTCTTCAACATCGCGAGCTTATCTGGTATTGAGTACAATATGCGATATATGCTTCAGGACAAGAAAGTAACCGTGGTAAATTGCGAATAGTGGTATCCTTGATTTTGTCGAGACTAGTAATGTGTAATATATATACACTAGGAATTTGCATACGACCTCCGTATGGTTAGATAAAGCGCTGAGAAAATTCGGGAATTCTGGGATCAACAGTGTGACTCATAGGGTTATCAGTGATCGCCAAAGCACTTGATACATACTGTGCCATGTACTAAATTACAGAGACTTGCCAGATAAGCAAGCGGTTAAGTCTGTGGATCGAAATGTACGTGAGAGGAATTAAACAGTAGGATGCAGAATATGAATCGAGGCCCAAACTTAAAAAGATCTTCTCGTGGTGTTCCTGCGATTACATCACCGGGCCATCGTGTCATCATCCACGAGAAGTCAACAGACAAATCAAACAATATTTACGAATGTAATCGAGCGACACCGTAGCAAGTAATACCTCAAAAAAATATTTTTCGCACTGATTAACGAGGTCGAATTGAAAGGTGAGTCACCATTTCGTCCGATCACATGCAGCGGAACAGAATGTATTGCCGGCAAAAGCGACAGGCTCGTAAAGATAAATGTAAAAGTAATTTGAAAACTGCTTAATAGAGTGAACGCTGAGACGTGACTAATGCACAGCTCGTGTGGTACTCGTAGGAGCTTATTTTTAAGTGATGCCACACTTCGGTCCAACGTAAGGATACAAAGAAGAGTACGTAATGCGAGACACACTGCCCTACATAAATCCTGTTGCTCCTTTACCTATCTCAATAAAAAAAAGATCGATTCCTGTTTAACACGCGTTCAATCGCATTCTCGAAGCTTATACGTCAGGCCATTGAGTTCAAACTGGTTTCGCTTATGCAACTTCACTGTTAATCTTGCAGAACTTTCCGACAAAGGGCAATATTCTCCGATAAGAATTAACAAGTAATAATTAAGTTTGGATATCCTGGAATAAGGGTAATCTAAATTACTCGACTTCAATGCAGGGGGTCTAACAAGAACGCATTGACTTCTAATCGCAAGTAATTGCATATGATAACACACACACACATACAATTGGAGACCGATAGAAATTACAATGACTCGTGACACATATCCCACGCATTCCGTAGAAAATAGGGACAGTGATATTTAGTCGCAGGAAGAGTAAAATTGAAGGATGAAAAAATAGGAAGTAAAATGTGGAATGAGAGCAATCACAGTGGTAGAGCAAGGTTGTCTCGCACACCGGTCAATTTACTTTCCACAGCTAGCTATTTAACGCTACGAATCTTCAAATGTTCGTGTCAAGACGATTCGCCAGGAAAAACTGAAAGTGAAGTTTCACGAGAAAATGAAAGACATCGAAATTACACATGCATCTACGGCGACTGCGATTGCCTACAAGTTTCGCGAGCTTTCCGTGGTATTGATCGGGGAAAAAGAGAATCGAGATGCGTACTGGCGGACGGTGTTCGCAATCTGTGCCCTGTGTAGGAATAGCTATTTCTAATTAAGAACGTCGCATGGCCGGGTAGCCGGAGAAAACTACCAGGAGATTCGCATACGTATACAGAAATAATCCGGCGTCCCGGGCGTACCTAACCTCTCGCTCGTCCACTCCTGTCAATAGAATGCGCAGAAGGGCACGAGTAGCACGGCTCTCCGACCGATAGAATGGATCTCGCGCAGCTCTCTCACAAGAAAACCACGAGCTAGAGCGAGCTAACTGGTGGATCTCGATATTCCCAATGTTGCTAGATATTACTTCATTCAACATCCTTAGGGAGAGAGAGAGATTAGGAAAAAGCAGACGAATACTTACGGTTCAGTGAGGACCGGTGCGATCTTGAGTACAGTTGCGAGGAAGTTCTGATCTTGGCAAAAGAGCAGCGGCTTCTGTGGCGTACTGTTTACGTTTAGAATCCTAAATAGGATGCATAGGATCACCGCGAAGAAAGCGAGCAACGCGGTGGACATGTTTCGCACTGGCGAACTGGTAAGTTCGAGACGCGAGAGTGATGTCTTTTTCTACCGAAGAGAGACGGGATATGCGGGTGGGCCCGCCCGGCGCAGGCAGAAGGCTCAATTTGCTTTCTTCTTCACGTGGATCTCTGTTTCTTTCTCTCGTCAAGGATTTATCACAAATATTCTCACCGTCCGAACATTCACCGCGTGTGGTTACCGTAAAAGGGCTAATTGAGCTCTGAGGTCTCTATGCGCCGGCCTGTTCTTAATGATTCCTGCCACTGACGAACACTGGTAAAGGGCTCAGGCTCCACGCGCGATCCTGTCCTCCGATTTGCGACGAGCGTTTCGGACTGTTCGGAAGCAACTACACACGCACGACAGTTCACTTTATTTTACCGGCACTGTTGGACCGGTCGATTCGCGCCTGCTGCCTAGCGGCTTTTTAAGCTTGCAGTACCTCCGACTCCGACATCTGTGCGTGTCTCGCTCAATGAAGACGAGATAAGTATACTGCGTGTACTGTTATTGCAGGATCCCGCGCCTCTTTTTGTTTTGGAGTGACCGAACAAACGTATTATGTATGTACATGTAAAAGATTTGTGTCTCAGAGCATAGGATAAACCGACACAACCCTAGTCACGAACCGAGACGCACGGACGCTCCGAGCAGACTGTCGAACGGGCCAGACGGTTTGCCTCAATCTGCTTGATCCGGCATACCGTGTCGCTCGCGCCACGCGTTCGCTTTACTACCTGCTCAAGCCGATCTAACTAACAGAGAATCCAGCCCTCGGCTTTTCCTTCCTCTCCTAGGAAACATTTCTCTCATTCGGATAATTATTACGCTTCGAACTACTACGACAAAGCTAGAACACTCGTGGACAAAATTGAAGTACTGCTTCATAGCTATGAGTTTGAAATGAATCTCCATTCCAGTTGTGGTTCTTATCCTGTTTTCTAAGCGCGACATTCGTAAAGCCTTCTTTAGAGACCTCGTTAATATTATATATTTCAAACTCGACATTATTGAAACTTCCTTTGACGTACCCTGGTTAATGGTCAGCACTTTTTAAGCTCGATATTCATAATAGATTATAGATATAATATGGCGATTTATACGAACGGGTTTTTTTCTGGCTAGTTTAGCAATTTTTCCGAATTTCATGGAATAAATAATTGTCTACTTTCTTTTTGTCAGGTCCTCTCGTTTAGACGGGTCTAATTACATGTGTACATTGCCAATTAAGTTTTCGTATCTTCACTACAACTCACACTAGAATAATAACTTTTTGTATTTTACCACGCGTTGCCCATCTTTCTAGGAATCTTTCGCGAACAGTCAGTATTCCCATTACAGTTATCCGTGACAGATCTGTAGGAGGAACTCTGTTGATCAGGGTCGCGCAAACTTGCCGAAGCCTCAGCCGAAGGCCAAACAGGGCATTCGTTTCAGGCAAGAGGTAAGAGCGAACAACTATGATGTTTCGAGAGAATTACGCTTACTTTCGCAGTTGAGGCACGCACGAATACTTTTTTTTTTCTCGCGGAGGTCATTGATGCTTCCAGAAGGAAGTCACGGAATTCTCGGGGACTCGCGTCAGCGACCTCCACAATTTCGCGCTGATCAACCTCGCTGGATACGATAGTTACCTATTGCTAAGGTCAAGGCCGTTCGATTTGTGGATACGTTCGATAATATGCGCACCGCCTTTCGGTAGAGTCTCTGCCTCAAAATTGACAATCGCGAAGAACCATTTTAAGGGAGGCTCGTTGTGAAGGGGTAAATGTTAGGTATCTAGGTTGTTCCAGCAACCAGCAAGATCGATGGTTCATCGATCAGGGCGACTTACTATATGCAAAGCCCTGTACTACGTCTAGAGCGATTACGTTACGCCCTAATAAGAGAAGGGTTGTTCCGAAGAAACTAGGACTACGGACTTTAATTTAATTCACGAACGAGACACATACCCTCGTTTCACCCCCACTGATACATGTATAAACGTTACGCGTGTGTCGTCAAGAGTTTGCTTTGACCGCGTTGCTTTAGCCAATTATCGGGCCGATGGCTCTTGCCTACTTTTTAATTGATTCCAATGTAACGGGCAATGCGGTGACCGCGCTCATTGATGTAACTTCAAACATAGCAACGAACGAGCGGCTTTGCTCTCGCGAACTTTCACCGCACTTTCGTTTCACCCTTCTCACGTGTGCAAGCACATTTTCGTGTTGTCTAAACCAGCGTAATAAATTAATTCGCCGAGACTCGCAGTATAATCTACGAAGTAATCATGTAAGTTAATTATTGAGTGAATGGTTCATTTCGTATTCGTATTAGGAATCTTATGTATGGTCTGCGTGTAGCTCAGTTACCGGTATTATTGAAGAATGGCGACAAAGGGAAAATCTAAGAAGAAAGCTAACGGTGGGAAATCGAATGGTAAGAATGCGGACAAAAATGGCAACAGTGGGGGGAAGAGCAAGAGCTCGAAGAAATCGAGAAGAAGCGGCGGTAAGGCAAGATTCGCAATGGACATCTTCAATGAAGAAGTTATGGAAAATGCTTATTACACTTGTCACAATATCATGGATGTTCTGAAGTGCAGAGGATTTCCATGGCCGGACAGCCAAAAGAAGAAGAGGAAAAAAGGGAAAAAATAAAAGCAACACCCGTCGAAAAATAGAAAATTTATCAAGAAAAAAATATTAACAATATATGGGAATATGAAAAATACATATTAAAGATTTGCAGTTCAACGTAACAGGAAATATTTGGCTTACTCAACTCCTTCGGCAACAATACGCCTGCAATACTCATCCATATCAAATTCTGTATGGCTAATCACAAACGGACCGTTAAACACGCAATGCACTGTGACTGTCTCAGAATATTCCAAATTAGGTAACAGCTAAAAAAATACAAGTCGTAAGCTTATATTTAGTGTTCACTGATAAAAAAAAACAAAAGTACATGAAAAAACTAATGTACTGACTTTTGGTGTGATTAAAAAGTATTGCGAACTGTTTGGTCTACCAGTCATTTTAACGAGCAGATTAAATACTCGTCTCTCGTTAACTTCGTCCATACCCTAAACAAAATAGTCAAAGAAAACAGAGGTACATAAAAGTTTTAATACCATGGTTACTCGTAGAACCAAGTGAAATATATGCAAGTGAAAATTTACTTGATTTATTTCGTCCACACAACGAAATGGGACTTTCGAGAGTTCTTGTAAGGAGATCATGTAAATTGCCGTTGTCACGGCTCGTTCTCCGCCACTTTGATGATGCCGCGTAAGTTCTTGTAGTTCATCCGTGTCACGAAATTTTACCCTAATTTTTAAACCATACTGATCAAAATCCACCTGAAAGTCCATTATTTACTTAACGCTGTATCGTATCGTGATTAAAATACTTTAACGAGGATATATATACTAGTTCGACTAACAATATTTTCACCGTGATGCAAGACAACCTCGCCAGCGCAATTCATAGCTGAAAAATATTCGCTAAAGTTTTTATTAATCTCATCGACTATTTCTTGCAAAGGTGATAGCCACTCTTCTCGTAACGTTTCCATCCTTCGAGCTGTAGTTTCGAGTTCTCTTGTTTTTTGTTTGATGAACGTTTCCAAATTCTCCATATCTGTCTTTACCTGATCATACTCGCGCAATACCTACAACCAATATAAAATCATAAGATTCTTTTCGATACACTTTTCCTCTGTTTACTTGTTTTATCATTAAAATTACTTACACTTTCCGCGTCCATATTATTACTCATACAGAATACTTTTGCTTGTGCAAGATCCAGCTCGTGATTGATTTCTTCAATGGTTGGGGGTAGTTTAGCAAATGCTTTGTTTATTGGTGCAAATTCTGCGTCAGATGGTTTAAATCCATTCGTAGTCTTTAATGCTTGGTCTAAATTTTCTTGGACTGAAGCTCGCAAAGGTTGTATTTCCGAATTCACTCGTCGAAGTTCATCTTCAACTGCTCTCAGTTGGTCTCTTAAATCTTGAGAATCGTCTGTTTTTACCTTGTGTTCCTGCTTTCGCATTGTAAGTGTTAATTTAATTTGTTCCCTTTCTGTTACGCAGTTGAAGTAATCTTTCATTTCGGTGTTGTATGTATTATACAATGTTAGTTCCTTGGACACCAACGCCTGTAGATATAATTATGTCGAATGTTATGTAACAATGCAATAAAAAATATATAATTTGGCACAATGAAAGAAAAAATGACCTTTATCTCCGTAGAACAAGATTCTTTTATCTCTCGTACACTGGTGCGCTCATTTCGCAAATCATTGACTTTCTTTTCAGCCATTGATATTCTAGATTTCAAAGCTTGAATTTGTTGTAACGTTTGTTGATACTTATTTCTTTCAGTTCTGTGATCGTCGAGCTTCTTATGTTCTCCGTGTACAGTTTCTTCGAGTTCCTTTAAACGGACTATAATTTCGTTTTTTTGCCTAGCTACTCTCTTTAGTCTAAAAAAAGAGGTTTTTTTAATTCCGTTCTGTGATTTATTTTCAATGATGAGAAGGATCCAATAAATTGGAACGTACTGTTCTTCTAGTGCAAGCATCTTGGATTTATCTAAAACGATAGATAGCGTTCCGGATCTAGACACTGCTTGCATTCTAGTTGACTTTGAGCCGGTATATTTCGAAACGTTCACGGAATAAGCGTTGTTTGCTAAAAATTCGAATATATCGTATATGGATTCATTTTATATTATCGGAATTAAATTCGATTTGGTAGCAACACTCACCGCTGAAGTATCGGAACAATGCATTTGGTATTCGTTCAATGTTATCTTCCACAGTGGCAGTTCCAATAGGTATGTTGTTCAAATGATACGTTGACACCAAATACTTAAGTACCGATAATGGGGCTTCGATCAATGAAATTAAGTAATGTGTAAACCCATACTGTCGTATATGCTCCAGTGGTATTTTTGGTTCCATTGAAACATTTTTTTGTGGATCTGAGTGAACTGCATTAATTTGCAATTTTTGTTCGTCTCGGAGGTATCGTAGTAATAAATTCATATCCTGCTTGGTTTCGCAAGTGAATGCGATTAGGTCGCGATGTGGAATAACATCTTCCAAATATCGAGCATATGAAGCATCCTTCACATTAATATTGAGTAACATTGGCTCGTGAATGGTTGTGCTAAACTTATTCCGATTTTCTCTCAACCACAAGACCGCCCTGTACGAATCGCTACTTCTATCGCGTAAAAGTTGCAATCGCTTCGATTCGATCTGCATCATTTGTGCTTCGGATTGGAGTGCTGCAATTAAGAATTTATCTTAATCAAACGTTCCGTATTGTACATTATGTTTTCTACTTTCTTTTACAAAGATTTACTCACATCGGGTTTCCAGGGATAACTGATCCTGTTGTTGCTTCAGCGTGGTGCTTTCATTAGTTAGAGCGTTTATAATATTCTTTTGTTTTTCTATCTGATTACTGATTTCTTGCCTCCGCTCCATCAATGTCTCCTCTGTAATAAAGATTATAATGCTTATGGCTCTGTATCGGAATCAAGTTAAATCGTGAGAGACACGCATAGAATATACCAGAGCCGATATCATTCGTTAGAAGGCATAAATCATTGCTGAGCTTTTCTCTCTGCTGTTCTGCACGCTCGATGTCTTGACCTCGAGATTTTTCTACCTCTATACGCTGTTTACATACATTTTCGCATTCATTAATACTGTTTTGACATTCAAAAATACTATCCATGATTCTTTTAAGTTTCGAGCTCTTTAAGTTAATTTTCTGGCTCTGGAAATGTAGTAAAAATATTAATTTCTAGAGTTTGCGTTAGCTTTGTCATGAAACATTTTCTCCGATAATCATCGGAATCTAAAATTTACGTGATCCTGAAGAGAACTCTCAAGCTGTTTGATAGTAGCACTTATTTTCTGTACTTCATCGTTGATAGGTTTAATTTTTTCGCTCAACGATGAGACTGATTTGATCACCTTGCTATGCTTGGTTTTTAACTGGAAAATGGTTCAATTGTGTAAGTCACGGTAATTAGAATTTAATCGATAGATATAATTTCTTTACCTTCAGTAATTCTTTTCGCATCTCATCGTAAAGCATCCATGCCTTCTTCTGATTTAAAGTTTCGATCTTCTTCTTGATGATCTTTCTCTCTTTTATAGTGCTAACGCTTTCTTTCAGGCCATTGTATACTTGCGTTCTTGATTCCAATAGCTTTGTTTTATTGCCCACTTGCATTTCTAGCTCCTTATGCGTATTTCTAAGTCCAATTAGCTGCATGTGATGTTCCAATAATATAGGATCTGCCACGGATCTCTCGGTACTCTGCAAGAGTTCTTGCGCGTTCATTTTTGAAAAGTCTTGAACCTTGTCTTGCGGGAGAAATTGGCACAAGTTGTCGATCTGTGTGGAAGTCAAAATATTTACAAAACTAATTGTACTACAGTACTGTATTGACTTTATAGTCGAAACACATATTACTTGTATATTAAGACTCTTTGTTAATTCTTGTATTTTTTTAATACTGGACGATTGGCCATTCAGATACCACATAGATTTCCCCTCCATGTTGAATACTCTTTTCACAATTACATTCGTATTTGATTCGCTCTTCAAATGGATTTCAATTGTGGCTTCGTGGCAGCCGGCTCTAATATATTCATGTACATGAAGTGCACGCCCAATCGTGCTGGTTTTTCCACCTAATCCGAGCACGATAGCACAAAGAATAGTAGATTTGCCAGTCCCATTGGGACCTATAATGACATTAAGGTTTCTTCCAGGTTTCAGTACAACCGAATTGTACGTCCTACAAACATGACGATAAACTTTATCTAAAGAACGGAAATTACAGTAAATTATTTTTCAATATATCTACTTACACAAAATTTTCCAGATACACATATGTAATGATTCCCTTCATTGTGAGTGTTTCGTGCGTATATTTCGACAATGTAAATAGTAATGCCAGGTGTAAGCTGAAACGCAAATCTGTAGTATATATAAACGATTAGTCATATTCTACGTTTGCAATAGTTATAAACATAACCTATGGCAGCGCGACTTAACACAGTTTGAATCAGTTTGAATTAAGCGCATTGGTAAGGTTGGGTAAAAGTCTCATGCCATGCGCTTTATGATAGGACGCAGAAGAAAGGGTGTTGAACAAAGACAAACTTCACCTGCTTGGCTTGTTATCGCGAGTTATTTTTTCTGGGCGTACATTTAGGTACATATAATGTATGTAGATACGCAAATACATCCCGGTCACTGAATGTTAATTCAGAAATGGAATCACTATTAAAAAAACGAATAGTTCTAATTTAGTGAAAAACTTAAGATATAGTTTAGTTCAACAATTTAATTAAAAAGAAATAATAGGTTCAATACACGCAAATTAATATAGAAGAATAATAAGCACTAAAAGTTGACGATTTGGCAATCGTGTTGTTAAAAATAATAATAGGTTTTGTTCTCCATAATCTTAGGGAAACAATAAAAACGTTGATTGATTGATTGATTGATTCCATCATACTGATTCGTTTGCCAAGTGCACTGTCAATTTCTTTAATGTCATGGGTCTTTCATTGCAAGGTGAAATTGACATGAAAATGAAAGCCCTATGGAATATGACGTACATATTTCCTCGCTTGTTGTAGATCTTGAATTTAGATCTGCGAAGAGCATTTGCTATGCATATGATCATGTATCATTAAGTTATGCACTTTATGTCCTTTTACATCGCCCGTGCCTTATTACTAATAAATTGGTTCGCACCTGATGGACCGCGTTGCAGAAAAATTCTAGTGGTTCTAGTACACTAGAATTTGCTCCGTCTTACCGTACGGCCAAAGCTTCTTCGATATTGTGCTGTGAAAGATCATTAGATATTAAATATATTAAATACATACGAGGAATTTAAGTGTTATTGAGTAAGTGACATGTTCGAAAAGTCGATGAAGGCTGGAAACGTGAAAATCAATAAAGGATGGCTGCCTTTCCGAGGGACAGACTTCCACTCAATAATGTATCCTCTCATTTCTTGCTGCTACATTTTGGGACTATATCCATGCAAGGTGAAATCCAACAATTTCATCTTTTCGAGAGTTCGCTACGCTTACGCCACAGTGATAATAATAATCTTCGTTTCTCTCTCTCTGACAATGTTTTACCACGTGAATATTTCCGGAAAGCTTAAATACGACAGTGTCCAAAGTACTCTTCAATTTAATTTTACATGGTTCCTTAGTAGCATTATCACCGTTCTGACTTATGCTCTAAGCCGGCCGAGAATAAGGGTATTCCAGAATTTAGCTAAAATCTCCGCAAGATTACCCCCTGAAACTTTGAATAAAATGGCCAGATGGATCCACGTGAAGGATCTTGTAGGCCTTCTCTTTTTATTGGCTCACGTTCCGAACGTGATCAGCCAAGAGCTCTATATCACTATACTGAAAGCATTCTTCTTATACACGACGACGGTGGTCGTCATCATGGATATGGTTTATATGAATTGTGTGTGCGTGCTGAAAGCTTGTTTCGGAAGGATAAACGATTGTTTGCAAAATTTGAAAGAAACTGTCATTAAGGATGAGGCTCACGTTCTGCAGAACATATACGTGGAACAGAGGAATGCTCTACTATTGATAGAGCTTCGAGCACTCAAGAAGCAGCACTCATTAATCAGCGATGTGGTTCAAATATTGAACACGACATTCGGTTCGCAAATTATCGCAACGGTTGTTCTTACGTTCGAAGAAGTCACGTTCAGCCTTTATTTCTATCTTCTGCAAAGAGTTGGTGTGCAAAAAATCAATTTGGAAAGACAGATTTGGTACTCCTACTTTATCACTTCTGTAGCACTGTACTCCATTAAATTATCGATTGCGGTCTGGTTCTGCGAGACCGGCAAGGATCAGGCTCTCGAAGTCGGGACCAATATTCACGAAATTCTTTCTAGCACGACCCACAAGCAGATAAAAGAGGAGGTAAGAAAAATTAAGAGCAGTCAAAACTATCACAGTTGTTAATTTGTTTCCGTTTTTTGATATTCTGGCACACAGCTACAAATATTCTCACTGCAAGTAATGCATCGGTCTAATGTGTTCTCAGCGAGGGGATTCAATGTGGACGCGGCTCTGCTAACAAAGGTTTGATGAATTACCCTAGAGATACTTATGTAAAATTCACTGTTTATGGGGCATGTAATGTATCAAACCAGTCTAAATGCGAATCATTTTCAGATAGCTGGTGGCGTTACGACGTATCTTCTCATATTAATACAATTCTTACTTAGCATGCATAATAATAATAATTAGATCGATGGATCTCTATTCATTTAACGTCGAAAATATATAACTAAACATAATATCGATATTCTAATGTGTGTTTTGATTAAAAGAGATACAATTATTGCATTTACCGTGTGTTTTCATTCAAAGTAATTAAAATCCTTCGTGTTTTAATCCTGAACCTTATTCTTGACGTGACCTTTTGCACAGCGAACAACGCGATATACATATCTATTGTCATATGCATTTATGATCCTTTCGTAGGAACAGTCAGAGTCGCTTGTAGAAATGCGTTAGACTGTTGCATTATCAATTTAGTATTTAATAGGGAGGTGCAATGAACGTGGCCTGGTAATGCCATTAACTTCATTCTGCGTTCTAAATCTTCGATCTAGATCGGCGAAGAGAAGCGACACGTGTCATACGCGCGATTAAATTCCATTGCATTACATTTCTTATCCCTTGGGCGATGGGTGTCGATCGAAGGAGTGGACACCATGGTTACTTAATCGCTAACACATTACTGTGCACTCCATAAAACACATTGAAAGCGACTTCCTTACCAGAACTTGCTGTGTATTACTACAGCTCGAACCTTCCGGAAACACAAACATTTCCTTCGATTCGCGTAACCCGGTCGACTGTCGAATCGTTGTTTCATCGCTGGGAAATCAATGAAGTTTGCAAAGACGAAGAACCAAAAGCGATGGTGTCTTTTCCAAGCGACAGATTTTCACTCGATGATGTATCCCTGCATTTTCTTCTGTCACGTTTTGGGACTTTATCCATGCAAGATCAGCTCGTTCAACAATTTTGTCTTCTCGAGGATCCGCTACGCGTATGCTACGATTATGATTGTAACATACGTTTGTCTGTGCCTGATGATCTTCTATCACTTGAACATATCTGGGAGGATCGAGTATGACAGTATACCAGGCATGCTGCAAGCGAATTTCTACTTGTTCCTTGGTGCTGTGATCACCGTGGTGACATATCTCTTGAGTCGGTCGAGGATACAGCTATTTCAAAGTGTGGTCGAAGTTTCCGCTAGTCTGCCAGCAGAAGCTTTTAGTCGAATGGCCCGGTGGATTCACGTGAAAGATCTGGTCTTCTGTCTTTTCTTAGTGGTCCACTTGCCGAACACCTTTACCCAGGATCCCTACGACACCCTATCGAAAATTGTACTCCTCTATACAACACTGGTGATCTTCATAATGGACATGGTTTACGTGAATTGCGTGTGTGTGTTAACAGCGTGTTTCGAGAGGATAAATAAAAGTTTGAAGAATTTGAGGGAGGTTCTGATCACCGACGAGCCTCATCTTTTGCGGAGAGTCTACCACGAGCAGAAGAACCCTTTATTACTGATCGAGTTGCGAACCCTTAAGAAGCAGCATTTAATGATTAGTGACGTAATTGAAGCATTGAATGTGACTTTCAGTCTGCAAATGATCACAACAGTGGTACTAACGTTCTCGGAGGTCACCTTCAGTCTTTACTTCTACATTCTGCAGCAGTATGGAATGCAGAAGATCAACCTTGAGAAACAGTTCTGGTATTCGTATTTTATTACTTCGGTGGCACTCTATTCTATCAAGCTGATAATCATGGTGTTGGCCTGTGAGATGGGGAAGGACCAGGCCCTCGAAATTGGGACCAATATTCACGAGGTTCTCATTAACACTTCGAACAAGCAAATAAAAGACGAGGTACGGAAACTCTTTCATTGCGAGATTAGCGTGTCTCTCAAGTGTTAATCCTTCTGCCTCTTTTATTCCTTTTTTTCGTGTAGCTCGAAATATTCTCGCTACAAGTTTTACACCGAGAAAATGTATTCTCCGCTCGCGGACTCACCATGGACGCGACTCTCTTGACAAGGGTAAGAGAAGCAAAACGACATATATGCTACTTATACACAATCATATATTAGAGTATTTTAACACTGATCTTTTTCTTCCAGATAGCCGGTGGTATTACGACCTATCTCCTAATATTAATCCAATTTCTAATGAGCAATCCATCGAACTAATCCACGAAACATCCACCAAGCGGAAAATCGACTCATTGTCAGAGAGATGCATTTGTCAAATGCACGCGAAGCGCATGTTCCAATCGATTTCTCTGTCTCTATGGGTCAGTCTCGGTAAAGGGTAACGCGGGGCGTTTACTATCCGCGGATATAATATTTCTTGAGAATGGCTAACGTGTAGCATTGACCCAAATGTGAAACGAGTGCAGTTACGAAGTGCAGTCTTTCATATTGTGCTTGAGATGAAATAAAAATTCGTGGCCAAAAGCTGCGCGTTAAAATTTCTATGCGAAGAGTCTCTTGAACTTAAAGAGAAGAAGATTAAAGCTGAATTGTAGATATATATTTTGTCATAGCAATTTTCCCTATTCCACCGCGCGTAACATAGTTGCAAGACTAACTATAAAGTTTTTGGTCAGCGGTTTATGTATCGTGTGCGTACGACACCACCAATGGCACGGTCCACGATAAATGCGCATAATCTGCGAATTCTCTAAATTTATCTTTAACACGGCATTCTCGCCGGTGGAGTCGCTTTAAAGGCAATATCGCTAGTTTCTTAACAAACAGGGCCGAGCGGCGGCACTTGTCATTCAAAACTACGTCGCAATTTTTCGACATGACGTGCCGTTATCACTGCAGTAGTATCACCGCCAGCAAGGCGCCTGCGATAAAGGATCACATGACCTTTGGAAATGAGCGTTTTTCATTTTCTTTATCGCTCTTCACAGTTAGAGCAAGCTTTTCTCGGTGCAATTACTTTACTTCGCTGAAGTTTCGATCGACGTATGCATCTTGATTTGCATACACCCCAATAAAAAGAGAGTGGAACGTAACGCGGCGTTGCGAGTGAGGAAGGATGCACGGACGTAGGTATGTATGTACCTGTCACTGTTATTCTTATTAATTAAACGATACTCGAGATAACGAGCAGCGTCGAGATGAATTGTTTATTTCGTCGATTTGACTTATCACGAGCGCGACACGGGCGCGACACGTCCGCCCGGAGTAACCTCGAGAGTGTCATTTTCATCCAGCGCGAGCCACGTGGGGTGGAGCCCGTCAATCTATTGTCGCCAAGGCTAATATCGCGACGAGCGATAATGTCTATTGTCGTAAAGGTTAATTTCGGCCAAATACCTGTAGCCGCTTACAATTCCCAGCCAGCATTTGAAACGTGTGCGCCCACATTACGACCAATTGCTTCATGCAATGATTTCTCGCATCACTACGAAGGGACCTTACGATCGCCCTATAACCCTTGTGATTCAATCTCCAATCAGAATAGTACAGCGTGATTCGCCAATTTCATAAAAAAGAAAAACTCAGAGTGAAACATTTGCATTGTACAAGTCCCAATTATTTCACGGTTGCTGCACATATTGTATATATTATAGATCGTAATAATACAATTGATATGTTTTTACTGAAGACTTTGAAATTTGCATCAGGACTCATTTAAAAGCTGGTACCTAGAAGTATCGGAATTTTTTAACGCTGCTAAAATTTCCCTTATCGTTTGACGCATGCCATAGGAACAAGAAAGAACAGCGCTCGTAATTCCGCGATTATCGCTGGTTTTCGCCAGCGTATGCCACTCCGGTACCGCGCGGTTCTTACGTACTTACGCACCGGACTCGATCAAGGATAACGTTGCGAGGTAATAGAATCCCAATCGCAGCGCATAATCGGAGAACAGGCCCTGATTGCCAGGGGCGGCAGGAACGAAACCTCTGTTGACCTAATAATCTCGATGCAACCAAGTGGCTCGGTTCTTTTGTCTAATTCTGGTAAACAGGCGGCCGATTTGTCGTGTGGGCGATCACGCGACTGCGCGGCGGCTCAAGTCAGAACGCGCCAAGGCGCCGTTAGTTGTTATGACCGATACGTAGTTTTCAGTATTGCGCCAGCAGCCGCGCACGACGCACGCTTGGGAGTGTGTCCGTTCGAGCTCCGAAAGACTCGCTCTCGCTAAGAATCAGTCGGAAATCAGCTAGGCGCCAATACCCACGCGCGCGCGTGATTGGCCAGCCTATTCAAACAGAACAGCCGTAGAGTACTCGAACTGAAGGATGTAGCGGTATCGCACGACTTCCAAATCAGACCACTCTCTCTCTCTCTCTCTCTCTCGGCAATTTCTTTCCGGGAGAACTTAGACACGCGTACACGCGTAGATACAGTAACACACACAACCGGATATTCACCCGGATAATAACGTTCGTTGAAAGTGAGTTTGAGAGTTTTACATAATGCGTGACCTAGAAAAAGCGTTGTTCCGCGCGGAGGGGTTCGATTAGATAAACGGTGAGAAAGTATAATCTCAAAAGTGGTGGTGCCACCGAATGAAATTCGCCGAAAGGGAGCCGCGATCGCGGTGACCTAAAGGTTCGTGCTTCCCCACGATTGTTTATATTCTCGGGTGGAGCGAGCGTGCCGCTCTTCTTACTCCTTACTATGGACACCGGTGATACATATGGGTGACCAGTGTGAATCACGACATGCGTAAAGTGTACTCGATCCTGTGATAGATTACCTCCGGCAAGGTGACCAAGACCAATTGCCACACAGCACGCGCGAGGATCGCGCAAACTTCGATTTCGAGTGATCGGGTAAGTGCGAGGAACGACGTGTGGCTGCTGCCTTGTTGGTGCTTCTGGCCTTATCATAAACAGGAAGGCAAAGACTTTGACCATCTCACGCAAGAAGGAGCGTCGGTTGTGCTTTCTGTCTGGCGATTTACGGCTTAAACAATTTTTTAATACCATCGATTCGCGTATACATCGCAAGACCGTCTGTACACGGCCGATAATTGCGATATTTTCCCGCGGCTCTTGCGCATTATGACGCCAATAAGCTTTTTCAACCGACTCGTGGTTAGGAAACGCTCACGAGAATTTATGGTCAAGGGAGCGAATCTCTGTTAGGCAATGAAGTTGATGAAGTTACGTTTTGAAGTGAAGCAATTTCTGTTTAGCATAGTTAACAAGGCCTAATCTAGGAAAAGTTTATCGCTGACGATTCATCGGGTTTTTGAAATATGTATCAATGGCAAAGTCAGCACAGTGACTCTTTAAAAGTCAGTCGGTGAGTCCTATGTCCACCTAGTTCATACAGTGAGCAATGCCTTATGGACTCAACGTCAAATAATAGATGAGTCGGTCGCCATGGCAGTAACGAAACTGTTTTCGGCCTAGCCGCTTATGTCATCGCATTTCGCCTCTTTGAGCAAATATTTTCACTTGATAACCGTGACGCTTGCATATGCGCGCAATACCTCTAAGAACCCCCATCAAAAGGCCACTTTTGACCTAACTCTCGTGCCTGATTGTCTGCCTGAGAAGAAGTTATCGTCTGCTCGGCCCAAGGTTCCTCTGAATATAGCTCCGGTAAGCACCTCGTTGCACGCGAGAAATTTATTCGTGAAAGCATAATTAAATTCTTGACCCTCATTGATTTCACAATAACTGATCGACTTCGAGTTCCAAAAGAGCGAAAGGAAAATCTGCAAGTTGTCCGTAACATCACCGCGACTCTCTGCAAGCAGACGGCGTTAATTAGGTCCGACCACGAAAATAAGCCTTGTTTGTGGCTTCCGCTTAAGAATGCGGTCTCAACGGTCGCAATAAAATTTGCCAGTGAGAATCGGCTGCTCTTTCTTCTATCAGTTCCATGGCCTTGCGGCCTTATCCTTCTCTCTCTCTCTTTCTTTCCCTCTTTGCTGCACGGCTCTCAGCTGTCTCCCTCTCTCTCTCTCTCGGCTTCAATCGCGGTGCGACCTTGCCTACGATAGTCATTGTCACGGTACTCTACTAGATGGAAGTGAATTACCGTCGTACCGTCTATGATCAGCAAAAAAACTTGTTTACCCGCGAACCGGATTTAATTCGCGAGATTGGCATCTGCTTACCAGGCTTTCAGTGCCTCTGATCGGCAACCCGTGTGCCATGCCGTTGACATTACACTCGACGTGCCTACAAGTGGACGCTACTGGGCTACTGTTTTCGTTGGGCCGGCACGAAAACCCAGATTGTATTCCATGCTGCACGCAACTCGCTTTTGGTGGCCTTATAAGGTCGCGGCTTCATTCATAAACAGCGAGATATGTATAAGCGGACCGCAATTGCGGTGCGTGCTACTTGTTTTTCTTTGCCGGAAGGCCCCCGGCGGAGCGACTCGGCACGGCCACTATTGCATCGCGTTCTTGCACCAGTGCACTCTCGAGATAAGATCAGAGCAGAAAGAATGTGTTAGTTCTTGTCATTTCACTCGGGTCTTCACTGTCAGCGGTCAATTCTAGAGTCGCGAATACAATCGACTATTTCTCAACACTCTTTCGAATGTATAGCTTCTTTCCTGAAATTTCGGCACCACATACAAGCTGCAATTAAATAAGATTGTTTCTCTAATAGAGTTTTAGTTAGTGACGTCGCGTTTTGCCAGATTGCAAGGCTTCGGAGATAATAGCTGGAGCGTACATAACTGCAAATAGATAACACATGCTTCTGGTGCTGGTCTCTCTATTCATCATTTACAATTCTACAAATATACCTGTGCTTGAATGCAGACTACGGCGGAATCTGTTTCTTTTGCGGATTCTGCACATTCACAAGAAAATTGTTCTACATGCGGCATTTACAATTTCGTCCCGTAAACTTGCAGTTTCGTTATGTAAGACGAGAGAAAAAATCGATGGATAAAAAAATGCTGGGTTTTCCATATTGTGCTGTGTATGCCAAATTTATGAGATAGTGCGGTGAGCGAATGACGCCGCGCTCAGCAGGATTTCTATTAATCTTCGATGCGTTACCGGATCCGTCATTCTCTTCCATGAATTCTACCGCAGACGCTCACGCATGATCCTAGAATTACGATTCTGGGAAAAAATATCTGAGTCAAGAATACATTGCTATGCCGATTTAGCAGAAATCGGCATTCAGCATTTCTATTGAGAGAACAGTATAGTATAGTTGGAGTAAATGGTCTCGTTGTTTTTGCCCTGCGGTCTCTGCAACAAAAGCGACGACACGACTCTCGCTATTTATACTTTGGCGACGATCGGGGACAAAATGGACTATTCCTAGTAATTTATCGACGCCACGGTAATCGGCGATGTGCGTCGTTCTCTTTTCGCTGGGTTCAGTGATTCATCCAAGAACGGCGGGGACGGTAACGCCCGCTACCGATGACGCAGCTCTTTTTCGACGCGGAGGAATCTTGTGGTCGGAAGGGGAGAGGGCGAGAACCTGCCCGGAAGTGATTCAAGAGTATTGCAAACTCACTGGTCGCCAATGGCAATGTACGATGTCAAAGCGACTTGCAAAAAGAGCTTTTTGGAACATTTTGGGGCAACAAAGCATAGACCCAGAGAGTCGGATATAGTAACCAAGTGGTGGTAGCCGGGTATATAAATATTTCGTCGGTGTATTTAGCGTAGGCGGATCGGAAGAAATTTCTTTGAGCTGGAAACATGCCCACGAGTACAACTTTTTTTTTAGTTTTCCATTTCTCAAAGCATCGTGGAGCGCCTGGGTATTTTTCGATCGATAAACTTTGACTCTTACGTAAGGCAATCCAGGATTTATCCGCAAAGAGCTACTCAATATCATTCTCTCCGAGTGTCACTGCCAGTGCGACAATTTTACATCGGAGCTTGGGAGGTCTCATATATTTGAGCTTGCCCGCGAATTTGTCACTAGAACTACTATTCATTTTCACTTTAACAATAAAAATCACTTTCGCCCTCTCTCATAGTTTCCTAGAAACAAAGAGATCACGAAATTGGCAATTTAATTATTTCGATAGCTTTAACGTTAAAAAGACGCGATTAATTGAATGTAGTGTCGCCTGACAGGCGCCTGGCGTCCCGATTCGATTACGGGTCTGGTTCTATAGGGCCATGAATCTTGCTAGTATCCGTCGACGAAGCGCACCGTGTACGCAAACACGTACATACGCATTACCAGTTGCTTTGTGTACATAGGTAGATAGTCATTCGCAGAAGGGTGCACGATCAACAGCGTGCTCCTCTTTTTCACTGGTTAATCGACGCAAGAGGAACATAGTGAGTCTGTGACGTAGTAATCAGCTGCTGGGATTTGGTGTCGACGAAAGTGCAAGTTGCATCGCGATGGTGCAATGCTCGCGTGCTACCGGCCTGACAGGTCGGCGGCTCTGATTTATACGTATGTATGTGTACGTAAGTACGTGGCCAAGTCGGGCTTTTGTCGCGGATCTCCGGTACCACGTGCCCGTCGAGTACGTGTCTGGTTGCGTGTCAGGGACAGCACCTACGTTCCCACCGGGCGATTCGACTCGAAAGACGCATGCTATGTACATATTCGCTGAAACGTGCCTGCGATACGATCGTATTCTCTCTTGGCAAAGTCACTTCGCATACAATACAGTGAAACTGATCATTCTTGCCCGCAGAATTAGCCATCGTTCGATGATCGTCGAGTAGCCGCGAAGGGATTACATACATACTCCGTTCTCCATTAACGCTAGCGCGTAGTCGTGGTAGCAATTGGTACAGTTGGCACGGTTCCTCGCGCAGCTGGTGTCGTGGTATCGTTATACATTACGTGGCGTGTCACGGTTTACATACCGCTAACATAGCTACGGAATAAGTGTTTACCGGAGTGACTTGTTAGTCATTGTTCCTAGCTGGTATGCTAGGGTGTCGTTCGTCGTTGCAAGCGTTTAGTGCTACCGCGCATCGAATAGGTATGCGGAATAGGCACGAGTTGTGTAGTGCTATCGCTAAAGCGAGTGGAGCTTGCTTTACGTGCGTATCTACCTGAAGTTCCGCGAAGTTCCGCGATACTGCCATATCGAGCTGTACCGGCGCACTACCCGTTGTTTATCTATTCCGTTAGCTCTAACTCCGCACGAGCAAGGTTTCCGCTGAGCGTGCCAAATACTACACTGCTCTCTTCCACGTTGCGTCATTCGGTTTTTGGAGGCGGTACTCGGCCAGACACGTCACGAGGCCAAGTGGCAGATTGTAAGCGTGTAAGCCGAGGAGGAAATCGCGGAAGTTTCTTCTCTGACTGCGTTGCAGCAATCGACTACGCCGGTTGTACCGACTGTCGCGACCGCCACAAGACCGAGTGCAATGCTCCTGCGGACAACCACACCGCACCGTCGTCTTGTCCGCAGATGTATGCAACACCCATGCGAGGTCGACGACATCTAGCCACCTGTGCCGCGTTACCGGCTGTGAGCATTGGTCCTTGACACGCCACGGTTGATCGGTCAACGCGCACCACACGGATCAATGTCACCGCGACCCCTGACAATAACGATGTACATAAATACCGCAGGCAGATGCCTGAAAAACTTGGCAATTTCTTCCCATGGCAATTATGATCGTGCATGTCGGATTAATAGCGATACGAGAAAGCAACCGGTACCAGGGTGCCGCATTGGCAACCCTCGCACCTGAAGAAGCAAGCGGGGCTTGCTTGCTGCTGGCAGCCGTGTAGCAAAGCCGTAGTTGCGAGTACACAAGGTAGATATATAGTTGCCACGTAAAACATCACGTGACATCAGCATGAATATGAAACTTGTTTACGGGACAGAGCGGCCTGGTTGTCGTCGCATTCCGCGGAGTATGTTGCAGTTATTCAGGGAACCTTGACTTCATTGCTGTAGACGTTCTTCACCAATGCGTACTCACGCACCGCGATTGCACCCGATGAGTAATCGGTATTTATTAGTTAGAGCCGATTCCAGCCGATTTCACTTCATATTCTTGCTTTTCGCGGATTCTTGGAAGTAGGGTAGAATTGAGCTCGGTGCCAGAAACAAGTTGCGGCGCAATTGTTCTCGTAACATCTTATTAGCTACTTTGTGATACCAAGTGGCATGACACAAAAATGCTTCACAGTACAAACATTATCTTCGCGACTTGGGACTCGGAGTAGGGAGTGTTGTTTCACGAGGTTTTTCCTCGTGCATCGTTCGCAGAACTTTGGGACTTCCTTGTCTTTGCGTATTGGGCGGTAACATAAATAACTTTTCGTATCGCCAATAGTTCTTGATTATTACCAAAGTATGGAATTGCTCTAATAGTGCTGAGTTTAAACTAACTATTGTAACTGGTTTCTCATTGCTGACTGCTTCGTGCATTTGAAGAGTCATCGCTGATTCTTAGAATTGGAACATATTTATCCTTCCAATCCAGCTTAATTAGGTTACAACCCAATATATTCTCTATTCTCGTACAAGAATGAGATCCGCGTGAGGATACTAGCGAAATGGATATACCAGTAAAAACTTTGCAATTGTACCAAGCAAATTTGAGGCGAGCATCGTACACCTATATGTACTTTAAAAGTCGCGTTTAAGCCGTATAATCTCTTATCTTCGCGTACACATACTTTTCGCCGCAGAAGCGCGACAAGCAGCAAAAGAAATCGCTGGGTGCAAAAAAAATCGCTGTTCGCGACGCTTTGTTTGAATTTCGCGTGTTCGATAGCTCTGTGTTCTCGCCGACGACAACAACAAGTTTGTTTGCCGGCGAGCCGAATTTTTCTGGCAAAAAGAGGCTTTCGAAGAAGGAAGTTTTTGTTGAATCTTGGACTTGAAACTAGTTTTTAGAATCGGCGACGGCGGCAGCGGCGATATTCGATAGACCGTTACTGATGGGCCTTTGCACGAGTGTGTACCACGCGGACAAGGTTAACCGGTCAATGAGCTCAGTACCACAGCTGAGTGTTTCGCGTGCGCCGCGAGCTATTAACTTTTTCGTTCTAGCGGTTGCTGTTCTCGAGTGTTGACCACTGATCTCTTATCGCAATTATGTATCTCTTTCTTTCCCTTCTCCTCTATTCTCTCTCTCTATCTCTCGCTTCCTCGCGAATTCAGCAGTGAACAGCGAAATTTGAGCGGCGTCGATGTCCGCGGTGTGTCTTTCGCATTACCAATCGATTTACCACTGTTCTTCTACCTTGGGTACCACGATCCACTACGGATAATACGTAGAATGTGAGATTATTGACACGGCCGCGTTTCGGAGTGAAGTGACCGTGTCGAGCGCGATAGATATACACATGTACCTTGGCACGCGACGTCGAGAAGTGTATATGTATTTGTGTGTGTATAGTTACGTACACACGTATGTGTCCATTTATTCGCATGTGCGCAAATGAAATATGCGGGCCGACTTATTAATTGGAACACTTGGAGAATAGTTTGGACCGCTGAACTCTCGACTCCGCGGTAAAGAGTTTTGTGTACGAAAAGAAGGTCGAAATCCACTTTCCTTCTCATTGAGTAATCGCATCGGCTATTTTCAATAGATTGTTTATTGTTATCGACGCGCATACACGTGGCACCCGAGGCAAACAAGTGTCATCGTGACGTCAATCCACGCGTCGAGTGACAAGAACCTCCTCCTGCTCTTCGGTCTCCTTCTCCTTGTGACTTTTATCGATGCAATTCCACGCGTACGAACGTGCGGGTTCGCGGGCACCCGAGAACGACTTTCGGCTAGCTGCGTCATATGGCCGCGCATTTAAACGGTTAGCAGGACCTTGCTATTCCGTAGCCTCTACGCGAGTGTGTGTGTGTGATCGCGACGGTAATCGCAGGATGCCATTATCCAGTTAAGGTGTCGTCGTTCGATCAAGGAAGATCCGAGCTATCTTCTCCCAGTGATCGCGTAAGTAAATAATTCGTGTGGTGCGTCGCGCTCGAGGACGCGAATGCTCTTCGCAGCTTCTGGGCTCTGGCTGTAGTAAGCGATCGAGCAACCCGCGTCACTGTGGCTCGATGGTTCGAGGCTGCTCTTAATTGGCCGCTTAATTAAGGGAGCTCACTCGCGTGGAAGAGATTGCCGTTATCGAAATTTGCCGCGTCCGAGCGCACCATTAATCATTGAGACGAGAAGTGAGAGGGAAAGACTTGGGAGGAGAGGGGGTACGAAATCTCGTCAGCATGAATCGCAGTCTTTTTTGATAACTCGCGATGACCAGAATACCGACACTGTCAGAATACCGGGCGGCAAAGCCTATGCCATCCAGGCAGCTCAAAATATTTTCGTGAACCGCGCTCATCGCCGATATCAACCGCTATCGCCGGCAACGACGAATCCAACTGATCAGTGCGAATTCCTCTCCTCCCATTTCGGAGGAAAAACAATCGATAAGGTTGCCGTTGTCGGTCGAATTTTCTGCAACTTCTTTGCCTACCTTCGCACGATCTTCACCGTTTCCTTCGTCACCAGCACCCCCCTCGCACTCCGCTGCATGCCATTCGACGCTACTTGTCTCTACTCCCACTCGCGCGAACTTACAATTGCAATTGCACTCGCGCGAATCCTCGTGCGTAAATTCGCTCGCATGCGCCTGTCCGCGTGTTTTTCCACGCGGCTATCATCAGCGGCATGCTTCGCCAGAACCGCACGCGGAATTTCCGCGCGGCTATCGTGATTTACAACGGCGCCAGCAAATTTTTCATTTGGAGAGGTTCTTTCCCGGTAATCTGGCTGTTGATAGGTGCGTGCTACGCTTCTTAGAATCTATAGTTGCAATGCGATGACTGCAATGAATGTTTCTCGGAGTTGTTGTCGAGTGGAAAATCGCGAGACTTGGCAAGCTCCGGAGATTTTCCGGTTTTTTGAAGCCACTCCTTGGCGGGGATCGGTTTCGACGACCACGTCAGTTTTTCGGTTTCTCGTTCGTGTTCGGCGCGTGTTTCAATTAATTTTGCATCGCGCATTCACGTACTAATCTTCGCGAAGTTATTTATCTACTTGGTCGTGCAATCGTGTGCGTGGCTTTGTGTAAGCAGCACCAGCAGTGGAAGCGGCGTCGGAATGTTTTGCGCCTCCGCGAAGCTCTGTTTTCGCTCCAGAAATAGACGGAACGATTCATGACCTTGAATTTTGGGATCCAGCGACATATTTTTTTATTCCAATAATATTTTCGCCGGCAATACATCTGCGCGAATTTTTACGGATGATTTGCTTGGATTCAAGCGCGACTGGGACGCGCGGCACTCGCGCCGCGATCCGAGCTCAAAGAATTAAAAACAGGATCCGTGTCTGCCGCGGCTGTGCTCACGACGAATTATCTCTCAATAACAATACGATTGCTGTTATTGATTCGTTTGCCACGGAACATTAATCTTACGGTGTAATTTCCGCGTTTCATTAATCGCTTTCACATGACTCTACGCTTCTATCCTAATCTCTGTGCAGCGCTCGCCAGATAACCACGGATTTAAATGGGCATCGATTAACCTTCGACAGACTACCAGAGAAATCCTCAACATTTTATAGCCCGATCATCGGACTACTTTTGCACTTTATGCTTCTACGTTTTGGATTATGCATAAAACCCTCGATGCAAAGCGAATTTCGAAAGGAACGAGACATTGCAGTCAGAACAATTCGCTACTGCAGTCCCCAGCTTCCGTTTCCTGAGCCACCAGACCCAGTGGTGCTAAAGGTTAAAAGAATTATTCGTTACGAACGATGCATCGGCGATCTGTCTCCCATAATGTTTTATTCATCGACGACAAAGAAGGTCGTAGGTCGGACTGTTTTAATACCTCGGGGCCGATTGAATTACCACGATTTTAATCCTGCGCAGACGTCGCACCTCCGCTGACAACGCACTCCGTTTATTTTACCTCTAAGAGCGAACCTACTTCGTGTCCAACTTATTCGATACTTCCATATTCTTCGCACTTGCCTTCATAAAGGCCAACCGATGCTTGACGCAATCCCGATCAAAATATCTCTATGTACTAGTTTCGGTAAATCTTCGATAGTACAATAGAATTCTCAGCGATATCCCTCATTGTCAGACGATGCGCCAACGATGGATTATCGAATAGCGTAGCTCTGCGAAAGGTATCGTTCTCAGTAGCCGAGAGATTCCGAGAGGCGCGATAAAGCGGACCAAAAATAAAAATGACTTGGATCAGCGCGGATCGACGACGGGGATGATAGCAGAAGCGGCTGAGCCAGTTCATTCGCCCACCCAAAGACGCCGGGTTGAAAAGTCAAGGCATCGTCGTAATGCGTTGCCGCCCAGCGCTAAGAATAGCCGATGGCGATCATTGCTTCTTGTCACCTTCGTCGTCGGGGCCAGCCTCTGTCGCGTTGAATAGAGTCGCGTGTGGTTCAACAGTGACTTTTGGGCTTTGTAAACAAATGCGCCGAGTTGATATAGCTCCGAATGCTCGCACATCGTGATACCACCTGTCCAAATTGTCGAGCGATCTTAAGACTCCCGAGACATTCGTCACTTTCCCTGTGAAACGGCGACCGCCCATTCCGCGACCACCCACTGTCTGTCGTAAATTATAACGATACAGCAGTCTTTGACTGGCTTTCCGCAGAAAGTTGCGTCTATGAATGGCTCGTAGCGTCGTCAAAAATACACTTCAGAGAATGACGTCTGCCGATTGATTATTTGTTCTATAAGCAACTTTTGGATACCTCGAGTGCATACTGCTTGAAATTGTATATCGCGAAGAGTTGGAATTTGATTGAATCTAGACAGGGTATTCTTTGTTCGAATTGATAGGCTTTGGGGTGATTTCCGTCTTATTCTACAATATTTTACAATTCTCGTTGTTGCTCTCTTCGAACAGAGTTCTGGGTAGAGGTATAGTCGTGGTGTTTAAAGTAGCACAACCTTGGTTTTCTGATCCGTTGGCTTTGATACCAATCTTATTCCATCGTGTAGGAATGGGAATAGTAGTCTTAGAACTTCTGGTAACTTCCGTCTATTAATTAGGAGTTTGAAACATTTTTTTGGTGATAGAGAAAGTGTAGGTATAGGCAGGCGGCTAGTACATCATACGAGTCCTATCAATTGGTTTATTTCAGAGAAGGGAGGTCAAGATGCTGGGGCCAGGATCAGCACTGAGGCTATTGGTCTTTTTGACCATTCTGAAGATCGTGCTGTCGAATCGCTGCTTAACCATGCTCGAAGGTAATCGAGCATATCAATACCTCGATTTTTAACTTTCGCACTCTTCTTTTATACACTCGTATGAAATTCAACTTTCAGAAGTAAATCCTAAAAGAGTAGTTCACCTGGACGGTCAGTCTCTAAATATACAGTTGGAGGTCTCTCGTAGAGTGACTCAGAGGCTTGCTTCAAAGATCATGAAGATCTTCCTGACCGAAGTACTGGGTTACAGCGGTGTCGTAACCACTGAAAGGCACGACGAATTCAGAGCAGACGACGTCTTCGAGAGATTATCCGATACCCTAACGTACTCTGGCCACCGGATGTAAGATTGCAAATTCTAGTACAACATACAATAAGAATAGAAATCCCAGAGTGAACTAAAATTTCTGTTCGATGTACAGACGTCCAGAAACGATGGTGAACATGGAAGTGTGGATACCACCGCAACTGGACACAGCGCCGCTCCTAAATAAATATAACGTGAAGGAATGCGGCTTTGTCGCTCCGCCAGGTCACTTCGGCTGGTTCGTACCTGAGCCACTGTCTAATCCAGACGATAGTTGGGTCACTTTTACCAAGCCAGACCTTGCTGCGCGGTTCGATGTTGACAAGGCCAACATGTTGAGAATCAGAAACTTGACGATCAACCCCGATAGCAAGTATCACTATTGCGAACGACCGTTCTGCCAAGATGGAATGTACGTTCCGGAACAATGTCAACCTCAAGGGCAAAGGGCGCAGCCTTGCGCGCTATTGCTGACTAGCTATCCAGACGTTACCGATTTCGTTAGAAAACACATCGACCAGCTGAAGCTGTACGTAAAGGTAGCATGGGTCGGACCGAATCTCAAGCAGCTAATGAAAACCATGGCAAAAGAATACCTGGACAATTCCACGATAAACGATCGCAGGTACAGTGTATAAGCTTTTTATTATATAATCTAGTGTTTTCCAAGAAATCTCTTAACGCAGGAATTGTTCCTGTGCAGGTCTGTAGTCGCGTTACACTGGGTGCCCAGTAGCGTGATACCGGACAAGAGAAATTTCATTGCGATCGATTTTCCTCGCTGTGGTAGCAAAAATTCCGAAATAGGCTGCGCTTACGAGACAAACAGACTTACGAAAGTAGTTTGGGCCAGGCTGGAACTAATTGCGAAATTTGCCTTCGAGGCAATAAATCGAGCGAAATTCACCCGCGAGATGTACGAAGATCTCATCACTCGGCATAACAAATTGTCGAAGAGTCAGACCGAGGATGAAATTGCTTGTGGTTGGTTGAAGGACAATCTGAATTATACTTTGACAGGTTGGATGCCGAATAATGCCGACAAAAATACTCTCTATGTTGGTGGGATATTTCCAATGACGGGGAGTGCCTATACCGCCAAGTCAATAGTACTCGCGGCGAAGATGGCAAAGGACGCAGTCAATTTGAATAATACACTCCTTCGCGATTACAATATAACGCTATTAGCGAACGATGGACAATGCAAGTCCGATATGGTGATGAAATCGTTCATAGATTATATAGTACACAATTACTACGAGAAGTTAGTTGGTGTTTTGGGCCCAGCTTGCTCCGAAACCGTAGAACCGCTGGTCGGCGTGTCGAAACATTATAAGACAGTAATAATTAGCTATAGCGCGGAAGGTTCCAGTTTTAATGACCGTAGTAGATACCCATATTTCTTTAGAACCATCGGAGAGAACAAGCAGTACAAACACGTGTACCTGCAGCTCCTAAAACAATTCGGTTGGAATCGGGTCGCCTCGTTAACCGAGGATGGCCAGAGGTATACCGAATATATATCCTATATGCAGGAAATACTTAGAGATAATGGTATTAATTTTGTTGCCAATGCAAAGTTTCCTAGAGAACGTGAACCCGATGTATTGAACAAGGTAATGGCCACTAAAATTCATATTGTATTCAAGCTTCTTTTTTTTAAATGGAACTTTATCCAGTATATTGTACCAATTTTAGTACCTGCAAGATTTAAAACAAAAACGAGCGAGAATTATAATAGCCGACGTATACGATCAAGTTGCTCGTCAAGTTATGTGTGAAGCGTATAAGTTAGAAATGACAGCCGTTCAGGTGATTATAGTACATTCCCAAGACTAGTTTCGTTGAAATAATACTCATTCAGTTGTTACTTTGTTCATAATTTAGGGATACGTATGGTTTTTGCCCTTATGGCTTGGCCCAGCGTGGTATGACGTCGATTACCATAATCAAGAGGGTGAAAATATTGCATGTACTACCGCTGAGGTGAACCAGGCAATAAATGGGTATCTCGGATTATCACATGCATACTTTGCACCAGACGACGATATCATGCAAGAGGGTCTAACAGTACGTCAGTGGCGAGACCGCTATGAGCAAGTTTGCAAGTTGCAGAATCAGCCACCTTCGAATTACGCTGGCTACGCTTATGATGCCATGTGGACCTATGCACACGCTATGGATCGCCTTCTCAAAGAGAATCAAAGCTACGTATTTGACCTGCACAGTAATCAGACTGTCAATCGGTTGACAGATATCATCGGAGAAACTGATTTTAACGGGGTACGTTAATCAATGAACAAGATTCGAGTAGTGGGTTTTTTTTTAATTTAAGAAAAATTTTGACTAATTTCGAATCTGTCTTAGGTGTCTGGTAGAATCAAGTTCCTCGGTGGACCATCGAGATATTCGGTAATCAATATCGTCCAGTATATCGACAATGAAACGCGAGTGGTTGGCAATTTCTATCCGAATATTTCTGAGACGAAACACGAGGTCATAGGTGGAAAACTGAACTTGAATGCATCTGCTATCGTTTGGTTAAGCGAGACCATGCCCGATGATGGCTCGGAACCTCCACCTAGATGTGTCCTTGGCGACTTGGCCGAACTCTTGTCCGTCTCGTGCGAAGTCGCCATTGTAGTTGCCAATGCCATTGGATTTGGCCTTTTGGGTATCGTTCTCATCATTGGTTTCATCATAAATAAGAGAAAGTAAGTCGAATGACTGCGTAACAGGAGATAAGATAAAATATGATAAAATATGATTTATTCTCGAGTAACACAACTCTTTGTGTGATTAGGTACGAGAAAAAAGTACTGCTTCATGAAAGATACATCAAGTCCTTGGGCTTAGATCCTCAGCCAGATATGTCTGACTTGGACAAATGGGATATACCTCGCGACCGTGTGGTTATCAATCGAAAACTGGGAGAGGGTGCATTTGGCACTGTCTACGGTGGCGAAGCGTTTTTCCCCGAGAAAGGTTGGCTAGCCGTAGCCGTAAAGACTTTGAAACCTGGTAGTACCAAGGATCAGAAGTTGGATTTCTTAAGCGAGGTCGAAGTCATGAAGAGATTCGAACACAAAAATATTATAAAGTTACTTGGCGTCTGCATAAAGTGCGAGCCGATTTTGACAGTAATGGAATTTATGCTTTATGGCGATTTAAAGACGTATTTACTCGCAAGAAGACATTTGGTCAACGATCACAGTTACGAGGATTCCGATGAAATATCCAATAAAAAATTGACGGCAATGGCTCTCGACGTAGCACGAGCACTCAGTTATTTAGCACAAATGAAATACGTCCATAGGTATGTCGGAGTTTTTTTCAAATACTTTTTCCATGTTTTCGAAGCATTTTTACATCGGGAGATGCATAATTTGAATTTTTCAGAGACGTCGCGTCTCGGAATTGTCTGGTCAATGCTCAGCGCGTGGTCAAGTTGGGTGACTTTGGTATGACCAGACCGGTATACGAGAATGATTATTACAAATTTAATAGAAAAGGTCAGTATCGCGGGAAAAAGAGGAGATGCTTAAAGAAATCGGGGGAAGGAGTCTTTTATGGAATTCTTTTCTGTAGGAATGCTACCAGTTAGATGGATGGCACCCGAATCCTTGGGTCTAGGAATATTCACACCAGCGTCGGACGTCTGGTCTTATGGTGTGCTGCTCTATGAGATTGTTACCTTCGGTAGCTTTCCTTTCCAGGGTATGAGCAACAATGAAGTACTGACACACGTTAAAGCTGGCAATTGTCTAGTCGTCCCAAAGGGAGTAAAAATGCAATTGTAAGTGCTTGAGAATTTACCGACAACAGTCTTGTCAATTGAATCAAATCATCTCATATCATGTGTTTATGTTCTGCAGAGAGAATTTAATTTATGCCTGCTGGAATGTGGATCACACAAAAAGGCCAACAGCGCCAGAAATCGTCGACTTTTTGGCTACGAATCCTCGTATTTTATCTCCTTGCTTGGATGTTCCATTGGCCAGCGTGCAAATCGAGTACACCGGCCAAATAGAAATGCAGCTTACGGAAAACATCCGGAAGTTCTCGTTATCGTGGACACAGCAAAATCCTCCGGTACAAACCCCTCCAAGACAGAATCCACTCGAGTCGATCAATCCACCGTTACTCAATTTGAACCAAGACGACAATCAGAATTTCGACGCGTTTTTGGGTAGCTTATCCTCCGAATTGGACCATACAAGACCTTTGCTCTTAAGCATCGACGGCACGTCTTCGTCGGGACTCACTGCCATTCGACAGAATTCCACAAATAAAAAAGACGAACAGATGCACAGGTACGTGAATCTGCAACCGGGAACGACCAAATTGATCGAGGAGCCCGGGAGGAAGCAAAACGCTGGTAACATTCAGATGGAAGAACGCACATCCATGTTGCCAGAAACCGAAGACGTTGAGGACGTCTCGATTCTTTGACAGATGAGACAGACTAAGATTTCAAGACTGAAATCAATGGTGTCCGACTATAGAAGTAACGATCTCATAAATCTTAAGTGTATGGAGAGATCGCGTAGAAGAAGTTCTTAGCAGATTCACTACAACGATACAACAACATCTGCCGATCCAATTCCACGTAGACCGCTGAGAACGAGAAAACTGCCATGCAGAAGCGAAACTTTTTTTTCGGCTCATTAGAAATATAGAGAGCTTCCACTTTATGCTTTTGTAGGAGCGCAATGAGTTAGCTCTTGTACCAACCGATAACAAGCTGAGTAAGTCACTATGATCCTCGGAAATAGGAATGAACCTACGATGAACCATAGTCATCAATGAAGATCAACAGCGATACGGTCTGATGTAACCCACCGGGTTGTACCGGAAGCCAAAACTACCGGTGAGACTCTTATCCTAGAACCTGGTCCATTACATTTTCGCTCAATTCACATTTGAGACTGATCGCAACATCCTAAGTTATGAAAATTTCAATCTGACGTCGCAGACACGAAGAATAACCACATCGGATGTCGTCACTCCCCAAGACCAAGAGCGGACACGAATGGAAAAGAACCTCTTGTTCAAAAATCACCGTTCCTTTTGACGGGGCAAGTTCTGCGAACTCCGATCCTTCCTGCAGAATACACCTATCGTCTTCTGCTCAAGAAATTTTGAGACTGATTCTCGAGATACCTAGGAAGTACGGAAACATAGCCCTTTACGCAAGACTATCCCCCCGACAGTCCTATTAGACCATTTAACGTACATCGAGAAAAAAGAATGCGCATTTGAAGGAACCAAACCCTCCCCTTCCCCGAAGATTTCTGACCAGCAAACGATTAAGTGCTAAAGTTAAGACAACCATGACATTTGTTAAGAACATACTTTATCTCAAGTTGAAGTCTTGATGAGCGCTGCTCCCAACTGGCATTGGGGCACACAATTCTAAGGAATGACGCCTCGTGAGTCCTGTTTTGTTCCATGTATATTTTATATTTTACGTTTTTTTTTTTTTGCGGTCAACTCAGGAGAGTAACGTTGGCAGATCGTGCCGACGACGCATTACTTCGGATAGCATCTCGTCCTCGCATAAACTTTAATTCCTAGTCGCGGTATTTCGCGAACTTGATTAGATATACATACACAAACTATTTATTGCACCGTAGTGCGCGAATTCAAGGAGAACTTCGCGAGATAGATACTCGACAGTTGAATTGTTCGAGGAAACAACCTATTATTGTTATTTATAGTCCGAAGATGTTAACCGCAGTCAGAATATCCTTTATACACTATGAGTATCTTTTGCGAGGAGTCCACTCTATAACATTCTCTGTTATGTACAAACATTGTTCTTGAGGATGTAATAAATATTTATCCCTTAAGGAGAAATACAAACACACCTAGGGTTCGTTTTCGAGCAGGTACTCGCCCGCTAATCGAATGACTGAAGGATTATACCTATAAGGAATTATTTAATATAGGAATATTTAAGGGCCATAATAGGACAATATAAAAGACCTGACACAAAGTATTTCCAGTTCTCATTTTTAATTCTATTATTTCATAGCTGCGCGCATACGATTAATTGCGCTTTGTCCGTCGACGGATGTCCATATACAATCGCTGGGCGAACTATACATTTCGTGTCACACTATTTTTATTTCTCGATTTAGGATACAGATACCCGTGTGTAAATGCCGATCTGTAAGACGTCCTTCCTTTCTAGATAGAGTGCAGTCTTTAGAGAGACAAACTCTTTCGATATGTATTATACGGCTACAGCAGTATAATCCTTCCCGATAGCTTTACACTGAGTTTATAGTAACCGAATATTGCGTCGTTATTTATTATTGAATTGTAATTTTGTACGTATTTGTTGTAAACGAAATCGACGAAATTAAATTACGCTGTACTGCTTTGTACACTTTTTTGTTACTATCATTGATTATACAAGTAGTATTTCGGACTTACCAAGTCTGTAGGTGCAGAATTGTGGCAAAAACCCTTGTGAAATATTACCGGGGAGGATGTTCGTCGTGTGAAGTTACTCTCTTTGTCGAGTACGGAATGTGAAATTAGGAATATTTACTCTTCTCGGTATTCTTCAGCCTGAACTCCAAATCTCCCGAGTGCACTGAGTCCTCACAATACTTTTGATAACACCTTAAAACCCGTAACACTATTTTTTAACACTCTTATTTCACACATTTCAGCGCACTAACGCGGAACTGTTACAACAACGCGATACTACTTAGCGGCATACAATATGGCGCTCGGCGGGCGCGTCCACTTTGCTTCAAAATCTGGTGTTGTGATTGGTCGCCGAGATTCAATGAAGCAACCGCAGAGGGCACCAAAATGCAGTCTGCTCAAGGGCTATGCCAACAATTAATTTACATATGTTTATAGCACTCAATTTCCATTCTCACGCAAGGCTTTCTTTATAATTGTTCCTAATGATTTACACAACTATCAGGAGATACATAAGGAAATGGAAAGCCGTTGTTTCTGCGCTTCGCGACTGATTGCTGTAGTCATATACTTTAGAACGTCCGATTTCAAGTTTAGACAGCATGGCAAAATTATATGAAAAATCGCAGAATAGTTTTGAGCGCGTCTATTGTCCATTTAAAACGAGCACTGTGGTCTCGTCATCATTTTAGTTCCAAATTTCTCCTAGGGTGATGCTTACATCGCTCGTTTCGTCCATTACTATTCCGGGAGCCATCTTTTTTATCAACGCGTGTGCATTGCACGACGAGAAAACCGAATATTCCGATTGCAACGGCAGTCTTTATTACGTAAGGATACAATGTTTTTCTCTAATAATAATATCGGCTGTTTTCTCCTCGATCGAAATCTATGACTTTGTATTCGCGGTAGTCATAACTTTTTTCCAAATGAACGTCTAAAGTACATGTGCAATTACTATACGATTCTGTTTTGGTGTTTTCTATTCATTGGAGTGTCTCAATTAAAGTTCCAAAATAGTTCCTATTAAGTTAGTTGCTCACTCACTCGATTTGTTATTTATCCTATTGCGATCAATATTTTCTTAAACATCATCCGGCAAAGACAAGCGAAATTCCTTGGTTAGAAACACGACATCTGACAACGAAGTTACGTTATCGCCGGATAAATTGTAATTTTCATGTACATACTTATTCCATTACAGGCAGAGTCAAGTAAGAAATGGCGTCACAACTTTTTAATAGATTAGGACAGCTTGGTCTTGGACTTGCACTGACCGGTGGTGTTGTTCAGTCTGCTTTGTATAATGGTTGGTATTCTTTCGTTACAACTTTAATTTTGTAGGTAAAACTTACTGTATTGTCTCTTATTTCTTTCCAGTCGACGGTGGCCACAGAGCAGTTATTTTCGACAGATTTACTGGTGTAAAGAATTTCGTTGTAGGAGAAGGAACACATTTCTTTATTCCCTGGGTTCAAAAGCCTATTATCTTTGATGTTCGGTCTAGACCCAGAAACGTACCCGTCATCACAGGAAGCAAAGATCTCCAGAACGTCAATATTACGCTTCGTATTTTGTTCAGACCTGTCCCAGACACTCTACCTAAAATCTATACAAGCCTTGGTGTCGATTATGACGAAAGAGTATTACCATCGATTACTACAGAAGTATTAAAAGCTGTGGTTGCTCAGTTCGATGCAGGTGAATTAATTACACAGAGAGAGCTAGTCTCGCAAAAAGTTAGTGAAGATTTAACTGAAAGAGCGGCACAGTTTGGTATCATCCTTGACGATATTTCACTTGTGAGTATATATATATATATATGTATATGTTATTTTCTGCTTTGTGTATCATGTTACGAATATCCGCTCTTTCTTTCAGACGCATTTAACGTTTGGCAAGGAGTTCACGCAAGCTGTAGAATTGAAACAAGTTGCACAGCAGGATGCTGAGAAAGCCCGATTCTTGGTAGAGAGAGCAGAGCAGCAGAAAAAGGCATCCATTATTAGTGCAGAGGGTGATGCCCAAGCTGCTAGTCTAATAGCAAAATCTCTTGCCGAAGCTGGCGACGGTCTGGTGGAACTTAGAAGAATTGAGGCTGCTGAAGATATTGCTCGGAATATGTCCAAATCTCGTCAAGTAGCTTACTTACCATCTGGCCAGAATGTCTTGTTGAATCTGCAACAGTAAAACTGCGCAGTTTGGTAACTGATCTATACATGGTCTTACACACACACGTATATATATATATATATATCCATTAAGCATTTACATCCCAGTTAAATAGAGATATTTTGTTGCAATAATTTTGTACAACAATTGGAAGCCCGTGGAAATTCCTAGATTGCATAGTAGCAATATCGATTATTTTGTAACAAACAATTTTGCACTGAACGTGTATCAGTTTGTGTATAATTCGCTAGTGTGCTTTTGCTCAGCGATTATATCACATGACAAATTTTATCTATCTCCGAATTTCATTTTGAATCTGGTCGTTAAACGCGCATTTGGACATTTATGTCCGCACCAGTGCCCAGGGATATTGATGACTAACGATAAAACACATTTCCAATTATATATATGCTATGTTACGTTTTCTCGGATAGTATGTAAAAATAGTGTAACAAATAGCATATAAAATTATTTTCGACAGCGATCTGAGCAGTCGAACGTATAAAAGGAGTTGCTATTTTCTATCCGATTTGCAGATCGGTGACAGAGACTGTGTGTTTGTGCTAGTTAGTCACATTGTACGCAAACATACGAGTCAGTTTTGATGGATATTCTGTGGCTTACTAGATGTGTATAAATTCATTTAATGTCTTAAATTTTTAATTTTCCAAAGATACATTTGTTTTGCGTGCGTACCTTGCGCCTTTCACCCAATCCATCTAGGATTTTCAGTGTGAAATCAGTGTGGTTTCGATAGATCGATTTAGTAGAATTTGAGTGACGCACAGTTTGATGGATTTCCTGTGCGTTACTATAATTGCGTATAATTTCAGTTCAACGATAAGGTATAACGAAAAATCTACTCGATTTGGATGATCCCTTCGTACGTGATCAATCTAGGACTGGAAATTGATGAGAGATTACCTCAGTCGGGGTGCTTTCGTCTGGCGTCTGTCGGCGTATTCATCATAATTTGCCGGTCACCGCGGGGATTCTTCCTGAAGGTGGTCCTGTAACGAAAATTAGGCGTGCGCGTTACTAATTCCATGTGAATTAGCGCGGAATCGAACAACGCACAATCGCTTTCCGAATCACTTTCACAAATAGTTTGCTGATTCTATTTTATTGCATTTCATTAATGTGTCCTATCTATAGTTAAATCATTATTCGGATTTTTATGATGTTGAGACTGCAGAATGAGTTGTGTCTTTACATTTTGTACATTTCACGTATGTTATATTGTCTCGTTTTGTTGCGTTCGTAGAAGAATTCGTATTTGAGAGGAAACGTAGAACGGGGAAGGGTAGGATAGTGGAGAGGGGTAGAAAGGAGGGCTCAAGTTCGAGACAGCAGGAGGAATACGCGGCGAAAGCAGATTAGCGTGAATAATGAAGACACGACCCCGTGAAAGCCTAAGCGGGCCTCCTTAAGTTTGCTCCTTCGAGTAGAAGCCGAAGCCGGAAAGGAAGGATGCTGGCAGTAAGGTGGAGCGGACAGAAAGGCGGTAGAAGCAGTTAATTACTCCTCCCATCTACTGGATAACGACTTCCCCTTATTTGTCGAGAGGCGCAAACAGCCAACCCTCGGTGAAATCCCTTGGCAAGACACTTTCCCGGGGATATATACCGGCTCGCGCGGCTTGGATCCATCCTATAACGTCTGCGCGGGATTCCCATTCCGACGGGCACCGATGCCCAATCCCCCTTCGAATTTTCGTTCCATTACCTGTGGCTCCTAATAGCTCTAATTTTTCTCAATGCCTTCGCTCCCGAATAAAATCATTCGTAGCCTTTATTCTCACCGTGCTTCGAGTGGGGGCTAATTAAGACGAACCGAGAGATGAGATTAGGTTTTGGACTCAAGACCAAACCAACTAGTTCTAACGTATAGAAGATAGATTAGGAGCGACCAGCAATCGCACATGTTCGTCCGTCCTTTCGATCTGTGTATGCGTGCAACGAAACAAATGATAGGTACGACCGAATACAGGTATCGGGGAAGAGAGAAAGATGGAAAGAGAAAGCGAGAAACTAATTACGAAAGAAATCATAATAGGCACACATGCACTGCGGCCTGTCGGGCTAACGATCGCTTCCCCTTGCATCTGCACCTGTTACTGCGATCCTACGGCTGCATCGATGCACGCGAGCCGCATATGCCGATGGCCTTCCTTAAAGACAAAACTGCCTAAAGCGTCGGTCTTTTTTTCTTCTGCCATCCATAGACCCGAGAATTTTCAAGCGGTATTTCAATGGAAACCTAGGGTTCGATCCTCTGCTTTATCGTTGGATCATCGATAATTCTTGCTTTCAGTGGAATGAAGCGTACCATTAGTAATGTAGCACTCGCGATAACGATTTCTTATTCTTTAAAGTAATTTTTTTTATAAATTCTACTTTGACGTACAGTCGGGAGTCAAGTAGCTCAGGTCGAGTAAATACAGCAGTTTTGCACAGAGCATGTATGCAGAAATAGCCTGTGAGTACTCTTGAAAAACTAGACGAAGCATTCGTGCACGAAGTTCGTTAGAGTCGTGGGGCTTTGAAGTGACCAAAGAGCAATAAATGTGTCGTAATTCAGTCGGGTAGGACCGAAACGAAAACCGGCGAGCGTAGATTTGCCGAAGGCCCAAGCATTCTTTTCGCGGTGCACCCAGCGATACCCAGGGGCAGAGAACGAAATGCGCGGCTGAGCGTGGCTTGAATTAAAGCCCGGAAAATTGGATGAGCCGTCATTTTAAATGGCAGCGCGCGGTGTTTCCCTTTGTCTCGTTCCTCTGATCACTGATTTCGATGGCAATCCGTGCATGGGATTGCTACTTTGTTCCTCTTTCGCAAAAAAATTACGTGGACCACGCGGGTATTTCCACTGGACGTTACGAATTCAGCTTGGTTTGTATTGTGTGGCAGGCTGACAATGCCTCTGTGTGCGTTCCGATTCGTGCGCATATTGCAAAAAAAAAGATCTGTCCTTTTTGCCAGGAGAATTTCGTACATCCAAGGAGGATGTATTAACGTAGTACCGATAAGATCGCACTAATTACGATAGTTCAATTGTAACAGTCATTAGCAGTACATTTCGCGCAAGGGGTAAACTTTAACGAAAGAGACCATGGTTTGGCTTATCGTCGAAAACTCAATGTACCTCAACCTAACGGCTCTTTTTCACGTGTTCGCATTTACAGGCGTTGACTTTCAAAATCTTTGTCGGGCATCACGTTATCTTTATGCAAAATCGTTCGTACCTTGTAACAGGGCAAGCTGCAATTTTTAAAAATTCTGTAATTGCTCCGTAAGATCGGAAGCGTGAGCAGTGTCAGAAGCGCATATCTCTGAAAGCAAGGTTTTAGTAAAACGAAGCAAGCAACAAGTGCTAAATTATTAAAACTGTGAAAATTGTTTCAACCGTATATTAGCGGAGTGTAGGTAGGGTATAAATAAGCAATATTGGTGCAGTCTCAAATCTTCATTCTGAAGGATGCTCCAATTGGACGCTGCAACCAGGCGTCTATTAAAAAAATTTGCAATTCTAGAATCGGTGCATCCTTTTCGGTTGCTTCAGTGTATCGGGATACTGCTCTCTACACCGGTAAAGGAGAAGAGCCCCCCGGCGAAATACACGGATACAGCCTACAACGACCGGATGCCTCAAGTGTGAAGATATTACTCCTTAAAGTGTTTAAACTCATCGGGACAAGCGGCATTCTGCCGGCATAATCGCAATTTCGGGAAAGAAGACCGCTCGCCATCCAGCCGGGTATCCCTGCTGCACGCGAGGAGTAATTTTCAATAAGTGCACCCTGGCCCGATTTTGTCGCGGCTCGATTGGGCCGTTCTCTAGGTGCTTCACCGGCAAAACGGTAGTCGGCCAGCTTTTTCTTCCCCTTTTTTCTTTTTCTTCCTAACTTACGCCCCGAGGATAATGCACTTAGTCGACGTGGCGCAGGAAAAAAATGCACGGCGATCCCTTTTGGAAGCTACGAGGATGGTATTCCATAATGGGGAATGCTGTCGATTAGGTTTTGCTTCAAAGTTGCTTAGTTGAAAAGGATCACTGAGGACTGGCAGTTTTCAATGGTTACAAACTATGCTTTGATTGGTTTGATTACAATAGTTAGTTGCGAACAAAATTGATAGTCCGTTTCTTCGGAGGTAAAACTGTTTGAGAATTGGCCAGTTCACCGGCTAGAGTCCTTACCATATTTTGTCGGTTACTTGTTTTGGAATTATCCTTCTCCGGGAATTATGAATACAAATACAGAGCCCTGGGGTCGTCGAAGGCAGATGGAGTTTGCAACCAATCGAAAAATCTGCATGGCAAGAGGGTGAACTTCTCGACTAGAAACTTGCATTGCCTGCCCGTTAAGACGTTTCCTTCTCAAGTATGTCCTCAGGAAGTGGCAGGGTCATCGCGTGCAGACCTCTCCGAGACGATCACGGATTTCTATTGTCAAAGCTACACGAGAAACGACGGTTCACGGCTAAAGGGTTACGCGCTGTCTTCAGGGTCACCGTTATCCGACAATTATCTTTCGCGAGTCCGATGAAACTGGAACGAAGAACTGGAGCCGTACCTCATACCACTTGAAAATTTCACCGCTTCAATCTCTATCTTGGTGCCATCGATACCGGCATCAAGGTGCAAAACTTTCGCAGTAATGCTAATTGGCAAGATTTGGCTCCTCTCTTTACCCGGAAACGATTTTGAGAATTCTTTTCGCCGTGGACATCTTTTTTTCCTGGAGGCATGCCGAGGGAAGTCGAACAGCAAAGCCTTGCCCCTGTCTTGCGCGAATAATTTCCTCCAGTACTCGCGTGACAGGCATCATCATTTTGGCAAATATTCCTTATAAAGGTGCCGGGGAATCTTCCTGGTAACCCGAAGTCGCACTCCCCATTTTTTTCTACCTCTTTCACCCCATTTAGGGTGGTGCCAGTTCGCGACACTCCTTTTAAGTGTTTCTATATATTAGCAAAACATTTTTAATTATTCATCAGAATTTCTTAGTAACTCAGATGATATTGTCCCACCAGTTTTGAATATTGATGAGCAGTAATACGAAGCGCGATATTCCCATTATAGTGTCTTTCGTGCGAACATTAATTCGGTGAGGTCGGAGAATGAGACTCGAAGAGAAAGGAGTAGAGAGCGCCAAAAGTTGGTTGGAAAGACTGGAAAGAGAGAAGAAGGAAGAGAGGAAGAAAAGGGCTGAACAGGGTGCGGAAGGGGAGAGGGCCAGAAGGGAACTCGTAACATATGTGTAACGCGAGGGGCGTTTCGTGGCTGCGGTCCCGTCCGTCTGTGGCAAGGAGTCCAGACGTAATTGCTACATCCTGAGATGCTGCTGCCATACCTGGACACACTACCGACTTGCTTCATAAGAACCTTCATGATCGACGACTCTCGTCTGCACCTGATCATCGATACATTCAGTATTATTCTGACCGTCACGTTTTCACTTGTCCAAATTTCTATTAGGACGAAAATGCAATTCACGATGATCCTGGGTTGGTAAAAGGTTCAACCAAGAGACACTCGATACTGTACGCTTACTGTAAGGTGAGCCGAGTCTGGCAGACAGTGCATCCTGTGCCCCTATGCTCCTGTTCCGTAATTTCTGAACTGTCTTCATCTAGGTCGGCCCTTATACAAAGGAGGAGCAAAACGCGCAACACACTTGTGCGTATGTCCTGCGGTCGCGGTTTCGTCGTCACGCGACATGCTGTGCCCATCGGAACCTGCTTCCTTCCTCGTCTCTTACTTTTCTTCTTCTGCTTCTTCTTTGAGGTGCGTCTTCTCAATGGTCTACGACTACAGATTCTTTTTCAATTGAAAAATCCGCAACATGTACATTTTATTTTCTTTTTCTCCATTGTGCAGTAATTCTCAAGTGGATCGAATTAGATGGTATCGGAGATTTTAGCATATTGGTAGGTTTGCTGAGATTAATTATGTCGGGTTGTCTTTTTACTCGCAATGATGTATACGACACCCTCTCCCTTGGTGTAGTTTTTGCTATTGACAAACTACGATGCTACCCTGTCGCTCTTTTTACGGTGCTTAACGATACTGGCAAGATGAACCAGGCCAACAAATAAAAGCGTGGCGCAAGATAATGCAATAAATCTTCATTAGAAGGGAAAAACCACCGTCACATACACACTCGGATAATTCGACGATGAATGGGAGAATCCACCTAGCGTTCTCTTTCATTTTACTTTAGCATTCTCTCTGATTGTCTCCTCTCACAATGAAATTATTAAGTAACTCGAATAATCAATTGGCAATTTCCGTATTTATTTTGTTGATTTTCTCTCTGAGAGATTCACCGTTGAATTTGCGGGTTAGTATTTCTTCTGGAAGTGTACACAGGATCGAGTTGCGGGTAGAGGCCCGTTATTTTGTCGTTTGTCGAGCAAACAGGATCAGCGAGGGTGCTACTGTCGCTGGCTGCCTGTTCTTCTCGGCATTCGAAATGAAGGGTTGCTCCTCGTAAATGTCGGGTTAACGTGCTTCTGGACCCGCCTCGAAAATCCTCAGAATCTCCTAATTCAATTAGGATTCTCCAGTCTGGAGGCTCTGAAATCAGTGAAATGCCGACCCTATCATTTTCCGAGTCTCGAGGCTCTTCTCGCATTAACTTCCTCGTACAATCGCTTTTCATTTATAGCTAACAAAAAGCTCAGTCGAGAAAAGTTATCGGTGAAAATTCTCCAGAGTTTCGATTGGCATACAGTCGATCGTAAGAGGACGAATTGATTCGCATGGAAACTCTCAAGTTTCGCTTGTCAATCATTCTTGATTGCAGTTCGCCTCTTGAGAACGGGACCGCGTCTTCGATCGCTTCCGCTACCGGCGGAAGTTGGACCTATAATTTTCCACGCAATTTCGAGGGGACTTTCGCCAAATCCCGCTGGCACTAGGCCGCTGCGACTGTTAGCTCCGCGTTCTCACAGCCGCGCTCTTCTCCTTGCCCTCCCGAAAATGACAAGTTTTTATCCGGCGGAAGAGGAGCACCCAATTAAAGGAATATCTCATTACCGAAGATATCCGGAGGAGCGCAAAAATCCAAAGGGCTTCCCAGAGGAAGCAGAACTTCACCGTCAAGCTACATCATGCGCGATGCGCGATGCCAAGAGGAGCGGCAGGATTTATGTATGAATCGCATGAAATAGAGGAGAATCTAGCTCGCTTAAGCGCGAGCGTGGCGTTAATTCGCCACGGTAGTGTAGAAGGTAGAACGGTGCTATGCCGCAGGAGCACTAGACCCACGGAGGATCCCCTTGAAAGGATCTGCACCGAGTCCTGGTGTGCGGTTGCCGCCCTCGCGTCTCGCTGGCAGAAGCAGACCTTGTAACCTCGAGATTTACAGTGGCGGTTGTAAGCAATAAGTCATGTCCGGCGAACATGTCGCCTACCGCAGACCTTCCACGCGTGGCTGCTTTGGTTCTCTCCTCTTCTTTTCCTCCTTTCTCTCCTTTCTCTCCTTTCTCTTCTTTCCGCTTCCTCGCGATGCACCTATATGCGCATGTAGAAGGATAGCTATGCCATGAAACGCGATACGCGCATACGTGAGGCCACTCCTTCTCGATAATATCGGCGCGCATTATCTCTTTTACTTTTCCTATCTTTCTCTTCCTCTCTCTCTCTCTCTCTCTCTCTGTCTCTGGGTCGCGTTCCTTACCGTGGAACGATTTCGGTGCGTGGCCAGATGCGCGTCAAAAATTTGTCTATCTCGTCGATCCAGGCGGGTATGAAATTCAAGCTGGATGATTTACGATCGTTGCCACGGGAACCCAAGGAGGATTTTCGAAAGTTGCACCGACCGAACACCCTGGACGCAGCGGTACGGGGGTAGCTATGGATGCGTGTAATGCATGGCAAGATAACAAGAGTCTTCTGAGAATGTCGCTTCTGGCGGTTTCTATCCGCTTGAGGCTGGCAGCGTGGTCGGCTGACAATATCGAACCGAAGATTACCCCGGTCTCCGGACATAATGATGATTGCTCCGAATAATTTCGACGCTGGCCAGGTTCCTCCGCTGTCACGCCATTGGCAGGGGCCGCGAGACCGCACCAAATCTCTCGATGTAAATTTCGGCTTGCCACTCGTTGCCACCGCTGGCCTCTACCACTTTTCTTCTTCTTCTTCTTCTTCTTCTTCTTCTGCTTCTTCTTCTTCATTATCACCATCTTCTTACCCTTCTTCTTTTCCCGGTTCTTCTTTCTTCGCGAGCGCGTCGTCGAATGCCGCGACGAAATTGACTGGCGTGTAATTTCCCAACAATTCGCAATACGGGACCCGATCGTTTCTCAACCACTTTACCTTGGTTTTGCATCCGGTCCGCGGATGCATCCGACCAATCTCTCTTTGCCGCGTGAAAGCCTCGGTTTTCGATCATTTCGCAATTGGCCGGTTACAGATTTCTTCTCACCCACCCCACGAGACGAAGGCAAGTTCCGGCGCGACCTTCTCGCAAGGATCCCTCACACTTTGGCTATAGAGTCTTGAATAAACATCGTTGTACGAGGCGTTGGAAGAATCGCTCTGACAGACCAGCGCTCTATAATTGCCGAAGCAAAATCCTCCTTTGATCCCATTCGATGAAAGTCGAATGTGTGTACGCGATCGTCCTCCGCAGTTGATCCTTTTCCCCGTTGTATGACTGGACCGAGCTTCCTCCTCGGACTCGTAAAACCTCCACTATCATCCTTTCTATCTGTCTTCTTCGATCTCGTATACACGATATCCCGATACTTTATCGCCCACATGATTTCTGGCTCGCTCTGCCACGACGAAGCGGGAAAGAGCGATGCGAAGAACCTCGGTTCGACGGCTAGCTGTTCGCTCGCTCGAGCACACAGAGAGATCGGTCTTCCTTCTCGCGCCCACTTTTTCGATGGTCTTTCCACCCACCGTGCGCATGGCTTCTCTCCCCTCACTCGTCCCTCTCGGTTCTCGCTTACCATCTCAATAACGCGAATGACTGAATGACCCCGCAGTCTCGAAATCCCGGCGAGATAACCTTTATTGTAATTACAATGAGGTATTATGCTCGCGCCCGGGATCCGAGCGGGTCGGAGGTCACGCATACACACACGCTCACGTACATATATACGGAGATAGAGAGACACAAGCATATACAGATGTACATATAGCGAGTGAGCTCTTCACCAACCGCTCTCTTCTCTTCTCCTCCCTTCTCCACCCTTCTCCTCTTCGATATCTTCCTCTTCACATTTTACCTGGTTTCCCTTTTTCAACGCTCACCGTTGCTTGCCACTCGATACCGTGGAATTCCGCGAGCGGAATGATTTATCTCGAGCAATCAAGCGCGTACTTATTGATACAGTAAATCGACTCGCTATTGAGCCGCTTATTAACGGATTGATCGCGGGAGCAGTGACGACGATCGGCTGTGTCGTTCTTTCGTTCCTGCGGCTGAAAACGAGAACGGGAAGGATAAACAGAGGGAAGAGGGAAGGGTTGGAAAATAGGGTTGTCAAGGGACGAGGAAGAAAGAGAGAGAGAGAAAAAGAGGGAGAAGAGAAACGAAACTGGAGGAAGGATAGGGACGATCTGCCTTTTCAATTAATTCGTTTGCGCGTAAACGCCTCTTCCTGCCAATGATTTACGGATTTCCAATCGACGGATCTCTCTAGCGAGCGATCCTCGAGCATGCTTGCCCGTTTAGCGACTCAGTCACGAAGGTCTGCGTGCTTTATGCACACGCATCCACTCGTACTGCGGGCTATGCTCGCGAGTGTACGTATGTATGTATACATCGGTGTACGTTGCATCTGCAACCAGCTTTCTGACGCTGACAACTACCGTACGTACTTTTTTAGACTGGCTGTCTAGCCGCTATCTGAACACGCGCGCCCCTCGCATTAGTCATTGTGTTCTGTTTGTCGAGCTCGTTATCAATCGTAACAGGTATATTAGGGATGAGGACGACAGCACATAGAGGAAAAGGATCGCGATCCTCGGTGCAAAGGTGCCACGGTTCTGCGCCAATGCGCAACTCTACCTGGTTGAGACAGTGTAATTATCTGGGTATTAATAATTTAATCATTGCTGATTAACAAGTGGTGCGGTCACCGGAGCCTCTCATTTCGCTGACCTCTTCCTCTTATGTGGGGGTTGCTCCTCCGGTGATCGGGGGCGGTGCCAACGACCACACAGAGTGCCGACCAGAGTCATTCGCTCGAGTGCTCGAAAAATTCAGTATACTCAGTGTTTCGATACTTTTCGTGTCCTTTTATCTGCTGCATTGGAAATTCTCCTCTGTTCAAGCTTATAAGTTGATTCATTCAAATTACTACCAATTGATTTTTCCTCATTACTTTCTTATCGCCAACTCAGACATAGTTATTCAATTGCTTTTATTTCCTTGGGAATAGATTCTCAAAATAATTTCAGCTATATATCAGATTTAACTAGTGGAGATTGATAATGATTTTGAGGGCTTTGTACAGAAGCACTCCGAAATCGGTTCGCCTACAACCGTTTATTCTTTCTGGTACGCTATACCACCCGTTAGAGAGGCTCTTACCACACAGGGTGTGATTTACGCGTCCCCTGATTTACACTGATTACGGGCCCCGCCACGTCGCAAAAGCAAATACGGCCTCCACCTCCTCCTCTTTCTCTTTCTCCGGCTCTTCCTCCTCCTCGGCTTTCCCCTCGGCCCCTCTTCGGTCAGCCAGTTGCTGCTCGTTCAGCACCCACTCGCTGGCCGGGCCAACATCAATTCCCCCTGATTGATTTTACTCAGGTATTAAATTAATCTGCCGCGGAGCGATGGACTCTCGCAGTGGGCTTGTCGATCGGCATTCGTCGCGCAAAAGCGAGCTTGGAACTCTTCCCCATATTCGTTTCTCGCTTATCCTCTTTCTGAAAATAAAAATATTTTTTTTCATTCTCCAGATCCCATCAGAAATCTGTATCTATTAAGTTTGTCAAAAAGTTCTAGATCCATTTAGCACACATTCACTTGTGTAGCTGTAGAGTTCTACACAATTTTCTTTAGGCAAGTTACTATTACAATAGGAGGCAATTGAAACTTGTAGTGGAAATTGTATTATCGATCAAGTACTGATATAAACGATACGAGATACAATAATTTTCGTTATCGTAAAAAGTGATTTGTTGACCGACTTAACACATTAAATTCAACTTAAATGAATATTTTTAAGTGCTTCAATTTAAAAAGGGATAAAGGCAATCTGTTATGCCATACTCATTAATATATACGATAGTTATCTCTAGTACACGATATTTATTGAGTCGCGGACACGTCGTGGCAAATGGTGCTGCGAATCGCCAGGGGACCACTTGGAGGATGCGTCCTCCAGGATTTTTTCATCACGTGGACTTTTTCTTCTCCTGCCTGGCGCGCGTCTCCACCGTTCTTTCTTGCTCCTTCTTTCGCGAGGACTCTCGTCGTTTTGCCCTTACGCGGAGCGTCTTCGGATACGAGGAGGAGCCCTCCGGCAAACGTGACCGGACGGGCCCGAATCATAAATTCCGCTGGGTAATGTAACGTCCGCCGCGATTATTTACTGATACTTACCCGATGGCCAGAACCCGCTAGGACTACCTACCCAGTGTTCCCTTAGATTTTTCGTGGACTTGGCTTCGTTTCCTTCGTCATTCTCTACGAGATTACATTGCCTTTCTCAATCTCATCGTAACCCAAATTGGGCTTGATTTATGAGAGAGAAATTGGAGATTCGTCTCCTCAGGACAAATTTCCAACCTATCATAAACGATTGCATACGTGTGTTTATTTGCTCGAAAAACCGATGAAAAATGCACGTTTTACTCTTTAAAAATGCAGTGCAGGCAAAGTTCGATTAAAATTCTCAAAAGAAGACCCCCTCGGTAGAAATGAAGAGAGCGCTAGTCCTCCGGATCCAAAATTAAACCCGAAAAATGAGGCCACGAATAATTGAGCTCCTCGCGATGCGGCAGCATGCGCGTCGAGGAGGAAGGATCAAAAATCCGAGAAACAACCCCCCGGAACGGCAGTCAGTGCCACCGCATCTTAATTTCTCCATAAATCGCGTCATCGCCGGAGCATCTCGCGGAAAACCGCGGATGGATAAAAGGTGCGAAGGCAGAGATGAAAAAGGACCAGTAGAGTGGAGCAAACGCGAGAAAAGAGAGCGAAAGAGAGAGAGAGAGAGAGAGGAAAAGTACGAGCGCAATTCGCGGTGAGAAGGGTGCGCGCAGAGCTTGGTGAGGGGTAGAGAGAAAAACAAGAACTGGAAAAGAAACCTTGTTGTAGGCTGACGGTAGCCGAGTGCGGCGATGCAGCCGCGTTTTCGTGCAGAGGGCCGTGCGACTCCTACCTGGAGGAAGCTTCTCGCTCAAGTTCCTCTTGAGCGTAACGCCGGTGGTTGGTGGTCGGGCGGAAAAAAGGGGATGAAGTCGGGAGAGAAAGGAGGCCTGGGGGACGAGTCTCATCTCCAGTTGAACTCCGGACTTTCTCGCCCGCGCGCTACGCGATACACCTACACTTCCACCTCCATCTGTCTCTGTGTGGGTGGGTGTCTATGTACACATAGGTATATTTCTATATTCGTATCCAGATACGAAGAAGAGACAGAAATGCAGAGAGACAGGGAACTGGAAGAGGAAAGAGATTCACAGACGCTGAGCGGATCTCCATGCGAGCAAATATTTTAGCGGTGCGGCTGGGGTGAAGCCGATCCTCCTGCTCCGCTTGCAACCCCCGGGCCCACTCGTGGCGCGCAAATGAGGTGGAAAAGATAAAGGCCGTGGCGGGCGATCATTAACATGCGCGCGCTCTGCTTTCGAGGAGCCGCTCGAGGGTCGGCTCGCTCGCTGCCGTAGGTTTAGCTGCACCACCTTTCTCTCCACTTACACACACGCGGTACACGGCCGACCCACCTTCATTCGTATCCATATGTTTTTTGTATACGTTATTTGGGTCGGTGGTATGCGGCACCATGTGTGAGAGATCGCATAGACGAAGGTGCCGAGGATGAGCGCGGATGAGCGCGGATGATGTCTCTGCCCGGTGCAACTAAAAAATGGAAACTCATATGGTGAGTGCTACCGCGAAGGTATCGTCGCTACCACCGTGAATTTTCGCCTGGTGTGCCCACGATGAAATTCGAATAATTGTGTCCAGCATTGAGCGGACTCTTGCTCAAGCGCACCGCCATTGGATATCTAGCGCCCGATTATTAGAGACTTTTATTGTAAATATGAACCCTCTGGCCTAAGATACAAGAAATATCGCCAGGGATCGAGCGCGAATGACGAAGCTTGGGGGGGTGCAGACAGAGCGAGGGTAGGAGTGAGGCGGGAAAAAGGAGCGAGGGAGAGATGGAAAGTCGCGAGGAGATGCCAACCTAATGGCGGCAGCAATTAACAACAAACACCGCTCATTAATCGCGAGAGAGAGGGAGAGAGAGAGGGAGAGCATCTTCCCATTCCCTATTTTCCTCTGTAGTCGAGTTCTCCGTCCTTCTTCCGCGATCCGGACTCTGCGAGGCTTCTTGTATTTTCTCTCCTCCCCAGGCGTCGAGCAGCCGTTCTCCTTTCCCGGTGGCATCGCTTACCCCTTTCACCCTTCAGCGAGTCTTCCAACCGTCCGCGAAGTTTCCTATTAAAAGGGAAGGTATGATAATAACGCCGCGGCTCTCGACGCGTTCTTTTCACTCGAACGACCAGTAGGCTCTCGTGGAAGAGACCCCGTGGATGTGCTTGCCCTACGTCTCTACGTACCTGCTACACTTTTACGCGTGTCCCCGTGTGTAGGTATATGTGTACTAAGTGCACGAGGCGTTACTTTTACGGGGCGCGCACCTCGTTTATCCGGGAACGACGAGGACGGCGCCGGGTGGAGCACTCGACGACTCTAACAATTGGGCAGAACGATGTTAACAGACGCAACCACCCGCATCTTAACCCTCGCGACTCAACCAGTTTGCGCTGCTGGTCCATCAAGGATCGAGTAGACCCTGCAGCCCACTGTTGTGACTCCAGCGATGCGGATCGCTTAAACGTACCTACCCCGAGCGAGGATGAATCTTAGTGGAGGAGTCTGGTGATAGGAAGGAGATAATTCTCATTAGTCCCTTCGCGATGGTGGGTCTGCCGGTGGGTCGTGCGCCTTGGCTCTCTGTCGATTCTCGTGTCGAAGAGCGTCGCCTTCGCGAGATATTCGTGGGGGAGCCGGTCACCAGGCAGAGCCAGAGGCGAGGTAAAGATTCAAGCGAGGAACATCTCCAGGAGAGTGGGAGAGAAAGAGAATACGAGACCGCAAGAGGGACCATGAACGAGCAGTGGCTACCGGGCGAGGTGCGATCGAGGAGTGGAAGGCGAAAGAGCAAACTGCGACAGGACATGCGAGCACAAAGATGAATCCTGATCACGCACGCTCCTTTCATCCTTACTCCGGCAGACTGGCGGACCGCGTGCACTCACCCGCTTCTCTCTCTCCTCTTTTGCCTTCGTATCTCCAATAATTCGAAATCAGCAGGAATATAAATAAAACCTCATGATTTCCCCTCTCCTCACTTTTCTTTTACGCTCCGTCGAAGTCTCTCAAGATTTTCTTTCCGATCACTCTACCTCTCGCCTTCTTTGCATAATGCTCGCGAAGGGCGGATGCGAATCCGCAAAAAGGGCTGTACTTTTATTCTTCTCGAGCCAGGCTATTTTTATTCGTCGCGCGCGGGGACAGGTCCACGGTACGCTTCGATTTTCAATTAATTTCTTTGCCTCATCGATCCTGTGATTATTAGCAAGCACATTTTTATGCCTGCGTATCTCCTTCGTCTCTTATCCTCGTTCTGGTCTCGTCGCATCGTCCCGTCTTCTCTTCTACCTCACGAACGAGCAAACAAGGTAACATCTAGGCTGTGCCAGTAAAAACCGGCGCCGGAACGCCAATTCCACGCTACGGCGTGCAAACTGCTGCTACCAGGAGTAATTACTCGGCGACACTCGCTACCGCGTCACCGGTCACGGGTTAATTATCGCGAAGAGCTAAGAAGAGCTGAGGAGAGCCGATATTAACGTGCTGCGCTCGCGAAGATAAGCGACGGAGCGTCAAAGAGAAATGAAGAGGACTGGGAAGAGAAGGAGAGAAGCGAGAGAGCGAGAGAAAGGGAGAGAGAGAGAGAGAGAGAGAGAGAGAGAGAGATGCGGTGGGTGAAGCTCGCATCCTCGGACGTCGTTAATACGGAGAAATCTTTGAAGGATGCAAGTCGGTTAAGGGACTCTCTTCTCCGGTGAACTCTTGTGGAGTAACCGAGGGTGAAAACGACGCTTTTCCCTGTGCTGGAAGAGAAGGAGAGACGAGTGGTAGCGTATTTAGGCGCGAAGAAAAGTGCGACTTGGCTTCTGTTCGAGTTGCTCTGAATTCGAGGAAAGTCGAGGAAGTAATGAGGGTTGCCGCGTCTTAAAGATCGCATTCGCGACGTTGGTGAAGGCAACAAGAATTAGAGGGAGCAGAAGAGGGTGGCAGAACTGTAGAAGCGCATGGATCCAAGACGAGAAAGAACCAGCATGGTACATTTGAACCAGCCTCGTCTTTTGATTTTGTAACATTTTTTCGCACGATTCGCGCTCGGCCTGGATGTTGGCGCGGTGCGGCGCGGCGCGGTACGATGGAAGCGCGCATCCGCTGACAAATTATGCGGAAAAATGCATAAAAAGGATGCGCGACGACTAGGAGGATATGACGGGAGCGTCGACGGCACCATTCACCTGGAGACTTGAATGTGCAAACATGGCGGATGGAGAGATCGTTTAATGAGTTTCACGCCGTGAAACACGCGACTAAAAGGAGTACGATTTACCCTGAACCGATTCATCGTAGGCAACGTTTAATCGGATTATTTTATTTTTGCCCCTGGAAAATGGAATATGTTGAAAAATGGTGCGCCGCTGGAGTTCATCGCGTTACACGGGAGGGCTCATTAAAATTTGATAAATCTCCTAGTATTCTGCTTGCTGAATTTGCCGAGACTTTCCTCAAGATGAGTCAGGATCCTATTTCAATTCTTGCAATTCGATATCAGTTTTCTTCTTGCGAGAGTCTCATGCAAAAATTTAGCATATATTGTTGAATCGATGTTATCAGTGGCCAATCATCCCAGTACGATTATTAGCCGGTCAATTCTAAAGCTACGATCATGTTTCAAAGTACCTAATGTCTTATAGTATTGTCTTACCTATGAACTCAGATATAAACAAATGTGTATAATAGAGGTGGTTTCGAGTAGCGATAAGAAAGACGGCCAGCAGGACGCAGATTGAGCGTAGCTGGTCTCCAGGATCCAGCAGGGATGTAACGTAGTAATTTCAGATAAGCGTCTCCCAGGAGACACGCATTGTGTGGCGTTGGCCACCCCCGGCCAAGGGTTTCCTTCGACGAGAAACGCGTGTCGCACACGCGCATCTACCTCTGTTCCCTTGCCTCGCCTCGTCGTATCGTTCATTACGTACCGAATCGCGATATCTCTCTGAGACGACAGCCTCTCCCTTCGATATTTTAAGGTTTCTTTTCACCCTGACATCCTCGTGATTTTTTCTCGCATCCCTTTTTTTGTTGCTCTCTCACACTATAGACTTAATGCAAATTCGATAAAACAGGTATTTCCATTTTTATAAGTAGCGAAAGAGTGGAAAGGAGTAACGAGGGATGTTAATGAAACGATGGCTGGTTGAAGCAGAGAAATGTGCGCTCGACCGGTGTTTCTCATTATCGTCAGTTTATAGGGCTCGTTTGATGCGTAGAGAGTTGGTTCGGTAGAGAGGATGCGCGTGAATTCACCCCCAAACGCAGTCGCCAAGGGAAAAGTGAAAAGAGAGAGACAGAGAAGATGACAAGCCGATGATCTTCCCTGGGGACGCCCACATGGGGACACACGCCGGAATGAGATTCTTAATTAATCTTTGCATTTCCATTAGGATTTACGATATTACTTTGGCTGCTCACCAAATAGATTCTTAAGCGATCGACAGATAAAGTCTCCCTCGCAGTGATACCGGTTCCTATTCGATTAGTTTGTACTCGCCCAGTCCACTCAGGCAAGAATCGATATCTTCGCGAGACACACTTTTTTTTACGCAATCATTGGCTCATTTGATCGTCATTACTAATTGCGTATAAGAGTGCCATGCACACTTCAATAGAATGTTTAGAGAACTGAGAATTGACTGGTTCAAAAGGAATAGAAGTGTAGTGTGTTGTGTGTGGTACCAATTGACGAACCACTTAACGCGAGAGTTTAACACCCGTGACTACGAATACGGTGTTTGACTTTTACGTGGGCTATTGTAGGCGGCGCGTGGGCGAGCCGAGCAACCTCCTTACTTATGCATTCTCCATGTAGCCTGCAGAGAAAATTGATGCATAAGCAGTATATTAGATTCTCAAAATATCTCGGGCATAAGAGTAATGCCCAGACATTCAGAACTGCTTCCTCGTTCGTGTCACCGTACAACTCAATCTTCGGAAGATTTCTCTCCTTCTATCTTCTTGATGTGCAGACTGGAATTTCGAAAGGAATAAATTTCAAGATTTTAAAAATAGCAAGGAGCTCATATTTTTTCTCGGAGAAAAACTATATTTCAGTGGTGAATTATTTTTGAACAAAGTATATAATTGTCGAGGATGTAGGACGAGGGATCTTGCGACGAGGATATTTATTTTCTTAATTAATATTTTCTGATTGAAAACTCGCAGTGTCATGGGGCGTAGTGCTTGGGCCGGAGATATCGCCCGCGGGGTCGATCGGTCGACCCGGCATAGCCACCGCGAGAATTCGATGAACTTTCGGTTGGTTAACCACAGGCCAAACTTTTAAGGTAGAGTCCAACTTGCGAAATGTTTCGAGTAAATCGGCGGCCCGTTCTCAGTTCTGGTCCTGGCTTCGTTCGCGAGAGTATCTCGAGCGGGGCGTGACCGGTCGGTCGTTTAACCAGGAACATAATTAAGAGGACCTCCCATCCTTTCTCTCTTTCTCCTGCTTCCTCTACTTGCCACTTTTTCACTCTCTTTTTATCCTCGAGGCTACCGAAGCGGAATGTGGGGCGTGAATTATCCTGCGATCTTGCCCGATAAATTTCACATCGTTGATTACACGAAAGCACTTGCGAGAATAAAGTCCGCCGCGAACAAACTTGCACCCTCAACCCTAAGCGAATCCAGGAGAAGGGAAGAAGAAGCAGGAAAGAGGATGATAATATATTCCGTAGTTTACTCGCCAGAGTCCAATGTACGTACGAGCATTGTAAATCAGAGGAGGAATTTTTAATTCGTTCCCTTGGTTCTTTCTCTCCCAAGAGGATCGAGGATCCGGATCGCGTCTCGGCAACCCCGTTACCAAGAGGCTCGCGTTACGTAAGGGCGCATTCACCTGATTAAGGTAACAACCGAGTGGAGCTACAAGGAAGAAGCGCTACTTCGATCGAGGGCGCAGCTGGAAAGTTACAATTGCAAGGAGAGTGCGCATTACTTCATTATACCGAAGGTGGACCGGAAGGTGGACTGGAAGGTGGTCGGGCGGTGCACTCGGTGCAATATATTACTTTGCCGGTGGTAAGGCACCTGCAAGAGTGCGCCAAGTCGTAGGCGATCCTCGCGATCCTCGCAAAGTGTGAGGCCACGAGGCCACCTATGAGCCAGCCAAGCTCCTCTCGTATTTTTCTTCCGCTGCACCGCTCGCACCAGGCCCCCAGGAATGCGCTCCAACCGATTTTACTTTCTATTTTACCGCGACGTTTATCGACACTTATTTTAGAGGCACCGCTCGCTTAACCCCGCGCGACGCGTTATTTACAATTTCTCCGGCTTGTTAGTAAAGTCTCCCGTTTAATTGACGGCCCACCGTTAGCACCGAATTTAGGACCACTATATGCGCCGTTCAGAATTTTTGTCTCTTGATTAATACGTTACGAACCCGGTGGTTTTAAGATACTGCAGCCTCGTGGCGAGTCGCTGGAACATTCTACCTTAATTTTAACTCGACGCTTCATTGACTTTTTCTGGGAGAATTTTTTTTCTCCCTCCCCCCCCAACTATATGTATAGTGAAGTCGAATGGAACTGGTTGTTAAAGAGTCGATGATTGAATTTTTGGGGGAGGAAGACACACCTCGAGTGGACCGGATCAAAACCCGGGGAGAGAGGGAGAGAACAGAGAGAAAGCAGCCATAAACAGGGGTGTTTTAGAATCCGACTGGTGGACGGGGGTGAGTAGCAAACAACCGTCAGACGTGCCACCCTCCTTGCAATACGACCACTTCGGTGGCTCCCCGCATTTCATCCTCGAGAGGAATTTGGCCTCAAATTAAAAGATCTCAGCCAGTGCCCCGAATGAAATCTCGTCGCACGAGGGGTAGATACGTTCTCGAACTACGGCCCACTATAATCTCTACACGGGGTGGCTAAAAATTTCGCGACCAGTCCTAATATCTTTGCTCCTTGCTACAAACACTCATTCAAGTATAAAAGAGAAAACAGATAAATCTAGAATACAGGAATATAGAAATGTTCTCCATTCGAGTGATCGTTTCAATTTCAATTTTCCACAGAGCAATGTTTAGTCGGAGAAAGAATAAGTGGTTGACGAGAAAACGCGTGGGATAACTTTTGCTCATATTTTTAGTTTTATTTTCTAGCAGCATATTTCCTTGTTGGAATTTCAGGCGAATATGAGAGACATATTTCGTACACCCAGTAGACCGGATCTGCACGTACCAGAGAGCGACTATCAGCCGTATTCACGGGCTTAATGCTACCAATATCCCAAAATTAAAACGCGCCGGCGACCCCGCAAATCACTCGTGCAACAACGTGTACCGCGAACAAAAGTAACAATGCCAACCGAGAGAAGGAAAAAGAAAGAAAAGTGGCTGCAGCTTCTTCGCACGATATTGTGCAGCCAAGTCTCAGAACACCTAATCTATCGGGCTTTCGTTTCTCTGGCCTTACCCACCTCTTGATTTCCTCTACCGAAACCTATTGGAATATTTTCGCAGTAGCATCCAAAGCCTTGGAATTCTGATGAAGGAACCAGTTGTAAAGAACAGAGTCAGGGTAATTTACATACGCTCTCGGCGGGATGTTTCGACTTCTACAACATTCAGGAAGAATGTTATTAGGATCCCATTTACAGAGATGGGAAAATAGCTTAAAAATGGTTTATTTCAAACGTAGGAATCCTTGGAAATTATTGAACCAATATTGCAAATATATTTTACTGTTGGACAATGTAATTATAGTGATAATGGGTAGGCATGCGATTCGAGTGGGTAGATATTTCAATCTAATGACGGGTGCACAGGGTCTGGTGGACAGATTCACTATGCGAAATAACGAAATCTCGAAGGGTAAACGAGTTCGTTTGGACCCTTCTCGTGGTCGGTGGAGAGCCTAAGAATTTCAATCTGCGGTCAGGAGGGTGGCACTGTTGGAGGGTGGATCAAGAGACAACCCCCTTCATATGTCCCGTTAGGGTGCGACCGTGATTTCATTGCACTCTCCGCCCCACCCTTTACTAGGGATCAGCTTAAAAAATGATCCAGCCGCAAGCATCGAACCGATCGCTCGTCACGCTGCAAGTTAATCGAATTTGATCAATCTTATGCACCCGATTAAATCTCAAGCTTATCGTTTAATTTTCGTAACTTTTCACTCACTCGCACGAATCTTTCCTCATCTCTCTTTGAAAACGTTTTGCCAGTCCCGGTGCATTTTGGATAGTATTTAGTAAACTTGTCGCAATAAACTGTCTGCGAAATCCTGGTAGAATGAAGCGTTGCAAGGAAAAGAATAGGACTCGCGCTGGCTGGCCAGAATGATAGGGGCTATCAGAGGCGACCAACTGGCCTGTTTCACTGTGACAAGCTGCATTTGCATTTCAACTCTTCGTTCCGTCGCGCAAGCTGACTTTCAAATTCGCCTATTGAAATGTTTCCGGTGCAGCCAAAGGGACGGCGGCGAGCCGTCGATGCGAATTTCCCTAACGTGAGAACTGCCATGGAAAATTTCTGCCATCACCCACGTGTCGCCGTACTCTTTCGAATAATTATTGTCGAGCACGGAACGTTGGATAAAAAGTAGCGAATAAGTTCGAGCATGATCAGCTAAGAAATTAGTATACGAGTAGCCGAGGGCAGTGAGTCGCGTGACCAGGTTCACCATTGGACTCTCTGCCATGGTAGAAGCAATGACCGGGCCGAAGACGCTCGCGTGTCACGAAAACCCTCCCGTTTGACCACGACATCCTTTCACACGTGAGTAAACAAATAGACCAACAAAGAATTCGCGCACCTCGCGGCACTGCGTTACGTCCCTTTGCGGCTACGACTACATATCGTCGATCCGTAACTTTCAAAAATTCTACCATAGCTTGCGAGGGGAGGAAGCATCGAAATTTCGATGGTACTTCCTTTAAGTAAGTAAAGTTAAGAAGTTTCGCAACTAACTTGGCGAGACCTACTGCCATCCCCTGGTTTCTCGTGCTTCTTCATCGCGTTCCATGCCCTCGTCCTCGTCGAAAGCAGCTAGTAGCTCGCGGTAGCTGCGAGGCGATCCACCTTAATTAATGAGTTTATTGGAAACTCGCGAGTCGATGTTGGTCTTCGGCAGTGGCAGTGCCAGTAGCACGAAGTCCCGGAACTGGGGATGAGGAGTTGGGAGGAGGCCCTGCGCGGCCCCGAGGCTACTGGAAGCAACGCGCCTTCAGACGACTCGCTCCATCACTCTCCGCCATTTTAATTTCGCCAAGAAACTTTCTAATTACCAACTTTTCTGATTAATCACAGTAATTAATTAGTGGCCGCCGCCACTGCTGCCGCGAGTCGGCAGCAGGGAAAATACGGGCTGGATACACGCGAGTCGACTTTTCTCTTCGGTTGGTTTTCTTTAAGCTTATTCCTTTTGGTTCTTTCACCTTCGATAAGCTTACAACTTGTCTCGATGGGAAATCAAAAATCAAAGCTCTGCTTCCGTTGAAGAGAATCCCCCGTTAAAACAGTAAAGTAAAATTCCTCAACTAGTTATACAGTCTGTAGTAAGTACGCGGGTTTCATAAAAGCTACACCTCTTTCTCCTCTCTTTCTCTCGTGTTGGCTAATTTATTCGCAGTTTTAAACGAGCTTCAATGTGTTCTCCTCCTACTCCTGACGGCGTAGTCTTGGCGGTAGAGGTGCCACGCAAGACTTATGGCACAGGGAGGCGTCAATGATTAATATCTCGAGATGCTGCGCTCCCATTAGCCCAGTAATTAATACACGAAAATGTCCGGGCACCTTATCGCGAAAGTTCCACACCGCGAGCTTTTCAAGTTTCGCCAAGTTCAGTCGATTAACAGGTTTCGTCTCAGCACTTTTCATGGACGCATTCAGAAAGTTCTACTTTCAGCTAGCTTGGCTGCTGTGCAAGCTGGAAAAAACTTGCAAGAATAATGCGCCATTAGACGGAGGGTCGCATTAAATATCTCTTGGTCTTATATTGTTAGTCTTGAGGCACAAGCGAGTCACCCTTGAGAGTGAAATGCAGGGTAGACAGTAGGTGTTAACGGGCAGAGAATGTTAAAAAGTTTTGACTCCTGCAGACCTTGGAAAAGTCCAAGTTCATGTGTCATCTCGAGAGGATATTTCTCATCTGCATTAGGGATCTTGGGGTGTCAGGGCAGTGAAACTCGGAGGGTTAATTTTACGTTTTATTTCTAGGAAATCCTTTAAAATAGCATGAGGTTGCATCGTAGATATCGCCTCACCTTTCCCTCTTCCCATTTGGTCCTCCTAATAAGATGTTTTGATTGGCTTACCCGCTGGGCTTAGCACCTCGTGGCCGCTCCGTGCAAAGTTCCAGCCAGGTAGCCGATGACTCTGCAGGATGACCTGTACAGTACCCCTCGCAAGTCGGAGGATTCTTGATATATTTTCTTGATCTCACGCAAAGAACCTCGATCGTCTCGATATCGCAATACAAAACTTACCAGAAAACCACGTGGTCGAATGTCAAAAACTAGTCGACAGTAAAGTTCCTTTTTTCAATTACACATTGATGCGTAGGATCTTGAGGGAAATCAAAGATATGCCGAGGGTGACTGTACCAGGTCGGTGATGCCCAAAGGGATTGAAATGCCGCACCTGTACTCGCACCGCGGTCCATGGTTGATTTTGATTCGGAAATTGCTGGTTCCTTAACAGCTATAATGGTATCTGAATAACGTGCTTCTGGGGATCTCTCGATATCCAGAAGTTCTTCGGGCCATGTATCGATCATAGTAGTCGCATCGGGGTTCTAATAGGTGTGTCGACACAAATTCAATATCGGTTACCAGTCTCATTACCCAAGACATTAAACTTTAATATCAACTTTAATCCTCAAATATCAGTGGTACAGGAAACATTATTTTATCGTATTTATATAGATCGTTTTACTTTAAGTAGCGTTACCATTAACCAGAGACTTACTGTTTTTTCCTGACTCGTGAGTATTACTTAGCATACGGGCACCATACGGTAAAGATAAAAGGAGTGTTCTTCCTGGACACTTTCCAGGTATCACGCACACGAGGCACCTTGTCGGTGCTCGAGAGGGAACCGAACTTCGTGCATGCCATACCTATCATCCAGCTCTCTTCCCTCTCTTTAGCCAGGTCTCACCCTCTCTTTCTCTCTCTCTTTCCCTCTGTCGAGAGAGCTGGCTCACGATCGCCGAGTCATCGTGTAATGACGTGCCGGCTGTCAGACCGCGAGAGCTCAGCCAGCAAAATTCGAGGCACGAAACGATCACGCCGCGCCGCGCCGCATCCTCGAAGAGGCACCGTGAACCGACAGAAACAGAGGAGTCGTAGCAGACAGCGAGCGCAGCGCATCGAAAGAGAGAGAACAGGAGAGGAGAGGAAGGAAACCTACGGATCCCTCTACGCCGTTGCGGGAAAACTATGAAAACTGTTTCGTAGAATGTGCCGGATGAATGTCGGGGAAAAATAAATGAAAAATCGAGCTGAGCAGCGGAGAGCAAGGCACGGTGGAAATAGAGAAATTAATTTAATTACCAACCGAAAGAGGATCGTGGACGAGGGAGTGAGATGAAAGATAGAGATATGAGAATGAAAATTTCAAGAGGAAAGCTGAGATAATTTAAAGAGAGGTTTTATAGCGAGTAAGACGGAAAGGGTAGAATCGTAGGGGGTGAGGAGTAAGAATAGAATTCGTGGGAGAAGGGTGAAGAACCACCTAAGGAGCCGATATCTCGGACGTCATCTTACCGAGTGGACCTAACTCTCGGACGCAGGTTCCCGGATTCCATACGTTTTCGACCCCTACGAGGATCGATACTGTTCGTATCGAGATAGAATCCGGCGAGCGGTCAGACTGAATACGCGCGTGACAATAGCACGAGGAAAGCGCGGCTTTCGCAAGACGCTTTGGCTTCCTGGATACGCAAAGCTTCATCCCCGGATATTTGTTTCGAGAGCATGCTGCTTCGAGAGAAATGGCGAGACGGGTTGCTTCGCATTACGTCAGGATTTGCATTGTGTTTGTTCCTAAGTCGATGTCGCCATCGTAGGGTAGAGAGGATCAAAATGAGGGAACAATTTAAAATCCACTGGGGGTGAAAAGATGCCGGAAGCATCGGAGTCCAAAGCACGAATTGATTAAGTGAGCGAGCGTGGAAAGGAGGCACGAAAATCTGTTAAACGGAGCTGGATCTAATTTCATCGGGGATCCTGACATCCAGACGGACGTGAACGTGAGGTGAACGCGTTATACGCGATATCCATAATAGCGATGACGCGCGGACAATGGTGCGTGGACATAAATACCACGATCACATCTCCGGACACGCCTCCGATTAAATTAGGAACGGTCCACGAGTGGCAAAAAACGATTTAAGTGTTTAGACGCTCGAGTGGGTGTTGGCTAAGGACGCTCCAGTCTTATGTTGGTGGTACGCAGCCGCGAGGCCATCGAAATAATCGGCAATTTCTGCCTCTGCTTCGACTGTATCACGTAACACTCTTTCTCTTGTCTTCGGGGTCCCAGTGTCAATCGCCGAAGACGCTTCTTCTGCTGGAAACCCTCCATGGCCAATTATGGAAAAAAGAGAATCCGAGCAAGTACATTGTCGAAGAATGGAAATTGAAAGAGCAAAGAAGAATAGCACGATGCTTGAAAACTAGCCAAAGTGATCAAAGACTCTCGGCAGTGGCTGCTCGTCGACTGCAGGCGTATCGAAAACAAGCTCGAAAACGAATCGTAACAGAGGGAGTGAAGAACGCGAGTCTCGTAGGCCGCGAGAACAGAGTCAGAGGAGAAAACACGATAATTCGTGTGATCAAAGCGACCGACTCGTTGGTGTCTCGCACGCTGGCATCGTCTCACCTTTAATAAAGCTATCTGGCATCTCTAATATCTTCGTGCACCCTCTCCTCTCCTCGGCTCGAGGAGAGAGAACGAGTGAGGAAGGACGCCTGCGCTGAAGAGAAGAGATGAGAAGACGAAGAGAAGAAGAAGAAGAAGAAGAAGGCGAGGAATAACGAAGCTCGAAAGCGGGCTGCGCGTACGATGAAACTCGGAATAAGACAGGAGAAAGAGAGAGATCTTTGCCCGAGACACCTTTCCACAAGGAGGCCTTGTTCGCCAGGAGAAAAGACACGTCAGGCATGTACGCACCTCGTCTGTTCGGGGCCATCGATACGACAACGTTGATCCCTTTCTTCTCTTTCTCATCTCTCTCTCTCTTTCTCTCTCTCGCTCATTCTCTTCTACACGGCCTCGTGCTCACCTCCAAGGAGGTGAGACGACTCTCGGAGTTATTATAGTTACCATTCGCATGGACGCTGATGCTTATCGGCGACCGCCGTCAATTAAGCAATTATCGACACCTTCGGTACCAGTAAGAAGCCCCCCGGGACCCTGCTGCTTCGTGGCCTCAAACCTGGACCTCGTGTCTAACATAGTCCGATCTAATGTAATATACTATACAGACATTTCACCAATACTCACGTTATTTGCAATTGTCTTCTAGCCAAATATCTAATGAGAACGTTTAGAGCTATTACAATCCGGGATCTTCAATTGGAATATTCAGATTCATATAACAAAGTAGCTGTCGTGAATCGGTTTATTCGAGAAAGAAAGTTCGTCATCAGACTGATATGTTTGCAAATCAGCCGATACTTTGGATTTGTGATACACTGGCTTCTTGGTAGCGAAGCGACGCAAGGAGATCCTTATCGGCATCTACTGCCAATTAAGCAATTATCGAAGTGTACGATGCACCCTCGCAAGAAATCGTCCGGAGAGAAAGAGAGAAGGGTAGAAAGAAAGAAAGGGAGAAAAAGGGAGAGGGAGAGGTTCGTCCGTAGCTCCGTCATTGCCGCGAAGATACGGAAACATTTCTATGGACTTAATTGAGCGTGGCGCAGGAGCGTCGTGCGAGCCATTAGCGCGGAGTTATCGAAGTCCGCGGGGTAGTCCATCAACAGGCTCGTTAAGTTGATTAACCTCCGATGCACCCTGCAACTTCTTGCGCTGCTAATAAATGGGGGATGTGTAGATAAAACTGTGAAATATGCGCGGTTATTAATTTCACGGTAACGATTGTCTGAGCGAGGAGCCTCCGAGTGGATTGCAAGCCGGTGGAACGCTTCGTTTTTCAGGGTCCTCCGCGAGCGTCATTTCAGTTTCCTTCCAGTACATTTATTTTTTAGAGCAGAGCCAGTTGCGAAGCGAGCTCGTGCGCGCGCGCGCGCGCATCTTGATGAAGCGAAGTGACTGGCGTCATCATTACCAAGACAAGGGGATACTTTTCTATGTAGGAACGAGAGGAGAGGTGAGAGGAAAGGCGCGAAAAGAACATTCGCTTAATTGATAACCGAGTCGAACGCTCGAGAGTCGCTCTTTCAAAGGAGAGTAAAACGATTAAATAATCGAGCGGCTAATTAGCAGATCTGAATTCCTTAAAATCAGTAGACAAGCTCGGGTCGCGGTTACCGATCTTTCCGTATCGGATCTCGATCTATCGGTTATTTACCAGCTAACCAAATCGTGTCAACGTAATAGCTTCCAGGAGACCGGTGTCCTGATTACGTACCGTGGATACCCTAGCCTACAGTCTACCTCCTCTTCCTCCTCCCCCATCCGCCACCCTTGCCGGACGCATTTACGGCGTGCGTACACGCATCCGCGTGTAGCAATTTACTGGTCCCGAGGAGGAGGCGTCCGGCCGCATAAATCAAGAAGACAACGCGTCAGCTTATTAACCATCGACAATTTATTTCCGCGTGCTCTTTCTCTCGAGGTGAATCGTTTCCTCCTTTCCGAGCGACCGGAAATTTCATTGGGGAGGTCAACTTCGTCAGGATGCGGAGAAATTGATTCGGATCAGATCGACTTACGTTTACCTCTTATTTAATAGACGACGGAATCTCTCTTCCTCTTTCGAGCGAGCGAGCGAAGGAGCGAACGAGCGAAAGACGATTGCATTGGTGGTGCATTGTTAGATGGCTGCGTTTCCCTCGGCTGCTGCAACGGGTAGCTTTCCCCTTTATCTGCTCGAACGGACCAAACGAACACGCATGCATGTAAAACGAATTCGAGACATAAATTTACCCGACTTCCGCTCTCCATTCAGCCGCAAAGACTGCCGAGAGATCGGTATATTCGACGTCGCGCTTCCGGCAATTCCTGAGACTCCTTTCCATGCTTCGACGTATGATAGCGCTATCAATGTCGGTCGGAGAATAACTTCTGCCTCGGCTACCCCTTTGTATATCACAATATCACTGCAGTAAATCTATGCGTTACACTTGCGCTTATACATTCACGCAGAAAGAATTGATGCGACGTATATTTTGTACTGAACAATGTGGTCCACAATTATTGGGGCAAGTCGATGAACTCTTTCGCCTAAATCGGATAGTCCTAGGGGCAGGGGATGAAGTACCACTGATGCATCGTTCCAGGAAAGCGTGTCTCCGATGTATTAACACCGATTCCTGACCATTCTCCTTTACGTAATGGGCTCAAGTAAAAAATGCCAGAGGGTGGTGGCGAGGAATGCGAGGAAACGTAGGGAGGGTCAATCGCGACGAGATGCCCGATGGAAGCATCTTCAGTGCAATTAATCGAGGGAGGAGAACCATGTTGGATTTTGGGGAGTCCTCGTTCCCGATGCGCGCGTATGTGTGTGTGATCCCACCGTTAGGTCCCACAGTCTTCTGTTATTTATGTTCCTGAACTCGAGGAGCTCGGGGGTCCAGGAATGTCCGGCGTTTCTCCCCGAAAAGGCGAAGCGCACGGGGCCGTAACGATTAATTGCTTCCAGATCGAAAACACTTGTACTCTTTGCAGGTGGCTTCCTCTATTCTCCGTCCGCTCGATCACAACGGGGAACAACTAACAAAGTACTATATACATTGATCTTTTATATAATTCAAGAAGTGACGTTTCTCACATTGCGTACCGCGCGGAAAGTCATCGGCGAATTATGCGAAAGAAATTTCTGGGTGGCTGCTGGTAAGTAAGTAGCTACAGTCGACGGGTGATGGTGAATGAACCTGGGAGATCGTTGGTTTCGGGGCGTGTAGGCACCTGTGTCTACGCTCGCGTATATTCCAAGAGCACACAGACATGCCTGGAATAATTAACGAGAAAGTGGGAGAAGACATTATGCGAGGGTAGGTACCTGGAAGCTTGCCAGATACTACATACCCCCGGAGTCTCTTTCGGCTCCTTCGACTTCCCTTTTCGAATATTAATTCTATCTTAACCCGAGACTCGTGCTCGCTCGCGCGCGCGCGCGCGCACACGCCAACAAAGTACATCTTTTACAGTAACATAAATTTTGACATGCTGACTTCATTAGGTATTAAGCTGCACGGTGGCTTTAAGTGGAAGCGGGTACTGGCGAGACTCACAATCAGGCAGAAAAATTTGAACAATGGAAGAAGATAGTGCAACATCGTAATCTACGCTTATGTACGAGAAGCGTTCGGGTGATTTATAATGCGCGTCGTATAGTTATTCCAGACGCGGAGCCTCTCATTTGTTTCTACGGTACTTTCTCTCATTTGCACGCGCGGCAGTGGCCAGCAAAAAAAGCGAATCCATTGTTGGCTGGGGTCCGCGTGAGTTATTTGCCTGGCACTTCTTGCCGGCACGCCGATAATCATAATCGAGCAGCCGCGATGATGATAACTGTTCCTGATCTTATTTGCGGGACGCGATAATCACGATGACAATGATAATAAGTGTAAGAAGCCTCGTGCTACGGAGTAGCAACGAGTGTAGCCGATTAATCCCGATGACCTCTTTTTTCTTCTCTCGGCAACGCAACTCGCGACAAGGTGTGATTTAACCGGTTATGCGATCGGTCCTACGCTCCTGCATCTCGTTCCTGCATCTCGTTCCTGCATCTCGCTGCTGCATCTCCGTTGGCTTCTGCACCGCAATTTGCCCTGCGATAAATGATTTATTTCCAGTGTGTCCCGCTGCCCGAATCCTCCTCTCGGGTAATTGATATGCCGGTGTACCGGGAAATCCATAGCCACGGTGAATATTCGAGACCAGGTTTTAATCTTCGTCCAGTTTTCACGATAATGGGGATCCCACTGAGTAGTATCTCGACGCTAATCTCCATGCTTCCCCGGGGTCCTTGTACCTGAAATGGAAAAAGGAGTCACTCGTTTCAGTTGCATTTTATTGACTTAGTCTATCATGTACCCCAGGCGACATTGGGACAAGAAGAAATCAAGTAAAACAATTGAGAAATCAGCGGAGGTTCGCGGATAAAAGTGCATTAGATTTTCGGTAGATCCAACTTCTGGGTCAACTAGATCCCAAGAGGGTAGATCTAAACTTATAGAGAAATCGCGTCGCTGTAGGTAGACCCAGCGGGCCAAGCCGGGTCCTCGAGTTTTTCGAAGAGATCTCTACGAGAGAGGGAGCCGCGATGGTAGCGGCTCGCGGCATAACAGGGTGGACGTTTAACATATGAGCGGCTACCAGTGTTATTAATGCGCCGGTAGCGTCGTGCTTGGTTTCTTCCTGCGGGGAGAACGCGCTCGGGATAGAAGGTAGCGGGCAGCCGCGGCCACCCGCGGCACTACCCGCGGCACCACCCGGCCCTTGGCCCACGGACCTCGACCGTGCCACTGGACCCACCGTGTGGACCCTGTGCCTTCGAAACCCCCGGACAAGTAACACGACACTCGGAAACCGAGCGGCGCATCCGAAGGAGTTATGTCTTCCTGCCGACCGGCTCCTAATTAATATGTGTTTAGCCAACGACACCCCTAACCGACTTCTCCGCTAGCCGCCTGTCTGCCCTGGAGAATTCGAAATCGCTTCCCATTAAGACGACTACGGGGAGGATGACGAATCGAGGGTGCAATTGGACGAGTCCAGCGATCAGTCGGAATCGATAATTTTCTAATTCATCTATTAAGCTCATGGAAGGCATCCCGCGCGAGTTACGATAAGTAGGAAAAAAGAGAGAACGATGGAGAGCACTCGAAGAACTCGTTGCAGCGGGAAAAGAAAAAATCATCGTGGGTGTGCCCATCTGTCGTGGACGAGTTTCTCTCTTGAGCGGAGGTGAGAGGAGAGGAGTTGGTAGAGGAGAAGGAGAAAAGGGGAAAGGGGTACGTAGCAGGATCGTGCGAGAGCCTATAGGCAAATATCTTCCGCTCGGCCGGGACATTAGGAGTTCTGCGGCGTCCAGAGGATTATAAATCCTTAATACAGATCGGCACGCGATGCCCGGCTCGTTAGGGTGATGCATGGCCGACTCTGGTGTCCCGGGGTGTACGGTAGCCGGTACCAATACACCCATGAGAGACCATATCCAGCAGTCCCGTTCCTACGGGAACGGCCGAACCAGCACACACTGGCGCACACACTGGCGCACACCGTCAGCCACCAGGTAATAATGAGAGATCGGAGATACGGCCCGATATTAATTGTGCGCATCGAGTGTGGCGCTCCTGCCGTTGCCTCCGCCGTGGTTACGGAGGAGGATGCTGCGGGAGAGGGAACCCGCCGCTACCGGCTTACACCGATCCTTCGATGCGATATGTGCGATATACGATACAGGAACGAGCGTGGACCTGACCCTGCTGCTGCTGCTGCTGCTGCTGTTGCTCTTGCCTCGCCTTCGTGGCTCGACGTGCGAAAAAATGCACGCATGCTTCACCCTCCATGTCCGTCCATCCTCTGTGCCTCTTACCAACCGAGGATTCCACTTGGATGCAACGTGGATCTGTGTCAATCTGGTCGATTGAAAATTCTTCGACTATTCGCTCCGTCAAACGAGACGATTTTTGCTAAATTGAAAGTTATGGATTGGATGCAGCGCTCGCGTAAGTAGATGGCTGAGATGGGGTAATGAGAAAGGGTGGAGAATCAAGAGGAAAAGGGAGAACGAATCGAAGAAGGGCTACCAATCCTGACCGTTCTTCTCCGGGTGATTACGAGCGGACAGATTGGGATGGTCGAAGGGCTCCTCCCTTTTCGGGCTCACTGCGTTGCGATCCCAATGCGGGTCTTCCTGGTGGCGAAGAGTACCGTGCACCGTACCACATCCCATTCCTCCGACACAGTCGGGAATATTTCCTCCCTCATCGACGAGTACGAACAGCCACTTTGAAGATAGTATCTCGAAACAAATTGCGAGCTCTGCCCGCGCTATCCTGCGCGAGTGCTCGTCCTTCGCATCTGGATTAAAATAATTGCGGCTTGTTAGCGTACCCGGTAGTGTGTGTATGCCTCCTTAAATTGACACACGCGCTTCAGCCCTCAAGTAGACGTCCCTCAAAGGGAGTTACCGTTCGCAAAAGAAGCCTCTCCGAAATTAAAACCTCTCGGGGCGACTTCGTGAAACTTCTTCACATTTGTTTTTCTTACTCGCTGGAGGTGGACACGGTTCGTCGGACCTACGTGGATATACTCCTTGAGGAATTGCGCTGGTTTAATAACGTTGTTTAGGATTAGGGAGGATGGAGGAGACCAACCAGCCGAGGTTCCGGATAGTTCCTTTTCTGGGACAAGTGGAAACTGAGACGATTCTAATCCTTCGCGGTAGAAAAGACCGCGAAGGACGCAGGAACAAGAAGAGATATAGGTATAGGTGGGTACATAGAGGACTACAGATATATAGGTAGCACTCGGACGGTCCGCTACTCGTCTCAATCCGGATTACGGTAACACCTGCCCATCCGCAATTTTATCATCCTCCGTCCCGGAAGGATTCCAATTTTCTTCTCCCGTTACTCCATCCCTCTCGAGCTGCCTCGGCGCCTCCTCCTTCGCGTCTACTACTCCTCTCGAGCTGGTCCTCGTCCTCTCTTCGGAACGGCGCGCCGGCCCTTATCCAGCTTCACTCCTGCCTCTGCGCTGGTTCTTCTGCTCGCTTTTTTCTGCCGTCCGCTGGAGACTCAATCTGTGTCTCATCGTGGATTATTGGGATTTCGCTAGGAGCGAGGAAGTTGGCTGGCTGGCTGGCTGGCTGGCTCGGCCCTGTCTCCGCCAGTGGAATCGCTTCGCCCGGGAGACCGTCGACGAGGACGAGGCCTTTAATTCTTTTCCTCGAGGTGGAGCGAGCCATTCGCCGTCCGCCCGAAATAAGGAGCTCCTGCCGATCACTGATTTCGCAGAATTGTCCAAGCGAGGATTTACGCTGTTCCTGCTGGAGTGCCAGAGCCTTCTTTCTCCAGTCTCATCTCTCGTTTTTTTCTCTTCTCCCTCTTCTCGCGAAATCGATTCCACGCCAGTCTAATTCGCTCCTCCAAGATGCGCTGCTCGCTACTAAGCTGCGATCCTATTATGCGATCGACGAATTGCCGGCGGTCCACGGGACACCCGGCTAGGCTCGGTACAATGCACCCGGGAGTTCATCTTTCCTGACGGTAGTAGCGGAAGACTGGTGGCTTACTCTCCGCCCAATAACCAAAGTAAATTACGTGAAGCCTCGTCAAATATATGTATTCAAGAAGATGGAGCGAGAGAGAGGCTGTTAGCCGATATCCTCGGGCCCGAGCCGACCGAAAAAATCCTCTTAGACGACGGCGCGGTGCTCTCCGCGGAAGAAAGAAGAAAATCGGGGAAAGGAAGAAAACGAGCTGGGCGACGTCAACGGGACGCAAAAATAATGATCCTCATGGGCGCGAGATAATTGGCGTAAGGAGCTTGCCACGTACAAGGGGACTTCCAGCTAGATCAAAGGACCTCCATCGAACGTCGTTCGTCGTCGGTTCGCCCTCTGGCCTCCCAGGCCATCGCGGAAACTCCTTTTTATCGTTCTCGTCATCTCGCGGCGCGCGCGCGCCCGCGCTATCCGAGGTCGGGCACCGCGTGTACTCGTGGGGTCGTGCCAGCCGATCCACCAAATCGATCCGCGATGATTAATTTTCAATCGCGGCTTAATTACGCCGCCCGGCTAAGCCCGATTCAAGAGGCGTCCCTAGGATGCTGAAAGGGCGTTCTCTGCATCCGGCGAAAAAAGAAGAAGGAGGGAAAAAAAGGGAAAGAAGAAGCTAGGCCGAGGACGTGCGGAGGGCGATGCAGAGGGAGTGAGCGAAAGTAAAAGAGAAAGAAAAAGAGCGAAACTGGGTAGGTCGGTGCTCCCTCTCGCACCCGTGACTCCCGAGTTCGCGAATAAAAGGGACACCCCCTTCGTTGGCCTTCTCAACCAGGATTGCGTCCAAGATTCTCGTGGGGTGGCTTCAGGGGGAAGATCGACGCAGGACACGATTGCCAGGAACACGTGATTAGATGGCCCTCCTTCCAGGCGATTCTCCAGATTGGACCAGGCTGTTGGCCGCGCGGGGACGTAAAAAAATGCAATCGGCTCTTACCCTAATGAAAAAAGACCGACCCTTGGCTGATTCGAGCGAGCGGAGCGACGGCGGCAACGTCGGCAGCTCTCTACGTCGCGTGGATTTTTTGGCGAGCGCATTTACGATCTGAAGAGATGGGGCGAGGGATGACCCGCTTGCACTCTAGCTTGCAATGCTTCTACAGATTGCTGCAATTTTCCCTGCCATTCTCAAGATTCTCTACCGAAACGGCATGTTCTTCGTGGAAATTGATAACGCCTTTTTCGCTGTAGTTCCAACTTACTCCTAGGTGTCGAATAAGCATTGGGATCGATAAGAGAAACAGTGGGATATTTGTGGTTAAATTCGCGCTTTGTTAAGTAAATGGTGGTCGACAAAGAGGGGCTGTAGAAGGGTCGTTGAGGAATATTCAAGATAACGGAGGACGGATCCAACGCCTTTCAGGGCAAGAAGCCCATGATTCCAGTGATTCACGAGACTTTTTACCCCGACTGGCCAAAATAATTCACCCTAATGCCCCTGCTAAGTGCCTTTGGATTCTCTACTGTCTGTTGCTCATTGCCAAAAACTGTCACCCCAGTACGAGCGAGCAGGCCCGGTCGAATCGTCGCTCGAAAAATTACAACTATCGCTTCCCCGAGTCGGGGAATATTCGCAAAACCCGAAACCTAAAAATTGGAGCAGTCTATTATATTTTAACCGTGAATGGAGCCATTGTGCCCGCGTTTTATTACCCTCAACTTTATCCGCGGGGTCAGATGGAAAGCTTGCGATTAATGAATATGGAGGATGTTTCAGATAGACGTAACTGCAATATATTTGATGGAGGAGAGAGCGCATAGGTTTTTTTTTCTTCGCTCGATATCGGTGCGACAGATCGTCGAGTACCCCCCGGGGGCTCGGCGAAAAAAACGACCGCGTATCCACGAGTGCTACTAGAGCACGTATATTAATAACACGCGGTACTCAGTATTCTTTCAATTTCTAGTCTCGACTGATTACTACCGTGTACATCGATTTGATTAAAAAAAGCTTTCCTCAGCATTCGCGTGGGCGGGCAGGCACGTACGTGTATACATACGTACGTTCGCGTATACGCGTACACACATTGCGGTTCCTCATCCCGCGATATTTCTCGAGGCAGTTGATCCTCTGACTCCGCAGGAGGCAGATGCATCCTGGCGTGGAAAAGCCACAAAATTTATCAGTTTTTGAGAGTAACCGATTCCGACAGGTTCGACGGATAGTGCTCGATTTGGGGGGCCAGAGGCGAAAGAGAGATGGCAGAAGTAGTCAAATTGACGTATCAGCGTCGAGGTGTATTAATTAAGGACGGGAGAGAAAATTGCGACTGTGAGACTAGCCCTCGGGGTTGAAATCGTTATCGAAGGCTTGCCTCGCGATTTTGATTTGGCCCCGGCCTACCACGTCAATTCTAATTGCGTTTGACAGTAATTTGGCAAGGGAGAGAAAGAGCTGATTGACGGCCAGCCTAATTTTCGAGCACTCCCTGGCCGCCTTTCTCTTCGTTCTCCCCCTCTCTCTTTCTCTCTTTCTCTTTCGTCCGTCTACGATCATATGGATCGTGCCGCTGAAAGTATACTAATCGAGCTAAGCGATCATCCGATACCCTCGTTCGAACACGCAGGATAGCTGCGGAATGGAAGATACATACTTTGATATCGTATCATCGTCCTGAAAATATAATCCGCATCATCCTATCGGATCCTTATTTCCCAAGTGTCTCATTCCACGCTCTGAATCTCAAGGAAAGAGAGTTGCGAATTTTCGACGTAGATATCCTGGGGGCATGGGGTTCGAAGTCAGCGGGCCGAATTAATTAACCCATTAGTTGACGCGTCGACGATGACACATTAATCATCGATCGCTAATTATGTTAAGCAGGCGTAGAGGGATACCCGCGGGCGGGTAGGGCGGTAGAGAGGCAGCGATGCAGACTGGCAGGCAGGCAGGCAGGCAGGTCGTGCTGCATCATCGATCCATCCGCGAAGGTGTTGGGATTCCGACAAATTTTTACCGCTGCTCATCGCTTAATTGAGATAAAATCTCTTCGCGCGGACTCTACTTATCCACTTGTATAATTTGCTACGGAGTTAAATTCGCGCGTCGCCGTAACCTGGTTCATCGAGAGGCTAGTACTACTTAGAAAAGCGTTCGTGGCATGGGTCGAATATACATGGCAGATTCGACGAAGCGAAAAACCAGGCAGAGAGGAAGATAGTTTTCCATGTATATATACCAAATGGCACAGGTGGGCAGGCGCACGAAAAACTATCCGAAAAACCATTAAGGAGGTATGAGCAGTAGGGGGAAGGTCTCGGGAGCCGAGGCTAGGTACTACCGATAACTCGGCTCGACTTCATTTTCGTTATCCAAGAAAAAAGAGAAAGAGAAAAGCCGGAGGAGGAAGTAAGAGGAAAATAAAACGGCCTTCCCACCCTCGCCCCGGTTCGCTACGGGCACTCGAGCCTTCCAGGCGCGCGCGGTCTCTCTCTCCGCGTACCGGAGTAAAAATCGCTGGGAAAAGAAATTACTTTCTCTTTTGTATTTCGGTATCCCGCGCCCAAGCACGAGGAAGAGAACCGACGAGGAAGTAGAAGAAGAAAAAGAAGAGGAAAAGAACGGACGAACGAACGGAGCACGCCCCAGACACCAGAAGGAGGTGGAGGAGGAAGAGGAGGCAGAAGCGGGTAAGGGGCAGAAAGAGGGAGAGAAAAGCTGAAATCGGTAGAACGAAAGAACCAAAGAGCGAAAGAGAAGCTTGCTGCCAGCGAGTGGGTGGATGAAACGAAACGGAGCTGGAGGTAGGTTTATCTCGCTCATCTTCATTAAAACCCTCCGCGACCCACCCTCTTCTTCCTGTGCTAGCAGCTAGCAGTTCTTCTTCCTCGTTTTCTCTCTCTGCCCTCGGATTCGCCTTCTCGCTTCTTCTCGCTCTCTCGTTTTCTCTCTGCTCTCTTCTCTTACTTCGAGTCGAATGCGACCCCTCGGTTCTGGGCGCATCGCGCGAGCGAACTACCTCCAGCACCATCGTCACCACCACCGGTACCTTCGTGTTGGTGCATCGCAGTGCTCGCACCGGGAAAGAGAGAGAAAGTCTGCACACCTATGAGCACCCACGGCTCTGTTTTTCCCTCGGGCTGTGTACGTATGCGCCGCTCCAGCCGGTAGGCATCTCCGGCTCGTTGTAGCACGCTCTATTAATTAAAAAAATGGGGACTCCGGGGAATGCTGGTCAGCGACAGAGGGTGAGGGCGCATCGACGCCTTCGTAATTGGAGAGGGATGCACTGGTGAAGAGAAAGCAAAAAGAAAGACTAAGTTGCTCGAACCACGCTTCTAATGATACTTTAATCATCGCGTTAATGTTACTAAATATTTGTTTGAATTCGATGGAGCCTACGACAATTGTAACTCAGAGTATTTTAAACGAAATTTCTATGAGAAAGAGACGAATCTGGCGGATGACACTCGTCGAGATTATTCAACCCGTTAAGAGATAGCCGAAACACAAAAACCCTTGGAATTTCTCGAACAGGAAGAGTCTATAGTTCTGGTTGTCCCCCAAGCGGAAGAAATTAATTTCTTATCAGCGAGGATCATGCCGGTGCAACTGCGCCGGGCGTAAACCAAGTTGATTCACTCTAAACGCTCTGGAGAAAGAATCTAGGGGGTGAGAGGGTGCCGTTCGTCTTCTTCTTCTTCTTCCTCTTCTTCCTTTGGCTACGGTGGATCCGATATAACGAAGGGTGGTGGCTAAAACAAAGGGCTGGTCGCGGGTTGGTCGATAGTCCAGGGCCGCCAATCAGGCGAGACCTTTCGCTGGCAACCCTCGTCCTTGCAACTTGCTATCCGCCGTTGAGGGTGGGTTATATACACCACGGGGTGAGTTTCCTCATCCCCGTAGGAAAGAAACTCTGAGAACCGAAAGCCCAGGACGGCCACGCTGCGTCTCGTCTCCACGGTGACGAGTCCGATGGCGAAGACGAGGAGTTTGTCTTTCTTCTTCTGTCTCCACTCTACCTCCTTGTCTATGGTTCCGCACCGAGCGTGCTCCTGTTTGTCTTTCAAGGAAACGCCTCGAAAATGGAGAGACTCGCATCCGGGCGTGCCTCGGCACGCCTGCCGTTTTTGTCGGGTTGGGAATTGCTCGTTTTAATTCGATTAAGATGCGTGAAATAGGGGGCTGGTTCTTTGATCTCTCTGCTTCTATCCTCTCGCACGCCTCACAGTTCATTCCTGACTCTGCTCCAAGACTGTTGCACGCGGTTCTTTTTTCCTCGCGTAGCCAGTTACAAATTATCGAGAGGAGAAGCGGTTCAGAGGCGGAAAGACCGGGAGATAACCGTGATCGGTCGAAAAAAAGCCAGCTGACGGACATACTTGAGGTCGACTGGTTGAAATAAATATGTGTCGCGAGAGTGGAATGTTCCGTGGTCGAGTGACAGACCGAGAGACGTAAGTGGAGGGAAAAATTGCGGTGTGTGCACTTGGCGTGTGGTATGTATGTCTCGCTCGACTTAGGAGAATGCTTTCACGGCCCACTTTCTCGCGCCTTCCAATTTAGCGCGGGGCCGCAAAACGCGGGAGAGCTTGAGCAAAGATAATAAAAAGCTCGAAAGTGGCCGATAATCCTTTCTCGTTTCGATCGGGAATCGGGAGCGCCCGATTGCGCAGGCTTTTTCAGGCGGCACAGTGCTCTTGCGATAATACATATCGCTGGCACCCGCCTGGATAAGGATTAAAGGGAGCCCTTTGATTACGCTGATCTGCCTTTGCTCTCGATCTGCTCGTCGATCGAGGCCAAGGATGGCGAACCAACGTTGGTCGCCAGGAAAGTTTGCACGATGCATATTGCCAACCCGATGAAACAATGTCTCTGATTAAAAAAAGGTCATTCATCGAACTCGCACAAGTATTGACGGGAACCTCGAGTCTCAAGCGTACGATCGAACCTACTCTGTCGAACACTACGGAAATAACTGGCACACACTCCCATCGTATCTCTCAACGTATCTTGTTTATTCAACACTTACTTTTATTATACATCCTTACGCGTAAGATCTACATAAAAACTTATTAAAACGAGCTTAATCATATGTTCATAACTGGTTCTGGGCCGGGGCTGCTTCGCGCGGCGCACTGGCGCGCATCGTTCCGCCTCTGCAACAGAAAAACCACCATACAGTCTCGGGTTTCTTCCGGCAGTTTACGTGGGACGATCGCGGGGAAAATTAATTGCATTGCGTCAAATTAATCTAATAAGAATATACTCAACTGTGCATGCCGGGAGGATTGAATTCCCGAAGCAGGCTACGGAGGCAAGCAAGTAGAATAGAAAGGTAGGAGGCAGCCGAGGAGGCCAGGGAGAGAAGGAAAGAAAGGAAGAGGAAGAAAGAGACGAAGCAGAAAAGAGGGCTCGACTTTTGTGTCGCGGACAAATGGCAGGCAATTGCTCGATCGGTTGATCAGACTCTAGCGTCACCGTCGAAGTGGCAATATTAATTTATTCCCTGGAATGGCTGTCAATCCTCCGGGATCCGAGGGATGAGACAAAAAATGCGAGACTTCGGGATTCCGCGGATCGACGATCACCGATTGTTTCGACGCGTCAGGGCAGAACGATCGTGCATCCAGCATTAATCTAGTCGTCCCGCGGGGCTCTTCGCCTTTCATCGAGCCCCCTGCACGTGCGCGCCCCTTTTGCACACTAATTAATAATTGCGAGTAATTATCCCTATCCCGCTCCCAAGACGATTCCACCAACTCCTCTGATCGTTGTGCGTACGTAATATACCTCGAACTTCCCTCCTCGCCCGACGCACATTTAAACTCAACCAGGATGCTACCGTGGATGCGTGAGATTCGTCTTTCCTCATAGCCCGTTTTCGCACTGTCTTCGCCGAAATACACGTAATAGATGAATTCGTTTCACTCAGAGACGAGAATATCCGTCGAGCAGTTGCGTGAGGAAGGATCCGGAGAGGAAGCCAGTGATAAGAAACCAACAGGCAGTAGCGTCGCGAATTCGATGACAAATGAATTTTTCCGAAAGGGGACCATTTTACCGAGGGACTTGTCAGATGGACCGATTGGCACAATGAAGCGCGAAAACAAATAAAACGGGGCAATATCGCGACGGTGCGGAGGCTTTCGCGAGCGAGTACCAGCCCCGCTGACCCACCCTCCGTAATTATTTTTACGAGGGTGAGAACCCAGCTGCGCTTGACAGCAGTGACTCCTTTTGCCAGAGGGTGGAGAGGACTGGCTGACGGAGACACGGTGCCGCCCGGCGACGTTGAAACCTGGAGCCCAAGTCGACGGACCATTTCACGAAGAGGGACCAAGAGAGACAGAGGGAGAGTGGGAGAAGGAAACTGAGCACTGGATGAGAGAGAGAGAGAGAAGCAAGGCAATGAGAACAGGTACAGCGAACGTGCAGCCCCTTTTTACGCTCGAAGGTGGCACTCGCCCAACCGACAGGCCGAGAGAGTTAGCGAGATCGACGGAGAAAGCACGATGGAGAACGAGAGAGGTTTGGAGACAAAGATTCGTGTCATTGCCAGTATCCCGGTTCAACCGGGAACTGACAGCCGGGACACGCGGCAGAAGCACCTGTCGGGCTACGCTGGAAAACGTGCCGGGGTTATTTCGCGCGTACGCGCTCGCTTCGCTTCCATCAGCGCCGCACAGCCCTCGCCGACCTTCATCGTTCCACGCTGAAATGGCGTGCGGATTTCGGCTCATCGAGAGAGCAATGGAGCTCGAGCGTAATAGAATGGTCGTGGCCGATACCTTGATCGGATCCCAGCTCCAGGATGGAAGAAGGTGGAGCGTGCTAGGTGAGATGATTCTGGTGTGAAAGGATGACGTTGCGAGATCGTTCGTCCAGAACCTTGGCTCTTCCCTTTTATCTTCTTTCTCTCTTCTCACTCTCGTCCTCTCCCTCTTCGCTTCAATTTCTGGCGTCAATTAAAAAGTGATGCGGACCGGGGAAAATCAGTAATTAACGAAGCAACCACCTTTGGACCACCCTTGCCTCCGCGATTTCGCTACTGCGTTCCTCTTTTTGACATTCCTTTCTAATGGATCGTCGATACACTTTTCACCCGATTCTCGTCAAATCTAATCGAACTAATGGCTTGATCAAAGTTCCGTGTCTCGTTAAAAGCAGCGACGATGTCGATTTATCGAGGAGCTACGGTAATTTTGGTACTGGAAATACCAATGGTGGAATTAACCAGACGAGCGGAGAGGCAAGTGGAGAAGGTAGACGAGGCGGAATTAAAGAATTAACGAGTAACCAGTGAGCCAGTGAGGCAAAGCAAGCGTTAGCACTGTCGCTCGAAGGTGTTTCTGCCGCGTGACAGTGAGCCGAGCGCGATTTCGCTTGGCTGATAAAAGGCAGCTCGAGAGATCGGAGAGCGAGAGAGGGAGAGAGAAAGAGAGAAAGGTTCCTCCAGGTAAAGTTCGTTACACGGCGTGACTCGGCAGAGAGTCTCGACTTCTCGTAGCAGGCCTCAGCTTCTTCCACGGGCATCTCGATCACCTTTTTCGTGGCATCGGCTCGCTCGTCATTAGCACTGCACCGTAATTGCCAAATTCACGGCTCCGAAGCCGCGATCGCGCTTAATCGCCCGATTACACAGTTACAACCCAAAGTGGATCCCCTTCCTGCTCGCCTCTCGTCCCTTGAGCAGTTCTCCTCTCTCCGAACGGAACGTGCAAGATCGCGATCGTCCTTCTTGATAAATGCCCCACTATTATCCCAAGTGATAGTCGATTAGCGATGAAGCGCTCTCGGACAACTGGCCAAATTATTTGTTGCACTTTTGCTGAACTGCCCTGGATAATTAACCGATTATTATATTAGCATGCGGGATCTCTCGCATTCCTATCTTGAGGACTCTCGAGGCTAATAATAATACGCGAAGATTGAGATGTATTCAGAAATTACGAAAGGAGATATTCGATGGCGTGAGGAAATCACGGCTGGTGTGAAGGATAAGCAAAAAATTCACTCGGGCAACGTACGCAAATAAAGCCGTATGCGTGCACGTAAAATCGCTAGGGAGCGAGGAGAAGCTTTTTGCGAGCTCGAAGAAGAGACCCGGTTCTCTGTGGCTAATTATTTGAAATAACCCATTAGTCCTGTATATCCCAGAAATTACAGGGCGAAGAGCGAAACAGAAGGATAGGCGTGTCATCCTTGACGAGTTAATCTCGTCCCAAGAACCACCGAGATCCGCCTGCTTTACACACGCGCGCGCCCCCGATGATTCTGTTGTTTCCATGAATCAGCGATAACTCGCGAGCGAGGAAAATCGAGGGGGATAAAACCTTTGGCCGACGGCACAATTAGTTAGAATGCGTCTTGTGAAGCGAATCTCGGAACTCAAGCCTATCTCGACCTTAAACTTGAAGAAACTAGTGCACTGGTCGAGTGGTGACCCCATTTTCGCGAGGAATAAAGAAGAATGTAATTTCGAGTGGCAACGAGGACCACCGAAAGTCGGTGGCTTCGCGCAAGATTTCGGGGGAGTTTCCTCGAAATGAGGAGGCTATCAGTGGAGGAAGATCTTTAGAACTATCCGGTGCTGAAGGGGGTGAAACGAGAGGAGCAATCAGCGGCGATTTCATAGCTGTCGTCTACGTCCCAAGAGTTCGGGGCCTCGTTCCAAGGTTCCTGCTCCTATCAAAGGGAGATCCGTCGAGTGACGATGCACATTCTCGCCTTTACCCTCTGAAGCTTTCCCTTTCGAAAAAAATTCGGGATGACACCTCCTCTGTGCCCCAGCACCTTCCCAGGACTCTGCCACCTGACGTTTCAATTTTTAATCGACTGCTACGCGCACTACTCGGCTCGGCCCCTCTGCAAAAACTCGCAATAATTTGCTCCTCGCCCGGGAAAATTGCCGAGTACAACGGACTTAATCTCTCGGGGGATTTGCCGTGTAATGGGCTGAATCAGTAATTATATTCTCCGACTGCAATCGGATAAGGATGCGCGACGACGGGTCTCGCGATCTGACGAAGGGAACCAGGCTAAACGCATTGGTGCTTCTGCTTCGATCGAACGGGTCGGTTCGAAAGGGTACCCGTGAAATTTCCTGGAAGAAAGGAACCTTGGCCGAGAGGATAGATCGACGAAAGATCGAGTCTCGATACGAAGTCGCGAAGGATCGGAAGAAGAATCGATCACTTTTTATCAGGAATTCGTCATGGCTTTTTTTCTCAACAGTCGACTATTTTTTAATTGATTTTCACAATTAACGAAAGCAACCGTGATGTTGGAGCGAAGGATCTTCAAGATTTTGGAGATTCCTCTTGGTGGTACGCGAATCTTTCGCGTCAGAATCGATAGACTCTATCGAGTTGGACGATCGGCTAGTTTAGCCGAGCGGAACGAACTCGCCGTGCAGATCGGCCTGTCAAGTGAAACTGGGGCAAAACACTCCCGTACGAACTTTAATCCGGCGCGCGAGGAATCGGTCACGCCGTGAGAGAGGCGTGATATCGTTCACGAGCCCAATCCGGTGACGACATACCACGATCAATGAGATCTCGATCGCTCATCGCTCACGCGAGAGTCCTCCGATCCGAGCCTTGCTCTCACGTTTATTTTGGCTCTGTCCTGCTCCAATTTACTGGGGGTACTGGTGCAGGATTACGCCGAAAGAGGATTGCCAAAGTCCAGGGAACTCGTACTTACGCTAAAGCAGCTATGAAGTAGGTAAGAAGTGGAAGTACAGTAGTAAGGATGAAAGAGAGGCAGGCGTCTAAAGCAAGAGGACTTTTCTACGGTTTTATACTGCTACTGGTAATTATCGAGAGAATTATCGAGGCGATCGAACATAAATCTGCGGCTTATCTAATCTCATATCCGAGGCAGAGAGAAGAAGAGAGAGACTCACCGTGAAGCGCGAAACAATCAAGGATCCTGATCCTTCGGTGTTGAAGAGGTTCGAACTGGCCGCGCCGGAGGAAGCTCACGTTGGCCAGGACTCTTGAACACGCACGTTGCCCGTCGCGTTCCAATCCCTGCAACACAGACCATATAGGACACGTCTGAGCGATCAGTCGAATCCTTTCGAAATTACTCGATCACCAGTACCAGCGTGGAACTTATTTCCCCCAAGGTTTCGGCTCCGAATCACGGAGTAGCCCACTTAACTAGATCATAAAGAGCGCTGCCACGAGAGTGGCAAGGAGAATGGCTGGCGAGAGCCAGGCCAGGAGCCAAGATCCAACAGCCAGCCAGCCAGCCATCCAGCCAGCAGCTAGTGGAGTCCGTAAAGTCGTGGTCTAACAGATGATTGACGAGGGGGAAGTTGGGAAGAGATGTTAAAAAAAAGGGCCAAGCACGGAGCCAGCGATCGTGCCGGGCAGAGGAATGCGAGGTGATGTATGCGGCTTCACGCGTGACTCACGCGGCTGCACGTGGGAGAGCCGCTGATATTAAGATAGCCGGTAAATAGTGTGATACATTATAGAGACATCTTCCTCCTCCTTCATCGCGAGGTCTCGCCAAGTCGAAACTTCCCTCACCGTCTCTTTTCCTCCCACCATTCTCTCCCGACTGTTTTCTTCTCCACGCATGCAAAGCCAACTAAGCCGCAACGCGGAATTACTCTCGCGCTGATTTTTTCTCTTGCTTAGGGATTTTCTCTGGTTCAGGTTTATTCTGGATCCTTGGTACAAGACGAGCGAGCATTTTTCTTCAGTCGGAAGGGACATTTTTCCTGACTCTTCTGCCGGGTTCGCGTGGACATACCTTATAGATCTTCGTCGAGGTGTGAAAATGACGGATGGCCGTAACGAGACGAGACGAGACGAGACGAGACAAGACCAGACGAGCGAGCGAGTAAGCAGCAAACATAGTTGCTTGCCAAGGTGGATAACTCCTCTGGCGTGCCTTTCCTCCTCGCCTCCTTTCATTTACCACCACGGGGCTCGTGAGCCTCACGTGAGAAGAAGTAATGAGCGGGCTTCGTTACTTAACGCCAGCTAAGTCGTTTCACGCCCACGCGCGAAAAACTACGAGGAGTCCAGGATTGATTTAAGAATGATAGTCTACTCGTAACAACGCTCCCTGGCCTGCCCACTTCTCGTTCTTTACCCTAGATTCTCGGAGCGTAAAACGTCATTTGGTGGAGTGAAGAGAGAAGGCGGAAGGAAGGAGAGAGAGAAGGCCGTCGAAAAAAGTGGAGGGCAGATTTTCACTGGGTACATCCTCTTCCTTGAGACGTTAGAGGAAAATTGGTTCCAATGAGGGGCTCGTCGTTGGCACAACTCGAGAAAAGGTCTCGAAGCCTCGACTCCAGGCAGCGGTGCGCGTTAATTGAAGAAATAATCACGCGACTTGATTTATAATTATCACCGACACCTCTCACCGTAGCGTGGTTAATGCGCGGCCATAAAGTGGCGGCCGTTCCTCGTCGAATCCTGACAATTATGCTCGGCCACGGCCGAGGATGACAGCCGCGTCGGCGCGCTTAAAGTCCGTCGATCTTTGCGTGACAGCGAATAACGATCCCACTTCGTTAACTTCTCTCGTATATCATTCGTCGTGGTACAGTTTGAGGGCGTCAGCCGGTTCGCGCGGTCCGTCGAAGGACAGTTTTTGAAGAAAGTACTGACCCGCTCCTTCGTGCACTGTATTACCGTGTGTAACTTCTTTCGAAACCCGTCGCGATAATTACGTAAGAGGCTGCGATCACGAACTCCTGACATTGCTTCTTAAGTACTTGGAGCCTGGAGAAAACTTGGCCAAGACTGGAAGGGTGGTTAAAGTAGCATAAAAATGCTATAAAAATGCTATAAAAATGCTGGAACTTTTCCAATTAAACTACTCAAAAAACTGGAGAATAATTATCTTGACTCTGAGCATATGATAGCGTAGATGGAAAGAGAAGTTCCGGTGGTCGCGAGGGAACAATAGTGGCGGGTGACCGAGGGATAAGGGTGCTGATAAAATAGGTGACGAGAGCGCGCGCGATCGGAAAGGCGGGTTGCAAAATAGGGAAGCCGGGCAAAAAGCCAGAGGGAGAAAAGTATCCGAAGGAAGGGAGAAAGGGTCGAGTGGAGAGACGGTGGAAGAGAGGAACGAGTAGTTGGAGGAGATCGAAGAGGGCCGCGCGCGCGAAGGAGGATGAGAAGCGCAGAGCAAAAAGAGAGAAAGAGGGAAAGAGAGAAAGATGCTCTTCTATCAGTCAGCCCAAAGACCAACCAGACCGAGGCTAGGCTAACCAACCAGAGGCATCCTTCAACTAGGGATGCTGTGCTGCTTGCCGCTGGAGCGAGCATACCGAGGTCGACGCCGACGCCACTCCCGACGCCACTACCGACGCCACTACCGACGCCAGCTCCGACGCCCGGCGACGGCTAATGAGCAGAGCCTCAATGATACCCGACAAATGAAAAATCCGCTTCCCCTAATTACGCGATCCTTGGCAGCGCTCGCCCGTGCGGCCGCCTCGCATCTTGATGACGTCTGCCTCGTGCACCGTTTTCGGGTTAGTTGGCATCTTACTTCTTCGCCTCGTCTCGTCTCGTCTCATCTCATCCTACCTCCTCCTTCTCCTCTACCTCTTTTCGTAGCCTGGCTCTGCTTTGATGCTGGGCTTGCTGCATTAATTAGAGTTAATTGAAAGCACCCACTAGCAGCGGGCGGCTTGCTCACTGACATTTCGGATTCTTGACGACTGTGACCTCCCGCTCAATGGAGGGTACACGCCGCGCCGCTGGTATATTCTACTTGCTCCGGTGCTTGCCGGTACCAGGGCTGCTGACAAACAATCGCCGGCAATGGTTTCGCGTTAAACGAAATGTTGGGATGTTTCCTAATGCAAGATAGAATCGTTGTGGCACGTCGATTGGATGGGACTCCTATTAAGCATCGATCTACATGGCGACACGTATTGCGTTTGGCTCGTCGAGGGTTTGACTGATGCAAAGGGGAGAGAGAGTACTGTTCTCCTCTGGCGGTGGCAACAGCCAGGGCCATTGTTCGAAAAAAATTAACTCTGGATTTTTATTTACTGCCCTGGTGGGATATGCGGCTGCCCGCCTCTGACCCTGACGAGACGATGCTCGATCGATCGGCAAATTTACATCTCCCCTCGACCGTGGAACAGGAAAAAGGTATCGCGATGTAAAAAGCCATTGATGGTAAATAACCTTTGGGGATGGTAATCCGAATGTATCCGCTGAATTACGGTCGCGAACAATGATGCCGGACGCTTTGGGGATGCGCTTCCGGAAGGTATTCGTGGAATAAGGAGCCGAAAAAAAATTGCTAGATGAGTCGGCCGCGCTTTTTGAGTTATAGAGAAAAAGCTCGTTACGCCCAGTTTAAGAATTAATTTCGATGATAGAGGTGGAGGTGAGAGTTGGCCAGTAATCGCCATAGTCTCGCCTCGGCGTTATTCGTCGTGATACTCTTGCTGCCGCTTTTCATTGTGCTCGCGCCGCGCTGCGCCGAGCCGTGGAAGGGGACCTCGCTGGAAACAGAGCGACTGGGGGAAAAAAGAGGGAGAAAGGAACGTCCACGAACGATGGTCCGCGCACAGCTAGTTTTTATGGATTCCGGTGCGACGGAACTTCCGGCGAGCGACCTCATCTTCGAACCACCCTCCAGTTACATTTTTCCGTTCCGTCGATTCGCGATCACTCGCAACACTGCTGGTCTGCATTAACAACTGACCACTGCACTCCATCTCTCACTCTCTCTCCCTTTTCACCACTTTCTTTGCAATCTTGCCCTCGTTATCCTCGATCCGCCACATTTTTTGCCGCTCGAATATTTGTTCCGCGGCGATGACATACTTCGAGACTCGGGTAGATTGATCCGTCCGAGGGTCATTACGCTGCGATTCGCGAGCAATTAAAGGGAAGTGGCCGGGGCAAACATCGATCAGGAAGAGTGCAAGCACGAGGGGGCCCAACAGCACGGTGTAGAGTGCACGGTTGGAAGGCCCCAGCCGAGTCGAGCCCTCGGCCACCGCGAATAGAAGACAAACACTGTCAGTCAAATATTTGCTGCACAACCCGGGCGGTGCAGTCTCCATTGTTCTCCGGCGCTACTATGTGTAAATTTAATCTTCTGACGGACTCCGAAAATAAGGGCACGCACTGGCTGCGGCGGCCTGCACGTGTGCGCCCACACCTAAATCCAAGACGAAAGCTTTTCAAACCTACTCCCCTGATTGTTTCGCGAGTACTTGACTGCTTCGCAGATGCCCCGTTCCCCTAACGCGCGAACTTGTAGCCTCGAGGATCCGCAAAATCCACATCTGCGAAACAAAAATTCTCGCCAATGAATTGTATAAGGAGTAAGCCTGTCCCTGCGGAAAGCTTCAAGAGGTCACTTAGCACGCACGATTCCTTTCGAAGCGGAGAAATCGATAGCTTGGCGAAAGGTCGTGAGAGTAGATCGTGCGGTGGCGAGGATCAGAGGTGCCGCCCTTGGTGTTAACTGGCCCTAAAGCATCGGCCAAACACTCTCGGTAAAGAGTGACACCGCGGTGTTAACTGGTCCGTGGTTTCTCCTTGGCTGTCGGGCTCAGATCCGGAGGATACCCTTTCGATGACCTCCGCGAGCCATCGGGAGATAACCCGGCTCGCTGGTCCAGGTGTCCCGTGATCGGCCGACAAAGGCCTGGAAAAGGTCCGCCAGCTCTCTCGGCTCTCGGCACAGTCATCCTCCTCTCCATCCTCCTTTCCATCCTCCCTCTCCAAGGGCTGCTGCGAGAAGAGTGTCGGCCGTCCTTTTTGACGTCCGCGTCCAAGGAAGGGAGAGATGAAGATGTCACCCTGGCGAGCCGCACCGCTGACCCTCGCGCCGAGTCAGCGAATTCCTACGCGCTTCGTCCGCCCGCCCGGGCACTTTATCCCTTTGACACCCTCGCGGCGGCTCTCGCGGCGACACCCCCGCTCCCCCTAGTGATCGATCGCCGGCTCCAATAACGTTTGCCCACCTGAATGGACCGTGCACCGACCTACGCATCATTGGAAAGTACCCAATGCAGCGCAAAGTCACTTGTGGAGTCACGTGAAACTTTGATCATCCACAGGAGAGAGAGAGAGAGAGAGAGACGATGATGGTTCGCGCGGAGATCCCTGGGATTCCTCCAGGCGGGAACACGTGGCACATCGTGAGAGAAGCCCGCGTCAAGAGGACACAGAAGGGATCGGGGAGCATGAAGCGCCCGGAGGAATGCCATCGTCGAGCACGGTCCACCTAGGAACGTGGCTAATGGGCCCACTTAACGTCTCAAGCATCTCACGAAGACGCGTACCATCTCCAGCTCGATCTTGGAGTCCGTTCTCGACCTGTGTTCCTCGGCTTGGTCCGCGCGGCGTGCCGCTTTAATAATCGCCAATATTTATTCCGGATTCGTCACGGCTCGGTCCGGAGACTGATGGGGAGTTGGCCTGAAGAATGAGATGACGGCGAGATCGACTCTGAACTCGACTCGCTCTCCGGAGCCGAGACTCCGACCTATGGCATTGTAGCTCCGAGATTAATATGTACCGCTCACTTTAGTCGCGCGCGCGCGCCCTATGATATATTTTCGACTTTGAGCCGCGTCGGGAACTTTTCCCTTTGATCCGGCTATTACGCGCTGTCGAACTCCAATTAACCGCTTAATTGCACCGCTGCACTTGATCCATCCGAGAACACGGTTACTCTTCGACACCGTCAAATCCAGTGGAACTATGTACTCGTATGCCGATTGTTCGAAGACGATCGTTTACACGGCAATTACAAGAGATTTTGTAAAGGGTGCCAACCGCAGGTGGTGGTCACCAGTGACTCGATGTCTATTGGGAATGACACTCCGAAGGGATTGTTCGTGTCGCTCGAGGGGGATGAGCGGTATGCCGTCGGCTACGTTAAGGGCTGGCTCGAACTGGCGATGAAGTTATTAGGGGAATTAGATTAAAGGCGATTACCAAGCGCCGACAGCTCGGGCTAACGCTTAACGGGCACCAGGATCCGCGGGCAAGTCTTAATGATTTGTCTCTGGAGCTAATGAGTGCCGGGTCTTAACGCCAGATTAGTGACCTAATCCTTTTGACGAGCGATTCGCGTGTTCGCCACGCGGTGCGACTTAATCTACCCGGGTACCCACGCATAATAGCCACGTTGAGCGTGCCCATTAAAACGACAGGTGCCGCGCACGTTCACCGGTAAACAAATAATACAATTATCTGGCCATCGGCATTGCCGCCAGTCCAGATTTCCAGCTCTCCTGGCCGATTTTGCACGAAGGCAAATCCCTAATCAAACAGCTACCCGGAAACGACATCCGTGCAAGCGACAATTTCTCTGGTTCTCTCGCGCGATCCGAGTGCAATAGCGAATGCATTATGCATGCTGATCGCCGTGTCTCCTCTCGTGGCACACTTGGTGGGTGTGAACAACATGCGTGCTGGTAAGGTCGATGCGGGGAACAGGAATCGTCCTTTCAGCAGCAACCGTGGCAATGCCGAGAGGAGCAGCGCTGGCAAAAAATCGTGGCTCATCCAGTCGGTTAATTTCTTCCGAGCTCGAGTTTCCAGGATTAAAAGGGGTTGGGAATGAAGCAGGGTGATACCGCGTGTCGTTTATATGGGACGGCGTAGCACGGGGCGACGTGGGGTAGCGCGTCCTGCGGATGCACAAAGGGTGAGGATGCATCGCCTCCGGAGGGCCACAGGACAAATGGGGACATTAAGTCGCTTTTGCGACCTGGTACCAGAGCTACCGGAGGTCTATGTAGCTTTGACTCTCTCTTCCTCTTTCTTATTTTCTCCTTCTTCATCTCTCGATTCATTCCCTTTGCTCGCACTTTCTCGCGTGTACCACGTGTCCGCGACTCACTCTACGTTTCGCACGTGTGTCCAACCGTGGACGTAGTTAGTGAGTGTGTCTCTGGATGTATGTGAGTAATCCGCTGCGGCAGATCAACCGTGAATTGCATTCACCTTACTTCGGTGCATGGTGTCTATACAGTGTCATCGAAATTTCGTGGGCTCCTCCCGTTATTTGAGTAAGTTGCAAATTCCACGACACTTCGAACAGCACTGGCAATTACTGGGCAAGTTTATTATTTGAAACGCTCATGGCAGAGTCGGGCAAGCGTGATAACGGGGTCAAAGCGAAGGCTCTGTCGGCCTACTTCGAACACCTGCGACGTCCCGTACCAGCAAATAAATTACGTAGCTCCCATAATTCTCCGCGCTAATAAACTCGTCGCGGAGTGGCAGGAAAATGCGCGGCTCGACAGAAAACAATTTGTCAGCGGTGCCTGGAGCGCGCGCGGGGGAAAAAATGGACGGTGGGTATGCTCGCTAAAATTGTACCTTTTTCTGAGTGCCACTGATTTATACCGAAACGAGCGGGTGTGCGCGTGGTCCTGTCCCTCTGTGTACAACCGGACACCGCAGTGGCCATCCGATTGCTATCGAGTTCCGCCGGAAAGGAGGAAGCGCCGCAACGAGCTGCCTACTACTCTCTCTCTCTCTCTCTCTCTCTCTCTCTCTCTCTCTCCTTCCCCCTAACTATTTTATCCTGCCCTCCCTCTCCCTCTTTCTGTGATCTATCTTTCCCACTGGAAATTCCACAGTCGACATTATCCGCTTACGCGGATCGCCATCGATTTCAAGTCAACCGGCCAACTACCATCGACAAATTACTTTACGTGCCTCTTTATGCGAAACTAGCAGATATCTCCCCCTTTCTACGAGAACCGTCGTCAACCAGGAAGCTCGATTCTTTGGGGATAAAGAAAAAGGAGAGTGTGGAGTTGCCCTGATCGTTACCGAGAGCGTTATTAAACGAAGAGGAACGTGGAGAAACCGAGGAAAAAATTCGAGGACACCCGGTGGATGGTAGCACGGGTCCGCAGGATGGTTTTCTCGGGGGTAGGAGCGAGGAGCTGTCACATTACGGAGTGGAATTTATGTCCGATGCCCAGCGGCGTGACAAGTTGCCTCTGATGAACGGCCCCACCGCGAACTCTTGGCCCTCCACCGCGAGGATACCAACGAGGATAGCAGCGAGGATACCACTGAGGAAGGTGGAGAACGATGCCAACGGCAGGTCCTTACTTCTTCTTCTTCTTCTTCTTCCTCCCATCCTCCTACCATCATCTCGACAGATTTCCTGGAATCCGCCACGCGATCCTAATTAACGCGTTTTTAGCACACCACGAGCGGTTCTCGCGACACTCCTGAATTAAGGACTTTCAGAACGAGAAGCATTTTCCAAATTCATGCACGGGCCTCTTGGAATGCGCTCGTGGCAACAAAAAAACTTAAACGAATTTTAGGAGCAAATTGAATCAGTGGTTGGCACAGTTATCGCGAGAATTACGGAGAATGTCGGCGTGACGAGGTTCGTACTCGCAGAGCTGGACCGTGACGTCTCGAATTCCGTGCGCTTACTTTAATTACCTCTAGCGCGGCTTCGTGACAATTGCGCCGAGGAGGAATAGCGGCGCGACGTCGCGTCGCTTTCTGCGAAGTTGGTCTCGATGACGTGGGTGGTGCTGGTGACGACCGAGAAGAACAGAGGATGGAAAGAGCAAGCTGGACGGGGGGTCCCCGGACCAAAGCCTTTTAAAAAAATCCCATATGATTTTAACGCCCCACGCAATAAGTCGTCGTTCCTCGCGCGGCGCGCTAACGTCGCCGGCCGTGCACCGGTGATAAACACGCCAAGTTACGATTTCTCGGAGCCACCTGAGCCTGTGTGCGTGCGCCCACCGCGCTGGCCACTCTCTAATGTCGCTTTCTGGCTCTTTTCGGTTAGAAGACCTGCTCGAGGGGGATCCATCGAATTACCTAGCTCGATTCATTTAGCTGGAGGAAGGGAGGAGGAACTAACGTAACCATTCAATATGGATGACGATCTTTCACGCAACCGTGAAGGCTGCTGCATCCGGTCATTGGGAAAACTAGCAGTTACAGGAGTTTTCCACGCGAGCACGTGTCGCGCACTCAGAAGAAGCATGTGCCCCAAATCTGTCGTTGGACAAGGACCCATTCCCTGTCTGCGCCCCATCTGTCCCGTCCTGGCAATCAGTCTCTTCCTGTAGAGGTTTGCAAAAAATTCCACGAGAAATCGAGTTGCGAAAGTGCTCAAGAGGCGGGTGTATGTGTTGATTCTGACAGCAGCAAGCGGCAAGAGCCGCAAAGTGTAAGGTAGAAAATGAGGCGACAAACAAATGTCGCGGTTCCGCATGCGAATATCCTCTTACAGACGGCTTCCAAGAAGCCTCTGCCTCCCGGTTCGCGTTGGTGTTCCCTTGCTGCGAGGTAGGTGACTGAGCCAGTGGAGATTTTGCTCGCGAATGCACGTGTAGAACTTGCAGAGCAAGCCAGGCACTCGTGCCTTCCGTAATAATCGCGCTCCTGTTCGCAGTCTTCCTGGCTGCTCGAGTTGCGCGGTGTCGGGTGCACACCATCGTGGTCTTCGTCGACGACAAATCCATTACAGTGCACCCTGGCATTCCGCGGGACTCGAGCCTCGTCTTTCGAAATTTCTGGAACGCCGATCTGCGGAATGCGCGCCGAAATTCGTCCTTCCACATAATCGCCGCCGACAAGTTGTGATCGGCTTCCCAATCATTTGTCCAGCTCCTACGAATTGGAGCACGCGCCTCTTTTCTCGGGTAGCGGAAAACTCGCGAAAAAACCGAACAATCGTTACTGTTGATAAACGTAGTCAGTTCCCACGGTCGACAGTGCTCGCATGTGGATCAAGATCCGGATGCCAGATTCGTGGCCTTGTGGCTATTCTAGGCAAAACGATACAAGTCCTAGCTATTCGAACGTTCCTCGATTGAGTCGGTGCTCGCAACTTCACTGTCCTCGAAAAATCACCCTGTTCACTGTGCGTCTAACAAAAGAGTAGATCTCTAACGATCTGTACTTCCAATCTCACGTTAGTTACGTTCACCGTGATAAAAGTAGTATACCGATATCCAAAGAACTGTCTTGCATATACCACGATGAAACGCATCCGATAAGGAGCAGCCACAGCGATAACTCGCGTGCCAATCTGACTAGCAGAGAAGCTGCGTACAGTCCTGGGAACAGCATCGAGTGGGAACGTTCGAACCAATACCGGCGTCGAAAGGCAAACTTTCGCACTGGAATCAGATCTGTTCGATTCGAGTAGGAGATACGTAAGCCTTGGAGAACGAAGGTATCGCAGGTATCGTCCAAGGGTGGCGTAAATCGAGGGGTGGATAGTCGCATTTCTCGTAGAAGCGGGAAGTGGAAGTAGCGGACGGTAGTCGCGAGGCTTGAAAGCGGCAGTGGACAGTCAACAGGGAAGCCTAGATGAGAGGACACTCGGTGTCTCGGTGAATTGTCTGCCATAGCGAACGTACCCTGTATCTGATTCGTGGCGATACAATGGACCGCGCAAAATTACGTAGACTGGTACTTGTGCTTGCCTCCTCCTCTTCCTCCTTCTCTTCTTCCTCCTCTTCCTCCTGGCCCTCCTCTGACGCGGTGGTGGCTGCCGTACCGCAGATCGTGTACGGCCACTCCGGCTATCGATCGCCGGAAGTTGCCCACGGCGGAGCTCTGGATACTTCGCCACTTCATGGGCCATTGCTCGGGAAACTGGTCGAAACGAATCGTCAGGGCCCCAAGGACCGCCTCTCCCTTCGTGCGAATCTTTAAACTCGATGCATGCTCTGCCTCCAGTGCCACGAGAAATGTCCGGTCCCAGTGCATCTCCCAATGCAGTATTTAGTGGTGTTTCGTATGTCTAATTACGCGAAGGGAAATAACAGGAAAGCGTTTACATTTGGAGGTAATCCGAGCTACGAATCTGAGCCATGCCTCGCTAGTCTTTTCAATCTGACGATTTTGGCTTTAATTTAGTCGAATTTAGTGGCGGCGCGGTCCGCAGACGGGAAAATCGCCGATACCGATAGGAGGCATCCTCGAAATTGCGAAATATCGACTCGCAGAGGAACGATGAATGTTCGGGACGAATGGGGACAGTTTACGTCAGTTTCAGTACAAGATACCAGGACGAGTTAGGGCTGGCTGGTTCTGCGCCGTGTATGTACGATCGGAATCAAGCAGGCTCGTTATCAGAGTCGCTCGCGGTTTTTCATTCAAAATTTCGTTTTCCGCTCGAGTACAATATCGACACCCGGTGCCCATTGAACCTGGAATGACTATTCGCCGGGGACCGAAGGGAGAGAAAGCAGACCAGACACCGTGTTCGCCTCGCAACTCAAAATGAATGGAAATCCTCGAATTTACTATTCCGGCCCACCGGATAAACTGCTAATTCCCTTGCTCGCGGAATCGAGCTGGATGGGGCGGCGGATCCAGCCGCAAAATAATTTTGAGAGGAGTGCTATTTCACAGGCGAGAACATTTTTCCGCTCGCGAACTTTTCGTTTCGGCTTCGAGACCCGGGTGGGTCCCAGAGCGTCAAACGCGTAATCTCGGCGAAAACGAAAACGAAAACGAAAACGGAAATGCAAATTCAACGTCGTAAATTACGAGTGAAGGCGGTGGCGCGGAGCTCCTGGTCGCACTTTCCTCCTCCACTTGCCCATCACGGTACATACCTTGCCTGAGAAATCGGCAGCGAGCGAAAGCGCAAAGGAAAGTCGCCTCACTCGTTCCGGGATTTATGTCCGGTCGCGTCGAGGGTGTAGAGTTGTGCATCCCTGTCGTTTAAGGGTTCTGTTTGTACCACTTTACTCAAAACAATCTCATCCTCTCGACAGGCCTGCCTATTGTCTTTAGAAGTTTTCATGGGCGGCTAAGTATCGCTGCGGTTTTGCAGACAGAACGCCCATCGACTTCCAATCGACTTTCAGCCTGCTAAACCAACAAAGAAGCTGCCGGACCTCCCGGATAATGAGTCTTCAAGCATTTGTTTTAACTTCCCCCTTCGTTTCTCTCGTTCTGACACATTGTCTCCGCCGTGTCTCGACTACCCCCCACAAGGCAGTCGATTCTCACAAAATTAATAAGTCCATTATTACATACCTACAATTATTATCCCGAAATTTTCTCCGCGCGCAATCTACCAATTATTACATGGTAGCATTTAAAAAATTGTTGAAAATCTTCTTGGCTTTGTGCGGAGACAGCTCATTTGCCAGCTTCACTTGTGTCTCCTGCCGTAAATTCCTCTCTACATCAATTTCTCTGCCAGGAGGAATTAAGCAACGAGAAAACGCAGCTATCTCTGAGAATTTCTTCTGACATCTTCGGAGTAGCGCGTTATCACATTAACCGCGGTGAAGCAGCAGCGTGTACGCTAATCCGAGGGTGTCGAGGAGCGGACAATCTATCGAGAAGGATTAACGGCAATTAGTCAGGGCTCGAAGGCTAGTAGGCGTGGCGTGTCCTGTCGTCACGCTCGAAGCACCGACAGCCAACGAGACGAAGAAGGAGAGAAAGAAGGAGAAGAAGAAGAAGAAGAAGCCTCGCTTCGAGGAAGGGAGAGAGAGAGAGAGAAAGAAGGTGCAAGGGCGAATGCTTATGGGAAAGGAACAGGAGGATCCTGGCCGATTACCTGGCCGATTACCTGGCCGCTGGTCCCCGGGTGTTCCTGGCACGGTGGTCATAAACCAGGCATCGAGCATCGGGGTGGACACTTTTATGGTCGGCAGCTTTGTCTAGCAACGGCCTGGCCACGTTATGGTCGTAGTATCCTGGCAATATAGCCCTTTGCAGGAGGAAAGCAGAAGGATGCCAGCCAGGCACCCAGCAATCGCAAAGGGAAGACTGGACACTGTCGCCAGGTTCGTAGGACACTGCCACCAGGAGGGTGGAGGTCTGCCCAAAGAAGAAGCTCATAACGTTTCCACCAACAGGCTGGATTGCCCCTATCGATCACCACTACCTTTTTTGACCTTCCTTGAAGAGGACACCCGGTGGTGCAATCCCTCTCGTAAAAGATACGTACCCTGCTAAATCGAATCCATGCTCTGCAACTATTTTCACCATTGACTACAAAAATTCCGCGCGTTCCAATTAAAATCGCGAGCGGACCTCGGTCAGTTGTGTATCTTGATCGTGCGACGTCCTGTGACGACTCACGAGAATGACGAGATAAATATATTGAAGGATGTTATTAGCAGCAGCGAAGATAAGTCACGTCGAGGCGCGGACGCTACAGTTTTTGACGGACATTAAGAGAGACGGCTGGATGGCAGAGAAGCGGACGAAGCGAGAGCCAGAGAGATTTCGTGGCGGGCAAGGATCGGGATCAGGATCAGGAGGAATCGAGGGATTCGAGGCGGCCGGCTGGCTGGCCGGTCTGTCTGCCGGCTCCCCCGTTGCGAGGCACGGCGGACTTCAAAGAACCCGGAGACTTCATCATCGATACTGGGTCCTGATCACTGCCGACAGATTAGACGCCTCTCTCTGTCCTTCCTCCGCCTGCATTCTCGCTTAGCCCTCACTTGGCCCTCACTTGGCCCTCGCTCGCCTCGACGCTCTCTACCTCCTACGTCCTTCGACTCAATCATTATAGACACATCGATCTTCGGGGTCTCGCTCTCGAGATCTCGAATCTTCAACATTAACGAATGTCATAACTACTGCCGGCCTATCACACGATTCCCAACTCTGCACCAACTTTGCCCAAAATGCATTCAATCCGACAATGCTGCACTTCCCATACGTGGTACTTGGATGAAAATAAAAAAATATAATCACGCATCCGGAGGAAGGAAGGTACTAAAATGGACAAGTCGATTTCCACGCACAACTTGAAGCAAACCGTTCGTAACCGCACCGTAACGCCTCCCTCCAGCTGGTTAACTCTGAAGCGCGGATTTCCAAGAAGGTAATTGCCAGTCGAACCGCAGCTCGCACGCGGAAATAAGGAAACCACCGTGCCGTTCAAGGAGAAGAAGACGAGGGGTAAGAAGTTGAGAGGAAGTTCTTCGCGGAAGTTGCACGGCAAATGAAGAAAACGGGGAAAGTTTTCATTTGCGGATGGACGGAGGTCGAGTCTATGGCGGTCTTAAATCGTTCGCGATTGAGAGCCAACGCCTCTGCCCCTCGCCAGAGGGAGGAGGGGGGACGTCGCACTCTCTCACGCCGTAGAAGACGCCGGAAGTCGGTCGCTCGAGGAACAACCTGTTGACCGGCTCCCGCGAGCGAGAAATCCGGCTCTCTCGCGAACCGTTCAATCGTTAACCCATTTCTGTCGTTGTTATTATCGATGTTCGAGAGGTTCTCGCGGTTCTAACTCTCTTTTGCGCAAGATGGATCCATAATCCAGACTTGCCTGATGCGCGAAAAACGGCTCACGTCACATTTGGAAAGGCCACGAATCGCCTTATTACTCGAGGACAAATTAACGGTACCGGATTTTTTGCGCAAAACTCTTGCTACTCCTCGACGCTTTCTGCGACGAGGTATAATTAATTGGCGCCTGACCTGATCCAATGAGCAAAGTAGGAAACCGGTGAATTTCCGATCCATAGACTTAGCCCAAGCTTACTCGTAATCCAGAGCTGTCGTCGAGGAATTATCGCGTTACGATCGTCATTGCGGGACTCCTTGGGGAAAAGGCAGGAAGATCGAGCAAAGGGACAGTGGTCCGCGCGCGAAAGAAGGGTTGAGTTTCGTCAACAACAAATTGTTCCCTGGCGCTGCATCTAATCGGCTTAGGAGCCACCTGTAGCCCCGAAAGGGCTTACAGGAATAAGGTGCTTCCGTCCTTGAGCAGGGTAGCGGTTCCCAGAAGAAAAGCGTGTTCACGATTTTGGCACCTGCGACAGGTAGTTCCGAGTATTTGGATTGCAATGCGACCTTTTCCCTCGCAGAAACTACCGTAGTAGTTTCGGAACAAATTCTCAAACGATTCGAAACAATCGATAATTTCACCCTCCAAAGCACCAACAACTTGGTTACACTTTGGATCTGGATTTTCATCGTGGTAAGATAAATGAATTCGTAAACAATGTGAATTTTATTAAGTTCGAAGCTCGATACTCGCGATCTTAGGCAGTAGCTCGAAACCGGAAACCAGGCCTTTGTCCTATGCACTTCAGTCGAAAATCGCTTTATCTCCTTGGTTTCGCAAGTCAACGCGGCACTTTGAGGAATCGCCGATAGTAACGAGCTTTTAAGACGCCGTGCAATTCCGTGAAAAATCTTTACACCTCCACGCTGGATGACTATGCAATCTGTCTCTCTCTCTTCTTCTCGTCCATCACCGTCCTCCCTCTGCTCGAAACATTATCGAGGCAGTTCGAGGGTTTCCAATTTTTCGGAATAAGTTCCACGTCTACGATTCTATCTCGCTAGATCCAGCGACGATCTTTTCGACAAGGAGCAGATTGGCAGTAGGCTTGCAAGAGGCAGGGGCGAGAAAAATCCCAATAATTCAAGGTGGCTGTACTCGAGTTTGTTCTCGGTATCTGCTCTGCCTCGTCTGGCGGCAGGCAAATCCGCGTGAGCTATTATTTATGCATTCTTCGCGATGGCCCTGGCGCGTTCTGCATGCGGTTGCAAAATGCTAGAGCAATAGTGTTCTGGCTCCTCGGGTGTGCGGTGGTAAGGAGGAGAGCCAGAAGGCACTGAATCGGAGACACGCGAGCTAGAGACTCGCGCATAAGAGACCCCGCGGTATTCAGAGGCACAGCCGAGAGCGGCCACTCGAAACGAGCGCTCGTTTCGAGTGCTCGAAACCAGCGGAACCGGCGATATTCCGAGGCGCGTATGCGCATACACGGGAGGTCGAGTAGTTAAGGTAGATGCGCGTATGGTATGGTACTATGTACTACTGCTGCTGCTGCTGCTGCCACTGCCTACAGGCTTTTGCCTTTTTATTTCTCGCGGACCTCGCGGAAATATTATCGGCCAAATGTACCGTTCAAATCGCTCGTCCTAACTCGCCAGAGCTACAACGGTATGGAACGGAGAAATTTAATGCGGATTAAGCGAGCCAGCAGGCAGGATCGCTCGCGTATCCCAGTGAGGAGCCGCTCGAGAGAGCGGATCGCCCCTTGAAGCTCGTTGAAATTTTCTCAGGCTGATCGGGGTCCGCGCTCGTAATTTCGTGACAGCATAAGTAAACTGAGTGAGTGTATACAGAGCTACGGGGGTGCGGACGCGCGCACTGCGCTAACGAAGTGGCTTTAACGCGGTTTGCGCCACTTAACGAGGAAATTATCACGAATATCCTAATTCATTTTCCATCGGCTTCCGGCTGAAATCGGGCGAGCTTCTCTCACGCTCCTGGCTCACCCTCGTTCTCCCGGGATAAGTCGCGACTGGTGGATGTACGTATACGTACGATAATTATCGGACACCCACGCAATGGTTAAGAGAGTAAACCTCGTTATCCGGATGTGGGAGAGGAGGGGCCAATCTCCCCGTCGCACTCGAAAAAAATCACTGCCACGCCGTGGCATCTCCATTTCTATTTCAACAGGCCGGAAAACTGTTATTGCGCTTTTCGAAGGTTTTCGCCATGTGAATTTTCGGATCGGTTTGCAGCTTCACTCTCGAGCGGTGAAGCCAGCGGCTGCTTTGTCCCCTCGAATTTGGGAGCTGGTGATGCCATCGTGCCACCAACCAGCCGGTGTCTATTGATCGATCGATTTCGACGCGGCGCGTTAAGGCACGTCCAGCGCGACGAGACCACCAGCAAAATCGGAATCACGATCTCCGGTATGGCGTCCAGCCTGGAAACTGATAAATTGCGACTTCCGGCTGCGTTTCGATCGTAGCACGTAATTTCCTGCGGAGTAGATGGTCGGCTGGCGGTGCGCACGGGGCGCGGGCGACACGGGGAACGGGCTGGAAGCCAACGGCGATCGGAAATTGGCCCGATGACATTGATTAAAGCGTTTACCGACGGCGACAATGTCGTAATTATTAATCGGTGACGACGCCGCGCCAAGATTCCTCATCGCGATGAATGGTTCATGGGCGATGCCGTCGATTCACCGTGTGGACCAAATGCAATCGAGGTCGGTTGCCTCCAGTCTGGTTTCGTATCATCGACAGCTTCGGACGATTTTGCTCCTTAACTCGTACTTAACCAAATGCATTCTTCTATGCATTTTTTGCGACTTATGAACACCGTCAAAACGTTTCCCGTCACGCTACACCTCTTCCAGTTCGAATGCAATAATACCTTTGAATTTGGCCGGCAATCAGTACCTTAAGTAAAAGCTCTATTATACAGTCCCAAACTAATTCGCATATCTCGTTGAACACGCAACCGAAGAGCACGCATCCTCTATCGAGGAAACACCTGTGCCAAAACTGCAAAGTTATTATAATATTTAATGAAACGTCTAGAATAAGAATTTGCGCGATTAGCCGTAGCCCACTCGATATCGTGTGCGGCTTCCTTCCTCCGGTTCTCCAGGAGCGATGGACCGGCCGGGGCAGTCCAAAACTCTCGGCGAAAAAGAGGCAAAAAACGAAAGGAACGTGCGCGCGAGAGAAAAAAGGAAGTAGTTGCCGAGTCATCGGGCAAACTAGCCGATATTTTCGCACCTCGGTCCCGACCGGCCACTCAGGTAGGTGTCCGGAATGAATTTCGCGCTACCTGACCGCCAGCAGGCACGCCAAGCCCTGAAAGAACCTGCGCGCGAGGATAACGAGTACCAGAAGTGACACGCGCTCTCGACAAAACCAGCCGAATTAGAAAACTCCGATAAAATCTATCGCTTGCAGCAAAAGTTAAAGGGAACTCGAGCCTGGTCACGGCGTGCTGGTAGAAGAGGTCAGTCAACGGAGCAAGAGGCCCGAACCCGAACGAGTCTCTGGGGAGTGAGACGCAAAGGAAGCTCGAAAGCAAGAAGGAGAATCCTTGCAGAAGCATCGCGAGGAAGAGCAGCTCTCGATTTATTGGCGAGTTTAGAAGAGCTCGGACCCTCGGCATAACTCAGCATTCGGCTGATGTTGACTGAGTGGCCAGGTACGTCGACCATGTCGACTGCGTTGAGCGCATCGAGCGCATCGAGCGCGTCGCGTAGCTGCTGCCAGCGTCGCGGATGGCCAACGAGCCGCGCGTACCTCTGCTCTTCTCGCTGGTCCTCAGGTACCTCGTCTGCCAATCAAGTCCCATTCAACGGTACTAAGTGGCTCGGCTTAATTAAGCGGCCAAGAAGGAGCGACGAGCGGCTGGCAGGGCCAGGAGAAACGAGCCACCGAGGAAATTGCAGGACGCTTCGACGGCTGGTTGCATCTTGAAAATATGTTTTTCTTCGGTGCAGCAAAGCCGGACCGCGGAGCTTGTTCGACCTGTCGGAAAATCGGCCAGACAGGCCAACCCTCCGAAGAGTTTTCTTTGAAACTTCCGTCGCCTTCGACTCGCTCCTTTGGCTTGGCTCCTTCGGCTCCCTTCTTCTCTCTCAGCCGAGCGAACTTTCGACCTGGATTTACTGGCATGCCACCACGAATCACTCGACGCTTCGCTTAACCTTGTCTTCCCTCGGGAGTCCTGGAGCTACAACCTACCCGGTGCAAGCTACCCGGTGCAAGCTACCCAACTTGCAGTATCGAGGATGAATGATCCTAGAAGCGCCACTGGCTCTTGGCTTATTTAAATAAACCCATAATGCCACTCGAATTATCCTGCTTTCGATAAATGGTCAACGAGGGAGATTTAAGCGCTATAGAAAGGGAACGCGTCGCTCCTCTCTCGTGTGACTCGCGCAGGAGTGCGCTTTGAGGAAATATCGTCGGTGTAATCCGCCGTGTCATTCGATCTGTTGCCGTAATAAAATCGAATGACGAGCCAATAAAATATTTATGGAATCGTATGCAAGCTTGGGGCGCGCACAATCGAGCCCCGTGGCTCGGTGTGTGTTTCCTGCTGGTTACACGATGTTTACCCCCCTCGAGTAACCCCCCGAGGGGATGGTTCAGCGTCCTCGACTATACCTACAAACGCCTGCAGTATATTGCATCAGGAGGAACGTCGGGAATGCTGCGCGATCAAATCCCCCAACGTGCTGGCCCTATTAAAACGACGGTCCACCATCCCCGACAACCCCTTTACTCCTTCTCTCTTCTTCTCGCTCCCTTCCTTTTCTTCTGTCTCTTTCTTAAATTTCTGCGGTTGCTCTCTTCGCCTTGGTCTCTCAATTCCAAACCTCTAGGTTACGGATCGTTCTTTCCCCAATTATCCAAAGGATCTAGTGGTTCACGTAAAGTCACTAGAGATTATTCTGTTACCGAAGCAATGAGTTTCCAATCGATTGAGTCTTACCGATCGAAGAAATTGATAAGGTGGTCATAATGGTAGAAATAGCTCCCCTTCACCTGTGGGTTCGGTAAGAGAGAATGTACGATTCGCTTCGCGAAGTGAATCCATCGGATGTTAGAGCCGCGTCGAATCGAGGTGACGATCGTAGTCGTACGTGGCTGGCTCCAATAATTACCAAAGACTCGATGTCATAAATGGTCCTCCTTCTGCAGCTGAGGCTGCTGGAGCACCTCTAGTACCCCTCTTCTAGGGGGTAGTACGCACAGCTGCCGGATTCTGGTTGCGCGCGATCCCCCTTTCGACCTGAAACTAATCGAGCCACGCAAACCTCCTTTTTCCCCCTCTTCACGACTTTTCGTTGGTTTACAGTCGAACTTATGACTCCCTCTCGATTTGATTTGCAACGCGACTCGCGAGGGGTGTATTAAAATATCGTTAGCCTCGCGCGGACTGTAGTGCTGCGATCTAAATGCTAGCCACGTTAGCACACTCGTGATTTGCCCCGAGAAAAAAACTGTGAAAAACTGGAAGGCATGATGAACGAGTTCGACCGCTTCCTAAATCAAGTGGTATAATGAAGTTACCATCGAAATTCCATTTGATTTGGGAAGCCAGTGCCATTATGGGCTCTCGACTCTCATAAATACGTGCATCTCGCGAAGGCGAACGTTCTCGGAAGGATAAAATCTAATGTATGCAAATCCCTGCTGCGGCAGAAACGCGAGAAAGTGGCTGAAACAGAGGTTTCGCGGAATCGATCCATAATTCAACGACTCAAACTGCTTTGCGTGCCATTTATGCAATCGGCACTTCGAGTGGCGATCGGCTATGCGCTTATACTCGAATAAGGACCCTCTTGTCTCTCGCTAACTCGCATTAGAATCACAGTTAGGCGAAACGGAGGTAATAAAAAAAAATCTCGATGGATATAACCGGATCGAGGTTGCATCCGTCGGTGAAACGATCGAAATGACTAGGAGAATAAATTCGTCGAGCGTGAAATTGATTAATCAGCAGCAGGCAGCAATTAAGGCTCACCGCTACTGAACACGATGTCGCCAGCGAGTCAAAGGGTCCCCGCTGGAAAGACAGAAGGAACGAGCCGGTGAGAAAGAGGATGCAAGAATACCGGCATGCTGACCACTCGACGACGCGTTTGTTTTGCTTATCTGGAGACAAATTTGCTGTCTTGTAAGCGACACCGAAGGGTCGCCTTGACAAACTGGGGTGCTTCTGGGGAGAAGACACAGACACGTAAGGATACACACGGACGAGTTTCACGACTGTATGCGTAAAGGAGTCTTTACACACCAGAAGTGTACGGGTGACAGGCCACAGCTTTGGGACTTATAATTATATTGCTTACCGAAACCAGATTCTGGCTTTCTTCCATTTGTGGGGAAGAATCACTATAAATCGTAGAGCACTGTAAAAAAAGCATCGCATATCGCGAGTGATCCGTGAGTAGAAATAGGTGCTGGGACAGACTTTTAGCCGCCTGAATACTGAGAAGGAAAAAAAGAAGCTTCGCCCTTGCAAGTTCTCTGTCTCCTTTTCGCGAAATACATCTCGAAAAAGTTGCACCGCCAACTTTTTGCTGCTGACGATTCGCGAACAAGGGAAAGGGGGGTGCTCTGTGGTCGACTGGGTGCCGGGATACAAAACTATTATTTTCCACCTCGATCGAACCGAAAATCTGCACCGTTATTCGCAGTTGAAAAAATTGGAAACTTGCAGATTTGTCCGATGAAACTTCGTGGATTCCCAATTCCGTACTTCAAAAAATTTTTACTTGCGGCCACGAATATCAGTCTGGCGAAAATAGGCCGGCCGGGCAATTCGCAATCCCGAAATTGAAGATCGCAATAGGGGTATTACAATGTCGACATTGTGTTTAGCAAAGTGAGCAAAAAGAGGGATACGAGCAGGGCTCGCAATTTTTCATTAATACACATTAGTGCCGGATCGATTAAACCGTAACGTACTATTATTATGCGAAGTTCTAGTGACGAGCAATATATTTCCGTCGCACCTCCGCTCCCCGCCACTACTGCCCCGTTATCATTTGCGATTAATGCAGTGATTATCAATGCGAAATTGGTAATTAGGGCGATTTATAAGTTCTCGATTGTAAGCCGGTCGGCAGTAATTTTTAATTAGAACAAATTGGATGCGAATCGATTTGAACCCGCAAATGAATAATGTATCCCTCGACCAGTGCGCGCCACGGCAAATTAATTATCATTGTTAATTAACGCGCCACTTACGAATGCAGCTCCTTTCGGAGGCGCGGCTTACGAAATTTTAATATGCGGATTCGCGGAAGTAATTACCGACATTCGATCGAGCGTGATTTCATTAGCCCCGCGGATTCCTCCGTTGTCGAGTAAAGGACGGGAAGATCGTCGACGGGGAATCGTCCCGATAAATCAAGCTCCTCCCTTGGCTTGCAGGAAGAATTCAATCGGCCATTATTCCCGGCGACTCGAGAAGAGGAGCCTCCCGTGGTAATTAATTATTAATTAGGATTACCGCCTCGACCCCCGGTCTGCCCTCTCGACGACCTAACGACTTCCTCCTTCCTCCTTCCTGCCTCCTTCTGCCCCTTCCTGCCAAGATAAACGAGTAAACCTGCTGGAAGACCGCTAAGTAACTCCATGAATTTCCCGCTACCACCCTCCTGGCTCGTGCCGCCTCGCTCTCCAACTTTCCTGCCCGTTCTTGCTTGCCTGCCTTCGGGGTGTAGCTTCTAATCATCCCTATCTCATGGCCACACCCTCAGCGTCTGACTCGACCACCACCGACGAGATGCTTCGTCTCTCCTCCGAGAGCCCTCCTCCTTTCTATACACCCTCTCATCTCTTCTTCTTCTTCTTCTTCTTCTTCTTCTTTTTCTTTTTCTTTTTCTTTTTCTTCTCCTTCTCGCATTTTCTCTTTCCCACTCTCACCCCTTTGCTACTCGATGTCTACTCTCCTCGTGCGACTTCCTTCCCTTTCGACTGATGTGCTTCGAGGCTAATGCGACGTTAAGCTGGTGTTACGAGGCTGAAGTGTCGCACCGCTGAGTTAACGAGTCTCACCAGCCTCGCGTCGTCTTTCGACACGGGTTTCGAGGGGCAGGTGCTTAAACAGAGCTCACGTGTCCTGTGTTCAGATTGAGGCTTAAATATTGCTGCGTACAGAATAGTTTCGATTTTCGAGAAAGTACTGCACGCAAGGACATCGTCGATGGTAAGGGAGAAGCGGAAGTAAATCATGCAGTCCCCGTGACGACGTCGCGCGATGACAAACGAGCGCGGCGACGTCATTGCGCAAGAAGCGAAGGCGACATCTGATAACGACCTTAATCGCATTAAGGCTCTACTACCCTCCTAGCAGTCAGCGCGAGCGATGCTTTTCCGAGCGGTCCTTCTGGCCCTAATGTCCCAAGAAAAGTAGTCTCGCGATCGCGGATAAATCGTTTTTTCCACCCTGGAACTTCTCTCATTCGTCTCCTCGCTAACTATCCCCTGGTTTCTGTATTTCCAATATTCTACATCTATCCATCTCACGGCATTCTTTCACAGGATATCGTGTCCCAATAATGACTACAAAGCAGATTCAATCAAAAAGGAGTGAAGGTGAAAACGGGTCTTTGACCCTGCAATAGAATGACAATACGCGACAATATACCTACCGCGACAAAACCACTGGGATAAAGAGAGCAGGGAGTAGAAAGGGAAGCGATGTTAGAATGAGAAACATCGACGAGTCAACCCTTTCTCTCGTCAATGCGACATTTCATTATTAACCCTCCCATTGAGCCACTCTAGAAACCCCTCTCCACCCTCCCTTAGCCGCTACCCCGATGGCTGGTGCCCGCGGTTCAAATTAAACACCCAAATATTTGGGCATTTTATTTCCGCGCCGGTTTTGTCGGGCAGCCGAGCGTTTTGTTACCTGTGTTCGCGTGGCGCTGAGTTTAATTCGTTTCGTTATAAATACATCAGCGGCTTGGACCCCGGGAAATTACCTCTCAGCCGTAATGGGAAAAACATGAAAACTCCCGGCGAAATAACGGACCGCGATTGAATTTCGTACGAGCGTCCGAAAACAGTGAATTATGAAAAATCGAATCGATATATTGCGTTCATACGACCCACCACAGACTGGCCTGTATGCAGCCCCCCTGTAGTTCGGTGCGACGATGATTAAAATTCGTGCATGCAATTTGAACCGCGCCACCAACGCATTTGTTTATTCGCCACCTGCAATCGCTGTCTGCGATTACCTCGACTGTTTCTGTTATCAATTTCTCGAGGGAAATCGGAATCATCCGGCTGATGAGAGCCAGTATGAAAAAAATATTTCTGTGTGTCTCCATAGAATAAGGATAATAATGTACGATACATCATCGATTCATTTATCTCCGAATACATACTAAAAGTCTGTTTCTCGCAGACTTTTTGGCATTATTCGCGAGGCGAATCCGTGGACATCTACCATTAATCACCAACGACCACGCGATCTTTCGCGCGATCGTGCTAATTGAATGTGTTAGTCGGTCGTAGGTTCTCCTCCTAATGACAGGATTAAAACGCGCTTGCTCGGTTTCAATTACATCCGCGGGGCCGCACCAAGAGAAGCGCAACGATGCGTGCAAGACATGGGCGTGAGTAGTCAGTGCATTCAGTGTGCTCTGAGTAGTGTGCACGCGAGTGCACTTAGCCGCAAGGTGGACAGTAATACCCTCTCAGGCAACGCGGGCATATCGAATCTAATTGCCTTCACGGATCAACGAGAGATATGGGTGATCCTCGAGGAAACACACCGATCGGAAGAATGCAGATCGAGCTTCTGCCTCGATTATTATGTCACATCTGCTGCGGTTAATAATGGAACCAAGGATAAAACCTCTACTCGGATAAGAGTGCACGCTACTCATACGATTATCTGGAGGTATGTCGCTTACGAGTGGGCGCGTTACACGTCCTCGTACATGGGGCGATTTGTACTTAATTAAGATTACGCCTCGATGGGAATACCCACGTGGCACGCGAGCCAAGATATTCCAGGGAGATTAGCGGGGCCGCAATGCTCGGTTCGAGCGCGTACCACCGTCTACCTCGAGAATATGTACTACATATTGTTGCGAGTTATGTGCGCGCGTCAACCCGGGGTTGCTCTCGTGAGTACATCGTTCTGCCACTCACCATGCTCGTACGGACTCCGAGTAACAGCCGGTCTCTGGGTTCAGCATTTTGCGGTCACTCTCGGACCTGGAACAGAAGGGAACTTTATGAAATATATGCTCCACTTACTTGCACGTATGTATACATACGAGTAAGAATAAAAATCATGTACATATACTATTCCAATCGTACAATAATCAATAACACTGATGTTGGCAAGAATTAGCAGGTCGCGTCTGAATTGTAATTGGTTTAATAATGCAGACTTGTTTGGACGATTCTGTCACGAGCTATTATCGCTCCTCGTTATTGCTGCCCGATAAATCGTAGCGACGCACAATTGCGACGAGGGTGGCAGGAGAACCAAGAAGACTGGCGAAATAATTTATGAGTTTACGATTTCCTGGCACAAGGGGGTTCGGGACTGGCAGCTACTGGTACTGCTCTTCGTTGCGACCTGTTAACAATTGCGCGAGTAAAAATAGTCGAGCGGCAACTGCTCATTATCTCGTGGGGGCCGCGATCTGCGTGATGTATATTCATGACGCTGTGGCAACTGTACGAACCGATAAGCTATAGCCAGTAAAAAAAAAAAACCGAACAAATTCATAGTAATCGCTAACAGATAAACAGGCTACTGTTTTATACGAATTATTAAAGATAACGGATTAGGGTGTAACAGAAACCAAATCTGTGCATATTAGAATTGCGCAAAATGTACTGCGTAAGTTTGTCAAGTTATCATTATTGCACCTGGTTATTGCTGTGTCGGCAAGTATTACTGTCATTTAAAGAGACGCCTAGCAAGCGGCGAACATCATTAAATGGCAAATGTCCAGAGACTGGCAAACCAACAATCCTAGGAAACTTAAGTCAACTATGTGCTTCGCTGGCGCATATGAAAAAGCGAGCGCACGACAACTGGTCATTATCGTCTGGTGCGAAGTCGGCCAGCGTGAAGTGAATGCGAAACAACGAAGTCCCCGGTAGGAAGAGAGAGAAAGAGAGAGGGAGACCGCGAGTCAGGCAACGGCGGCAAGGTGTAACGCGCGTGCTTGACGTTAAGCAGGACGTGTGTCGATAAATTTATTTGCATCGTCCCCTGCTTTATAATAAAACGAGATTTCCTCGTGCTCTCGCGACACGTTTCTCTTCGAGGATATGGGGTGGGGGACAGCAGGGAGAATTTACGCGACTTTTTTTTTACTTTCCCCTCTTCGACTGGCGCTGCTGCGTTCGTCCTTGCGGTGGTGGCTGTCGTTGCGTTTTTCCATCACTTCCCTTGGTTTCATTGTCGCCTGTATCGGCGATTAAACGCGTGTCAGCTACTCTTTCACCGGAGCTTTCGAGCTTTCGCTCGATGGAGAAGAGCACGCACACGCGTACACACGCGCACACACACATGTCCGTGCTCTTCTCTGTCAAAAGAGGGTGAAAGATAAAAATGTGACGGCTGTCCTTGCTGCCTGCTCCGGCGGCGGGCTTCGAAGGTGTCGTCGGTGAAAGACACGTAGCAGGTTTTGAGAGGCAATTTTTCGATGGAAATATCGGGTAATGCGTTACTCAACACTCTTCGCATTCAACGTCAACTTAACAACCCTACAGGTCGCGTAGAGTGTGAAATAACTCAATTGCGTAGCGTTCTAACATCGATTGGTATGCGTGATTTCCTCAGGCCATTTACAGTCGCCCGATTCCGATTGATTTCTAAACAGGATTCTATTAGATATCTTTGGGGTGGTACGAAGCGGGGATACGATGTGTCCAACGGGGCAAAGAAAATCAGGCGTAATCCTTTGATTTTTCGAGCTGCTCGGAGCAACTGTTTGTCTGTTGTGACAGGGCACATTATCGAGCCCGATTACGAGAAAGATATTAAGGGTGAGAGCCCGACTCGTGAGAACCCCATCTGCCCGTCGAGTAGAAGGGTAACGGGGCGGTGACGCGAGTCGAGGGTGGAAATCAGTGTCCGCCGTGGGCATTACGCATTCATGCACGCAGGTTGCGTGACTCTTCCTCTTGCCCACACAACGTGTTGTCTCTGGTCTTTCGTACAGTCTTTACCAATATTTCACCTTCTCAACTACTCCTCGCCTTTTTCGACTCTCTGCGAAATGCATTAACCCTTCTTAAATACTGTCTCTTATCAAAGTTTCAAAGACCGAGGCTAATTTGTATAAACATATTTATAAATGAATTTATTGTAATTAATGTATTGTGTTTATACTCGTGTTCGATTCACGATGGTGTATTGTATTACACTAAAGAAACGCAGAAGGGTTTCTCTAAATCTTGTTGGGGATTGTACTAATGTTCGCAGGCGAATAGCCGAGAGTGTTGCTACGTATGGGAATGCGAATTCCACGGTGCTTCGCGTGGACATTATAATTCGGAGGGTCGGCAGGAATGTGATTTTTGACGTTGGGGGCCAACCGCCCCCATCACACGTGTTTGCATGTCACGTCTGCTCTCCGACATGCTGACTCTTCTATTTTCTGGGGTGCGTCGTCGCTCGAGTATTCGTGGAAATATTGACCGTGGAAAATCGCAAGTTTCAATGAATTCACAATAGCAGAAAGAAAAAAGTGACAAACGAGCATAATACTTGAACGATACCAGAGCGGAACGAACGTAATTTCAAGTGGTACACTTAATACATACATATGTATATCACTCTGAAGAATAATTGCAGATTGCGAAAAAAATTGCTGAATCGATTCTCCATCGAGATTCGCGGAAGTTGGCAGTTCCGCGGAACGCGATGACTGCCTCTTGATTCTCTGTAACCCGAGAGCGATCACCACTGTCTAATACCAACGTTGAATTTACACTGTACGGTGGTGGAGGATCGCGTTTCAATCTGACGACACATCGCGAATAATGCTCTCGGTTGATTTACACGCGAAATACTGCTGCCAACAACAACTCAATTGCAACATACAGTTGCAATTACACCTGTTACTATGTACCCTCGTGCACGTGACTACGTGTCTTGCCAATTTGTCAAAATATTTGTCGGTTTATCAAAGTGTTTCTCGTAATGTTCAGTCCGCGAGTATCGCAACCGAAGGAATGTGCATAGCGTTAATAAATTCATGGGAGGTAGTAGGACCGATAAAAGTATCTAAAGACAGAAAAATCGTAATAAAGTGACTCAAAGAGAACCGCAGCGATTTGTCAAGCTTGTCGATGGTTAATGACTAATCGCCACCGAGGGTGGCAATCCTCGTGTCTTGAAGGGTTTTCGTGGGAGACGAGCAGGTGGAGGTACGCGCGAAGGGCGCAAGCAAGGAGGAACGATCGGGTAGGAAGGCCAGAGCAAAGGAGCAAGAGAAAGAGAGAAAGGAAGAGAATTTAAGGGATTGGTAGGTTCAATGTGGGGCGTTTCAACGTCGGCTGGTACCTTTCGTTCTCCAACCATTTGTCAAGGTGACAAGGCAATCTCACCCCCCCTGATACTGCCGCCTTCTTGCCCCGCAAACTCGTCCTTCACTTGTACGGGTGTCATCGATCAAACCCATTCGGAGATTGGATGTTCGACGCGCGCGCGAGTGCGAGCCTTCTCGAAAGACCTTCCTCTTCGATATAAAAATCTTCTTCTCAGACCGAAACGTGTATTTATTACGGGGAAAATGGGAAATGAATCGAATCCGCCCATTTCGATTGTTCGCCAGTGATTTCCTATTTGCAGGATCGCAAATCCAAGGAAGAGAGAGAGAGAGGGAGAGAGTAGTGGAGGGTGCAAAGATCGCAACTGTTGGTCTGTAATCATTACAGTCAAGGGTTGCTTTATCCCGCTCAAATCTGATTGCTGCAGATTTCTTGAATCGTGGATTAACGCGTCATGGCATCCGGCGAATATAAAATGCATTCTCTTGGTCGGTGCGTTCTCACTAATGATTCTAACTTCGGGATACGGAACGTTGGATGTTACGAGGATTATGCAAATAATTACGCGGTCGCATCAATGGTACCACGGCGGGATAGGATCCGCATGGATAACAAGAAGAAATACGTCTTGGAGGGTGCACTGTCAATTCGAGTAATAATTCCGGAACAGAAACAGCGACGACGCTCTGAGGTTTTGGATCGATCCACGTAATAATCGTCGCGGTTCACGGTACGCAAGTACCGTGTCCCCCGTGCGGTAATCACTGTACTCAAAGGGAGTGCTCTGCTCCACCCATGACCGGGTTCCGAGTTCCCACAACCTCGTCGTTATTAAACGCCCGGCCGAATCGCGTCTCGTCTGGTATCTTCGCTACTATACTGTATGTGTCCCATGCGCGATCGTATGCGATCGCTGTTTTGGCAGGTGTTCGCTGCACCGATTTCCCATAAAGCGACCGCGTCGCGGTCTCGAGTTAAACTTTAATTAGAGCCTGCCTAGTCCACCTGTTCCCGACTCCCCGACAAATTCTCATGCTAACTAACCAAGGGGGGGTTGTCGCAAACCGTTCAACAATAATTCGTCAACTGCACTGATTGTGAACTTGCACAAGAATAACAGTGAGATTGTGATCTGGGCTTATTAAAACATTGTATCCCATCTAAAAGTATGCGGGGCAGTATATGGGAATTTTTAACCTCATGGGCGTAACGGTCTCTTTTCCTCGTGTATAGCCTTGTATAGAGGCTGGGGAATTAATCACCCAGGCTAATTAATTACTAGCTACCGTAGGTAGCGGGACTAAGGCAGGTAGGATTTAAGAGAGCTGAGGGAGTTGCGTGGTAGACTAGAGCAGTCGAAAGTATTGCCGATCGACCTGAACAAGCCAAAGCGATGCCGGTATCGCGATGTCGGTATCCGGGTAACAAATCGGTCTTTTAATCACGAGTGGCTCGCTGCCTCGAGTCATTTCGCCTAATGGGCCTCTCTTGTTTAGGAACCACGCTTTGCAATGCGGTAGGTTGCAGGCTAATTTCCTACTGGGCCCGCGGATAAAACCGTTTGCTTCCAACCGCACCTTCTCCATTACTCACGCGCATTCTTCTCTCTATCTTCTTCTCGCGAACTTTGCTCGAGTACCCTACGATTTTTAATAATTCGCTGATATGTACTTTTTAGGTTTGGATTTTAGTCACGGGAGTTGCGATGATTTTTACGCCAGTTTACAGAGGCGAGGGCTACCTAATGACGACCCTGGCAAAGTCAACGAGCCGGTACGTTTCATCAGCGGGTAATCAGTGCGAGGCCGTACTGTCCGGCACGTCGTCGGTCGCCTAGGATCCGCACCCTTCCGGTTCCGGTGTTCCGGTAGGCTTGCCTTCTCTCGTTCTCCGCAGGGGAACCCCGGCTTCCGGTTTTCAGGTGGGATACACGCTCAGCCGAGCGCCCCCACGTTTCGGATCCATGGATCCATGGATCCTCCTTCCTCCGGCTGTTCATATTGCTCTCGCTCTCGCACACTGTCCTTTGCTTCCTCCGGGGATCCTCTCTGGTTGAAACTAGCTCTCTGTCGAGCATTGCCGGAATCCGTTTCGCCAGCAGCTTCCGGCTACGTCGCTTCGACGTGATTTGTGATCGAAGATCTTATCTCCCGACGCATTAATCGGAGACCCGACGTGACGTTCGCTCGAAATGGGTTCGCAAAATTTTGTTAGTGTTAGATTTTTAAAAGCTGGTTGAACGTTTTTAAAGATTCATTCAATTTCCATTCGCATTGGATGAGTGCGGATCGAAAATGCATTTGGGAAATGCCGGAAAAATTCGAGGTCCACCCCGATGGTTGAGTACGACGTGACGTTTTCTGCGTTCCGCTCATTTTTATTGCTTCATGGTTTCGCGTGACAATGGGCCGCGCGTGTTTTTTAGGCTCGGCCGATGGGAAAAAGCGTTCGCGGCCGGAAGTGGAAGTGGAAGTGGAAATTGAGGCAATGAGAGCGTTGCCCGGCGCGGCTCTTATCGGGATATCGTCGGTTTCTCGTTTCCGCAATTTCCTATCTGCCTCCGCAGCCCCTCCGCCGCCAACAATAAAAATGTATTTCGACTCTTTCCTACGAAATCTCGACGGCAATAGGGTAACCGAGGCTGCCACGATTGACCGGATGTCACGTTTTCGACCGCCGCGACTGATACGCATCCCTCGGGGTGCATACGATATTAATTGCCCCCCAGAACTGCACTTCGATTTCGAGATGACAGCAAAAGGATTCTACTAGAAAGAAGAACATTTTATCAACACCAACAGTTCAAAATAGATGTGCAATAGATGTGTAAAGTATTTCTAATTGTTTTTTCATCAGATAAATGCGCGGTAAGCAAAAGGAGAACTTTGCAGCAGACCCAATAAAATTGATATCCGCGACGTGAATGGCCGATTCAGTCCTCCAGACGCGTCGTACAGTTATGAATGCTAATTCCCAAGATAATTCGCTCGACAAAGAAATCACTGTGATGCGCCATCAATTATTATTAGACCTTATTAATCTGAACCTGATTACAGACGAGCCCGCGAGTCGTACAGTTAGAGCGAATTAAATCGTTCCGCTCGTAACGACGCGCTACGACGTTGGAATTATAATATAACATCGCTCTGTCATTAAGCCGTTCGGTACTATAATTCCAGCAGATAGGATCCGCGAACCGTTTTTCCAGCAGCTAAAACCAAAGAGACTCGCTCGTGGGAAATATTGCACAAGACTTCGTAGCGACTGAGTGCTCTAGACGCGGTTGGAAAGACTCGCAGAAACTTCGTACTAGCGACGCAGCGAGTTTTGCGTGGTGCGATTCGACCGTGGATCGTCCTTTCGATATGCCCTGCGAGACGTCCTCTCGAGCACGAAGAGAGAAAGAGAGAAAGAGAGAAATCGGTCGACTAAGCCTCTAGAGAAACGGAGAAAGAGAGAGAACGGAGAGAGCCACCCTTGTGGCAACATTGCGAGAGAGCACACCTGGCCAGAGACGTGCAGCTGCAGCTACAGCCCCCTAATACTGGCAGGGGATGAAAAGGGGAGGGAAAGCGGGCGAACGAGCGAACCGAGCACCACGGAGGGTCGTTGCGGACCATCACCGGCTTCCAGAGCACAGGATCCGAGCTCTGGTGATGGAACGAGGGAGCGCAAAGCCAGAGGGACGGACGCTGCCGGATGCTGAGATTTCAGTTACGCGTTCGCTCGACAACCATTTCCACCCTGAACCGATCCGCTGAAAATCAAACGGCTTGCTCTGTACTCTGTATATGCTCTATACGTGGATGCAAGCGTTACCTCGGTCTAGTATTCTATCAATTACTGTAATCATGCCTCCCAACTGCTCTTGTCATTGCAGTGTCAGAGAAGAGATCCGTTCAAATGAAATATCTGTTCTTGTAGTTTTAGTTTCTTGAGGATTCGGTAAAGTACCTTCCGCACAATGGCATGAGACGCGTTCCGAGTTTGGTGTTTGGCTGACGTCTAAAAGTCTGAAGTAGCTAGGCTGAGGCCACGCAGGTGAATTTATTCAAATGCCGATCAAGTCGAAAGGATGGCACTCATCGACAGGACGGCGCTCCGGCACTTCTACCGGAGCGCCGGCTTTGTCGAGGCTCGCTGGCATCCTTTTGTACGCCGATTGAGGGGCGCCTCGGAACAATGACTATGATATACGATTCGAGAATTTGTTTATAAACACTCTGGAGCGTCCGAAGCGGCGTCTTTCGAGAATAGCTTGGCCGCAAAAACCCGTCACTTCTGGTAGCGACGAGAGTGACATCGAGGAGAGACAGGAGGACAGCCTGTTTCCTGGCCAACAGGTTGATCCGTATTATCTCGCTCGCCACGGGCAAGGGTTGTTAAGACGTCACGCAGAAAATCACGCCTATATCTCGCAACCCACTGACCAATTCACCCCTTCCCAACCAATTGCAGTGCGCACCGAAATTGTCAAATTACCGAACCACTCGTACGACAAAGTGTAAGTGGAGAGCGTGAAGAAAGCGCTGCCTAATAAAATACGAATACAAACGAGAGGTTCTTCGAATAAAAGGGACTGTCTGGGGTGAGCGAGACGAAGAGTGAACGGAGAAAAAGAGAGGGATAGTGGAAGAGAAACTGTCACAGTCAGCTAATTATCGCGCGAAATTCGCGTGAAACGCGGAGGTGAAAAATGTCGGGGTCGCTGATGCGCCGCACCGAGGGGGTCCTCCGCATTAGGATCGCGAGACAAAGGAGCAGCAATTACAAAAGAAGAAGTGTGTCCAAGTCGAGGCCGCAGGATCCGGGAGCCTAAGTTTATTTACATCACAGTACCAGGACTGTTCTCCCGCTCCTTTTGTCGACTACTCCGTAATGCATATTAATAGGAAATAATCCTCGGGCACGGGGGTTGGTGGTGGGTGGCCGTAGAACCTAACGAAGGACTTGGAAAGCGAGAGAGAAACCTACGGAGAAAATCGTCCTGCTGGCTGATATTACCTCACCACCGCATCGCATTGCATGGAAACGCTTGACGAACTCTACCGTGAGATAAATATTCATGCGTCTCCCGTTGAATTTTCCCGGCAACGTGGAAAACCACCCGGTTACGGAGATAACCTCGAAAAATTGGTCGAAATTCGGAAAGCCGTCGCGAAGATTTTTCCAATGGCCCGGACACATTTTTCCCGGGGAATCAGCCGGTAATTTCATGGATGAGGGACACTTGGCGAATTTAATTGAGGATTAATTCGATCAGAGGAATAAAAGAGAGGCAGTAAGAGCTCGAATGAATGGAGCTGGTAAATCCTAGGAGCGTGAACGGAGGAAAAGCGCTGACCTAGCTGCGCCGCACCGCTTGGTATAGCTACAACCTTCCTAGGGAACCCTGCCACAAGAAATCCTACTTCCCAGAATTTCAGCCAGAGAAGCAACTTTCCTTTTTTTCCTCTACCGACCGAGGATTATCTTCCCACGGGATTTTGGACCGGGAACAATTACGAGCCTCTCGAAAATCCAGTGCGAAAGAGTTTCCTCGAACACCCGGGTAAGGAGAGGATATCCTCCGGATAAAGAGTGCACCGCTTCCAAGAACGAACTTATCACTGCAGCACTGCAGACTGGTAAGATAAAATCCTCAGCAGATTCTTTGAAGAAAAAGAAAAAGAAAAATTCTTAAACTTTAGCTTTTACTTTTATAACGAAATCCTGTAGCGCAAACAAGGAGGACAAATTTCGAAAATACGTTAGAAAGGAAACGACAAAACCGAGGATGCGTGAAGCCACTGGGAAAACGCACAAATTCACCCCGTCACTCGAGTGTCACTGCGATGTCACTAGGAGGACACGAGTTCGTCGGGCGTCGTACGAAACGTCGCTGTTCAAATATTAACAGGGAAAACAGAGGAGATTCCCAGACCTTGCTTGGTTTCGTAACACCGGTAGTCGAGTTTACACGTTTACTCGGAGGTTATCTGTAGCCGTGTTTGCCGACACCTCTGCGTAACGTGTAACTTACAGCTCCGATCGCACGCACCCACGTGTCTTCTCTCTCTCTCTTTCTCTCTCTCTCTCTCTCTCTCTCTCTCTCTTTTGTTCTGGCAACCTCACCTGATCGCGTCAGTAGGGTGATCATGACATCGCTCGCTCGTTCGATCAGCCATCGGAAACATCATTATCGCGAAACTTTCAAAAAGATCAACGCCGATAGATCGTGTCCCATGCACACGCCTCCCTAACATCGTGCTAATCTCAGACATAAATCGAGATTCTCGAATTCTGCACGGTATATTAACACACAAGTGTGCTTCGTTGCGGCTTTCGTCGTGGTCCATGCACGATGCAACGCATGCAAGTTTGTGTACCCGTGAGTCCATGAATACATAGTCGGATTACTCGTAACGGCGCATTACGAGAAATGTGTTACTCTCTCTCGGTAAAGCCGACCGCGAGTGTCGGCTAGAATAAACTGCAAGGTTTACAAGGCAGTAGCTTAACTCGAAAAAGAATTCTGATCGTCATTCTAACAGACACGCGTCAATATTGAAATAAATGTATTCACCCTCCTAGTTGAGCTAGTGATACGTTCCGCCCGAGCAACGAGGGAAACGATTGAAAGGACCACCACCGGAAAGGAACGCGTGCCTTCGAAATACCTCAAGAAGAGTATCGAATGCTGATCTCATCAGGCTGACCAGAGGAATCTCTCGGCGCAGAATTTTCCAAATGCGTATATGAAAGGGCCGCCGCGTCACAGGGAGAAACTCGTTTACGGGAGAGACGTCGATCGAGAGCCACTGACGACGTAGCCAGGTAAGCGTTCCGAAGAAAAAATCGGGTGTACCACCGACGCGCAGGAGAGAAGAGAGAGGAGAGGAAAAGAAGAGGATGGCCGGTAGAGCGGCAGACAGTTGGGCGCCCAAAGCCTATACCGAGAAGGTCCTGGCATCGTAGCTACCTCAGGTAGCCCTGCGTTGTTCCTGGTCCCCCTGTGTGCTCCTTCCTACTGGCAGAGAGCCTGGTGGGGCCCCTCGACCACCCCTCAACCACCCCTTCGTACCCTCATCCCAACAGCTTCCCCTCTGACCTTCCCAAAACGCACCTGGCCGATGCCTGATCCTCGTCGCAGCGCGCGTACGATCGAATCCTACGATCCTTTATTCTCCCTGCGCTTCCCTCCCGGGTCTCCTCCTGCTATTTTTAACCCACTTTCCACTGGCCACTCTTCGTCTCATACACGCACGCGAGCACGTACCGCGATCTTTTCCTGCGGAATTGAAATTATCATGAAACCTACACCGCGAAATGCGATGTGAGAAGAAGCACGCGCGGGTGTAAATGAGCCGGTGTACGTTTGCTTAGGTGATACTCAAGCAGGTATACGCCTGTAAGCACATTGCACAATATTCCTCGTGAGGACTATTTCGCAGTGGCCAGATGCCATTTCATGCTCGAGAACGTAGTATATTAATGAAGAGAGAAGCAAAACTTGTGAGAGTTCCGTTGCAATGATTTCGATAGACGGCAATTCCTTGGGAATGAAGATCGAAGTGGATGGTTCATCGCACGCTGTCTATAGCTGGTAACCTGGAATTGGTAATCATACACCAGGATAAAGCGAGAGGCAGCCTCGTTTACGCGGGGCGGGTGGCACAGATATGTTAGTGGAGACCACCAGAGAAAGAGGAAGAAAGATAGAACGAAGAAGAGAGGTGGTGGTTTCTCGTTACAGAACTTCCTGTATGGAAATCACAGAATACCAGTCTCTACTACGGAGCACCCATGCCCGACACAGTAGTAATCTCAGATTTGAATCAAATCTGGCCTATACATATAATCGTCCCCTCCTTTTTGGCTAGCGCCGCTTCGCCTCTTCCGGAGCAGCACTCGTCTCTCTTCCAACTATTGGATCGATAGACAGCGGAACCAGTTTTCTGGGGCACCCAGTGAAACTTAATTTCATCGGCCTAAACTCACTTGTTGCGTTATTCGACCATACGCGGACCTTCCTTTGTACTCGGTTCAGTCCTGATGGTGAAATTACTCGGGGTTGCGCCAGGCATGAAAGGATAGATCATTAATAGAGGGTGAAGGACGAAAAGTTTGTCTCGATTCATCGAGTGGGTCGTCTGCCATTAAGAACTGCATTTTACTTGTCATGCTAATCGTACGTAAATCCCAGGGATTCACGTATTCCTCTCATTCCGCGAGTACATCAGAAGCATTGTTATATGGTATGACGAATCAACTTGACACGTAGAAATGGGAAAAACAAACTGCATATTCTTATAATTAGTCGTCTTCTTGGTACGATCATTTCGGAGGGAAGGTGATTTTAATCGCTCGAAAGCAATCGAGAATGAACCTATCAGTAGTTTAAACTAGCCTGGCTCCCGTGTAAGAATGAAAAACGGGTCTGGTGCACACAGTTACCGAAATACACATACGTTCTTGAATATCGGTGTATGAGTGTCCCGCGCAACACGGTATCTTGATAGCCATGCAAATGGCCCGGTGTCAGATCCTATCGTGGAGGCGCATAATCAAAAGCAGAGGCACGCAAGCGCGCGAACCCATCTGCCCTCTCTTCGGATCCTCCTTCTGATCTCTTTTTGTCTCCGGTTTATTCTCTCTCCGCATCTGGTCGCGCGCGAGTAAAAGACTTTGGGGAACTGTGAGTAGTGCGGCTGTCCTCCGCCTACTGAATTAAGTGTCACGGAGCTCATACGCGATGTCGACCTCGCCTTGAGAGCATCCCACCAACGCGAATGTTTCTTCCAACTTTTGTATGACTCTTGAAGAATAAACGATCGTTTTTATAGGTCTTTCCCATTTCCAAGACTCCCGTGAAAGTGAAGTAATGGTATTTTCGCAAAATAATACTTTCTAAATCGTAAAAACTCTATTGTAGAATGAGAAGGAATGGTTTGAACTGGTAGAAGAGTGAAAAAGAAGAGGCAAAATAAACTCTAGGAAAGCGAGTTTCACGCGCAATTTGTGAAAACACGAGGGGTACCCTCGGTCCCAAGTTCGTCGATGCGAGCACCGAAAGGGCAAGGTATAAGGCGAGGGCGCGGAAGCTGTCGAATCGAATAAATCAGTGATGCCGCGGCTCTCTTTTCCAAGCTCACACGGACAGCTAACAGAAACAGAAGGTTGAGAGCAAAGTGTGCGGCCTTCTCTGCCCTTGCTGTCGAAAATCCACCTATGTCTTCTTCCTCCTGGCCCTTTTTCTCCCTTTAACCTCGGCGCGGTGGCTGGGCCAGCAGCACCCACTGAGAGAGCAAGATATTCCGGCTGAGTTGCGGCTCCTCCCGGCTATCGTGGGCCAGGATCAAATAGCCGCTCCACGAACGGTCTTGCAAGCCCGCCAGAAATATCGTCGTCGAGTCGCACAAGAGTGTGTGTAGCCAGGGATGAAATCCGGTAGCCGCAACCACCTCCGCTTACCTTTGTGCTCAACTCTCTTCCTACATCCTGCCGGATTTCTTTCGGACACCGGCCACGATAATGTTCTCTGACATTTCTTTCGAAACACGCGATTTTTGGCACGCGCGAAAATTATGCGTTCGACGTCTACGTCGTTGGCGAACGACAGTAAGATGCTCGAAAAGTGGCTAGTTCAAGAGTCTGCAATAATGGCACCGAGGGTAGAAGAACTGGAGAAGGGTAGGCAAGCGTGATTCTTGAGAAGAGCACCTCGGAAAATAATTCGACAAAGTACAAAGAGCGTCGCGATAAGCTAAGGGTAAAAGCTCAAAGGGTGCACGCGCCTGTACGGAATGTAGGGAGTATAGAAGATAAAACATGAGAGAGATAAGTCTCCCGTTGACGTATAGTAATTTCGAGGCTGTCACGGGCACCTCGTGTCTCGTCTGCCTAGTTGGTTCGTGGGACCGTCTCCTTTCTGAGATTTCGCTAACTGCGTTCAGAGACCCTCGTCGCCTCGACTTCTCTCTTCTCCCTTTCCTTGGAAAAGACTCTTTGACTGTAATACAATCATGCAGGATGCTTCCGGAAGAACGGTGATCTTTCAACATTTTCACCTTACTTAATTGTTACCAAGGCTTTACGTGTCACCGTGCAAAGAAAGAGGGTCAAAGAACGATGGATTTGACTGCCACACCTATCTACTGGAATCCTGTTATTCCACGAACCCAATATCTAAAATAGTCCCTTCGGAAAGTGTATAAAGAGCAATAAGTGTTTCTTCCGGTTGAATCACAGATCGGTAGAAGGTTTCTATTTTCAGATTGTATCGCTTCTCCACGAAGGAGCCCCGTTTCTCCTAAGGAAGACTTCGTGGCGGTCGCTTCCTGTACGATGGCACGTGGCAGTTTTCGTGTAATCTCGCGACGGTCGAATGTACGTGTTCGTCGCATCCCTACGTGCCCAATAGCTCGCGACAATCACTTACTCGATCGTCTTAATTAATGCGCCGCGCCACGTGGCCCTCCTTCGCTTGCGGCTCACGCGCTTCATCACCTTCCTCCCGATAATCCAAAATGAGGGGGAAATCAGGGGGAAATGCCGACCACGTGCCCGTACTCACTCGCCGCGACTACTCTCCACCGTGCATATTGACTAATCCCACTCACCATGTCGAGGCTCGAATCAATCGAGCCACCGAGAAGCTGAGACTCGATTTCTTGATTACCGAGGAAGAACCAGAAGCCCACGAAGAAGAAGAAGAAGAAGAAGAAGAAGAAGTGAGCATCGATCGCCTCCGCACGGTGTTCAACGACCTCGTCCCACTCGGCGGACTAATTAGAGCGTGCTAATACGAGAAGAAGAGGGAGGAGGCCCGAGAATAATTAGAGAAACGTAGCGCTGGATACGGTAACAAAACTCTCGGTGAAAGAAAGTTCGATCGCGGAACTCGGAAGTCCAGTCCTCGAGACTAGATTTGCCGGTGGCGATGGTAGTAGCTCGAGTCCGCTCAGCATCCAGGAATTGCCGTCTTCCTGGAGAAGCGTTGCGGGGTTGGTATGGGAGTGGCATGGGGGTTGCCGCAGGGTGGTACGCGCGTGAGGCTGTGCGTCAAAACCGGCGGAGTTTCTTGCCGTAACTAACTACTCGTGAATTTATCGAGGCACCCAGTCGAGTTTCTCGCGCTCGGGCCCTTCTGCGTCGCCGGCTCCAAGGTAACCGTACCAAACTTTCCGACAGTTTCAGCCCACCCCATTTTAGGGTGGTTGGCGGGTGGCTGCTGGAGGCTGGCGTGGTTGTCGGAGGCTGGGCCGCAAAGGACCAACTTCTAGTTTATGAATTTATAGCGCCGGAAAGCGGCAAAGGCGAGCGAGTGAGCGCCTGCTCGCTTGCTCGCTCGCGAAGCGCACGCTCCAGTTTATTCCGTCTCACCTCCAAGATTTTGCCCCATTGAAATTCCGCGGCGGTGAGCCCCCCCGCGGCGTACCGAGGTGGCTGCTCCGCGCTGCTCCTCGGGAGTTGGCACGGCTTGCCCCCAAGCACCGCCAGACACCCTCGCGAAAATCTCGCGAAAACCTCGCGAAACTCTCGCGGCCCATTAACGGCCACGCTACCTCCTAGGAATCGTATTCTTCCTATCGGGACACCTGGCTCAATAATATTTCCGTAAAGGCGACTTTCTTATTCTCGCGAACTCACCACCCCCTTGCGAACTTGAGACGTTGCCCTATAAGTATACCCTCCGGCCACGAACAGTCAATGCCTTTCTACTACGTCTGGGTCGCACCAGCCAAAGTACCACGTATCGCATTGGGAATATATCAATAATATATCTATCGAATATTTCTGCCTTACTGAATACACCAAAATTGATAATTCCAAGAAAGAAACACGCAGCAGAGGTTTGCGGTGTCTTAATTGGCAGAAGCGGTGAAAATCAAAGAACCAAACGTGATACCCGCAAACAGCGAAACACGAAACCATGCAGGTAAGCAGGACTCTGCCTTTTTCCCCGATAGTAGTTGCATCGCAAGCGTTCGACGTTGACAGCGTACCACGGGGCTTAAATGCAGCGCGGAAACCAATGTAACTGCATATGCAGTGTCGTATACCTGCATACACCTGTTCCGTTTCCTGCGAAAACACGGCGAGTTCCAGTTACACAATGGACAGCCTGAGGTATACACGTACACCTATGTGCACCCATAAATGCATCGGCTGGTGGCGCTTACGCAGGTGCGCGTCACTGAGACATCCTATCTATTCGTCTCACCGAGTTCTCACTACGCATCTACTCCTTCTTCCGTCGGTGTCATAACCATCGCATCTCGCTATCGATCCTCCTACATCTTACATCCGATTGTTCTTATTGAAACGTTAATTTGTAGGTTCTGCTAATTTGTCGGGAGAGTGGCGAGGAAGAAGTACGTTTAGCGTCAGGCACGCATGACGCGTTGGTGGTGTCGGGCTTTCAGAGATTCAGATTCGGTCACGGTGGCCGACGATGCCCCTCGGCACAGCGGCCTGGTCTCGCGACACCATGGCCCCGCGGCCCGGAGGCCTGGCGCGGGCACCCACCGTGTCTCCTGGCTGACACACGCGTGGATTTATGCACGCATGCCCTGGTGCCTCGGCTTTCCTACGCTATCCAGCCGCTTCTGGTCACTGATATCTCTCGCTTCCTCCTCCTTCGGTTTCCGCGATCCTCCGGGAATCCAGTCGATCCTGTGAGAACCCTCTATCTAACCGGGTGACCTATCGTCCGGTGGTTTCGTAACTGCCGATCGTTCCCATCTCTCGAATCTCAGGTGATTGATCTACGATACCGATAATCAGACTTCTCGAAACCGAAGAACATCGGCGACACTCGAGTGCGCACCAGAGTAAACTCGAATTCTCGAGGAAACGGTGATATGGAGAGCGTGCTGGTTAATTGGTCGAAAGAGGCAGATTGAGGTAATTGCTTACGTGCAAGGATTGCAGCTGCTGGTTGCCGCGGGAGTGTCGAGAAGTAGAAACAGACGTCTCTCACCGACACGGCGAGCCAATATTTGGTCAATAATGTCAATAACCCCGCATATGACACGGGATCTCGGGAGGGAGTGTACGGCATCCGCAAGTACGCGTGCACGCACCCGTGTGTTCCGGCGCACAAATACACACACGTACATACACCAGTACGGCAGCATGCCCGCCAGGTTTTGTTGGGCGAACATGTGCGTCGTGACTGGGCAGTTAACACTTCACCGGCCGCTGGAGCGTCCTGAGTCATCGTCGAGTCGTGGAATTGATCCTTCTACGGCAAACGACGATGAGCGACCTCGTCGAAATATTCCATCGTTATTGAAAAATACCTGCCCTTTTGCCTCGTCATCTAATTTCACCAGAAATTCTATCGAGTGTCGCTTGAGCCGATTAACACCGTCTCCTATTAAGATAACGATCTCCGCGAGCATCCTTAACATCAATTAATTCGAGAGAAGCAGAGAACAGCGGAGGGTCGCCAAGTTAGAGACTATACCTTGTCGGATTGCGAGCGAGTAATCGACGAGGAGCGGAGGCAAGAGCCTTGCCAGGTGAAACTCGAAACCCTTTGCAATGTCTCTGATGTCGCTACCTCGCTTTCCTAAGAGGCTGACACTTTAGGTGGACGTCTCGTCGCCGTTGTCACCGTCTGCGTTCTCCTCTTCATCGTAGTATTGCGCGAAACGTAATTTCTTCGAAAGACCAAGAACCAAGAATATGCAGCCTCGAACACCTCGCGAAAATTATGGACAAAGAAGAAAGGGACGAATAAAAAATTCGTCGAGACACGTCAGGAGGAAGAAATTTCACGAACGAGGATCGTTACTTCGTAGTAGATCAGATCTGCAGGAGAAACTAAACCGCGACTATAATCCAAAAATTCATCTGCCCTAGGCTGGAAATCTTAGACGTTAGGTAATGGACGAACCATTAGCTTCCATATCGGCCGACCTTATGATATCGAGTTGCAAGAACATTATGTGACTCGTCGCATTCCATTTAATGTCAGTACTACTCTGCTATGACAAGTGGAAGACACTCAACATAAACTTACCCCAGGGGAAGAAGATACTTCGAATCCTTTTCGTTTGCCGGTCTCTTTTCCTCGAGAGAAACGGAGAGAAAGGGACCGACTGTCGAGAGGCCACGGACAGAGAAAAATCAGAGACCCGATCCGATCGGCATTCATTTTATCCACGGTACTTTAGAACTTCGCAATCGTCAATGACTTCGAGAACTGAAGGGAAATCCTATGGGTCTGTTTGAATCGTCTACTTATCACAATATTTTTAATTAAATCAACATATCCGTATTTGTATCTATGAGATAAGAATATACTAGTGCTCTATCGTTCTATATTACAACGTCTCCCAGAATTTCCTCGAGCATCGAGTCGCGGTAATTCGTTCGAGTTGTATCCCTCGCGGGGCTCGAGCCCCGGTTAAACACATTCAAGGTGGCACGGAATATGTGGGAGTTTGCGTACGAAGCAGAGGTAGGCCGCGAAATAAGATCGTTTTGTCGCGTAAACGGGAGCAGCAGATGCGCCTCCGGTAATTAATTAGAGACGACGGTGACACTTGTTACCCGGTGATTTCACCCGGAGTGTACGTCGGTACCCATGCCCGTGCCAGGCACGCTTGTTTCTCGATTTCCTCCTACCAGAGGAGGAAGCACCGCAGTCGAGGGGACTCAAGGACTGCTCTCGATCTCGCTCCCAAGTCGTTTAGAGCCGAGGAAAAAAAAGTGTGTTTTTAGTGGCGCGTTCTGGATGAACTCCACCGCGTAATTGCGCTGGAAATCCTCCTGTCGTCGAAAATTTCTTTCCCCGGCAAAGAAGGGCGGCTCGAAGAGAATTTTTCACGCGCGGTTTAGCGACCGCGCGAGCATTCGCAAACAACATGAGGGGAAACCGCGGATGAATACTAATGGAGAAAAAGTAGCGGGAAAACGAAGGCGGTCAACGGGATTCTTTTCAAGCAAAATCGCGTAAAATCAATCGGTGGCTCATTGTCGTCCAAGCTACATAGGATTTGTAAACGTGCCAGTCAAGTGGAATTCGGAGGACTGATCGCAAAACTTGTAGCATAACGGAAATTTGTAAAGGGGGAGAAAGCGAGTAAGGAAAAGAGCGACTAAAAGTATTCTTCGGCATCCTACGAGCGTTCAGGGTGCCCTATGAATAATTAAAGAAATATTCGCCCGTTCTCCACGCTCGACCCTTCCCCATGCAAATCCGAGGCCGGTTTCTGCTTTTCGAGGATCCTCGAGACCTACTCGAAGCAACTCCACCCACGCCCCGCGTACGATACGAAATAAATCCACGTCCTACGCGCGCTCGAAAACAAAGTGTTTCCAGGATATCGCTTATCTGCCGAGAAGTCGGTCAAGTTCCGTTATCCACAGTCAATACCGTAGCGTTGACAGGAGCGAAGGCTAAACCTCAATTACTCTGACAAGCTGAACATAAAATCAAAACTACTAGTCCCGAGGATTTAATAAGTTACTCGAGGAAGCCAAGAAATACCAACAGAATCGAGTAACCTATGATTATAGTCTAGCACAGTGTTTTACGAGACAGGGGAGTAAGAGTGTTCATTGATCCAATGATCCACATTCGAGTAAAAAGCGAAGGAGGAGCACGATTCCATTGGATAAAGTATCGCGAGGATAATTTAGGATGGCCGTGAATAATTAAGGGAGCGGGTGGGCTGCGCCCGGCTTACCAGCCGTTTAACCGTTCCCCATGTAAATCCGGGAGCGACTACTGCATTTGGAGGATGCTCGAAAGCTACTCGAGCAGTGCCCCACCCACGTGCAACCGGCATGCCGAGCTGCGCCGGACGCGAACGCCAGGGAACTTACGATTCGCGGCTCCATATGCAAACACGCGCCGAGCCAATAGCCACCAGCTAGAGAAACTGCTCGAGAACCCTCGAGGCCCTGTAACCCACCATCTATTCGTGTACCATGCACCGAGCTTAATTAGGGGTATGCCACGAGTGGCCACTGCCACGTGCACCTTCTCCAACGAACGCCTCCAAGAACCAAACGCACTCGCCCTTCGAGTTTCCTGATCACTGTTTGTCCTCTCTGCACTCCTCCAGTAGCCCTCCTCGTCCTTCTCCTCACCCAGGATGCTTCCTGATGGATACGTACATACACGGAGGTTCAGCGCGTATTTGATCTAGTACTAGTGGCTCCTTCGACGAGTGCTTGCTCTATTTACCCGAGCGAGTGGGACGCTCTCGTGGGTGCGTGCGTATATCCACGGGAGATCGATGTAAAACAGCGACCATGAGTGCCGGTGAATATGCTCTTTCAGACCTCCCTTTTTCGGTGAAACTCCTCAATGCCAGTTTTGTTCGGCACCCATGCACCGGGAAAAACAGTACGATGATACCTGGGATACAGATTGGTCGGAGCGTTTGTTGAATAATTAATGAATCGAACGAAACGTCGAAACACGCGCACGATCTTGATTGGCTTTTGGTCGAGGGCACCCTTTGGATGCAGCAACGGTTCGGTCCATTCGTTCGCGACACTCGACAAATTATCCGAGAAGACTATTAAAAAATCCCCCAAAAATGGTCTGAATCACGGACACAAGAATCGAACGAGTCTGGCTGCGGCTTCCCCCAAATCCGAGCGAAATGGAATGGAGAGCCGGTGGAAAAAGCACCATCGCTCAAATAGATCGTCACGTAAAAAAGAACACCGTCGATAAACCATCGGACTAGGCCAACAGCCGGGGAGGAAGAAATTACCATGAACGCTCTTTCGAAGCGGACAAAGCGATAGGGGCCAGAGGTAGAGTAACGTTCGATTGGCAACCAGCGCGCGCGCGCGCGATCGAAAGAGATCGAAAGAGATCGAAAGAGATCGAAACAAATGAGCAGAATGATCAGATGCAACGATCACGAGGATTTACATGTGTGTACAAAGCCGGGACCGTATTCGAATTTCGAAAGAGCCGAATCGACGGATTGCCCAGTTAAAAGAGGAGAGCCTCATCAGCCGAATCGTTAGTGCGACCAGCCGAGAAAATTAAGTTCGAACGCGACAGAGAGTGCGGCGAGTAAATCGGGAAATAAAAAGCGGGTCCCTGTCATGAAAGAGAGGGCGTGCGCGCTCAAATAGGTCGCTCGCCAAAAAGGAATTTATTAGCGGCATTGCAGTACATTCGCAATAAACCGTATGTCATGGTAGGTTACGGTGTGAGGTTGGTTATGGCAATGGTGGCAACTACCAGCCAGAGAGAGAGAGAGAGTGAGGGAGCACCTTTCTCCTTCTAACCCTCGATCTCTCTCCCCGACTCGCTTAGTCTGGTCTGCTCGGCTGGTTGGTTGGTTTGTTGGTTGGTTGGATGCTGGACGGTCGCTCGCGAGCAACAGCCACCGTTCCTGTGGTCCCCCGTACCCGGTGTGCTGCCGCGGACCGGGATGATTTACTGCCGGCGCTGCCCCACCCTGGAATGCCGTCGTTTGCGCGAGATTTTCAAAAATAATATCGGCCCACCCGAGTTCCGAGCCCTCACTCGCACCAAGAGCCCCGGGAATTATGGCGGAATGTTTCCTAGCATCCGGCCGCAACAGTCCTCCCCGCGCACTGGTGAATTTCTCTCCCGAATTTACGGTCAAATCCTCCGGAGTGTCTACGACTAATGAGACATTCCAGGATACAGAGGGAAACGCAAAAAAGAAGCTATTTCGTCGCGTCCAGACTGAGACAAGATTTGGGGATTTCTAGCGTGTAGGATCGGAGGTTTGGCGAGAGTGCGTTGACGTCTGGATCATTGGAGATATTCCAGTTCATTGAATTTTCCGCACGATTCCGTGCTTCCTCGACGTGGATCCACGGATGGAGATGGCCCATGCATCCTGGCACCGTTTATTAAGAGCGATCGGCCGGCACACGGGGCGCACACAATAAATAGGTGTTAAAGGAAGGAGGAGAGGCAGGGTCTCCGCTGCGCCGCGCCGTGCCGTGCCGCACCGTGCTGTTCGAGGTCCGCTACTCCTTCGGTCTTATTGCTCCTCACCTGTCGTTGGCCACGCGCGAGTAAATTCAGGCTCACGCGCCAGAACCAAGAACGTTTTTCTTCGACCTGAGCCTGAAGAGAGACGGAAGGTGAGAGAAGAGCGAGGGAAAAAGAGAAGGAGAAAGAGAAGGAGAAAGATGAGAGCATCGGGCAGTATCGCTATCGGGATCTGCGATCGCGATATCTGCGATCGTTCGGCCCGATCTGCCTCGACAAACGACCCGAGATTCTTTTCGTTTTCGAGAGCAACTTATTCCCGGGCAATTTAGTAATTGGCAAGAGGTGCGCTCTCGGCACGGCACTCTCTTCCGCGAGCACTGTCCTTTCTCTTCTTTTCAGGATCCCTAAGCGCGTCGGCTTTTTTCTTTTTCGCCCGTCGCTGAAAGAAGATCCCGTACGTGTCAGTTCGCGCACAGCCCATTCACCGGTCTCTCCTCCTCATTGATTTCTTCGCGGCAAGTCGAATCGCGAGCCATCGTATTTCACTGTCGAAATGGGAGTGGTGCCGAGAGAGGGAACGATGCGAGGCTCGTAAGTGAGGATTAAAAATATTTCGTGTCAGGAGCAATTATGTGTCCGGGCCTTTGGGGTTAACGCGTGAAAAATGTGGATATGCAGCTCTGCCGAGGAACGAGCGCCTACTCTGTCGAGGACACCAGGTAGAAATATATAGAGGTCCTGTTCACAACGGGAGGCTTCTGCTTGCGTTCGGACTTGTCATATTAGGATAACCAGGACTTGGAGATTCCTTCCACCTCCTTGTCTTCTCCTCTTCGTCTCTCCCTCACTCTCCCTTCCCTCAATACAGGTGTATAGGATGCAAAGAGCTTTCTAAAACCCACTCGAGTCCATTCACGAGTTGCATAATTTTCGTAGTCCTCGCAGCGGTCCGTTCTTTTCTCCGCAGAGTGCGGAGAGAGAAGAGGCACTTTCGACTCGCGAAAGAAAAACTGCCGACGTTCCGTGAACCACGGTGACGACAGGAATGCGTGTACAGTCGAGTATTAGTCGTAGCTACATTACAGTCAAGAGTATTTTCATCTCGACCGATTAAAACCAATATCGGGCGACGTCTGGTCCCCGGGGCTCCAGTGACAAAGGAGCGCGGGTTAATCGCGGTAAGCTGACCAGTAAATTATCAGGCTGAGGTCGTCCGCTAGAACCGGTAACCGGTAAATCGGCGTCCAACGGAGGACGACGTCACCGAATCTTTAATGGGCACTCGCATTTTTCAACTTCCCACGTTCCGGAGCCGGACCGGACCTAGGCCTATCCTAAGCCGCGTGCGCCCGTAAATTAGATTTCTTCGAGGATGATTTGTGGTTGGGCTCGCTCCACTCCGCGCTAAACTGGCTTCGAGCATCGATTTAGAAAACGACGGTTTCGACCCTGTCGCTTAGTGGAAACAGTGGCTTCGCACAAAATTTCCATAGATAATCACCAGACGAGAAGGAAAAGAGAGCAAAACGAAGATGTTGAGGAAATTGGAATTAATCTTTACGATTATAAAATTCGCTAATCCGGAATGGTAGCTGTCGATATCGTAGAAAATAGACCGTCTGCAAAAATTCAAGGGGTCTGCCAAACTAATCTTCGTATCTCGATAAAGAGAGTATCGCCTCGTCGCGCACAGAAGCCGAGCTAATATCAGACGGCGGTAATTTCACGAATGGTAGCACGTATACCGATAGATAGAGAGCGTAAATATCAGAGTCCGGGGCGCGAATACTGTTCCGAACACGTAGTGGATCGCGTCGATGGTGTCTGTTCGCTGCCAAAGAGGCGAAAAGGTTTATTAGTCGCGGAGAAGGCTAATATCGGGATGTACAGCCGCCGGCGATAACTTTGACTGTCTTTGATGTCGCGCTCTTCTTTGTGCACTCCCGGACAATGAGATAGTTGGAAAGTCGCCTTTACACCAGCTTGGCTCAGACGCGGCTTCCACTCTTTCCTCTCCCCATTCTTGCTTCCTTCCTTGCATCCTTCCTTCCTTCCTTCCTTCCTTCCTTCCTTCCTTCAGTATTTCCTTCCTCTCCACTTTTTTCACTTCTTGAGCACGCTTTCTTTTCGCCGCCACTTTTCCGCGGCGATGTGCGAAACCAACCACCCTCTCTTTGCTTCAAGGAAAAGCTAATAACGCAACTGTGGATCCTCATTCTCGATTCTAACAAGATCCCCGTGGGTAGTGAGCGTGTGATTGTCAACTGGAAGAAATGCAAGCCAGCCAGGCTTGTGAGGTTGTTGCATCACGCCTTATTAAAGAAGGCTCACACTGGAGGAGCAACGAAGAGGGGGGTGTTTGTATAAGCGCATAGAAAGCTTGCTCCACTGGTAGTACGTGTCTAAAGCTGGAACCATCCCCAAAGAATAGCATACGTAGGTTGAAACGGTGGAATATTCATAAATTCGTTTATGAGAGACGTTTCTCTGGGGAGGTCTCTCTAGTAATTGTGGTAGACAGAGATCTGGTTGAAACCCGGCCGGACCGACAAATCGTCCCGGCTGGCTCCAGCGGCACGTTTCCGAATAGCTGGCATTCCGTGGATTCGGAGATCGATAGTATCTCGGCGGGACTTTTGTCCCGGGGCGCGTGCCACTCTTTCGTAACTGAATTCGCGTGTATCAGCTAGCCAGCTAACCAGCTATCGGCTCCAGAATGTTTTGTTTAACAATTCTATCGCGATTAAAATTCGCTCACAATGCCTGGGAAAAGCATCTCGAAAGAGGAATACAATTGCAAAACTCGGAGAAGCAATACCATTAACGAGAGAAACGAGCAAGTGAAATGTAGACGCGGTCTGACCGTCTTATTCTACTTATTCCTTGAACCGCGTTTAATCAATGTCTAGGAAAAAAATTCCCACTGTTTCACCACTTTCGAAGTTAACACACGAGTGGAGTGTAGCTGGAAGCAGTATAGAAACGTTGGGAAAAGTTTGCTCTAGAGTCCAGTCAGAGGCCAAGAGTCAGGTGGATTGACTTGAATTTGCGACAAGCTGTCTGGAGGTCAGGCAGCTCGTTAGATCGGAGGCTCGTGAATTCCTCGAACAATCCGTCCCCTCGTTGACGCAGAAGGTAGAATAAAGCTCGTCGATATTGCGACGATTCGGCGAAACGAAAGCCATTTTTCTTCCATCCCTAGCTCAGCAGCCGCGAATCCGGATTGGACTCGGGGAATAAGTGCGCATGCGTTAGCATGCATTCGCGTTTACGTACAACGGGGCTATATGTATATATCCATCTATAACCATCTCATTCTCGGCACATCTCCTTCTTTCTCTCGCGCTCTCCTAATGCAAGAATGCAAGTGCGCAGACGCTCCCCATGCTGGAAGCGCATCCCAAAGGCCACTGTGGCAAGCGATCAGCAACGATAACGCGATATCCGCGCGACGCGCATCCCAGGAAGGCCACCAATCGCGGACCGCATGTGATCTTTCTATGGCATTAATTACCCTCCTCCTCCTCCTCCTCCTCCTCCCACTCTCATTTGCCATTAATGAATTTCCACGAATTCGCCAGCATAGAAGCCGCGATGCCAGACAGACTATAGTCCCTGCCAATCGAGGCATTGTGCTTGCACCGCGCGGAGCCACCGGCGGAAACGCAAATTTATATAATTATTTTGTAGATCCTAATTTATCGAGGACGAAGGAAGATTAATTAAATGCGTTGGCGGTGACGTTGTCTTCGCGGGATTCGGTGGAAAAGGAGCACCGAGAAGGGAAGCAAACATCCTCCAGAGCTAATGCACCCTCGAGTGAGTGCATAAACACGATAGAAGAAACGAGGGAGTGAGAGAGAGAGAGAGAGAGCAAGAGCGTCGGGTAAGGAAAAAGAAGTGCAAAAAGGGGGAAGGTGCGAATCACGCTTCCGCGAATCCTTTCTCTGGTGCACTGAGGGTGCACTTAATTGCGAGTTTAAGTAATTAGTACACGAACCGAGAGTTCGCCGCTCGTCCTTGCTCGCGCGCGAGAAGAACGGCTCGGCTCCGCGAGCACCAGTGAGCCCTTTTTTCCTCACTTTCTAGAGGATTCTTCATCTACCTCTCTCCTCGCGACTCGAAGGGGACCGGCAACAGGGTTGTTTCTTTAACGCGTCTCAGCGAATAATTACTACGACGGGATTTTGTAATTATAAATGCTATTTCGGACGTCCTTGCTACTTTTCAGGGTAGAAGGACCATCGTGAGGTGGCGCTCGAGAGTCGCGCAACGAGTGCCCGTTAAGGTCGAGTATTGGGACGTGTAATGAGCAAGCGAATCAGCGAGCCGTAACTCTTCTATATCTACGGAGCCGAATATCGCGATGGGAAAATCGTCCTTTAGAAAACAGGAGACTCGTTTTGCTTTACCGTAGTCCACGTAGACAAATACGCCGCTTGATCCCACCTTGCGCGCTAAAACCGTGAGCCGCCAAAAATAGAAGGACAGTGTGGTTCGCACCGTAGGCGACCCAGAGGGAAGGATGCGCGCACAAAGGACAAGTTTGACTGAAAACGCACTGTCTGCGCGCCCGTTGAATTCCGGGATGTCCAGTGGAAGGGGGCAAAAGCCGTAAGGCACAGGTAACTCTCAAACGGCTGGGCGTAATCTCGTGTCGAGAAAAAGAGAGAGTGAAAAAAGTACAAACTCGTGCGTGGCCGTCCCTTTGAATTCACGCTCGCCCCGCGATTCCGCATCGAAAACTGACAAAAGAGCGCGGCCGTGAAGTAGCATTCGCGAGTGCAGCAGCGTGTCGCGCGGCAATAGTAGCTGCGCCGCTATAATTCCGCTGGCAACGCACGCCTGCGCCCCTCGAGCTGTTCTGCCTCTTAATTAGGCTCATTACCATAAAATAATTACAAAAAATTGCAGTGGCCTTCCGGCGCGCGCGCCGTCACCACCAACCGCCGCAGCCGTGTCGATGCTGCGCGGTGGAGCAGCAGCAGCAGCAGCAGCAGCAGCATCGACACGACCAGACCGTCCCGACGCCGACGCGACTCGAAAACCGCGTGCGGCTTTTGCCACTTGGCTCCTTCTCGCACTACTCTACTCTTTCTCTCGCTCGTGCCTCTACTTATTACAGGTGCGCGGTATACCACTCTCTCGAGCCGAGATAATGCGTACTTCTTGCATTAGCGCCCCAGAGAGAAACGGAAAGCGCCACGCGCGCGGAGAACGAGGCATAGGAAGAGGAGAAGGAGGAGGACCGCCGCCAACGGCAGTCTTCGTGCCCACGTGCTACTCTAATGAGTAATTAGCAATTAGCAGCGACACACTGTGCATCCAACGGGAGCAGCCACGCATTTATTGCGTAATTAGGTGAGCCGAGGCGAGACCGGGCATTCGAGTTTATCGAATTTTGAGGAGGCACGACCCGCCAACTCTACCGCTGCCCCCGAAAGACTGCCGGTCGCGATTGTTCGTGGCTTGTATGCGCGAGCTTTTTTTCGGAAGAGTTTCAATCCCTGAAGGGTGAGCACTCCGGCCACAGTGTGCTATTAAATGCAACCACTGCGAATGCAGCGCGGCAATATCTCATCTAACAAGTAATAAAATACCTCCGGTAATGAGCTACCCCCGAGATTGCTCTCGCGATGGAGAGACTTCCATGCGGTAAACAAGAGTGCCATTCGCGTTGTAATTAGGCAAATGCGCTTTCTTCCGGGGCGAGGGTCTAATTATTTCAATCGCTTTTCCAAGACCGCGAAAAAAGCTTCGAGGAGGATATTCAGTGTCAGAGGGGGTTGGAAGGGTTACGATACGAACCAATGTTACCAACGTTAGAGCGCTTGGAATAATACTCGTGATCTGATGTCTCAATTCTACGAGGCGAGGAACACCTACCATATGCACCATCTGTTTCAACGCTGCGTTATCGCTGGTAAATGTTAACACTTGTCCAAGATAACGAGTAACAGACTGACTAGGCGTAAGAAGTAGCTCTGACCATTCTGAGAATGGCCTTGTCCGAGTTTGTCCAATATCTCTAGAATCGAGAGATCCTACGAATTTTCCGCTCTGTGGCAAAACTAGGGACCATTAAGCGAGAGGGTAATACCGAGGACATTCCACCGGCAAGATCTTCGAGACATCCTCTCTCGATCATAGGTCGGATCGCTGGAATCCTGCGTGAGATCCTTTCGAAATCCTACGCGCGTCCCCGAATTCTATGGGCGTCCATTATGTGTCGCAGAGGAGGAGACGACGAAGGAAGAGAAAAGAAAAAGTATAATTTGTCACTGGCGGCCGTCACCAGTGATACATCACGTGCGGAATGGAGGTGACTGTAATTAATCAACGGTGCAGCGATAAATAATTAAGATTCGAGCGGGCCTGGTCGCCTCATTAATTACTGCTACGCACCGGTACCACGCGCGACTTTCTACTAAGTATTGCGTTTATACTCCTGCCACTCTGTTCTTTTTCTTCTTCTCGTATCTCGTGGTTCACGTACTGCTTGCCCACTCTTTCTCGGTTTCTTTATCCATCTCGACTGTGAGAGGTTTGCATTCAAACAGGCCGCGCGCGGTGAACGCTTAATAACGCTCGCCAGTACGAACCCACTAGTGTCAAATGGGCCGAGGATTCGATGGAACGAAGCGTATTCCGTTATCGTAAGCGTATGCTTGCTTCACGAGCCAGGAATTAATTACGTTATCGTTTAGTCGGCTGCCTAATGTTTTCCTTACGCGATTCTTATCGATCATTGAATTTTAATTACCTGCAGTGTCGCGGGAATTCGCTTATTCTTTCCTCCAATCTCGATGATGCTCATCTGCTTGCAAGTGCACTTTTTGAGCATAACACAATGTCAATGACCAACTCGATCCTACGTGTACTTAAGGAAAATACATACGTTACATTTAATAACAGATCCAATGGAAAGATTCCAAGTACCGAAAGATTGTCTCGGATGCTAATCGCCAGTTGTACTATTGTTTACTTTCAAAGCGTAAATTTCTCGAGGCGATCGCCGCGGGAATTACGTATATAACGAGTATACATAAGTATACGTTCGCTTATCATCGTCGGTCCCGAGCGAGCCGCCTCGTCAAAGAAAAACATTTTCATGTTTCTGCGCCGCGTAGACGACAATGCGCCAATAATTAGCGTCATCGGGTTCTGGCAAAAATTGCTCGGCGTTCTTGCATCTGGCTGGCGAGACTCATCACTGTTGGGGGGTACACCACTGTCACCCAGACCTCACACCTCATCCTACATTTTTAACTATCCCCCTAAACACGTTCCAAGTCTCTTACTCGTTCTCGAGTGCTTGTCGTTAACTGGATTCGCGGAGAATGCGAGACACACTCGTACATACGCGTTACGAGGATAAATTCCTCTAAACCGGCTGTCGTATTAGCTGTCGAGATTGACCGACTTTGCGGCAATTAGTCGGGGAACCTATTAGGGGAGGGTCCCGAAAAACTCGAACGATATCCTGCGAGCTTGGTATCGCGATCGGAGCAGAGAAAGAGCGAGAAGGAAAGAAAGAAAAAAGAGAGAGCACATTCCCGGACACGCTCGCGTTGGCACGCAGGCCTAAGCTAACGGCGAGCGGGCGGACCTGGCACGGTGCGGTGCGGTGTGCCGCGGCGTCGAGCTGATGAGAATATAATTGCAAAGTCATTCATCAGGCATCGCCCGGCAGGTTATGCGTGAATTACGTTACGGCAGATCGCGCGAGTTCTCCAGGATAGCTACAGGTATTCTTCTCTCAGCTATGAAACTGCATACGAAACCTCTCCAGGGTCATCATCACTCGCAATCCGCGAATCTCCAGACTCAACGGCAAACATTCGAACGAGCTAACCCAGGTCGATACGTCTCCATCGTGTGACATAGCTATCCTTACGTAAGTTCTCCACTGTTGGCGAACTTGGCCCGAAGAGTTAATTGGCGCTCGCGTGCGCGCGCCAGACTCCCAATCTAGATAAAATTCTGCGAGAACGAGAAGCACCTTTAGCGAACCCATGCGCGCTCGCGTACATGTCAGAGCGAGCGATAAGTCGAGAAGCCGGCGAGGAGAGCTCGCGAGAGAAGAAGCGTTCGTAGAATGGAAAATTGCATAAGAGAGTCCCTCGAGCGGGACTCGCGATAAATATGCAAGAGCCGCGATGCGCCGCGGTAGAATACTCGCCAATGCGCCGCCTCCGGAAATTTTTCCTCCGGAGCAACGCGATTGTCTCGCAGCGGCGAGGGGAATTGCGTCAGGACCTTCGTGTCGCGAATTTCGAATACTGCTTGGACAAAGGTTTAAGTAAGTAAGTACTCGGAGAACCGCGATGGACGACTCGAGTCTCCAGTCGGTGGTTCTCCTCTTGTGGTTGGTAGAGGGAACGAACAATTGGTTGTTGCCAGTACGTTTCGCGACTACGCGAAACTTATCGATGCTCCCTGCGCAAACAAAATTTGGCCTTGGCGAGTAAAACGCGCTATTACCACGCGTTTGTTTATGGCGAGCGCGAACTACCTGCGTCACCGGACTAAATTTAAATTGCACGACTATTTGTTCGGGCAGATGGGTTACTGCATGCCACGGTGGACCAAACAATTTTTCTCTATGAGTTCGCGATGAGCACATGGCACAGCTTACATCATCTCGAAATCAATTGTAATTGGATGCTGATAGTGATAACGAACGATTTCTAAGACCAGGTGTTCTCTTCTTTGAAATGGCTTTTCATAGTGCTTTGATAAGGGAAAAGTAACACTGGTGGGAGAGAGACTGATACATGTATTCCGCTATTGAAAAGCAGTTGACTTACGTAATTGTAATTGAAAGTCACGTATGAGATGGGGTTTTTTATCGGAATAATATCCGCCTGGCATCCCTTAGTCAGTTTTCATTTGGTAAGCTTTATCTCGAGAGATTCGCGAATTTCATTTCTTTTATGCGATATTTATCACTAGCGCAAAGTTTTAATTGAATGGGCGACGCTCTACGAATAATCGTGTCGAACACCTGACTCTTGAGAGCCCAAGTCACAAGTTCATAAATCTGTACGCAATCGTGGTGCGTGCCCCTCGATTTCGTGGGCGCGTGTCGGGTACTACCGCTTGCCTCGAATTTCTAATGGATCCCGTGATGTGTCATCTCTACCTTCGAATTAACCACGACACGTCTCGCAACCGATCTAAACTCGGGCCTCATCCAAACTGTTCGAAGAAGAAATTTAGGGCGAAACGAGCGATAATTATCTTAACGATCGAACCAATAAGTTATTCCGGGCAATTGCAATATTTGTCACAGGTGTGCGAAAGTTTGGACTCGTGCGGACAATATTTTCGCAAGTTGCATTCCATGAGCTTAGCCCACCTTGAAAAACTTTTTAAGCAAGCTGATATCTTGCACGAGCGATCGGCCTGTTTGTTTCTCTACAAGGTTTCGATCGCGACAAATTTGCTCGAGTGCCGTACATCCTCGTTCTACAATACACCTACGCCCCACAGTATCTCCGGGGTTTCACCTTCAACCGGGGCCTTCTCGGTGCTCTTTTTGTCGCGGTTCCCTTGAAAAAAAGCCCGCGAGCGATCTCGAGATCGCGTGCGAAAACAAGCCCAGCGATTTTTAATCGCGACATGCCGACCGCGCGATGACAAATCGTCGCGACTCGCGAAATTAGCGCTCGCTCGAGCGCGAATTTCTAATCGTCACGACGATTACGCTCTGCCCGCAGAATCGCCGCGTGATTAATTTCCGCGCGGTGATTAACGTGGGAGGATCATTTTGGGGGGAAGGGCGACATGACGCCTGTCACTCGCGGATATCCAGGGACTTCTGGCCAGTAATTAAAGAATCTAATTGTAGATCGATATCGTCATATAGCCTCGTCCACGCTCCACTTTACTATCTATCTCTTTCTCCCCATATGACTCAAGTTCTCCATCACGAATTTTCGAGCAATCCCCCCCGATCATTACGATGATTAGACGCTCGTAATTAAGACACGCTGGGTAGTCATTAAATTACGGTGCCTGGCTCGCGCGCTCGGGGAATTAGTGACCGACGACGTTAGTGCCACTTTCATAGCCCATCTGATTAATGATTCGAGTCTCTCGAAAATATTTTCATCAGTGCGCGAGGCTCGCGATGATCAAGCCAATAATCCGAAAATCGTTCGATTAGCCTCGATCATGCCAATTTCACTCTCCTGACCTGACGCGACCGTCGAGGAAGCATAGGACCACGGGGTGCCGCGAATAATTAAGTCACTCCGTCGAGCCGGGTCATTAAATCGCTTACGAAGTCGTCCTGCGGCGAAATTAGCCACGACGGGCACCGAAAACCTAATCTGCCTGGCGCGATCTCCCGACAGAGACGATAGGAGTCATGGATAAGGAGACGCGTGACGGTATTATAACGGGCCCGAACTACCAGCCCGATAAGGGCATGCACACACAGGAGGAAGGACCCGCCGCTGGACTCTCTCCACCTTTGGTGGACCTTCCTTGCCACCGAAATTAAGACAAATCGCGTCGGCCGATTGCGATCGCGTTAAATTAGCCCGGACGGATTGCCCGAGCGGAGCAGCGTACGCGGCAAGCCGTTCGCGATCCCTGACCACCGAAGGGCGCACATGCGAAGTGTGCATTAGGCAACGAGGGGGTTGCTCGCCAGCTTTCGAATGCGCCACTGTGCCGCTGTTTTCCTTTCGGGACACGATAGGAGGACCGACGGGGGTGTCCTGCTCGGGTTATCGTCCGGGACACGGCGCGGCGTTGGTTTATCGCCGGCTGCCACCGGTCGCGGCCCCCGCCTGAAAAATCACCGGCCGGAAAATAATTGTTAAGTGCTTTATTAGCGCAATAACGCACGTCTGCTCAGGGCTCCGTCGAAATCGGAACTAAAGGGGAGATAGCGCCGGCCTCGGACTCGCTTCGTCCTCCAGATTTATGTTGCTCACTCTATTCTACTCTATCCTCTGCATTTATTTTTTCTCTTTTTCCTTTCGGATTAGTAAGCACTTTGCGACGTCACAGAGAAATTACCCAATCATACGGAGACCTTTGCCGACTATTAATTATCGGCGAGGGCCTCGACAACGCGATTCAAGTTATTTACACTAGCGGAAGACTGTCAGTGAGAGAGATATGTATCCGCGGCTCGATGCAAATAGGCGGCTCGCGAAGAAAGGTGTAATGGGCCACTGTGCGAGAGACCAACCGCTAACTGCTCGACTACTGAACCATCGTGCATTGTTCGTATCGCTAAACTATAATTTCGACACCCACGTGGCTAATTTGTTAACTCCTCCACCCTTTGCAAAGATCGCTATAAGTTATCCTCGCGCACCATCGTGAACAGAGATTCCCACGCAGAGCTGTCGCACAACAAAGCAACACTGAGAATAATCCATCAGCATTTTCTCCTGAACATTAATTCCAGGTGACAGGCATCGAGCTCCATCGCGAGATCCATCTTATGTTAGTCTTTTTCCCTGGAAGCCCGTTACTGAATTAGCCAAAAATGAGACTCGATAAGGAATCGAGTCATCGGGAAACCTCCTATCCAAACATTGCTTGACTCTCCAAAAATATAATTCAAGAAGGCTCTGAGAGTATTCTTCGGGAGAAAAGAGCTATTTAACCAACATCTAGTTTGTCGCATTAAGAACGCATTAGCGTCAAGTCCACAGAGCTTTAACCGATTGGCGTGATGGTGGGTAAGGGCCGAGTCCAGAGCTACCACCAAACACCTCGAGCTGTTGGTTCTCTCTGCTCATATCGTTGGTAATGACCGTGGTTCGCCGTCTAATTAAAGCGGTTCCTGGTTGCACGAGGATTGCACGGAATTGGAAGGGAGCGCTTATCAGGAAATGATTATTAAGTCTCGTGACTTTTGGGTGGAAAAAAAGTCCAGGGTAGGATCCGTAGGGTGTTCACGGCTTCCCCTAATGAAGCAACGAATCGCGAAGAGCCGCTCGCGCAGTCGAGCTCTCTGATTAGGAGGAATATCCTTAGGTAACCGGTGCTCGTGCGATGCGGGCCATGCATCGAAGACCCCGACGAACGAACGTGCTCGCGTACACGGTAATGAGCGCACCAGATTGACGTCTAATTAAAGCACCTTCCGATTTCCGCGTACCGCCCAGTGGAATGCTGTTCCCTGCTGACAGGGCACCTTGCGACCGAAAGAAATTATTATCGTCGATGAGTGAAGGGTGGCGGAGATTTCTTCGACAATCCTTAATTACTCACTCGCTTATACAATGCCTCGAGCATTTTGCCGAAGCAACCAACCAAGTCGGAGCGAGCTGTTTCATTATAGAAGCGCTGGCATGGAAATATTGTTTCGATTCCAAGTTAAAACAATTTCTCGCGAATGCATCAGGCACGCGCGGAGATCGCAAGGAGACGGATAAAAGGAGAGAGTGTGAGGCGAAGAGGAGAAACCCGTTGTTAGTTTGACTCCTGCGATACTGGTGGTTGGCAGTCGAACCGGTGATGCTATTAACGACATTAACGCTACCCCGAGCAAACACGGCCCTATATCATCCTGGGTCGGCGAAATAATAAACAATAAATTCCGGTGAAATACGGCGCCGAACAAGCGTAACCCATTTGTTTGCGATAAACTGACCCCGAACCTAGTCCGACCAGTCTGCAACGAGCCTCTCTCACGTCGTTTTACCCTTTCCTCAGGACTCTGCCCTCGGCTCGTCCCACCTTGTCTCTCGATTCTACCTACCCTCGTGTCTTGTTCAACGCGAAATATACTGCCGAGGGAGGAGTGCATTTTTATTTCTAAGCCTGTTACGTAAGAGAGTCTCGCATCTCGCAGGCAATTACGTCAATGCAACTCGGAAATAAGGATTCCCGCTTCAAGGCAGCGTTCTCAGCAGTTGAAAGAAGTTACTTTAGATGCGAATTATAAGATATTGTCTTTCTAGGAGGATACGTCTAATTAAAAACTAATAAGTGGCCATTATCCAGATTAAAAGCCACCTGAAAAGCCATCCGAAACGAGGTGCTAAAAGGAAAGTAGCAGTCGTTGCCCCAAGAAATAAGTATCGCTAAGCGGTGATTCTTGAAGGGAGAAAAAAAGGTGCGTTTGCCATCCTGCCAATTAACAAATTGGAAGATCCAAGCGGGTTCTCGATGACGGCCGTTCCTTGCCATAACTGTCGCGCTCGTGCCATAAACACAGTGAAACTCGCGAGTAGAACCAAAAGAAAGGGTCGCGGACCCCGATGCAAAAAGAAATCGTTAACGAGAGACCCGAATTCCCTTCGCTCTTTAATATCCTGATCGCACGAGCGCGCTTGAAAATTGCACCCTGCTAAGCTCATTTCGATCAGGTGTGAATTGCATCCGTATTATTGATCCAACGGCATTCCCAATTACTTAATTACCAAATGTATCATCCGCTAAGGGCCACTGGCGAATTTCTCCTTTTGGATTGCACGTGTGAAATTGCAGAGATAAATAAAGAGGAAGGATTTAATCTAAAATTAATCCAAAGGAAAACTCAAGGAAATCCGACAGTGCGATTATGATTCTTGTCGAATGCTCTCTGCCGATCCAGCGAGTCCTTTTGGCGTGGAGCAAGGGAGCTTCGGTTAGTGGCTGGTAAAGCTTACTTGAACGTTAATAACAAGGCCATTTCACACCGGATACTCGATCGCACGGTGGCAGTTTGCCAATAACCCCAGCCGACGTAGAACTCCATAAGGAGTGCGTTTTAGGTAATTGGCCGTGAATATTATCTTACTCGGAGCGAGAGGTAACGTAAATCGAAGAAACCGAGAAAGAGAGACTGCACTACTTTACGCATCGTCGAATCCCAAATTGACTTATTCGTAATAAATCTTCTCGATGAAACTGTACGTCCGTCTTGATGGTTAACAAATACTCTGCCTAACCGAATCACCAAGAAGGGGACAATCTATCTTTGTAGAAACGCAATACTCGCAGAAAAAAAGCTGGACAGACTTAGATTCATGTTGCACCGACAAACACAGGATTCTTCCAGCATTGTCTGACCAGCGAGCTCACTGGCTATTAATCGCGCAGGACTAGCAATTAATAAGCTCGATTGTGGGTTAGCAAGGGAGGTCCTATTCACTGGCAAGCTTTGTCAATGACCGTCCTGCCGCTAGAACGGCGTTCGGGTAAACGCATGAAACGACAAAATTCTTCGCTAATGTATGCGCAAACATCCTCTCTCGCCGAGTGAGAGAGCCACGAAATGGGTGAAAGAGAAAGATAGGGAGAGTCGAGACTGTCGTAAATCACGGATGAAATAGAGTCAGGTGCGGGGAGGGGCGATGGTGCGGGTGCGTTATGAGTTTAGACATCTCGAAGATGCATGCGCACGTGGGCTCCCTCTTGCAAAGGGAAAACTTCTACCAGGCGGAATTAATTCCGGCGTGAAACACGAGATTACCGAGAGAAACACACAAGTCCTGTCCTTATTCGCGATGGCTAATAGTATACTTAAAATGTGCGTGGCACTCTTCCCGGTTCTTCGTGTTTGGCAAATAATTTGTCAAATAAGTTGGATTAGCTCGTTCGAACTGCGAACGCACTCGATTCGCTTTCTATCAAAACACAAACAATGATATGCGACCATTTCTTTTCTCGACTTGGTCGTGACGATGTTATGTTTACGTAGCCGCGCCCGGATTCGGAAGAGTTTACCTCGTCCGTACAGCTATATTATTGTCGGTCGTCTAATTTCCAAGCGACGCGTAGATATAGCTACAGCTGCGACGCGAGTCGTTAGGTCGTGATTGAACCCCGGGTGAATTAAAATCACGTGTCGGACGGGGAGCTCCGAAGCGGTGGGCGCTTCGTTCCGAGCGTGCGATGTTAATTGCACGTCAGAGTTGAACTGTCCAATTGTCGCCAGCATTATCCTAACGAGCGGATCCTTATTGACCGGTTATCATATGTTATAAAGTAATGACACGGTATTATTATACGCCAGTGGTGTGGCAGTGCATACATAGTGCACTCGCTTTACCGAGCGAGGCCTTCGCGATTTAATGATTCACTGTCAGCAGAGATAACGAGGTCGCGGACACGGTTAGATTTAATTGCGGGGCCCCGCGACGATTCGCACACTCCGGTGTATACAAATTCCACGGGCAAGCAAGGGCACGCAGCTCCAGGGAGCAGCCAGCTACCAAAACAAGCAAACACGAACACTCTCGCTCCCATGCTCACTGCCAATTTAAACTTTTCGATTGCCCACGTACACACACACATACGGAAAATCCACTCAAGGATTTTGGCGAAATTGCGCGATAATGCGCGAAGAGAGAAGGGTGAAAAAAGAGAGAACTACAGAGCGGTAGTTGGAGGAAAGTGAAGAGAAACCGCAGAAGAGGGGTACAAAGCAACGCGTCATTGCAAAACTAGTTACGTGTAGTGCTGTTAAATTCTCGTAAAACATTGAAATCCTTGAAACCTGAGGGGTCGAGAAACTCGGCGCTGCTTGACGAAGCCGCGTGCGGAAAGGGTGGAGAGAAAGAGAACCGAAGAGGAGATCTGCGATCCACAGTGACAGAGAAAGAGAGAGAGTGTGTGTGAAAATTTTGAAATTTCTTCGGGACGAAAAGCAAAGTGGCTGCGTACCGAGAAGCGAGGTAGAAGTAAGAAAAGAGACGAAGGAGAGCAAAGAAATACTATGCCGATGGAGTTGGAAGTCGGACTCGGCGTAAGCGCGTCCTCGTGGGGCGTGAAACACTTGAAAATCCCGGTTATGCAAAACATAGGAAAACGGCCCTCGAGGCCAGGACGTTAGGTGGAACACGTAATTGAAAGCACTTTAGAGACCCTACGCCAGGCACAACGAGCACTCGCATTTGCATTCAGTGGCGGAGGGAATGCCTTTTAACCGAAATGACTGCGTGTATATGACAAACGCCAGGTTTATGTGCCGGAACGATGGGAATATTTATTGGCACGAATTAATGTCTCCACTCGTCCATGCCGCGCGCGCGCTCGCGCTATACTGTATTTATTCGGTGAGCGTGTATCGTAGCTGGTAATGCGAGCGAGACGGAAGAGACGTCTCGAATAAAGAATTCAGAGAGAGAGAGAGAGAGAGAGAGAAAAAAAACAATTATAGTGAATCTGTCTTGTCATTATGGGCCAAGAAGACGAAGAACTCTCTAAATCCGACTCGGTCAATTTATCTTCTATCTTCGCGAATGCGATCGTCCGAGACCACGTGAAAGCACTTTCAAACCAAATTCCTCTATTGTTATTGTCTCGCGTGCGCTTGTGCAAATAGAGGCTAAAATTGGAAGCTGTTATTCGAGAGTTGTCGCGTGCTCGGGGAATTGACATAGCTGGAAGACGGTGGATTACATGCTGTTTATCGCATCGCCTTCGCGGTTCGATTGTCGGACCAAACTCGAGTAAGTAAGTAAGTAAGTAAGTAAGTAAGTAAATAAGTAAGTACGTAAGTAAGTAACTAAGTAAGTCAGTAAGTAGGTAAGTAAGTAAGTAAGTAAATAAATAAAGACAGCAGTCAAAGAGATACTTTGCTGCGTGAATCAGACAAGCAAAAGACACATGCAACACGGCAAACCAGAAGAGAGCTCTCGAATGATTGTTTTCATTTTTCATAATTACCTGATGATTCGCTTTCGTCTCGGATCTCTTCGACAAGCTACGATTCTGTTGTTCTCTCGGCGTGTCGGTTCGAGATTTATGTTTGGTGAGGTTGGGTGGGATTGATGGGTGTCGTGTGAGGGTGTCAGATTATTCAAAAGACATTCAAACTATTCTTAGTCAATATACATATGTATATATATATATATATAGATCTATATATTCGATTCCTCCACGAACACCGCTGTCGTGGTAAACATATGTACATATAGAGTTCGGAATTTGCAAAAACTCTACGATTACGAATTGCCGACGATTTTGTACAAAGCCTTAATTAGCTCGTTGGGCGTGCTGATACGCACGGGAGTGAAGTTGCCCGCCTGGGTCGCGCGTGATTAACAAGAGTGAGGGACGAGAAATCGAAGGACATCACCTCCCGGTTCCTGCTCTAATCGAGACTCGTTCCATTACTTACACAGGGATCTATAACTTATATATACAGGTTCTGGTTGTGCTTGCTGTAACGTGCGACGGCGCCATAAGAAGAAGGGTATAACACTCCGATTCGCGTTAAAAACGATAAACAAGTCCGATATCAACAAGATGTACACAATGTTAACAACCGATTCGAACTCACCGTAGACCGAGAGATATTACATGATTCCCTTCGAATTGGAGATCGAAAAAAAAGCGACCTTCTCCTCGAAATTTCCCTGTACCCCTCGAGAGTCGTATTCGAATATATCGAATGCGATCGTACTCCGACACAACAGCCCCTTCGGAAGGGGAGGGTTAAAGAGCGAGCGCCAAGGGCGCGGAAAGCGAGCAGAAAAAAATCTGACCCTCGACCGAGTACTTTTTAACGTCTCTCTTATCACAGACTGGATCGCTATTACAGCAAGCATGAGAGTGCTACGATTGAACGTGGCTCTCTCCTCGCGCAATCCTACGCTCTCTCGCTTCGTCCCTACGCATGCTCGTCGAATCGCCGCCGCCTCCGCCGCAGCTACCACCGCCGTCGGAGATCGATCTTCTGAGAGGGCCACACGAATTCCTCGTCGGCTCTCGACTCTCTCCCAACAATCTTTCTCTTTCTCTCTCTCTCTCTCTCTCTCTCTCTCTCTCTCTCTCTTCACGAGCACCGACGAGGAATTTGCGCGGTCGCGGGATCTCTCAGACCTGCGGGAAAGTTTCGCGGCGTAAGCTGTGGAGGAAGCAGAGCAAGGTAAAAGAAGACCAAGATGAAGAAGAAGAAGAAGAAGAAGAAAAAGTTGTACAAGAAGAAACGTCGTCGCTAGGATGAAGAAAAAGAGTGTGTGAGAGAGAGAGAGAGAAGCGAGAGTGAAAGGCGCGCTGAGAGGGATACGAGCGAGGGTCCGTGCGAGGGTGGATGTCTCGTCGCGGGGGCGAGGGAACATCGCGGCTAATAATAGTCATATAACCATAAATGATAAATGATTAAAATAATAATTAAAAAAAAAAGAAAGAAAACGCCATATGTCGAGTATAGTATCAATAACCTTAGCAGTAACCGTAAGATTTAGGGCTCAGCAGCGCAGTAGTCGTAAACTTAAGTCAGACGGGACGTTGACCAGCGCCAGAGTCAGTTAGCACTCGCTGGGTTTTAACGCTTTTTGATAGCAACACTGAATGCGCGCGCGCGCGTCAATTCTTCTTTGACACTGTTTTCATCGCTTCGCCTTGGTCTATGTACAACTGGGAGAACAGGGACGATCAACGACCAATCTACACAGCTTCCCTCGCTCACTGTCGTTCTTTCTATCTCTTTCTCTCTATCTCTCTCTTTCGATCTATCAAGCGCGTTCATCAATACCCAAAATAGGGAAAAACCTCGTGAGATACGTCTTCGCGGTCGATATGCACAATAAATACTGTTTCGCCAGTGCAGTATTCTTCCGAAACACGATCTTCACACGGTCGAACGCGATTCTGGAAAATCGCAAGCGAGAAAAAGAATTCGCGCGCAAAGAAGAAACGTGCCGACGGAGGAAGAAAACGACTCGAGGAGAGAGAGAGAGAGAAAGCGAGAGATTAAGACTTCGGAAGAACGTAACGAATGGCTAACGCGAACAGAAATATAATACATACACGTGTCTTTTTGTTATATCTTTATATAATATATATATAATATGTATCTCTGTTTTTTTATATATATATATATATATATTGATATAAATATATATACAGTTACCGCGACACTAGAGCGTTCACCGTGGGTCGTCGGATCTCCCTTCGAATTGTCGCTTCTAAGTCTCCGTCTATCCGGCGATGTTCCACCCTGTACTTTACCCTCGTTACCCTTTATTTTCTTCAACTATACCCTGGTTCCTGTGATTCGCGGTCGCGTGCTCGCGTCCTATCCCTACCCCCAACCCCCCAACCCCAACCATTGCGGCATTTGTTTTATCACAGTAAGGTTTCTCTTCACCCGCTTCTTTTCGTTTTCGGTCGCCTCTGAACGCGTTACTACCACCACCCTTCCCATTCTCTCCCCTGCGTACCGCGGAGAACGCTCGCGAAAGTTTTTTTGACGAAAAGTTGCACGATTCGTTGCAAGGTGCTCGCGAAAAATTGGAAAGAGCGATTCCCTCGCGCGATTCACTCGACGACGATGATGACGATGACGACGAAAGAAGAGGCTGGAAGAGCCGAGAAACGTGGGGCTCGCAGGAGCACAGTTTGTCGCAAGCTCGGAAGCGAAGAAAGTACGGCCGCGGGAGCGGTGAAAATATCGCGGACTTGGAAAAAATCGAGCCTCTTGCGAGTGAAATACGTCGGGAATGATTGAGTTTTTTTTTTCGTCCTCTCGATACCTTCAAGTCGCCTGATGTCTTCTCGAAGAAATTAAGCCACCTCTAGAATCGGTGTCAGCGTCCATATTCCGGATGAAAGTTGTCTTCGTTGATGTAAGGATCTCGTGCACCCTGGTGGTCTTTTGAGTCCTTATGGATTTTGAGAGTCCGTCGATTTTCTCCTGTGCAAGAGGGGAGAGGGTTGCCTGTCTGGTGACTTTCGCCACCGTTTGCTACCCTCGCTCCCTTTAGTCCCACGCAGCCAATGTGAGAATGCTCCCGAAGTTGCGAGAAACCCTCTGTCGATCCTGTCGGCCCCCACGTCTCTCTTTTCTCTGTGTTTCGGTTTCTCTCGATCTCTTTTCCCTCTCAATGCCAATGTTTCTCCTCTCCTATCTCCCTCTCCATTGTTCTCTCTTTCTCCTTCTTTTTCTCTCCCTCTCTCTCTTTTTGCGCACGCTTCTCTTTCTCTGTTCTCCAATCAGTTTCTAGGAAGTCCCATGCGTACAGCCGCCGATCCAGGCTTCTCGCTCTAAGCTATCCTGCGAGGGGTGACACAGTGGTTTTTCGTTAGGTTTTTGGGCTTGCGCTTTTGCACTTGGTTCGCGAACAGAACTCGTCATGCGAATCTTATCGAGATAAGCCATTGGTTGAGACAATTACATAGGATGAGTCAGAAGAAACCTCTCGCGCGCTGTCCGCCGGTACGATTTTTATTTTCCACGACGCCCGCGACCCTGATACGTTATGTACAATATTTGTCGATGGCAGCAACGCTGACGTTCTACAATGAAATTCTGCTCCATCTGCTCCCCAGAAATTGGCAACAAAAGTGAACGAAAGCAACGAAATCTGAATTTTGTTAGGAATCACGCGAACCCGGAGGCTCCGAGTAAGCGAACAACTTCTAACGACCGACAAACTTTACTCGGTGCCAACCGCGGAGAAAAAATCAGACTACACGAGAAACGCAGCAAATTAATCATCGAGCGGCTTTTTTGACTCAACCTATTCTCTGCCATGCTTCGGCATCTCAAACTCAACACTCGTGTCCAAAGTGACTCTCGAATCTACTACATACGTGACACAAGACAAGAATTGACAAACCAAACCAATAGGCAAAACCGCGGAATCAATTTTGAGCCTGGCACTCTTTTGGCATACCGTGAAAGTCTTCCCTACGTTCTGGACCCTAAACCATTGCACCCGGAAAGCAACGAAACTCTCGTCGCGAATCAAATGTCGGTAACTCATCAAAAGAAACTGAAAATCTGTCGTCTCCGAGCTGTTCTCTTGGGCTCGAATGCCTCCGTGATCGAATTAGAAAAGAGCGGGCCGTTTCGGGGAGGAAAAGAATAAAATAGCAGTAAAAGAGGGGAACTGACATTAGGAACAAACGGAGCTACGGCTTTGCACCGGTGTGCTCGATCGAGTCTCTCTCTCTCTCTCTCTCTTTCTCTTTCTCTCAATCTCCCTTACCACCCTGTCTCTGTTTACCAAGTGTATCACAGGCGGACTATCGTGGAAAGGCTCATCACAAATCTCTCCACAAATCGTTCGACCGTTCGTATGAGATCTTGAGTCTTGTATCTAAATCCCGATAGATCATCCCAGCAGGGTCTGATCGAACTTTCCATCCTACCCTCTGAAGTTCTGCTAAGGAGCGAATCCGGCGGGATACGAGGTCTGACCTGTCGCGAGGGCAATCGAAAGGGGGTTCTGTGTAACCATGAGTCGAAAGTGATGCACGCACGAGAGAGGCGAGGTCGAAATTGTTTCAGTGGGCGAAGAGAACCAAGTTGGAGCACGAGGTGGAGGCGTAGTTGAAGGTGAAGCTGGAGGCAAAAGTGGAAGCGGATAAGATGATGGTGGGTTCGAGCGATCGATTCAGGCTGAGGAATGCATCCACCGCTCTGTAGTCACTAACTAGCTCATGCGATTTGGTCGATTGGCTCGACTCTTAGGAGTCGCGAGGGTGACTCGCATTATCCTATTACGTAACAATCCGCCTCGGTGGTATTTCGTGCTAATTCCAACTACAGCGTAAGGAGAGAGCAAGGGAATATGTTGTCGGACATCAGTGTGCTAATCGTTATGTACTCAGGATTGATCATAGGGTCCAGAAGTGGAAATGTTCTCACGATGGTGTGTTAGTATGCGGCATAACTCTCTTACCAATTAAACGAAAGCACATACTGCATTCGGAGTGAGCATTTTTCCCCGAGTGAGAGCGCGCGAGGGACACGAATCGTTCCGGATCGCTCGCGCCATGATTTTACGCTCGAGTTACGAACACCTCCCGTGAAATTAATGAGTCGATTTCCTTCGTCGACCGCGAACCTGGAGCTTCACCCCGTTCTTTCTGCTTTTGGCCCTTACCCTTCTCGTCCTCGTCTCTTCGAGGCAGAGTTGGAAGAAGAGGAGACGAAGGAAGAGAAGGAGGAGGGCCTCTCAACGACTTTACCGCGACTCGATTGCGTCGAACTCAAGCGTATCATTGAGCTACATCACGAGCGCGAGAACGGGATAAACCAACTGTGCTAAACGGCAACAATAACGAGCGACTCGTGTACATTCGAGTTCGGTGAGCAATAATCAGATTAAGAATCGCGTTAAGAATCGCATTAAGAATCGCGTTAAGAATCGCGGTCTATTCCGTATCCCTCGAGCGTGGATAAACGCAAAAAAGAGTAGACTAGAAAAGGGGTTGCTGTTGTTGTTGTTGATGCTTACATGTGAGTAAGAGGCGGTATGGCAGAGTGGTGCTGCGCCAAGGGATCCGGCGACGGTCCTGGTGAGTAGACTCCGGCGCCGTGTTGCACGACTCCCTGCTCGACGCCCTGTGGTAGATACATGGAGATCATCTGTCGGAGATCGCCCTGGGACTGCTGGGTTTGCTGCTGGCCCATGTATTCCCGCTTGACCGGTTGGCCAGTGGGCGCGCCGCTCGACGAGGGTCCCGTTGGCGTCGGGGTGTGAATTCCACCGCTCGCCGGACTCGTCGGCTCGGACTTTATGCTGCTACCGCTCGGACTGTGACTCGACATCTGAGAGCCAGGTTGTGCCTGGTGGTAAGGCGAGGGTGAGCCACCGGGGACCGTGGTGCTACCGTATCCGCCGTAGCCGTTCATGTAACTGTTGATGGGGCTGGGACTACCTCCGCCCATGTGGTGACCCATGTCGTACCTTGGGTAGCCGGCGGCGGACGCTGCGGCCGCGGCTGCCGCGCCACCCATGTGTCCGCCGTACGCGACGTGTTGTTGGTACGCGGCCGTCGGGTCGTGCATCATGTATCCGTTCGGCATGTAACCGTTCGGCATTTGATAAACGTCGCGGGAGAGCTGTGCCTGCTGTGGTGCCCCGGTCCCTCCGACTTGTCGTTGGTCAACGCCGAGCATCCCGCCGACCCCGGCCACGCCGCCGCCCAGCGGGAACTTGTCCTTCTTCAGGAGGGTCTTGGTCTTGCGTCGTGGCCGATACTTGTAGTCCGGGTGTTCCTTCATGTGCACCGCTCGCAGCCTCTTCGCCTCGTCGATGAACGGCCGCTTCTCCGTCTCGCTGAGGAGCTTCCACTCGGCGCCCAGTCGCTTCGAGATTTCCGAATTGTGCATCTTGGGATTTTCCTGCGCCATTTTGCGCCGTTGGCCCCGCGACCACACCATGAACGCGTTCATCGGCCTCTTCACTCGGTCAATATTGTTGTTCTTGCTCGTGTTGTTGTTATTGTTTGGCGTCTGGTGGTGTTGTTGCGGCTGTGCCTGCTGTTGCTGCTGCTGTTGGTGAGGATGATGTTGTTGCTGTTGCTGGGCAGCGCTCTGCTGCGCCGCGAGCGAGTGCATGCTTTGCTGTTGTTGCTGCTGCTGTTGTTGTTGTTGTTGGGCAGCAGCCGCCTGCATCGAGGCGTAATGATGTTGCGGGGTCTGATGGTGATGTTGGAGACTGAGTCCCAGGCCGCCGCTGCTCGGCGGACTTCCGGACAGTGCCGGGCTGTGTACTATCGAGCCGAGGCTGCCGTACGGCGAGACTCCGGTGTGGTGACCCATCGGCGAGACACCCTGGTGCGGGTGCGGTGGCATCTGACCGTGCAGGCTGCCGCCTTTCAGGTCCGTCTCCATCGTGAGCATGTCTTCCTCCCTGTGCCCGTACAGCTTGCCGCCCTTTCCTGGTACCGCGCGATCTCAAGAAAATCGACGAGAAGCGCCGACGATGCGCCTGCAAAATGGATTTTGCGACGGCGCCGGCAGTCGATCGCCGCGATCGCTCAAATCGAAACGGATCTCACCGCAATTATTCCTTGGGCCACTATACGGCGACTCTCTTCTCTTCCAGCGTCGAAACGTCCGACATCTGCGGATCGGATCGCCAAAGCTCAGTATAGCGCGAACTGACTGATCATGGAAAACCGTCGCGAGTAGGTAGGGTATCACTCGCCGGTAGATTCCGCGCGCGCGCACGACACTCTATCACTGTTTCTGCCAGCGAGTCACTCGCCCGAGTACCTTTACGTATGTACGTTGAGAGTCGGTATCGCGTTGCCTATCTCGTGTTCTCTCTCTCTCTCTCTTTCTATCTTTCTCTCTCTATCGCTCGCTCGTTGTCTCTTCGGTACGCCGAGGCTGATGTCACCAGGAGGCAAACAAATAAACAAGAAGCAGCCGGCAGTCAATCGAGCACTCGATCACAAGCGCGCACCGCTCGCCAGTGAGCTCCACGATTGACCATTACTGTCCTTCCGCTGGCGGCAAGTCGGTCCTCGGTCGCGATCACTGATTCCTGGCCACCGAGGATAACGAATTGGCAAAAGTCACCGTGGTTCTTGAAAGACGATCGTTGAACACTTCCGCTCATAGGACATAGCATCGACACCGTGTTCCACGTTGTTTCGGTTGAGACCCGATGGGGGTGTTTGCTCGTGCCGGGATACGATCTCAATCCGATCGAGTTGCGATACTCGATCCCACGCAGTCAAACTGCGAAAACTGATGCACACTGTCACTTTCTACCCGGAGCGTACTCGTCTCCCTCGAATTCGCTGGCTCGCCGCTGACTGGCTGCTAGCCGCGATACGCTCGACGAATCGGAGTAGGACGATGCAACGATACGCCGAGCAGCACCCGCGACTCGATCTTCTTCCAGTGATCACTGTACGATCGTTCAAAGGGTACAACACCGCGCGCACCAATGGCTCTGGAGAACTAGCGCGGTCCGAGCAACTGTGAATGTCCCTTCCGATGAATGGATAGAGATGGATGGGCTGCTGCCGATGCTGATGCCGATGCTGATGCCGTGGATGTGATCGTCCACTCGGGCAGTCCTCGTGTGTCTCCTTCAATTCTGCTGGTCGGTCCCGCGTGACACTCGTGATCTGACGATTGTTGTGCACGCTGCCACCACCCTTTCTCACTCTCTCTCTCTCGCTCTCTGTTTCTCTCTCGATCCCGATCTCGATCTCGATCTCCACCTCACTCAATCGCGCGTCTGCTTCTGCGTGTGTGTGTGCGTGTAAAACCTGCGGCACGCGCACGTTTCTCTCATTCGCCGCGGCGAGAATCCTCGGTCTCGTAGCCGATGATGAAGAAGAAGAAGAAGCGACCTCCACTCTCCACGGAAGAACGGAACCGTCTGAGCATTTGTAGATTTCGCCTTGGGGTCCCACTCTCGGGGCTCACTTCCTGCCGAGGCGGCTATCCCCCTCTCTCTGTTTCCCTCTGGAGGGTTCCCCTCCACCGAGCTCCCCACCATCCAACGATCCTGCGACCATACCCGAGCAAACCGGCCAGATCTGCGCCTACCAACGGCAATCGATTGGCACGCACGCCTGCCATCATTTCTGCCAACCAATCGCGCGGCTCCTTTAGCTCCTAGGGGCGGTCCTATCGCGCGGTGACGTCAGACCGACACTGAAACGACCTCTCGTGGCGACGTGCCTATCTCCCTCTCTCTTCGTCCGACGTCGATTTTACTCCCACCGTTTGCCGGTGTCCTGCTCCAACTGGCTTCCACCACCCCGCAAGAACACCGCCGCGCCACAGGCAACTCGACGCTGACGGTGGACCATCTTCGCTCCGACACACTCTACGCAAATTAATACCCTTGCCTGTACGCACCGTTAGGACCACCGATCATCACCGCTAAACTCGATTCGGGGCCTTATATTTCCCACTCGATCCGTGGCTTCCGTTTTCGAGGTTCACCAAAATGCCCCTCTTTTCGCGACTACTTTCCACGAGAGCACACTTTGCAGGAGCTGGCTGGAGGGGGGGGGGGGGGGGGGTGAGGGACCAGTCTCTTGCACTTGATTATAGTTTCAGTACCAATAATCCATTGGTAACACGCATTCTAAGGGCTCGACAATCACGTGGAACACTGTTTTCCAAAACGATGCAATCGACCGACACTCTGCGGCAACGATGATTACCCTGGCATTCGTTCCCGAAGATTTATAGAGCAAACAATACGTCACTCACCCACCGATGCACTCGAGATAACAATTGCATCGCTGCCGTTTCTCCTAACTGCGTAAGCGGCTGGTTCTTATCGTCGTGTTGCAAGTCATTTTTCCGACAGCTGTGAAAAAAGCTTAGTGTCGCATTCCTACCATGGTCGTTGCATTTTTGCTATACTCTCGATGATACAAAGCCTTTCTTCCACTCCTCGATTGAACTCTCCTCTCTCGGTGCCGTTCTCCGGTTCGCCATTCTTTCTTTCGTTTACTCACACTCACTCACTCTCTCTCTCTCTCTCTTTCTTTCTCTCTTTTTCTCGTCACATCGACAGCCGCAACAGGATGTTGCGCGAGACACAATCGCGAGCCGGTACCGAGAAAGTACTTTTGTACTTCTGGGAAAACTCTGGTTCTCGAATTAATTTAGAGACTGCGAGAGCATTAGCTCGTGTTCCCGCGTCATCGTATTCAAATCTACCATTATATCCGGTCGACTTGACCCATTTCCTCGTTGTCCCGACTCTCTTCGGCTCACTGCCACCCACCCCCGAAGACCCCTCACTCCACCCCTTTCTCTATTCCGCCGTTTCGAAGCGTGGGTTCCTTTCTCTTTTCTCCTCGTTCATTCGCTCCTTCGACCGAGCTCTTCTCTTCTTCGTTCTTCTTCTCTCCCCCCACCTTTTGGCTCTCATTCGTGAAATCCACAAAGAGGCTCACGAGGCCGCTCCTGAAAGAACTTCCATCGGGCGATGCGCGACTCCGTTTAAGCGGGCTCCTGCGTAGGACCTGTTGCCGCCGCGAGGACAGACTCGCGGCCGAGAGGGAGAGAAAGAGCGAAACGCATAATGGAAGAATGCGTCATAGATAATCGTCGCACTACTCGTCGCCGTTCTACGTTCGCCACAATGAGAGTAACGGTTCCGCGAGGAACCACCACCCTCTACCACCCTCGTCGAGAGACTACCACGAAGAAACATGAATTTTGACGAATGAAAAAGCTAACTACCTCGTTCCACGATCTTTTATCTCCCTCCTTTTTTCGTTGCACTTCGTTGCACTTTTCTCAGCCGCATTTCTAGGTCAGAATCCTTAGCCGGCAAAGACGACGAGGCCGAGCGCGCCGGACGGCTCGTTGCTCGGGTCAGTGCGCGACTGCACCAGCTACCTTTAATTACACCCCAGGTATCCTGCGCGCCAACTCGAACTCGACTAATTAAAATTCCGGAAAGTTCGGAAGCGAGCTGCGTCAATAACCGATTCGCCAATTCGCTTTTTCGCTAGTTTCGATCGCTCGCGAGAGATAGCCTCGAGCCAAAGAGCCGATAAGCACTGCTGATCGTGGCGATAAGATTTTAAGATAGGGGAGGTTCAAGGTCCCAATGAGTCGACATCGCGTTCGTCGAGGCACCGATTGATTCTTGATCGTTCTAATGATTTTATCTATAATTGATCGTCCTCAATCAGAAGAGTGTGTTTGTGTACGCGACCCGACGGTGTAACGGTTGTGTATGGACGAGTGAGAAAGTCCGGTTCCGCGAATCGATTTTCACGCGAGGTCGTGTAATAAATCAAAAGGAAAAGGGTAATCAGAGGAGCATTGTACCTGTCGTACGCGTTCCGGAGGCCGTTATGAAAACCGCAAGAATGACGCGAACGCATTGGATCCACGTTGAACACGCTTGAAAACGATGACTCGACGTGTACCCAAATATTGACACCTGCTTAACGAACCCGCGAGAATTTATTGCTAATTGTATTTCTTCGAGTGCGAGAAACGTCAGGTACTACTGACTCGTCGTCCGGTCGTCGGGTCGTCTAGCGTGACCGTAAGCCGGTCCCAGCTTTTGTTTGCGGATCGATGACCATCGGACACTCTCGAGGAGTGGCAGTACCTGCTTCCGCAACGAGTCGACAAATAATAAACATTTTCGATGGATACCTGCGTGGCTCCTCGATTTCGGCTTCTCGAGCCTGTGGCCAGCCAAGGATGGCACCCAATAATTATCGTCCGGTCAGGTCAATGAGACTAACTTTACTTATCCCCTTTACTCTGACTCACCAGATTTCTACCTCCTTTGTATCGCTGACCATACTTCTTGCCTTCTCAATTTCCCGTAGGATGATACCGTTATTGCGGCTATCGACTCTTCCCATTTTGAGACACTTTTAATAAGGGCAGTAAAAAAAACGTCATTTTAAGAGGAGGGTGGGACTCGTTCATTGATGAATCCCGTGTCATTTTAATCGTACTATCCAAACTCTCAAGTGCGGAAGCAGAGTGGATTTTTCTGCTTACAGTTGCGAATGGACAAATTAAGATTGGCGAAAGAAGGAACGTGGAGGGGTAGATGGGCGATGAATACGACACTTGCCAGAAGTAATTTCCACGGGTGCAATGCCGGCATTAGGCCGGAATGCCACAAGTGGCACGTAAACCGTGCAGAATAAGTGGATTGATAGGTCGTTACCGAAAAAAAGGAGAGGATCGAGAGCAGGCAGCGCGTCGAGGAAAGAGAGAGGGAGAAAGTAAAGCGAGTGAACGAGGAAGTAAGAGAGAGAGAGAGCCAACGAGATAGAGAGGGCTGGAACGAGAAACTGTACAATAAGTCGGGCCCCGACAATGGAATATACCGCGGGCGGTCTTTGTGATTCAAATCAATGTTTGTGATACTCGATGGCGCGGCTGCTTTTGTGCCAGCCGAGCTTTCGTTTAAGCGGCTACGTACCTGCGAGAGTACTATCGGATATGTACAACGCGTGGCTCAATGGTCCTCTCGCACGCCCGCACTTAACTCCTTCCGCTTTCTCCACCCCTATCACCGCACCACTCCGCGTCGCCGTCTCGGTTTCTCCCGGCGAAAAGTCGTGCGCACCGACGGATTTCTCATTATATCACAATTATGTACACGTAATTGGAGCGCTTCGACACTATACATTGCTCTCTTACCCATGTGTATGTACGTGTACGACGCAAGGACAATATCGCAACCGCGTTGAGGCTGCCTCGCTCGAGATAAAGTTTCTCTTATCACCCACGCTGCTGCTTTCCTCTTTATCTCCACTTTTTTCACTTTTTTTCTCCGCGCACCATAGAGGAACGTGTACCGCGTGTGTGCGCACGCGCGCGCGCGCGCTCGAACCAGCGAACGAGCGAACGGATCGATGGGGTTGAACCAGGCAACTCATCGTGTTCACGAATAAATGCCCTCGAAAGACTGACCGTGATTGGTACGATCGACCTTCTTCCGTTGGCAAAAAACGATCGTGTCACGTCGCGTGCTTTCATTCATCACCGGTAGAAAAAGCTCTGCCTTCCGCCACCGTGCCGCGGACCGAGTAACTTCCCGCTTGGGAACCGCGATTTTTCGGGACAGGTTCGCGAGATTTTTCCACTTTTCCAACTCTATTCTTCTATCGTGCTACAGGATTCTGAGTCTTATCACGTACGAGGGAAAAGTGGGGAATAACACGGAGTGGTACAGATTAATTGTCTACGCGCATACTTCACTGTATGTATGTTCGCACAGTTGCAAAAACGGTTCGGAGTATCGGTAATTGTGTATCGGAAGTCAGATAATTAAACCGCATTCCTTGTCGAGCTCGTTAGCACTTTGGAAAAACGGCAAGATCATTTTCGCGTAGAAAGAGAAACCAGTGGTAAACGTTGCGACAATACCGTTGTGTACCCGCCATTGTCGTTTGCCATTATCTTCGTCCCATTAACCGCGTTTATGCCAAGTCCCTGGGTCCGCTCGGCGAGTGCGAAACTTCTTCTCGACTCCAACTTCTTCTGATAAAAAAGACGCTGGCAAACGTCGACAAGTGCGAGTGGAGCTAAGATCGAGGAGAAACGAGAGAGAGAAAAAGTATCGAAGAGAAAACAACAAGAGTGGAGGCAGAGGAATTCGTAGGCGTGCAATTGCCAACAGGTGATACCATTGGGGCCTCCTCTTAGAGAGCGAATAATGAGAGAAAGGGAGATTGTGTGTCTACGCAGTCGAGGGTGTGTGTGTGCGAGCGGAGAGAAAGAAGAAGAGAGAGAGAAAGGGTAGAAATGGGGTGGAAATCAAGGGGGTGGTGCTCGTAGCGGTGTTACTGGTGTACCCGGTGCCGGCACCGCTGCTGGAAGGGTGGCCAACAAAGTCTTTATCGTTTCGAGGACCGATTACAAAGCTCGATTGTTGCCATTCTTCGCGATCCAAATAATCTCGCTCGTCCAACCGCGAGCAAACAACTATTGCGATAGGAAATTCCAAGAGGCAACGTGTCGAATTTCCAGGTTGCGATGCTTCAACCGAAGAAACTCAAATCGGCAGGGTACTTTCGAACATTCTCGAGGGTCATAAAAATTAATTAAAGCTCCGGCAAGAGGTTGTTTACAAATATGGGTCACCTGATATTGCGGAGAGCGAACAGAATAGCAAAGCGAATCGGGAGCAATGAGAGGACAGGTTTGCGAAAGGGTTCCACCCTTTTTCCGGCGAAACGTCGTAAATTTGCTTCAGGACTACCTGAGGCGCACGCACCGCATTGCACCGCATTGCACCTCATAAGCGATTAGAACCCTTGCGCTTCCCCTTTGGCAGTAAGGTAGTGCAATAAAAACACGATCATAAACCTCGGTCTCGTCAGATCTCCCGCATCGGCGATTCCCGGAAAGTCGATCGCCATCCAGTTTATTGCACTCCCTCAATCTGGCTTAATCCTCCCCTTGCAAGCAACATAGTCAAGGGTAAATCGGCCGATCATTAGGCTACTTCTGTGCGAACTGCCAACGCAAACAAGCTTTGCGAACTAAGTCCTGTTATTATTCTGATGAAATGACTCCTGGCACGTGATGCGCGTCATTTGAAAGTGATCTCACCTATGACGCAATGTACCATGGCAAATGATTCTTTCGAATCGTTTCTCTCAATTTGATTTCTATGCACCAAGCGTATTTCGAACTTTGAAAATGTTACACAGCAGTGCCGATCACTAAAACGATGAGCACGTTAATTATGCCGCAGTGAACTGGAGCATTGGTGACCAATTTAGCGGCAGCGTGTGTACCAAGAGGAAGAGAGTTAAAAATTGAACATTTTGCCACTCGCTATCGCGCAGCCGGTATCGATGCAATGATGCTGGTGGGATGGTCCAGCGCAGGTGTACAAATAAATCCTGCGAGCGCACGCAATTTCGATTGCAGTGGCAGCTCCGCCTCGGGTTCTGGCTGCATCATTCTCCCTGATTGCCAAAGGCCGTACACACGAGAGGCTACGCTCGCGAGACCTGCCCACGATTATTCGCGGCCACGCAAATCAGGATCTCATTGCGCTGTCATCGGTTGCTCGCGGTACCCGCGGTTCCCACTGACGATCTAACCGTTCTATCCTTCTCTCTCTCTCTCTCTCTCTCTCTCTCTCTCTCTCTCACCTTTCAACTTTTCTCTTCACACAGCAACCTTTTCCCCTCGCTGGTCCATTCGCCTCAACTACCTATCAGCGTTCAATCGCTCAGGTGAAACCCGAGTCACAGCCACCGCGAGATTTCCTCGGCCAATTTAATCGTCATTCAAGCCAACAAATATACCCGCGAGCCGTGCTGACAGATCGCGATGGCGAGCCTCGCACCGCTGGATACTCTTCTTAGACAAATGCGATAATGCAGCCCCCGAGGAGTAATGTTCTCTCTTGGATTCTCCGCCCTAAAATGCTGACTAGAAATTCGATATCTCTTCTCCCGATACCCGGTTCGGCCGATCTCCTCAAAGATGAATGCTGGCGCGTAAAAAGGGACCAGCAGAGTGCGACAACGCTGGGAACGCTCGGGGTGGCGTGACTTAAAAAAATGAACGTGGAAAATTAATTTTCCAGAGCGGAGTAGGGTAGAGCAGGCAATGCGTTTTCTCATTGGAATGGTATAGTTATTAGAGCGATGGGAAGTGACAAAGGTTCCCCTTAGTTCCAGGGTCTCTCGCGCAACATCCGTGACTCGATCTCTCGGATGCAACGCGCCGCATTCTATCGAATGCACTCGCGAGCAACCGAGAGCGATCGAGTGCGACTGAGAGCGAGCGGGAGATTCGTTCTGCACCTTCGAATGTTGCCTAACAATTGGTACGGACCACGTGAAATATTGTTAGGGGGCCGCTGGTAGCTCTAGCTCACCCTGCGAGAGAGGATCACTTAACTCCTCATAAGCAATAGCTCGCGATCTTACCCTCTCCGAGCAAACAAGGTATAATATTCCTTAACGTATTCATTTCGCTCGAAAGTTGCAAGTCCGATTACACGATCAAAAGTCAAAGTACTCGGCATATCCTTGCGATTAAGGGGCCGAAGGTACTCTCTCTCGAAGTCTGTGCAAACAGTGTGGATTGTGTACACAAGAATCGTGTTTTCGATTATGAAATCCATTCCCACGTTAGAACGCGTCGAAACGCGGTTGGGAGAGTCAGAGCGAGGTTGAGACTCACTGGGCACGGGGGTCAGGCCTCGTTTTTCGCAAGGACCCCCTCGGCAGAACCGGGCCCTGAGAGTAGTTGTGCTCCACATAGTTGAGGTGAGCCTTCGAGGTAGACCGTAGAAGACCAGGGGTACACGCCGAGGGTTCCGATCGCTGGCTGCGAAGCGGGTTCGAGGGGGGGTTGAGACGGGTGCCCCTTCTCGATATTTATTGCGGGGATGCGTGCCAGCCAGATATTATTATTTGTACCGCGAGCATAATTCAAGCGAGTCGTTAAAATTATTTTATTACTTGTTCTACACTCGCCGCTCCCAGATTCCGCACTCTCGGTTACCCTCCCTTTACCCTCCTTTTTCCATGATGCGAACGAAAGAGAGGGAGCGACCGACGCCAATGGCTATCCTCGTAATTTTCACTTATCGCGAGCACCTTTCAGGCTGAAACGCTTCCTACGCGGTGCTCTCGACGCAGTTTCTCCGATCCCTTCTCGCCCTTCATATTGTTAGGCTGCCGGTGCAAAAGGAGCAAGGCTCTCACGGAATCAATGAGCGGATGCACCGGCGACGATTAACAGGATTATTTGCGGGAACGCGATTCTCGTCGAGCCGCTGACGCGAAGAAGCTGAGAAGCCGAGCTCTGAGATTCCCAGGCGAGTCTGCTGCAGGACGAGCAAAGTGTTTGTACAATAGTTACTCGAGATATCAGTCGCGCATAAAATTTGATCGCGGCGAGCACCGTCGAGCTCTCGTTCCAGCATCATTATCCCCAAAACACGTTCCAGGAGGAATGACAATGGAAATGAGCGGCGTGGCGCGCCGGTCAACGGCATGGGCGTACCTCGTACCTTCGCTCGCGACGTGCAAAGTGGCGTGACGAGTGTCCTGAGACCAGGATCCTCGAGTTTACCCTCTCTTTCTCTCTCCTTCATTCTCGCGCTCGTTCTAACTCCCGAGTAACTTAAAGTCGTATCAATCTCATTTATGCCAATTTCGCGTCTCGTCGAACCCTCCGCCTAACCCACTTTTCGGCCCGTGCCCCTTTGGCCAAGTGCTCCGGCCGCGTCATTCACGCGTCAGACACGTTTTCCAGCCGTTCAAGATTTTCATGACAATCGCGCGCGCCAGCGAAAGAGGCTGGAACCCATGGTGCGGCGCCGTACCACCCGATCGCGACGACACGTTCCTGGATATATGCAAATCGGCCTCCGGGGCAATCGGTACCCGGGAGCCCGAGTTATTGCACCCAGCCACCGATTGATTATTCACCGATCGAACTCGTTTGTCGAGTCGATTAATCTTCGCGAAAAGCCAGACAACTATGCCGCCCCCTTACGAGTACGCTTTCTCGCTGCTATCCAACGGCTATCAGTGTAGCCAGGTAGCAGATAAGATACCGAGATAATTGGCAAGAAATAGAATTTTTTCGATAGCCACTGGCTTCGTTTCTTTTCTGATCTCTATAAACTCGCGATAATCCTTGGTCCCTTGGATTCACCCTTGCATCACCGGTGGCCACCGCATAATTGCCAGGACGATTGATCGTTCGTCGCTACCTTCGCTATTAAGACGAGAAGCGCGAAAGGGTAGCCAGGGAAACTTTGAAAAATTGCAGCCACTCCGTGGCTAGAGGTGTAGAGTGGGCTAGAGGTCGCAGTCGAGGCACTCGACTGCATAATTCGGAATACATATTAAATTGCTCGGCGGCACCAGCTCTCGTTCCCTCTCTTGAGAATAATGTACGACGTCCAAGAGAGGCTTGCTCTCGCAGTGCCAGCAGCCTGGAGGAGGAATCTTTGTAAGACGGGTTTGGCACGATTCACGGAGGAGCCGTGGAGCAACCCTGGAGCAGGAGCCGTAGCTCGAATCGCGTCAAGGACGAAGGGTATACGCCGAGGGGTAGATACCCTCGTCACGATCGTCATCGAGGTGACAGGTAAATACAGGGGAGCGGTATCTACCCTAGTAAGAATATATATAGTATATACTCACGAGCCAAGAAGGACCACCTCGGCGGAGTCCTTGCAAGCAAACGAGGATTAAATCTGAGACGATGCTCTCGTTGTCCCTCCCTCTTTCTTTCTCTCGCTCTCTCGTGTGTTCGAGATCGGCACTTCTGTTGTGACCGAGGCGAAATCGTCCGTGCAACGCGCGCTCATTCTCCTCGCGATTATGATTATGTCCTCTGACGCGTGAAAGTAAAAACAGCAATAGCCCGAGGGTGCAATTGATCTGGCCTACGGGATTGAATGGATGCCGCGGATTATCCCAGAACTACATACTACCCTCTGGTGTAAAATGTCTCGCGTTCGCTCTGCGTCCAAAAGGTTCGTGCGTATCTAAGGGGCAAAGTGCAATTAGCGGTTCATACGGCACGCGAATGCTTTCCAAAAGAATATTGAAGAGCCCGCGTTATGCGTGTCTTGAAAAAACTGAGGAAGATAGGTTTCATACGATTTTCCACGTATTCATCCTTGCATTAGGAATACAGCACGTATTGGATAGTACCTTTGGCTCTCTGTACGCGTAAGTTACCAAGAGTCACAAAAGCAAGAGTAAAGCAGCCCCGTATCTCTGGTCGAGCATTCCTGGTCACTGAACTCTTGTTCGAGCCTCTCTCGTTTTCCGTAAAGCCGCAGCTACGAGTCCGCGGGCTGCACGCATCATTACGCTGGCTGGACGCGAGTTGGGCCACGGCACAGTAATCCAAGTGGAAAGAGAGAACGCGCGCGCGGGAGTATGCTCGAACGATTGGCCAAGCACGCGCGCGTATGCGTAAATCCTGCCGAGAGGGATCAAGGTGCACGCCACACCACGTCGCGTCCGCGCGTCTAGGAACAACAAAGAGGAGAGGACGAAGGAGTCGAGAGTAACGGAGAGCAAAAGGATCGCAGGAGAGAAAGTTCGAACGAAGAAGCGGAGGAAAAAAGAGGGCAGAGCGAGGGAGATAAGGAGAGGAGAGGGACGCGGGAAAAAATGCGTGTACGCACACGCAGCATCCAGGTTGTTCGTTCTTGTTGTCTCTCTCTCTCTCTATGCCTCGATTGGTCTCTCTTTTACCCACGCGATGCTCGGATATTCTGCGCTCTGCGCTCTGCTCTCCCGACACGAGGGGTCGAAGCCATCTGCATCCCGATGAATGCCACTAACCACCCTGCAAGCACCCCTGGAAACCCCCTTCACCTTCGTTTCAACCCCTCTGCGAGGCGGCACGGCGCGGCGGCCCAGCCGGACCCAGCCATGGGTTCTCAATTTCCACCAAGACCCCACTACATTCTTTAAAATTGAGAAAATTAGGCGACCAGCGCTCCGAGAAAATGGCTCGATTATCCGTGAATGGATCCTGAAGGAAAATGAGTGATCTCCCTCTGGAAGGTGAATTGCGAAGGAGCTCGATGGCGCACAACCCTCCCAATGCTGCCTCATTTTCCGTAATGTTTATAAATGCTCGCTTTAGGAAAGCAGATCGGTACACTTATCCGGTGCGTATCGATCTAAGTAACATAATGGATCTTAGTCATGATCCACGTCGGATTCACGCGGCAGATTGCTCGATCTTTGTTCTCCCCGTATTCTTTATTTTCTTCGGGGTTCACTCGGGGCGCGAGCTTTATTACCAAGGGCGATGATTTGCAAAATAAGCCCTTCCATTCGTCTGACTTTTGCAAGCTTGGCGAAGAAGCAAAGCTTCGAGGCGAAGCATCCAGGCAACGCGCTAGCAGCGTTTATCAAGTGTGTGAATTAAATTGCCGTTTTATTACCCGTGGGGGACCAGCCACGGGGCCAACCACCCCCCTTTTACCATCACCATCACCACCCAGCACGCCGACGAGATTAGGTATTCAACGTCAAACTTCATCCGCGCAAACTTTCCCCACGGGAACTTCGAACTCCGACCTTGAATAATCCACGAGAGAATATAGAAGATCTCTTTTTCTCCGGATAATTCGCCAAATTCGTTGTTTCCACGACTGAGTGAGGAGTGACGAAGTAAAAATTGGAGAACGGCACGAAATCAAAGGGTAACTTGGCAAAGTAGCAGAGTTCGGGGGAAAAGGCGATTCGTCGAACGAGCATTTATCCTGCACGGTCGACTTCCGGAAACGCAACACGATTCCCGCATTATGCTGAGTACGCGCGCGACGACTGTTACGAATTGGCGGGTTACTGGAGTCCTGTGGGGGTGCGCCTTCCTCTAAAACCCCTGTCATCGGATTCTAAACACACACCCTTTACATAGGCGAATGTCGAGTGATCCGTGAGTGGGTCTGGCCAGGACTGCTGAGGGGTTCCTTACGCGCGGGATTACGGCTGATCGATTGTACGTCACCGACTACATTTCTTCGAACGCCAAGTTTACAACCCCGTGGTTCGCTCGACACCGGACGATAGACCGTAATTTGCACGCAAACTCTATAGAACGTCTGACCGGAAAGAAATTCAAGATAGTAACCAACGGCAGGTACATTTCCTGAAAGACTACTACTCTAAGAACAAGCATTTCTATACTAGAATTTAAATCAGCAAATTGAATCCACACACTTGTTTCCTACGTGTCTTCCTCAGTCTCAAACGAAATAGCGGTCTACAACGATGTTGAACTATTTCCGAGATTAACGTAATCGCTATATTTTACGGAAGAAGGTAGCCCAAGCTGTTCCTGATGTCGCCACGGCAAGCGACAAATTATAAATGGAAGCAATCTCGGAATTCCATCGGCCGTTCCACGACATACTTAATCGCCCTATTTCGAGAGTGGAAAGATGCGTGGGGTGGAAAGAAAACGACGATGAAAAGAGGAAGATGGCGTCGATCGTCGTAGGCCAGGGGTAAATTTGAAAAGTCCGTCCCTCGTCTCACGCTCTCACCACCATCCTCCTCCCACTACCCCCTTAGTTTCCCTTGCGTGTTCACTACCTCCTGCCTCCTCTTTTCCTCGTTTGCTCCATGAACCACGGCAATCACGGTGGCTGCAATTTTTATGAAGTCCTCGTCGGGTCTTCGGGTTCCTGAATAATTCAGGGTCAAGCGGGTTGGCGGTACGCGCTCGCGCGTGCGCCACCTCCCGTACACGGCGATACCTCAAACCACCTACCAGTCGAAATTTCGGCGGTGGAACTCGAATGAAAAAGGCTACCCCGCAGCCGAGGTGCACTTCTGCGATGCTTGAACGGTCCGGCACTTTAATAATTTCGTGGTAGCTCGAGTAGTCGCGAGGCAGGCACTATGGTAAAAAAATTCATCCGTTGCGCCGAAAATTTACGCTCGGTTCCTTGCGCGAAAGAATGCCCTGGCATCGTTCGTTCTCTCGAGCGCGCTCTGCTCGAGGACGATGTCATTAGAGAGGAGAAGAATACCGCGACACTCGTCTCGAGAAGATGCACCCTCGGATGCAAGGTCTCGAATCGTTCTTCATTTTCCCGTTTTCTGTCGAATTATCACGCTCACAGACCTCGTTTAACTAACGCAACTTACCCGCGTCTCTTTTTAATTAAACCACGCTAAATTGGCGAGAATCGCGAAAGGGCTCGTAGGTTAATGCAAGCCACACAGCAAATGGCACAGTGTAACCGTCCACCGGAGGCAATGCGACAAATGGGAATGCGGGATCTAATTTTTCTCGGTTTTGATTTCGACGATGCGACCCAATGCCGCGGGTTAGTAATCGTGCGACTCTGCGCGCGTGCTACACTTGGATGCAGGACTTTTGTGTAGAATCCGATTGGAAATCCGAATTTTTATGCTAGTTGTATAACCTCGACGAATCGTCTCTTTAAAATGTAAGTCGGAGGGATGAAGCACTGACAAGTTAATATTGTTTCAAGTACAGTCCTTTGAAAGAAATCTTCCATAATTTATTCATTGTAGAAATATATTGAGAATATTATGACAAAGTATTGAAGGGAGGTTCCTTCGACGTTTTCCTACTACCGTAAGGGTTTAGAATAATTCAGACCGCGGTTAAGTAATTGAATAGTGACCTGCGGTATATGGGGAAGGTTCAATAGGACTGACTCTCAAAGGATCGCTGCAATATAATAACCCACCATAACCATCGACATGATTACCCATTTCTAAATTGCAGGTCCTTCAGTTTTACCTGTTTCGTCAGTTCGAATATTACCCTCTTGCGATTCGGTCACAAGACAAAAGTCAATTGGAACAATGCAATTTTTCTCTTAGGTCTCGATTTGAATTTGTCCTTGGATTTCTGCTTGATTCGTTACAGAAGTTTCGTCGAGTCGAAGCGTCAGAGCCATTTAACGAGAAGAGCGATTAGACAGGATTTAATGATGACGATAGCGAGGTTTCTGATAAGGGTAGATAAGCGAGAATCGAATCAGGCGACAACACCGATTGATAGTCAGGGGCGGGTAGGAGAATTCCTGAAGGGAAGGTGGTCCTAGGTGAGCCAGGGATGTCGCTCGAAGGACCACGGTGGACATCGATCAAGAACCGTCCTGAGGATGGACGTGGCTGCGTCCTGCGGAGGGGTTGATGGATGCGAGATTACAGGAGCAGGGACACTCGTTGACACCCCATGATGTATCACCCGCAGGCTGCGCGTAGTAGCTTGGCTACTTACGGCTATACCGAGGAATCGGGCTTAGGTATGGCAAAAGGAAAAAAGTAGAAGTCGTGGACCTCCTACACCCTTCTCGTTCCTTCCACGCCCCCTTGACACCATTGAATTTAGCATACTCTTTTACGACTATGGGCATCGTTCACCGATCGTCTTTATCTCTCGCTCGCTCTTTCCGAAGGGCCGAGTGACTACAGGCAGAAATTATAGGCAATATCGATTGCCGAGGGACTCCTGGAAAGTGACCATTCACGGGACACAAAGAGAAACGAGGATTTAATTTCCTAAGTAGATAGCACACATTCGCGGGTATTCGCCTCGAAGTAGCACTCAGCGAAACGATTTGCAAGAGGAGCAGCAAGCCACGATATCCAAGCCGCATCCCGGTTCTTTCCCTTGATACGCCGCGCTAGTCGTCTTTGGTCTCGTGCGGAAATATTCCTTCGGAGGGAAAAGAAGCCGAGTCCTGCACGAGCACAAGAGGGCGAAGGAGAAGAAGAAGAAGCAGAAGTAAGCATATAAGAGGATGAAGAAGTGGATGTAAGAGAGCGCCGAGGGCCACGAGGTCGGCGGAAAGAAATAAGAAGGTGGAGTAGGAGGATAGGATAGAGAGTACCATAGATAAGTCGAGGTTGTCGGGGCATCTGCTTTCTTTCGTGTTTCCGGCCATCCTCCGGCTTGCCACCCCTTTCGCCCTCGTTTTCGGGGTGGAAACGGCCCCGGTCCATTCTCAACGGAAGGTTGTATCGAAGCAGCACACCGCCAAGTCGCACTGCGCCGCAAGAGGGAGGAAGGGATGGACTAGCAGGGCCAAGCAGGCCAGGACGCGAAGAAGAACGTGCTGAATAGAAGATTGGAACTCTTTCTGCAGTGACGGTGCTCCTTCCGGCGGGGTGGCTGATAGTGCCGGCTATTTCCTGTGGCCACCGTGACATTGCTATCGCCGAGAAGCCTCCACTATACCCTCAGGCCCATCCGCGTTAAACGTCCGTCGTAGCCGTCGCTGGCTCGATCACGGTTTACATCGATGAAACTTCTCATTTTACTTCAACATTATTACAAGTTTACTCTTCGACTCGTATCCTCGCGATTCACGATTTTTCGATGCGAGGCTTTGGTCGACGCCGATACACACAGAGTGTGGCTTTCGAACGATGAATCGCGTGGTTTTTCCGATCCGATACTGATCTGTAAATATTGGGGTTGCCGGGAGAGAATACTGGCAATGAAAGGCAGGAATACGAGAAGAATAACTGGCGAGACGTAAGCTTATTACCGGTATGATTGATCCTAGTGGACGATAGAACGCTATCGCGATGTTCCTGTCTCTACTGACAGTGTCGGCACTTTGCTGGCGGCTTATCAGTTATCGCACATCGAGTATTCCGTAACCCAATGAGGCTCCCAGACATATCGTAACCCACAGCGAGCATCGACCCTTCGGTCGCGTCAGTTTATCAGTAGTATCATAGGGACAAAGGAGATCGTTCTCATCGCGCGTCACGGAGAACAGGGTGTCTAGGGTATCGAGTCGCGTTTGACACCCGCTTCCTTCGTTTGGAAAAATTCCGCATCGAACAACACTAGTTTCAGCGGCGATTCGAAAAATAAATTGCTTGAGTCATTAGCAGAGGCCGGCATCATCCCCTAGAAATTTTGGCAGTGGTGCACTACGGATCGGTGGTAACCGAAGCCCGACCGGTTAACGGTTTGCTATTACAGCATCGAGCGAACTGTGCGCGTGTGCGTTCACGTACGCAACCTGGAAAGACGACGTAAGGATACCGCGAGTCCCAGGTAGTCCTGGGCAAGGGCATTCAGCTGTCAATCAGGCCGCGCCGAGTCCCGGTAGTCCCAGGGAACATCTGCTCTTGGAGAACGCGATACGTTGGCGGACGGGGGCGTCGCCAACCCCACGCTACTGCTCTCACTGCTCTCTATCCCCCTCGTCTTTACCCTTCTATTCTTTCTTTCTTTCTTTCTTTCTTTTTCACCCTCTCTTCTTCTACGCTCACTTTCTTTTTTTTTCTTTTTCGTTCCGTTTTTCTCCTCATCCGTACATTTTTAATTTTTCCCGCTGCTCTTCCCCACGTTTTTGCGCGCGAACTCTATCTTGATCCATATCTCCTGGGCGCACGAGGCTTCCCGTGATTTTAATCCGGGAATGATTACAGACCGCGATACAAGTACTTCGAAAAGAGAGAGACGGATACATTTTAACCAATTGCTAACCTACTCCATGGTGACCGAGTTGCATTCGAAGATCAGGAACGACTGGCCGTAATGGATGCCTCATACTTGGTCACCCTTTGATCGCGATTCAATGAGCCTCTCATAAGACTCGTGCTATTTTAATTCGCGAGCAGCTGGCTCTCTAACTAACTGGCGTACGTATCTCCGGGAATATTCACTGCAAACTCCGATGCATCGCGAAGAAAAATAAGTGAAGCCAAAAAATTCTCCTAACTTCTTCGGTGAAACTGTCTTCCACCTGAATGGGGTCGTCAAGGCGCGATAATGCTCCGAAGGATCGACATAAAAAATATATGGCTCCATTGACGAATCCGTAGGCGCTCGACGCCAGGACCGAAGATTAGATTTCGCGTCTTACTTTTTTATGGAGAATTAGATACGTTGGAGGGATGGAGCGGGACATTACATAGAGACTCAATAGCAGCGTTAACGAGTTACGATTGAGAACGCTGACACTCTTCCAGGAGATGGTCACCGCCGCCGCTTCTGCCGAGCGATCGCGTATCCTCCCTTGTCTTTTCACTCGACAGTTTTTCTCCTCTCCGCCTTTTTTTTCGCCCGGTGAAGAAAGAGGAGCACGAGGAGATCGGTAGCGACTTCAGGTAATTTCGGGTACCAGGGGAGAGAGTAACACGATACCAAAGAAGAGAGAAGAGAACGAGCGGGATAGAGAAAGAGCAAAAGGGAATTTTTTCGCTGGTCTTGTTCTTCCTCTTAATTCGAGGGAAGGTCCTCGCTCCTCGTCGAGGATCGCAAGAACGGTGGAAGGAGGCTTCGCGCGGAGACGGTACGGTTCGACGACCCTTCTTCCTACAGGATCCAGGATCGCACGTTATCGGCGCAAAAAAGAAGCCGCCTGAGACAAAGACCCAAACGGAACGACGGTGGCAGCGGCGATCCGATATTTTCACCGTTTTCACCAGAGACAGGGAGAGATCCATTTTTGGTCTTCGCCGAAATCGACGGGAGGTCCTTCGTGGAATCTACGAGATTGCCACGGATCCGCTGGGAAACTATGAATGGAGCTTTCCCTCTACCTGGATGCTCCTCTTGCTCCCTGAGGAATGTTTCTCCCAGAAATACCAGCTTCCTGTCTTGCGGTGAGCTGCACTCCAACAGCGATCCTCGCGTTTTAATGTACCCAAGTGGAGCCCGATCGAGTTCGAATTTTTTCGGAATCCTCGAGAGCGCGCAACTCGTCGTGAATTTCGACGGAACCTCGTCAAGTAGTAGTGGGTGGCGTAGACGTAAATAGTAGTTATCGAGAAAGCGGATCTCGAACCGAAGGTGAGATGAATGGCGAGGATACCCAGGAATTTCATTCAAGGTTCTTTTCGAGTGGTCACCTCGAGAGAAGGACATCTCCTGTCCGTGCCATCCGAGAAAATATTCGTGAGAGCGCCGCCTTCACCGTGGGTTTCCAACAAAAACCCTCAAGCCCCACCTGCCGCATGGAAAAGCACGCCAACACCCTCCGCGACCTGTTTCCAACCGAATCAGCGCATAACCGTCGCTAAAACAATCGAATCGCGGCTGGCTGATCCCTACCAGAACAGGTTTACCAGCGACTACTAAATGATATTCAGGGCTGAGTGCCTCCCTCGCGGGGTGTGCGCCACTGCACGCCACTACGTGCCGCCCTTGCAACATTGTTTGCGCCGCTTGAAACCACGGGCTGCGAGTGGCGCAAAATCGCGCCAAAGAAAAAAGCTGCTCTCGGCCAAATCGCGGCGGGGAAGTTCGCGGAAAATAAACAGTACACGGCGACGGTCTGCGAAGCTGCTAGTTGCAACCCTGTTGCAGCGGGTTAACGATTTTTCACCCCACCTCTGTCGTCCGCGCGCGCGAGGAAACGAGTTCGAAACGAGTTCGAGGCCCGCGTCGACAGGTTCGTTATCGTGGCTGGTCCTTTGTTTGCCAAGCGGTTATTCTTACTCGTGCGGCGCGGCGTGGCATGGCGTGGCGTGGCGCGGCACGGCGTGGTGGTCCTCTGATTCTCTCTGTTGCGTTGGTAGCCGCTAGCTTGCTGATTCTCTCGCTCCCTCGGTACAAGTTCTTTTCTCGCGGCTCGCAAGGACTCAAGACTCGCAGGAGTTGCTCGTGAATAGGGCTCTGCTACGCCACAGGACACCAGCAGCAGCAGCCGGGCAGGACACAGGTGGCACTGCCGAGAGGTTTCTCCTCTTCTGTCGACAGGATCTCTTCTAATCTCCGGTCGTAAGGACGACAGGATTAGGCTCATTAACTCCTGCGGGACAGCCTCCTTTCCCACGCGGCCTTCTCCACTTACCGTCGTGTCTTCTTTTGCTACTTTTTTTTCCTTTACCTCGCTGGTGACGCTTTGCGCCAGATTTCAAACTCTCCCAATACCGACGGGCGTAATCTCCTGCGGTGAATTTTATTCGCGATGGAAATTTGCAATCCCTTATGTTCGGATTACGGTCTTTTTTGATGATTCCATTTTTAAAGGGAACCGGCCATTCCTACCTTTTGTCCTCGGTTTTACACCGACGGCTGATGAAACGACAGCTCTACGGATACTGATAAAATATACCGCCATAATATCGCTGGGGATTATTTATATCTGTCCCCCATTGGGTATCGTTTTCAAACAGATTTTTCTCGATGATTTATCGTTCGCGGAAAATCGCGAGCCATGCGGTATAATAATGCAATCATTGCCCCCGAGCACGACACGAAAGCAAGCGTGAGCCCCCAAAAATTCTGGGGCCACCGGCGCGTTCAGAAAATAACGAGTATAATTCCCCATGTGACGCACTGTCAGCCGATTATTTTATTTCCTAGCAACAGGTGATCATTCTTTCCCACTGTTTTATACCCTGTCGAGCTTAAGCGGCGATACATTCGGAAATCTAGCGAAAATCCATCCTCCGAACTGTCGAGCGATACGGCCTGACGAATAAACCGATGGATTTTCGACGAGAAAAATCAAAGGTAGTCTGGGGAAAAACTGGCTGGAAAATCGAGAGTATTCGAAATGTAATTCCAACCCTTTCGAACGCTTAGCGAATTTCTCGTTGTTGGTCTTGTTCCTTGCTGCGCTAATCCCAGCGATCGGCCAATCGCAAACAAACAGACGAAACGAGGAGTACTGCTAGTTCCTTACGTACTAGGCATCTATTTTCCCAAAGCGTTCGCGAGATCCGCAGCTAAACCGCATTATCCCGGGGATCTCGTTCACCAGATCCGCAGAAAAGAAGAGACGGGAGAAAGAGAGAAGAGAAAAGATGAACGTAAGAGGCAAAGCAAACGCGCTTCTTCTCTCTTGGCCTATGATAGACCTCGGGCAGATTTTCTCGAAGGACGAATTCGCCGAAGGAAAAGCCTATTAGTCGCGAGGATCCTATCCTTCGAGGATCCTTGGTCTCGGGCCTAGAAATATTGAACAGGCCAGCCTAGCGAATCGCAAAATCCTGCCAACAAAAGGCTGCTCGCTGTAGAGTTTCGAAAAACCGCGCAGCGCACCTCGTCGCTTTACTCCTCCTTCTCTAGCTCTTTCCACCTGCTGAAGGCATAAATCATGCCGAGTCTTCTCGCAGGAGTGGAAAGGAGAGAAGGATCTGCAGCCAGATCGGTTTGCAGGTGTTTCGACCACGAAATTTTATGCCTCGAAGGTCGGACCTCTTCTTGCACCTCAATGTACCGAGGTTGCGATTTTACGGGATTCTACGACTCCTTCTATTTCCTATTTTTCACTTTCCTACTGGTGAGCGGTGCTCGTTCCACCAGTAGAATAGACGCTTTACAGCGCTCTTGAGAATCGAGCTGGCCTCTCGAGATCTCGTTGGACTCCCTGGTTCTCTCGCAAGGACCTCCACGGCTCTTGCGCACTCTTTCTTTCCAATTATATCCTACATTACCAATGATGGCTACTCAATAACCTCGGCCAAGACCTCCCATTCGACGATCTGCCCTGATGAATATTTCAACGACTGAGTTGTGTACGCTTCGCCTAGAAATTCACTGCAATGGAATATCAGGAATATCCGAGAATATTCATAAAAAAAATCGTAAGAATCCTCTCGTCGATGAATGAGCACGGCATTGAGATGCTTTGTCGAGGATCAGTTGCTCGGTTCTGGAGATCCAGCGTCTTTTGTCGAGGCGCTCCGGAAGAATTGCCCTTTGGTGAAGCGATGGCCCGTGAGACAATCTCACGAGATTAGTCCTATGTTCCCGTTCAACAATAATATCCAAATCACTTGGAAATCTACTGATAAACCTTTCAGCTCAAAATCCGCGGGACATCTTTCGCCCTTTTTCGCTCGCTAACAAGGACCAGTTTGCGAAATCATTTTATCGGGTTAAACGTTTTAACCAGTAGCATCTCGCCAAAGAGATTCTCTGTGTCGACCGAGAAGCAAGGCGAAACTCCGGCGGCACCCCAAAAACTCGCTGGCTGTCGATATTACGATTAATTTGCTCGTAAATTTTCACCCTGTGGAGTTCCTGGAAGTTCCGGAGGATAATTTATATATTTTTCGGTCCGGTCCCAGTCGACACCTGGCACTCTCAGCAGGCGCTTACCTGACCGAGAGGGCTAGACAGCGTCGCGCCAATTCTACCGTTTCCCCTAGAATTTTCCTCCCTTCCGTTCTATCCCTTCTCTCTCTATCTCTCTCTCTCTCTCTCTCTCTCTCGTGGACAGTTGTGGAATTTGACAGGATATACGGTGCATTCCTTCCAGATATAATATCCGTTCTTTCATAATAACAGCTTCTCATTAAGCCGAAAGCACTTCCCGCGAAGAAGTAAGCAAGTAGCAAATACAGTTTGCGGCACAATCGAGCCAATGGTTCGTCGATAAGTCCGTGAAATGCGAGCCAAGCGAATGGCACGATCGAAAAGTTCAGTATTCACTGGCTTGTGTATAATTTTTTCTTCCGCTCGAACTGCTCGCGTATCAAGTTGGAACTTTTGCGGGCGGAGGATGGGGATGTGTCGTAGGAGCGAGCCCTGATACCTTGAGCTTCCGAGAAAAGCGTTCTCGAGAGAAACTTTCTCTTTGCAATAATTCATCGAAGGGCTCGTCGCGTTGGATCGTCGAACTCCCCGCTTCGAAGGGATTCCTCGGTTTGCCAAATCAAGCGTAAAACGTAAGGTAATTGTCGTGCGCTAAAGGGAGCGGTTCGATCAGATTAAAGGACCCAACCCGAAGGTAGATCGAATGTTTATAAACACGTTGTCATCGAATTTTCACACTTACGCTGGTCGGTGCTTCGGTCGATCGATTCAAGTTCCTCTTTTTCTTCGAAAAATAAAACGACGATTCAGGTTTTCGCATCCTTCACCCTCTCTGGGTTCTCTCTAAACACGAGATACGTTTTTGTCCCAATCTCGGCTTTGTTCCGATCGCGAAGTCGATCTTCTCTTCCGGAAGAGGAAACTTCTCACCGTCAAGTTTCACGGATTAATTGGAACAAGGCGGTTCCGACACAACGCCCCTGGCGAAAGACAAATTCCGCGTTTTCCCCGCGGTGAATGGGGATTGATGACCAAAGTGGCGAGCGTCGACATTAATCGGCACTTGTTACGGGCGCTTTAAACGAGTGAATAACGCCATTGAAAGTTCATTCATTGAGTTTGGCCGCATGGTATAAGGCGCAGGGCTAAAGGGGATCTTTGGCAGTGGAAGGCAGGCATCCAGGCAGGCATCCAGGCAGCCAGTCAGTCAGGCAGGCAAGCAGCGTCGGCATTTAAGCGAATTTTCAATAAAAAGATCAGCCCGAGCCAGGTTGACTTCTCGTTTTCAGAGCATCAAGATCAAGAGGCAGGCGCGCACAATCGCGGTTCTTACATGGGCCGCATTCTGTGAGGTTCGAATGGTGAATAGAATTCGCAATCAAAGGACGCACGCGCTCGCGCGCTCCTCTTTTCTGAAAACAGGGCCGCGCACAGCACCTCACGTTTTTCATATGGCCCTCGATAGTCGGCCGTAAGTGCATTCACCGTGCAAATCTGGTTGCCTCGAATGCAACAATACGCAACAGGTGAGGAGGAGATCGGTATTCATTCAATAGCAGGTGAGCCTTCCTTTTCAAGAAATAAGTACCCACCCCGATGTGCCATGGAATTCGCAATCATTCGGATAGACCACCCTCGACTACTGTCGACACTTTTGGCTACCTCTTATTTCCCTCATTGTCTTCCTCCGTCATTTCTTCATCGACTACCTGCATCGCACGATCCCGAACTCTTGTGGGTCACAATTAGTCAAATCAGCGTCGAGCGAGGTGTCGTTTCGAAAGAAATCTTGATCGATTGTTCTTACCCAGAGGAAGAGAATTATCTGGAAGCTGTAGAGATTAGAAAAAGAAAGATGTTCGAGGTGGTGGGTCTAGATAATGAGAACACACCTGCGCACCGCGGTTGATGCATCGTCCTAACGTGTCGACGCTAATTAACGGGCCATTAATTACCCCAAATGGGCCAATTATACCGAGCTATTTAGGCACATCCGGTCCGGGAAGAACCACTCGACTTTAATTTCACACTATTAACAGCTGACCGGGATAAAGTCTAGCAAATAAGCTCTCGCTTGTTTTTCACAATTATTTCCAATACTCGAAGAATAAGAGAGCAGGTTAAAAATCCTCATAAATATTAATATTTGGTGCAAACGAGGGAATCCGAGTGTGATGGAAAGCCAATTTGGAGTCAAGCTGCGAGATCAGGAAACGAAGATTTCGAGCAAGGCGAGAAACCCCAAAAAAATTCGTTTCACGCTGTGGTCTTCTTTTGCGTTCGCATCCATTTTTTTTTCTTCTCCTCTCCCACGAACACGCATTTTAAGTATGATAATTTATGATCAGTGGTCATTCAGGAGCGTCGTCACGCTCGGCTCGAGTCTCGATTTTTGTTTCGTTCGTGGCGACACGGGCAAACAAGGGCATAATGGAAGAGAAATGCGGCAGAGGTTCGCGCGACGAGAGCTCTCCTACCTCGCGAGATGCATAATTGATTACGTAAACCCTTACCGAATGCACCAAATGCACCAAATGCACCACAGCTGATTTCTCTGTATTATCGAGGAAAATAAAAGACTCCGCGCGGATCGGTAACACAAAGGATCAAGATTCTTTTGGAGATTCAATTCTCCAACTCGATACGGATTCTCTCACCTATTGTCGGGTGTGGATGTTTGATTCGCTCTTGAGTTCTGAAGATAATTGGACGCGTTTAGGGGAAGGATAAGAGCGCGTTTACCTGTTCAAGTGGCCATTCCTCCCCGGTTTTATGAAAACTAGTCGGGTGCTTGGCCGAATGCGCCGTGAGTGGCGCATGGCAAACTTTTAGTTTCGAAACGTTTCGAGCTTGTTAAATCTGACTCATAACTCGCTTTCATTTCATCCGCTTGCGGCGATTAATGTTTTCTCAGTAAGCCATTAACTCGGCCGCGCGTACTTCAAGGGATTACATCCGGCGTCCCTTGCACGTTAAAATTGCCACGTTTCTTTTTCCTCTGCCTCCTCCTCCTTCACCGTCCTCCATCGTCCGTTCTCCTCGTTTCCCTTAACACCCGAGGCACACGGTTCGTTGCCCCTCGAATGCTCGCGCTTGTTGTGTACCACCGGCACTCGAAAATTTTTGCAAACAGTATCGTATGGACAGTGCCAATGAATGTGGCTCGTATCACGATCTCTCTTTGCAGCCCGACTCCTCCTCGAGCAGTTTCTCGACTAGAGATCTATCTTGAGCCTCATTGGTAGGCTGGGAATCTTCGCGGCAATCTCTTGTGAAAAATCCAGTCAGAAATGAGCAAGCCGTCTCTCTCCTCGGTGCCGGTGGTGCGCGGTGTCTCGGTGGAAACCGCTTAAAGAAAACAGCCGGAGGGATCTCGAGGAGCCGCCTAGAAACCGCGAGGCACCCACGCCAGAATAATAAAAGCATTATCTCGAAAATCGATCGGTCCTCCCAATCTGAAAAATCTCGAGACCGTGCGCGAAGGAACAAAAGGGCTTCTTTCGGTCGCGAGAAACAAAACCGAAAGGAGAATAAGCGTATGCGCAAGCGAGCGAGCGAGCGAGCGAGCAAGACCGCTGGACGAAAAATCGATCGATGCGACCGATCCGAAAAGGGGTCTTGAGTCCCACTCGAGGCACTGCGGGGCACCCGGAGTAAAAAGTAGCGCGGGCAACTAGTGGAAGCTCGCACTGCAGATCGGATCTAGTCCGATTTACCTCGATCCGCTGGTAATAGCGATACAAAGGGCCCTCGTAGGAGGGAAGGAGAAGCAAGGGGGTCTGAGGGTACCAAGACGAGGGAACCAGAGCGAGACGAAGCCAGTTGGACCGAGACTCAGGGGGCCGTCGAAAGAAGAAAGACAGACCGGAGGAGATTCGAGGGAGGTTCGTTCGACGGTACCATTCAGTCTCTCGGTAGAGTAAGTAGAGATTTCCGGAGGCTGCGTGCAACCTCGGGGGTGTCTTCTTACCTGGGTTAACCCACCCCCTCTTCCTGAACACGCTGCCGGTCCACCTTCGCATCCCTTCGCCCCCTTCGTCCCCTTCGTCCCCTTCTTCACCCCTCCCGCTCCACCGACGACGAGGTCCTTACCTATGGGAAAAATCTACATTGAGTCGATGGCGAATGAATGAGAGTAGGGCTGGCCGGTCCACGCCGGAATCTTTTGTGCCGGGATTCCTTCTGGCATCCATCGGGGTATCCGCTGCAATAACGTCCTGCCACGATATATACCAGAACCGACAAACGGTCCTCCCTCCCCGCAGGATCGCAAGATCCTGCGAACCCTCGCACCCACACCCCTTAACTGCTACCTGAAACTGGGCTCCGCCTCGGAACCGGACCAATACCCACGAAATACGAATGCATCCGATCCGCGATCGCACGTGCACCTACTACGTATACGCTCTTCGGGGCTTTCTCACGGCAATTTCTTGGTAACGACCCGTCGCGATGCGACAGTTTTGCCTTCACCCTCTCTCTTCTCTGCTCTGCTCTGCTCTGCTCTGCTTTGGAAAGCTTCGGTCGGGGTCCCTTTTCGTCCAGAAGGCTACTCGGAAGGAAAATCATCCGCATTGTATTCGACGCTGAGTGACGGTCCACTTCGGATTGTCATGCTACTTGGAAACTTAAGGGTTCTAGCTTGTTTTTCTTGCGGTAAGTTTGTCGCGAGTCGGGAGTCGCTCCTTTCGCAAAATGCAACATGTTTTTTCGCCCGATTATCAGCGCTAATTCGACGGGATTAGGCTCGGTGTCTCAATTGGTGGCGAACGATAAACAAGTTGTAGAAGAACGTAAAAAGCGGGATGCAGTGGACGGTGAAATAAATTACAACCACGCCCTTCGGCAAATGGGCGGGTAAGCAGCCTCGGAGCCTGGTCAGAGAGACGCGTCTAGAGAGAACGAGAGAGAAAGACTTTGAGCGCGATCGTAATTATCCATCGAGAAAGAAAAACTCCCGTGTTCGTTCTCCGCCCTTCTTTACTCTTCTTCGTCGCTTTTCTCTTCCTCCTGCGCATCTCAGAAGACTCGTTCTCCGGGAGACGTCCGCTGAGATGGATAACGCGCGCGAGCGGCTCGTTCTCGCTATGGTTCTCGCGATCGAAGCGAACGATGGACCAAGAGAGAGGCGAGGTCGCGTATACTGCATCGTCACGTGCCTCTATTAGGAGAGACCCGTGGAAAAGGACTTTTTACTCGCGTTCTTCTCGCATAGCTCCATCCACCGTGGTTCTCGCTCCAGCTCTTCGATCTTCCACTTCACTTTTTTCCTCTTTCGCTCACTCTGCCTTCCCCTTCGACACAATTTTCTCCGGCAAGAGGATAAAGCTCGATGTCTCCAATATCGCGCGTTGCCCTCGTCGCGGAGCCCGAAGGAAAATCAGGAGCCGAGGATGCTCCATCGTCGATAGATTATAAATAAGTGTAACAGTAATCGATGAGCGTGATTAATCGTCAAGTGGACGGGGCGCGGGGGTGCATCGAGAGGAAATCGATTTTCGGAATCCTTCGGCTGGCGATATTCGCAATCTCAAGACTCCCGAAAAATTCGTGGTATCTTGGTTGATAGGATGGAGGGGGGGAGCGGCGAAATATTTCCTTCTTCGAAGAATCTATTTCCCCGATCGGGCGGCAATCCAGTGCGCCTTCCTCCGCTACACAAGGAGGGAGAGGAAATATTTTTATTGGAACGATTGGGGCTGACGCAGGAGGGTCCTTCGAATTCGTCCCGGTTGGATCCATCTCGCGGACTCGCGGCTGCCGTTCGAGTATCCTGATCGATTTCCTACCCCTGAGTGCCGAACCGAAGGAAGAAAATCTGCCGAGGAATTCCAGAAGAAAAATGGGCCCGTGAATTCTCGCTAGCAGAGCCACGTATTAATTCGACGGGGATAGCAGAAATGACTGGCAGCAGAGCCTCGGATCCGTCGAGTATTTCGGTAATGAAGCCAAAATGCAGGATGCATCTCTCGGAGAGGAGGTTTAGACAGAGGGTCGCGTTATGCCACATTAGTGCTCCTCGGGATTCCGGTTTCTCAATACGACCAGTCATCCTCGAAGAATCGCCAGACAATGTGGCGGCAGCGGCACGGTTCTCTTCCTCGTCACCGGACCCTCGTAAGTAGTGCGTCTTTTCTCTCTCGCTCTCACTCACCAGTTCTCTATACTTGGCTCGTTCTATGTACCAGGAAAAACGAGGAAAAACGAGGAAAAACTTTGCTGGTACGTTTATGCAAAGACTTAGGACTGCATTGTGCGTACTAGGGAAATGTCTAAGCTTAGCTTGACAGAATGCATCGATTATCCCGGTACTCTCTGCAGTCGGATGCAAAATTCGTCTCAGTTTTGATATTCTTCGTGAATGAATGCTTCATTCAACCGCATGGTGCGTAGCGCACTCAAAATTCCTGGTCAACAACAAGTTACGTTCGGAGGAACCTTCCGAGAGGCTAATCCGAAATGTCTTTAGTCAGAAGAGGCCTCGCGAATTCTCACTGAGCACGTTAATGCTGGAAAAAAAGAGGGTGCTGCTCGAGAGTCGAAAGGGTGGCCCATAAAACGCGCGGCATCCCTTTGTCTTTGCCGAAAGGAGTGGTCGCGACCCGGAAATAATCGCGATTTCGTCATGAGGTAAAAGAGCCGTGGAGAAGAAGCGAAAGAGAGCCGAACCCACGTGAGAATCTTTTGACTGTTGGCACTGCCAATGAAAATCCTGCCGTCCAAATTTCGAACCGCGACACCATAAAATCTGGGACACTGGCGGAGCTTGGATGCAGATGTTCTGGGTGGATGTCCCTCGTAATAACGCGGCCTGACGGTTACGAGCTAGGAATACACTCCCGATTAAGCTTCCACTGCCGATCCTGTAACGAATCAGCTCATTTTTTTTTCTCTTGTTTACAATTAGATGCAGTTACGCTTAAGGTCGCGTTTTTTCCCTAAATTTCAGAGAAAACGTTCATGACAGTTCCAAAACTGATTCGCGCATGATAAAAATCCTTTTGCGAGCTTTATTCGTCGGAAGCACGATTTCCTCGATAGAGGTTCGATCGTGAGAGTGAATGGCGATCGTTTTCCGAGGGATCAACATTATCGTAGGCAGGTTCGTCGGAGCGCGTCTGGGAAGTCGCGTGTAATTATGTGTGAGGATAGAGTAACATGTCGAGCATTCCAGCAGCGAGCAGAGTCAGAATCCACCCTCACCAGTTGGCCCGTTGAACTGAATAGCCGGCTAATGAACGCGAAGCCTCCAGTCTGTCAGTCCCGTACGTCCACCGTGGGGAATGATCATTGCTCGGCCGAGGATGAAACCGATGCGCGATGCCAACCGTGCTTCTACCGTCCGTCCAGTCATGACTCTGACTCACCTCGCGTGCCGATCTTACCGTCTCCCCTTGGCTTTGCGGCTATTCCGGACTACCGGCTAGCTACCTTCGCACTGATCGATATGTCGATGTGGAAACGCCTCCGCTAATTATGATGGACATGCAATGCCTTTATACGACCCTTCCGTCAAACTTTCAAAAACTGATCACTTACACTAGAAAGAGAGAGAAGTGAAAGTCGAATTTGTTAAAAAAAAAGCGTCTCTTAAGACACTTCTAATATGCGATAATATTTCTCGTCATTTCATTTATATCGCGAGAATATTACGAACAGGTTCCTCTAGTGCGATGGTATTCAGCGAGTTAAATGAATATACCGCGAAAATTCACGCGAGGGGTTCTGCGACTAGCAAGCAGGCTTCAGAAGGAAGGCATCGGCGGCCCTTCTCCGGAGAAACCATTTCGTTGGACAGAATGGGACGTGTGTATCGGTAGGTACAATTTCAATTCCGCTATCTCCCCCGGTTAGTCGGCGGTGGTGTCGAAAACACCAGGAGCCAGAGGAAGCTGGAAAACAGGCAGTAGTAGTAGCGGTAGCAGCAGCGGCAGTCGGAGAAGGAGGGTGCAAGATCCAACGTTAGATAGGCGAGAGTTAGGCCCACGTCACCCAGCTTCTCCTTTCTCGGCTGTCACTCAAATCCTTCCGTCTCCCTCTCGTGGTCGTTGCCACCGTCATAGTCGACGACGTCGTTCTCGTCCTCGTTGGCGGCCCGCTTTTCCTTCCAGCCGTCCGTCACCCCCTTCAGATCCGACTCCGAGCCTTCGACCACCCTCTCGCACGTTCCTCGGCAGGAGCCACCCCCGCGGACTCGGTAATTGAATTTCACGAGTTGGTTACCCAAACCCCTGGGATCCTGCCACCCCATCTCCCGTTCCCTCCCTCTGCCTCTCCCGCAGCTTGTAGAGCGACGACGTCGCTCGATTCGACGCGATCTGCTGCCGTTGGTGCCAACATCGCCGGCCGCCTCCGCCAACCCACTTGATGCCCGCTTAATGTCGTATCACAACATTGATTACGACGCCATCGAGATTCCCGCGAAAATGGTTCGCCCGCCTCGCTTCCACTCCAGTAACTCTCGAAGCGAGAGCTACACGTGGTCCAGCACGATCGGGGAGCCAATTGAGGGAGATTCCCCGGCGATCGGGATCTCTTAATGCGACCGATGCGTGGGTAGATCGATGAACGCAACCAGAGAATGGCCACAGGAGAGAATGGGAGAGAGTATCAAGGTGGCCCGTAAGGAGCGGAGGTCAACGATGCGGGAAGATGCATTTCGTTCGTCGAGGAGACTCGACGACAGCGCGCAATTGTTGGAGAATGGGAATGATAATGGATCCTAATTCTCGGTTTCTCGATCCCGCAGTAAATCTGGCATCCCCCATAAGTATCCTTTTGAAGAAACAATAAAAGTGACATTAGTAATAGGTACAATAGCCCCTGATAGAGATCGTAGAGGAACGCCGGCATTCCCCTTTTCCCTATATGCCACTACTACACCTCTCCTTGTCGAACTCTAGTCGAACTCGCTTTATTCGTCCATCAAGCTCCGACTCCGAGACCACGGCTGCGTACCCTCTGCCACTGGCACTATGGGCTTTACGCTTTTCCGCGTTCATAAATATTTACTACGAGGAGAGAGGAAGACGGAGAGAAAGAGAGGGTGCTGCGGAGATTCCGCATTCTCTCCGAGTTTAATGAACCGCGCTGATTTTTCACGGCCGCGAACAGGGGCTCCTGCCACTCCTGTTTGTATCTGTCTTCCGTTGATCTTCCGCTCGCGCGTGCTACTTCATCTGTATCATCGTTACTCTCTCCTTCTCCAAATACAACCGAGTGCTCGCATTTTCGTTCGTCGCGGAGGAGCATTCCCCTTCGAACGACATATCGGTTCGTCGGTTTTTACGTGCTCCCGCTCGCTCTGCCGTCGAAGGATAATAATTTTAAAAGGGGATGGCCGGAGGCTCTCGAGGTGTCGAGCCGCCGAAGACGAATTATCGCCGCGTGACGCGTACCCTTATTTATGGTTCTTCGGCCCTGCCTCCTCACCACTCTCCCTTGCCTCGCTTTATCGTTCTTTGCTACCGAACCAGAAGCTCCGTCGATCCACGAATCCAAACCGATAGCCCATGCGATATCCACTACCATTAAGGTCTCGCAGCTTCCAGCAAGTCGCACCGCGAGTTCCTCAATTCCATGTCCCGCGACTCTACTCTGCCTATCATTTTACCATTTTATCCAGTGCATCGCAATCACAATGGAGACGAACATATAAATTTGGGTAAACGACGATGCAAGTTCCGGGAGTCGAACGAATTTAGCGGGAGATTGATGCGAGCGAAGGAATCGTACCGATGAAAATAGGAGAGCAGAGGGAAAGATACCGGTGGTGACAATTGGGGCAACAGTGTGATCCGATATTACGGTGGCATGGGAGCCGTGTACTCGCGTGCGCGAACGGACGAGCGAGCGAGCGCGAGCGAGCACGAGCACGCCACTTCAGGGCGGATCTGGTTGGTCAATCAGCGGTGCATTGTACGTAACGAACCTCCGCACTCGCCTGGGTTTAATGCCCGTACGTGGACCTTGCCGCGCATATGTGTCCGTGTGTTCGTGGCGTGGGTTATTAAATATGACGAGGAGGAAGAGAGGACTACCGCGAAGAGCCAGGCTCGAGTCTGAAATTCGCGGGTCTATAGCCGATTCTGTTTCACAGTACTTTGCATTGAATCTCTAATTATTAATTGCGATTCTAGCAATTCTTATGAATGATTGATACTTCCAAATTGAGAACTCTTTCGACGCTATTGATCCGGCACGGTCCGATCTTGCTCCTCGAGCGTCGATCAAAAACACTGGGTCTCATCGAGCATGCTATTCTCGAGACGGTCCATCGATTCATTTTATTTTGTTGAAGGAATACCTAAGGCGCGGATGAATCAAGTGGAAGAAATAGGAAGATCTTGGAGAATGAATGCCGAAGAAGAACAGAGCACAGCGCAGCTTTAAGCGACCCCAATTATTTATCGCAAAGTCGGTGGTGCTCGTTCGACGAGACAAAGGCCCGTTGCTCTCACCCCCGATCGCTATTTTTCCCAGTGGAGGTTGGCAGTGTAAGATGCGAAGGGCCTCGGTATCGTGGTATCGTAGCATGGAACGTGCATAAATTTGGACGGTAGCGTCTCATAGCCGGGCGGATGATGCTCGAAGGCAGTGAAGTGGGCCTCTTGGTAACGGCGAGCACTTATTCGCTCGCTCGCTCGCCAATCCAAATGAATTGGATAATTTGATCAGCTCGTTGCTGGCCCTTTGTTGCCTCCTGGGAACTTTGAATGGTCCGGTCGGCCGTCGCTTCTCTCTCTTGCTCTTTCCCTTGCTCCCTCGAATCACCGCTGACCCCACCCGGGTGCTCTCCTCTTCCTTCGATTCTTTCTCTTTCGTCGAGAGATCGGGCTCTCGAGAGTCTTCTGTCCGCGGCTTCCTTTTGCACTCGCTTCTTTCGTAACGTCATCGCTTCCGCCGATACCGAGCCGACATAAGATCACGATGAAGAGGTTCAAGGGGGGTTGCCACTGCTTCTGCTCTTTCTCTTAGTCTCTTTTTCTCGGCGGACGATGCCCCGAGACACTCTCTTAATATTCCAAGAAATTACCGCGGCCAGTCTGAAAGGGTAGCTTTGCGGAAAAGTGGAGGAACGTATCGAATGAGGGGGTGTATGCCGGCGGAAGCTGGGATGCGCGACATATTCATATAAAGTAAGTATACAGAGGACTCGGGGAGAAAGCGCGATAACGAAGTAAGTGCGTCTAGAGCGGCTCGTCTCGTGGGTTTAGAGGTTCGAGGGTTCGGGGGCCTGGGCTCGGTCCGGACGTGAATGGCTCGGGCAAAGATGCACAAGATGTACATCGAGCATTCACGGTACCTTCGAGTCGAGCCGCGGTTATTCAGCGGCCAGCATAATTATTGCTCGAGCGCAGAGCCGAAGATCCAAATTTCGCGGAGGTTTTACCGGGTCGCGCTCAATAAACGCGCATTAAAATCTCCACGATGCTGGGTGCAATGATAATACCGGTATCGCGTTGACGGAGCGCTTTCCCCTCCGTCCCCCTTCGGCTCTCATCCCTCGGGCAAGAGGTGGAAAAATCGAGCAACGCTTTTCAGGCAATTAATCCAACGAGATCCAAAGATCTGGCCAGGTTTTTTAAATGCCACACGAACGTATCCCTTCATCTCGGCTCGGGTACGAGCTGCTGCGGGTGCCGCGACCTGCTCTGAATAGGCCGCGCTTGCATCCTGAAAGGAATTCGCAAGATGAATCCGCCAACTCAAGACAGCCGACCCATTTAACCGTGGAAAAATATCCTCGGGATGGAAGAAAGAAGCGAATGTACTCGCGAGTGAGCAAGACCGAGCGAGACTGAACGCGACTACCGAGTTGAGCTGCACAACCTCGAAGAGCATTCACGCGGATAAACTAACGCCGAAATTGTTCCTCTACCCACTGCACCACCCGTTGCACCCGTTGCTGCATCCATCGCGTCCCTCGTTCCGAAATCTCCGTGCCGAAATATCATTCGGACGATCGCCACTTCTGACTCGGATGATGCACCCTTTCGTTTCTGCGCCTTTTCCGCCCTCACCCTTCGAGTTTCTCCTCCTTTCCCCCCTTTCGCTTTTTGTTCCTTCGCTCCGAAAACAGACTTCCTCGTGGCCCGAGGCTTCCAAGATTGTGGTCACGACTGGAAGACTAGCAGCGGATCTCCCCGCGCGAAGAAAAGGAGACAGACGGAGAAGGACGGTGGCACGCAGGAGTGATTCCGTCTCGACGAGAAAGAGAAACGAGACCGAGAGAGAGAGAGGGAGAGGGGGGAGAGAGGTAGCGAGAACCAGAGAGTGGGAGAGAAAGAGAGCGTGAGGCAGGACTCGTTGACGGATTCATCAAAAACGTTTGGGTGTAACAGTGCCGTGATTACGGCGAGAGAGACTGGGAAATTAAAAAAAGTGGGAGAGTAAGACGGGGCACGGGCGGGAATGAAGGGGTAGCGCGAAGGGAGGAAGAAAAGCGACTTGATTCTGGTCTCTCTTGTGTGGCCGGAAGGTGAGTCTCCTGGCGGAGGGAGAAGGTGGAGATGATTAAAATGAATTCTACGGAGACTCAGCTGCTTCACGGCTCTTTTTTTTACTTCGTGGTCGCCGCTCTTTCTCTTTTTCTCTTCGACTTTCTACCAAAGCTCACACTCGACGTTCCATGGGACGCGTTCGATGATATTTCGGTCGGAACGGTGAATGGAGATCGATCGAGGAGTGACTGAAGGCTCGATGCTCCGCGAGAGAGAACGAGGGTGCCACCACACGCGGATGCGAGAACGAACGTGTGCGGATTCATCTTGAAACTCCCGAAGAATAGCACTTGATGCGGCACAACGCCATTTTCTGATGAAGCACCCACGAGGAACACCACGCGTCTCTCACCTGAGCGTAGTCGGTGCCATTGAGAATTCGAACGCGGCCGATCCTCATTCCGTAGCACCCTCGCCACCCCTGCGTACTATCCTTCGCTTTGTCTCCTCCCGGAAGACTGACGCCGGGATCCGTTCCTAGACGCGCACTTCTCCCTCTTCAACCATGGACCATGCCACGCGACTTTTTCTCCGTAAAGGTCGCGCGACAACCGCACCAATGCTAAATCTCTGACTCAATAGGCATTCTCGAAAACCAGTATAGTTCTCCATTCTTCGTTGACGACGATATACGCTACTTAACTCTACTGCTTTTGGAAACAGTACTAAAGTCGTATGGATTTTATCGAGGATCGTGAGGTATTAAGAAAATGAAAGGATAATGAAAGAGTGTTGGCGAATAAGGTACAATCAGCGATCATTGTACAAATGCAGTGGCTTCGTGTTCAAAGCATTTCCGTGGGCCAAAGTTCTCCCTGCCATAAAATTCCGGGGCTGAGGAGGTGTTCTCGCCTCTTGCGGCCATGCTGCCTCCGTTTGATGCGAGCGAAGAGAGAGAAACAGGACCGCAAAGGAACGAGATGAGAAGGGAAGAATGATTAATTACTAGAGAGTGACGCGAGAAGCGGAGAAGCAGGAGGTGCGCGTGGAATGCCTAGCTAGGACTCGCGGTAAACCGTCTCTTTTCGAGGCATCCAAAACGAGAAAGCAAAGTAGCGGAATCACATTGCACTGCTGAGACGCGAAGCATCTCGACCTCTTCGCTCAATTGATTGCATTCAAAACCCTTTCTTGGAGCTTCACGAGAATATTTGTATTTCCCAAAGTACTCATTCTTCGGTGGAAACTGATGCTTCTTGAGAACTGTTTTCTACGATTGGTTCTTTCTCTAGACTTGGCGAAGGAACCCTACCGTCCGTAACTTACGAAAAAGGGAAGGAAGGAGATTTTTCTGTGCATGGAAGGGTCAAGTACCAGACGGCTCGACCAATAATGCATTTTTGATTACTGACGCGAATCGATCTCCCACTGTAAAACTACCTCGCAAATAGAATATTACCTTCGAAACAGGAACAATTCCTACAAGTTGCAAACTGCACTGCTTATTAGTACTTGGCCAATAATGGAAGGGTAGATATATTTCTCGCGCGGGTTCTTCATTGCGGATAAACCTTATTGACAAAAAAAATGCAATCCCGCCAGCTGGAATAATCCACCGGGAGAGGAGCGTCGTTATTATTCGACGGCGCGTCGAGGCAGTCGTTTTTAATGAGATCGTACAATATGCAAAGTGAATCTCAAGCGATTTTGCGAGTTCCCAGCGCGTGCAAGTAACAAAAACTCACGACCCTGCGATCCTAAAGCTCTTCAACCATTAATATCGCAGTGGCAATCGATCTGCAAGAAAACATTTCTACTATTCTACGGTGTGCGAAAAGTGCCTCGAATAATTAAATTATCATTCCACGGATACAGTGTTTGGTACATTTTCTCAATATTCCCATCGCCGTGTTTCTAAAAGTTCAAAATCTCGGTGCATTTCTGACGACCGCCTGCCACCCTATGTAAGTGTAAATTTTCGAATGAATTTTTTAGTAGAATCGCAAGGAGTGGTGACAGGAAATTTTTCTATAAATAATAATACTATTATTTTATGGGTGCTTGATATTTTATTATGCGTAAATTTCATTTACAAACGATTATACAATAAATTTCACATAATTCATCCTAATTAAATCTAACGCCAGTCTTCGAAATCACACACAGTTCATGGGCTGTAGAATTGTAGGAAAAACAAAGATTTATGGAATTCTCGCGAAGTAGTGGTTCGTGATTAGTAGTTCGCGTTAGTAATTAATCAGACATAAATATTTACTTACTAACCCGATTTGCGCGTGATCAAAAAATGCCTATGGATGACAAGTTTATCCTATACGTCATCAGTGATATTATCACGAAATCTGTGTCACAACGACGGGAGGAAACTTGGATCGATGCGCGCGGTTTCATCGCGGCTTTTTCGAGAATCAATGGAACCATCGGAAAGACCACGTCGAAGATACAAATAGGCGTGAGCGAGCATCGGGATGCAGGTCGAAAGATCGATCTATCCTGAAACGAGGTCTTCGGTCTTCGAGCTCGCGACCAAGTGGAAGGCCCGCACATATGTACAAGAGCACATATACATATACATATACGTATTCGTCTGTGGGAAGTATGTCTGATTCTTACATATCTGGAGAAGCATCGAAAGACTCGAAGGAGGATCGAGAGAAGGACGGATAGTAGCAGGAAGCGTATCAAATTATCGGATATTAATAACGCCCGCGCCTCCGCTCGCCTTCCCAGATCCACGACGAATGCCTTACCCGCTCGCCTACGTTCGTAATTTCATCTCCCTCGTCTGCCGATCCTGAAGGTCGAACATCAAGAAATCGTGATCAGCGCAGTAATTATCGGCGCTCTCTGCTCGATCAGCAGGAAACCGAGGCCCCCGCTGCGATCACCGTTATTACCGTAAATTAAAGGTTGTCCATAAACAATAATTCTCTGCATGAAAACTCTACGAGTCTCCAAATGCACAGTTTTACTGTCATTACGATAGTACGCAGTCATTGAGGATTACACGTGGTGTCTGTTCCAGACACCTCCGATTCTACTGATCGCAAAATCAAATTGTCCTACCTTCAATTTTCACTTGGCCAGATCGTTTATCGCGGCTGATACCCTAATGCGACACGTAAATTAAATAGTACATGATTAATAGTAGGCTTCGCGAGTAGAATGGTCCACTATGTATGACCCTAAGTCCTCGAGGGTTTTTTAGTGGCAAGCACCAAGGCCGAGAATCACACTCGGCTAGCAATGAACCGATTAATAACGTTCGCTCGAAATCCGTACCAGTTCTCGAGCTGGATCATTCGTTCTCTATATGGAGAGAGCTGCCAACCTATGGAGTATGGGGATAGCGGCATGGTGAGGCAAAGTTTGCTTTGATTTCGCCGCCGGAAGACTAGAAAGGTTCGACGGTTCTCCGTGGCTCGAGCGCAGTGCCACCAACTAACACGTTCTTATTCTACTCTAAAAAAAAGGTGTCAATATGTCACTCACAATTGTTGCTTTAATCTTCTACCATCCTCGTGTCTCGTAACTGAAAAAGATAAAGAACCATAAATTAATTCGTACTGCATTAACTGCATCACTTATTTTAATAAAAAGCATGGCGAGCCTCAAAAACACAACCTGAGGCCAATATGAAATTTTTGCCTTTTCTTTGAGAACCTAAGAAACACTGTTTCACTTGCAAAAGTTCCTCACGCAAGAAAGTGAAGATTTCACGCCACGGTGGACACAAGAATGAGTGGGAACGCTCGTCATAAGATATCGCAGGTTAAATATGCTGTCAGGATTTCGTGAAAAATTAATCGCGGAGAGGGGAGGAGCGGGAGGAAGAGTGGAGCACCACTTTGAACGGTGTACCTTATTCGCAGTGGCAAACCACTCGAGTCCCTCATCGTAGGGGCCCTTCTTACGTAATCCGTCTGTTAAAATATCAATCTCAACATTTCACTCTTTACATAGCATTCCATGCAGGGGTGGCCCCGATCCTCACCCTCTTCGCTGTCTGGACGAGGTCATCAAAGATGCAGCAGCAATCAGCGGAGCTAGTCGGCCGGACGAGCAAGCAGAGAACCGGGCAGAGAACCAGCGGCCCACCACCGACCCACCACCCTCGACCCCAAGAATCCGCGTGGGATTTTCTTTGAACCTTTCTAAATCGATCTCGCTCTACTAGAAAAATATCCTACGAATGCTAAGCGCTCCTTCCGTCTAGTGTCGTATCGCACAATTAAATTTCTAATTAGCAGCTCAGTTTAATTTGCGAAATTTTTCAAAATATTAGCTTGTAACCATTTCACCGTGCCTCGAGCTGGTATCGGTCGAAAGAGAGAGGCAAAAAGAGAGGCAGCATATCAGACTTAGAGAGGCGTCGTTCGATTACAGTTTAATTTTCGCTTGAAACGCGAGCGATGAAACGCTTAATGGAGCTCGCACGATTGTGAGAGCTTTTTCGAGTCGGATCGAGGTATCTTTAATAAATCCGTGAGAGAGTCGCTCGCGAGGAAGAAGATCAAAGTGGATGCTACGCGTTGCCAATCCTCGGTGAGCAACGATCCGTATGGAGGTCGCTGTTGAAATCTCTGTCGGCGCGTCCTTCCTCATCCCCCATGGTCCGCCCCCGGGCGAGCGCGCCACGGGGGGGCAGACTCTATTAAAAATGCAATATTCTCGTTAATCCGTGCCGGTATGTGGCGCCGGCTAATTAGCGAGTACCCAGAACAGGAACGCGTACGCGTACACCCCCGTTGTCATGCAAATACCCCAATGATGGGCACGCACCAGCCACCAAATACCATTCACCCACGATTTACCTCACTCTCCCTCTCTTTCTCTCTTTCCATCCACGCGACCGCGCTTGCGAATTCACTCCCCGATGTTTATTAAGCTTCGCATCGATTAATTAAAATCAATCCTATCTCTTCTCTGTCACCTCAGACTTTTAATTTATTCCATGCACCGTTCTCCAACGTTGTGGCTGCAATTGAAAGTTACCCCGATTGCGATTATTCAGGTAGATCGTTGTTCGAGATACCTCACTCGCATCATTTACTGGGAGAATTGCAATCCGAGAAGCCTATTGATTTTCAAAGATGACGATGGACTCAACGGGAAGAATTCTTATAACGCGACTCGTAGACACGAGACGAATGCGTCGCGTGTGTGTCTCCTAAGAGGGTGGGTTTATATCAATAAGCATCGAGCGGCTACGTAGGACGGTAGGGAGCTGTTGATTAAGGGCCGAGTACAATGAGGAGATATCCTCCGCGAAGGGAATGCGTCTGCGATGGATCCGTACGAGGGGACTCCCGTCCGTTCTCTCTGAATTCCCTCCCACCGATCGTGCTCTTCGACTTTGTCCCATGCCTCTGGTGTCTCTTAGCGGCTGCGTCTCTGTACGATCTCATCTTCAACAGCCAAGAGAGACTGTTTGACGCCAATTCCTGCCGGTCCCTCCACGCCAATAGTCTCTGTCTTTGAGAGCTTTGACTGGGTCACCTTGTCGCGTGACAGACCGTTGCTTCAATAATATACCCACGTTTATTGGATTTAAATGCAAAAATCCTACTGCACGTGCTTGTACAAAGAAATTTTTTATTAGAAAAATCCTATAATAGTTACACAGTCGGATCCTCATTAACGATAATCGTGAATTAGAACACTTGATGTATTGGCAATTCCAAAGAAGCATTAGAGAAGCAACAACTAATTAGCAGTAGTTGCATTATTAACGCGATCGGGCAAATCCGCCGGCGAGCAAGGCACTAAGGGGAGGCAAGGGAAGGCAAGGGGATGCGCCTAAATTAACAGTAATGAAAATTGGTTATCAGTCGAAGCGACGTCCTGCAGACCGAGCAGTGTCGCCAGCAGTGGAGCGCGTAATATCCCATTGAGGTGGCGGGTGGGCGGTCGGACTGAAGCTCGCAGTTCGCAGAGCCATAGGCATGGGCATGAAGCGCGGGAGGAGGCTTGGCCCATGCCGTACGGAGCACGGGGCACGGGGCACGGGGCACAGAGCTTGGGATTTGGGTGCACGGGAAGCGGATCACGTTGACACAAAGCGTCCGTAATCCGTTTATCTTCTCTCCGGGCGCTCCCGCGCCCACGTGTTACGCTCCGCGTTATTCGAGGATGGTCTCGCTGCCACCCTTCCTTCCTCGCCGCTATCTTCAACCTCCCTAGCTCCGAGCGAACCTCGTTCACCCACTTGCACTCAAGATTTCACTTCATTCTCGAAGGTGCATTTCCAAATTGGCAAATTGCTGTTATTGAATTAAGCGGAAATCGAACTTGTAAGACAAAGTGCGAGGCGACACAATGTAAATTCACCGCAGCACTCGTTTTAAACGAGCACTACTTCAGCTGTGAATTTGGGCAGAAAAAAAATTCAGCATGATTTCGGTCAAGGTAACCGAGATGTATGTAAGTGGGGACATTTGCCTACTGACCGAAGCAGTAGAGGAAGAAAAATTCCATTAAAATACCCCAGAGAATTCCATGATCCGAGGCGAAAAGTGATCCACTTGCCCCGCAATGACCCGTTCATCATCAGTATCCGGCGACAGTGATTCACGCCGAGGCATACATATATGTATACATTCTACCTACGCGACACAGCCTCAGGCTCATTCGAAGCCGCGATCCCCTTCGACACCTTTCTTTTTAAAAAGGCTCAGGAGGAATGTCCTTCACGACACGTATTCCTCTTGAGTAATGACGGGGCGGCGGAGGAGCGAAGGAATGCAGGAGGCGTCTTTCAGCGAGCGGGTCTCATTGGTCCCGATGCCGAGTTAGCCTCGTCCTCCCGCTCGTGGCAGCCTGGAAATCGCTTGAAACGAATGACGACGAGTCGTCACGCGTTTTGTCTCGCGGCGTGGAACACATTTGTCTCCGAGCCCGGATGCCTGGCTGGTTTTGAATACAAGAGAAAGGAAGATAGAGCGAGAGAGAGGGAAAGAGAGAGAGAAGGAGTATACGTACCTCTCTACCGCTCTCTCGCGCATCTTCTCTTTTCACCGGACCCGCCAGGATTCGGCTTGACGCGCAGCTGAAAGACGCTCACTCCTGACAAAGGACTCTCTAATATATTACGCTTATTAATGTCCTCCTTTGGGGTTCGCGCTTGTTACCCTCGCGCGACGCGCAGCAAGAACCAGGAGTATCTTGGTCGATGATAAAATGATCGCTAAGATCGTGGCTCGAAATTTTCGGGAGGAAAAAAGCCGTGCGAGAGGATGAGAATTTCCCGATTGAGGACGGGAACGGAGAGCGATGCGGTCGATCCTGTTGGCAACGAGCGCAATGGGGGTGGTTTGACGTGGCGAACGACTCGCATGACCGGCCGATGCGGGGATTACTGACATTTTGGATATTTACGGGCTCACACGGCTAGTATATTTGGAGCGCACCACTATCGAAATAACCGGGAAAAAGAGAGAGTGAGAGTGTGCGTTCGGTAGTATCTACGCAAGCAGGAAGACCGAACTCGACGCGTTGGCGGTCCTGGTCAAAGTAATGCGAATTTCGATCGTGTCCTGATAATTTGGGTATTCGCTCGGGTATTCAGCCAGCTCGGTATTCTGCGCTTTGCCGCTCCAACGAATATTGGCCCGTGGAAAAAATGCAGTCGCGATCGGTGTTCGTTCTCTGGTATTAAAAATATGGGTGGTAGGTGGGGGGTGGAGTGCTCGGCCGAGCGGCGAAGTGCAAGGTGGTGACGAGTGCCACCCTAAATTCGGTCCAGGATCCTTACAGATTGGTCCATTCAGGGAGAAAAAAAAAAAAATTGGCAGCTCGGCTCAGCTCGGCTCGGCGTGGCCCATTCGATTTCTCGAATCGTACGCGCGTTTCTCTTCTCGGCGTGCGCGTTGTTCGCGATTAATTGGACGGCCGAATTGTTGTTTCGTTCGGCGGTGAATGGTTCGAGCTCGATTTTTTTCCTCTCGGCTGTGTGCGTGTTTGCTTTTAAGTGCCTACACGCCAGCGTGCGCTGTGTCTGCACCAGCTATTTTTTTGTTTCGCCAAGCTTTTTTTTCCCTCGGGCCACTCGTCCTCTCGAAAATTTTTCGCCAGGCAGGACCAGGCAGGTGGGTAAATCTTTTATCGGCGCCAGCACCTACGAGCTCTCCCGGTAACCAGGCACTGGGCACTCTCTCCCAATTTCTCTTTCCTTCCCTTTGTTCCGTTCGCCTCTTCGATTACTTCGCCCCGTGTCACGTAAATTTTCGTGTGGCTCGCCGCGCATAATGCAACCTCGGCTCATTCAGCCCATATCGGAGCAAGCGGCAACCCACCCATCCGCGGTACTTACTCGCTCAATATTTAAAACAAACCCTTAAACAAACACCCCAGGCCAGGATTCCGCCCGTCTCGCTTCGTCTTGCCCTATCGAACCGCCCTTTGCTGCCTTCCGCTGCCCTCCGCGGACCTCCACTATACCTTCGGCAATGCCTCGTCGCGTTTTCACCTTTCTTTTCCCTTTCTTTTACCTCCCGCTCCGGTTATTCCCTCCTCGAGTAGTCTCGCGTTTTGCGCCACCAGAAATACCGGTTAATCTTCGCGCTTCGCCCGCTCCATTGTACACCTAAGGCGACCGACTATAATTTAGATTGGAACAATAACGCGCGCCGGATGATTTTCATGCGTGCCTCCTTTCCTTCTACCTGGCTTTCCCAACCTACACCCTGCCTATTCTGCTCACCCTCCACCACACCCTCTAACGAAATAATTAAAATCGCACTCGACTTCGCGCGGCCAGACGACCATCGCCACGCACCGACGCGGAAATTTCCCATTTCGCCCGAGCAACCCCATTATCGGCAGCAACACGGCCGCGGCTCCTGCGCCAAATTGTTTTTCAGGAATCTACAGCATTCCCGGTCCGCTTGCAATTTTCTAGGAAGGCTTCTTGTTCGCGCACTCGAGTGCTGCCCCAACTTGGCGAAGAGAGACCGGAGGAAGCTCGAGGAGGGTAAGCGGTAGAGACAAAGGTGTGCCGGTTAAATCGCGAAAGGATCGCGAAAGGATCGCGAAAGAGTCTTAAATCCTCGTGGCAGGATATTCTCTCACACTCGTGGCTCGGCTCAGCTCGGTTTCGGTAAGGTGGTGGCTAAGCAGAGCTAATCTCCGCGGCGCGCCACGCAGACTTCTCTTTCCAACTGCGGTGGGTGGCGTTCTATAGGTACATTTGTTTCGCGGTATGGTGCACCATGGACAACAATGCCGGCTCGGATCAAGTCGGCGGCCTTTTTGAAGACAGCTGCCCTCTCTTCCTCCACCCTCACCCTGCTTCTCATCGCGCGCTCAGCCTCCCTTTCTCTCTCGCTCCTCTGACCACCCGGTTCACTCGCCGACCTCGCTACCATCGAGGAAAGAGAGAGAGATTTCGCTAACAAGCGACGATGCCGGTACTAAGCTCCGAAAAACCGGGTACGATTATCGATTTATCTGCTGGCAGTCCAAGCCTCGAGCTTACGCCTTGCCGAGTACGGCAACTTAGTGGACGATACTCTCTTCTTCTGCGTCTTCTTTTTCTTTTCAAACCCGGCGGATGAAACAGACCGACAGGATTATTGGTGAGCCTGGTCCCTGGGCGTACCGTCTAACGACCACTTTCTAGCGTGCTAATCGACTGGTGATCTTTACAGGTGTCTCATTACTTGGCTGGTACTATAATTAGCCAGTTTACAGGTTTATGGCCAGAAAGAATGGGTCCTTAGCACCCACGAACATCCTTCCTCACGCTGGTATTGTTTTAACCCTCGAAACCCTTGCTTCTGGAGCCTGTTTAGCCCCCCCACGGCTACTAGGCATCACCGTGGAAATTCTTTCGGCCGAACGAGCGAAGGAGGGCCCCGACTCTCGGTTGGACCAGTTTCTACTGACCTTGATACTTGGAGGACAGTAGTGGAGGGATTTCGGAGTATGGGGACTCGAGAATCCTAAGGGAGCGTGGCTCGAGGACTATGGTCGATCCTCCCACGCATAGAAACACGCATGCGTCGGGCGTCCCTTAAAACAATGCGTCGACCAATCTGGGAAGGTAAAAGGGCTCCGGGTCTCATTGGCTCGTTCCTTCGAGTCGAACTTTTTTTTTCGACGTGACCACCATGCTCTTCTCACTAATCTCATGGAGTCCTTTCGTCTCGTCCCTCCAACGAAATTCCCTTCGACTAATTGCAAGAGGTCCCGATTCACGCGGACAATTCATTTTTAGCGCGATATCGGTTGAATTTAGTGGCGCGAGCTCCAGCCACGAACAAAGAGATTGGAATCTGAGGCTCATTGGCAGTTAATTCCTCGAAACAAAAGTGCCTCGGTGGTATGTACGACGTGGCGGCGTGTATCATCGAAACTCCGTTTGAGCGCGAGGGTCGAGAACCAATCGATAGCTTCGGGGTCGGACGATGAATTTTAATTTCTCCCGCTGCTTCCCCTATTCGGAATGCATAAACAGCGGTGTTTGTTATTCTTCGTAATGGAAGGGCGGTAGCGGGCTTGATTGTGCCACTAGACGTGAAAAATTTACAAGGCCGTTCGCTTTAGCGCCAGGCGCGTTTGCTTCGCGCTCGGCGAGAGGAAATATTTTCCGTGCAAGCAAAGATGAGGGGGAGAGAGAGAAAGTGTGTACAATCAGTACTCGTTGTATCCATCCTTCAACATTGCAAATTCAATCGTGCGGCAACAGTTCCTTCGTGGCTTCGAAAGCTGACCGAGATTTGCCACGTTCGAGGGAATTGCTCGAGCAGGAGGCAACGCGAAAAAATGGTAGAGTGTCGGGGTGGAGGATAGTAGGGTGGAAAATCGCCAAAAAAGGTCGAGGTTGGTGCGGGACGAATGAAGAGCGCGTAAGAACTCGTATGGGATGAGAAGAGGCAGGAGAAGAGGCAGGAGAAGAGGCAGGAGAAGAGGCAGGAGAAGAGGCAAGCAGGCAAGCAGGAAGGCTGGGAGCTACGGAAAGAGAGAGAGTCGAGGCGGTAGCGCGCGAGTATAGGAGATCCCCTTCTGCGAAGCGTTTTACCGGAGGTAATGGCCGTGCCGGAAGCGAGATGACGCGTGACCCCAGACGGATGCATTAGACGCACTTCCGGCGGTGCGACGCCCGACGCCCGACGCTCGACGCTTCAACGTTCACCACCGCCCTCGTTCATCCGTGAAACTCGCTCTCGCACAGACTGAACCTACATCCCGCTCGCCGACCATTCCGTCTCTCTTAATGCGTTATTCTCTTGATTCGCGCTACCCTCGCGATCCTTGCGCTTATCCCAATTTCGATGCCTTCTTCCCCGTCTTCTGCTTGCAACCGCGGGGCGAATCAACCGATGCCAACCAACCCAAGCCAACCCACACCAACGGAAAGCGAGTTAAACTTGAGTTTACGCCGACGTAAATTGGATTACTAGTCTCTCTCTGTCTACCGAGGAAAATAGCAAACAGTATAGTGGCTCACAATCTGACAAAGCACACTGTTCGCTAATGACCATCGTAAAGGCGACGGTGTCGAATCCCTATGTGGCTGCTGTGAGCGTAACAAACTCGCGTAAAGTTTTCACCGGGAAAATTGATCCTCGCTGCAGTAGAATAGGCTGGAGTGTTTAAGCGATCGTCAACGCGAATTCTTGCACGAGTCCGCTTTGTTCGACAACTGGCTTCAGGCGGTATCGAAAGATGAGCTCGCGGACGAGAGAATCGATCCTCTCGCTCGCGCTCGATTTCCTTCTCTTCTATCCTCGAGCCTGTGAGCGCTCATCCCACGGGAGAGGAAATGAAATCCCGTCCGGGACACGATTCGCACTCGACGCTTGTCCCGTTATTAGATCAACGTTACTCCGTGAGAGGCGTCGAGAGACGGAGGGAGACAGAGAGTGAGTGAAGCGGGAGTAACAGGGAGAAGGAGAGTTTCGACAGCGCTCGGCTACCCGTGGAATACGTCTTCCGCATTTCAAAGCGTTCCCACCTTCCGGTCGCCGCTTCCTGCGAGAGTCGTCCCGCTTCCAGTGTCCTTTTGCTATAATCAATCGATGAGCAAAGCAGACGATGCTACTTTTTCTCTGGCTCGCTCTCCCTCGTCCAACCACAGAAAAATATATATTAGCTTCTTTGCACTTAAAAAACCATTAAGTTGCCCGTTAAACTTGTGAGACAAGTCGAAAGAACTTGGAATCTCTGCGGGTAATAAATCGGATTTGGAAGATCGACGAACGCTAGATAATGGAGCGTGATGGGCTTCGCTGGGAATCGGCGCAGCGCGACGGGAGGCGGGCGGGGGTGGTGGTGAGCCCTAATTTCGAGCGCGAAGCGGCCCGATAATCACGCGCCAGTGGATAAAAAATCATTTCGCCAGGAAGAAACGAGTCGGAGCGATCTTTCGCGCCCAGTGGTGGCGATGGTGGTAGTAGTAGTGGCGAGTTTTGCGGCCACGGTGAGGTGGGGCGAGGTGAGACGAGGCGAGGCGAGGCAGCGCGCATTTACCACCTGCATCGGCAGGAATTAATAGTTCGTTCTCCCGCGAAACCCGTAAATAATGCCTTCTGACAGCCGGAGCCGAACGTCGATGAATAACGAGCCGCGGAACCTTCGACTTTTAATTCTTCTTTTTTCAGTCGACGCGCGAGCTCGCTCGCGCCGCCCTGGACCACACACATTTGCTCGTATATAATCCTTTATGCGCGCCGCAGCTCCAGAAAGAGGGAAAGAGAGAAAACATGCCACCGGGAGGAGTACAGATAGGAAAGCAGAGCGCGAGGGAAAATCGCGAAAACGAGGAAAAGGTAGAAAAAGGGAGGAAAAAGCGAAGCGCGTACAGAGGAAAGAAAGAAAGAAAGAAAGAAAGAAAGAAAGAACGAAAGGAAGAAAGAAAGAAAGAGATGGACGAGAGTGGAAAAGAGGGTGAGGGCGAAAAGGCCGATGGGCCAGAAGAGAAAGAGGCCGCGGCGAACGAGAAGAGAGAATGGAGAGGCGAGCGAGGGTGAGTGCGAGTGCGGGTGCGTTCATACGTTTCGAAAACAAAGCTCGTCTCCGGCAAGCTCCTCCACGCATGGAAGGCAAGCGTGCGAGCGCGTACTGCCGCGCGAGTATGAGGCGCGGCGAGGCCGATGCATCGATACCGGAAACGGCGCGATACACCGCGAAAAAAAGCAGGAGAGAAACTTGCTGATGTGCGGGCGGCGGTGTGAGTATAGCTTGCAGCTCTGGGTGTAGCCATGGGTGTAGCCGTGGGTGACGATCCCGGCTGACGTGCGCGCGTCATGAATATTTGAGGAGATACCCCGTCGTTGCTTTCTCGCCCCACGGCACGATGAGGCGCGCCGCGCCTCTTTTCCGCGTTTTTCGCCACGTCGGACACCGTCGGTTTATCAGTGGCTCGCTTCTAATGAATAATGTAGGGTGCTCGCTCGATGCGATGGGGCGCACCACTCGTGTCCTTCCACGCCGGCCGTCACCCCTGTGTTAATAAACTCCATAAAACTAGCTCTCCCTCGACCAGCTTCCGGCGGGAGGTAAAAAAAAGTGACGAACGTCCGGATTCGCTCTTCGAGCTCGTCGCTTCGATCCTTTCCTCCTGGCAGTCCGACGACCACGTAAGTGGGATACGAACACGCTTATTCCGAAACTCCGCGAGCCAATAACAATAGCCGGGAAGAGGGAAGAGAAGAGGCGAGAGGAAGATCAGGAGGGTAAGACGGCAAAGATGCGGCGAGCTTAAGCCAACCTCGGGAGGAGGAAGGTAGACAAGCAGAAGAAAAGTGAATGATGGAAGTATAATGACGGAGGCCTCTCCTAATTCGAGGTGCGGCATGGCGCAGCGCGGTGAGGAGTCTCCTCTCCTCTTCCATCATCGGTGCGTTTAGAGCTCGATGGGACGAGGAGAGTCGAGTATCGCGAGCGACTCAGCCAGAGACTCAACCAGAGACTCAACCAGAGACTCAGCCAGCGACTCGGCGAGTGAGTGAGTGAGTGAGCGTCAATCCAACCGAGGAACGGAATGGAAAACGAGAGGATCAGAATGGCTCCAGGAGAACGAGGAAGAATCTTTTCCCTTTCTCTCTCGGTCTCTCTTCGTGCCTTCATTCTTCGTAGCTCCCGTCGGGGATTAATATCGGCCTGCCATTGTTGCTATGGCAACTCGCGAACGGTTAAAAACTCCTCGGCCCTAACCCTGATCGTTCGTTTAAAGTTTCCTCGCGAAAGGGTGAACCTCGCATTCCCTAGCGCGTTTCGTTCGCGAAAACCTGCCGCGCTCTCGTTTCTCACACTGTTGCTCGTCTTCGTCTTGAGAATTACCCCTACACTTACAATTAGAAATTAGCGAGAACCACTGGCCGAAGCAAAGCGCTGCCAAAAAAAAGAGAAAAAAGGTGGATCGAGTTTGTGGGTCAAGTTTCGGGCCCAGCGAATCACAGATTCTGATGGATAGGCCACTCGAAACCACGTGTTCGGGACTGGTGCGCGCAAGAAGAACCACGATTCAATAAGATTCAATGATCGTGGGGGTGATCCCGCACAATGATCGCGCGGAGCGGGTCGTGCCTAGCATAACTAGATCACGTCAAGATAAAGTCGAACGTAAATAGAGTCCGTTCTCTCAAGCTAGGGTCGCGGGACCGCCAGGCCGAGCCGGGCCAACCCGAGGGAGAAGAAATATCGAGAATGAAGTGAGTCGAAACCAACGTGGACGAGGATGACAAGGAGAAAGTCCTGGTAGAAAGACGCACTGCGTGAGAGTAGAACGCTCTACGCGGAACGGGGCTGATCAATATTCATGGCCCGTTAGTAGGGTGGTTTCAGCCCGGTCAGAGGAGGGTGGATTTATGCGAATCCTTCCTTCCGACCTACCCCGCCAAGGGAACGAACCCTTTTTCTTCAGTATCGTTTCCTCTCGCCGCGCCGGCGAGAAGAACGGCGAACCCGACCTTTCGGCGGGGTCACCGAAAATTAACACCTCGCTTCCTGCTCCTTTTGTGCATTGATCTTTCGGGATCTCGCCCTCTCCAAGAAGGGTGAAAATCAAGGTCTAACTACGAGCAGGAGTTTTAGCACTTCCATTATGTGCATAGTCTCTTTTTGCTCGATGTATAATTCATCCTTTGTGTCATAATTCTCTTTGCGAATATCGCCATGCCAGCTTGCACGGAGGGAACGTCGCCTCGCATTCCCGTCCAAAGAGTCAGCTGATGCACGCGAGGAATTATGCAACGCGTGAAAGAGCGATGCAACGAAGAACGGCTCTGCGAAGAAGGTCGTAGACGATTCCTCCGCGCAGGTTCTTGGTGCACGAGTTTTCTGGGTGGTTGCCGAAGAGCACGCGAAGCGAATGGGAGTGGCGAGGAACGAAGTCTCATTGTCGGTAATAATGCTAAATATCTGAAATAGTGGTACGAAGAAGTAGCGCCGGCTGGCTGCAACCTAGATTGGCAGACGCCGCGCAAGATGAAGCGAGGTGAGACGAGTCGCTCGCGGCAGAGCGGCCGATTCGCGCGTGTACACGAGGAAAGGGAGCAGAAACGGCGCACCGCGCGGGAGAGTGGATGCACCGACATGTGCACACACGAGCGCATCACCACCCAGTGTGGAGTCAACGTAGGCGAGTTCGTACGAGATGGTAGGTAGGTAGGTAGGTAGTTCAGTTCCGGTCCGGGCCATTAGTTGATGAGCTACCTCGTTTCCATCCCCTCCTGGAACTGCCAGCAGTGGCAGAGCCATCCCTGTTCCCCCTTCGCGACCATCCACAGCCACCGTTCCACCTACACTCGTGCTGCTACCAAGGTAGGCCCTGAAAAGCTCGCATGGCATTGTGGGATCTATTATTGCCCTCCTGGACTTACATGTTTCGATGCAGCACCAGCAAACTCCGCCAGCCAGCCAACCAGCCAGCCAGCCAACCACCCGACTAGTCAGCCAGACGAACGAACCAACTAACGGACAGACGCACTGACAGACGTACGTTGAAGCCGACCGACCCTCTCAGCCCGCATCCACCATCTATCCTGACCTCATCGCCCATCGGCGAACAGCCGCAAACGCACCAACGAAAACACCTGCAAACTGCCCTATCTAACACTCCGGACCATCCTAGCTCATTCTACTTTGTAACTTTATAGAATATATTCCACTCGGCTAAATACAATGGTGGTTGGATTACACTGACCACAGGCCAGGGAACGAGAGGATGCAAATTGCGCATGTTTCGCTTGGTCTATTCCCCGAAGATGCCGCTCCCGTTAATATTCGCAGTGCAGTGCCTGCTAGAGTGGCATGGGATACTTCCGGTCGACAGTGGTTCTTAGCGTACACAGACGTGATAAGCGCATAAATGCAGACACAGCCGTAGAGTCGGAGAGGGGGGGGATGGATGCATGCCGTGGCACAAAGTCGCGGAAAAAAGAAAAAGAGTGCGGCAGAGGTGGAGGAAGATCGAGGGAAGGGGAAAGAGACAGAACGAGCAAGGGAAGGAAAGAAAGAGTGAGAGAGGACGAGGGAGAGGGTTAGAGAGGGGAAAGAAGAAAGCGGGAGAAAGGCATTCAGTGCATTCACGGGGAAGAACTCCGCACGAATGAGCGAGCCCGTGAATGAACGGAGTCCCGACCCAGCGAGCCACCCCCTAACCACCCTCGGAACCATCCTATCTCGGGCATTATCGTTATTAAACACCTCGAAGGCCCGCCGCCGCGCCGTAGGATATCCTCCGAGTTTCAGGACCCAAACTACGAGCACTTCGCCGCGATCCCAGACTGCCATAGCGCCGCTTCTCGCCGCGTTTCTAATAATCCTCTCTGCTCGCTACGCGGAGCTAACCTCCTTTTTTTTAGAAATTAAAGACAGGACACTTGGAGCATTCTTTCGCCGCTCACATACGAGGGAATCACTGTCCTGACCCTTTCCTTCCTTCTTAACACAGTCTAATAAATCCCTATTAATTACAGCTAATTTTTCTCGGCATCCCGGCATGCGCGCACGCGAGCTCGAGAATTAATAGCCGGTCTAAACGAGATAAAACCGAGGAAGCATGGAATTCTATAGTTATACATAGAATGAGAGACAGAGGAGCCGTGCCCGAGTGAGAGAGGGTGCGAGATTCCGAGGCGAGACGACGAAGACCACGATATAGTAATAGTAGTAGTAGTGGCAGTGGTGGTAGTTCGGAATCCTATGCCGGCACTCAAGACAGCGGGCATTGTTTCGAAGGAGCGGCGGGTCCGCGGCGCGGCGGGTGAGCACTAAAACCGAGCCCCTTAGCCGTGGCATCGGCGAAACGCCGGATGATGTACTGCGCCCCCAGCCCCTTAATTACTGCCGCGTGCAAATTGGAAGGAAAAATTAATCGCAGAAATGACTTAGAGCCGCCGCTCGGCACGGGGGTGGACGTCGAGGCTCGAAGGCGACGCCGAGCCACGCCGCGCGCCGGGGGTACCGCGGGGTCTGTCGAGAGGGTGGCGAAAGAGAGGCTTTGGGGGGCTGGACGGAGGCGGCCGTCGCGGCGAGGGGGTCGAGGAGGGGCCAGGAGGGCGGTGAGAGGGTGGCGAGAGGGTGGCGAGAGGGTGGATGAGGAAGCGCACCCGAGGGTCGCACAAAGGGGATGAAAGGAAGTCCGGGGCAATTAGAATGATGCCCTTTGCACGGTCTTCCTCGCTCGAGCTCCCTACCTCCTGCTGCCACCACTGCCACCGCGCGCTCTCGTTGCCTTGCCTTGTCTTGCTTCGCCTTGCCTTGCCTTGAGTTGCCTCTGCTCGGCTTGAGCTCGCCGTGCTCTACCGTATCGCGTCGTACTCGGTACCGAGCTGTACTTGCCCTCCTCCAACTCTTCCTACCCCCCGGCCCTGTGGATGGAATCGTAGAGCGATCCCTCTGCCTTCAGCCCCCGACTCACCTTTTGCCCCGGTCTCTTCTCTATCTCGGCCACTCTTCTCTCGATCCCCGTGAAAGAAGCCGGCGACAATAGGCTGAGAACGTAGCCTCGGAGTTTCGCGAGCTGGACACATTAGCCGAGTTAAATCGCGGCTCGTTGCTGGCGCTGCTCTTTCGACTCCTTCGTAACGTCGCCAAAAGGACTTTTCAGCTCTTTAATTCGGAGAGGGCTCTTTTCCCTGATTCTTGTCGGGGTACGGTGTTTCCGGTAAATCACTTTCCGGGAGCTGCGACTGACACGCAAAAGGCCACGACTCACCTAGCAACGTGAGTGTGGGGATGGTCGATGGACATTTAATCTCGATTTCGGGGTCGACCACCGATCGGTGTTACCCTTCGCCGGGAGACGGTCTCTGTCATATCTCCGGGGGATGATTCGACGTGACAGCTCTCCCTCGAGGGTCGCCCTGGCCTGGTAGTAGCACCCGCTAGTACACAGCCCCCCTCCTAGGAAAGGCAGGACACACCATAGCTGTAGGCGGCAATATACGTCGTGACGTTCGCGGATTCCTCGCGTGCCACCCTCTCACCCCATTGCTTTCTCTGCCCGCCGTACCAAGCTACCCTCGAACGTATGAGGTTTAATGACGTATAAACTATGCGCGTCGGATTAGCAGTGTGGTTATGACGGGGGTGGCGTATGGCTTCACTCGCCCGATCGCCAGAAGTTCCTAGCCACGTTTTCCTTCTCATCTCGGCTCGTCGGATTCGACGGTGACGAGATCTTGTTTTTTTCTAAAACGAATTTTTTCCAATTCCACATAACCTGGAGACCCATGCTACGATCGACTGCGACCTGGTAGAGCCACGGGTTCGAGAAATCTTCTGATGGTTGGTGCACACAAAACGAATAATTAGGCAGACAAAGCGACCCGTTGCGAGCGCGAACGCGAGTGAGAGTAAAAGTAAAAGCTTGCGCCGAGAAGGCAGAGGGAATAGAAGGAGAAGCCGGAAAATAGAATGAGCGTGATAGCGGGATGAAGCAGGAGAGAGGCGAATGGGAAGTAAGAGGGAGAGAAAGAGAGAGAGAGAGAGATTGGAGGTGCACAAAAGGGCCCCGACAACAAAGTCAAGTGGGGCACAATGAGGCGCGGCGTGAGTACATTGAATGCCATGGTCGTCTCGTGCAGTCATGGTCCCATGGTTCTTTACCGGTCGTCCTACTGCTCGCGGTCGTGTCTCATGGTGTGGTTATGGTGTAAGCCCACAAAAGCCCTGATTCAATAATCTGACCGTGTCACCGATATCTAAAATTACCGAGCCCGGCTCGCAAACGACTTAATTCCACCCCTTACAGAGACATTGAGTTTTCACTTGACACTCGGACAGATCTAACGGATCATCCCATTCAACCAAATACGTCTTGTCGGCAATAATTATCATAGTTACGATGATTATAAGACTGGTGTCCTCGCAAGAGACAAAGACTTTCGCAGGTAACATCGCAGAGAAAAGTTTCGCGAGGCAAGAACGACGAGCAGACCGTGTCGTTCGAATCGTTAAGATTCTATTACTGCCGTTTGTCGCGAGGGTGTCCCTACAAAAGCGCTGATTCAATAAGCGGAGCGTGTCACCGATATATTAAATTACGCACGTATGAATACGCAGAGTTGCGAGCGTATGCGCGCCAGGCGATAAGTGACATATGCTCGGAGGCCCGTGCCGTCGGATTTACGCTTGAAAAAATTGCATTCCGCGTGAGAGTATATCGGTTCCCGGGGCGTGCAGAACCTTGATTAACTCAACCCTCGCGAAACTCTGGCCAGCATGGAAGCGCAGCCGTCCATTTTTCTCTGGCTGGAGCCGTGCGCTCTTCGCGGCACGTCGCTCGTATTTTCCAATGACTTTTCGCCCATCACGATATTACCTCTTTCGGCGGGGGTGGAAGAATTTTTATGGCGAAAGAGAGAAAACGGTCGATGGGCGTCGTGAGCGAGAAAATAAATTATAAAGCGATGTTCGAGGTCCGAGCATTAAGCTTATTCCCGCGTGGATCCGGAGTGATGGATAGAACGGCGAGATTTGTAGAGGCGGCTGAGGAGCGAGCTCGCGCGAACAGTGGGAGGGAGAGAAATAGAAAAAGAAGGTGAGAGTGAGAGATCGAGCGGAGGACCGATTTAGAGGATTGTCGAGAGAGACCGGCGGTCAAGCCCGACAATCCTGATAAATGAAAGAAGCAAATGCCGAATTCCGATTCCCAATAAGGGTAGTCGATGTCAAACGAGGTGGAAGGGGTGGATGGAAACGAGGGTGGAAAAGAGTGGACGCAAGAGGAGGCTTTAACCCCATGACGTCGTCGTCTGCCGGCAACGATCTCGATCTCTATTCCATCCCTCCGGTGCTCCCTGGCCTTTCCACATTATTTCATGTGGGAATATTTCTCTCCATCTACCCTACTCGTCGCTTCTTTCCTATCCTCCATTCTCGCCCTCTTAATTCCATCGTAAGCGGAAAGTAACCAGTGTGGATCAACGCAAATTCCATCGTCGCGATAAAAACAATTCATATTTGAAAGTATCAATCGAAAACGCATGACCAAGTTTGAACGAAGTCGCCAGTAACAACAACAATCTCTCTGGATATCCGGTGGTGGTAGAAAACGCATATTCGTTGCATCCGGGCCAACTTTCCTTGCTCCGCTTTCCTCTCGCAATGTCAAGTTGGTAGGGGTTGTTTTACCATACTCGTCCTCCTCTGTTTTTGCCGAATATCCTATCTCTCTCTTTCTTGGTCTTGTCGCTCGATATCTCCGTCCGGTTGGATGCAATCAATAAGACATTCGTGACGCGACGGTTATGGTTGATGGGGACGTGAGCACGGGGGCTAACGGCCAGCCCCATGAATATCTTTCGATAGATTGCACATCGGCCTCGTTCACCCCCGATGCGTCGCGATGCGTCGATCCAGCCGCACCCGTACGCAGCAGCACCCCATACGCACCCCATATACGCTCTCTCGCTCTTTTCCTCCTCTCCCTCTTGGCTCCAGACGGTCCAGAGGGTGGACGATGTGCAGTCACGCGGCCACTGCGGTTAACTTTCCTCCTACTCTTCCTCTCTTTTTTTCCCCCGACCTCACTGCGAACCACAGGCACCCCCTCGTCCTGATCATCCTGATCCTCCTCCCTCTGTACTCGAGCGTTGTGTTCCCGCAATGGAGTTCACGTTGCACTGCTGCCGGAGCGAGGCTCATTCGACGAGGCACCAATCCGGACAGCAGCAAGGAATCGTCTCCCACGAGCGGGCCCGATACGATGGAGTAAAATAATATCCTCGATAGCCGGCAAATTTTGTTCTCGAGACTAGTCGAGAGTTGTTTCCTTGATTTCATTGTTACCGCGGTTGAAAAGGAGGACGAGCTTGTCGCTAGAGTCCGAGGAATGGAAAACGTCGAGAGAGGGAGAGAGAGAGAGAGAGAGAGAGAGAGAGTTGCTGGATCGATCGGTCTACTCTACTCGCACTACTTTTTAATTATCGTTCCTCTCGGCTCCATTGGCGCAATACGAAAGGCGAAAGTGGGAGAGAGTGAACGCGCGATTCGTCTCGGTCACCGTGGTCGAGTCAATCGAAGATGCGAGACGTAATCCAGGATCCCCTTTGACGGATTCGTCACGCGTCGAGGCGCAAAGTTCGAGGGTCCGTTTCGCATTAATAATGCATGCATCTCGCGAAGCATGCATAAGCACTCGAAAAAATGCATAGGAATGCACCCGAACGAAGAAACTCAGGGATCGAGGGTGGGCTTTTGCGCGCTCTCTTCCACTTTTCCACTTGATCCTTCGACGATCCGGGGAACCCTAGTCCGCTGCCACACGAAATTTGTCCTGGTTAACTGGCAGAAAGCCGCTCGTCGACAGTCGTGTCGCTTAAATTACCCGGGTCTAGCCTTCCTTTTCCGACCTTTTTAACCTCACCTTTGAGAGCGACGCACGACGCACTACGCGCGTCTACCCGTCACGCGAGCGGCTCGCGGAGTTTTCGGACTGATTAGCATTTTTTTTCCTTCTTCACGCTTCCAGCGTGACCCGATGACGCCCGTGGCCGGACAATGAGGCTACTTATTTATTTAAATACCGGGCATCCTGTCCTTTCACGCGAAGATTTATGCACGCCGCCGGGCTAATTGCCGGCCCATTATCCGGATAATGGTATTCCGTCGCGTAACGACGACGAGACGCGATGCCTCGCTTGCTTGATGCCTCTCTCTTTCTTTCTCTTTTTCTCTCTTATCCGCTCGTTCTACACACCATCCTGATGCAACCGAGCCCCGCTTCGTCTCGCCACCCACCCATCCGACTTTGCCTTTCCTATCGATTCTTCACTGTTTCTCTTTCCTGCCCCTCGTACGCATTCTTTTCCTTGGATCGACACTTCTTGCGTCGACCGTGGTGCTTCTCTCGCGTTCTCACTCTTTTTCTCTGTGCAAAGCTCGGCTGTTGCATATTCAGAGTGTTTATGTACTTGGTCGTGCTTATCGCGCACGAGGCCGTGGCGCGGCAATACCCGCGCCACATGAAAATAGCTGGCTGATTCAGCTTGACGATGACGCACGTCTCCGTCGACTCTGATTACGAGGATGTCTCTATTTTTTATCCGCGCTGATAAGACAATACCCGACACGCGAATACGCAGTATGTACGTACATGTACATTGCAGCCCTCGCGCAACAGAGTGGAGCGGCGTCCACTCTTTCAAAATTTTTCGGTAGCCTTTTCACGTCAGGCTGATAAAGGAGTGTTTTGCGCATAGGCTCAGAGTCATCGGCGGGTGGCTGGCGGTAAACAATCTCTTCCTTTGCATACGAGAGTGCGCAAACAGGCCGAAAAAGATGCAGTGCAAGGCCCAATTCGCTCTCGTGCTTTTCCATCGAACCGTCGAGATAATGGTTAATTCTTCCCGAGCCCTTCGAGCAGTAAACACAGTCGACGAACAGAAAGAGAATGAGAGAGAATTGACGCAACGTGGACATTGATTTCTAAGCGGACTGTAGCCTCAACGAACTCACTCTTTCTTTCCTTCTATCTCTCGTTCTCTCTTTCATTCTGCGGTAGGCTCGACCCCCTGACAGCCACCCCCCAGTTCGCCCCGTACGAACCCCCGCGAAACGCTCGAAAACGCGCTTTCGCGTTCCCATCGAACTGGGAAAACGGGCAAAGGGTTGCTCTCTCGTTGCCTTTCACCCTGGTCTGCCTGCCTGCCTGGCCAGACAGCCCGCGGAAGGGGTCGTTGCAAAAAAGGGGTGGAGGACCGGTGTGCACGCCGGTTCCACCATCAGGAGAGTTAGAGCCAAGCGAGTAGGAGGATAGCGGCCTACCAGGAGAGAGAAAACGAGATAGAGCATAGAGAGGCAGAAAGCGCCGAAACCGTGGAGAATCGAGTGACAATCGAATTATACCGTAACGCCGCGGCTCGTCCTTGCTCGTCGCGCGCGTACACCCTCCACAGCCATCATTATTCATACGAGAAATTAACGAGTGTCCTGTGCCGATCTCCACCCTCCCCGTAAATTTACTAATAAATACGATCCTAATAATGCATTGTCGAGGGAAGGGGAAACAATGTGTGGTATCGTGCGGCATCGCGCAATGCGCCCAACTCGCCGAGCAGTTGCTGACGATTTAGCGATCCGGATTTCGCGCGCGATTGATTAGTCACTTTAAGCACGCGTACGTGTGTTTGTTGCGTGGTAAAAGTAATCTGTATGGCGAGAGCACAGAGATCGCAATACCGACATGGCAATTATAACTGAGCTTCGAAGCTTCGGATACTCGCACGTGCGAGTGTCGTGCCGATTCCATTGCTGGAGCAACTGTGACCTGGATTAATTAAACCCGGCATAATATCTAATTGTCGAGATAAAACAGGACGATAATGAAGTTACAGAATCGATAGGAGGGCCGGAGAATAGTACGGTGGAACTCGGCTGATCGTTGCGGAACGATCCGCGGGATTAACATTAATTTTCAGTCTTGAATTGCGGTCCGTCACTCGGAGGAAGAAGCGTCGAGCGCGGCTGGATAGGGCAATGATATACCAGCTGATTAGCATTCGGCATTAAAGGAAGCGGGTTGAGCTTCCGCGGCGGCCAACAGACCGAGCAAAAGAAGGATCCTATTTAAAAAGTTTGATTAAGAAAGCCAGCGCGGCCCATTATTGTCATGCTAATTATGCGGCCGTAGACGCGCTGAAAAATACCGACTCGAAATGGGAAAACGAGCGGTGCGCTATCTCGCGATGAATTTCTTCTGGGTCTCTTTTTTCCTTCCCTACCTCCTCACACCGTTTTCCTTCGTTAACTCGTGGCTCCTTTTTCGCTTTTTTATACCTGATGAACATTTCCGCTAACGCGTAATCACACGCGTACGCAACTCAAAGATCGCGTTAAATGCCAGTCGAAGTCGCGAGTAGTCTTGCTCACTGAAACTTTCGCCCGTTTCGCGAAACTTTTAAACCTCTGCCCCTCGAGGAGAATCATATGCACCACTTCGCGGCCAAGATCCACGTTTCCTGGAACGATGGAGTGGTACGGTGCCCGGAAGTAGGGTTCTCGCACTAGCTCCTTCCTCTCACCATCGTGCTATCCTCTCGATTTCTAGGGAAGAAGCGGGGCGTTTCTCTCCCTCTCTCGACCGAGATTATGGCTTCGCCGGTCGCGCTCGCCCTTAACGCGAGAGAACAGAGATCCTGCGGCGATATCGTATCCTGGAACACTCTTTCTATCTAAACACGAGTCGCGAGCTGGTCGTTGTAAGAACGCGTAGGTCGCGAGCTGAGGAAATCCCGACGATTTTTCATCCCCCATCGGGCGGGCCTAATGCTTCGGATGATGCTTTGAGAATTTGTCTCGAAGCGACTCGTCGGCGAAACTCGTCCACCCTCGACTCCCCCTCTCTATCCCCCTTGGAAAGGACGAAGCCACCGAAAAATAATATCTCTGGCTTAAAAAATCCTACGGGAACGAGAAGGAGCGTATCGGAGAAGAAACCAGTTGTCAGCTGGATTTTTTCTCCGAGCTTTGAATTAAATGGAGCGACGTAGGTTGGTTTATCGGGCGCGAGTGCTTGATCTTCGATCGGTCCGAGATATTCTGGATGGCCGCTGGCTAGCGATGAATGTCGGTGCTCACATACAAAAGTCACCTCGGTTCTCCGCCGGTGATGTATCTTTACCGGCGAAATAAATCACGCGGCACATATATCATCCCTCCGCGAGACGCGGCATGGCACGACGCGAGAGAACCAGGAGAGAGAGAGAGAGAGAGAGAGAGTGAGGGAGGGTGGGAGGCGGGATTGAGGCGGGGGTTGGCGACACGACGAGTAAAAAAGTAACTGAAAACCTGGGCGAGCGACAAACCGCCGGCTTATCCAGTTACACGCCGGAGGGTTACCCATTTTTTCCCTTCATTTTGTACTTCTCTCCCGCCCCTCGCGTCTCGGTTTCCATCCCTGCTCGCGCGCGCGGCGTCTATCATCCACCGCCACCTACCCTTCACTATACTCCTACTCTCTCATCCTCGTCTGCGAGTCACCCTCGTTTTTAGTACGCGAGTCTCAACATTTTAGACGTTTATTTGTTTCGCGCCACCCTCGCCTCGGCGAGCAGCGGCATCTTAAACGCCCGGGAAAATACCCACTGCCAACACCCGTAACAACCTACATTCAGCGGTAACATTCTTCCAACTGTTCTATTTATTCGCAGGACCAAGGAGAATTGCCAGATAAGAATTAATCGTGGCTGAGGAAATTAATCTCCTCGGGAGGAAGAAGTGTCTGGGATTCCATGCATGCCACGTGGATGCGCCAGCAGCTAGAGCCTGTTGCACCGAAGCAGGCCGCGCGAAATTCACGCATGCACCTCACTCCCTCCTTCGTGGCCTTCCCTCCCTTCCCTCCCTCTTTGGCGAATTTCTCGAAGACGCGGAGATCGAAAGTTGAAAGTTCTCGCGCATCGTCTCTAGCGGCAGAAAAGGGCGGCAGAATGGGGCAGGCGGAGTACATTCTCACGCACTCCAAGTCCCGCTTGGAGTACCAATTAGGGAGAAGGTAAATGCGAGGATCAACGCAGAGGCGCGGGTGCACGGGTGTATAGGGGGTCGGCGGAGAATAAGGGGAGGATTAATCGCTACTTCAGGAGGCGCGTATCTATCGACGGTGGTCCTCGTGCCGGCAATCTCGCATTCATGGATCGTTACGTAAGGCCAGGACTAATAATGTCAGAGTCGGTGCCGGGACTGTGGATCTTCGAAGACAATGAGCCTCGCTAAGGGACCCTCTCTCCGCCTGATGGAGGAGTCACCGCGCGACGAGCCTGGGACTCCGGGAATGCGGGAAGATTGTTGTCGCGGAAACAAAAAGTCACTGTAAAAGCACGGACACCCGGTATTACTATTCATCCAGAGAGTCAGAGAGAGAGAGAGAGAAAGGCAACCCTCATTACTGGCGATACGCACGCAGTGCGTATCCATTTGCCAGGGGCATTGTTCGCCGATCCGCGCTACCAAGTATTCTCCAGCAAAGTGGGGGAGGTAATAACGTGGCGCCTTGTTCCTCGATTAAACGACACATTGTGCCGGACTTTTCTTCTATTGGATTACGCTTTACGAGCTGCCGCGAGTACGCTCTCTTCTGAAAAATGACCAAACCACCTTCCACCCTAACTTCAAATCTCCGTGAGAAGTAGCGCTACGATAGATTTCCCAAGATTCGAGCGGTTTCAAAGACTTGGTCAAAAAGTTCGCCTCGACTTCTTTCGCTCGTTCGTCGCACCGGGAAATCTGTGTCTGCGCATTTTTAACGCTGAGTCTGTTTCCCGCAATTTGACTGGAGTTTCCAGCGGGAAACGTTCGAAAGTTGGGCGGTTTAAGAGTTTCTCCGGCTAAAACTCGCTACCTCGCGAGTCCGAATTCCAACAAAGTGAGACTTGGGTGCATCCGCGGTCGTTCTGCGATCCTCGCGAGAGGGGTCATCAGCTGGTACTTTGGTACGCGAGGAGAGTCCGCAGACCAAGTATCGAAGAGGAACGAAGGTAAAGGGAGAGTTAGAAGGCAGAAGAGCGTGGTCGAGAAATAAGAGAGGGCGGAAGGGGTGAGCAAAGAGGGAAGACGAGGGAAGACGAGGGAAGAAGAGGGAAGAAGAGGGCAAAAGCAGAGAGGTAGAGCAAGAGAGGCAGGGAAGGTGGCTTGGGCAGTGCGTATCGATCTGGCCGTGTTACGTGCGTGCCGGAGGTTGGGGTCCCGGCGTGGACCAATCGGAAGGCTACTCCTGTCTCTCTCTCCCTTTCCCTCTTTCTCACCCTTTCTCTCTTTCTCTAAACCGAAATTCTCTCCCTCTCTCCCTCACTCACTCTCTGCCTCGTCCTCCAGCCACCTACGACTCCCACGCATCCACGCAGAGCCACGCACGCCATCGGTGATACACACCTACACACTCACACGCGTGGATATGCCTGCTTGATTACGTTCTCTGATAACGCAACGCGGCCATGCCGATCGAATGAAATGGCGGACGCACGCTGCCGACCTTACTATACATGCATGTACATACACTGTATGTATCGCTCGAAGGGGCTGCTAATGAGGACTTACGGTTGGAGGGGTTGATGATGGCCCAGATTCGGGGGACCGTCCTGCATTTTGTCAAATGTCCTTCCTTCGACAAGAGTGTCAAGAGAGAACCAAAAGCAAAAACACCGACAGATCCGATACGTTCGAATACACGAATAATGCCAAACAGTATTAAAATTCGTTGATACAGCTCGTTTATCTTCCCTATTGCAAACACTATGCGGGGAAATACTTTTTAGAAGTCGATATGTAAACCTTGCGACTGACGTTGAATATTCGACGCGAGGCAAAAACTTGCTCGAGTCTCTCACCCGACCCTTCTGAGAATCCGTGTAAGCACGTAAACAGCATATAGATAGATAGACAGAGCCTAGCTGTGACGACGCAGAATAGACTCTTGCAGTTTCCATATCCTCGAGGTCACCGGTGTCGGAGCAAAAGTTGAAATCGATCCCCACAGTGAATATCTGCGTCAAGCGGTGGAGTTAAACTTTCTACTATATTTCTGTTTTCATTCCTGTAAACAAGAATGCAGAGAGGAGGGAAGCTGCGCGTTTCATTCATGTACTTTCGACGGAACACGGCCAGCGGGAGACAATGAAATGGCGGACGTCACGGTCCGTACAGAGAAGTCGTAGAAATCGACGCGAGCTACCGGATATACCACGGAACGGAGAGACGAGCTACCGACCAGATGCAAGGTCACTCTTTCATCGATATTTTAATACGCTCCACGTGTCTGACAATCTGGAGCATCCTCCCACTACTACTACCAGTATAAACAGTGTATGTAGATACATTGCGACTCGCGACTGTACTATTTGTATCACTATCAGTGCACGAAATAAAGGCAAATGCAATTCAGTTTGTCACCTGACACTCAATTAGACTCGATCTACTACTTGAAAACGCGCGATCAAAGAGACAGAGATCATTTGGCACGATTTAAACTATTTCGCGCTTCTGAAACACTTGGCACCTTTCGAGCGAGTCAACATTTTTCTCAAACAGATGAGGCCAATTTCATCCTTGCACAAAATTTGTCCTCGGCGTAACGAGGGGGAACTCGAAACGCTCTCATGAATATTCACTGGAACGGCGTTCTTACGCGAAAAGATAGAGGAAAGTTAAACACAGGGAGCAACTGACTTTCAGAAAGTTTTCGCAAGTCCGAAGGGGGCCGAGTTCGGTCCCTCTCTCGATCCCTTCTACTAATCTATCGCGACCTTAATCAAGCGGACGTTACAAATTAAATTGCCCAACTCTACAAATTATTCCAGACTACTGAAAAATGCTCGGACCCCGAACAATGCGATCCTGCTTTGTTTCAGGCTCGCTGGAAACTGCCACGGCTACCACACACAAGAGGGCTTTGTCAGCAAAATTTACTGTTTACAAGTAAACATTTAAACTGGCCGAATACATGGAGCTGAGAATCGGTAATAGCGGCTGCAATTGCGACTGAATCTTGCATCGAAAAGACAGTACGACTAAAAGGTAACCCGGTCGAAGTTCATCCGGACAGTTTGGAACGACTCTGCCAGGGTGTGAAGCCGGAACCAGGCTGCGCCGTCGATTAACGAGAAAATTCAATGAAATCGTAAATTTGTTCGCATGTACTGGTGTGTTTGCCAATAAACGTGGTTCTATGTTCGCGGGGTGGGAGAACCGTAGGTGGATTGGAGGAAGGGAGATATACCGATGGTGGTAAGCGCATACCTGAAGCGGAGAGTGCAGCTTCCATTGCCGTGGTCGGACCACCCGGGAGCAGTAAAATTTGCTAAACGATGTAAATAATGGATGGGAACAGTTGGACAGTTTTCAGTTATTTTCCCCCTCTCCCTACTCTTCCTCTTCCACCTCATTCTCCCCTGGCCGTGCGCTCGCGCCCGAGCACCGGCATAATTCAAGCGAAATTTATTGCCGCTGCTCAATTACGCAAAATATTGTCAAAAAACGCGCTGACCGCTGCGCTACGCTGCGGACCCTATATCATTCGAGGCAAAAGCGGCACTCTCCCATTGCCAGCGCCACTATTCGCCACCCTCGTTAATTCCTCCTACACTAATTTCCGCGGAGCCTCTTCCTTTCCTCGCGACGACGATTAAATGGATTTTAATTGGAACTACCACCCGTGCACCTCCCCTTCGATCGCTGTTCCCGCGGTACCACGGTGCCACCTCGCACCACTTTAGACTGATGACAGGCTCAATGCAGCAATCCCCTCGCTATCAACCTCAGATACATAGATCTATACTATAGTATGTACGTTGAAGTAATGTTTCGATATTAATCCTCCTGACTTTTACTCTTTCCAACGATAACACGCGCACCGCGCTATGGTGAACAACGGTAACCTCCACTGAAGTTGGGGAAATGCGAGTTACCTTAATTGCCGCACCAGTCGGACGTGGATAACATAATGCACTTGACAAATAGTATTGGAATTTGAATGGAACAATCGTGCAAGCGAGTAAATTGGAATAGAGGCTCTTTGCATTAGTGATTATTCCCGAAAAAATGAGTTTCTACGGTGAAATCGCAAAATCGCGAGAAGGGCATCGTGGCATTCGATCGGTCCTCCATCGGCGAGCTCTTTCCACCTTAACCTCCACCATTGTTTGCGAGGGAAGTAGTGGTTGGAGGGACGGTGTGCGCGCGAGATACGAGGCTCGAGTGGAAATCAGAAGTCCTGCGGGTGCTCGGGATTCGCCCCTTCTAATCTGGTCTCCTTGGTTTCGCCCTCGAGCTTCGGCCTCCCTCTGGTGCGGAGGGCCCAGCCACCCAGCCCGAGAGAAGCGCGCGCGAGAAGCACGAGAGAAGCATGAGAGAAGCATGAGAGAAGCACGAGAGAAGCACGAGAGAAGCACAGGAGAAGCGGCCCTGCAGAGAGCGGAGGCGGCCTGCTCTCCCAAGGGTGCAAAGGAGGGAGAAAGACCTGAGACGAGAAGAGAAGAAAGGAGAAGGGAGTGGGTGGTGAAGGTACTGGATAAGGACAGCACGAACCGACCAAAGCGGGAGAAAGCGAGGACAGGAGGTGGTTTAAAGGGTAGCGAACGCCTTGACAAAAGCAACCCTCTTAAAGTTCACGACGCACGTTGCCTACCAATGCGAATCTGGCGGGCCTCGTCGAATTCGCTAGACTCTCCGATGGAAAGCAGTACACCAAGCGTCACCGGGTTTCCAGGCTGACCGGAATTCGCAATGAATATTGACCCTCGGTCTCGTGGAAATTGCCCTCGAGAAACAAAGCCTCTATCGCGGCTCGTTCCAGCGATCAAACTTCGTTATGCCTTTGATTTTTCAAACGAAAACCGCGTTTGGTCACGGTAGTCGGATGCGATATTGCGAAGCGTAAAATAACGAAGCTGTCGCAGCAAGATCTCTCGAGAATCTCGGTGCTCGGAACACCGTAAGACACGTTATTTCTATGTATGAAGCGTACATAGGAAAGAAGGCGAGGCGAAAAAACAAGCGGGAAAGAAGCGGACCCGCGGTGGTGGACTGGTGGCTAGGGAGAGAGCAGAGTGTCGTCGGTTCTAATCTGGGACGCGGCACGAGAGCGAACCCTAATCCAGCTTATCCAGAAAGTAATTTTGAGTCTTTTGAAAGCGAGCCCCGAACCGCCCTCCGTCCTCCCGATCTCTTCCGGGAAGGAATCCCCGAGAGAGGATAGAGTCTCTCGACCCCGCGCTACTCTTCCAAGATTTTAAGTCCTCGGGAAGGACCTCGTCAACCTCCGGGAAGGTCCTCGCCTTCCAACTTCCAACGCAAAGAGACACTATCAGGGCACGCTCCCCGGCGTCGCTTGTTTCTTCTCGACTTTCCTCCGGCAAATTAGTAACGAGAAAAAAGTTGCGCTGGGCGAAAAACAGGGGAAGATCCTTTGCAGAGATGGGAGGAAAAAGAATTAAGCGGTCGGCGCTGTTAACCCTTTGCCTTGGAGAATCTATTAGAGAGACCGATTCGAGTTCTCCTCAGGGGACGGTAGCAATTAAGAACGCGGTTCTCCGCTTGCTCGCGCTCGAGGAGAAAAATATTGGAATATTATTGGAAAACGACAACGCGTCTACGTATGTATTTGCGTATTATCAGGAGAAGCGAGGTACGTACGTATATTCATATCAAAAAAAATTTCACAAAGAAAGGAAATGCTGGTGGCGCGCAATATTCGTGAAATCTTCGACAAAAACGGCGGACTTCAAAGACGAGACCAATCTTTGATGCGGACCAACCTACGCGTGTCTTACCATGCGGATTCTAAAGAGTAATTTAAGAGAGATACATACACCAGCGACATGCATGCCAGCCATTACTTCGCAAGCTCGCCTGTTGTCGTCACTCGTCGTCGAAGCATTATACCGCGGAACATTCTAATCACTTTCGACGAGGCATTACCACCCGCTATTAGCGTGCAGAGAAAAATGTCTGGTTACGAAAATGTCTCCGCGAATTTGCTGACGGATGGCAACGGTTATCTGGCATCAAAATGGCAAATGATCATCGAGTAATGGCCGACAGAGACCGAGCGCATCAGACGCGGAGAGAATGGAAGGAGAGAGTGATAGAGAGAACGGTAGAGAGAGCGAGAGACGGATTGCGAGAGCAAGCGGTGTAGAACGAGGAGGGCTGCATCGTGTGCTGGAATATTTCGAGAGTACTCGATGCATTGTCACTCGGGGCCTACCCTTGGTCCACCCTCTCGACGATTCGAAGCCACCCCCGCACCGACTCGCTACAGGGGTGGATGCACGTGCGGAGCTAACGGCTGGTTGCATCGCTTGCGCGAGCCTATACACGGTGTGACACGCAAATTTTCAAGACCATGCAAAGGAAGTCGCTGAAAACACCGAGGAGTAGGAGTAGTAACCACCCTTCCATGCTTCCATACGTTCCTATCCTTTTAAACCAAGTATTATGCGAGTGCCTTTGTGCGTTCCGCCGCGGCGCGTCGCGATATTCTAATAAGCCGCCGACTACGCGAGACGACGACGAGTCCGATTGCAGCGATTGCAGACGTTGGTACGGGCAAAAGAAGTCGGCCGTCTCTTGGTTGAGCCTCAGTAACCAGGAGAGTGGCGCATTATCCTCCAGCTAGAAGAGTCCACCTACGAGACGCGCATTCAACCCTCTCTCGCGACTACGCGAGTCTGAATAATATCCGCATCGAGCGCAGCCACTCGAGTTTTGCTCTTGCAGACGTTCTCTGCGCGAGGTCCACTGCTTGCTCGCTCTCCTTTCAAGCGGACACCCCGTATAGCCTACTACGTATAAGCTCATAGGCACGCGTTCCTATTTCGCAAGCTGGCCTGCGCTGCGCGAGTGGACGTGCGTATGTACCTGCCGGCATAGATGCGTACATGTATGCATGAATGTATGAGTGATACATGGGAAGCACACGGACGGAAGGGATAGCGTGTGGACTGTATGTACCGTACCGGCAGCACACAGGTAGGGCACCTAGAGGACCATCTCCCTCCCGAGTAGCCTCCCCGTTGGTCCGCAGGGTAGCTACGTACCGTATTATATACGTAGTGGCGGCTGGAGGGTCCTCACCGCCGCAACATTACGCTGATTGCCTGAATTATCCGCAACCAGCCTGCCTCTACGCGGCTATGTATGTATCTACCGACCTACGTACTATGTACCCTCGCGTCCGCCTGCTCTATGCACACGTGTACACATACTCCTGCCTTGCACTACTCTGGCTCTATGTTCCAAGCTCTATGTGCTTGACGTATGTGCCCACGGTCCTGCTGCTACTGCTCTGCTCTGCCACTGCTCTTCTCCTTGGTGCTTCTCGACGTGCATCGACTGCATGTGTGCATCCTGCCTCCGCGAGTTTGCGGAGATGAGCCGCGCTGGTGGAAGGTGCCGAGGCACCCTCCGGAACGGCTCTCTAACAAGGAGAAAATTGAAAACGAAGCTACGCGCAAGCGTGGAAGACGATAGCGCGATATTTCGCTAGCTGGAATAACGAAGCGGTTTTAAGGGAAGATTCTTCTTCCGATAAAAGTCGAAACGCACTGACGAGTATTGTCAATATTGTCTTGCGCGTCTCGCATCCGAGATTGACGGATTAATAAAATTCCACGGCTCATAAGTTCAGCTTAGCGGTGGCACGAGGGTGGCGCAAAGGGGTGCCGTAGGGCTGATAGGTGATTCGTCGTTGGAGCCACCCCCGTGGAAAGGCCTAGCCATGAATTCGCTTCAACTTCACTCGGTACGGCGTGGCGTAGCTCCCATCGGTATGGCGGAAGCCGTGGAAGGGGTTAAGGACGCGTATCATACCGGTTGATTAATGTACTTCAGCCGTACCGCCACCCCATCGTCAACCCATCGCCACCCTTTCGCCCTACGGTTTCGTGAGGAGCGCCTGGACACGCTTGTCATTTGTTATCTGTGTCAGCGGAGGACGTGCCGTGACGACAAAACGGCATGCACGAAAATTGCGAGCCGCGAAGATCGACGTTTAACCGGAGATTGAATTAAACGCCGCGCCGAGCTGCGTCGCTCGTTGCCCACCCAATATCCAAATGGCACATGGCCACTGCACGCCACCCACCCCTCGCACCAATTGTTACTCCTTCTCCCTCCATCTCTTTCTCGCTCACCGACGTCCAAGACCCTGAAATCCATTCGGTTTTATAATAGTGCCAAACACCGCGTCTCTGCAATAGGTCAAACTGGAATCACCGGTGCAACTGACTATAAAGCTACACCGTATCCACGATGGCTGAGCAGGCGATCCACATTTTCCACGGGATAGGATCGGCTTCGACGAGCGAACCGTTTAATAGAGCCGCTGTAAAGCGTCCATTTACCCACCTCCAAAGCGCTAGTGCCTCTCGAACTCGATGCGAACCGTTGCCTGGATGACTGACTGGTTGGTTCGCCGAGCCTATGCACGCATGTGTACTCTCTGTAGTCGACGGAAAAATCGCGAAAAGCGCTCGTACGAGAGCACATTCAACTTGAGGAGAGTGAGAAGAAGGCGAAAAGAATTGTAGTGGCAGCGATGGTGCCGAACGATGGTATTCCGGTGACACAGTGACACGAAACCTGTCAGCGCGGGCCAACCGCCTATTCGCTCGCTTCTGATAAATAGAACGCTACCAGGAACAGTGTCGCGAGTACCGACAATGGGGGTGCCGGAAGACCGGGGCAGCTTTAATTTCCCCCCGCAGTTCCTGGCAATTACCGCGTGGCGCGGCCCGATAGCCATCTCTATCTCCGACCACAATGCACCCGGTTTCGAGCCCCTTCCCCCGCAACCCTATCGGACCGACTACCGCCCCCGACTCCAGCCCTCAACCCCTCACCACCTCCCCTATCGCCACGATCTTCCGAAAGCCGACTCAGTGTTCCTCAAGCTTTTTACGCCCTTTCAACCGCATAACCAATCGCCACCTCATTTCTTTTCCCAGGAAAAGAACTGTGTAAAGTCTACGAACGGTCCCACTTTTGTCGAGTCCATTGCTTCATTATTTACTTCACGGTAATTATCCGTGAGACGAAAAGAGTTGAAGGTTGCTGAGCGATTGAATATATTGTGTCTGGCACCGAGAGTCTTCTGATCCAATAACCAAGGACTTTGGTAGATCAAACACTTTTGCTTTTAAGTAGACGTACCCAGCGATAGACGGACGCGCCGAAAATTTCCCTTCCTTCGGCCAAAGTGAATCACTTTGGTATTTAACCGATCGGAGGGTTCTCGACTGCGAGTCGAAGAAGACAAGGTAGCCGGAAGGAAGAACTTTTATCGCCCGAAATCCGACGGGGTGCAGTCGGTCGGACCGAAGCCGCTTAGCGAGTCGATATCGCAAGTATCGAAAGTATCGAAAGTAGCTGCCTGGCGCGGCAGAGCCATCGACCACCGATTGACGGCGGCGCGCACCCGAAGAAACTGAGGCGGAATCGTTCGACCGGATGTTTAAACTGCGGCAAAGTCCTCGTAGAAGTTGAAAACGCGAAAACAAAAAAGAGCGTGCCAGCCGGCAACGAGAAGGCGAAAAGGAAGAGACGAAGAAGAAGAAGGAGGAGACTGAGGGACGAAAGCCGAACTCTCAGTAACATTATCGTGTTTTAATTTAACTTGCAGCTGCACTTTAATTAGACTTGGACTGAATGAGGAGACGAGGCTCGCGAAGGAACGAGTGCGGGAGGCGAAGAGGAAGTGGGCAAAGCGAGCAAGGACTGGCAAGTAAGCCAAGAGACGAGACGGCGTCTATTCCTTCCGACTTCCGGCCTTTCTCCGGTCGGCTCCTCCTCGACGCTCTCTTCGTCTCTACGGTTACTTCGAGAATCGTTCGAAATAAAAGACTGGAAAAGGGGGGGCGAGTTCGGGACGGGAGTAGAAATAATTGGCCGGCGTTCACAATGCTTCCTTTTGACGCTTCCACCCCGTGATTCCTCGCTCCTTCTCGCAGCTACTACTCTCGCCCGGAAGACGAGGTGTATCGGCTGCTTTCTTCCAGGGTTTATGACAAGACAGAGCCACGGATATCCTTTCTTTTTCCCCTCGATTCTCTCTTCCGTGAATATTTATCGTCAATATTATCTATAAGTTTCCCGTTCGGCGTCTCATTCTCTGTCGTTCTTCTCGTCCCATCAATTAGCTAAATCGCGGGAATTCGGAGGATCCTTGCAAGCACTCGCGAATGCAACGATCGAGCTCCATGGGGATAACAAAAGTGAGAGTATCAATGCAATGTGACGTTGTCCCTAATCCTCTAGCGAGGGGATTCTATTCGGGCGGTAGTAATAAAAGCGTGAAGCCGTCAGCCCGTACGTGTCGATTTCGCGCGGCACGAGAGCCGCGAGGGGTGAGGCGAAACTACCTTATCTCTTCGCGCTTAATGAACACTGTTGCGAAGCCGAGGAAACGACACTTTCTCTCTCTTTCGCGAGAAGCGTTGCCGCCACTACTGCCACTACCCCTCGCCGACGCCTTCGTCTACGGTTACAACAAAACCGGGTCTTCTTCCAGTAACGCTCGAGATCAAAGCGGCGCGGGAAGTCTTATCGAGACGATACGAAATAAACTCGCAGATCGGCGGGGATTAAGTGGTCCGATCGAGACGTGGGGTCGTGACGCAGGTCGTAGCAGCGCGATATGGCTGCTGAAGCGCAAGCATATAATTGGAATTGTGGGGCACAATACCCCGAAATCGTGGGAATACCCTCTGCTCGTACTCAACGATGATGACGACGACGACAACGACGACGACTCTCTTCCTCCCTCTCTATGGACCCCAAAACGACTTTTTTTTCTGCAAAAGGATCCTCTCTTAATACGCGATGCCACAGCAGTAATTCCACCAGCTGTCCCCGCGATAAAAAGGCACGATTCATTATCCGTAATTGCGAACCGTACGAATTATGCAAGCTGCACCAGTCGTGGAAAGACTGTCGTCGGTACGAAGGTACGAGCGAGAAAGGGAGGGTCTTCTCTTCTCGAGTCGATAGTCCTTGGTACGTCTCTATCGATGTTCCAGAGCTCCGCAAGCCCTCCAGCTCCGCGGAGAGCATCCAAAGATAGAGCCGGAAGGTCGCCCAGTCGTTGAGAATCTCTGTTCGAGGTCGAGAGCACTTATTCGGACCATAACTCGCGCGAATTCAGGATCCCCCGGTTGGTAGCGTGCCGCCCTCGTAAATGCGTGAGATGACGAGCAAAAGAGGAGCAAGAGGAGCAGGAGGCGCGAGGACGAACGAAAGGAAGGAAGGCGGTAGGACTTTAAAACAAATATATCGCGCGTAAATCCAGCGTGGATGTAAGTCAGTCCCCTCGAAGGGATGCCAGAGCCACAGAAGAACATATCCAGAGAACGACGACGGCTCGAGCGAAAAAATCCGGGGAAGCAAATCGTCGCTGCTTTGCTTTACATATTTCCTGCGAAATTGCTCCTGTCAGCCACCCCACTGTGGGAAAAAGATGGAAAATGAGAAAAAGATAGCCCCAGAGGGTAGTTATTTAAACTCCTTTTCTCTTCTCCTCTTTCTTGAGGCCTCGCGAAATCTCTCGTAGCCTGACCTCTCGCATCTTCGAGCGACATTTAATTATCCGGTCGCGCGTGATGCCAAATCTAGCGCACGCGACAATCTCCCACCATGGAGTTTCGCGGCAGCAAATTTATTTCCATAATTATTTCTTAGGTCATCGCCTATCCCCGCGGTCTATTTGCCGCGATTAAAAAGCAAGACGAGAAAAGCGTTCGCGGGGGAGAAGGAATGCTGCGAGCAGGAAGCGGGCACGAGGGATGGAAAGAAAAAAGGGGAAATATTTTTCAGCGGCAAGGGGAAACAAATTACTTGAAAATTACTCGCCTGGGATTGACATTTGATTGCGGCGTTGGCTCACCCACCTACTACTACCCACTGCTCATTCTCTCTCTCCCTCTGGCTCTTTGCTGCTTTCTCCCGCTTTGCCTTTCTCCCGAAGACTTCTGGCTCGCGCGGTTGAAGGTAGGTCGAAGGTAGAGATATTTATACATTGGATACAGGTGAACACGTTACTTCACATAAGTAGGTAGGCATGCAGCATATACATATGCGTATACCGTATATTTACACAGGAGAGAACGCTCGGCGAGGCGGCTCTCCCTGGTGCTCTTCTCTTCTCACCCTTCGTCTCGCGCGCACGAGATTTCTCTCCTCGATCCGCGCAACCCCTTCTCCCTCGATGCCATTTCTCTCCCTTTCTCGGCACCCTCTCCTCTTTCTATTTACGTCGCTTTTCGCATTATCGCCTTTTTCGCCGAGCGAGTCTCGCTTAATTCACTGGAAATTATTCATTTGCCTAATTGCCACTCGTCGACCTGGATCGTGGAGGCTTCGTTCCCTGGCTCGAACCTTCGCCCTACTCTTCCTTCTTTCTCTCTTTTGCTTTCTCGCTCTTGCTCTTTCTCCCCCCATTCGCCCATTTCGACTCCGATTCCCATCCGTGACAACCGCGGATTTCTCCTTTCAGTTTGTAACGGAACCTCTCGCCCGCGTTGGCAGCCGCGCCCCCGCGCGAAAAGCGATGGCGTTTCATTAATTTATGGCTCGCTGCGCGCTCGAGTCGCGTTTTCGCTCTGACACCGAAGAACGCTGACTGGATGGATGGTTGGTAGTAGCGCAGTCGAGGCGCTTGCTTCTCGACACTCGGATCTATCGCATCGTTATGATACGTGCTCACCAATAATACCAAGAGTTCTCGTCTCACCTTCTCTTCCGGCTGACGAGTTGCCCATCGGCTTTCACAGTCCTCCGGACTGCAGCAGCTTCCTCGGGAACGAGTCAACGATTCGATGCGACGAGCACGTCCAATGTTTCTTTGCAACGACTGGCCTCGCTTCTGGTCAATCCAGTTCCAGGATCCGGACGCCTCCGCAATCTGAAACGAAAAAACCCGAGGGTTGAAGTTAAATCGGCGCACTGCAGATTGGAAGGACCTTGCCGGGAGCAGCTCTCGAAGCTGCGCGTATACGAGAAACAGAGAGACACTTTCTCGAGAGTGGAAGGGAGAGCCCGTAGAGCCAGACTTTGCCGACTAGCTCCAGTACGGTAGCCGCGGACTGTACGGTGGTATTTGGTAGCGCGCACGGCAGGAAAGTCCCTCGGGGCTTAATACGGTATGCACGTCTGTCGTTCGTAAGCTCGACCCAATGTGGGCTCGAACCCGCTACCAGCTAATATTCTACGAGAGGGCCCTGGGCTACGTGCCTGGACTGCCAAATACGTTGCAAAACCTACGGAAACGGCGCGGATCGACGAGCGCTGCGATCCTGGTACCAGGGGCCTCGCCACGCATCCCCGAATGCATCCCCGAATGCATCCCCGAATGCATCCCCGAATGCATCCCCGAACGCATCCTGACGGTACCGCTCCAACCCTCAATCCCGTTCTCCTCGTTTATTCGCCGCGCCGCAACCGCCAGCGGAACCACTCGCTGATGGATTCCGATTTGGCTTAGTTTCGAGGGAGACAGAGACGAGGATAACTACGTCGAGTGCTCCGCTGGTAACGGGAAAGAGAGGAAGCGACAGAGACGCGAGAGAGAAAATTCCCTCGCGCTTACACCGCACCGAGATGGATTAGCTGGCCAAACTAGGGCTGCCCCGGAATTTCGAGCGCAACTTCACCTCTGCTCGTCGTTCAGTCTGATCAAGCCACGACGCGAATCAGCCCCGTGTACGGTCTTTAGTTAATTCTGTATTACAAAGCGGTAGTAGAATCGCAGGTTGGATAGATGGACATCGATCGCCATTGTGCCTCCATGGGCCGATGGGAGGGCAGGCTATTTTTACGTAGAAGGGGCCGACAAATTTTCGGTAGCGCGCTCGCGATTAAAACCCAAGCCCAAGCCCGAGCGCGAGCTCACTCGCGTTCGCGCTCTCGCTCACGCGGCGCGCATCGAAGCAGCCGACAATGGGAGTCGAAAGTTCGTTTGCGACGCGTTTACCAGTAGCGGATGGTTTTAAAGCCATCGGGGGATATGGTGGCGGTACCGCTGGTAGAAAGGGTAGCAGGGCGCCGGGAGGAGAGGGAGGAGGGACAGGGACGGGGTCGGTGGCGATGGCGATGGCAGTGGTGATGGCAGTGGCGGGTCCGGGAGGATGCGGAGGGAGCGAGCGGATCGCCGGATCACAATGGCAAAGCGCGGAACAAAGCCCATCGACGGGTAATTCGAAATTCGTATCGTCCTGTCCCCGCGCGTCCGTAATTAACGGTAACCTCGTGTCCTGGGCCGATTAAAAAAAGGGGTCCTCTATAATTGCGCGCCGAGCCTAGCTCATCGGATCCGCCACCGCGATTTTAACGAACTTCGCCAGCCGCGAGCACACGCCCGGCCATCCAGCTTCGTTATCCGATTGAAAATTGGACGATCGAAGATTGTTGTGCGCGCCCCGGAAACTGGTCTCGCGCGCTCTCTCTCTCTCTCTCTCTCTCTTTGTCACGCGAGCGAAAGCTCGCCCAGCCGCCCACCTACCCCTTCGGGCCAACCCCCATTTAGATGCGAGTGACGATCAATCCGCTAAAGTGCCACCGCCATTTCGCGAGAGACTGCACCGGCGACAGTGAAAAAGCATGAGCAAGTAGTATATCCGTACAAACTGGTAGTAGCTTCCTCTACCGAGAATAAACCATCCTAAGCGGATTCGAACAAGAGAACCGATGAATCCGTTTCCAGGTGCACCGGACTCTCGGGTTATCGGTTCCTCGGGCAGCGCGAAGGCCAACGAAGAAAGCGGAAAATGAGGAGCAGGCGGAAATCCAGAGAAAGGGGATCGGTGGCTTGTGTCGAATAATTGCCAACTATTCGCGGCACGCAGCTCAAGACGGAATGGAAGCAATGTTGTCGAAGAACCGAGATAGAGAACCGACTGGCGGAGGGCAGAAGGCGGCGAGAGGCAGCACGAGGTAGCCACGCTGCTCGACGAGTCTGGTACCGCGTAGAACCGAAGAGAAAGGAGGCGGAAAATGGGAGAAACAAAGAGGAAGGAGCGAGAGGGACCGCGGGAATCTCTCGGTCAAAGAGAGAAACCAAAACCGGTGTCGGTGTCCGTGGCAGTACCGGTGCCGGTGAACAGAAGAGAACGAGGAGCAAGAGAGAAGCAAAAGGAGAAGGAGGAGAGTGGGAGTGCCCAAGATGGCGCCATCCGGAGGCAGCAGTGGCCCGGAGGTAGGAGGTGAGAGCTGGAGAACGTTGCTGGAGAAGGGTGAAAGATAAATGACGTGTCCACCGCTACCACCGCCACCGCCACAACCACTGCCGCACCACGCCACGCCGGCCTTCGACGTCGACCATGCCGCCACGAAAACGAGGTTCAAGATAGCCAGCAGAAGAAGCCGAGTGGATAGCCCAACCAAGAGAAGAGGAGGATAGAAAGTGGAGGAAGAGAAGCGCGCACGATGGAAAGCCTCCATTAAACATAAACTCCGTTGCTTACCCTCTAGCCCTTCCTGGTTCCTCGCCACTGCCCCAGCTCGCCTTATGGATCGTCCAACCCGCTCTGGGTGCACTCTTTTCAGAGTGTAACCTTGCGACGCGCGCGTTAACATTAGATGATGCTTGCTTTGCCCCAGCTTGTGGTTGCTCGAAAACCCAACTTCCCAACCAGAGCCCCTGAAGGTCGCCAAAGGAAAGTTGGCCTCACCCTCATTTGCGAGGAACACTGCTTGCTCTACCGCTCTCGCACCTTTAATATTCCATGCGGTCTAGGAGGTTTTATTAGGAGAACGCGATGTGCCCTGATATTACCGTGCGCGCAATATAGTCTCTGCACGTGTGCTACAGACAGAAACGGGGAGAGTAGGTGCGCTCGTCATTACGATGCATCCACTAGGCGCGACTTTCATCCCAAGACACCCACAGAAGGAAGCTTGGCTTCAGCAAAGAACCAAGTCGGCTAATGCGACTGCTTTCTGGCCAAGTACTGCCACCAAAGGAGTCCAACGCTGGAGTCGAAGCGAATCATCGAGCAACGCGTTGCAACAGGGGACGGGCGTACGAATTCGAAAATCAGCCAGATCGAATTACGCTCGTTCTCGGCACTGTCGGAGAGTGGATAGCGAATAGTTGGGTGGCGAGGTATGGAGAGAAGAAGCCGGTATAGGGTGGGTGGCGCGAGGGAGAGAGCAGGGTTTACGAGTTCACGGTTCCGTGAACCGTGATAGAACTAAGTCCTCCCCTTGGCATGGAAGCGGCGTTATGAACTATCGGAAGACACATTAGGGCAAATCTGCGAAGCCAATAACTCGGCTCGACGCCGCGCTGTGCCGCGCTGTGCCGCGCCGGCACGGCGTTCGCCAGAGTCGTTGGTTGGTAACTCGAGGTGACTGAAGCCGGCTGAAGAACCGAGGGTGCACGGGCGGTTCTGTCGCCGGGGCGTCAAATTATTCTGCGATTAATAATCCGCACGTTACACGCGTGATCGGGCCTTTATCCGCCCAACAGCCGCGCCTCCTCATTCGCTTCGCTCACTCACTCGCTCTTCCTTCCTTCCTTCCGTTCTTCCTTCCTCTCGGTGCCGAACCCCAAGGTATCAATAGCCAGCTGGATTGTCCTTCTTTGTCCGCCTCTCGCTCTCTCGGGGCTCGTTTGATCGACATTTATCGCTCCGCGGGACACGAGTACTGCGGCATGAACCGATCATCCCTTAATGAGAAACATCGTGATTACGGAATGCTTGAGCGTAACTTGCCAAAGATCGAAACATTCTGGAATCCCGGATAAGATTGAGTTTCGAGGATAAAATCTTGATAGAAATCCTCTTCGTAGAATCCGCCGATACATATATGCATAATTAGCATTCCAGTTTTTTAATAGCTTTGCGAGACGCTTGTACTCCGTATCCCTGGTTATAGAGATGCCACGTAGCCCGATGGTTTTTTCCTGACGTCACGTCTCCTCGAGAAGCGCAGCATAAAGGAATTATTGAGCCACGAGCCATATCCTCGCAATATCCCAATCGCCTCGCACGCGAAGCCTCTCTCACCCCTTTCGTAGCGGCACTTTGCGAAATACGCACACGTAGAGCGGAGTCGCGTCGCGCCGCGCCCCGCCGATCTCATAGAGAGAAGCGGCTCGCGGGAAGACACGGTGCTCCAGTGGATTCCGCATTGTGCGGAGGAAGAATATAAGTCGGGGCTCGTGCGTGTCCGCGCGTACGTGTGGAAAAGGGTGATATCATCCCCATAATGCGATGCAGGATGCGCGATGATCCGGGGGCAATATACCTCGAGACGCGCAACGGGTGCCGGGACCCCCCGCGGGACAAACCCAGGACCTCCCTTTGGCCCCCAGGACCGCGCGATATTGCTTGTTTTATTGGACCGTGACACCCATCTTTTTTTCTCCTTCTCCTCCCTCCGTTTTATCCGGCTGGTTTAAGGGGCGAGTTTCCGCGAAAAAAATCATTTCGCCGGATGTTTAGTACTGGCGAAACCAACGGGGTCTCAGGGTTACCTAGAGGGCGGCTATCCGAGGAAGAAAAAGACAGAAAGGATGTCTCTCTGCTCTGAGGGAGGGTGACCGGGATAAACGAAGCAGATTGTTGCAGAGATCGTACCTTGGGGAGAGATACCAAAGACAAATATATGCCCGGTGTTTTATGGAAACTGCCGCGAGCATTCACAAACGAGGGTAATTTAACTGGTCTGCTTTTCGAACAGCATTACAATCTGGGTGTAAAATAGTGCATCCGCCTCTGTGTGATCATGCCATTAAAAACGATGATGAAATGTGCTGTGCGCCAATGTATTCCATTAAATAAAATACAGACGATAGGATCAATATCGATTATTCCCGGGTAGCATGAGTAGCGATGAGAGCGGTACAAACAAAGTTTGACGAGTTCGCTCGAAACTCGCGTACCTAGTCCGGTATCGGTTTCGTTTAGATCCAAAAGACTCTGTCGACCGGTTGGAAATTTTTGCCAAAACTAAGCTGAGCGCAATTTCTCGTATGGAAAAGTTCCCCGGATGCTTGGGTTGAAAACGAGAGGCTTAACAGGGGGTGCAACTAAGACCACGGTAGGATGTAGGTTCTCCTTGTTCGTCAGTACTCGATCGAAGCACTAGTCGCGACTGTCACGAACAAGTTTCCAAAAGTATGGCTCAAAGGAGGAAAATCCACTGTCCTAAGCATCGTCCAGCAAGCAACCCTAACAGTTTGCAGAGTGAAAAATAAGGAACTACCAAGGCGAGTAGACTGATTGCCGGCCCATCCGAGTGCATGAAATAACGATAGTCTGCTTTTTCGGGGGAAATACCGCGAATAAAGCTCGAAAGGATGAGAGATGGAGAGCTAGTGATACAGAGGAAAGAGGGTTGGCGCGGACGACGAGGTGAAGGAGGATGCATTGCCGGAAAAGAGAGAGGAGAAAGAGAGGAGAAAGAGAGGGAAGGAGGAGCTAGTAAATTTATCAGTGGTCATCCGAGGGCGGAACCGTCGGGGACAAATTCCATCGCGAGCATCGTCCTCTTTTGCGAACGAGCACGAAATGTAGCCCCCGTAGTACCCATCTCCCTCGTAGGGTGGGTTCGCCGTTCTCGCCGGTGTTCGTCCGCCTCCCTCCGAGCGGCGTAAGTCATTGCGGCTGACCGGAAGTCACGGGATCACCGGAACCGGGGATATTTATGCGAGCTCACCCACCGACCGGGGCATTACCCGTAATAAGGAAATTGCGAATTTATTACGACCCTCCCAGCGATCCTTCGTTTCTCTGCTCCTCTCTACTCCGCTCCTCCTCCTCCACCGCTCGCCGAAGGACTACCCCCGGAGATATTGTCCCGAAGAGGGAAAAGAACGAGCAAGAGATCGAGAAAGATGGAGAGGAAAAAGAGAGAAGAAGGGGAGTGGATCGGACCAAGAGTTATTTCGGGTTTTATGGGTCGAGACTGGCTCGGGTCATCCGGCAGCGTTCCAGATCACGGGAAAAAGCTGGACGTCCACCGCGTCCATACGAATCACTGCCTCGGAATTCTCTTCTCTCCCCCTTGGCATGGAATGCGTCGGGCTTTTTTTACTCGCGACGCGACGCGTTGCTTCACCGCTCGACGGAGAAGGAAAATTTCGAATTGCGTTTTTCACGGTGCACCCGGAGGCAGAGTCACTTCGGCGAACTACGAGTCTCTTCTGGTTTCGGCTGGTTCTCTAGGAAATTCTTGGACAGCCAGGGGAAAAAAGGGTATCACAGTTCGTGTCGTGTTCTTCTTTGCTGGACGACTCGTATTATTGGTTCTTCTTCCGGATTATGCTCTTTCTGACAGGAGAAGCTGGCGAAAGATCGACTTATTCAGTCTAGATTCCTCGCGGGTTATTGTTTCCGCTCTACTGTTCGGACAGTCCGAATGCTCCAAATCTGCAGGCTAAAACCCTCTGTACCATTTTCGAAAAATCGCTGGCTCCCCCCGGCGCAACACGGAAATACAGGAGCCTTTTTGCTTCTGTTATCGACACGCACCACCGTTCCAGCCAACGGTAGCGCAATATATCCTCGCTCCGTGCAAAATCCGCGATATCGAATTTATTGCGAAATGCTTACGCGCGCCCCGGCACTGTGATAGCCAGATAAATTGAATTAAATTATGAATATCCAATGAAATTATTACTATCAAATTAAGCATAATCCCGTCCGGTTCGGGCCGCTAATTATGTAACTCATTAATTACCCTCTTTATTACCGTTGCCCAGTACCGGTACAATCAGAAATTCAATCGCCCGCGAACGACAACGATGCCGTACTCGCGTAAGCCACGATCCTTTTTTCGACATTCTATCCGGAAATTCCATCGCGGCGAATTTTCGCTTTTCAGAAATTATCGAAATCAATAGAGAGTCGTGCGGGTCTCCGAAGTAGTAGGATGAGCAGGTGTGGACACCCCAGTGAAACGATGAGAATCGCGAATGGACGTCGCGAGAACAAACCACGCGAAAGGGAGAAAAAATCGTGTCACGGGATCTGGATACTGTGAGCGAAAACCACGGGGGACTATTAGCACACATCATCGACAGTCGGGTCGCTGCTCCTGATGTGTCGGTATTGTTGTGCCGAGTTCACCGCTGGCAGGAGGCGTGGTTCCGCGATAATTCATTCTTGATTGCGTGTCTGATACATACGACCAGTAATTATACCGCGGTGCCGCGTGCATCGCTCGCCCCGTTCTCCAAATCGCTTCACCTCACCCCTTTCACTCTGCCAAGTAACTCTTACTCGCTCACAATACGATGTCAGTCTTCAAAGAACAAAGAACATCAAGTGCGACCTTTCTTCCGATCAATTCGAAAGATCAGAAAAGCGAAATCTATGAAAACGCAGAATGTTTAAGGGAATTCCAGCGAGTTACGAGTGATTTAAATAACACGAACGGTTTAGAATTATGTTTAAGCAAAAGAGAACTTACGTGGTGCGAGTATTGCTCGCGAGAGGGAAAACAGTCGAAGCGACGGATCTTGGACGGCAGGTAGCATTATTTCATAATCACGAGGCCACTGTCATTAGGCACGTACGCCGCGTGACAAATGACGAGTAAGACTAACGAAGAGAGCAGAAGCTCCTTGAGCCTAGCTTCTTCTTACACCTCCGAAAGTTACACCTCGGATAGTTCTCGGGTCGCACGCCAGTCGTGACCGCATTAAAGATCCCGACCAAGGCAGAGGCCGAACAAGAAGGAGAGGGACGATAGGAGAACCAGAGAGAGTTATTGATGATGCGCGAGCACGGACACCGCCGGATACTGGATAGTAACGTAAGTCCCGTTTCATCCATCAAGCTGAGGATTCGGCTTAATATCCCCGACGAGCAAGAACGTGGCTCTGCATTTCTAATTCGTCGCCTCTACGCCTCCGCTTCGAGTGTTCTTCACCGCGCTCTCTACCTTTTTCTCGGTTCTCCAACCCGATCACCGTCTTCGCGGTCCTCCGAACGCCAAATGCCTGAAATATTGCCAGTCGCTTGGTCACGCTCATTTAAGCCGAAAAGTGTTTCGCGATCCGCCTGCGAGGAGTTTTGAAAAAATTGCCATTCTCCCCCTTGCCAGTCGTTCTCTGCTCTGTGCCCCGCGCAATGTCATATTTCACCCAGCAAATCGGTGCCGCTAATGTGACAGCAGGAGAAATGACCCCCGATACGACCTATGGCATCTCCCCAGTGACCTCCCCGTCTCGTCCACGTAGCCTCGAGTATTCGTCGACGTTCGTCGGTGGATTATGAATTTTCAAGCACCTCGCTTGCCAAGCAGAACAAACAGATTTCCGGGAATTTCGTCTCGGTCTCCTAGTGGAGAGCAGTGGGCCATTCCCCAAAGAATTTCCGCCCTATAAAGTTCGAATCCAATCTGCGTCGGCGTGGCACGGTGCGGTGGATCGCAGGAGTCGGGCATCAAACAGGGGCTTGGCAAAATATTGGCAGTTCTCGCGTGTGTACCGAGCTTGCTCGCGTGGCCAGGTGGTGGTCCAGGGCCGAGGTTTCCTCGGAAATTCGGCTCGCGGCTCGACTAGCTAGCGCCTAAATACGAGGGTGTGTTGATACATATGGTGTATCGTGGAACCCCCGTAGGCTGTTTGGTCGTGCCGTGCCGCTACGGAAGCGGCATTATACTGGCTTGATTGGGTAACGGCAAACGTTTGCTCTCGCCGTTACTGGCTTTACATTGGTGCATTGACCTGCTTCGCGAGCCGCCTGCCGATGCAGCGTCTTGCGGATGAGTCTTGACAGAGATCGATAGGGAGCGCGGGATCGATCAAGCCGAACCTTCCAGCCCTCGCACACACCTATACCAACATCGTCATAACGTCAATTCGCACGCCCGCACGCTCGCCCGCACGCTCGCCCCCACGCTCGCCAATTTCCAATCCTGTCTCCGCCGGCGAATATGCTTCTGCTGCTTCTTCTTCCATTAGTGAGCGTTTTTCCGATTACTCATCCGCGAACGTCGGCTGACACTCATCAACGGAATGGGGTTACTGGATCGTGACTGGTAAGAATACTACTCGATTCCTCTCGGGGAATGATAAGCAGAACGGCGCGCCGCGGTTTTCCTAGGTTCATTGAATGGCTCAAGGTGGATCGAGGCGGCTAGTCGCAATTTGCCGATGTCGCAAGCGAGAGGAGGTCAGTATATTTCTCGAGAACGATGCACCACGCAAATCGCGAGGTGCCTTGGACTTTGTCTTCTCTTCTCTTCGCAATCGATTCGTTACGGGTGCATTAGCGAAATAAATTGCCGGCCCGGATGGCAACGCAACGTTGCACGACGCCGCGGCGCATATTCGCTTTCAGTTCGCCTTGGACAACTTTTTTCCACACCTGCACCTTGAGACGCAATCATGCAAATTCGAGCCACCGACGGCCGAGCTGAATCTTAATTATTTTGATGTTACGCGACCGTGTTCTACCGTCAATCCCACGGACGGCGCTGTTGCCATCGTTCTCTCACTTCCCCTCTTCCTCTCCCTCGAATTCATCGAAAACTTCCAAATTCGAAATGTGCCTGGTCCTCGACAGGCTCCTTCGTCGCGTTCGAGCTACCCGCAACAGTTTCGCTCGACTCGATAACTGGTTTCCTTCGCGACTGGAGCGCAGCTTGTCGCAAAACATTGATCGATATAGGTGTGTACGGCGTACGGGCGCGTGGCAATGATAGGTAGGGCCACACAAGTTATACGGCCTGGTTCCGGAGGCGACTATTAGCCCGAACGGTGGACCGAGGGGCAAGCGACGAGGATTCGAGGGGCGAGGTGGAGCCGAGCGCAAAGTTTCAAGTAGTTCGGTGGCAGACACATGGCGTGGCAACGTCCCGCGGCGGTCTGGCCTCTCGAGCAATCGCAATTATCCTTAAATACCGCTTCGGTCAGTACATCTGTTCCATTTGGCGGGCTGCTAGACGAACGCATACGCGCACGTACGTACTTAGAATCGGCTCGGAGGATGGGTGGAAGAGAAACCGAGGAGACCCCGAGGAGAGACCGTCGGGTTCGCGACAAGGAGGTGGAGAAGTTCCCGGAGAACCCGCGGAGCTGCCGCTTCGAACTTCCACTTCTCGACGGTTAATCCGAGTTTCGGGAACAAGTTAGCTTGGTAGACTGCTCCAGCCAGAGGGAGAGCCGCGTTCGCGAGGAAACGGACTAGGACGGAAGATTGAAAAAAAAGGAGCGTCCTTACTAGGATTCAATCGGCAACTTTTTCTACCTCGTCTCACGGTGACTAGCGGGATTCCCAAGTCGAAAATGATTTCGTCGATGTATAATATGTTTCCCTTAAAATGCTAGGGGTTTTGACGGTCACTCGTTAAAGAGACTGGAATCGGTGATTCGACAGAAGAGCGCAAAGGACCATGTGCGCTAAGTAAACTCACGGAGAAAGGACTCGTGCAGGAGAGCACGAGCGTGGAAATGGAAAAGGAAAAGTGGGAGAGGTTGCGAGTGGAAAAGCAAGTGCGAGAGTACGGCAGCCGCGCGAGCCCCGGATGGCGTAACCGAAATTACTTAGGCGGGCTTTCAGAGGCAACCGAGGAGAAAGGACTTGTTGCACGGGTAAGCTGCGGCCGCCGGTTAAAATATCGGAAATTTAAGCATCGTTCCACCCACCCAACCACCCACCCATCCCTCGGTATTCCCTTCCATCCTGTACCATCTCCGTGGATTTACGTTTCGCCTATTCCTTCTTCTCCGCCTCCTCTTTTTCGCCATTCGCCTCTTTCTCCCATGTTTTTCAGGATTTCTGGCTCGCCTAGCAGCAGCTTCGCTGTTGCTTCTTCTTCTCGATTCCAAACGGCGGAAATTCGGAGGGTACCGATCGAAAATATCCATCACACACCCCTGGCTTTTAAATTAGCCTTTCAAATTGCAGGATAACGATCGAAAGCACTATCCGAGCTACTTATAGCAATTAATAATATACAGTTTAACCAAGGGTAGCACTGTCATTCGATGGGGATATCACACTTTTTTTTCACTGTCACGAAGAACGGTATACCAGGCGATGATTCTTTATCGGAAAACGGAACCGGCTGCGGTTCGATACTATCGGCAAACGTCAAATAACGCAAATTCCGCATAATCCGCGAGCGCATCTGCATTAATTAGCGCGCATTGGTCTCCGCAGTATTTATTAACGCGATTGTATACGTATAACCGATTCGTCCAGTCATCTCTACATCGCGTCATTCGCGAGCGGCGATAATCAATTTCCAGCAAATATTTCAATGCGTGACTCGCGTTCGACAATTCCGATCACTGCTTGCCGTTCCACACCTTTCTCTTTCGTTGCTTCTCTCCCTTTCTCATGGTGTCCCATTGTCGTGCAGTGGTCCTCGAACGGTTCATCTTCCTGCGATTTTTCCGCTCACTCTCCTCGAGGAAATATTGCGCGTCGCGACGTCACGAAGGGACCGGATGACAAAGGTATGCACAATCGAAAAGAATCGGGCCACCGCGGAAGGCACCTGTGTCCCCGGGGAAGCGGCGGAACAATAATTATCTCTCACCCCTAATTAGACGTCATTAAATCGAGCCATCGGCCCGTGGTGTCATTTTATTAATAACGAACCTCACCGATGAATCATCGATACGCGGGTAAGCCCGGTGCATTCGGGCAACTTTTCTCCACGCCACTACCCATATCCCCGCATTAATTAGTCCAAATTAGTGCCGGGACTGCTAATTGTCGCGCACATTGTGCCGCCGCGTCAAATCGATTTATTGTCTCATTCGAACACCGCGCTGATCCTCCGCGTGGTTTTCCAGCCGCGAGATCTCCTTCGGGAACGCGTTCGCGAGAAAGTGAGATAAAGAGAGAGGGAGAGAGAGGAGAGCGAGAAAGTGAAGCCGATACCGACGCTCAAACAATTCCTTCGGCGAGGCGCGCCCTTAATTATTTTCCGGGGATTAACGAGGGAATCCGCGGGATAAATGGCTGTCACCTTCGTCCCACGAGGACCCACTCATCCCCTGGTCCAAAGGGGCAGGATCATCCCACCTCGCGAGCTATCATCCAGGTGTGTATCCCAGGCGCAAGCACTCTCGGTCTCTCTCCTCGATCCATTGTAAAATGCATTTCGAGTCGTCGATGCGTGCCACTGGAGCCTCGTTGTTACCGGATAAGTGCGAAGCCCGCAAATGCGCTCCGACATTTGACTCTCCTCTCGCCCTCGCGCGCGATTATAATAACCGGCAGGCGTTATTCCGATCATTATCCCAGATGCCGTCGAGAATTGAGTCGCGCTCCCCTGAACCATCCTGAGCCACTCCGGACCACCACCCCCCTTACCTTTGGCCGACTCAATCGAGACGAGCCGGAAGCGATACTGCAATTTTATCGGCAGCATCTCTCTCTCTCCTATCTTCCTCCATACCCTCAACCGATTTTGCGAACAGACGCGTTCACTTTACTGCCAGGTTCGATCGCGATCGGCCGATTCTCCCTTGGTCAGAGGAGAGATACTTTAAGCAGATTTCCTTGGAAAATCGTGGTGAATGGCGAATCGCATTCCGGATTTTTTTCCTCTTTCTTTCGCCCACCTCCACTCTCTTTCTCCTTCTATCGCTCGAAGGAATGCGAACGGTAGGAGGAATTTCTCGAAGCCGCGAGGCGGGAAGTATTCCTGGAGCAAATCCTAGAAAGAGACGGCATCGCAAATCCGACGAGGAGTGAAACGATTTTTCTCACAAGGCCTGGGGTCGCGCGCAGCGTGCACGTGAGACTACCTGCTCAGATTCCGGCAGGCCCCGGGTAGTAGGGCCTGGGCCGTCGTGCTCCAGTTGGTAAAAAGGTTCCCACGACATAGGATACGCTCCCAGCGCGGCCATTTCTGATCGCGCTCCGAGTCTGAGGGGACCTTCTTCTCTCTCTCCCTTCAAGGTGATACTACACGGACAGTTCTCTCTAAATGCCCACCAAAGGACTCCTGCCTCGCGAGTACAATGCGACCGGCTTTCGAGCACACGGTCGAATATCGATTAGGCCTCGCTCGATTAACTCGACAGTAGTACCTGTTGTTACTAGTTTAAATCGCGTTTCGTCCTCTCAGCGGACTCGTCTTCACGATCTCGAGATCACACTATGTAGCTGTTGCTGCTGGCCTCTTAAGTTCACCGGATTAATACAGAGTGTACGAAGTTTAATCGCTGTCTAATTCTACTTCCTCGACTCGCTTTTGGACCACACCGAGGGATTGGAGAAATATCCATCAAGCGGTATCAGACGCACGAGTTAAGGGCTGAGCCGCTCGCAAGCCCCTACGGCGAAATATTAGGCAAACGAGACATTTAGGTATGGCCGTATAATTTAATATGCTGCAAACGAGTTTTCCCTATCTCCACTCTGGCTGGTTCATAAAAACTTAAAGTATCAGGTGCTTTGATGCTGGACAAACATCATTTCGCGCTCGACAACGTTGACCCCCGCTGGCCGTAGAGAGTGTAACGCGCTGTTACATTAGCCGCTGGCTAAGTGTGCCCGACAAAGAGATCGGCTGCCAGATAAACGACGAACAGAAAATTTGTGTTGCCAATAAAAGACAATGGGACGCGCTACGCGCTTTAGCGAACAGCAAGAGAGTCAGGGAGCTAACCAGTGCACGCTTCCTACCGTGCTCGTGGGCTTCCTTTCAAACGAACCATGCACGATGGACTACGCGCTCGCGTACACTCGTCGACCGTCAGCTTCGTATTTGAACGAAGCCATCGAACGCAAAAAAATTCCATGTACTCGTCGCCTCGCGCAAAGGACGTCACCGTTCGGTCTACGGATTCATGATTAATTTCGCAGAGGAGGACTCGAATCAAGATCGAACCGAGACTAGATCACGGAATTCTAGAGTTCACCCTCGAAGCATTGTCATGCTTTTCGGCGATCGTTAATCAACTGAGAGTCACTGGGAGTGCTCATTGTGGGTGAATTATTAATAGGGGTGTGAGGAGTCCGATGAGTCGGGTACTCGAGTAAGAGTCAAAGTTTCGGACCGTGTCGACAAAATTAGATCATTGCAATGTCACAAAACGAAGACAATTAAAACTTCCAATTTCACTGTAGAATGTTTCCAACTTTCTGATTTTTTAATTATTGCAGATTTATCATTTCTTCGGACGCCAGTTCGATCGCGTCCGAGTTCCGCTGGACCGACTCGAACTCGTGATCTCGGATACCCGCACACCTCTAGTCATTAATCAAATGAGAACTACTGCGACCTATTGTCACTCCCTGGCAGGAGTTCCTTTGGGGTAGAGAGAGCGAGATAGCTAGACGGATAGATTTATAGATAGATAGATAGATAGTCAGTGTGTGAGAGAGAGAGGGAGAGAGCCAGTTTGGAGAGGGGTACCATTCTCCTCCTTCTCATCCTTCTTCTATCAGAGAGGAGAAGAGAGGTTCTCCTTCTCGTATCGACCACGGCTCAAGAGAGAGCCAATTCGGGAATACTGACTATGTACTTCACTAACACACAGCGGAATTCGCTCGGCACTCGTACAACCACCTATGAGTTAAGTTTCCTCCGTACAAAGATACGCTAGCGTGGTTTCTCTGGCCGAAACTTCGTGGCGACCCGAATTCGTTTTATTAGTTCCCTCTTTACGTGGGAATAAAGAGCTCGGTCACCTTAAAGGGACTTCGAGGCAGAGTCTGGAAGCACTGCCAAGACCTTTTTGAATTATGGATTGTTTATCCCGGAAAGATAAATCTTGCGAGCATCGAATTTATGGCTGGGACGACGATCGTCCAACCAACTCGCAACCCTTTACTTTTCGTCAAGGCGAGCGGAATTGTTCACTTGCGCGAGCAATGCTCGATATTACTTTCGCGAGGATTAGAGCTAAGCAGAGGGATCTAAGGACTCCTATTTCGTCGGAAGAACAAGGTGTTAAGGTGGCAAAGGAAAGATATTTCCCGGCACGGGACAAAGGAAGATTATCAGGAGATCTTGGTGTACTTTCCCGAGGAGGCGAGACCCTCCGTGAGCCGCGTGAACCAGAATCAAAGTGAGACCGACCGATCCCCGTATCCCTGTGATGCGGCCGTTGATGAAGACGTCGACGGGGGCACCTGGAGATTTGGAGAGATTACGAGTGTGCCACCCGCCGACCGTGCGCGCTTCGTTCGCACCTTCTTCACCTTTCTACAACAATGACGTGTAACGAGAACTTTACGACTTCGCACGTAGAGAGACGGAAGAGATTCGGAAGGGACACAGTAGCATCGCGTGGCTCCCTCAGATTCTCAATGAAAAAAGCTGAGATACGAAAAGATGCCGATCGAATTTCAAAGCCCATTTGTGTGAATGCTCCTGATCGTTTCATCCGAAAATTCATTTCTCAATGGCTCGGGATCGCCTCTCGCGATACGGTCAGACTAGGATACCAACGTCTCCCTCGGTAAAGGCATCTTAATTGGACTGACGAGATCCACGTGCAGCCCTGTTAATCAACGCCCAGCTCAGGGCTAATCAGCGCGTGTGCTCGGAAAACTGTACGTACGAGCGGGTGAAACAAGCAGAGAGCACGGCGACCTCGGGAAAGGAGCCCTTTGTGCCACATCAGAAATCTCGCAATGTGGAAATGGACGCAGCGAGTTGGCCCAGGTTCCGCACTCCTACGATTATTCCATGTAATTAAGTCGACGGAACTTTTCTCGGAGCTTTCAGTCCTCCCTCGGGAGGGGGAGGAGAGAAAGAGAGGAAGAAAAGGTGGAGGTCGCGGATCTGAGAAGAACGGAGGAAGAAGAAGAAGGCCGAGAAAAAGGGAGGAGAAGGGTAGCAAAGCGATGGCGGTAGCGACGCGGTGGTGTTGACTGAGGGGGTGGAAAGCAAAAGGGTGGAAAGCAAGAGAAAGAGGCGCGAGAGGCGAGGCAACCGAAGAGAAACGGTAGTAGAAACGGGAGTAGGTGGAGACAGGCCAAGAGACGAGAAGGTGGCAGAGAGGAGAGGAGGCGGCCGGCGCAGCGGGGGAGAGGCGAGGAAGTAGAGGCGGTAATTAAGAGAGTTAGTTGCCGGTCTCCCAATTAGGAGCCAGTAGGAGCCAACCCTGCCACCGCGACGCCTGCCGTCTCTGCCCTGGAGCGAACTCCACCTAAAGACCACCCGTTCCCCGTCTACAGTCCTGGCTACAGGCCTGACTACCGGCCTGACTACCGGCCTGACTACCGGCCTCACTACCGGCCTGACTACCGGCCACGCGTACAAATCGAAAGACTACCTCTCTCTCTCACTCTCTCGACGAAACTTTCCTCTCTCCGGTCCCATGCTCTTTTCGCCCATCCTTCTCGACATATCTCCACTCTCTATTCTTGCATCGTCCGGTCAAACTCACTCCTCTCTTCCATTTTAGCCTCGCGAGAACTCACGGCAAAATTGTTCCCAATTTTCGTCGAACGATCCATCCATCCAGCGATCCAGCCATCCGCACGCGTATATCGACTGCCAACAAACTTTGTCGACCTCGTTGCGAATCAACTACCGAAGTCGCATTCAGCGAGGTTCGCGCTGCAACAAATTGGTCGCGCACGAACAAGGGTGGTACCAAACTCTGTTGCTCTCTCTCTCTTCCTCTTTGCGGTGTCACTCTCGTGCGCCTCGGACTCCTTTGCGAGAAAAGGGGTGAATAATTGTAACGAGCGGCGATTGAGTCGCGGACGGCGCGATAAGAATTCAAATGAGGGAAGGCGAACTGCCGTGCTTAAGGCCTCGAAGGGTTGGTTCCTTCAATTCAGCAGAATTGTCGCGATTGACTCGGGTGACAGATCGAGGCTCTTAAACCCTACCCTGAGTCCACCCTTCCCAAGAAGCCTTGCTCGCATTCTCTTTGGATCCGAAAATAAATCTTGCCGAATACCGAGGGAGATCAGGGGAGTAGAATTAACGACATCTTCAGCGTAAAGTAGATCGAAGCAAAAGAGCAAACCCTTATCGAGAAACAGCCGAAATTCCGAGCCCCACACGGGAAGAATACAAGAATATACAGTAGTACCTGCAGGAAATAGAGGCGCTTTCCCTGTACGGTCGGGAAAGATGGCGCGGTACCGCGAGACGCGAAGAGGGGTTTCGCACAATATCGAGAGCGGCGCACGGCGGGCGCGGTGGCACGGGGTCGAGGTGGAAAGTCAGGAAGCGGAAAAGGGGTTGCCAGTGCACCGATATTACGTCGAATGCCCTCCCCCATGGCCTCGTCCTCGCCCCTTCCATCCCATCGGCCGATTGAGCCGTTCAAAAGGTATCGACAGATCGACGCACCGGAAACTGCCGTTGCAACCAGCCTTTTGCCACGGCGGCAGCCTTGTCAGCAATGTCGAGCTGCTCTTGCCACCGGTTCTAACCGCGCTGTCGTTTACCTACCCGAGTGCCGAGTACCAACCGGAGGAACCAACCAGCAACCCTCAACAGGTTGCGCATTTCTCTCTCGCCTCGCGATAACGCATCGAGGATTCGGCCTACGGTCGCGTCGATCTTCAATTTCGATAGGACTGCGCCTCATATCCGTTCGGCTTCCTTTTGCTCCGGGAACCGCGCCAGATCTTCTTCCATAACCAGATCGAAATATAGCTCGGTTCTCGGTTCGCGGCTAATACCGTCTTATGCGAATTGTTCTCCGATTCGAGCGGCATCGATTTCGTCGTCGGTAAGTACGAGGAGGGGGGTTTGGTCAAAAATATTCCATCGGCCCCGAATAAGACGCAATCGGAAGAGGGAAGCGACACGACGCCATTTCGACGGGAGAGTACGGTATATTCGCGCGTACCACTCCCCTTGATCGTTCCTCCCCCTTTGTGTCAAGGTTCCCGCTTCACCTTTCGAGTCGGGGGTCAGAGAGCGGTGAGGTGGGGCGAGACGGGACCCCCGGCCGCCGATCGGGTGACAGAGGGTCCCGAGGAACTCCTCCGGGCACAAGGGCCGAGAACACCTGGTCGGTTCGCCGGTTGAGAGGAATAGGAAGGAGCGAACGAACGGTGGCGATCGTGGGGAAGGTAGAAGGGCAAAGGACGGGGGGGAAAGAGCGTGGGGCATTAACATGACAATGGAGCCCTCGGGCCCCGTGGAGGGCCCGTCGCAAGGGACCCAGGTGCGTGGGACCGAGTTTTTGGGCCCGGTAGCCGGTGGAGGGCGGTTCGGGACACCCCCGCCGCGCGCGTCCCTTCGCTTGCCGAAGTTCCTCCAATAAGCCTGTCATTCATTCGTCGCGACCAACGCGACACGATGCCGACGCGCCGCTGTTGGATCCTATTACCCTGACCCCGAAATTCCGCGAGGAAAACGTGATCCTCTTACGAACTCGGGGACCAAACCGTAGCAATTAAGACCAATCAAGGTCACTTAGTCGAGGTTCGCAAATCAGGCGTCATATTGGAGTTCGATTGCTACCTGATTCGTTATTACAATGTGTATTTCGGGTCCCGAGGGCGTGGAGGAGCAGGATGACGGAGCTACCGAGCAATTCAGAGCTCCAGTCGCGCCTCGCTGAAGGAGCAACTTTGACAAGATTGTGGGAGGCTGCCTCCAGCGGTCTTTATTGATCCTCCGATGGTTCGCAACGTCGAGAGGACTCGTTCTCTCCCTCTCTCACGCTCTCTTCATCTCTCTGGAACACTCTGCCTAACAGCCGTGAAAGCTCGGCACACCACGTCGCGTCGCAACTAGCCACGGAGCATTAAGTCTCGGAACGACTGCGAAAGGAAATCGTTCCCAGCGTACGAATGTGTGTCGCGATGTGAGCCCTGCGGCTCATCTGGCCAAAGTAGCGCTTACCGGTGTGTGCCACCAACGCGAAGAAACGTGCCGAGAGCACGAGAGAGCCGTTGAGGTGGGCGCGAACGATCCACCGAGTCCTGGAAGGATGTTGCGTCCGCGACGCGATGCATACGAGGCCGAGGCTTTGCGTAAGCAGGTGTGACGATGCGCGGACACGCGTCTACCAGGAAAGTCGAACCCTCGCACGAAACTAACTCACTATGGCCAGGTGTTCTTTATTGCGGATTTTGCCTCGTACGCGCCACACAATCCCGGATGCGAACATTGTTCTAAGAGAAACCTCCGGCTTTCCGCTCGAGTCGACGGTTGATTTCATTCCAAGTGACAACTTACGAGTAACTATACCGAGTAATTAAATTTCCTACTCGACCAAATGCGATCGTAAAACAAAGAATCGGTTCAAGTTCAAGATGCATTTATCGTTGAACCTGTTAATTGTCCCCTGATCTTTGAATCCCAGCCACATCAGGGGACATCGGAAACCAACGGGAAGGGTTGCGACGCTACAAGTGAAAATCGCACAAGTATCGCACAGCACAAAGGGAATTTATTTTGGATTATTGACTTGGCCAAATATTGCAGGAGGCCGTATTGTGGGTAAAGGGGCCCTTAATATTAGCATAGCGCGGATCGAGTTGGCGCGGTCGAGCGCATTGTTGCCGCGTACATACATATATCGGCTCAGCCCTGAGGCGAACGCTGCTCATTGTACGCTTTCTAACCACCCCCGAACCCGACTGCTCCGGCCTCCTCTCCTCTCGCGCTCACCCTCGACGACGCCTGCCTACCGCTCTACCTTCCTTCGACTGCCCCAGGGAAAGCACGGAAAAGCGGAAAACCGATCTGACATTCCAGCGCAAAACCCACTGCTATAATCGGGAAATTCGTTACTCGCCTGGTGCATTCGGAAATTTCTCTCTCACTCTTTTCGCTCTGCTGGGCTCTCACCCCCGCGGAATCAATGAAAATTTTCATCGCAACCTGCTACATTTATTCCGTGCGCACCGAACGAAAATACCAGTGGATTTGAACGACCCGGTCCCGCCGAGCAAACTTTCCATTGGTACGTTCCCTATCGTCGCTAGTGGTATCGAACCGCCGAAATAGTTTGTCGTAGTCTTTTTTCGAATCGAGTTATAGATATAGATTAATTATTAATGGCAAAGGAGTCGCGACGCAGAGAGTCCAAACGGACAGGTAAACCCCGCTCGTTATAAATTTGATATCAGATACTTGTAGAAAGGGCAGCTGAATGGAAGAGTATGTTAGTAGGACGCAGTGAATCTAGCTGTATTTATACGGAGAGTTTTGCGATAAGCAGGAACTTCTTCCTGCCTCCATCCTATTTCCTCGCTTTCATTAAAAGGAATAATAGAACGGAAAGCACGACCGATCGCGTGGCACGGAAAAGTTCCTATCGCCCGGCTGAATTTCCTGTCGCTGACAATTATCCCCGCAACGGGAGCGCGCGATTGCCCCGAGTTACGCAAAAGAGAGAAAGAGAGAGAGAGAGAGAGAGAGAGAGAGAGAAAAGAGGTCCGCGCAACATCCACTGGAAAAATATTTTAACGAACATCGCGCGAACTTATTACCGAAAAGAGAGAAGGGAGAGCGTTCTGCAGCTGCACAATTAAAAGTGACCGAGGCTCTCGGTGACGCGCGTCAGGATTTCGAAAAGCGCAGAGCCAGTTGCGAGCCATTAAGAATATATTTATCTTCCATGCTTCACATGCTTCACGAGCTCGAAAAGGGGCTTGCATTCAGCAATGAGATATAATCTATGTCCAGTGCACTCGCTCGCACCCCGTTCCTTCGGCAAGACTAGTTTAACCAGGAGTGGACAAAACCCGAGAAAGGGTCACTGTCGTGTCATCCAGCAAATTCGCGAGCCGCCACACCACCGCACGCGATGTGTACCCTGCACTTCGAGGTGAAAGACAGGGGATGTAGAAAGCGGAACGAGTCGTTTTCAATTATTTGCCAGAGGTAAATATTGTGACTCTGGTAGGTGCCGATCGACGAATCAAGACAACGATCTCGCGCTGTCATCGGCTTTGGAAAGCCAACTGACTCGTCTACAAGGTGCATCCCCCTCATCCGGAATAACGACGCCCTTGGGTTTTGTCATGCCATTTTACCCTTTCTCAAAGCTATACCTCTCTGGAGCCCATGGTCTCGATACCACCCAATTCCCTCGTATCTAAACTCGTTTACAATTAATGTGTAAACCCGGTCCACTGACAAAGACCTTCACTTTAAAACTCGATCGACTATCGACTATTGGATTATCCGTAAATAAGAAAGTCCTCTGAAGGAATTTTCTCTTTCTCTTCTCCTGGCCCCGACGCTTCTCGCCAGCTTCGAGTTGCCGGAGACAATTTTTTTTCCAATCTTATCAGTTGAGTTCTTTGGCGACGACAGCGATCCGAGGGTCCGATATCGGCGGGCATAGTTAATTACCCAGGCAAAGGGGGGTGAATCGGGCAAACGGTTGAAAATTCGCGGTCATCGTGTCGCTCCGTCTTATCTCCCTCAGGAACGTGTCGCGAGTTATCGTCAGGCAGCGCGCGTTATAGTATCCGATATTGCCCTAGCTTGGCGAGAGTGATTAATCTTAGCTGAAGCTAGGCCACTGTATCCTGCCAGTGGTCCTCGCTGGCCGCGTCAGGGTAATGATCCGTGGCACACACGATAACCCAGCCCTTGTCTAACACCCTCGCGTGTCCTGCAGATGTCCTTCTCCTTCCAGAACCGATTCACGTATATCGACCTTACCCGGAAATCCTCTCAAAAGCTGCGACAACTTGGATGAACCACGCACGAGAATACGTCTTGCGTAATGTTTGAATTGAAATGCATCCTCAGGAACCTGACTGATCTCCCGGTTTTATGATTCCTCCCAGCGGACCGACCGCTCGAAATTTATGGTTGTCTCTAATGTATCCTCTTAGAGCTTTTAGGACGGCTTGTTTTATCGCGATAAATTTATTACGAATGATTTAGGAGACACCACGTGGACACTCGCTTGTTGTGGGGAGAAGTTGAATTGCTCCTTTGGGGTGTACGGTTTCGTGGCGTGTCCTTACAAGCAATTGTTTTTGAGAATTTGTAGTGGAACCAGTTACATCCAGTAACTGGCCGCTAGTGAGTCGAGCGAACCGACGGGTTTGGCTGGTATTAAAATTGTCTGACCTCTCGGTCCGACAATGAGGGATGCCACTTTGAGTTATAATCTTCTACGGGGTGTTTTATGGGAAAAAATATTGCGTTCAGCGAGGGATGAAGAAGAAACGCTAAAGTTAGTACCGATGCATCACTCCTTTCTTCGAGGCCCAATGTTTCTCAAAAAGTTCCCGTACTAAATGTACAGACGTACTACTGATCTCGCATTACTTCAAACTTCGCAAGTCGAAGTAATCAAAGTGTAATATTAATTTCTTTGTTGGTCTAATTCCGCAAGAGTCTTGACCAATGAAAGATAGGACTTAGGGAAGAAAGGGCTTATTTGCAGAGCACCCCGTGTAGACGGCCGTGAGAGCCGAGTTGGTCGCGTCTGGGCCGCGTGAAATCAATGTTTCATAAGCATGGATAACAGAGCCGACCGCCATGTACACCGTGACCAATGTACATCTTGATTTAGTAGGTCCGTTGGACGCGTTTAGGTAGCCGGCCTGGTCGTTGAAGGTAAGCTTAGGGTGGACGTGCTGCTCTCCCGGTTGCTACTCGCTTCCTCACGAGCTGTCTCGTTAGCAACCGGACAGGAACGAGCGGACCGTGCCAGATCAGCCAAAGCGAGAGAAGCGAGGTGAGTTGAGATACGAGAGACGAGAGACGAGAGAAGTAAGGTGAGGTTGAGTGAGAAGCAGGATAGGACGGGGATCACGAGGAACGAAGATAGGAACGCAGACGGCGCGGTGTGTAAGAGAGAACTGAGACTCGAGTGAGAGAACCATGAGACTCTGAGAGGTGGAGGAACGCAAGCGCGCGCGCGCGCGCGCCCGTACAAGAGGGGAGTAGACTGTCTAATAAAGCAATTCCGTTATGGTGGCCGGCGTAATATGAGAAGCTATCCGCCCTCGTTGAATACGTTGAGATTTTTATGCGGTTACCTGTCCGCCACCCTAAAGGAACGGCGCGGCGATGCAGTGTGCTCGGGGGAGGCACTGCGACCGTCAGAAGTAGGAGGTACAGTCGGCTGAAAAGTGCACTCTCGAGTGGCTTAAAGCGGTTTCGAAGTAATTTTGAAGTTGGACGTGGAAGGAGAGTTGCTTGAGCACTTTCGAGAATATAACGGAAGTAAAATGCCAGGCTTTAATTAAGGTTCGTTATGACGTCTGCGGGGTTCTTTCGTGCCAAATTCTTAAAAATTTTTAATTAAGAGTTACACGCTGATATCTTCGCGAGTTCGCCGTTTTGGCTCGCTCGAACGGTGAATGGTGGCGACTTGCTCCGAACGAAATGTTCGAACTGTTTGACGCTTCTGGCGGGTAAAACTCAGACATTCCAGTCCCAAAAGTTAAGTCGCGCTCCTGCCCGATTTGTTCTCGCTCATTCTCCAGTGTTGGATCATCCGGTCAAGAGAAGGAACATTTTTTTCCACTTTTTCTCCGGGAAATCAGCCGAGCCAATTTAAATAGGACGTCGATTATTTGTAAAGGAGGTGACACTCGACCCCGACTTCTCGTTTGCGAGTCATTGAAAAGTTTCAACCCCTTGTGGACCATTAGGCCGAACACCGGAAGATAAACGCGAATTTGTGCACACCACTAGTGCCAATACGATCTTAATAATGTTGAGCAATACCATCGGTGAGCCTCATTATCCAAGTTTCTTATTTGCGCGTCTTCGCGAACCATTCTACCCCGAGTCGAACGCTTTCTTTCTTGCGTGGTGGCATCCAAGTTTGCGAATGAATCCAACCGTGACAAGGAGTAAAACTACTCTACGGCACAGGGTGGTAGCTAAGTTTCGCAACAATGCCGACCTATATAGCTTCATTAAAGCCGCAGCCATTCGTCAGCGCGAACGGCATCCGTGACGCCTCTGGACTCTCAACGACCGAATTAGGGAGATTTACGGCAGTGGGACGTGACCGTGGCGCGTCTGGCTACGAATGGACCGTATCCACTTTTCAGGCTGACCCCGTCGACTCGGCCCTGACTCTGTTGACCCTCCGAAAATCTTCCTCCTTCGCTCATCACCTTCCATCCAAAGCTCCGATCTACTCTCCAATTTCACTTACTACCCTAAGAAGAGATCTTTCATTCTAATTTCCAACGACACGCCCCACAACAAATTCATTGTCTTAACTCATTCCTACCGCGTAAGTCTACCAGATTCTCACCGGGCAAAGAGAAGTAAAAAAAGAATCGGGAGAAAGAGAAAGAGAGAGTGTGTTTAGCGGTAGCGAACCGGAAGGCGGTATCTGCGGTCGCGCGATTCCCGGGGTGCCGGGGTGTTCGAGTGCCGGAGCGAAACCTGGTCGCAGTCCCACGGTGTAAACGCCGCGGGGGTCCGCAACAGGATTCTCCGGTTCGCATGGCCATGGGTTTTCTCTCGTGAGCGTGAGCGTGAGCGTGAGCGTGAGCGCGCTCTCCAAGTAGCAGCGCGACGCACACGCGTACGTCGGTTATAAATCATTAGCAGTGCCCGGCGATTAGTCCCCGTGGTGGGCTACGCCAGGGGTACGTCTCGGTGGCGATTCGATGTGTGCCAGAAGGACGATGTGTGCGAGATGCTAGCCATCAGCTCGGGGAGAGCACCAATGATTATTGTCGGGATAGCGGTAGGGGCCGAATTATTAGCAGCTTCTGATTGGAGCTACTTCCCTCGGAGATCGAGGAGGGTCCTAATGTACTAACGAGTGCCCGAGGAGCGTATCGACTCACAGCGTTGCCGAAAGATTTACTGCCGCTTTGTCGCCCCCCACGAATCCGCGATTCTGTTTACGTCCCGGATAAATCTGGAGAATATGAACTAGTAGTAGCATCGGGTATTTACTCTCGTTCGATCATCCCTCCTTCTTCCGCTAAATGGAATAATACCCGTTCCTCCATCTGGGTCAAATTAAAATCCCGTGAGTCTCTTTGCGTCAAGTGCACATTACGCAAGAGCACGGTTACGACACGGTACTACGCAGCGGAATTCGTCATCGTCTGTACCAGACAGACTGTCAAAATCTCGGGATTGTCGTTGCGTAATTTCGGAGGATGAGACAGTGCGCGATGCTGTCGTTGATATTCGAGGACTGAGGTAAATGACTATATCTGTATTTACGCGAACGCGTTAACTTTTTCCCTCAAGTGGAATTGTTTCTAGTCCTCGAGGGAACGAGCCGCCTCATCGAAGTCAATAAAAAGCTATTTCGGTAAGGGTACAGCTCGTTCGTAAGAGAAATAAAATCCGTCACGGATCCGCTGTCATGAATACTTTGGCGAGGAGCTTCTCGACACGGGGTACCACGGATGATGCGGGGTGTGTTCTCTTGATGAGGGTGGAAATGTAGGGTGGGCTGAAAATCACGCACTCTCATAGACACGGATGATATTCTAACTATCCCACAGTGGCGAGGCATTAAAGCACCGTAACGTGTGGCCACCCCTGAGGTTCATCCTCGTGATGGGGTGGTGATGGTGGTGGTTGGTTGCATCTTTGATATTCTCTGGATCGCCAGTTAGCCTCTCTCTTTCTCTCTCACTCTCTCTCCCCCCCATTTTTCTATTTCTATCTCTATTTCTATCTCCATCCAGACAGATCCGGCCCGCTGTCCTTCTCCCTCGCAATATGCTACCCCTGTTAGCAGCATATGCCACATGCGTCCCTTCCCGGCGGGCGCAAGGGTAATCCGATTTATTATATACAAGTTCGGTAGTACCTAGGTATCAAGATTTTATCGCGATATCGATATCGGCACTGCGAAACCAAGGGTGGATTAAGCCCGAAGCTATCTTCGGACGGGGTAGCACGAATTAACAGGCTTGTTTTACTCGGTAGTGTGCCCCCGTGACGGCTGATAACGACCTATCCTTTTCGCGATTAATATAGGGTGATCTACCCTTCTCTCTGTCAACTCGTATTCTCGCTGAATTAATTCTGAGGCAGAACTGCAATACGATCACCAAGAATAATTTTTGACGTTGATGAGGAATTCAACTACTTACGCACGATTCGCGCAGGGCTGTTTCTCGAGATTGGATTCGTCGGTGGTATTCTTTGAGCAGGAACGCAAAGAGAGGGTGACCTGTGGTTCGACTACTCAGTGGCTGAAAGGTCAGAAGGGCCGGAACCTCCGGAGTCGGAACGCAGGATGCGGAGGCCAAGAGAAATTATTCTCCCAATTAAATTAAGACGCGACTCGTAATGCGTTAATTAAATCAAGACGGCGAGCGTGTGAAGAATAATTAAGGCGACTGGGCGAGGTCGCGGGACAAAGGAGAATGGTCGCCGCGGAAAAGGAAGGGGTGAAATCTCCTGCTCGACGCGTTGCTGCTCTCGTTGTTGCTGTGGTTGCCTGTCGTTATTGTCCTGCACGGGCACGTATATGCAAAATAACGACGAGCGGCTGCCTTTTCCTACGTGGGCAAGAAGAATTATTGGTGCTGCTCGTCGACCACTCTACCCGTTGCAACAACTTCTCTCTCTCTCTCTCTCTCTCTCTCTCTCTCTCTCTCTCTCTCTCTCTCTCTCTCTCTCCTTCCATCCACGAACGAGCAACTTGCAATTAGACGGGCTAGAATTAAATTAATAACAATCGCGACGCAGACTATAAGTAATTTCATTTAAATGCGTTATTTTTAATTAAAAGCTCCGGCGATTGGAGGAGCGCCATGGTACAGAGCCTGCACACGAAAGCCGGAGGAAAGCCAAAGGAAATCTAGAGGCAAAACACGAAAGGCACGCGAGAAAGTATCCGGGAAGTCTCCTTCTTCAATAGGTTATTTGTATCGTATCCGGTATTGTCCGGATTTTACGGGCTCCCGTTGTGCGAATTGTACCGATTGTACCACTAAACAAGGCCCGCGTGAAACCTCGTCTGACTTAACAGTCCCGGAATATAACTAGAATGTTTCAATTTTCATTACTTTGACCCTTGTACCCCTTCGCGATGCTTTATTGATAATTGGACTGCGTCGGTGCGCGCTCCCGTTCCTACCACTCCTGAAAAAAAGCATCTTTCAGTGCGTCACCCAGCGCGTTTCGCGTTTCTATTAATGCGCTTTAAAAAGCCGACCGCTCGCGAGCTCGTAATTATCGATTTAAATGTCTCATTACTCGTCCCGTGAAACGTCTAACGCCTCCTCTACCGCGCTCACTTTTCCCGGGAAAAATATACATATAATCGTCAGAGCGAACGGATCGTTTTTTCCTCGAATTTCCGTCGAAGTAAAAAAAGAGAGGATGGAATAAAATGGGAATGTGAGAGGAGCAAGAGAGACAGAAAAATATCAATGAGAGAGGCTGTTCGGAACGAAATTCAATGGTGTTCTAACAGTGTTCTCAACCCCCCGCGCAAAGTGCACCCCCAAAGCATGGCCACAGATTCACTTAACACCAGTTAACACCGAGAGACTCCCTTTCTCGGTCGCGCCGTCTACGAAAACTATTTAGCATCCTCTTCTGCTTCTCCTCTACCATGAAACGTACTTCACGTCACCACGTGGCTTAGTCGTCGATCCCAGCCCTGCGAAAGGGGGACACACCCCCTCGCCGCAATTCACGCCCAGCCCTTCCCTCTCTTAACAATGCTGCACGTAGACTTTGCGATGCCAAAGTGCCTTCCAATTTTTAAACTACCCCCGAGCGCATAGTAGCGACAATCGACCGATCCCTCGACTGGCATGTACGCCTGACTCTTGGAAAATCCTGAGCTACCACAGAGCCCTTGGAAGAGGAGAAGTAAGGAAAGAGGACAAAAATTGTGAAAAAGAGGCGTAGATCTTTGTTTCGAGTTTTGCAGGGTGTTAAGTACTTGGAGACGATAGCTGGTAGCGTCTGCCATGAGAAATGAACCGTTCGAGGACCCCTGGAAGCTTTGCCCGTGTAGGCGTCAATCACAGACCACGCATATATTTAGGAGAATCGCGCCACGGGGGTAGCGCCCTGTAGCCCTTCTCTTATGCCCAGCGTGCGCCGTCTATCAGACCTCGAAACACACCCCCAAGGAGACGCGTGTACCCCCCTGGTGGCATGGTGTTGGCTAAATAATGGACCCTGGAGGGTGGGTACGACGTGTCAACTGCCTTGACAGTGGCTGACATTTCCTAGCTCGAATACACCTACGACTACCAGCGTTCGGTAACCTCGGGCCTGGAATTCGATTGAAGGACCCACAAAAGGGGCATCGGGGGTTGCAGAGATTTCGTACCAGCTCGAAAGAATCGAGAGGACCCTGGCCCGCTCTCCTAAGTGTAATCGAATTTCGCTCCCTTCAATAGACCGAATTATGTCAAGCTTTCTCGCGTATAAACAAACCAAGCGAGTGGCTAAGCGAGGTTCACGATGACTTTCGCATCAGTGTATGGAAAGGGCTGAGGTACTTTGAATCGTCAGAATAAGCGGAAAGTGCCTAGAAAGTGAAATAAAATTACCATCTGCTCGCGTGTCAAATTACCGGAGAACCTAAGACAATGGGTAAAGCGCACACGATTGCGCGAATGCGTGACAACGAGTGCGAATGCAAAATTTGATTCCAGGAGGCACATGGACAAAGGGGGGGGCCCCCGGCTGGCTGGCTGGCTCGCTCTCTGGTTGACTGACTGGCTGGCTCTAACGTCACGCGGCAAAACCCGAAACCACCCCTGGAATCGTCGCGCAACCCCCCTTTGCGACCGCGACATCGCCGCGCTCTATGCTCTCTCGGTTCTACGACTCGTTTACACGAACAATCGAGCGCTTTCTGCCAACAAAAAAGCTCCCGTCGACCTGTCCAAAGTTGCTGCGACAACAACTGTCTCGTGGCGATGGCGATGGCGAGGGTCACAAGGGAACCCCTGTGCGGTGCTGGCTCCGCATCGACTTTGCGCGGGTGGCATCCTCGTCGCTTTGGAATTCAAAGAATATAATTGCTTGGTCCATGGGATCGCAACAGTTTTGATCTATCGCGTTGTTTCGAAGAAAGTTTCTTCGACGAAGTCGTAAAATAAACAGGATCGCAAGGATGCACAAATAGCATCGATATCATTATCCCCCGTACTACGGTTCAACGACTGTATTTTTTTTCCTCCTTTCAGCCGCAACCCGAGGACCCTTCCTTCCTTTGAGCGATTTAAAAGGATGTTCGTCAGATCGTAAACTCCGCCGGCGGAATGATTCGAACGGATTTTATCGCGGCCGCTTTAGAGCCGAGATCAGAAGAGTCCCCCTGAGGGCGATGTTTTAGACTTAGTTTAAAGTATTTTCGGCCGGTTATTGATGGGCGCGGCGACGCTATCGCGAAAATTGACCCACTTCGCATCAACGAGACCCACGCCAAACCTCTCTATCGGATTCTATAACTTAGACTCCCAGTCTACTATCTTAAAAATGAATTTATCCGATCGACGCGACGGAGCGAGCGAGCTGACTCTGCCCTCCTCTAAAAAGAATCTCCTGTATTCAGCCCTCTCATTATCCCTCGAGCGGATTTAAGCACCCGGCCACAACTACACATCGGGGTAATGATGCTCGAAAAAGTGGAGTAACAAAAAGATTGGGAAAACGTAATTTTTTGGCGAATGGGAAAGTAAAGAGGCGTAACCCCAGTGCATCGATGGAGTATCGATAACTGCGAGATGACGGATTGTGGCGGGCTATAAAGGACGCGTCGTACGTTCTAAAATAATAATCAGTCGAGTGGGAACGGCGGGATCTGGTGGAATCGGGAGCGGCGTGGTAGTAGGCGCGGGATAATCAGGAATTCCGAGCGCGTCCAGGCTGTCGCACGAGGCGCCAATCATGCCAACATTCAGTGGTACGACGTGCAACGCGGTATTACAGGCGAACCATCCAGTCGGGACTGGACGAAAGAAGAGGGACAGAGAGAAACCCCGGAGCCACCGAGTCGATTCGCGAAACTCACCAATTATTTGGCCATTCGTTGGCAACGTGCGCCAAATCTACAAGTGTTTACCCTGCGCTCCGCTCCCTCCGCTTTTCCCTTGGTACTCTCTGGCTGCGCAACGACACCGAAATCCGCTAGTAGAGTCCGCCGATTGGAGACCCTCGCGGAGAGACAAAGCTTCGCCGAAAAATCGAGTAAACACCACCGGTCGAGGCCCGAAAACCGCTGATGTCTCGAAAAAATCGAAACTCTTTGATCCCACCCTCCTCGAATTCTCCTGCAAGCCTCCCTCTTTCCCTACAGCGCCACGAGTTCGAACTGTGGACCCGGTCGAGGTGAAATGATTCTAATTGTTGAACGATTCGTTCGATGTGCTTCTCTCCTTCCCTGTCTCCCTCCCAGTAATTTCGTCCAAATGCGCCCATTCCCTGCGTTCGATTCCACTGCAGTGTTTATCCGAGAACTTGACGCGAGTCTCTGCATTTTGCTTCGACGTTCGCTTAAAAGGCACTCGATTTTCGCCACGTTTATTTCGCGTCGCCCAACGGCACGATCGTGTCGTTCGCAAAGAGTGTGAGAGGCAGGAGGGAATTGGAGAAGCAGAAGGAAATCACGAAAGCAAAAGGCATTGACGGATTACAAAACGGTGGAAAAACTGCTGATTTTGTCGGGGAAAATCAAGGCGGTCGAGCGAGCCTGCTCTCGTCGCCGAAAGGCGTGGGCTTCGAAATGGTCCTAATTGGAGGACAATAATTATCAGCACACTCGTCTCGCCAAATGGCTTTTCTTCGGTGGTGGATTTTTATTTGAGCTGCTCCGGAAATTGTCGTTTCGACGATGCGGGTCAAGCTGAGCCAGCTTTCGATTCTCTCTTCTGGAAAGAGAACTGGCAAGAGAGCTGGCGAGAGAATTGGCGAGAGTAGCGGGGAACAGGGAAAGAGGAAAGAGCAAGGAGAAGGAAGAGGTGGTGGAAGGGCTGAGAGGAGGCGAAACGACGGAAAGGTGTCGAGGGTATTAGGGGGTGGCAGGTGCACACATAGACCCGTTCTCACGCAAACAATTACGAATACTTGTGCGAGAGAAAGAGAGTGAGCATTGCCGGATACGGGCAACCGAGCAGCAAGGCAGCCAGGCGGTAGACTTGAGAGGCGTCAACGAGTGGCCGACATATTTTATAATTGATTCCGGCGAATTCGATCGCCGATAATGACGTGTAAACACTAATTACGGCGCGGTGCCACTAATTAGTGGCTGTCGGAGCGTCCTGGCCTATACCTAGCCTCGGCTGCTAGGTGTTAATTAATTAGAGCCACTCTCCCGTGCTGATGCCTGGCTGCCATGCCACCCTGCTGCTACCCTGCCTTGATCCTCTCTCGCTGCCACCGCCGTCGCCACTGCCAAGAGGAAATCCTCTTCCTCCGCCTCTTCATCCGCCTCTTCCTCTGCCTCTTTCTCATCCTCGACTCTAGTCCTCGACGGCATCACCACTCTGCTATCACCGCCACGTCGCGCCGCTTTTAATTGCCGATTGGCAAATAAGTCAATTGCCGGAAGAAGAGGCGAGTCCCGGATCTCACGCGAGGCTGGTCAAACGCATCTCACACACTCGAGATTCCGCTGAGCCAGCTCAGAGGCAACGCTAAATCGGACTTCAAGATCAGCCTTCAAAAGATACAGCCGCGAGGAAAGAGCGTACTCGAACCTCCTCCGCGACACCATCAGGACTGAGAAATCGTTGAAATTATGCCAAGGCGATCTTTGATGCTCAACGAGTGGCACGACGCGACGATCGACCAGGTCTACGTTGAATTTCCAGCCGATAGTAATTTCCTGAACGACCTGACTATATCCAATCTGAGGAGATTACCTGCACGAGGCAGAGGACCGTCAGCGGAGCGAGGTATTTACATGAATTGGGCGCTTGAAATAATAAAAAGTGTCCATGGTGTATCACGAAGGAAGAGGAGCAAGAAGGTAGGAAGGAAGGAAGGAAGGAAGGAAGGAAGAAAGGCAAGCGCTCGAATCGAGGAAAAGCACGGCCTGGTTCTCCCCGTCTCCGGAGCTCTTTGACTGATGATTGGCAATCCGTAAGCCGATTACGAGGCCGAGTGAATGTGTTCGCCGGGCCGAGAGTCTGGCCCGGTCCGAGCAGCCCCAAGAGCGCTCCTCCCTCTCTCATCCTCCTTCCGCGGCCTTCAGCGCATGCATCCCTCGATCCTAGGTGGCTTTTGCAGCGGGCGAACCTGCCGCCACCCACCCCCTTTCCTCGAACCAAGCCCCGAATCCCCGGGCCCGATGATCTCCTTATTAACCACAGCTCGGTAATTGCGATCGACGGGCGATTATCGTGCGCTTGGGAGGCCGGATGGCCACCCTTCGTGCTCCGGATTAGGCAGATTAGTCGGTGGCGCAGGTTATGCCGCCGGATAATTGATTGCGCCTGGCCGTGATCGTGCTGCAATTAAAGCTACCCTCTTGGGTCTGCTCGACTCACCTGTGCACACGCTCGTCGCCGATCAAAGCCGATCCCCGGTGCCAAGCCCTTTGCCGACCTGAGAATCGTACTTCCCGCGCGGTATGGACGAACAAGGTTCAACCCCTTGATCTCGGTTCCCTGAAACAGATTGATCGCCTCGCCGTTAGTCTCGGCCACAAACCCCGTGTAATTCGCACGCAAAATATATGTCTGAAGCGGGAGTGATATAAAGTTCGGGATGGGCATTGAGAGGCGAGTAAGAGCGAGTCTGGGTCGGGGGGCGATGGTGCGCGAGAGGATGAAAAATATTTGCGGCCACTCGAGGCCCCGGTTCGAGTTCTTTTTGTTTTTAAGAGTAAGGGAGGAAGGAAGGGGCAGTAGAATTGCTAGCACTAAATTCCCTCCCTTAATTTCACGGGGAAGCAAAGAGAGTAGAGGAGCACGATGGTAACGACGGTGGTAGCGACGGTGGTAATGGTGACCACATATTTAATATAGCGCACACGGCCGACACGGGGTAGGCGTGTGTACATCTGTCAATGCGTCGCTGCGGGCCTTGCAATTTCGAGGGGTGTGCGGGACGTGCAGGGGGTAGCGGAGAGGCTGAGGGCTTGCTTGAGTTATTGGAGGTTGTCACCGGTGGCTTCTGGTGCCAGGAACACGTGCTCCGATTTCGCGGTAAATCGTCGCCTGAACTCCTGCCCCTGCACACGCGTGTTTCGTCGGTGCTCTCTCGACTCTCGACTCTCGACTCGCCTCTCGCTTCTCGCCTCTCACCTCCTGCCAACACCGTTCCAACGTCCGACGATTCTTCTCTCGAAGCGAGTCCGCGCAAAAAAAGCACGCGGCTGGACAGGCGGACTTTCGCGCGAAAATAATGGAGCCTCCGGAGAGCGAGGGAATATAAGGGTGGTGGTGACGATGGCGACGGTCGGCGGCGGCAGCAGCCGCGGCAGCAGCGCGGTGGAGAAGAGAGAAGAGCGGGATTAGAAAAAAATGATGGAAAGTGCGATGGTGGGCAAAGAACCGAGGGCCGATAGGAGGTCACTCGCCGGATAAATGACAGACCACGCGAGAGGGTCCCGCCTTTCCGGCTCTCTCTTTTTCCCAACAAAAGTACCGCTGCTGGCGGGAGGTTGCAGCCAATCGCGGTCCACATTCCCCAACCGTGGGTACTCCGAACTCTCCGCGTCTCGTCGCTCGCGGTTTTTCCCACGTAAGTATAATGAGTAAATCCGACGGTGGTCTGACGCCGTTTATTTCACGGACTGACGTGTTAAATCAACTTATCGCGGCTGTCGTCGCCCCGCCATTCCCTCCCCATCCAGCCCGAATCGGGAAAGCCTTGTGCAAATACGCGATGTTTGCACTAAAAGCAATATGTACTCGAGGCCCGCATACCACGATGTTTGTATCGGGTGAGCGCGCGCGTGGTAACTTAAGGCACGCAATGTTTGGCCTTCTAAAAGTCCTTTGCCGCGGCGGTGGTCCTAACCCAAAGTTCGTCACATCGAGGAGACACCACTTTTAAACCACCTCCGACACGTGTCACGATCCCGAAAAAGGGTGAATCGGTCTCGCCAGCCCGCCGTGGCGACCCCCTTTCGAATCAAAGGGCGACGACGGACAAACTTAAACACCGCGTGCTCGTGTTCGCACGGTTTTCGCCCGGCTAAATCGACCGCGAATTATAATCAACTTCGCCTCGTTTCGCCCGCGGCGACATTCCGGCTGGAGGCGCCGATACGATGATTGATACTTTATTAATCTCCGAGTCCGAAGGAGGCAGTAGCAGGGGGCAAAGGGAGACCGAGTTTTAACGCACTCGACCCAGTTAAGCGAGCGTCAAGGTGCGTTAGAAAGAGCTTTGCACAGATCGGTTAGTATAATCGATAAAGAATATACGCGTACTCTGAGAGATGACGAATGGGAGCGTGACTACTCGGCGGAAGTTTCCTTTAAAAAAAAGAAGGAAAAAGAAAAAAAAATCATGTTCGCCCATAGAAGCACCCTTCTTGTCTATTCACTCGAGTCGCCCTTCGCCAGCTTTATCGATTTCTTTTCATCGCGATACGAAAATAGTTTCGAGTGGCCCGGCGGAACTCGAGGGCTTCTTAAGGCCGACGAAAGGGTGTACTTCTCGGTGACAGAGAACCCAAAATGGCGCCGTGATACGGGAACACCCTCCGAATAGCCGTAACACGAAAAACGCATTAAATTTTCTTCGAGTCAAAATAACGCGAGCGCGATAAGAACAAAATAACACAGTCGGAATTTAAATCCTTTACAGGAGTCTATCGGCTGCTCTACCTCTTTTCCGTGGCTGTCCTATTTTTTCCCGACTGCACCCACTTACCTTGGGTAGCTTACCAGTCCAACTTCCCTACTGGCTTTGCCGATTTAACGTCGAAGGTAAGGAAAGAGAGAGAGAGAGATCACTGACGAACCGGAAGGTTCGCGTTAATGATCAAAGAAACAAGGCAAACACGAGCAGCATGCCGCCGAGGTAAAGGGTTCGAACAAAGAGGAAACCGCGAAAGTTCCACGCATACATTCACTCGTTCGGAGCGCTCGCGTTGGCAATGTCAATGAACCTTTATGCGAGCGGTCGCACGCTCACGCGTCGCCAACTGGACAAAAAAAAAGGTGGCGCGAACGAACACCAAGGCCCGTACTGAGGGTCAGGAGGGAACAAGAGGGCAAAAGATGAAACAAGAGGAAACAAGAGGTAAAAAGAAAGACGGAGGATATTTTAATTGCACTAAACAACAAACTGCGATTATTAGCGGATTGCGACAATGAAGCTGGTCGCGCGCCACACACTACGAAGGCCGCGGTTGTGCTGCCTTCACCTCCTCCTCCTCTTTCCATCCCTCTTCCAACACTGTACTCACTCGCCTTCGGTCTTTTTCCCTGCAGCATGTATCGTAATAAATCGCGGCCTGCTACCTCTTTCGTCGCACAGCCTCTCAAACCCCTTGAAAAACGTCCTGAAACACCCTGAATCGCGTTCGCTCACCACCGCGATTTTCACGAAATGCCGCCCGAATGGTCTTGGATCAGCAAGATCATTGCACTGTCGTGCTGATAACATTTAGAGAGCATTTTAAAAGTTTGGTGCAATTTCAGCAGCTTTGAATAGGATCCAGCGACCAAAACGAGGATGCGATTATCGTTTCTAGTGAATTCCAAGAGCACACCCGGTAGAAACTCGGTTGCATCTCGCTCCTATTGCGTAGATCAGGGAAGGATTTTAATACGAAGAAAGCTGCGAGGTAGGCAGCCCTCATAAATACAGTTTATCCGGTGGCACGCCCATCCACGCTCATTATTCCGAAATATCTCATTCCAGCGGTATGGCATCGCGAGCACCGTCCTCGTCGTCCCGTGACGGCAGATTAAAAAAAAGTCTTATCTGCAGACATGCCGACGAGAAAGGGAGGCCAGCCGGGCGAGCGCCAAGGGACGGAGAAGAGGGCGGAGGGATGCCGCCAGAAAAATTGGAAATAAGGAAGAGTCGCGAGAGTACGGCACGAATCACTGCGAAAGACCCGGTCCGCAGCCCTAGGAAGCTACCAAGCCGCACCCTCGACACGTTAATTGTCCAATAAACTCGAGTTACGACCGGCAAAAATATGCCGTTAACGCGCTACTAAGGAGACCTGGAAATGACGCGGAAAGACGTTATTTTTCGTTTAACCAGCCCACCGCCACCCTAGATCTTCCTCTTTGAAAAAAAAGGCAAGAGGGAAAAGGATAATTTCACTGCAAAGATCGTACACCACGCATCCATAATCCCAACAGTGCATAAATACCTGTTGTCCCCGCGCGTAACAATTCTAATGGTAAGGGTGACTTTGTGGTAACAACGATAGGTACGCGAATATCAAGGCAACATAATGTGCATTCAGTGTTTTCGGATAGTAGCCACTGATAAGCCCAAGTATCAGGAAGTTAGGATGCGGCTTTCGGATCCGCATGATTATGTTTACCGGCAGGACATCGCGTAGAAACGCGGTTAGATACACTGGTAATCACGTCCGCATTCAGGTTGTCTCCCGATCCACCAGGCGCATCCTCCTAATACAGCGTAGCGTCGCGAGGAGGATCAAAATATTTCAATCCACGGACCCCGTTCTACGCTGACACAATGGCGGCACGTGTTAATGGGATTAGTCGGGTTGCCATGGGTCGCCATCCCCGGAACAGGAGAGACACGAGCTACACAGCCGACACGGCGACGAGACCGAAGTATGTGCCCACGCATGTATCCTGCTTGTCAGGATGTACCTGGACACGAGCTGCAATACCTCTGCCCAACGATACAAGCCTCGTCTACTGTAACGCGATACCAATGTGCGAAACATTGTTATAAGATTTCTTCGAAAATACCTCAAGAGGTTTACCGAGCAAACAATCTTGAAATTCCATGTTCGAGAGAAGAATTCGAAGGGCTAGGAATTGACGAATTCTTTCAGGGAGAGTCGAAACTGGCGGGAGACCAGCAGGCAAATGAGTGAAAGAAACGAAGAAAAAGGGGATGATGAAAGTACGGATGAGCGACGAAGCTTCTCGAGAGACGGAAGAAGCTGAGAGAGGAAAATGAATTCGGTGTCTCCGCGGCACGCTGTAAGTCTGAACAGCCATGCAGGACTCTCGGGAACAGGATTGCGCGGGATTATGATTATCCGTGCTGCTCCGCCGGGAAGGAGTGATTTATCCTGTCGCCGTCCTCATTACTGCTCCCGGTCACATAATCCAACCTGCTGCCACACCCTGGACCGCTCTCTCGTTCTCGCTCTCTCGCATAGATTAAGCCACGTCCATACAAGCGTAGGTGCATCCTGCCAGCCACCGCGCTACCTGCCCTCTAAATTAAGCGAACCGCGCGCGCGGAATATTTTAGTGTCACCGGTCCGCGCGCTGCCTCTGGCCACGGTACGCCAGTGCACAGTGCAATATCACCGTCAGCGTAAACTCGCGATTATACAGCTACCAAGGCAAGACGAATGCTTCCCGATAAAACTGTCGATACTGTGCACCGAGTAATTAAAGGCGAGAGTTTCACTCGCTCGAGATTTATTCCTGCGGCCACTCGCTGAACCCACCTCCTCTGGCACACTTTGTTCCAAGTCGAATATATTTTTGGAAAATTCCTCTTTCGCGACAGGGAATCCTGAATTTCTCCTCCCTCTCTAACTCCCGCCGGGAAAACTCGAGCGATACGAAGTGCCGAGCGAGGTGCAGGGGTAGCGTCCGAGTCAAGGGGTGGGTGGACGGGGTTTTTACCAGGAGAAGAACATAAATATGGGGTATTATTCTCGGGAGCCGGTCGGTCGGCTGGCTGTCCCTCTGATTTATAGGCTTGGCTTGTGAACACGGCTGCCGGTATTTTTATTTAAATTTAATACACTCCACTTGGCGCGTGGGGGTGTGTATTAGGCAGCTTTAATAAGCGGCTATGTACTGGTAAATATATATGTATTGTATATATACCTGAACAAGATCTCTCGGCTACTGATGATGATAAACGGCCCGAAACTATCGTGATCCTTTTCCCTCCGCGTTTCGCGTCGCCTCGCGTGAACCTTAATATGGCAAAGTCACATAAGATACACCGATAATGCATCTAGTTCATTCCAAGTTAATTGTGTATGAAAAACATTCGTGATATCGTCATGATTTTCTTTCTCGTAGAACGCGTGATCCATTTTAACAAGACTAATGATAAGCCGTATCAAGGTTGGCCACTAATTCGCGGAAAGACCACACTTGAGCTGCGAACATATACACATACGCGCTAAGTCGATGGTTCTCGCATGATGGATCGAGTTAATGTAGCGTGTTACGCATTTACGCAACATACCATACACCGACGGTAGGTCCACGATGATCCTAAGCCTCGCCGGGAGCAGGCCCCGAGGGTTGCCGTGGGAGAAAACGCACTGGGTACGGGGCGCTCGACGATGCGCAGGTAGATACAGAACCATCGAGGGCTACGGCAGATCTTCGATCAACCGCGAAGCCCTTTAATTCTGCTCCACGTGGCCACCCTCGAGTACGAGAGCCAGTCCTACACCCGCACGAGTAATGAACCTAATCTCTCAAAGGCAATTGGCTCATGATTTGTGTCGATAGATTTCCAACGAACGCGTAGAGGGCAGATCTTCTTGATTGGAAACGAAATCCACCTTTTTCTCAACGATCGCGGATTTTCGACACCCCTGCGTCCAAGGTACGGAGGGAGAACAGAAAAAGGCTCGCAAATGTAAAATACTCAGTGAGAGATTGAAAATGAAATTATCCACTCGAGGGGAAGAGGAAGGCAGATCTGGCGGCTTCTGGAAGAACTCACGGGGAGAAATATGCTCCCGAACAATATGTTTTCCTCTGTTAGGACCGGGAGAAACATTGCTCTCGGGGGTCGTCGTTTTCGCTTTTAGGGTGGCTCACGGGGCTTGTAACTCGGTTAAACTGGCACAGATATTTCATTAGCCGCCGATCCCCGACCAGACTCGACCCTATGTGCGACCCCAGAAACCCGTGCAGGACCCAGAAAGACAGACAGACAGATCGACGAGGGGGTCGTCGTCGTCGTCGTCGTCGTCGTGCCGTGTGATCCTCGAAAGCCATCGCCGTTTCGCTGTTCGAAACCTCGTCGCATTAAGTCGAGTACTGCACCACCCCAATTTCCGCTAAATTGTTGACACGACAAATATATCGCCTCCTCTTCTTCGTGCACGCTCTGTAAACCTCGCCCTCTCAAGGGTGTGTTTCGAAAATCGGCCGCGAGGCCGAAGGGGTCAAAGCATCCTGTTTCTCCGAAACCTTTTACTTTTACAAAGAGACCATCCCTTCTGCGTAACTTTCAAATTTCAATGTAGAAAAAGAGTTGTATCGATTTTTCGAGAGCGTTAGAACCTCGGTAAACCATTAGAGGAGTTCGTTAAAGCACTAGACAACCCAGTCGCGGCTTATTTCGCGTGTCCTTTAAATTTCAGGCGAGTCGTGTGGGGTTGAGGGTGGCTCGAACGATGGCACAGCTGGCGGAGAGGAAGAGGGAGGTGTTATCACGGACATTAGCTTTCAACCGGTATCCGAGGATATAAAAGTAGCCTGGGGCAGCCATTACTCGGACATTGTCCGCGCGAGTCTCTTTCACCCTCTCTCGGCCTCTTCTCCCGAGGCTACTGCGAACAGGATTCCCAGCGTCTGGTGGTCTGTCTCTCTTGGCTCTGAAGTCGCTCGCCAGACCAGCTTCGCTTCCAAACCCCGCGACAGACGGAGAACACTGAGAGAGCAGGGTCGGCGAACAAACGGAAAGAGAAGTAGTCCCCTTATCAGAATTCTTGGTCCGTTCCACCGTCACCTTGTCGCAAATCCATTTCGCAGTCGGCGAATTTCCACTCGTACACGTCCACGGATTTGGGACGAGGGCTGAGTTCCAATCGCGAGAATTTCCTTCGGCTTCTTCTTCTTCTTCTTCGTCGTCTTTGTCGATACCACCGTCGATCTCTCTCGGCCTCGAGCTAGACAGGTGGTAGCGGCACGATTCTCAGAGGGTCACGGAATGCTCTTAATGGATTCTGCCTAATTTCGCCGGGAAAGAGAGTCCCGCGATGCCAATTCTCTGTGCGGAATCGTTTCGTAAGAATAGCTCGACCCGTTGGTACCGTCTCTTCTCTCGGTTATGCTCCTCGAGCATTTCGCCCACTTTTTGTCCTCTCACAACAGCCAGGAAGATTTCATGGTAACTCCTAGTTACGTCTGTATCACAGACATACATTGGAAAAATCCCAAGTAACGAGAACCATTCGCTGCCGAATGAGAGAAAGAAAAGCGTAGGAGTGGCGATCACGCGAATCGTAGACCATGGATCACGGACTGTAAGCGAGTGTGTGCATTATCGGGAAGCCATAAATCCACATATTTCGCCGTTAATTACTCTCTCGCAAGTTTTCGGTAAATCTGCTTGGTGCGCATCACGGCTGGGTAGTCAGAGGTCTCTGATGTTTCCACGAGGAGACGGGAAGCAATTATTCGCATCGCGATCACGGTTCAAACCCCCCCCCTTTATTCGAGGCAATGGGCTAAAAAAGACTGAAATATTGGCAAGCGGTATCTCAACAAATTAGCCCGATGAAATGCAGATGGAACACAAAGTGAGCCTGGGATAGCGGAGAGGTAGGAGGAGGGTAGCAGTGGTGACGGCGACGAAGGCGAAAGAGGGATAGAAGAGCGAAGAGGCGAAAAGGAGGAGAAAGAGCAACCCGGTATCGGAGGGTGAACGAGAAAGAGGGCGAATCAAAGTAAAGTCGTTCAGACTCATTGAGCTGGAAGTAACCGACAGAGTGCCTTCCGCGCCCGGCGCTACTAATCTTATGCAATTACTTTACAATTCACTTTGCCGGTTGGCACTCACTGCCAATAGAACAATCTCTGAAATCGAGTTACCCCTCGAAAGTTTTCAGCCGGAGCCCTCCTCCGAACTCTCTTTCAATTCTCACGATGCTACCGACTTGTCTCGTCCCGCCTCACCTCGTCACGATCACACATTTTCTTCCGTCTTTCTTTTTTATCTCCTTTCTCGCCGTTATCCTTGCCGCCGATCCTCGCGATTCGCGCGCGAGACAATCTCATTGAACCTGGCTAAAACGAGCGATAGGTCTCTGGGTGCGAGCAAAGCGAACGGTGTCGAAAGCCAAAGGGACGAAAGGGGAATCGTCAATGGAATCGCTAAGTGCATCAAAAGGCGGCCGCGCACCCCGGCGAAGAGTCATTAAAAGCGAACGGAAGTATAATGACAGAACGGAGCCCTCTCTCGCGCCGATATCAATATCTTGGCACAGTCTGCCCGTATCCCTATCCAATCTTAGTTATTGAAAAACTATACAAGACCATCCTAAACAATCGAAGCCCCATGGGGCGTGGGGAAGCCGGTGCCATTTCATTAAGGAAGAGCGAGCTCCTACGATGCAATTCAGAATGGTGTGCTTGCGCGAGAGCACAATATATGTATACTTTTTTTTTTCGAAGGAATACTTTGGTGGGCGATCGAGCTCAAAAGCGCGGACGTCGATAACCGATTGCAAAGAGGAAAGAGTCCCTCTCTTGATCCTGCCGAATTAATTATTCGTTGGGAGGCTGTTCCACTTCTCCTCTTTTTTTATCCTCCGTCACCTTCTTGCCTCCATCACTGTGAGACGAGAGCGTCGTCAGAAATTATTACACTCTCCTTTATTAAATCCGAGTGCTAGCTGCCTCGTCAGCATGCAGTACTGTCACGGGCCGGATAAAGATCGCCGGGTTCGCTTTCGACACATTAAATACTCGTATCGTTCGGTATGATCTTTCGGTCAGATGGACGGAACCACTTCAAAATCTACTTGACGAGGGGTGCTTTTTCTTGCGAAACTTTCAATGCTAGTTGGGTCGCGAACACCCGTCATTAAAAAGGATCCCTGGATTAATCTAGTCTATTGGACCTCGCGTAGTGTGTGATCTTGACCAATCTATTACCCTAATGGGTCTGGTTCACGGTGCACTCTCGATTTTCGTCGAGCACCGTTAACAGTTCTGAAAAAATCCATAACATACGTTGCCTGCGTATGAAGGAGAAGGAATCCTGAGAAGTGCGGGACAATTCCCCGAAATTCGCTCTCTGTCTCTCTGCATTTTGCCAAACTACAATTCGGCGATAATCGCAGTAATTTCCAGGCGACCAACCGTGACATCGTGGCCCGTACGAGCTCTCATAAATGCCGGCCCGGTAATTGTTTCGTAATGGGGCCCAGCAAGGAGGAAAACAAACAGGACCATATGGGCGAGGATGGGGCAGCAGAAAGCGAGACGGAGAAAGAGAAAGAGAGAGAAAAAGCAGCAGCAAGGGAACAAATGGGTTGGTACAATCGTGCAAAGCACCCTAGTGCAGCAGCATCAGGACTACCATCACCACTATCGTCACTACTACCATCGCCGGCAATAGCAACAGCAGCAGGAGCAGCATTGACTACGCGGTCCAGGGTGCGTTGCAGCCGCGATCGAGATACGCCCATGTAATCAAGAGAACCAAGGGGGGCTAGCCCTTGTTACACCCCCGAAAACCCCCCTTACAACGATATGGTGAGCCGTGATTAACTTTTCGTCGGTGGCGCCGCGCCCCATTCATTTGCCATTCAGTCGCATCCGCACGGATTACCGATGCCCGTGTCTACTGGTGCACGCGCACGCCCACACACGCATGGACACACGTGCGCACAAGAGTGCGCATCTCTGCGTTGCCAGCTGGCAGGGTATGTGCCAAGATCAGAGAGCGGAATCAGTGGCTGACTGACTGACTGACTGACTGACTGACTGACTAACTAACTAACTGGACGACTGATTTCGAAGCGAGCAGCGAGACGACCAAGTTCTCTCATTCTCTCTGGGGAGCGTGCTGCCCACGATAACGACTATGTACTCTAAATAAAGCGATGCGACAGCGTCAGGAAGTTAAAAGGTTAAAACTGGGCTCAAAAAAAGCGGCCTTCATCGCGAATACGCGTTCCGCTTGGCTATCCTTTTAATCCGCGGCCGAGAGCAATTATCGGAGTCCACGAGGATGATAGCGCGCTCCTGGCGCTTGATAACAGTGACAAACATGACGTGCACGGCCGCGCGTTCGAGGATCATTCCCCGGCTAATGTCCACGGTGAGGTAATGGAAACCGGTAATTGGGAGCAATTCTAGATGGTAATCTACCCCGGGGAGAGCACTGGCTCTCGGTGAGTTTGTCCGTGCATCGCCGCGTGATCAACCGATAAGACATCGTAGTCCCCAGTGTTCCAGAATCCACTGGAAAGTGAGTCAACGCCTTAAAACCGCGCCACGCCGCGTCGCGGGGCGACAAACAGCAGAAGGGGTACTCCACCCTTGGGGCTGCGAGATTTAAAGCCCGTTAGTTATCGAAGTAATCGCGAAATCCAGCTTGCGCGAGTGCGGCAAGGACAACGATTTCGAGGACGAGCGACGGGACGCGGCCCGACGCAACGCAACGGTCGCTCGTCTGCCCTCACGGGGCGAAGCTTGATTGAAACGTTCTGATTGCATCCCCCGGGGGGGAGGGACGACATGCGGGTGCCACGCGGGGGTGACTGCCCCTCGCTCGTCGGCACGGCGTACCCACGCATTTGGTAGTCTAATGTCTAATACGGACATCAGTTTGACGAGGATGTCGGGAGTCGCTCGCTGGGGGATCCTTCGAGCCACCGAGTCACCAAAACCACCAAAGATCACCTCCTCTCAGTGGAACAAGCTTTTGTGTTCCTTGGGAAACAGTTTTTCGAGCGAAGCTGAGCTCCGGTGAACTCTGACGTCGATATGAAATTGTGTCGATGCAGCGAGTATTCGTATCGAGAATTCGATCTTTGGATGGTATCGACTACGCGACCATCCCATCCTAGCAGTTGAAAGTTGGAAAACTACTGGGCCATGGCATACGCGAGAATCTATTTCGGAAAATCTCCCGCTCCCATCGTGGAGAGTCCTGAGATCGAAGAATCCAAGCGACGAAGGGCGCGAATTGAAAATCTAGCCGCGATAAAAAAAAAAGTCGACACGGAGGGTGGGTTGGATCCTTAGGCAATTTTTGTCGAAGCGCCAGGTCCGATAAAGCCTGCTAGCGGATGAAGAAGGACGAAGAAGCAGAAGAAGAGACGAGGGTCGAGGAGCGCAAGCTTGCGAAGGACCGGTCTATCAGCATATTTCAAAGATAAGCCTGGCCACCCTTCGCGGCAACCCCCTGCCGGGCCATCAGCCATAATAACAATCCGATATGATTACGCCATAATCGTAACGCAGCCGGTAGGGACGGCTCCGCGAAATTACGCCGCTGAATTGAGATACCGTGTTTACGTCTTCCAAAGTGCTCACATAAACAAAATTAAACGGCTCCCCCCTGGCGCATAGAGTTAACTCGGCCCTGTAGAAATTGGTGGTACGGTCTCTCTAGCTTTCTTTCTCTCTCTCTCTCTCTCTCTCTCTTGCCGAGTCAAACAACGAGAATTTCGCTCCGCGGATCTTTTTTCGCGCGTGATGCCCCGCTATTAACATCCAGCTGCTATCGCGAAAATGAGCGCGCGGTCCCGCATTTCCGCGAGTGCGGCGTTACTTTAAAAAATTAAGGTACGGGAGGACATAGCACACAGGTCTAAAAAATTAAGAGCGTAACGCTAGTAACAAAAACTACAACCATAATGAATTAAGAATTTTCCGGGCAGATCGATCGATTTTTGAAGCGTCCTCGAGTGACGGAAAAAGCTCTGCATTGTTGGTTTCTAATTTGCCGGAGCGCACATTGTACGTGGACAAGTTCACGCTACTCTATCGCCCTTGCTCTGGCTTCGGATAAACGAGCAATTTTTATCGCGACCATTGCACCGCTATTAATTAAACGATGTCGAAATTTGTCGGAACCGCTCATGGCCACCGGGCTCGATCCGGGTCCGGCACGAGGCCACGCTTTTTACGGTAATAATTTGTCGCGTACGCAATAAGTTACGGGGCGGAACGTTTAATAAACCAACGAGAACTCGTTAGGCTCGTCGATGTTGAGAGAGTATAGGAGAGGCAGCGTACTCGCTCGTTCATGCCATAAAATACGCCGCGATTTCACGGCTTCGCGTTTTTTTCGCCGCTCTTCTCGTCGCACCAACACAATGCCGATACGTTTTTAACGATTCGCGTCACGAAAATTCCAGTTCCGCGCACAATACGCCAGAGCCTGTAATCGTCGGGACTTCCTACTGCCGCGTAATAGTTACATCATCACTATGAGCGAATACGTGCACGCATACACACGCACCGCTAGTTTATTTTAAAACCCTGCTAAACCCTTCGGTGAACGGTCCCGTTTAATCATCCTGACCACTGCTAATTATAGCCCGTCCAAACACCACAATGGAGTGCACTAATACCGCGAGATGCGGAGAGGCGCGTAGAGGGAACCTAGTCGTACATATAGACACGCACACATCAGATAGCCCTTTCGCAATTTCCTCGCGAAATTCGAGCTACCGTGGAACCGAGCGTTCCGACACCGAGCATCGTCGGGAGGAGGGATTCCCGCAGCCGGAGGCAGGCAGGGGTTAAAGGTTGCCGCGCGCCGCACTCTGTATTCCCAGTTCCCCGAAGACCCGGACAATGCGCCCTCGACGTCACTCTCAATGCCGCCAATGTCGAGGGCGACGCGAACAGAGAAACCGAGAGGAAAAGCGAGAAAGAGCGACAAGACCGGAGAACGAAGAACGTAGACAGGAGGACAGGAGAAGTCAGAGAAAAGAGAGCGCGAAGAAGAGTCAAAACCAAGGGTAACCATCCCTGAGAAAGGGCAGAACCGATCAACAGTCAGCTGGCGAGGAACGAGCATAATGGCGGCTTCGAAAGGCGAGAGCGAAGAAGAAGGAAAGAGGTCAGAGAAGACGACAAGACTGAGGAGAGGGCGCGACGGAGGACTCTCACTTTCCTGTCGGCAGTCGACGGTCTCCGGATTGTCGATGGAATGCTAAACGACCCGGAATCGCTGAATCGGTATTGAACCCTCTCTTCCAGTCTTTCTCTTCTCGCTTTCACGTTCCTCTTCTCCCCCTCGAGGACACCCTCGCACTTTCTCCGAGTCCTCCTGGCAGCAACCTTGCCCAAGCAGCGCCAGTAGCTGCTCGCCACTATCCCTTTTTACGAATTTCCCTCTTGACTTTATCCTTGTCTTTGCAGGTCTCGCGAGTGCCAGCGGATTCTGGCGGAAGAATCGAAACCTCGCCAGGAATCTCTTTCGACCAGAGAGGCGCTTGGTTCGGAGCGAAAGTTTTAAGTAGTATATGTCAGTGACTGGAACCAACGAAACTAGGACAAACGAACTAGAATCTCATCACAGCTACTGCGCGTTTACAGTACCAAAACCATCAGGACCAAAGTAATTCCAGACCAGAAAGAAGAATTGCCGAAGGAAGTGGGCCCTATTCCTCACCCCGGAAATATCGGGCCAATTGAATCATCTTGGCGCGCGCGTTCTCGTGGCAGAAGAGCGAAAGCCAAAGTCCGACACACGGAGCCAGGGTGTCGTAGGTGCAGCAATCTTCTGTAGGTGTGTCCGTTCGGCATTATCCGAGCGGTAGTATCTGATGACCCGCCCAGGGCTGCGTCTGACAGCGGCAGCCGGGAAATGAGGACTTCTAGGAGCTGGATCTAACGCGGGGGGTGGGTTTTGCGGAGAGGGCACTCCGTTCCAGCAGGACTTCACAGGCTTTACGGGCTCGCGGCTGGCTGGCTGGCTGGCTGGTTGGTTGGTTGGTTGGCTGGGGATCCTCGGCCGGCGGAGGGAGTGACAGTCTTCATGTCATGCACTTAAATATGTACCGAGATAATGCCGTCGAGAGGACCTGCGGGGCTCGCCGGGTTCTCGAATGGAATGGAGCGTCCCGGAGTGTTTCAGACAGTTTGTTTACCAGCCGAGTGTCTCTCGCCCTGGCGTCTCCTCTCTCTCTCTTCCCTTCTTTCTCTTTCTCGTTCGTTTTCTCTGTCCATCTTTCGCCCACTTTTCCGACCTCTTTCTCTCGGTCCGCGGCCATCGCCAACCCTCTCCGCTCCAAGAGCTCTCTCTTACGGTCGATTGATATCTGCGGATATTTGTCCGAGCCGGCCGTGCACACATGGGGCAAAGATACCGCTGGTTAATTGAGTCGAGATTCGGCCTGTATTACCAGTGACCACGACTACTCTTCTTTCACGTGCAGTCCAGTCGGCTACGCCAAATCAATTACCTTCAAGGAAACGTCGGGATACGCTCGAGAACCCTCATCGGTCGGGCCCGCGCGAAACAACGTAACTGCATGGAGAATGCATCAAGTAATAGTCGTCTGGTCGAAACAGTCCAAGAGGAAGCTAAAGAGCTATCGAGGAGTAGAGTTCGTCGAGGAGCGAGGTAGGTAATGGTAGGCAAGTTAAAAGAATCCTCAGAAAGAAAGTTGATCGATATAAGTGTGTATGTACTGATAGCGAAAGAAAGAGGGTAGAGTATGCGAAACGTATGCTCCTCGAGCGCAACGACTGTGTCGGCACATGTGGATCGGGTTCTCTCTCTGTGTGCATATGCTAATGCAAGAATAAACGGTTCTATTAGAAGAGCCAACAAACGCCCCACTCGATGAGCGCGGGGATTTGAATACATAAATACTCGAGTTCCTGGTGGGTAAGCGTATGTATACCAGCGGGGTAGACGATCTGCATACATTCACGACTCCCGTAGGGTGTGATGTTTTAATCCAGAGCCAGGCGATTATTTCTACTCGGGGGTGGGCATCGTGGCGCGATATGTATAAAAAAAAAACGAAAGAAGGAGCCACTTGCCGAGTCGATCGTAATTTATCAAAAGACCCTCCAGGCCTCCCGCGTGAAAGGTCTGCACCGTGAAAAACCGAACCACTCGTCAATGCTCTCGCGTTTCGTCCTGGGTTACTCGCGTGGTAAGGATATCTCGGGAAAGGTAAGCAGAGATCGCAGAGATCGAACGGACGATCAAAGTATGAGATGGAGCAATACGCTATTAAATTCCTCGGAGAACAGGAGTGTACCGGGGGAGAGCGCGAATCAGGGAGAATATCTGGGATTCAGCGGAGAGGAAGCTCCGGAAAGCTCTGTGAGAAGCTCCGTGAGAAGCTTCGTGAGAAGCGAGAGAAAAGGTAGAGTGGCTGAAGGAATTCCAGCTCGTCGGCGGAACTGTTTCCAAGGAGCCTCGAGTCGTCGCTCGGCAACTCGAGAATACCCGTACCAACCCCTTTGGCGATCTCCCAAATACCCAAACCATTGGTAAGTCACTTTGTCTAATGCCGGGCAACTTTGGCGATTTATCTTGAGCAACGACTCGCCTATATGCATGTGCCGACAATGCCGAGTCCTCTGCGTTAAGTCCTCTGCATTCTCCTTCCTGCAGTTTGCCCTAATCCGACCGGAGGAAAGAGATTACCACCGATTACGCCGATAACGCTAATGACCCTCGGTAATCATAATTTCAATTGGAGCACGCATTCTTCAATCAACAATATTAAAAGCATGTCTAACAATGTTTCGCCGGATTGGCATTCACGAAGGTCCAAAGTCGCGAGAGAGTGAAACAAATAGGCCAAGAAGCAAAGGAAGCGAGAATACGATAATTGGGTCGTGGAGAGAACCAGCGAAATTAAACGCACTCGCTCGCGCGATTCCCCGTCAATTTGGAGGACAGAGAATTCGAGTTTTCTTGGCGGGCAAAAGGAGAATTCCCGTGGCACTCGGCTAATGGATGCTCAGAGTCTTATGCCAACGAGAAACTACGGAACCAGCTCGGCGATGGAGGCAAGTCGTAAAGACCGAGGAAGTACGCGAGTGTAAGGGAGAAAGAGAGAGACCGATGGTACCGTACACCGAGGACGTCGCGACGCCAAACTTTAACTCGTTAATTACCGGCGCGGGGGCAACTTCTTGCCGGCGCTCGAATATTTCAAACTATTGTGCTCGTAAGCCCCTCGGGCTTGGCTCGGGCAAGGGAGACCCTCTCGGTATATAGTATACACTGGTCCTCTGCTCTCCGTACTCCTTCCTTCGGAGTAGAATCGCGCCGAGCCACATACACAACTGCGTTAATGTGCACAAACGCGCCGGTCTCTCTCCACACCTTTCTCCACCGTGGTCCTGCAGCAAGCTCAACCAAAACGCCTTTAGTCTGGCAAGGTCTGTCTCGAATGTCCTAGAAACCTGCGACTGAGAGAGCGTCGAGCCGAGTCGGGTCGGGTCGAGTGCCATTGGACTAAGAAAGGGCTGCGAGAACTCAAGAAGTTGAACAAGTCGAAGGAACGAGCGAGACACTGAAAACCTTGCGCAAAAAATCGCGGTGGTGATCAGGACGCGAGGGTAAAGGGACCGGATATCGGATCGGCATTATCGTTGTGATTCAGTCAGTGTTGGATAAATTTTATTAAAATCACGTAACGCGAAATCTCAATAACTTTCCGATGATTTCCAGGATAGCAAGTTTCCGCTTGCAGATCCGTGGATCGGGGTGGGACGGAATTACCGGGCTGGAGTAATTGCGATTAGCGGGCAGAGGAGAGACCCTTCCCGAAATTTCGGAGGGACCCGCTAGTGGAGGGATGCAGGACTATAATGGCGGGTTGTGCGGCAGCAAGAAGTCGGAAGCGCTTTTACAGTCTCGCGATTCACATTCGAGGAGCCGGAGTGGCTGGCGGAAAAATGACGTTATGAATCCCGTGCGTCCCGTTTAGATATTTAGCCAGCGAGAAGTCTGAAGGGCATCATCCCTGGAACCGCTGAACCGCCTGAACCGACTGAACAGTTCGCCGGGGCTCGACTTTAAACGCGAATATCCGGCAAATCGTAAATTGAGCCTCGCCACTATTCTGTTCCGACCACCTCAATTCATTCCTGAAGATGCACCTGCTCCAGATTGCGCGATCCAGAGAGCGGAAACCATATCCGGTCCTTCAGGATTTCTTCATCCGGAAGAAAAAACTGGGAACGTTCCGCTTGTACGAGAAATGAGGGTGCAAAAAGGGAGATAGGAGAGCGAAGGAGGGGGAGGTGGGGGAGGTGGGAAGGAGAAAGATGCCGTGCAAAACAGAGAAAACGTACCGGCCGGATGGAGACCGAGCCGAAGCGAGGGAGAAAAAGATAGAAAGAGAGAGAGTGAGAGAGAGAGAGAAGAGTCTTGCATCGCGAGGGCAGTTCGTACATAACGTTAATTGTCGCAATTATTACGATATTATAATTCACCCTAATTGCACGGCCAATCGGCACGCGAAGTGCTTAATTGCTTCTTCCCGCGGCGGAGGGAACCGAGCGAGTTGGTCTCGGCTGGCCGCGAAAAGGGTTCGAGGGGGGGAAAGAGGCACATGCAATTAAATTAATCGCTACCACTCTCGAGGACAATGATAATCACGGTAACACTGCTACTTTCTAGAGTCCTCGAGGCATATTTGTTGTATTTTTCGACTGTCGCGAGAGCACCACTACCACGACGAGTACCCGCCACCGCCCCACGAGCACCGGCGGCATCGAACCGGCGGCGACGCGACAGCCGGAGCGGGGAGTCCTTCCTCCATGCGGGTGAAAACAATGATAGCCGAGTGCGGGAAATACCCTGACAATTAGGGACAAAAGGATGCGAACTGGAAATGTGGCGAGCCGTCAAACGAGCCATCAAACGAGTCAGGCAAGGCTGTAGGATGATTCCGGGAATTACACGCGACGATGATTCGACTGGTTGATTTCTGACTTTTTCTCAAGCAATTGAAGGATGTATGCGTGGCAAACTGTTTATTGGAAAAGCTAAGGTTCTCGAGGTTCTCCCCTCGGAGTGACGGGAGCTGGTAGACTCGCCTTGGACTTTAACGGGCCAATGAAACAAAGCTCGCCTCGAGTGGACGGAAAAACTCCCAAAGAAGTTTTGAGGCTTACCGAGGGAAATAAGGCCGAGCCGCAGCAGTGCACAGTCGCCTGCTTAATTTCTTGCGCCCTTTGTACCGCTCCGAGAACCCACCACCAACATCTTCGACATAGACAAATATGAAAAAAATGTGTTTAACGAGGTGCTTTGGAAATAATCTCGCTCTCCGTGAGCCTTTGATTGCGAACCCAACTGCGCCACCAGGTGCGCGTACCTTGCTCGCCACCCTTAGCTCGGTAGACTTGCTTTAAATAAATCATCCTGGCATATTGTTCGCGCAACGATGTCGCGAGACTCGGCGGCGTGTAAAATTTCGCTAATTGGGTCAAGACTCGTGGCTGCACCGTGTGGAAAACGAAACCCTGTGCGACGGCTACTCCGATATTCCCTTCAGGATGAGTATACTCGGCAAATCGGCCAAGCAGCAAACGAAGGAATGGGAAAATATAATATCGGAGAAGGCATCATCCTAAACTATCGAGGATGGATCGATGCAAGAGTTGCGACGAAAAAAACCGAGCCGAAGGCTGAGCCATTATTATGCGAAAAGAAACGCGAGACCTGCACTACGCAAGAACGTCGGAAACGATGCGCCCATTGTTCGTAAGCGGGCCAGAGATTTCCTCATCCGCGAGCGTGTATCTCCATTAGACATTTTCTCTTTCGCTTTCCAGAATTTTCCTTTCCCCCGACCCCATCGCCACCCGTCTTAATAAGCCGCTAACACATTGCCTGGCTGCTTTCCCGGCGCTCGCGAATAGAATGCTGAGAGCATCGAGCTTCGAAGCATCGAGGGAGTAGGAGGAGGTGGAGGAGGAAGAGGCTCGCAAGGATCCACCGCGGAGGTAGTAACCCCCTGCTGTCCGCCTCTCATTTGTGAATATGAACAGCGACGCTACCCCGAGAAGAAGCAACGCGAGAGGAGCGAGAAGCGAGGGAGTCTACTCTTCACACCCAGAGGACCTCGTTATCCATGTCCTACCATGCACACCTGACGACACTGCTGGAAATCATACCCCTCGCCGGTTTTGAGAGCTAGCTACTCGCTCATCGTCCATCAATCCTGGTCTTGGTCAGATCCCTCCTTCTTTGCTCGCAAAGTGCTCGCGCTACTACTCTCGCCGGTGGCTGATTCGCAGCCCCGATTCTGTCTCCAGCTCTGACTTCGACTCTGGCTCTGGCATTCGAGGCGAAGCGAAGCCGGGAACGCGCAGCTTAATAAGCAAGTGGCTCGCGTGCTCGCCCCGCGTTGAAACGATACCAGTCTTCCAGAAGATACGACGACGACGAGCGAGCGAGAGCGAGCGGTGGGTGGGTGGAGAGATACGACTGGCACTGGTGACTCTTCACACCCGGCCGATCTCGTTATCCAGGGGCTTCCAGGCACAGGTGACGCTCTCGGTTCGGGGCGCACCCACACAGTTTTAAGGGTGCGAGCGAGAGGTGCGGCCCTGCCTTGCCGCACCGGCCCTCGCACCCCGGGATGAGGCTAATGGACAAAAGGGCACGGGCGAGAAAACGACGTAGAGCCAGAGCGCAGCCGTGAAAGGGTGCAACCAACGATTAACAACGAGAGGGCCGAGGGTGTCGCCGAGAGTGTTGTCTTCGTGTGCCGTTTTCACGCAGTCGACGTCCTCGACCTCTTCCTCTTCTATACTCTTTACCTCGCCTCGCCTCGCCACGCCTGGACCCTCTGCCCCCGACGTAGCCAGTATCCGCGCTCTCTGGCTCGTTTCTCTCTTCGCTCGCCTGCCCATCGCATCACAACTTCCTCCTCTTTTGCTCGCTTCAGCCACTGGTGTTCTTGGTTCGTTGCCATAATTGAAAGACGACCCCGTGCGCTTCTCGATCTCATCCTCCCTCTCGAGGGACAGTGTTATTACGGAGAGCCCTCTCTCGCGCGCATCGTCTTCTTCTCCTCTCCATTCGACTATTCTCATCGTCGCGACTCATAAGCGTCGCGGCTATCGGCTCGAATCGAAGCAGATCTCTCGCTTACCACGACTTAAATGTGATCATCCCATTGGGAGAATAAAAGAAGAGTTCTATTCCTGGCGCGAATTCATTTCGACCGACTATACGTCAAAGCGCATTTTTATCTCGAAAGCAAAGATAAGAACCGAGACGTCGGAGTCCGCGCAACACCGAGTCGTTCCGAGAGCAGAATTCACTGGCTAACAGAGTACCTAGAAACTCGGGAAGCGGGAGACTAATGAACAAAAAGACGATACAACGGCACCACGCGCTGCAACGTGAAAAGGTGCAGCCAATGATAAACAGCGACCCAAGGGTGTCGTTGTGTTCCGCCGACTGCGTATCTCGGCATTGCCCAGCTAACGGAGCTTCGCTCTATTTCTTCCTCCTTTAGAAAAATATCCGTGCCCTTTCGGTCCACCCCTCCCAACCACCCTCGAAATGCCGGAAACGCTAATGTAAGCTTTTCGAGCGATGCGTCTCGCGCAATCGCGAAAAATGCGCAATAAAAGCATCAAGTGCATCGGTGCTTCGTGCACTCGCGAAATAATGCTAGTTGCGCCGCTTTTCAGAGCAGGTCCGCGAAGCAACACTTCACCAAGCCGATGCCCGATGGATCTTTCGACTCTACCAATTCAGCCAAGGGGCGCTGGGACAAAGGGGTAGTTGCGGAAAAACAGAAAAATCGATCGGCGATTACTCGACGATTTTCGGAGAGGAGGAAAACAAAATCCGACATGAAGCTAGAAGAAGACTAACAAGAGAGGGGAAGATGCTGAGAATCGGCGTGATAGATCGAGCCGCGTTACAAAGCGATTTTTATTAGCCCGACGAGGCTCCGTCAGAGGCTGCGCAGCCTCTGCGAAGACGAGCACATGACGCTCAATGACGGGGCGTTCTCTCATTAGGCATGAAAACTCGCGCATGAATTATAGCCCTTAATTTACAGCGGACCTCGCGCTCCTGCTACTACCCCGGCCACGGCGCGGCACTTTCACAACTCGAGGGACCCGGCAGAAACTAGGCTAACGACGTGGAGGATAAAAAGAAAGGTACTCGTCATGAAGTGAAGTTAAAATCGATATAGAAAATGAAGTGTCGGGCCAAGGAAAAGGTCGCGCTAGCTCCGGGGGCACGCGACTCTCGTCGCCCCCGCGGAAAACACGCCTCACAAGAGGCATCCACCTGCATCGTTAGTTGCGAGCCATTGTCGAAACAATGGCTACGGCCGCAACTACTCCATGTTAATTTGCCCGACGAGTGAGAAAAATTTTGTCCGAGAAACAAAATTTCCGGATGACGAAACACGGAGCCAGTAATGCTTCGCGGTTCGTAGGGGTCTAAGTTTCAAGTTGGACTTTCTCACGCGAGACTGGGACAGAAAACAAGAAGTGGTCCACGAAAGAAGCGAGAAATCAGAAAAATTCTTAGATGAAAAATTGGAGAAAACCATAGACGTGATCCTGGCTAAAAAGGAAGGTTCAAGGGTTGAGTCGATCAAACGCTGCAGTACACTCTATACACTTTTGGCTGGGTCTCGCTCGCGAGACTCATCAAACACTTTGGGGCCCTTTCTCTGAAGGGCAGGCAACTGGCGTCGCCACGCGAAGCCAAGCTGAGCTGTGCCACGTCGGGGTGAACACCTCGGTTCATGGTTACTCGGCATGCACGTCGCTTTGACGCGCCTTCTACGCATCGAGTGCGAAAAAAGAGCGTTTCGAAAAAAAGAGAGACGCGCCCTTTCGAGCCGCACTGCCACCGCCGCTACCACCTCTGCCTCTTCGACTATCATCCTGCAGCAGCGAGCTGGTGAATTAAGCGCAACGCTGGGAGCGAAAGCCCGCAGAAAAAAGAAGACTACCGGAGAGGACTGCGTGGAGAGCGGCCGCGCGAAAGAGACAGAGCAAAAGCGAGAGCAGTGCGAATGCAAATGCGAATCGTACGAATGCGAAAGAGGAAAAGGGGCCACGTGGATGTAGCCGCCTTGCGTTTGATCCGCGAGCGCGCGAATTAAGCCGACGGAATTCGCGCGCACGAGTCTTCCTTTCCTCAGTGCTACCCCTCGTTTCCTTTCTTTCTCTCTCGAACTCTCTCCCTTCCTTGCTCTCCTGTGAATGTTATCATCGACACTCGACCGGCGGTCGCGCTCAAAGACACGATTCGAATCGCACGAGCAACACCTGAAAGGGGATCAACCGCTCTCTTTTTCTTTCTTGTCCAACCTTCCGGCAACTCCTGGCCCGCGATAATTAGCTCGCGAGCTAATTTCTCGATGATTGTCGCGAGTCACTGCGAAGGGGCCCCGGCGAGTCAAAGATTCACGGGAGGGAAAAGGACAAAGGAGACTGTCGGAGGAACAGGGCCTCTCGCAATCGGATGAAAGCTTCGAGCCTTTGCTCGGTTCCACGGGGCTTTGATGTCAGGGTGCTCGAGCCTCCACTTTCGCACCAGACGCTACTTACGGTTTAAGTCCCGGCATCGATCATCCCCCCTCCCCGCCCCTTCGATGCGAAGAGACGATCGCACGCCGCTTATTATAACTTTGAGTGTCCACGTAATGAGTAAATCGAACTTCCGTACGGTGGCGGGAGCTGGTGCAGTGCCAGTCATTCGGCACATAATTTTCTACCCTTGATCGTGTCGCCTTTTACGAGATATAAAGGAGCGAGTGCGCGAGAGGGAGAAAAAGAGAGAAAAAAAAGTACTTGATCCTCGTCGCGGCATTCCAGGAAGCGATTGCCAATATCAGAAAGAGCAGCTTTAGCTCCCAGAGTCTGGAAGGCCTCAAAGGAGAGAAGGCTGTCGGTGATGTTCCATCGGCAAGTGCCGAAGTTAGTCGCAAGGACCCGTTAAATTCTCAATTAGGATTCAGGGGTGGCGGGAACGAGCATCTCCAAGCTCCTCGAGTCGATTCGCGCGCGCACAGTAGTCTTCGCGAAGGGGACGCGTGATTTTTACGCTGCTCACTCAGAGATTTCTTCCTCCGTGTGCTCGCTCGCGCGCGCACGCGCGCGTGCACGGCCGCATGAACACGCTCTTTTGCACGCGAGTGCGAAGGGCGACACTTCCGCGTCGCAACGCATTGCCGTGCTCACGATGCGTGTCACGACGTCGACGACATCGTGTCGAGGCTTGTTGTGCACGCACGCACGCACGCACGCACTCACTCGCAAACACACCAACCTCACACTGACAACCGAGATCCGACACCCACGCACTCACGCACGCACGCGTTAAGGCCCGCCCGTCTAGCCCTGGTGTACGCCTCGGTGAAGTCGCCGGTTCCCAGAGTTGGTGCACTTGCTGAACATAAGTGCGAATTGCAACACCAGTCCCGGGAACCGCGCGCCCCTCAACCACCGACCAACCAACGAACCAACCAGCCCCTCGACACGGAGTTATCCAACCACCGGTACACCACCCCCCTCAGCCGAGTGCCGTTGCGTGCATAACGTGCACGGACGCGCATACTAATTACGCGGCCTTTCCATTTTCCGCAATCCGCCGACGCTGATGTCGACGCCAATGTCGACGCCAATGTCGACGCCACAACACTACCACAGTCATCAACCCTATCCATCCCTTCGTTCTCTTCCTGTCTGTCTCTTTGCAGACCGCTCTCGCGCGCTGCGATCCGTCCAACGAAATCTACGTGGATGTCGTCAGCATCCCTGTACCATCGTCGTTTCTTACAGTTCTGAGAGGATTCCTGACAACGGAGACGTTAGAAGGAATGGTTCTAAATTGGAAAATCGTTCCGTGAAGCAAGAAAGGGAACAAGAGACTAGAAACAATTCAATCTAGAGGGGGGAAAAAGAGCGAATAACAACCACAGTTGGATGAGAAGGGCAATGAGATCGCGGATAGGCTACCGTTTGTTACTTTGATGTGATATTCAGAGTTTCGCGTTCCACGACTCGACGCGCCCTTCAAGATTTTCTATTCACTCCCTTCAAGTCGGCCGGTTCACGCATCCTGCCAGCAGTTGACTCCCTTTGCTCCCTGCTCGAGATGCCTTCAGACGCCGAGCGAAGGCTTTAATTAACATTTCGATTCTTGGGAGGGCCGTTTGTAGCGTGCGGTGTCACGGGGCTCGACTCTGCGCGGTTCGCAGAAGCACATCGAGGGAAACCGGGAGAAAGAAGCAAGAGACACGAAGAAGGGAAAAGAGGGATGTGCGGTACCAGGAGCTCTTTTGTCAGGCCAGGCTCGTCATTCGCATTCTGGTAATTAGTTCATTTGCCTGTGCTAATTACGTTACGTTTTAATAGCGCACAAGAGAGAAGCGAGTGTACCGCCTTGCCTTGCGTACGCGCAATGTGCGAGTGCGGTGAGCATCCTTCAAAAGCGCGCCGCACAAACTTTTCCCAAACTGCGCTGCACTCGCGTTTCGCCTAACACGCGAGAACCACTTCCCACTCGGCGCAGGACTCGAATCATGAAACTGAGCACGTATATGGAACGGTGAATTATTTTATATCGCGAGAGATCGTAGATTTAATTCGCACACTCTCGAGCTGACCATCGTCGTTCGACCGTACTAGTTTCGCGCGAAATCGACCGTCGAAATCTCGGCGAAATATCTCGCGGAACTGAAAAAAAAGGCGGAATGAAACGTCGGGACTCGTTTCGAGGACTCGCCCTCTGCGATTCGGAGAGAGAGAGGTTCGTCCCCAGGGCGGGCGAGCGAGTGTTTATCTCTCGTCTCCTCTTAGCGGTGGGTCGGGTTGGGTATGCTCCCCCCTCGCTTGGTACTCTCTCGGATCCTCGAGGCTCGCAATTAGGGGGCGTCGGGACGCTACGCGACGCTACGTCGCCCTTTTGCTTGTTATTTAATTGGGATGTGCAATTGAATGACACTCGGTACAGAGGCTAACGGGAAAGAGTTGTCACCAGTGGTGGCGGGCCTAACGACGACATTGTGGATTTCCACTTTGGGCCAACTTCAACCACTTCAGCCTGTTTTTTACGGTTCTCTCGATGACGCTACGCACCCTCAACGAAACGACTGCGACGACGATTCCTCTGTATTCGCGATTTTCTCTCTCGCAAAGGAGACTATCGATTTGTTGAATTACTCGGGTCCCTTGTCAGGAGACGAATTCTTTTAGCCACTAAGGCCTCCAATATCAAGATTTACTAGAGCAACCTCCTGCGGTCGACACGAATGTTCCGAAATGGCTAGTATAACTTTGCCTGATCGCGGCCCTAGAGTTGAATCGAGACCTGACAAGGCTTGACTGACGGCTGAAGCGACGCAAAGACCGGCTTTGTTGTCGCCCTCGGTATAGTATAATACCACGGTACGCAGAAAAATAATTCCTATAGGTTTTAAAGGATAACTCGCGTTCTGTCGATTCCAGGGGACTCTTTCAAATCCTCATAACGCACCTATTGGCACAGTTATGTATTTACTCGACATCGGTCACAACAGTTGCACCGATCCGTCCGCCACCCAGTAGCTCAACTAATCTGTGAGCCAATGGTTCGAGCGAATCTCTCGATCTACGCTACCAAAACGAATAGCGAAAAGGTTATTTTCCCCGAATTAGTGGCATCGGATTTCGAGCTGCCTAAAGGAACCAAGTCGCAACTAAATTCCGCGAGGCGCATTAACAAGAGACGCGCGAAGAGTACCAAAGCGCGCTGGAACGAAGAAGAACTCCGTTAACGAGATCAGTTCGGTGGAAAAGCGCGGTGATGCGGTTTCGCGAGATATCGCGTAGGAGGGCAGAAGGGAAAAGGAGGAAGGCCCTTTGACCCTCTCGGTCGACTATGGAGGAACCAGAAGACGAAGCACAAGAAGAAAAAGCAGGTTCACCGAAAGTGAGCCAACCAGAAGAAGAAGAAGAAGAAGAAGAGAAACGAAGGACCGCAAAGTTGAGGGTGGATAACTACGGGGAGAGCGAGAGGGTCTGCATCTTGGAAGATTTCCTGGAGCTCATTACGCCGACAATAATTAACGTTGCTTAAAGTGTCGTTATGGAAATAACTTGCGAGGAGGCAGCCACGGAGGAAGAAGAGTGGAGGGCGGTCGCGGGGGAGAGAGTAAAGAAGGCCAAAGCAAAGGATCAGGACCGAGAGCGGAAACTGGGAGAGGGGGGCTGGAGGGGGAGCGCGCGCGCACAGTCAGCCCCGCAGGAAGAATAACGAAAGGCGAAAAAGCGGACGAGCCGGTGATCGAGAGAGACAGACGAGGCTTGTGAGGCAAGAGGAACGATCCTTGCGCTATCCATCGCATTCTACGATGGAAAATGTTTTCATTGGTGCCCCGTAGCGGATTTGGCCCCCGTTCGCTCTCTCCTTGGCTTCCCATCCCGCCCCCATTTCGCTCCGATTTCGCCCTCTCGCTCGACCCCTTCGAGGATAATTCAACGATAGTCCCGCGCTGAAAGCGAGAGTTCGCCGCGGCGGGTTCGCGAGTGCAACAGCGAGAAAATGGGAAAGGAGAGAGTCGAACGTTGAATGCCCAATTATTATATCGCGAAATATCTGCTAGAAAATTGGATAATGCGCTCTCTTCTCGGAGACGGCCTGGCTGGGTGGCAGCGGAGATGGTTGCGGAGGTAGAGAAGAAAGGCCGACAGTCAGAAGCGAGGACCAGTCAGCCGGAGGGTGGTTAGGTTTCGAAGTGTGGAGTGGGAACGAAGATCCAGCTCGCACGCAGCAGCCAGAGTGCATAGGTCGGCGGCTCGGCGGGTCTACGTGAGAGAAACGACACCGCAGAAAACGCCAGTCAACGGCAGGCAGTATGCGGAAACCGCAGCGGAATGACACTCGTGCTGGCGCTAATTGGGCCCTCGAGGTGACGCCACCGAGGGGGATGCTCCACCACCCTCTCTCCTACCACCCGTTTTCTCTCTCGTTCTCTCACTACCAGAGACTCATCCCGACTCTGCGACTCTCTCTTCCTTCCTCTCTCTCTATCTTCTTCTTTCCTTCTCGTTCTTCGTGCCCTCCCGCATTTGCCAATCCATCCCTCGTTCGCCTCTTCTTTCTTGTCTTCGCTCGCCATCTCCCTTCCGCAGCCCTCCGACCTGCCTCGATTTGTCGTCCCACCCTCCCGGCAGATGCGCGCGGCAACAGAGTGGGTTTTTGGGGGTGAAAATGCCTCGAGGATGAGCAGCCAACCGGTACCACGGCACTGCCGTCTCCGGTACCGTCGAAGAATCGAATGAATGGAGGAAAAGAGAGGAAAAGAGAGGAAAAGAGAGATCGGGGAGGGAAACCACCGAGCGAGAGAATAGACACGTGGGAGATCGCATTAAATCTTACCGGGTGCACGCCTCCGCTAAGCACCTCTGCAACACTCCTTTTCATTTTGCTAACCCTCCCCGATTATAATGCGAATCATTCTTCGGTTCGCAATTCGCTTTGGATTAAGGAGATTAATCTAATAATTCCATAAATAATTCCATGCTAGCGAACCTCAGAAATGAACATTCTGACGTAGACTTGGAAGATCAATTCTATTAAGCGAAAATGCCAGACTCAAAATAACCGGATACATCATACTTGAATATAATCCTGTGCAGTAATATAACTTAACTCACATTTTCGTATAGCTCCGAGGATCTTAGGGTGGTACCATTCGAGTGCTGATCGCAACAAGTGATCGCGATTCACAGGATTCATCTAAAACAGAAAAAAACGGCCATTAATGAATTGGTGCACCGAGCATCGGGCAGCAATGTTATATCTCTGGCTGGAACGAGGTAGTTACCGAAGACACAAACGGGGTTTGGTGGGCGAGAGCGTTAAAACGTGAGTATTATGCTCAACATTACGAGAGATTATCCGCGCCATGCCCCGAGAGCGCATCTTTTACTGCGTTCTCCGGTACACAGTACCCTACCGCTGGCCGGGGTAATACGCGAGGAAAATAAAGAAAACGGAGAAACGAGGAGCGGAGAAGAAGTCTGCGAGAGCGAAGTCAATGATGAGGGAGGAAAGAAGGAAAGAAGGAAAGAGTTGAAACCACGCGGGGTAGGAAGAAAAGAGGCTGAAGAGGAGGTCGGAGTCTTGGGGGGGGGGGGGGCTTGGTTCACCCCAGTCTATACTCTCTATATGCAACTGAGCCACCGCTCATATATACGCATATATTTTATTGCGATATTCATAACGTTTACAAAGACGCTTCGTGAAACTGCCTCGTTAAATATTTTACGGCACGATCGACCCGCCCCACCGCTTTCGGGTATCCCGAATGCGCGCGGACCGCTCGAGTGAATCGAATTCAATGGAAACCTATACACACACACACACACACACATACTACCTATGTGCACAGTCTACACCCCCGCATCAAGCCGCTGCCAGTAGAAAGTACTCACTGATGGAAAGGCAAAAATGCATCCAGGAATACAGATAATCTTCCGACGGGACAATTTCCCTCCAAAGTCCTTCTTTTTCCTCGAGGCCTCGCCTCGCCGAGTCGCGCGCGCGTGACACGATTCATTAATGAAGTGCTCGCGGGATGTTGCGCGAACCTGAATAATGTCTTAATTGCGGCGTGCAGCTGGCATCGGTGTTTATGAATCGAAGGGAGGGAACCGAGGAAAAGAGGCGAAAGGGGTGGGTGGTGAAATCAATTGACGGTGGGGTAGAGCATTCACGCGGCGCGGTGGCCACGGCGACTCGGTCAAATGTCGAGGTGCCTTGAAAAATTCTTACGATCGACCTCGGTCCGATCTTCTTTGTGCCAAGTTTCGTAGGCCTATATTTCGCATCCACTCTCCTCCTGCCAAGGCTTGCCAAGCACCCTTCGGCCTGGTAAAACGGACAAATAATTGTTGCGTCTCGAGCGGGGCAGGAAGAGTAGCGAAGAGACAAGTCTGAAAAGGCATGGAACGGGAAAGTCAGTCCGTCGCTCCCTCACGCGGCAGAGTTTCCAGGATAAAGTTTGCCCATTTGCGAGGAAAGGAACTTTTATTATGCCGTTATGAAGACGCATAGCGCCGCGAAAGATAGTTTTAATGCTTCTTCCATGAGCATTTCAGAATTGCGCGGAGTTTCGCGCCTGATCCTAAAACCGAAGAATCGCTGAATTACCAGCGAGCAGTTTCTCCCGATCCCGCGAAATAGTACTACTTTGCATCCTTTCACCAAATTTTACTTGTCTCCTCAAATTCTATCCCTTCGCTACTGTTCTGTCTAGCGAATTGTTCGTTCTATCATTAACTTTTAGCGAGTTCCTTAGTATTTCCCCAATTCGAGAGACAAGTACACCCCCCTCCGTCGCGTACACTCGATCATACAATCCTTATAACCACAAGAGCGCATTAGACATTTTTCTCTCTCCCCTCTCTTTCGCTCACTTCGAAAAGGAGCGGAAGAAGAGACGAACATGGGATGTGCAAGCTTACAAGAGGAGCAATGTAGAAGCGGAGGCGAGGAAAAATAAGATCGACTTCGACATCGTGGCGCAGTGGTCGTCGTGATCGGCGAGCCAGGGCTTTTCAGCGGGTACGGAGGAGCTCGATACCTCGAGAGGGATTCTCCGAGCCGGGAGTGCTCGACGGAGCAAGAAGGAGGAGGAGGCAGAAGGAACTCGAGCAAGAGCGCACGCTGCCTGGAGAGGAGTTGAGAAGTAGGAGGTTGCTGCTCGGGCTAGCCCTCGACCTCGATTTTCAAAACGATCCCGAGTTCGGCAAGAAGACAAGGGTGCGCGGGGCTCGCAGCTTGCAAGGCTGGTAGCGTGGGTGGCGTAGGGTGGCGTAGGGTGGCGCGGGATGGCGCATTCATTCGGCCATTTCAGGGGTAGCGCACCGCCGCCGAAATAAATGACCGAGCATCGGGGTCCAGGGCATTCATAGAGCCACCGCCGGCGAGGAGTGCTTTGCGAGAAGTGCCTTTTGGAATTCCGATTGAGAAACCCGCGTTCTCTTTCTCTCTCTTTCTCTCTCGCTTTCTCCCTCACTCTTGGCCGCATCCTGGGACACGGCGAAGAGACGAGACGAAGGGAAGAAAGTGAGACAGATCATGAAAAAAGTACGAAAACGACGAGAACCAGAACCAGAAACAGAAAGAAGAAGAGGAAGAGAAAGAGGAGTACGAAAGATCGGATGTAGATGGATGGATAGATGGATAGATGGCGAATTCCATGGTAAGTCGGATGATGCGGTGGATGGCGGAGGAGCCAGATGATACGGCGAGTCAAGGGTGCGCCAAGGTAAAGCTAGCTGCCAGCGAGGCTCCTTTCACGTCAGGAGCGTGAGCGATCGACCGAATCGCAGGTGAGTACCTGCGACCGCGTGGGATTTATTTATATAAACGCCGAGTCACTGGTTATTAATGAGAGGTGCTGCCTCCTTCTGTCACCCCTGAGGCTGACGAGCTCCCGGGTGCCGTCCTTGCCTCGCCGCGACCACTGACGATCTTCCCACTCCTTACCACCCCCGCCAATTGATCGATATCACGCCAGCAAGGACGTCAGAAAAAAGCGCACACCCTCCCCAACCTTCTTCTTTCCGCAAGATTAATTATCGCCGTTCAGAGTTTATTCACTTACACTTCCTAAGATAGCTCTTCAATTTCCTACTCGTATTCTTGTTCAATTGGACCATATTAAATTTCGAGCGAAAGAATTGCGAACCAACGGTAAGAAAGCAAAAACACTTGCCAATTAAGGAACCGACTCTTAGACTTTAAAGTTCTCCGAGAAGGACGACTCACTGGAAGATTCGTCTCATCGAGCCGTCATCAATCGCGGTCGCGTGTCAACCCTTTCACGGGTAGTGCGCCTAATCGCAGCGAAATTCACCGAGCAGCAAAAGACTCGGGGTGGAAAATTCGTTACGCCGGCCGCGTTCTTTCGAAGCCGCTTTTCACTTTGTGCCGAGCGGCTTTATTGCCGGGCTGACGACGAGCAGGACACCGGGATGCTCCTGCGGGAGCGAGCAGCTGGGACACCTGCACCTGGCACTCCTGTCCCCCCACGAGCATTGACGAGTTAAAATATGAAGGTCTCCGAGGATTCTCGAGCTCCTGGACACCTGGATTTCGCTGTCGCGCCATCAATGAGAAAACTCTCGGCGGGAGGGTACTACATCGCGAGGACCTTTGGTTTCTCCCTTTTTTTTGGAAGGGACTCGTTTGACTAACGCGCCCCACGGGAATTTCGAACAAGTTTTTACCGGAAACGAAACTGAGTTGTAGCTTCATGGGGTAGAGAATACCCTCGGGTCACTGACAATGTTCGCTCGCATTCGTGTTGTCACTTTCTGGATCCGGATTACAATACAAATATTGACGCGCGGTATTTTAATATTTTAGCGCGACGCGATCCCCTGAAAAATTTTGACGAAACGTCACCCCCCAAGACCTTTCGTGACTCGAGCTTCTAGCGTGAAGAAAACTAGGGGGTCTGGGGTCACGTTTCTGCAAGGTAACGTCCGGGGTCGATTTCCCTAATAATAATGTATATGCACACGAATTTGTCATCGCTTCCCGTGAGACGGCAGAAATTGATCAGTCCGCTCGACCACGGCACGGGTCCATATTTCAGTGCTACTACTATCCCCTGATTATGGTGAAAGCATTGTAAAAAAATGTCTTCTCTTAACACGAAATAAAATTGTGAAATATTTGAAATATTATAAGTTAGCAAGCCGTGCCGAATCGATGGAATTTCCGGAGCGTTAAATCAACAGGATGTGGGTCATCAGTGCGGAATCATCCAGGATTTGGGGCGATTTAACGATTACCGAGTGTCCTGTATACTTGTTTACTCTGAGGTCGCAGAATGTCACTGGTCGAGGGTGGTTTCTTTGGGGGTGGCTCCGACGACGGTGGCCGTCGATGGATCAAAGGAAATAGTGGGGGTAGGAGCTATTGGAGGGGAACCAAGCACCAGGTGTCAAGTCGTGAGTATACAAAGAAGTGATGGATGTCTGGCAAGGCTACCCTCGTAACGTGTCACGACCTCCGCACCTCAGGTGTCACTTTAGGTCCATGCTTCGTTATCTCACCGATAAAGAAAAAAAGAGTCTGCGATACCTTTTTTCAACCCCCTAAAGTCGAGCAATCGCTCACCCTCTTTAATCCCCAATTATCCCAGGTCTGACCCGCCCTAATCTTGGAGTCACTTCTCGATATGTATCAATCGTCAAAGGAAAATTGGAATTGAATTATTCCGATATTATTTTTGCATCCCTATAATCAGGAATTTCCGAGAAATATCTCAAAGATGTCTCCACGTTAATAGACATTGTCACATCGTTTGCAAGAGATTCTCCACTTTTCCGTGAATCTTATTTCCCAGTGGTAACAAGGTGCTTTTCATGAGGAATGTAAGAGCCTCTGGGAAGGACGATAATAAAGTTCGTCGAACGAAAAGCACTGCTCTTGAAAGGGAAACGCTTCTAGCCGCGTAATGCCATTCAATTACACGGCTGTTCCTTGAATTCTGGAAATTGACCGGAACCAATGAGGTTTCGATGGCCATTTCGAAGGTGTGAAAGAGGAAGGGACGGGAGTAGAATTCCACGAAGATGTCGTAACATCCGAAAGAACTTTCGGTAAACGAATGACCGTGGCTCGAAAGCAATGTATCTATTCGTCGAAGTATTTAGATGGGTGTATTGCCGGCCGAATGCCGGTATTCAATCTTACAACAGGGGGTCGGCAAAGTGCAACAGATTCTGTCGATCGTGTCCTCCTACTCTACACTCCCAACTTCACACGCTTCATCGTAACCAATCCAACGAAACAGGACCTACACGTTTTCTCTTTAATCCATGAAGACTGTGTGCGATTTTGTTTTCGCGAAATAAATCAAGCGAGTCTGAGATAGATTCGAGATTTTAGGTAGACGAGCGGACGGAACGAGAAGGGCGCAAAAGCTCAGTAACCGCGGGTGGGTCGAACTGTTATTCCATAGCTGAAAGGTGTCAACCCCTCGTAAGAAGGTTACTGCACAAGTTGCACCTGGACGCAAGGGCCGAGTCACTTAAATCGTAGGTGGCGTGAAAATTGAATGGCCAAGGTGTGATCCTCTTCCCGCTTCTCTCTTCTAGACGAAGGTCTGCGCTTGCGGTATAACCACAAGCCAGAATCTTGGAAGGAGCCGCGCGTGTTTTCTCGCACCTGGTGAATCCAAAGCGTCTCTCCTAAGTCGGATCTTGGCATTATTCTCCTCCCCTCCGTAGTCGCCAGTTGCCACCCTCTCGGCTTTGTCGAGCCACGCGACCACCGAAATAAAGGAAGGATCAAAACCTCCTTAATTTATCGATCCACGAAATCCCGACCTTACCTTCTCTTCCTCTTTACTATCGCCCTCCATCTCTCCCTCTCTATCTCCCTTCCGACAGGACGATTTTGTGCTGTTTGTCTTGCTGATAAGCCGAGTCCCATCTCGAGGGAACTGGCGACGACAACGAGCGACATCAAAGCCAACAAAGGAACCTACCGAGCAAAAAGAATGCCACTAGGAGAGATTCTGTGTCTCCAGCAATCGCGCTCCTCTCCTATCTTTCTTTCTTCCATTCTTTCTTTCTTTCTTTCTTTCTGGCTCGCGAGCGCTCGCTGGCTTGCGGTCTGACGAGCGTCAAGTGTCTAAGTAACACAGTGCACAGGTAAAATTGAAAATGTCATTAGACCAAGATCGCACATCAGAACACTGCCACTCTGAAAATAATTCCTACTGCTCCATTCTCTAGAGTAGAATCTACAGAAGCAAAGTCGAGGAATTACGAGCTTCGCCCCGGTGGCTGCGAATTCACAGAATACAATTTTCCCCGTGAACCGCATAATTCTGATAGTCAGTGAATTTCGAAACGAGGCGTGCGCAACATATTCATATCCAAGGGGATACAAAAGAAGCAGCAGAGCCGCACAAAAGAGCCAAGTTTGTACATGTTTCGAGAAATATTATTCGTGAAGCGCGACGTCTCGCAACGTCCAGCGTATTCTGTCATAGTCAAAATAGCACGAAAGACGTCGGTCAAGTCGGAAGAAGCAAAGATAGAAAGAGAGTGAAAAAGAGAAAAAGGTGAGAGAGCGGGGTGCCAGTAGGAAATGTCTGTCATTCGCGCCCAGCAAGAAGGTTTTCTTCCCTCTCGCGGTCCAGTGGCTTCTTTTTCGTTGGGATAGGTCCTGTCCTGTCGGGGGCACCTCATTTCCTTTTGAGCTGACCATGGGGGTGGGAGAAAGAGGAGCTTGACTTCTACGGGATGGGCTGTAGTTCTACAACGACAATCCCCCTCGAGCGCCTCGCCACACCGAACCTTCGCTGCTTCAGCATCGTCCATTGAGTCCGAGCCGACAATGGACCGCTGGTCCATCGCGCCGAGAGAAGCCAAACCAACTACGAGGGCAACAGAGATCACCGAGCAGGCCCCCCCCTCTCTCTCTCTCTCTCTCTCTCTCTCTTTCCCTCCGATATGGATGTGAAAATGCCATTCATAGACGCAGGCCAAAGTCACCATTCAGAAGCGACAATCCCAAAACGAGCTCGCCACGAGTAAGTATAAGTACGATGGACTGCACGGGACTTTTGTCACCCAAGAAGTCGAGTCCATCGTTTGAACCTCTCTCGCGACCCATGATGATCCTCCTACTGGATTACAAGTCTCTCTTTACCACAAGAAAAGAATTCACTCATCCCTACATTTTTCATAGCACAATTTTCGTGAAAGAATTCTTTCGATAATGTAGAAAAATCCATGAACTCGCGAAAAAGATTGACAAAGTATCGAAGATCGAAGATCCGAGTGATTTAGCGTTCGAGCGAGCGAAATACGCAGCGGGTGTATGCAGGCACGTTTCGAGCCGAAGCGTAGGCAAAGGCGAGGGTGGGTGGGCAACAGGCAAAGGGGGTGAATGAGAGTGACCTTGACAAAACATCGCGGCCACGGAGCGAAGCCGTTGAGCCGCGAGAACAAAGAGATTCTGTCGTCCTTTGTCAGACAAGGTTCCCATCTCTGTCTCCCTACATTCCTCTGTCTCTCCCGACTTTTATCTCTCCATCCCTTTCTCTTTCACTTACTTTTATCTATTCCTATCCACCTCTATTCGCATTATTACAACCCCTACTTTCACTATCAGCTTTTCCTTCCCTGGCGCCTTTATCGGTCAGCCTCGGACTGGACCGTTATCGTTCCGAATATTTTCTTTTCTTCGAGTGGTCGCGTCGAAAAGTGGAATAATGATATTTGCTTGACGCGCGTCAATTGTTTCCCCAACTGAAATCCCCATTGTAAGGCTAATGGCGTTATAAGCAATCAAATGGACAGCAGCAGGGCACCAAGTGACCTTTTCGCTTCGACTCCTTCGGGAGCATGACCTTTCGCAGGTCGGTTTTCCGTTTCCCTTTAATGTCAATGGCCCCCACGCGTTGTCTTAATTCACTGTTGGCAAGCAGCACCGTCCATTACGGCGGAGCCGAGTGGTGGATTTTCTCGTAGTTCCGAAGCATGCATTCTTCCGCGAAGCCATGGAACGCTGCAGCGTTCGCTCGGTCTCTGTTAGCAGTGCACGGACTAGAGAAACAGAACGAGTAGTTTGCCGGGGCTGTCGATAGCAGGGCTCGTAACGTTTGTGTAACGGCATTACAGAGAGCGAACTGTGTGGATGGGGTGCGCAGGAGAACAATGGGACGCGGGGGGACAAGTTGGAAAAACACTTAGTCGCACGGCTAATGCTTTTATCGCAACCCTTGATTTCCGGGTCGCCCGATTTTCGCCACAAATCAAGGCATTTGTCCCTTGGCGAGGACGGCAAATATGTTTTCGGCAGTCTCCCCTGCTCGTCAAGCAACGCGCTCGCACCGCTCACATCCACGACTGCGGGGGTCGAAGGGCCACGCTTATGAGCGCGTGACAATATGCGCGAACGGGTCACGACCCGCGAAGGGTGAGAGACAGACCGAATGCCGGAAGAATGGCACTTTATTAGCGACGTCGCGTGCGCATTCCAAGCATCCACTACCAAAATGCAATACAATCTTCAGGATTCTCTGACTCTGCTCACTCATGTGTCACACCCCCTGTACCAAATCTGGAAAACAACCCACTCTCATCCCTATGAAGCGAGAATTCCTCCGAAGAATGAATGAATAGACGATACGAATAAGCATGAATAGGAATAAAATACGCGAGATAGTTCACCCTCTAAACGCTAATAAAATCACTGCATTCGGAAAGTCGCGAAGGAAATTGTCGAAAAAGTTGGGTGAAAATCCCCAAAGTTTGCAGGATATGAACTCTGAATATTATCGTCCGGATAAGGGGATGCCTGAGAGATCCGTGAGATGCTGCGGAGAGATTCCCGGCTTGACCGCCAGTAGAATCCGCGGCAGCACCTACCATTCGTTCGGGGGTGGTTCGCGCGTCCCCGGAGTTCCGAGACTAGCAGGGGTTGGAGTATATCCCGTCCCGACAGAGAAGGAGGTGGTGAAGGCGATGGAAGCGGAGGAGGAGACACTCCATCGCAGTCCGTCGCCTGCCCGATCTCAGCTGGTTTGTGAGAGGGTGGGAGTAGCCGGCGGGGTGGTTTAGTCTTCCCCCTCTTGGATGGCAAGCTTCGACCCTCCACCCTTGCCTGCTCGCGACTGCGCAGCTCCGCGTTCACCCCCGCGAACCACCTACCATTCCTCGCAGATGGGCCTCTCTTCGCCTCTCTTCGCCTCTCTTCTCCTCTACCCTCCACCTCGCGCCGCACCTCTCTGCCCCTCGACTGTGGCCCTCTCGCGTGTGCCACCCCTCTATTGATTTTGTTACAAACCAGCCCCAAACCCCAACTCGGCCCCTCCGCGAACACCCTCTTGCCAATCTATCTCCCTCCTTCTCAGCCTCCCTCAACCGCTTCCTCTCACGGGGTTGGAAAGATACGAGCCGATGCATGCGTGCATGCGTGCGTCCGTACGTCTCGGACACGGTCACATTGTATCTCTACGTATACGCACCGCAAAGCTGCTTTCCAACTCTTTTTCTCGCTCGTTTGCTCCCTGTGTTTCTCTCTTTCTTTCTCTCTCTCTCTCTCTCTCTCTCTGCGTTCAAGTAGGCAACTGAGGCTGACCTGCTACTAGCCGGCCACTGCTTTCTTTCGCGAGAAATGCCCAGCGTACTCCTCTTCCCGCTGATGGGATGCGCAGCCAGCCGACCACACAAATCATAAAGGATGCGGGAGAGGAAAGCATCGGGGAACGATCTCGATGGCTCGAGAATCTTGAGATAATAGAAGCAGTATGTGCACACAAGTTGCGGGATATAAATTGGCGCAATTTCAGTTGGAATAGTCTGAGAGGTACAGACAGAAGAGAAGGAAATGGGACAATCCATTCCTGGGTGTTGCGCGTCCACCGTTTTTCCCGGAGTAGTTGGTCCGATCGCGTACGCGCAACCAGCCAACATTTGGGGAGCCGCTGATAGGTGGTCCCCAACTGGCTCAAGTACCACGTGCACTCTCGTGGTCGCCCTTGCGCTCACGTCCGACCAAGAAGAAGCACTCGAGAGCATTTGCGGTGGATTTGACGGTACTCGTCGCCACGGGAGCCCCACTTTTAGCTGCCACCGCCGGTAACCATGGGGTTCTCTTCGAATCGCCCCCACCCTCTCTAGATTCGTTCCTGGCTTCTCTCTCGGTCCTGTCCTCGTCCTTTTCCTTTTCTGCCTCCTTTTCACCCCCGCACCTCACTCTTTCTCCACCACTTTTGAGAGGCCCCATATGATACCCCGTGATAATCCTCCGCGCTCACCCCGACCCTCTTCGATCAGAAGCCAGTGGCTCCGAGAATTGAACGGCTGCCTTTTCTCGAGGTTGTGCCAAATTTACATTTTTGTTACTTCCACCGTATGGCCGTCTTCTTTTCATCCTTCTAGCTCGCGTGATTGCTACTGCATTCTTGAATCGTGGTAGAATTGGCGATATCGCAGTCATAACAAAATTAATGGACTTGGCGGGATTTTGTGTAGCGAAAGTTTAGGGATCAGAACTTTAGCATTGCCATTTTTCCGCAGTAGCAGTAACGGGGGTTGAGAGAGTAAAATATTCGAATCGACATCTGGTGGCTTCGTTTGTGCAAACGAAGCCGGCTTGGTCCGTTAAGCCGGCTCCCGCTTAAGTCAGGCGTGCGAAGATTCAAGAGCCTTGTTTCGTAGGATTGCCGGATCTCTGGCGATATATCGTGTACCATGCTGACAACGACAACGAGGACCGCGTCCGTATGCATGGATCCAATTTGCAACATCTTCACGGCGTCTAAGGGGTGTCCGGCATAAAAAGAAATTCGAGGGGTTCAATGACCGATGAGGATCCAAAAAATTAATGCCTCGACGAAGAGCAAACGAATTTCGTTCGTTCGACTCTTTTGGAGAGCCAGTACTTTCGCAACCCACAATTTTCTCGATTCGCGAATATCGAACGCAAACAAAACAAGATTCTGATTCAGAAGGGATTCGCATTCCTGGAACGGTGGCTTGTGATCCTAGTAGTTGGATTGGTCGCGAGAGCCAAGAAGAGAAAGCGTATCCCGCGACCAAAGTGGGTTAATAAAGCGATATTAAAGCCACGGGGGGTGTAGCATGCCGGAAAATCCCCAGTGTCCACTCGGCTGCGGACTTTGGCCGCTGAGAATTACGGTCCTCCGACAGCCGGGCAGCACCCTATGATCCACCATGGCGTTTCATTATCGCCCGAGCGACTATCCCGACCAGCTGCATACGTACTACACACACCGCTCTCATTCCTATCCTCGACATCACGACACTCACACGTCCACCCAGAGTCCACTATACGAACTGGCGAGAGCAAGTTTACAAACACAAACGCGGCCTGGATATTATCTCGTAATCCTGGTGTTTTACATGTTATGAGGATGCCGCTGAACGGCTGGTTACCTGCGCGACCTTCAATCTTACGTTATTACACTAGGATGGTCCGTTCCACATATGCCAACTCGCCACGAGGGAGTTCGCATGACTTTACATAAATTTCACGAGTCGCGACACCTTGCGCGCTCTGACCCGCGAGTGATTCTCCGCCCTCTCGATTTCAACTATAAATATCCGTGGTCTTCTTGCCCAATCCCCATTCTCATCTTCCATTCGAAACCCATACTTCTCGAGCAGAGCAATAATTCTGACATTTCGTAGAGTTACGACTACGATCTTCGAGGGGAATGGACAACACAGTTTCCACGTGTGTTTTGACAAGTACTCCGCCCACGCACGCTCTCACGCAGCGGTCTGCGGACGCACGGCAACTCGCTATTAGGTGCATTAGCACGCGTTTAATGCTCTCGAGCTCGCATTAAGGGGTTCCGCTCGTACGGTCACGGGGGTCGGCACTCGCGTGCATGGTGGGTGTGTCTCGGTTCATTCTTCCTCCTGTACATCGGACACGTGGCCACGACACGAGTCTCGAGACATCGAATACTCTTCTTCCATTTCCCCGATTTTTTTCCCTCCCCTGATTGGCACTTTAAATCTGGGGAGGCAGAACAACCGATTGCGACACGCTGCTAAAGGGAGTAACTTTAGGAAGATTCTATATTTGATATTCTAAAGTGAACGCAGGGCGAAAGTGGTTCGTTGGATTGGCTCTGACGCGAATCGCGTTCGAATTCAAGCGAGAGGCTGACAATGACGGGAGTGATCTACTTGCTGTGAAAGCATTCGCGTATAGATAGCGAGAACCCACCCCTTTGTCCTAATAAACGCCAGAGTATTGGTATGAACGGTGGCGTTTTATTTCCCCGGTGTTCCGCTTTCCTGTTTCGCATCATGGTCAATTAATAGGAGTCATTTATAAGGGCAAACCGGAGAATCTGGGAATCCGCAATCCGCCGGGGAGTAATAAATCTCAAGTCGCCGAGCGGGATGGAAGCGGAACCCCTCTTGTAAGCTGCTTGTATTGTAGCTATTACCAAGCCATGCATCACTAGGTAACAACCACACGGTTCACTATCTCTCTTTTTCTCCCTCTTCCTCTCCCTCTCCCTCTCTTTCCTGCCGACCCCTCTTTCTCGCGTTTCCTCAAAGCACGGCAAGGACACCACGCGAACGAGCAGGACCTTATGGGAAAGCTCGCAGCTGATATCGAGCATGGACCACCCAGGTGTCGAGGCGACTCGAGCATCAGGTTTGTCCCAATATTAAAGGAAAACCAATTCCACTTGGCCACTTATCGAACCCAGACTCCTTGGGTGACTAACGATTCGATCCAACGACAAATCCACGACATCGCAAGACCGACTCGAGGTGGAATCAAGGCCGAAAACTGACCAATACCAACGGAATGAAAAATTCCAAGTTAAAGCAGCTTGGCTCGGAGCAAGAGCGAAGCTCCGGTTGAAAGCGAAAAAGAAGAGGAAGGCGAAAACGGATGGAACTACGGGAAAGAACTTGGGAACGCGGGCTAGTTGGAGTGGGCTAAAAAGAAGGAAGAGCGCACTGATGAAAAAGACAGACAAGAGAAACCGGAGGGGAAGCCACGTCCGTCGACACGGAGTCTCTCGTCGGACGATAGTCGGTCGCAAGAAGAGGGTGGCTGCTCTGGGTGGCTTGCTCTGGGTGGCTTGCTCTGGGTGGCTTGCTCTGGGTGGCTGCGCCGGGTGGCTGCGCTGGGTGGCTGCGCTGGGTGAGAGCCGGGGGGTGGCCGACGAAGAGTGGTTGCTGCCGAGGGTGGTACCTGCCTTCTCCTCGCGCCCTCAGCGGGCGCTATAGTAACAATACGGGGAAACATAGGGAAATCAATATGGCTTCCGTTGCCCTCTTCCCTCTTGCCACCCGACCAATGTTCTCTCCCTCGCTCCTTCGAGCCTTTACCCTTCCCTTCGCTCTCCCTTCGCACTCCCTTCGCTCTCCCTTCGCTCTCCCTTCGTCTCTCTTTTACTCTCTGCTCGCTCGCTCTACCTCCTGCCTGCCTCGACCGTTCCACGTTCTCTCTCTCTTCTCACTCGGATGCTTCTCTCTTCGTCGCGTCCAACCTTCCTCTCTCTATCTTTCCCTCCTCGTCGAGTCCTCTCTCAGTCTCGCTCAGTGCACAACGACTCTCGCCGTCTCTCGCGCTCAGTGCGGACGGGTGAACCCATTATGAGGGGGTGTTACTCCGGGCCAATCCCCAACCATCCGGAGAGAGAAAGCCGAGAGACGAGAGTCCAGGGAGGGCGCATGTGCGTTGCTATGGCCACCGGACGGCTCCTGAACCAGCCTCAGAGGGAATTGAGGGATTCAGACACCCGGTATACGTGCTCGCGCACTTGCCTCGCGGAGTGTCCTCTAACTATGTGAACCCGGTTTGTAGTTATGCTAGACTGGAATGTTCTTGATCCTATGTTCTTTCCTAGGTTCACCCTGCGATTTCAGCGAATTGTAAATCAAGGTTTAAAAAGCGGCTCGATTCGCTCATGATTCTATTATCAATTTTATAGGCGACTCCGTTGAATAGTTGATACGTAGAAATATAATAAGAGAATTGTACTAAGGATTACTAAAGTGATCCATAGCTGAAGATATCGATTATAAGTAACTGTGAGAAAAATCAAGGACGAGGGTCGTGAAACAATTTAGAAATATAAATTCTCAAAAGGTAATAGACTTTTACTGTCCTAATTCACGTATCCAGTTTCATTCCGATTAGAATCCACTTAGCACGTAGATCAAACGCTTATTTTATTATAATATTTAAACAGCATACGAGGAATAAAATGATTTAACAGAGATCATTCAAGATCAGAACGTATTACAAGAAATTTTCGATCCAAGTTCGCAATGCAAGATTAAAAAGAACCGAAGATTCAGACAGTCAGAAAATATCGATGAAACAATGTTGACCGCCCAAAATTCACAAGTTTCGTCGAGAACCGACGAATCCCAGAACGGAGGAGACTCTAGCGACGTGTTGCAAAAGCACGTAGAAGTCGGTAAAAGCGACAGATCGATTCCTCCATCGGTATTACCAACAACCTGAGAGCGACCTTGATATGGTAAGAACCAACAGAAAAATATTCACCAAGTTCCAAAGAAAATTCCAAAGAATATGAAAAATAAATCTAACAATGAATAAAATTATCAATGATCTCATGGATGATGGATCGAAGCGAAACTACAAATTCGATAGAAGATTCGATTACCATCCAGTCGAGATACTCCCAGCTGGGTTAGCAGCAAGGGATAACGCGACAAAACCAGTCGGTATCACGATGGTAAAGCAGGGGTCGGTAATGATCTATAGATCTTGATGTAGAACGTGTCGGTAACTGTCCTGAAACTACCCTACCCGGCAAATCCACAGGTAACAGTGTCCATCCACTGATATTCGAAATAATTCTACCATGGAAAATCGATTTTTGCCAATCGTTCTAATTCGTGCGAAAATTATGCTAAAATGAATGGGAAAAATTAGGATTCAAAGATGCAGAAAATTTTAATTGTATAAGTAAACGATTTCCAGTTAGCACATGCAAAACTTTAAGGGGTAAAAGATGTGGGAATCTTACTATCAAACATGTTGGAGCGAATAAATTCTATAAATTGTAATATTAGAGAAATCCCCAAAGTTACAGATTTTTTCCAATTGCTGTATAGATATTAGAGATAGATCTTATACCCGGACATGCCATAGAACGTTATGTTTGTAATCAGAATTAGCTACAAGCTGCGTGTATACAATACAAATACCGTATGATACATGCCAGCATCGAAAGGCAAGGACTCGAAATATTCGGCCAGTTGTCGGTTTGACGTCGTAACGGTCTCGATCCTCCAAAATTTTACTCTGATTTAGACTTTATTTTACGTGATATCGGTGGAAAAGTTGGCTCGTACTAATTGAAACTGGCGGCTGTATCTGGTAAGTTTGTACTTAAGTAATACTATATCGAGGAAAATTCAATAGTTGAACAGAATTTTTGCAAAATATCCCTTCGATTCATTCGACAACCCCCTTCTTGAATTTAACTTGGCCTCGCCTCGTTAAAATCACAGTCTATAGGACACTCGTTTAAGACTTAGATATTTCAGGAATAATAATGTAATGCCATTAATACAATTTAGGGTATTCGAAGATAGAAATTCCAAAGTTTAAAAAAGTTAATCGAGCCCAAGCATGGCACTAACAATAGCCCTACCATTATCGGGTTTGGAGCCCGATCAGTTTTCTGCGCTGAGCACGAGACTGCTCTATGAGCAAGGTTTAAGAACTTTGAACATTTGCGGGCCGATTTCGCCGAGTACCGGGAGTGAATCCAGTGGAGTCAGCAGCCTTGTTCCTTCCAGCGAATTTGTCACGCCAGAACAGACTCCACCACCGTCCAGATCCGCTACTCCAGCCGAAGAACCCAGCAGAAAGGTACGCAACCTTATCGCGAATCATCCAAAATATTATCCAACAATTACCTAACCATCCTACTGTGTTGCTTTTAGACGAACGCAGCAGCACGAATTATTTACAAAGATCGGGATATCCTCAATCTTGGTGCAAACATCAGAGAACCGTTCTGGCAGTTGAGAAACCCACAGATGCCACGATACGACATAAGGAATTTCATGGAAAATCGGTCCATCTACTATCGACTAGGCGAGCATGGTTTGCTCGAGGAATATCCCATAGTAAGTACAGTCTCATTACTCAAAAATACAAGCCCTTTATTAATAATATATATTACGACCTCTCTTTTCGAAATCTCAATCTACAATTTTAAGAAGACAGATGATACATCTGTGGGGATGTTAAGAGAGTAGGAAAATTATTCCAGATCTATTCGCAATTTATATATCGCAGTTATTTACGATATTACGTAGTCTGTACGGTTAATTGGTTCGATGAGCGATCGCACGACGTACACTGACTGTCTTTCGACACTAAACTAGCTGCGTTGGCAGGTTCTTCGCATTTAATTCCATTGCCCTCAGGATCTGTTAAAGTCTGATAAAACAGAGGCAAACCAACGAGTACACCCACTGTCCAGTATCTCGATAGCCACGAATTCCGCCAATATTGGCCATACGGAAAATTCACAATTTTCATGCCAAATTCATAAGGAACTTTCATACCACTCTTGCCATTTGCAATTGGATTTGGCATTTGATTCAATAGGGACGAGATGCTAAGATTTTTCATAGTCTGCAGTGAAAAATAAGGGATTCGAGTTTCTAGTGACAGAATAAAAAAAGGACGAGAATAATAATTCCAGAATTATCGGTTAGTCACGTACTTTCGGTATTCTGCTTCCGAGATCAGAGAGTCGTACGTCTTTGATTTTGTCGTGAACCCGACGATAGCGCGCTGTTAAGTTCTGCATCTGGATCCTCGTCTGGATCACTTCCTTTGAAATCAGCACGATCAAAGCGACCAAAGAAAAGCTTCCGAATGAAGCGCCGAAAGCAGCGTTTCGATGGTACGTCCTACTTGAAATAATAGTAACGGATTACGTCGGTCCTGTTCGCGTCACGAAAAGTCGGTGATAGTACTAGAAAAACAAAACACTGTCGAGATTAAAGTGAACCGAATTTGCTCGCGAAAATAAGTAGCTTTCCCTCTGAACTTATTGTTAGTCGAACCAAGCTGAAATCACGTTCGGCAACCTCAAGCCCAATTGCAACGTATTATCTGTATTTTTTGCTTTTTCCGTAATCTCGACGTTCTTCCGAATTTTCAGAGAAATTGCAGAGAGTGCGGATTCAGCGAGCCCTTACCGTGTCTCTTTTAGTACGAGCCAACTATTCGAGTACAAACCACGTGGACGACGTCGCGGACAGCAAGATGTTACGGATCAGACAAGCGGCGGCCGGTAGCACAGGTCGTCAAAGGACAAAAAACAAAGCAAAAAAAAGAGAGAGAGAAAGAAGAAGAAGAGATATCATTCAGCGATCAATCGCAAGAAGCGCATAGGAGGCGCGTTTCTCGATGAAACGCGATTACGATTTCCTACCGAGGGTTCTACCCATTCACGCATGTTTTTCTTCGGTCGAATCGAAAAGTGACAAAGAGCTTGAGGGAAGAATGCGTGGACAGGCGAGGGTCCAGATCTACATGTATCAAAACTATGAAAGCAACGCCGTGCGATTGCGCGCGCTTCAGTACCGAGCGCAGAAATATCTCGTTTCATACCGATACACGCATACCGTTGTTTTTCAGAGATAAAAAGATAGGTTGCTTTGGATGGAAAGGGAGTAAAACTCGTCGACGAGACCCTGCACAACGATGTAGAATTGTAGAAGATGCGCGCCGGTACCGCGTTGGCGATCGCCAGAACGATGGATCGTCGTATACCGACGAAAATAGACGTATGTACTTGTCCGTCCATTCGAACGATTTTCAACGATTGTCTCGCTTGGGTCAAGGGTGCTGCTTCCTATAGAATAGAGTAGGATATAATGATCGCTGATAAACCGTCCTGGATTACCGGTTACGGGCTGCGACGATATAGATTTACGCGCACGGACGACACCCCCAGTCAATCTTAATACATTAATGATTACGCGCGAATCCTTTTTTCTATGCAATCTCTGCATACGCGAGAAAGATTCGTGTAAGCAAGGACAAAAGTAAGAGTGAAACATTAGAAGGAGGAAACTATAATTCCTTTCATCATCGAGCAAGTTCGAAGTGTCGGTGCATCTCGAGGATTTCTCGCGATCACCATCCAACTGATATTATCAATACCATCGGGAGAACTAAACCAAAAGAGAAGAATTGGCCGATCGGAAAATTCTGCGTGTGCGAATATCGGCGAATTTGCTCGATGACCTTTTTCGCGCTCTCCTTCCTCGTATGAGCTTTATCGACTCTATAAACCACATTAAATAGCCATTGCTGTCGATAACGAAACATTACTCGACGTTAAGTTGGCAATTCCAGCTGTGATTCCCTTCATTTTTTTCTTCTCTTCCTGCGAATGGCGTGATTAACGGGGGCTTTCCATTAAAATCTGCCGCTTTGTGCGGAGCGATGTGGCAGCCTATTATAATATTACGAACAATCGACCAGTGCGCTACAATTCCAATTGGCCTATACATTTTCACGGTAAATGTAATGCGCGCTCACAGAGTATTATATCCTCCTGCCGAGGCTATTTCGCTAGAGTCTCTACTGACCATTGTTTATAAGCAGATAATAAACAATATTTTACAAAGCGGAGCCTAGCTCGCCCACGCTCAATTATATGTATAACCGGTGCCTAATAGCATTGAAAATTCATTCATCAAATTATAACGGCTAATGGATCGCGCCGACCATTTACGTGGCGCAGTGCCGCGTGAATCATGATTTCCCATAAGATTGACACGAAGATTGATGGTTTGGCCCAACCACCACCTACTTTGGCGGAGCCGCAAAATATTCGACACTTAAAAGTCGCCCGTGAAATCTTCTTATCGGCTATGTCGAAACTAATTAAAAACCACCACCCCTTGGTAAGGGTCCCGAGAGCTGCGGATTCTCGATGGAACCCAACGAACCATTATCGATACAATTCGAACTTTTCTATTAATTTTTTCATTTTACCAGTAAAAGTCTTAAAACTGCTTTGCCTAATATAAGAAATAATTATGTAAACTGAACGGATGAGCTTTTTCTGACAAAGAAAGCAAGGACTCTTAGAATTTGACAGGAAAAAAAATACTTTAAAACCCTGCTTGCTAATCAACATTCGTTACTGATTTATCCGTCCCATCCGGCTGAAGAATACGAGTAGCAATGGAGGGGGGCATAAAGAAGGACCTCGTCCCATCCCCGCGGCAGTATTGTTTTCCCAGAAGCGTGAAGCTCCGCGCGATCCTCTTGACGATCCCTCGAGCAGATCCGGCACGAATCGTTCACGCACGACTGCTCGATTAGGATCACGCGGGAGCTCCGGAACACACATGTCAGGGTGGGCGCATCTATACTCTCGAGTCGAGACTGTTTACCCGCCACGACGCACGGTGCAAGTCGCGGCAGTGGCCGATGTGAATACGCGCGAGTGTGCAACACGCGTGTGTGGAAAGGCACGCGTGCGCGTCTCTCTTCCCTACGGGCCTTGCTTCGCCTCGCCTCGCCTCGCCTCACCTCGCCTCACCTCGCCTCGCCCGGTAGCTGCGTGGGTGCGCGCAACGCGCGAGAGATGAGCACGACGACTATTCAGATATTGTTGTTATTGTTGAGGGAACAATCGCCCGTCAATAGGCTGCCCCGGCACAATGTATCTATTCAGGTGCGGTCAGGGGTGCTCAATCGATCGGGCCCCCTCGCGATGAGGAGAGGAAACGTGGCCGCACGCTCGCTCGCGATCCCCGAAAAACCACCCTGTCAAAGAATGCACTCGGAAGAGAACACCAGCTGAATCCTTCCTACAGGATTTATCTGGGACGATTGCGGATTGATAGTACGAGCTGTCAGACGCAACATCCCTCTCCTCTCGAAGCGCTCCTTCTTCGCAAGGGTGCCGGATCCATTGGCAGGACGAGGTACCACTCGAAAAGCTCAAGTGTGAGTCCTGCGCGCCACGGTTATACCCAGAGCATCGCGTTTATCAATTTCGCGATTAAATGGGCAGCTCGCGGCGAGAATAATTAAGCTTGATTAGATACATTGTGGAACCGTGCGAGGAACGAGCCCGCCGCGACGAGGGGCTGTGGTTGGTTCACGCGGCCATAAATCGGCTATCACTGGCAATTATTATTATCCGGGATGGTGGTATTTAAAGCGATTAACAGCCCGCGGCCCACTAGGAGGCCCGTTGGTCGGAATGGTAGTGGTGGTAGTCGTGGTGGTGCCCGAGGCGCATCCGAAAGCCCGAACGGAGAACTGCAGCGTGGCCGGCCGAGGTGTCGGCCGATATCGAACAGGTAGCAGAGGTAGGGGATTGTTTGCGGAAAAAGAGGGCTCAACGTGAGAGCCACTGCCTCGCGAGTGTACCAGGCTAGCCTGGCCATAGCGATGATTACGTATGCGGGAATCATTGTCGAGTAACGCGCGATGCACATGCAAAGGCCAAAAATCGTCGAAATCAGTCGAGTTCAACATCAGCATTGTACCTGGGCTTTGTCTCTGGCTCATTGTTGTCGGTACTCGGTGTACAACCTACACGTACGTGCGCCGAGCTCGCCGGCTCTCGGCCTCGCTACGCTCAGGGATAGCTACACATCTACACATCTACACACCTACACACCTACACACCTAGGACCTTGGCTATTTACTATTTATGCTACCGAGATCCCGAAAATCGGGGAGCATTGTTGGCAGTCCACTCCGGCATCGACTGCAAAATCAATTGGTAGCCGCGGATGCTCCGGCCGGAAAACTCGATTTCATCCCAGAAATATCTATGCACTTTGATGACAATGTCACGATTTAACGTCTTTTCTTTCCAAAACAATCCTTGTATCTTCGCTAGACGAATAAAGAATCTGGTTCACTCTGTATCGAGTGGAAGCGTAACGATACTATTTCGCTGGTGGTAATGATCGAGAGCCAAACAACGGAAGACGATCCACTCAGAAGGAGATTATGCACGAGCGAGTCGGTTCTCTCTCGAGAGTGAGGAAGGAGACGGCTAGAACAAAGTGCTACAGGCCGCAACATCGAGGCGAGAAGAACACCGAGGTGGGGGAGTGGGTAGCCGATAGATGATTGGCGAAGGGTGACAAAGGAGTGCGAAAGGAGGTTGATGGTGCCAGAAGACAGCAGGTGTAGGACCAAAAGGGGCGAAGCGAGCGAGGACGAGCAGTGGTAGCAATGGTAGCAGTGGTAGCACTAGTAGCAGAAGCAGGAGAATCAGGAAGATAGGCAAGGGGAGATAGGGCGGTAGGAGGGCCGGAGAAGGAGGCAAAGAGGGGATAGGAGGAGAAGAGGGCATAGAGCAGCTGAATAGGAAGCGACACAATGGACCTGGGTGGCTGTGGAGGCGTGTTATCAAATGGGTTCCTCATTCACATACTGCGGCCTGAGCTACCTGTGTCTGTCTGTACCGGTGTCTGTCTGTTATACTTATTCATACCGCCCATTGTGTCCTCCACTGTTGAGTCGAGTTCAGTTCAGTTGAGAACGCGATGGAACGTGCCACAATGCACGAATATGGGCTGCGCTGCTGTTCTCCCTCCATCCAGAGTACTAGCTCTTCTTCTCGCTCTCTGTTTCTCCCACACTCACTCACTCACTCTCTCACTCTTACTCTCGCGCTTTCTCTTTGCCTCTACCTCTATCCCTACCCGCTTTCACGCGATCCCTCGGTCTCACCCTCGCCCTCCTTGCCATTTACCACCCACCACCCCCAACCGCCCCCCCGGCCACTAGGAGAACTCGGTTCGCCATCCGGAGCGTGTTCGCTCACTTGCTCGCACGCTGAAAAGAAAATTCTCTTGTGAAATTGTATCCACGAGAAACCCGCCCGATAATGCCAACTTCTTGTCCCGAACTACCCTGGGACTTTGGTGTACGGACCACTCACGGTCGATCCGCATGATCAGCTCGTTATCGCGGGGATCCTATGCCAGTCTATACCAGCTTCCCATGCTCTTACGCGAGCACCGAAATTCGGCCGAGACTCAAGATCCAGTGTACAATTCCGAGCCTACACGTTACCCAGAGAGGTTTCTTCGGAACGAACGCCATGTACGAGTGTTATCATTGGCAAAAACAGTGGCGATAATAGTTGGACATAAAGTGGGGTTCGTTTTCTACGAATCTTCACTCGACAAGCTTATTTGACTTGTTCAGTTAACAGGTTAGTAGGGAATTGAATACATCGAGGACTGTAGAGGCCGCGTCGGTGGTATCTCGCGGTAGCTGGTACACGCTTTGCTACTACTTTTCGAGCAGTTCGCCCATTGAGCTTTTTTCCCGAGGTACCTTTCGACTTTAGAGAAACGCAAAAGGAGCAATTGTGCAACATCCCCGGAAGTAAGAGGCACAAATAACCTCCCGCTACTATACTGGCAAGCAAAACCTTAAATCCGCACCGCATGAATTACCGTCTTTCTTGAAAGAAAACGAAGAGTACGTGGCATGCCCGAGTATAGATGGAAAAGAGGGCTCTCTCTCCTCTTCTTACTAACTTTTTCCTTTAATCCAACTTTCAGACCTGAAAACGGCAACGAAGCAGCAGCAATTGTGTGCTTCTTCGCGATGCGATGTGCGCTGCGGTAAGAAACGAGATCTTGAGGAATGCACTGCACCAAGAGCCAAGAAACCCATGTACATATCAAATTGTACACGGCAGAATCTTAACAAAACCTCGAGAGGTAGAAGACGAGGAAAAAAGTTTCGGATGTTACGACACGCCATCAACAGATTCAACCTCTCTCGAATTTCGCGCGGCAGATTATTATCGAGGCTCGAACTTTAAATGGGACAAGGCTTCGAGAAGAAAATAATTCTCGATTACCAAGTGAATGAATAGCCAAGAAGAAAGGAAAGGAGGGCGAGAAAATCACGGATGGGTGACGGGCCATCAATTAGAGACTCGATTTTCCGCCATGCCAACCTCTTATCGAAGAAATAACGAGGATGAAGAAAAAGCCAGAAGGAACCAGAAGAGAGATCTCAAGGGGCACGTCCGAGTCGGATGTGTCGATTGTTCTCGCGGGAATCCGCGGATGCCCGATTAAGCCCACCAGATGAGCAGACCGCATCGTCAGGTCTGACGTCGTATCCGGCCGTCCCGTGGACGACTACCACCGGCCCCAAAGCTCACCCAACCCACCTTTCTATGCGCGCATCACCGCCTAACGAATCTAATTATGGAATTCGGAAAGCTGACTCATCATAATGATGCGCGGCTGTTCAGGCTAATCCAGCAGAAAATTTCGGAAAATTCTACAATGCCGCGGGTGTCAGGCCTGCTCGACATCGAATCGGAGAACTGTCGAAGAGCGTGCGAAGCCCAAATAGACCGGGATGAGCACTAGAGAAGTAGAATCGAAAGGGGGAAACGAAAGACCGAGGGAAGAGGTGGCAAAAAAAAAGAGAGCAGCGTTGCTGCGGGGATCTTCTTCGTCGTGGTCCGAAGAACCATACGGCGAGAAAAGAGAGGAGAGAGCCACGTATTACGTATAAGCAGCAGGCATAGGCCCTGGATGAGCCGCACGCGGACGCAACGGCATACAAAACTCGCTCAATACGTCATTCAGCCGAAGAATACGGCTCGTTCTCGCCATTTTGCTCCCAGAATGAGAGTTTCAAAGGGAATTAAGGATTCAAAGGCATCTTTTGCGCGGCGCGCACAAAACGGCCAGCCGCGGTACTCTCTCTCTCACACTCACTCCTCTCCTTTCCTCTCCTCTAGTCTCCATAGCCCCCTCAACTCGGTGGATCCCTCGTTCTTACTCTCTCTCCGCGATTCTTTTCTTCCTCGCACGTCTCCGTCCTGCTCTCTCGCCAAACTCTATTTGCCGCGGTTTCTCTTCCGCGGGGCAATGCTTTCGTAGTGATAGACCGGTAGGCAGAGCCTCTCAAGACGGTCGAAATTGTTCGCGAGACTACTGCGCCTAAAGATCACGGCCGACAGTAGCTGGCGGCAAATGGCAAAAGGATACGAAATCCATGCCGATCCGAGCCACGCCGCGAGTAACGCGTCCGCTTTAACTCTCTGTGTATCTGGCCGAAGAAATCCGCGTGAATGCTTACTGAATAACTGGCCGAGCGTGTTTCAACAGATATTCAAACTCCCGCTCTCTGTCTCCTTTTCCTTTTCTCTTCTTCTCCCTCGCTCCTCTATTAAAATGAATGAGTAGAATCGCGCGGCGTGGCGGAACTAAGACGGTACCGAGAGAGCACGAAAGAATCGCCCCCTTTATGGGGCTCGCTCCCGCGAAACTGGGCTGAACGAACGCGCCGATTGTGGTTGCCTTTTAAAAGGCAGCCTAGGGTCCTGCTTTCGTTGCATTCGTTACGCGGTCGCTGCTCTTTCATAGGCTCTTCGAGAGAGCCACTAGAATTTCGCTCCACGCAACATACCGCACGCGCCCAGCATAGAGCACCGAGGAACGAGACAAATCACGACAGTCCAATTAGAATCCGTGATCCAGAGGAAAAAAAAGAAGGAAAGGAAGGCGATAAATCTCTCGGGGGATGGATCAGCGTTGCGGGTATAGAACCCCTCTGTTTGCACGCGCACGCCCGTCGAATCTCCGCAAATTAAAGAGAAAAACTCCCCCCGATCGGCGACACAAAAGGAAAAAACCGATTGAGCTAGGTCACTCGGTCCATTTCGCGGAATTTACCCCAAAGCCCCGACCATGCTACCGTGCCGAGGCATGTCATGCATCCCCTATGCTTGCCTTTCCCTTTTTTTTACGAGGCTTCTACACGACCGTGGAACAAATTCGTGTGACAATTTCTATTTTCGCCGGTCCTGCTGTCAGTGGCAGGGCATCGCGGCAGTGCGATTGGCCGATTAACATAAAAATGGCCAGGCTCGTAAAAGGACGGCATATACATATATTAGAGGTATTATATTATGTCGCGGGAGGGTTATAGTTTCTGATTGTTATTCATATTGGGCCGGTAGTCGGCATGAATGCAAACGTTTCCCTGTGTTGGTTCAATATAGGATATACTGACATATAGGATACACACGAGCGAAGAGGGTTCAACGCGGGGTGGTACTTCCTTCTCAATGACGCTCGTTTTTTCGGTTTTTTCCATTTCTCACTCGTCCCCTCTCTTTCTCTCTCACGCGCCACGTTCACCCACTCGTTTTCCTTTTTTTTCGTTGAACTTTAATACCGACACGATGCGGTATGCATACGGAGAGAAAGAGACCGAGAGGAAGAGAGTGAGAGAAGAGTACGTACGCTGGTGCAGCGTGCGCGCGGGTTTAAACGATTACTCACCCGTAGGCCTGTCTGGAATGAAAAGGGCGAAAGTGCCACTTACCCAGCCACCGGGCTCTGAGACTCCAGGCACCTGGAACAGAAATCGCGTCCTAATGAGACCAGGAGTTAAACAGCCAAGTCGCGGAAATTGCTGCGGGGGTTTGAGGAACTCGCGGGAAAGGGCATGGCGTGGTACCGTCGTCGTGTTTCGGCCTTTTAAACCGCGTTTCGCGCCAGCCGAACCACCAACCACCCTCCCCGCGGCGCCCTCGATGAAGCTATTTTGCTTGCCCCGACACAGCCGCTTTCAAACACGCACACCTCATTGTGTCGCGGAAAATGAAACGAAAGGGCCCGCTAAAAGGGACGTTTGGTTTCTTCAATTACGCGTTTTCAGCCCGACAATCACCTGGACAGTAATTAAGAAGCAGCCTACGCTCCTCGAGGAAGCCGAGTGCGGGGTCATTAACATTCCGCATGGAGAGTACCTAGCCGCTCGACTTCTAATCGCGTATACATATCAAATTCAGCGCGTAAATCAAGTTGTCCAGGAGAGTGGCACGCTTAATTGAGGAAAAAGGAAGAAATTTTCGCACTTAGCGTGACCGGGGTGCGTGGTACACGAGTGTCCTAGAGGGTGCCCGACTGAGTGGGTTCAGGCTTAAGTTTCAACGAGTCCACAGTACGTAAGTTCGAATGGTCGTCGCATTTGGCAATACTGACAGCATCGACAGTATCAAGGGTGCCAGCTGCGGCAACCAGCCCGTCGTCGAAGATACCGGGGGCCACAAAGGGCGGAAACATTTAATGCCGGCGCCCTGCGATTTCGATCCACCAGGAAAGGAACGAAAAATCAGAGAAATAAAAGGCCAAGTACTCGCCGAGTCACTCGACCTCCATCAACCGGAGCTCGTCCCTCTTCCGTTTACTCTCTCGCAGCAACCCTGAGCCGGCCGGCCGACCGCCCGGCCGACCGCCCGGCCGACCACCCGACCACCGCTCGACATCCTCCAGCACTATACCTACATTATATTTCTTTCGTATCTGTCTCCTCCACGGCAAAACACACAAACGGGGATGGTCCCACGTACAAGCGTACTCTCCCGCGCGCAAGTCGAGCATTGCCGCGGTCTTATCGGCAGTTATCGGGCCGTGATGTCACACAATGGAGCAGACAATGCTCGGCACAATACACCCGGCCTCCCTCTCTCCGCGAGTCTCAACCATCCACCCCTCGACACGACTCCTGTATCCCACCCTTGCTCTTCTCTACGAGCTACTGCTTCCACCTTCGCGATCCTCCAACCTCCTCCAACCTCCTCCTGTCGCCTCTTTCTACCTCCTGATACCAGTGGGATCACAGTTCGACCCCGAAGCTTAATAAACATAATAGCTGACTGTGTCGAACTGTGATCTGTCGAACCGCGATTGGAAAACGGACCACTCCGCGTATCGAGTGCCACTACTACGTAATGTGCTCCGAGAGACAAAAGGATAGATTCTACTTGGTACACCAGGTGTACGGAAGTAGAACACGCACGACCCAAAAACCGAGGAATGAATGGGTAGGAGTTTCATAATCGGGGTAATAGTGTTCGGTAAATTAAATATTGGTCGTTTAAGGGTCACCTAGTGGCACGCGCCAGACAGCGTACTGTTAGCATGCTCTCGTGCAGTGCTGCTACTGACGGGACCTGCCCTGGGTTTCTGCCCACCCTTGCCACCGAACAATATGCCGCTGCTACTCCCCGTGTAATCACCCTAAACCACGTGCCACGGCTACACACTGTTTACGAACTGCCGTACGACCCAGTCAAAAATGCGGTCAGCCATCCATTATATTGAAAAGGTTTCCACCTCGCTCGTAAACCTATCCCTCGAAGGGCGGTACGACATGCCAGAGGAAAGAGAACCACGAAAGGTGTCCGGCCGGAAAACTCACCGGCTCACCGAAATATTTGACAAAAATTTTCACCAAGATAATAAAAAATACATAAATAGACAACAGGGGAAAAAGAGGACAGGAACGTCCGGGAGATTGGAAAATGCTCAACAACCAACGAGACTTTATCGCGTAGCAATAAAGCACTCGGCAGAATGCAATTGTATCCAGCAGAGACTCATCTTTCTCGCGACAACACTGGCAGCGAGTGTCACCACCCCGCTTTCTGCAAAGGGCGATGCATATCTACAAAACAGCATCGGCGCGGCGTTAATTAAGGAAGCAGATGTGCCGAGGAAATAGTAAATCATCTTGTTGGCCCCAAGTGCAAACGGAACGCTCGCGGTACGAAGCGTCTTATCGTAGTTGGGTTATCGGGATAATGATAAATCGCTCGTTCACTGCGAGCCCTCGAAGGGCGGCCTCTAACAACCCCAATGAAGGGGTTGATGACTCTATAATACACGATATATAAAGTCGCTATCCGCTGATGCGCGCCGTAAAGATCATCAGTTAAGCCAGTCAAGCTTTTTAACAACCGTTGGCAACATTTTCATCCCCATCACTCAATTTCACCACGATCTCAACCCTTAACCCTTAACCCTTATTATATTACTGCCTCACGAGAGATAAAATCTCGCTGAAAAAAATCTTTTGACCTCGAAGAAATCCCGCAGCAGTGATCCAGCTTGTTTTGGCCGCATGGCGTTGAGAGTTAACAGTAATATCGGGAGGCAGTAAATTAACGAGCAATTAAACGCTCCGGCCGATTCGACGAGAAATCCGGAAGACGACGGTAAAACAAGTTTAGCCCGCGGGATTGAAGGGAGTTGCACCGATGCGAAGAAGAAGACAGGGAAAGCAGTGATGCCAGTGGTAGTAGTAGAACTGGTGGTGGTGGCGTCGGAACCGCCCCGGCTTTGCAACCCCGGCGAATGGAGTGACAATGCTGCCACGAGATTCACAGTTCTCTACCACCCCTTTTGTCTTTCCCTCTCTGCCTCTTTCTATCTCGCTCTTCTCCTACCATCCCCTTTCATCCCATTTGCAACTTTCCGACTTTCCAACCCTCTCTTCTCTCTCTTTCTATCGTTTTCTAACGCTCCCTCTGTTTTCCTCTGCACACCCTATCCCACCCTCTCACCCATCGCCGCGACGACTACTACCACCGAGTCCCACCTCGTCCTTTTATCTCATCTTCGTACGCGGTTCTGCGCCCACGCCGCATGCCGCACGCGCACCTCAACCTACCCGCCAACCGGCCGCTTCCTTTCCCACCGATTAACTTCGACATTCATCGCCAACACTATGTCCCATATTTGTCTGCCACCCACTTGTCGCCCGCTTGGCACAATACATTCTTACTTTTCTTTTGGATAATACGATTGCTCGAGAAAAGGTATCGTAGAAAACTTTGCACTGGGACCTACCCTTTTGAACGATTAGACAAGCGATGCAGGGAGGTATGAAAAGTTAGTCAAGGTGTGCCACGCGCAGCCCAACTTCTCCTCCAATACGAGAAACCGCGAGATAACTCGGGCGAATCGTCAGAAGATAAGACGTCAATACGAAGTTAACAACGATAAATAAGAAGAGAGCGACAGGCGATGATGGTGGGAGCGAATGCTGTTTACCAGTCGAGAGGAGCATCTGGATGATACACGTGCCGCGAGGGGAGACACGGGGGGGAAGCGGAACTCGCGTGCCAGTTGAGTATAGAGACACGCAATCGAGTACGAAAAAAAAGGAGGGAACGTGGGGGGAGAAGGGGATGTGGGTTGAAGCGTATCGAAAGGATCCACCGGCAGCCCTATTTCACAGGGACGACGCTCGATGGTGTACCCCCATCTCACTTCTACACCCTTCTTCCCGTCCTTTTCTTTGCCGTGTCGTCCTTGTCGCCATCCTCGTGGTCGTTTCGCCGCTCCACCCCTGCGCATCGGCAGTCCCCGTTCCTCTACTTGCCTCACGGCCCGGCCCGGCCCGTGGCCCACCCTCGCACTCTTTCCTCCTATCAGATCGAGTCCCTCTATTTCGCGTCCTCTATTATTTCTTTTATCAATCTGCACGCTTTCAGGGCGCTTTGAGGCCCGCTGAAAGCTGCGCGATAAATCATGAAATGTAAGAACCCACACGCTCGCGACGTTCGCGCATCGGCATAGACACGTACACACATAGACCACGACGCATACATCCAACAGCAGAGCGATACATACATTTACAGATGTAGCTGGCTGCAAATACGTGGATACGAGTCCCTGCGCATGGGAGGATCAACACCAACACCTATACCAACACCCTATGCCAACGCTTACACCAATACCAATACTACTCGAGGCTTCCGCTCGCGGTGAGCGTGTCGAGCCAGACACATACTGACGGAGATTCGCGCCAACGTACGCGAGCGTACACGTATCCGCTCCGCTCCGCTCCTCTATTTACGTATAGGTGTGTGTATATACATATATAACCAGCGGTTCAATAGGCGGCATTGCCGGGGCGAACGCCATCCATACAGCCCGCCAGATGAGGTCTTCTAGCTTCCGTCGAGTCCGCGTGAAAGGATGCCCCAATAATATTCCATTCACCAAACCACCCCCCAACTTCCACCCTGTAGCCCTGTCGGCTCGAAGCGGCGCGACTATATACGCCGCACGGCACTACCACCGTCCCTCGACTGGACCAGCCGTACCCACCCTGCCATTGATTTTTCATTCGTCCGCTTTTCAATAGTTTGTTATGAGCTTTCCTTCGACGACGTCTCCTCTTCCTCTTCCTGCGACTCCTGTGCTCCTGCGCTCCTGCTATCCCAGTCCTTCGTAGCCAAGCCCTCGCCCTCCACTGGCTTCCTATTCGGGCCAGCACGGCGCTGGCTCGAAGGAAAACCAATGGAAATTCATGACGAACCACGACTCACCCTCTAGTCATTTTTTTCGCTCGAATTAACTTTGGTTTATTGCTCGAATGTGCGATCGTTAATCAGGGGTGGTTCGTGGAACGTGCCATCGGTTAGTCCGCCGGACAAGTTAGCTTGCGGGGCTTGCGGTAGCTTGAGTGGTGCTGATTAAAAGGCCAGTACACCACGTCGCTACGCAATAATGAAGTAATCCAAGTTCAGGTGCGGTAGATGCGGTAGGTGCGTCAGGCGTGGTCGGAAAGAGAGGATCTTAGGACGGATTGGCCCGCGAAACAGAGCGAAAATAACCTATAACTTTAATCAGGGATGAATAAAGGCAACCCTTTTCGGAGCGGCGCTGCGTCAAGGCGAAGAATGGAGATGAGGATGTAGCCGAGTATCGGCATTGTTTCCAAACAAAGCACGCCTTTCATACCGCGCTCGAACCCTCCCCGCGAGACCCGTCCGCCAGGCCGAGAGCCGGGCCGAACCGGGCGCACCCGCACCTACACCCATACCCACAACCAGTCCACCCACAACCCCTACTGCCAGTACCGCCAACCTCAACCTCTCTGGCGTGCACTCCCCACGGCTTTTCAGTCATTTGACACGCAAAGAAGTCAGCCAAGCCAGCATTGTGCCGACCACCACCACCACCACTGTTACCATCGCCGGCACTACCACGATCCTGCCATTGTTACCGCGCGTACCAGTACCATAACCGCGGAACTCACCTCCGAAAACCACCCGACGTCCTTGTTACCCCCGTGGCACCTTTGTCGCCCTGCGCAGCGCAAATTTGACGCTTTCGGATCCACGATCCGTCCATCCGTCCACCATGGTTTTCGCCGCGATGCGATGCATCCAGCCGAGGGACTTTGCAACAATCGCCACGTACTCTCAAAGTAATGCGGGCCCATTCTCTTGGCTATTGTCGCGAACGTCCGCGTGCCTGATTTATAGAAAGAATCCCTACGAGAGAGGACTGCCCGAAAGAGACAACTCGTTCTGATGCGCCTTTTAGCTATTGGAATTAGCTAGTCATTAGAAGAATCTTTCTTGTATGGGACCCCGTTCGCCAGAGGAACCGAGAAATATATTCCATGTACGTATATTCAAATATACATAAAAATAAACAAGATGCGGAAGATAAATGCCAGAAGCGATAGCAGTGCGGGATGCTTGCGAGTCAATGTAGTAGTAAAGCATCGCCGGAATTATGCATCCCGGTGCATAATTCCATCGCGAGGCATAGTTCCTGTGGCACGAGTCGTTGCAGCAGCAGCGTTGACGAATCCCAGGGAGAATCCGATGGTACACGTAATGTGACAAACGAGGCCCCGCGACGCTGTCACGAAAATACCAGTCGAACGCCCGATACGCACGCTAGCTTGCCCAACCACTGAAAGCCATTATATGCGAATGTCGATACCTCCTGTCAGTCTTATTAATCTTCCGGCTGGCGTGTGCTCGCGCTCACATCCAGACCTCGTACCCGATGTACGCGCGCATTATAAGCCCCAATAAAAAGCACGGCACGGCGCGGGCTCATGCTCTTCCGCACACACCCGCGAATAAAAACCAGCAACGGGTGCTATTCACCGGGCCAGGGATTCTATGCGGACTTTTACAATGCAAGCCTCCTCGCGAGAAAGCCCCGCAGCAGCGGCATACCACTGCGCGCCCCGTCGCCACCAAAACCCGTCCTTTCCAGCCGCAACTCTCGAATTTCGTACCGATGTCTGTTTCGCCAAAAATTAAGGTCATCGTGTCAACTAAGCGCAAATCGAGTACCTAGCTCGCCCTTTCCACCACTTGGCAAAAATGACCAAGAAGAATTTCCGCAGTGCATCGTTGATGAGATTTACGATCGTGCGACTTGGGCATGAGATTCATTAATCGGAAGCGGCATCGCGAATGGTGCGTCGCTTCGCTCGACACAGGAACCTGTTAAAAGTTGGGAACTGTCCTTTGCTAGAGAATGGGGCGCCGCGCTGAAAAGGTATACAGAGGTGTACACAAACGTTGATGGGTGCGCGGGGTGAGCGGTGGGTGCGGAGTGGCCACGCATGCCAGGGAAGGACGATCACCGGGATCCAAAGGGATCCGTGGGGTAGGAAGGGGACGAACTGGCCAAACGAGGCGGTGGATGAAGAGAAGGAGGGTGGGGAGGAGGAGTAGGAGGAACTGGAGGATTCAATGGTTGAGAGAGAGAGAGAAAGAGAGACCCAGTCCATGCGAATATGTTATACGCTCAAGCTCGTTCGCTCGTAACCGCGCAGTAGAATAGACGAATTGTTCGGCAGCGAGGCTTTTGTCTATTTTACGGAGTTCCAAGGGCTTCTCGGGAACTGCGGGAGGTGGAGACAGAGCGCGGAGAAAGCACAAGGTAGAAAGAGCGAGACCGAGAATGAGAACGGGCGAGAGAGGAGGGCGGGCAGATATAGGGACCGTACTGAGAGAAAAGAGGGGTAGGCGGAAAGTGGATACGGAGGGATAGATAGAAAGAGAGAGAGAGAGGGAGAGGGACAGTACTGAAAGCTCGGAAATATATTCCCAACTGAACGTTGTACGGATTCGCGCACCGCGCGTTCCTAATTATTGTTTTCCAGGCATCCGTCCTTCCTGGTTGCCGCGGTGACTGAAATTCTCGTTTCGAAACTTTCTCTTCATCCTGACGTCGACGCGAGCTACTGTGCGAACCCGGGACTCTACATTTTTCCTCTCTTCTAATCCTATTCAGCCGGCTCATCCTGCCACTCGCGAGGACTTGGTGCGCATCAAAAATGCTCGTTAACAACTTACACAATCCACCAGCTGATATTCCGCAAATTCCAGCTAACTACATACTACCACTATACTCTCAGATGCCATTCTAACGTGCGCAAGTAAAAACAAGATACGGAGGTTGAGATTCTTTGCTTCGATCAACAACCTAGCCCTCGATTAATTCTTTCCTCGACAATAACATCCCTTAAAACTTGACGAGAAAAACCAGTCCGAGTCTTTGGCGAAAAGTCGGGGTGCAAAAAATTAAACAAAGCTATAGTCGAATCGGAGACAAGGGAGCTCAAAGAAGTGAAGAAAGGAAGCAAGTAGGAAGTAGGAAGGAAGGAAGGAAAAGATACGCGGCAAGTGTCCAGCAAGGCTAAAAGCAAAGGAAAGAGAGTTCGAGGTAAGAGAAAGCAACCGAAGGGTAGGTGGCGATGAACGAGAAGGAGAACAGAGGCTCAGGGGATGATGGTGGGGTGCTCGTATCGGTTAAGTGGGGGGAAATTGCAAAACAATGAGAGGACGGGGTAGGGGTAACAATGTGAAAGACAATAGGCCTGATAATGTGCCAGAGAATGGACGCCTAGACAAAAGAGTCGAATAAGGGCGCGCGCACCTACCCGATCCGCCACCCATATTACACCATCGACTCGTCCACGCCGTATAGAGCAGAAGGAGAAGGAGGAGGAGAAGGAGAAGGAGAAGGCCCGCGGAAAAAAGACACCTGAACTGCTCTCGATGTGGGTTGTTTTAGAGAAGGCTGCTCTCCCCCGCTGCCATGTCCAAGTGTAGTATGTAATAGGACATAACGAAAAAGGTAGTAGAGATAGGGGCAGAGGCACGCCAGAACAAGTGGGTGAATAAAAGATTGGAAAAGCGCTTTGCGGGATAAACCAGATGGTTTGGATCGGGATTGGGATAGGGATTCGGAACAAGATCAGGGATGGGGCGAAAGCACGCGGCCACGGATTGGAACCTACCGCAACGCCAGAGGCCAACGCCTGACATAACCGCGAGTGCTCGAGGGGTTGCGAGTCAAGGGGTTGAGGGATCGAAACCTCGGCGTTAGCGAGCTGACTTGTCTGGCGTGCACCTGTTGTTTCTACTCGCCCGTAATCAGTCCAAGCTCGGTCTGCGGTCGCAGCTACCTGATCCCGTTAACATTTCTACCTTCCTACGGTCCTTACTGTCGACAAAATATCTCAGAAATCATTTCGAGTTCAATTATATGTATTTGGAGATTTCCAAAGGAATTGAGATTGTAAAAAACTATAAAAATAAAATGATACCGGAAAATTGGATAATTGGAGCACCTGGAAGCTCCTTTTCCACGGCTGAGAATATACTTTCGCCGATCAAAAAACTATTTACAGGCAAGTTCGCCAAACGGGACGCTTTAGCTCTGAGCACCGTCTCGGGAAAAGCTCAACTTTCATGCCAAGATCACGGTGCGATTTTCTCTTTGTGCAAGCCGCACGTTATATCCCCAATAATTAGCATTTAACGCAGCCAGTGGAAAGAAAACGGCGGCAACGACGACCTCGACGATGCACGGTGAAGCTAAGGAAGAAGAAAAGCCCTCGACTCCGCGTTCTTTTCACTCGCTAAGAAACGCGTCTCGGGAGTGTCTACGAGATCACGCCACTATCGTACGCCTTCTCCGCGGAGAAAACCGAGCTAACATACCGAAAGAAAGCGGAGAAAAGGTGGAAGAGAAAGAGAGGCCAAAGACAGAGGAAAGACAGCAAAGAGAAGAGAGCCTCGCCACCAAACACAGCCAGTGGAGAACGAAGACGGAAGGATGAAGAAGAAGAGTCGTAAGACAAGAATCGAGGAAGGGGTAAGAAAGAAGCTAACGCTCTGACGAGGGAAAGAGCAGGAGACCAGGCAGGAGGAAGGCAAGGGACCGAGGAGAGAAGTGGCCGTGGAAGGCGGGAGAGCGCCACAAACAGTCCATAGAAATTCTCCGGCTGCAGAATGCAAGCAGTTCTTTGTGTAGCCGCGTAGACGACGACAGGCGTGGCCCACGTCGGTGTCTATGGAGAGAAGAGCTTGGTGTTCTCGGTGTTCTCGGTGGCTCGCGCTCGGGCGCGGGCTTCAGCTCTGGCTCGCGCTCGCGCTCACGCGGCTGTTATTTAAGCTTCGCATAATGGCAACTCTTTTATGCTTCTTGTGTCTTACATCTGAGACTGTGTCGCTCCGGAGGGCGCATTCATTCCCATGAATGCCGTGCAAGGCCCTCACAATGGCCTTCTCCACGGCGCCTGCAGCAGCTACGGCACACCACCGGCCTGAGCGCGCACTCTAACTGCACCCACTCTAAGGATACGCGACGTGCTCTCACCCCCAACCGCCCCCTCCCTCTCTCGCCCTCTTTCTCGACTCTCTCACCTCCATCCACCGCATCGCGAATGGACCAACCTTTCGCCAAATCAAAATTCACGCGAATCGAATCGAATCTACATAGAGATTTGGATTATCCTCGTCAATCGTCAAAGGGGTAAGCAAGAGAATCGTCAGAATGAAAGTGTCAACGAATCTGTGCTCGATTATACAAGAAAATAATTATCCCTAATTGAATAGTCAAAGGACAGATTCTTGAAATTTCTAGATAAACTGCAATTGGCGATAGCGGAAACTCGATCGACCAATCGATCACCCAGCCGCTTCATTCCTCATATGGCCACGTATAGGTCGGCTCTATTTATTCTCGGGGGGTCATCAATAGGAGAAAAGCTCCATCCGCATTCTCGGTTCGGGCTCCCCTTCCCAAGTGTCCCGAGCTCGCGACCTTCCGAGGGAGTTGGCTTTCGAGGCCGGTTTATCGTCGAGCGATCGTTCCTCCGAATAATCGCGAACGTGCCTAACGATCGTGGCCGGGGTGGTTCGTGCACACGAGGCACGCCACCTTGCGATCGGTCACAAAACAGCGACACAATAACCGAGCCGCAACAATGCCGCGCGACAATGCACCGTCACCAACACACCCGCGAGCCGAATCCATTGTCTGTACTTCTCTTGTTCTCCTTTCATCCCCTGCCTGGCTGCCAGTGCGCCCACCCGCCTCCTCCCTCCGCCACTCTGTCTGATTCTCTCTTTCTCTCTCCCGCCGCCCCCAACATCGTCGTTGCACTTCCACGGAGAAGCGCCGACTGCAAAGCGCGAAAGTCAGAGAGAAAAGCATAGAAAGAGAGAGAACTCTTTGTTTCTTTCTTTCCCTGGGCGCGGATGTCGCGACCTCGCGGGACGACTTTGTTTAATTGCGCTGACTCGATTAAACTGCTACCCTGTTCCCACCAACTGTCCCCTCTCCTTCGTGAACTTCTATACTTCTCTATCTCCGCAAGATAGTTCTCTTGACTGGCTGGATCCAGAGAGTCCTGGGATCCTCGAGACCGAGCCGGCGATTGTAATTCTTCGAGGAATGATTGGTGAGATCCTGTGGTCGACTTTGGACGGACATCGCGACCGACAAAAGCAAGAAGCGGAGGAGAGCGAGATAGTAGAAAAAAAGGAGGATCGACTGCTTTCGGAAGGGAATGCAGAAGAATACGGAGAGTACCAAACGAACGAAGAGTAGCTTTACGTAGAAAGATAGAGAGGATCGGTAGGAAGGGGAGAGGAAACGAATCAGAGAGAGGTGAGAGGACGAGGCAGAGCGAGAGAAAATGTGAGAGAACGAGCGAAGGTGCGGACTAGTGTACAGCGAAGAGAAAGATAGAACCAACCGTCCCACTCATCCTCCCGTCCGTCTCATTGTGTCGGACGATTGTCTTAGAATAATGGCGGAGACTCACAATAGTGACTACAATGCTTGCTCGTCTAACAATGCGGTGACGTCACGCAGCGTCGTGTACGTGAATGTACCGGTACGGGCGCCCCGACGTCGTGTGCGTCGTCTCTTCAGAGTTCCTCTTTCTCCTTCTCTCTTTCTTCGCGGCTTCCATCGCCCCTTTGCCACCGCGGCAACCCACCCTTCACCCACACCTCCCTCATCTAACCCCCCAACCCTCTTTCTTTCTCTCTTACGCTTACGCTCCGTCTCTTATCCTCTCGTGCCACCCCGCCACCACACCGCTCTACCGCGATTCTTCCTTTCGGCATTCGCGGCCTGATCACCCACTTATCCTCGAGTGCGGTTCAATTCGCGCTAACGCCAGACTAGAGCACATATTAAAAACAATTAACCACCCCACCGATTCTAGCCATCCACGACTGTGAGTCTAGACACGCGAAACTCGTATGAGTATGATATATGTATGTACGCAAAACCGTATACGTAATCCTAGGTAGAGGAGAGATACAAAGAAGAGTAAAAGGGTGAGCGGATACTATGATAGTTTTCATCAGACTGATCCGTCGATCAAGTTTGACTTTTATGGTGATCTCGTGGGACCGGCGGTTTCACCCTCCGACACACCCTTGCCGATTTGGCCGAATCATCCCCGGGGATGACTTGGAGCCGCAGTTCATCCCCCTTTGTGCTTAACACAGGAGGGGTATCAGACAGAACAGAGTTATTAAACCAAATGATAGACACAATTACATTGGAAACTACGCGTGCATCTGCCTCCACTTAAAAGCCAGCCTCAACGTACTTCATCCTTACGAACCGCAGAATGCTTTTCCACGTTTCACTGAGATTTCCGGCCGGTGTAACGTTATCCATTAACCCGCGTGTCAATGGCAGCCTCCGATCTTTGTTCGAGAAGCAAGATAGACGGCTGGCAGCCACTGATTCCGCGTGAATTCTCGCGTCGGCGGGAGGGGGATAAGAATAACCCGACGCAACTTTACCGCGAGTGCGAGCGTCTGTTAATTAATACCAGGATTCGGGTCACGCGTTACATTGGAGGAATTGTGCGCTCTACAACCGTGATGTCGACGACACTACTACCACTGTCAGCCTTTCCGGGCCACAGAGGACCAGGTGCGCGATGAAAAGACCCTTATTAACAAATAGCACGGGGCGCCCCTACGATACACCTGAACCTGATACACCAGCTCAAATCTGAAGAACGAATAGGAGATGCTCTTCCTTTCTATGGTACCTTTGGTTGATCCACGAAGATGCGATAGAACGGCAAGAGGGTGAGAAACGCACGGAACCAGATTGCCAGACGCAATATGCGGTGATTCTGCGACTTAAACACCCCTTAGGATCCCCCGCAACGCAAATGCAAATCTCCGATCACGCGCACCAACCACCCACGAATTTCGTTCCTCCGCGTTTCGCTTCAGCTTGGTCTCCCTGTAGCAAAGCTAAGGGTAGTCAAGGGAAGGAGAGAAAATTGCTCTCGAGGATTTCACAACGACGATGGCAAGCTTTATAGTATAAGCCTGATCGAGAGAAGCGCGAGGGGATTCCATTAGAAGGAATGAATCGTATCGATATCTGAAAAGGTGCGGCGAGGGGGTATTTAACCGACGCGATCGCTATTAACGGATATCTGATGAAGATGTAGAGCGTGAGGGAAAAGAGATGCGGGACATCCGAAACAGAGTCCGATCGAACGGTTTCATTTATTTACACGAAGCAGTTCAGGGCGAGATTTCCCTCTCGCTCTCTCTTTTGCTCTGGTGGGTGCACGGATAGAGGAACTCCGCCGTTTTCAGGTCCCATCGTTTGATGAATGAGGAACGATCGGCGATGCTCAAAGCGATCTCCTTCTCTCCCTCTTTCTCGTGGAGCGAGAAGCGCCGATAGCAGAAAGATTTCGCGAAAAGGGTGGCGCGGAGAAAGAAAGAAAGAGAGAAAGAAAGAAAGAAAGAAAGAAAGAAAGACAGAAAGAGGAAGAAGGAGGGAGAGAGTGAGATAAAGGGAGAGCCCAGAAAGACAGGGGTACATTGTGCCGGGCTGCTTGATACTTTATTCCGTATAAAAGGAACGACGGAACAATGGCGGGAACGCGGAAGAATGGAATGAAATGGGACCGAGGGAGACGGACAGAGAGAAAGGGAGAAAGACCAAGGCGCACTCGCGCCAGTGTGAAGACTCATCACTCTGTAAACAATGCGCGAAGCGAGAGTGACTCAAAGAGTGCCGGGATCCTCAGAGTCCTTCGCTCGCACTGCTACCGCGTCTCTACTATGCTGCACCTCTCCGACCATCACCTCCTTTTCCGCCTCCTCTCTTGTCCACGCACACCTTCATTTTTCTAATATGACAACGACGTACCATCGTTACCGTCTACGACGATAACCCTTCCACGCGAGCCGTCACCCTTCACCCTGCACGAATTTTTCTTTACCGCTTATGCTCGCCGAAGACTCGCAGGATGCTCAGCAAGATTAATATTTTTCTTTGGGGAAAGTCAACCGAAAACGTGAAATTCCGGTAAACCGTGCGAAATACGCTCTTGACGTAGAATACCGCGGTGTCAACGTCTGTCGCGATCTGCTTTTCATCGGAAGATTCTGTCTGATACCTCCGCCGTTTTACCCCCCTTCCGACACACATACATTCTAAATGGACCACGAAAAATACGGCTGCCAACGGAAGCGGATCGTGAATGCGAGTCATAGAATTTAAATTGAATATTATCGGAGCAATATGACAAGGTTCGATCAAAAGAGACCACTTCTTAAAGAGCCTTGACGACGTTATTTCTCGAGCAACACCGCCAACAGCAACGTCTTTACGCACTTGAATCGACGGAAAAAATGAAAGGCTACCGCTGGCACCCTCTTATTGTCACGCGAGGGTGACTCGACAAGAGAGAAAAAGGAAGGAAGGTGGGAGAGAGAGAGTCATCAGTATCCGTGAAGCGAGGAAGCTAGCGTACCGCGATCACCGAAGAGCTCGCCGGTCTAACGAGTAAAGTAATCCGGTGACTTTCGAACTCCGTCACGAGCGGTATCCCCGCAAAATTCAAGGTACGCTGACGTCGTCGTCCTGGTGGTCGTTGTTAGGTAGAGAGCTCACAAAGCTATCGGCCAGGCGGGTGGGCGGGCGGGGGCTTCGGGTATTGTTGGACGAAGATAGGATTCCTTTGATTGTTCGGGACTGCGCGAAACCGTCCAGGAGTGAAGAGCACCCACGAGAGGGAAGAAGATAGGAAGCTAGAGGAAGGGGTACTGCCAGAAGAACCCGCTTTACATAACGCGTTATCCACCGCGACAATGGCTGCCGAGAGCCGCGCCTCGAGAAAGAATCGTTTGATGTCGAAGGATTCATCGCGAGACCGTGCTTCAGTTGGGAGCAAGCTCCAGAGGGAAAGAGACCGCGAGAAAAAGAAGGAAGGAGCGCGCGGGATACGAGAAAGTTAGGAAATCGAGCCGGGCGAACAAGGACAGTTGGACGGTTGGAAAATTAATTCCAACCGGTAAAGAGAGCGAACGAGGAGGAAAGAGAAACGGGAGGTAGGGAGAAATGAGAAGCATTGGCTCTGGTTGAACGCTTCGGAATACACCGAAGAGAACGAAGAAGACCAGAGGAGGACTGTCAGGAAGAACCCTTGGACCGTCCGAGATCACAGAGCGATGTCATTCGCGAGCGATTCTTCTCTCCCGACGAACTCATCCGGCACGCTAACGCCTGGCATCTTGTTAGTTACCACTGTTGCCTGAAGAGAAACACAATTCCGCCTTAATGTCTTCGTAATTAATTCATCGATTACCCGGCTCGTTAGCGGACAGTCTCTACCAGTTGGTAGTTCCTCTCACTCTTTCTCACGGGTAACGAGCGCATCCGCGTTTCCCATCGGTTACGTTGCCTGCTCGATTTCCGCCTTTCCACGCTACTCACCCACCCCGGGTCCATTCTACCCGACGCAGCTGGCCCCGTTACATAATTACTATCGAGCGCCTCGCGAGAGAATTTGACGAAATGGAGTGTAGGATCAAAAGACCACTGCTTAGGATCGACCGGATGATTTTTATGCGTGAAATTGCTGGCTGAAGTGAGTTGAATGTGCGACCAACTGGCAGAAGGAAAAACGGCGCCTGGCCGACCGGGCCCCATACAACACTGAGAAAGAGAGCACACCGGGAGAAGATCGAGGGAGAAAGATAGATAGAGAAGGAGCCGAGAAAGAACCAAAGGGTGGGATGGGGGTTGAAAATATTTAGACATCCGCGAAGGGATGAATAAGACTAAATTGTATCCACAATGCTGTCTCAGAGGCAGAGGCGCTCTGAATAGCCTTAATAAACTCGCTGAATCCTCGGAAATATTTCCAAGCCGGAGAAGTACCGAATGCGGCGAAAACTCTTCCCTCCCGGTCCCCGCCACCACGGTAACCCCCAACGCGACTTCACGTTCCTCTCGTTCTAGCAAAGCCTCCCCCTGTGACCCACCCACCCCTTCTCGTCCACCATTGCCCTCTTCAAAACCCGCCGACCCACCCACCCGTCCACCCATTCTCCCTCATTCCCCCATGTACCCGCGTAATGTTAACGCGACGAAGCCTCTTAGAAATATCCTTTGGAACCGCTTATCGAGACGACTCATTCAAGTTAAGGAGAACATCATGAACGGATGCTCGGCAGATATACAGTGTGCGAAGCAAAAAGGATTTTGGGCTTCTCGTCAATTAGAAGGTCCTCGATGGGAAGCATACTTAATACATTTACTTTAGATTATCTGTATTTAGCTCGAGAAGCGAAAAGTTCATTAATGGTTCAATGGTTTAGAATGAGTGATTGGAATCAATTTGACATAACGTTAAGCCGCATCGATATGTTCTTGGCTACTTCGTACACTTTTGTGGGTTGGTATACCCGGCCATATCGGACACTTTTCCTCCGTGGGTACACATAATTTAAGCATGCCGCGGGGGATCGTGTCAATGGATGTCGAGACGTGTCCCAGAGCTTTTCCACCAGCCTCTCGCTCTCTTTCGCACGCTCTCTTGGCATAATACGTAGATTTGCTACCCGCTGCGACACGCTTTTCCGTGCATTAGGGAAAGAGCATTCGCTCGTTTGCCCTACAGAGCGATTTGTTTAAAGCTCACCCTCCGCGTGCACTCGAGGCGCGCTGCTGTCGATTTTCGAGAGGTTCGAGAGCACCGCCTAGCAGTGTTTGACGTAAATAGTCCTTGTGATTACCGCGAACGCGAGATCCTGGCTGCCTAGGCGGCAAAGGATGCTCCCCGAGTATTAATTCGCACTTCCGTACACGGCTCAAGCTTCCCAACCCAACCCTCTTCCAAGTGCTCTTTTAAATTTGCTCGCGCACTTCAAATGCCCACCACCTGCCATTCGGCGCTTAATCACAGAGTTGCAAGGCAACTCAAGCTTCCTCCGCTGAATGGGAACTTTTTCGAATAGAAGCTACGCGTCTATGCGTCTACCCAAAATAAATCAACAAATATCGTAAATATTCAAATTAAATATCGTAAACGTAAGTTGACTTCAAAAGTGAATAGGCGTAATTATATCTGTTTCCCATACAATTCGATAATCCAGATTATTAGTGCCGAATGAGTCGATTAGTTGGCACAACCGCAAGAAAGAGAAATGTGCGAATTAGGAGTGGTTCGACGGTATTTGCGGGACTAGAGAACTCGACTGATTATTATCTAACGCCAGTACAGCAGCAGGAGGAGCAAAGCATACGGAGTGGAAAATATAAGGAAGAACGAAGAGAAATCGCGGCAAAAGGGAAGAGTAGTAGTCAGTAGTGCGAATAGGAGAAGGTGGAAGTGAAGCCAGGCAGAAACGGATTCACGATTTCGCATGAATCGCTAGTTACTGAATAAAGTCCTTTCGGGCGGGTTGGCCGGAGCTGGCGTTGGCTGACTTTACTTTATTATATGTATATTCGCTGCGCCAGGATGGAAGAGGGTTTTCGCGGAGTTGAAGGGTGCCGTGAGGGGGCGGAAGGGTGGTAGGTAGGTCGGCCAGGGGCCGAGAGGGGTGGCGGTAGTCATTCAAGCGTGCGGTTCTATGAAATCAAAGGCCACATTGTCACCGGAATTACCTCCATTCGGAAACGACGTATTCAGGCTGCCGGGCGCACGTGGAATTAACCCTATTTGTTTGCCGCCTTCGAGTCGCGTGTAACGAAGCCACGATTTATTCGCATATGCCGAGGGACATCCCGCGATTCACCGGCCGTCCAATCGATATCTGCACTCGACTACGAGCGCGCACGAAGGAGTCTGCGAAAGGAGTTTGTCCCTCCGCAAGAATCCTGAATTGTAGCTAATGACTCGTTACCCTGCTGTGGCTTCTTCAATGGAATTTGCATATTGAACTGGCTGCTTCCTTTATCGCGTGGAAATCTAATGTCAATTATACGGATCGCGGATCAACCTGTTAACCATAGAAGATGAGATAATCCACTGGACAAGGGAATTTCTACCTCTGGGATAATTCTTCGATTCTTCAATACAAAAAAATGTATATTACGAATGCTTGCGTCATTTAGTACATTTTTCTTAATAAGCGGTTGTTTCGGATAATGGGAAGATAATGAAAACGAGGAAGGACAAAGCGGAATTTCATCCCTCTTGCGCCTGGCCGAAAGGATGGAAGCGTTATTGGTAGGTTGATCGATGATCTGTCATATTTTCCGTGGTAGGTTGCCCATAGGAATATTACGAGCTATTCTGTCGTATCTGTCAGCTGTTGGCGGTACCGTCAAACCCGCCCGAAATTTCACGCCTGCAGATGACACCGTCTAATTGACCGACTATCGCGCCCACCCAAGCTCGTTCTGAGGCTACTAGTCGATAGTAGATTTTCGTTTATTACGCCCCGTGACTGACAATTCTTTCTGTAGCATCTGCTCTACTCATCCCCTCGACCAAGTCAATTTACAACCACCCACTAATAACCGATCCCATCGTATCGCTAATACGACCAGATGCCCAAGCATCCGTTCACCATGAAATTTATATGAGCCTAATCGATCATGTTCTTAATTCAATGAATTACAGAATACTGGCTACAATTTTTGTAATTATTGCATATCTAATTGTAAATGGTTTTAAATCTCCTTCTAGAAGTTCTTCATACCGAACTACGTGAAAATTGTACCATTAAGCTCAAAACTGTGGAAAGGCAGACGCTTGGTTGCCACGTGTGTTCTCCCAGCGAAACAGTACTACACGTTCACAGGTGGCTGCGGGATGCCGGTTGTTTGACAGAGACTGCACGTAGCGAAGCGGTCGACACACGATTAGAAGGGTGTAGAGAAAAGCAAGGCAGCAAGGAAGGAAGGAAGGATCGACGGATACAGGAGTCCTCGCACTCGGTATTATTACGAAAGCAATCGGCCGCCCGCGATTCTCCTGGTCGCATCGAGAAACATCGACAACCTTCGACGACGACGACGTAGTCGCGATTCCCCTCGTCCCGTGAACCGACCATTCCCATCCGTCGACCCACTCATCCATCCATCCATCGAGGGCGAACCAGCACTCCAGTCGCGGCAACAATGCCCGATTTTAATACACCTCGCGGCTCGCTCGGCAAGGGCGAAAAGGAGAGGCAGTCCGAGCAAAGGCGAGAGAGGCAGAAAGAAGAAAAACGGACTGGTATCGGATAGACGAGTAAAGGCAAAAGTAGAGGAAAGCGTTTCGCGTTTGACGTGCGTGGCGCGAACAAAAGTCACGCAAGGGAGGGATGGCATCGAGAGAAAGCGAGTGCGAGGACGTAGGAAAGGTGTGAGACAGAGGCAGTGGCAAAGGAAAGGGTAGACAAAGGGGCAAAGGAGAGCCGGGAGAAAAATAGTGATAGCCGGAAAAAGATGGCAAGATAAAGAGCGCGGCGGGGGCCGGCCCGTGAAAGAGTCGGTGGCGATGTGGACCGCGCGTCGGAACAGAAAGGGTAGTGGGAGAAGGAGAGTCAGAGGGCTAGACAGAGAGAGATATAGAACGAAAAGCCGGAGGGGAGAGGAGCGTGCAAAAGCGCACGCAAAGAAAAACAAATGAACGCTGCCTGCCCGAAACAATTGAAGCCTGCGTGGAATAGGGGTTGCTGGCCTTTTATGCTGCCCACCCTCTGTGCTCGCCACCCCCTCCCTCTCTCCCACCCCTCAAACCACCACCTATACACCCTCTCTCAATCTTTCTCTTTGTCGCACTTGCCTCGCCGTGCCTAACTCGCACCTATATTCATTCTGCCACCTCCATCCTAGCCTCTTCCTTCCACCCCTATTTTTCCAACCCACCCTTCGACCCCCGGCGCCTCAGACCCCGATTGGAACGCTTACGCCCGCGACTGGCGGATATCCGAGCGCGATCGTTCTGATGAGACCTTTATGCGTCCGCGGCCGCCTCCTTTCAACCGCCGAGACCTGGCCGCCAACACTGACTGCAGGAGAAGAATTTCAATTTCTGCGGCGGCGGTACCACGATTGTATCGGCTGGCACTCGTTTATGCACAGATAATCGTGGGGGTGGCAGCTCTCTTTTAACGGAACCAAGGGGGTAGTCGGTTCTATTTCGGTCCATCGTGGTTGGGAAAGCAATGTAAGGGTGGAGCCCGAATTTGGCTCTAATTATAGCGGTAAAATCAAAGGGCTGTTCTAAGCCGACATTGAACATCGCTTGTGATACTAAATTGTGTCATAGATGGATATTGTTATAATATCCAAGAATATTTTGCGGTACAAATGAATAGCAATAAGCATAATTCATCCCGCAGCTTTAAAATTCAGTCTGTAAAAGATTTTAGTATAGGATAGTGCGTTGTATACGTGCAGCACGAATGCAACGTGACGCTGCAATGTACGATCTGGGGAGTAATGTAAAAAACCATCGCTACTTGCGAGCAAGACAACCAAAGAAAAGAAAAGACTACTGACTATGATTTCGAATGTGTACTCGTACTAGCAGTGCAACGAGACGTATCAGGAAATTTGGAATACGGCAACATAAATCAGATTCCCGGTATGATAGAGATATGGCACTCAAACGGCCACTCAGTCAGCGCCAAACGTCATTGCAATCGGTGCACTACATATCCAGTGGTGAGACGCGTGTCACGTCAGGCAAAATTCAAAACCGAAATTCCGTGCATTGTCCACGCGTCATAGCGTCAGTCACACGCGATCGTAGAATCCACGGGGTCGTGGTTCGGTAAATCATTCAAGCCACGAAAATACTCTTGGCAATCGAGACAAGGACACGTAGCATAGGGTTACGCTGCATAGAAAAAAGTAAACACGGCAATAACCAATGTGAACCTCGACATTGCGCGCGATCGTTACCCAGGTACCCAGAGCTGGACTCTGGTTCCCGTACAAAAACAACTTCCAACGGAGTTCGAGCGACTTCCCGAAATTTCTTCCAGACGTAACGAAACAAAGATTACATCGACACCACTGAAGCACAAATCGCTTTTCGAAGGTTCCCAAGAAATGAAGAAAACGTCTTCTTACCCTCCAGCAGAAGTTGACCTCCGGCAGCCGGCTACTTCTGCTCCCTTGCAGTCCAGTTTTTTCCATATGGTGTCATGCGGTATTCCATACGGATTTCTGCAGGTGAGGCAATAGGATCCTTTAGATAGTAATTCCATGGTCGAAGGGCTCGTGTCCTCAAGATCACAACGCGTAAAAAACGGACGGAAACCACTCGCGAGACACGATGTCACGTCTCCACTAGTCACTCCGGATCGCGAATTTTGTATAGTTCGAACACTTAAAAAACGTAACACGCGCGTAAACATGCCGAAAAATGCCGAAAAACCTAACGAGAATACGAGAACGCAGAGGTGACCGGGTAAAGTGATTACTCGGCTCGCGCGCAGCATGGAACTGGTCGGCAACTCGCTATCGCGGCGACCCCCACTACGCGGTTATCCCTACTACTGGAGCGCACGAGCCGCACGGCGCGCGGCGACTCGCCAGCCGCCCCGTGAGCCAGGTACCACTGCTACCAGTAGTCACTTGATAGCCTTATTGCCGATGACACTGAATAATGTTCGCCACCCTAATGTGGCGGCAATTCTCAGAATCTAAGAGTTCTGTGCAGCTCGATGCTTCAAGGAAATTGAGACGCGGTCAGAAAGAGTCACGATCGGCCCTTTGTTGGCGGTCTTACGCTCTGCATACGCAGCAGACGCAAAGACCGGTGACCACGACCTTTCAGCACGAAAGATTGTTCTCAACGAAGCAGCTAAAGCTACGAAAATATTCGTTGCTAGTCACAATAAAGAATGCGGAACCTACGAGAATGTTCGTTTTATCCAAATAGTACTCTGAGCCCTGTTATCTCAATATGTAATATTTTAATATAATAATATCTGGCCTGATCGTACTACTCAAAGTCAAGATTTGTTAACATCCGCATTGTTAAAGAGTAAGGTCAAAGACAAATAGCCTGCGGTTACTCGACTCTAGACATGTTTATGTCTGAGACAGGTTGAGTGCGCTCTTGAGGGCCACAACCTAGACGTGAATAATGGTTCGCGGCTCAAAGTCACCTAGTTATCGAGTAGCACTGAACTATTGAAAATATGTATTTAGAGTAAGTCAAGCGACATGGAAAATTTCTCACAGTTATAATCCTCGGATTCCTTATCACATTTATATAATTTATATACATATTAAGTATAAGTGAATATATTGCAAAACACTCAAATCTGTTCCACGCGAATTCGACATCGATAACCTACTATTCCTTAATTTCATGGTTAATTTTTGTCCACTCGATTGCAAGACTAGAGAGCAAAAAAGAACGTAGGATGAAACTACGCGAAATAGGAATCCCCTCGGATATTTGACACGTCCTCGAGTATGTTCGCCCTTCAGACACTGAAGGCCCACCTTTCTGCACCCCAAAACCAGATCGAGCCATAGAACGCGCAGCATTGTTACCTACCCCATCCATCCCCCGCTATCATCGTTGTCGATTCATTCGATACGTTGAAAGGAATCTCCCTCTTCGGCATTTTTCCCTCCGCGAAACATATTTCTGGGAAACGATTCGGTCCGCAAGTACATACCACGTACGGAAAGAGCGTGGAAAGAAAGGGCGCCTTATCACCGGGGGGAAAGCGGATAGATAGATGACTATCGTCGACGCGACAGCAACATTAGAAATTTTCGGGCTTAATTTTGAAAATCTCGCGACAATAATTTTTGCGTCACGCTTGCTCCAGTATTTGGCAAAGCCGAACGGCCTCACACTTGAGGGACTCGACAATTGCACTTACAGACCATTATTTCATTACGACGCGAATTAACAATCGGTTCTCCGAGGCCGAAGGCGTCGGTGTGCCACCGGAAGCGATTATTAAGTCCTGACAGAGTTGGGGTCTTCTTCGGACAGAGCTAAATTCATCGCTTAATCGTTCCTCGCAAGTGGCATATAATTGTCCTCGTCCGAAAGACCTTCCGGATATGCATCTAGTTATTATTGTATCAAAACAAGCCACCATACCGCTGTGTGCAGTCTAATCCCGGCATTGTGTTCGAACCCGGTCAATTACGCGGCCTGTGATCTATGCGAATTAGTGCTGGAGAATAATGTCGAGAATTTCACGAAAATCGTCGACTCCACTTTCTCAGTAAATAGATTAGTCTGATAAAAGATGAGTGGTACCAGTCAGACCTATCCTGACGATGATATAAAATCATCATTCTATTTGCCCCAATCAATTAAGCGGTCCCCGTCGGAGGTATCGAGTTACCTCGCGTCGGGCTCCTCAATATTGCCAATTACGGGCAGTCCTGCCCTTATGCAACGAGCACGACAAGCTTCTCTTATGCCACAAGAAAAAGAGCGCAAGAAAGCCGCAAGGAGCGGCCAAGAAAATTGATTCGCAATCGCTAGCGCTTTAATCCCGTGGACGGTGCAAAGTCGAGGTCGCGCAAACCCGGTCTCCTCTTATATCGCCTTAAGAAGACAATTGCCGCGGGAAGAATGGCGCCGTAAATGTGATAGCGGGATAAAAGAATATGGAATAAGTACGCCTCGTTGTAGGGTGGAGAGGTAGTGGTATAGGTGCGTATGCAGGTGTATAAGAGCAGCGCACGATTCGTAGGCTGTGTCAGAAGAAAGAGCGAAAAAGAGAGGAAAAGGTAGCAGGAGAGAAAGAAAAGTGCGAGAGGGGGAGTGGGGTTTGGTACTGGCACCGAGGCACCTATACATTTAAATAAATAGCGTTTCATTATAACTTTTGTGCGCACGTTACTGTCCGCCTGACAATGCCTGAAACAAAGCGCCCTTCCATTGTTTTCGAAATAAAAGAGCGCCGGCCCCACGACCGCCGCCACCAACGACGACGACTACTGACGTTCCGTCTCCTTTTCCGCAGTGCTCCTAATATCAGGATGTCTTTGGAACTGGCTTTTATACGAGTTTATCCCTCCTCGAACTACTTTATATCAAGTTCAATCGTGTTTCAATGTGAAACACTTGCTGTTTGAACCTGTCCGCCATGATCGCCATGGCGAACAGTTACACCGAGGTGTTCCATCCACGAAACATCCTCCCAGAATCGGCATATTTTACCAAGCGAATCACAAAGAAAATCGCGATATATCGAGTAGCTGTGACGATTCACGAGCAAGGCACCGAATTTAACATGAGAAAAACGTGGAGACATACTCGAATAATCTATGTACGAAATATTAAACTGTCACTTACCACACTTGTGAAGGGACTTTGCTGCTTCAGTGTAGCCACTGGAGGGTGGATATTTTCAAGTGTTCATTACGTCCATAATATCACATACCCATCGAAAACTTTGCACAGAAACACTCCTTGGTCACTACCGCACAGTTTAAGAATACTCACTTGACCGATTACACGGATTTTGCAAGCAAATTCACGAAAATTCGCGGGAACGAAAGCACGCGACGCGAACTCCCGCGAATACCGGTCAGTGACTGGGTGAAGTGGGGGAGATCAGCAGTCAAGCTGCGCCACCTGCGGCGTTAGCGACAAGTAGCTTCCATACAGTGCACAATATGTATTTTATTTCGGACTAAACTCACCGAATCAGTGTTACGGCTTAGAACGTTTTTTTGAGTGATGTACGTACTACTAAGAAGAATACAGTCGAAGATGATACCAAAGTCGGTTTGAACAGTGGATCATCGGTGGATTGAAGAGTGAAAGTCGGAGAAATTGGAACTGCATGTACGTAAGGTACGCACGATTCTTGCATAGGTTAGCACGTGTATAAAGATCCGATATACATATATGTATCACCGACGATATTGTGCACGCAGCTAAGTTTGTACGAGGATAGTCTGGCATCTTAATATTGCGGAACGGAGGATTAACTGGTGAGACCCGGCTAAGAATGGAAGGATCACGGTAGGATTCTAATTAAACGGAAAACAGCTTCATTAAGTTTGCAACTGCCTCAGGGCCACACTCCACGATACCCGCGTATCCGTGGTTCCGTTAGGGTGGTCCCTGCGTGTACCATCTGAACTTGCATGCGCCTCGCAATGATGAACGTGTATTCGGTACTAATTACAAGCGTACTGATAGGAGCGTGTGCGCGTACGGTCCCGGTTGATCGAAACTTTCCGAACACGTTGACTACATCTGCCCAATTACTCGTAAGAAGCCACCTAGAATAATTGAATGACCGAAAATTCATGAAGCAAATTCATTTCTACAGCGGCATCGGGTTTCAAGGAAAAGGAAAATATCTAAAATAATTCGCGTTTCAACGGTGGTGCGTTTCTAGTAAATTCGTCGCATGTGCGACGTTCTGGCGGACTCGTCGGATTTCGTGCGTCCGTCCAAGGTAGAAAATATAGAGTACGATGTGGAGGTAGACGTGCACCAACAGAACTGCGTCGATCGAGGCGGAATCAAAAGCGGCGCAAAGTTGTCCGCGTCGCGGATGCAGCAGCAGTGGCTTCGTTACGCGTCGATTTGCCGCCCGGTTGAAAGACACCAATTTATAATTATTGCATTGAATAGACCGGCACCGTACACGGCAACTCCCTACCATTCGATATTACCATCCATTGTGCAGTTTAGATTCTATGCGCCCGTCGTCGTCTTTCTCTTCTACCCTTGCTCTCTCTCTTCCTCAGCTTCCTGCTTTCTCCCTCGTTTCCAGCTCGCGTCTCGCGTTTCCTCTCCCTCTCCTCTCCTCTCCAGCGTGTTCGCTCAACTGCTTTATTATATGGAAGCCTCCGTGCCTCGCTTTGCTTTACCAGCGAAACACCCTCGGATATCCTTCATCGACGTAGCGCTTTTCCGAAGGCGCCGTCTGTTAGAGCATCAGCCAAGGATTTCCATGCAGAGGCATCTCTCAGTTCTCGTAATCCAAAGTTGATCACAATCCCTCGTCAATATGTACTTTGAACCCCGGTCCCCTGTCTCCCGATACATATAATTATAGTCTTGTTGAGAGATTCGAATTAGCAAAAACATGATTTGCGGTTGAGGTGAGCCAAGCCGACTTTCCTTTAGCCAAGCGCAATGCGATGGTTGACTGGCGAACGAACGTCGACAGTGGGAAACATTGGCTGGCTCTCTGGTATGGTCCAAGTAAAACGAGCATACATACCTACCTACATACCTGCTGGTCACGCGAAGCAGAAGGGCGTGCTCCTGAGCACTCGGGATTCAGGATGCGGCCGAACCATTAACGGCTGGCCGAAACGCGACGAAGCCGGTGCGGTACGGCTGGGCACGGCGCAGCACGACACGATGCGCGAGAACGCGTCAAGGAAGAAGAGAAAAAAGAAGGGCGAGGGAGGACAAAGAGCGGGCAGATTGGCGATTGCAATTTGCAGAATGGACTCGCGAGGACGGGGCTGCCGGCCGAAGAGCACCAAGAGTAGAGAAGAGGAGCAAAGAGGTGGTGAGCAGGGATGAGGAGGATCGGAGGTGGAGGTAACGGTAGCGACAGAGGGAGGCTGGGAAGGGAGCTGCGGAAAGGCAGTGGCAGAGGCAGAGGTAGAGACAGAATGCAACGAATTCGAAAAGAGCGGAGCCCTGCGCCTGCATACGTAATGCCATCGGGCCATTGTCAAGCGGCGCCGGCCCCCTTTTGTCTCCTGCGGGGGCAGAACAGCCGAGCACCACTGGCACAGGAGGGCAAGAGGAACCGGGAGAGCCGATCGAGAGGACCAACCGGGGATGAAAGGGGGTGCGTACTGCCGATAGAAGCTGCCCCCGGTACTACTAGCCGCGGGAAAATTCTGATCGCACCCACCGACCGATATCGATCTTCGGCCGATCATTTGCATCCTCATTGTTCGAGCATCCGACGAAAATTCCGGCGACGGTGACGGGGACGGCGACGCTCGCCGTCGAGGACAATATTCCTGCAACCCGCCGCGGCCCTTCCTTTTCAAGGCTGACTCGAATGGTTGGGGGAGGGCACAGGTGTCCGGCGCAATAACCGTTTCTCTAGATTTCTACCACCACTGTTTATAGATCTGTCGCTCGCGCCTTTCGATTCCACTTTCTTTGACTACGAATTCGACTTTATAGGTCTCCCGTTTCTCATTTTGGTTTTGCTCCTATTTAAGTACGACTTGAACAAAATATTAATTCGCTAAATATAAATACATGTAAAAATGAACGCACGACAACCCATTGATAGAATATGAATGCAAACGGGGGCATTAACGCGGAAAGGGGATGCGGGCATTCGCGAGCGTAACAAAAATAATTCGGGGGAGCGATGGCGTGTGCAGTGGCCAATACCGCGGGTGGATCTCAACCACTGTTGGCGCCCACCCTCGACAGCAGCCAAAGTAAAAATCTGTTTTCCAAGGGACAATAAAGTCGGCCGGAAAATCGAGATCAATGATCGCTAGGCTGACAGAGTGAATTAATTTTGCGGTGTCAGAGCCGCCAGACAAAACAACGGGTATGGCGACTGCAGCGACAGAAATTCTTGTCCGTGAAGAGCGGCGAAGACGAGACCGAAGGGTGCGCCGATGAGGCGAGGGCTTGCCGTCAGGAGATGGTAAAAGACAAACGGAAAAGTAAGGGTACCAGTGGAAGAAGGACCGCGGCAAAAGGACGAGCCGTGTGCGACCGCGTACGACCGTGTGCTGCCAGAGAAAGAGAGACATCGGTGCACATATTTTTATGTCATCGCAGTAGAGGCGATGCATTGTTGTCGCGAGACAAAGGCAAATGTGGCGGAAAAATTGCGGAGGAAAGGCGAGGCGGCGCGGGGTACTCTTCGGGGGTGGTTTTCTCCCTCTCTTTTTCTCTCTCGGACTCAGGGAACGGATGCGCCGCTCGGAGGGCATGGGTGGTCGAGGAAGAGGAGATGAAGGGTAGAAAAGCAGGAGTGAGAGAGAGAGAGAGAGGGGGGGAGAGATAGAAAGAAGAATCGGCAGTCGGGCAACGCTCCGGGGGTGGAAGAGGGTGCGAGCACGCGACAAAGCGGAATAGGTTAATGCCGGATCTCGCGCGATTGCTTGACGATCCTTTCCAGCATACCTCCTGCAAAATGTACGCGCGCGGAATAAATCATTCGCGTAAACAGGAAGACTCGAGTCATCGACTGGAAATCATCTTCCATGCGAGAGCGCTGTCCTCCAAATTCTCTTAAGGATCTCGATTACAAATCATCCTCGAGTCGTCCTTTTAATTTATTTTCAACAATATATTACACATTGATTGCACTTACTAGTCATATGTGAGAATTGAATACTCACGTGACAGTCAATAATCGTACAAATGGGTAAGAGGAGTTTGAGTGGCAAAGATCGAAGGGATGGTGGATCGAGTTCTGGCCGAAGGATCATGCAAAATACGAAACGGGGGTGGGAATGGCAATTTTCCGAAATACAGGACTCCACAGAGAACGATCGCGGGACTCGCGCGATGGGCCTGGGAGAAAAAAGGAAAGCGGGGTGGAGGAAAGGTAGCTTCTACAATTAAGCCAGTCAGTCCGTGGCTGAGTTGCTCCATTGAGAGAATTGGCCTACACAGGCAGCGAACTATCGAGCAGAATTGAGAGCCGACGGGGAGATTTCGCAGATTATCAAGCATCAGTTGCCGGGAAGAATAAGCAACCGCCAACCGTCATTTAACTTTAACGCTCCAACTGCCCCCGTCCGCACCCCCGGCAACCCCCGAGGGTCTCCTTCGGTCCATGCTAATTAAATCTGCCTACGTACCTCCCCCGGACCTGGTACTGCTCCTATGCCACCCCTGATACTACCCCTGCTACTACCCCTGCTACTACCTCTGTACTACCTAGCCCTCTGCTACCCCTGACTCTCCATCCTTATACTCTCCGCCCGTCCACTCTCTACACCGATACCAGCCACTTTATTTTTCCGTACATCCACACCGCGAATTAAAGGTTCTCCAAAAGTCATATTGCAAATTCTATTCATTTAACTCTTTTGCTATTAGAGCCATGTAATTCGAAGATTATAGGGTACTTTATCGATACAGTCTATTAGCTTGGATCGATGATTAAATCCTACAAGTGCAAAATCAAAGATCGGAATTCCTATTCACAAAATTCGTATACTACTAACGATAAGAGTTTAAGGATTTCCTGATAGGTGATGCTTGAAAGGTGTTCATTAAAATTGACATGCATTCGAGCAACAAGTATCCGGCATTGCTGTGTACGCTGCGGTTAGAGTAAAAAGTAATGAAAAAAAGAGCTAAAAGCAAGAACGTGGAAAATTTATGCCAAAGAACACAGAGTCGTTGGTTGAGAGTACTTGGGGTGTTCTGTGTGAACTATAGTACACTAGTGGTGTTTGCATTTCCTGTAAGCAGCACGATGCACGATTACGTCTGATGCATAAGCGACCGGAACTACTGACTCGAATGCGTCGCTGTCCTCCGGTACTTCTCCTACGTGTTTCGAATACTCCTAGTCTTACGAGAGCCAGGATACCAACAATCCCTGCTCACAGACTCTCCAAGGGTTGCGTTAGCACAGCCGGTTTCACGAATTTCCAAATAACTATCTTGTTTTGGATCTCCGCAAACTTCTATGCGAGGATGCAAAACTCGTTGAAAACAGTCTGCTACAGTGGTAGGAATGTAGCCGAGTCACTCGATCTGGGAGTAACGATCGGTAAAATTTACGATATCCTTCTACGCAAACAACCTGGCCAGCTTTTGTGGGGTTCGAAATTTTTCAATACGGATACTTTTCCGTGTCGCGCGCTTCTCGCAGTTGGAACTGTGTCTTAGCGATGGCATTCCCTTATTCATTTGATTCAGCTATGCAGCTTACTCCCGGCCGAGGCATGCGGGGCAAAGCGCAGGAGTATGTGTTATTCGTTTCCACAATAGCGTCATTGTTGGAGCATTGTGCTTCCACCCCATTCCGTAGATTCGTCGCGAACACTTTACCTCCTACTCCTTACTACCCGCGAATACACACACATACGCGCGCGCGCGTCCTTTACACGCACGAGCACCCTTTCCCCTCGTCTTCCTCCCCCGCAACTACCTCTTCGCTACCTCCTTTCTTCTTTTGCCACTAGCACCAGTCGAGTCACTACCTTTTTATTCACTCGCTACTCGCGTTTCTATTCTTCTTCTTATTACAGGGGAAAAGGACGGTATCGACGACTTGCCACCGCGATATTTTTACCTTCGTCGAACGTACGTTGATAACAATTACTAATGTGCATTCGATTATCGGATTCTCGTATATTCAAAATCTGGAAGATGGTGTAGGGGTTCTTGATTGAATTTGATGGGCATCAGAAGGCGTTGTAATTGAAGTTAAGCAAACAGGAGGAGAAGAATGATAATGCGTGGGTCAGTAAAATGATGAAAGGAGTGTCTAAATCAGGAAGGTCTAAAATATGACCCGATCCCCTAAGCCCAGAGTCTATAACGTTATCGAGCAACCAGTATCACGACTATAGCAACCGGCTCTGAATCTAAACGCTTGCTCCGTGAGTATAAACCTCCGCGAATTACTGCATGGCTCGTCCAGGAACGATGCCTGATTAACGACGGCACGATATTGTCCTGGGGTTGCTCGAAAAGGGGGACAAGGGACAGTAATGCGCTCATCTACCGCGCACAATAGAACAATGCGTTCCATAAGTAAAGCGCCACTGCTCTCCCTCTCTGGCTCACGAAATATACACGCACGCGCGTACCAGTAGTGCATCTTCGAATGAGAGATACCTACCCGTACTTGAATGTACCTGGTCTATTCAGGAGGAAAGCCACCCAAGCGATTCGCGCCGCGAAAACTTCGCTTCGGCCCTCGGACAAACGATTCGAACGGATCCAGAAGAACGGCGATTCGACTACTACCACTATCCGATCGACGCTTTGGCTTTTCTGTCTGGTCCGTGTAGCTATACTACTGTACAGTAACCGCGCATCGTGCGGAGGGCCGACCCTTGATTTCCTGTTCTACTTCGCTTACCGCCACATTCTCGAGTGCAGCGAGCTGAATAGGAAGATTAAAAGCGAGTGTCGGGGCTCGCGTCGAGGTAGGAAGACGGAGAGAGAATCATCGAACGATTCAATATACCGGGGACTCTCCTTTCGTAGAGCCAACGAGCATCGCTTAATTCCCAAAGTAAGAAAGCGGCCACGGAAGTCAGCGCCCAAAGTTCACAATGCTTAAGGCAAGAGAACGAAAAGACGGACGGACGCGTAACAACGAGGAAACAATGAGCTCGAGCCGAGCGAGAGAGCGAACGAGCTAGCCGCCGTCAAACAATGCGCCGAAACAATACGAGGAAGAAGGACACCACCGCGTAACAATGTGGACAATAGACAGATGGCCACCGAGAGGGAGGAAACGGGAGCGAAGCGCGAGCACGAACGCGAGCAGGAGGAAGAAAGAAAGCAGCCTCGAGAGAGGACATTCGCGAAAAGCGAGACCGCGCACGTCGCCGCGGACGAATAGAGCGGAGAGAAGCCGACAAAACGGGCCGCACGCGGCTCTACCATCCCCCTTTCGACTAGCCCGGAACTCGGAGAAAGGGGGTGCTCCTACCGACTCCTGCGGCGGAATCCGGTCAGCCAAAGCAGCTTCGGTGCGATCTCCACGTTCATTGTTAACAGCCTCCCTCGGTCTCGTCATCTCGCGGAACTCGGAAAAATTTCGGTCATGCTACCGAGTTAGAGAGGTAAACTCTCCACGGCACTTGAGTGCCTAGGATCGAGTCGCACTTTGGAACAAACTTCCTGGCAGATGCTCCTCCGAGGGAGGATGCCATCCTCTGGAGAAGCAATCGGCGCTCGTAAAAATCGATCGGTGCTTCGAGGAGGGTGCATCGTCGCGATCGAGGTCAAGAAATAGAACGGTACGAGGCGTGTCCAGGATCGCGAAGTGCGAGCCACAGCCGCGAGGCAACGGTGCGCGGCGCGGCGCGGTGGTGGCCGACTGCTATAAGCTTTATGATTGAAAGAGAGACCAGCGGAGGGGGTAGGTGCGGCCACGGGGGAGGCTGGCATAGGATGGGTTAACAATGTGTGGGAGCGAGAAGGAGAATGTCAAGTGGACATTGTTGACGGTGACAATGCCGCTGAAATTGCCGGAGAACAAAGAGGTCTTATGATGACGCTGCTGGCGAGCGAGCGAGCGAACGAGCGAATTGAGCGAGTTGCTCGTGGACAGGGACTTCCCCCTATATACTACGGCCACTCTCTGGCTTGCTCTCTGTCCGATTCTACCTCTCTCGGCCGCGTTCTCCTCGTCGCGCAACGAATTCACAACGCCCGCACTCTATCTACATCTCTCTTGCTCTCTCACTCTCTTCGTCTATCTCTATGACGAGCGCGCGCGCGTGTACCGCTCGGCATTATATGTATACCGTCGCATCGGTTCCATCGTGCGACGCCTGTGCCGATACTCCAGAATTAAGCACCTTGATCCATTAAGGCCGGCAGTACTCGTGTATTCCGCGACCGCGCTAACGGTTCCGTCTCGCATTGTTTTGACGGCCGCACTGCGTCTAAACGCTTGATTTGTAACCGATGATAATGCGTCGATTGTACAATAAGCAGCGTCACCGGCCCGTTCCCGATTTACACCACACCGGCATGAGCTGTTGGTGTGCAAATTAATGCACCGACACGCGTACACAAGGGTGTAGAAAGTGGCAAGGAAATCAGGAAGCAGTATGATATAGAAAGTGGACAGACAGGTTTCTGACGATTTTATATTTACAATGAGCATGAATCATACGCGTGTTTTTAGATATTCGCTGTTCAAGTGTGATTAGGTAAATAGGTTCGATAGAAACAAATAGATTCTAGCACAGGACGATTAGTATTCTTTCATAGAAAAGTTTGCTAGATCACGCGTCGATGATCGATTCGAGAATCCACCCCCTCGCTTAGTGGGGTATGAAATTAACGCCCTGTGCAGAAGCGCGAGCAAAAAGCGTTCGGAGTGCGTGGGGGGTTGGGAGATCGACAATCATTTTTTCCTTTCAGACCGACGAATATTTAAAGTACCCGTCGCTCAATGCTCGGAACTTGGGGGGGGTGAGTCTGTGTTCGTTCCCGAAGAACTGTGCATTACACGTAGAGTGTGCGCGGCCGCCTATGCGCGTGCAGAAAGGACGAGAAAAGGAGAGAAAGAGCGAAAAAGAGAAAGGCTCCCTTTATACATAGGTATATACAATCTGTATATACATGCAGGTATACATCGGCATCGTTCCGTGCTTTCATTCGTTCGCGGAAAGAAGTAAAGAGCTTTGTCGCCGCGGCATCAAAAGCTTGAATGACGCGACGATGAAAGAAGGAAGTATCGGTACAAGAAACTGCACAGTGAATACTGAAAAGAATGTAGTCACGGGAAGGAGGGCGGGTGGAGGGGTGCGCGAGAGCGCGAGTGCGCGCGAGGGATGCCCCAGCAGGAGGGAAGAAGTTAAAAAAGGAAAAGACAAGATACCAGGGATAGAGAACGAGAAAAGGAGAAAACCTTTGGAGGAAAAGACCGATAAGAGTTTCTGGTCCCAGAACCGGATATTGGGAATACGTTTCCCGATCGGATACCACCCTATATTAATTAACTTCTCCTTCACTCTTTGAATCCACTATTACCCTCAGATTCGCGAAACTGAAATGATATTTACACGTGATTTACCTTCTTCCTTTGCGCCAATCAATTCGCGTCACATCTTATTCCTTTTCCGTATAATTTCTGATTTGTCATTTATGAATGAGTGAAACCTCGCGACAAATTACTCAACTATCGATATTTGGGGTTGAATTTCTGAAATTGGCAATTACTGGTATTGAATCGATTTATGAGTGTGTAATCCTATCCGGCGATCATAATTTGCCAATGATACATATGTCGTGGTCTAAACGACTGATACACGCAGCCTGTTCTAATAGCAAAGTCAAATATGGCAGATTACGCTAAACTATTAGGAGGCTTCAAAGCGCGCACGGCCGTTGTATGCATGTACCAGAGTACTAGAGGAAGCTCAGTGAAATCGCAGCGGCAGAATGACGCAAAGGCAGGAGATGGCAGGAGGAGTCGTCGAGTCGAGTCGAGGCAGGAGAAGAGAACCGGCTGAAAAGCCATACTCGCGGCGGCATACGCAGATAATCGGTACAAAGCCTTTCGTCCGATGACAAAGGAGAGCACTGGCCAGCTTTCGCGTGTTCCTATGCGCTTATACGCTAGTTGAGTCATCTGCCGGCATCCCCGCGGCCGTCTGCTTATTATTATACCGGGGTTGCTCGATGACAAGCCAAGGAGGCCAGTTTCCAGCATTAAGCCCCATTCTCCGTTATATCGGCTCGCGAGTATTGTACAATGCGAATTGCTTCGTTATTCTCAAATCAATTTTCACGTTCGGGTTGGTGCGTGCCACCCGCGCGCGACTCAATTGTGCTCAATTACGGTGGCTGCGGTATTAATGCGATGACAGCCTTTAGAAATCGTTCCCTTTCAGGTGGCACAATGTCCCGCCGCGGCGCGCGGTGGAGAGCCGAGTGTTCGCATTGCGATTCGATCGACGGAACCCAATGCTCGCGGTCGCAGTACGTCCTTTTTCCGCCGATTGCGTATACGTTGGGCTCTACCGGGCAGGTCCGAACGTCAGAAAGCAACATCTTACTTCGATAAAAGTCGCGGAAGTCTATTAATCACTGGAGCGCATTGTGACATTCAAGCGGGCGGCATTCAAGGCTCCAATATTATCGATACTCAACAGCGGGCCCGGCATCCGCGTCTATTGAAAGAGAGTTTATCAATAGAGCGCAGGACACTCTTGCTGTATCCGCCTGTAAAGCACTCTAAGCACGCTGCCTCTACCTCCACCATCTCCACCACCTCCACCTCTTCTTCATCCTCTTCTCCGTCGTATAACCTTTCGATGCGCTCTCCACCGCGTCTCGCGCCAGTCGAGAATTTTTCATGCGCGAACGCAACTCCCTGCTCTGCTCTAACTAAGCTCTCCTATAATACTTGCGGGTGCTTCCACCAATTTTCAGTCGCTTGCTTCCAATGCGAATCGCCTTTGGCGCGGAACCGCTCGACGGAATCCCCGACACGAAAGCTCTCGACGCAATAGGGGCATAAATATTTCCGTTGAAGCAAAGAATTCTGGACGTGGCTCATTTTCGCGCATCGCGCTCGCCTTTACGGATCGTTTGTCCAACCGAGCACGTACGCAGAAAAAAGAATCTGTGGCGTCTTCGGGGGATGAGAGGTTGGACCGCTTGCTAAGTAAGCCGATTTTCAGGGACGGCCTCGACTGGACCGTCCAGCTACCAATCTTTCTTTCGACTCCCTTCAACATTGCAATCCACTTTGTATTATCTTGCGACTTTTGGAGTAGACTGGTAGCCTGCCGCGAAAAATGTTCAGCTAACAATAGCACAGGTGGTTTTGGACACCAATATGATAGTTCGACTCGGCATTAATCCTGGTCGTATGCACAAAAAAAAAAAATCTGGAAGCTCGGTGAATCCGCGAGATCCGTGGTTTCGCGGCCAACGGACGTTTCTCTCCACGGTCCAGTTAGACGATACAGCATTAAGCTCGAAGCTCGAAAGTACTCGGAGAGTAGCGGAGCGATAGAACCGAGCCTATAGAAGTATAAGCAGCGACAAAAGGATACCGAGTGGGCGCGACGAGCATTGAATGTACGAGAAAGGATTGTATGCACCGGCGAATGCTTCTGCCCGTGGCAGTAGTATTCCTCCTGTGCCTTTTGCCGTATGTGTGCGCGCGGACTACCCGTCACACACCTAGATCGGTGTCTGCAGTCGCTCGGTGTGCCAGTACTCCCCCCGGTAGAAAGGGCCAGTATTTTAGCCCGCGTACGTATGGACTTGCCGGCGAAACAATGTCGCTTTTGTATCCGAAAGAAACGACAAAGTCAAGCCAAAGAGCGGGCCTAAGAGCGATTGAAATATCCGACTGTCTATTTCTGCTGCTTTCTCCCCTTTGCCAGTCCACCTTCGCTCGATGTGCCAACGTACAACGTACTCTGACTGCATACCCCTTAAGAAATAGCTCCTGATCCTTTTCTTCTCTCTTCGTAAGGAGAACCGGGCGGCCTTGACCTCCGGCTTCCACGGTACTCCATGGGAGTTCTTCATTCGAACGAAAGGATGCATTTTCCCTCGAGATTCGAAATACATACATGTCGTTGCCATTGTTATCTTCGAGTACTCAGCGTGCTTCTATACCCATTCGAAGAGTTCTCGCGAGGAGACCCTCCTAGATCGGTACTCCTACTTCGTCTCTTCGTAACGCGGATCGCGCTCGAATGGATATGCATATCAGTATCGATTGCGAGGAAGAATTGTCATTCGAAAAATCGTCAGCATGGAAAGGAGAGGATGAGGGAGGAGAGGATTGGGAAGGGGACCAAGCGAAAGAACGAGAAGAAGCTAACGATGCAGTTTGGTAGCTGAGGCAACTGAGAACGGAAAAGGGTGGTATGTGTAAGGGAGGTTGAGTATTGGTAGAGCGAGAGAGAAAGACAGGCATAGGGGGTGGTTGCAGGTTGGTAGTCAAGACTGCCTTCAGATTCCAGAGTGAAGCATTGTGTCCTGAACGCGCATTGTCCTCCCGTCACCGGGAACTCGACAATGCCGAGTCCGTAAGTTAGTAACCCTACCGTAAAAACTTATCTCCGCCCCCAAACCATCGACCTCGAGCCTCCGTGATTCTCTTCGATTTCCAACCTCCCGTCTACTCTTCCGCTTTTCCGATCGACCCCTACGATTCTCTCTCTATCCTCTATCTTGCCCTGCCTGTTAGCCTTGCAAGCACTTGCGGGATTTCCGCGACCGCGACAGTCGACCTTCCAGGAACTCTTCAATGAGTTATTAGTCGAGTACTTGGCAGTGTGCCAAATGCAATTGATCGTGCCGTTAATCGTCGTAATTAACTCTACAATGACACTTGTCACCCTACAATATTTGCATTCTCCCGATGGTACACACTCGCTTAATTGCAAAGAAATCATTATTTGTGCATTGATTTGTACATTTGACAAAAAGTTCTGGTTCTAGAGAGAATTGTCACTTGTTTGTGCATAATCGTGTGGCAAAGGCGATCGAGATGTTAGAGTTCCAGTCACAGAGAAGTCGATGGTCAGCAGACGCTCGCCAGTCGGAAGTGAACGTCCTGGGGACCGGATACAAACATTAGGGGTTGGCGGGCGGTCCTCTCGTTGGGACTCAAGTTGCCTGGCAGCCGGACAACGCGTGGTCGCCGGACAAAGCTCTTCTAATTGTCCCCATCAACGACGAAGAATGGACCGCGGGCATGCCGCTGACAATTTCATTTGTAATTTGCATAAGGCTTATTAAAATCACAATGGACGTGGACCCGCGGGGATGCCCGATCGTGCTGGACGCAGACCTTTTTTCGAGCGGGCTCGATCAAGAATAATCACGCTTCTTCCCCGAGCCCTGCTAATTCGAGTTTAATGACGGTTTCAGACTTGTCGTGGGCGAAACTTTGCCTGGCAAGTCTTACGTTTTTTCTTTCTCTTTTGCTAAGGGTGCAACAGATTTATGTGACTCTACTTGTCATCTCTCGAAGAGCGACTTTATGGAGATTTAGTACGGTTCGTGCCGTTTACGTGTCATTTGTATACACAGCAAATGCACTTATTGAGAAACGTTGACTCACCGTTCGATGCGACGATCGTGGAAAGGAGAGTTTATCCATCATGGTATCCAAATAATAAAGGGTACACTTTTACACTCCGTTTCGAATACACCACGCGGCGTAATGCTCGAGAAAAACGAACACGCGTACAACTGTATACTTGAATAATGCCAATCAAGTACTCAAAATAATCAGTTACGTGAAATACAAAACACAAAAGAAGGAATTTTAATGCACTCGTTTGCAAGTACCGGAACGAAAAAGATAAAATGCTTCATAATAGTGGGAAAAATTAAATAATGAACTCGTTAAATGTAACTGTGATTCTCGAAATAAATGATCTATTAAGCACTACCTAAATTGTTGTATGTACCGTCGAGCACCGAGATTCACCGTTTCCCGAAATATGTCGCGCATGTGAAAGACTGCGCGAAACTGAACCACCTGAAAACGCTATCACACCGCGCGACTCCACGTTCCCCCACCACTTTCTACGAATGTGCGTGTACGCATCTTTTTCAAATGCAAAAATACTTCGGTACTAAAAACTCGCCGGATCACGTTCAGAACGTTATCTACGTGATAATTGCACATATTAGCATGAAGGTGAAATAAAGAAAAAGGGGATAATAAATTGACAAAAGTGTTCGACTAAAAGCAGCTATTATAGAAAGTTTACATCATTTCTATTACATGGATGAAGTATCACATGCAGGAACAAAGAAACATCAATTCCACCTGCATACATATACTAGTAGTCATTATTGCAGAAGCAGAGGATATCCTCGATTAATGTCTGACTCTGGGGCATCTCACTTCTCTAATGCAATTATTCTGATCGTCGAGTGCGTATCCTTCACGGCAGATACAGCCACTTACGCATTCTTTCGTTCTCAAGCAAGGTGCATCCCACGTGTCAATGTTGGCACACGTCTTCTGACAGCTCGGACTTGCGTCGCATTGAGTATAAAGTTCGTTATTTCCACAGTCTGATAAAGAAAGAAGAAAAAGAGTGCAACACGAAAAATTGTGCTCGGTTCAAATAAATGAATTTTATACGGAAAATGTGATAATAACAAGATCCTTGCACTCACCATTCTGTTCGTAAGAAGCTTCGATTGAATTCGCACTGTTCGAGAGAGCGAGGCTCGTAGCGATTAAAAGGAAATATCCGGATGTAAACTGCATTTCGAGAGAGAAAAAAAAGCAAATGTGTGAAGCGCGATGCACCTGGGCCTTAAATACCTTTGCATCGATGGGAAACCGGCGTTTTATCGGTGGCCCAACCAGTTTAAGTGTATGCACCCTCAGTGTCTTGAAAAGTTGAAGTCACGGTAAATCAACGATAAGGCGCAAGCGGATGGAATTATCGTAAGAAGTCGACGGGAAAAGGTGAACAGGAACAAGTTATCTTACTTTCGAGTTATATATTTGTGAATTTTTAATTGTACAGCAACTCGTTTACATACAACAGATATAAGTGTCTTGCTAGTCAGTTACTCGTATTACGCCTTAAACGTAAGTAGTAATAAGAGGCGAAGGATGTAACAACGAATAAATTCGTGGATAGCGAAGCTCTATCGGGAGATTGTAGATGCTGAATCTGGAGCTGCGGTTCTATTTTGTGCTAAGGAGTCGTTTCTTTGGATTTTTCGAGTTGTATTAAAATTATTCGAAGATACAGGCACAAATAGTTGAAAAGTCTCAACTATTTGTCGCTCGATTAGTCGGCGGATATCCTTAATAACTGGGACAATTTTTGTTCTCGATGATTGATCTCCTATTGGATTTCTTGCTACGGTGCCGAATAAAGTGAAAAAAATATGTAAAACTGATAATGACAAGAAGTTTGAGGTTCGTCCTGTGCGACGAACGAGCCGACAATGATAAGCCACGCGCCGAAAATTCGTTTTTCGGGAAGGATTCATTGTGTAATACATATGAGCAAATACGCGACGATAAGTACGATAAAAAAAAATGTGTGACAAACTAGGACAAAACTGTAGGATTGGACGAATGTGAGAGAATGACAGAAAATGAGAGAAAATGAGAGAAATATCAAGAAACATTCTCTCAGCGCAAGTCTAAACTGTAAAACGTGTGATGCATGATTCGGTATGCGCGTACGATAATTATTGCTGCTTACGAATATGTATGGTGGTAACAAGTCGATCGATGTCTGCTGCATCGGAATACACCCAAGACGCAACAAGAATAGAGAAATCATTGTATTAGGATGCGATTTAAGAAATAAAACTTATTTACAACATAGTTTGTCGAGGACATTCGAGTGTATACCGAAGAAAGGTATCGGTACAAAAAAAAATGGCTAAACATCTATGGGTTTTACGATCGTGAACGACAACAGAACAGAAGTATCTATATCACAGACGAAGAAGAATCGAAGTATCTACCAAATCTTAGCTGCAAGGGCCCTCTGCACTAAAACGTTCTTGCTTCGCTGCTTCATACGTTCAATGAAGTACTCCTTGCCATCCAAGTTATCGTCGCCTGGTCCAATCTTCTCGGTCTAGTAACAAACGAGAGTTAGTTTGCTCCCGATTCGTATTTCCCCGGTACGTGTGGCTTCATCATCGTTATCGGCTTTTTATCCTCGTCATCTATCGCTTTTTCTCACATATCATCATCCCGATTATCATGATCGCAATCACGGAGGAGACTGGCTGTGTGTGTGTTTCTTTTGAGAAAACCTACGCGAAACAGGAGGCCTAACCAACCTTGTTAGCTGTTTCGCCCCCCTCGCCCTCTCCCCACCTCTCGTAGTCATCATCGTCCCTTTCCTCGCCCTCGCTCAATGGTCCGTCTTGCCTTTTGCTTGGTGGTACGCTCGAGTTTCCGCCACTCTGTTGGTGTTCCATAACGTCGTCACCACCCTCTAACATCTTATTGATCTTCTCCTTTGCCTCGTCAACCTTTCGCATCGGATCGGGCGAGTAGCTACGGTCACTGTATCGGTCGCGAGAAGCCGCACGCCGGTCGCGGAAGTCTCGTCGATCGCGGAAATCCCGGAAGGCTTGCTTACCGTGGAAAAATCTACCACCACGATTGCCACCGCGGCCACGACCACCGCCACGGTTGTTGAACCCGCCACCACGTCTATTTCCGAACCGATTGTTATGCTGATTGTTGTAAAACCGGTTCCTGTTCTGGAAGTTGTTACCACCGCCACGATGATTCGGATTGTTAAATCCTTGGAAGCGGGGTTTGTAGTAGGTGCCACGATTGTTGTACGGTCGGAATTGCCTCTTGCGGTAATAACTCCTGTCGCCGGACCTGCTGCGGCTGCGACTCCTCGTGTACGACCTTGAGCGTGACCTAGATCGAGACCTGCTGTAGGTACCGGATGGTGATCGACTGTATTTCCTTTCGTAGCTTCCCGATCTTCGATTAGAATATGAACGGGAACGACTACGTCTCGGTGATCGTGACCTCGATGATCCGGAACTCGTGGCACTACGGGATCGACTTCGCGAACGCTTTGCAGGACGATCTCGGCTCATACGCTTTGAGACTGCACCACCCCTGCCCGTCGATTCGCGTTTCTTAGGCGTTTGTCTGTGCTGTCGTTCGACGTCACTGTCAGAGTCTGTTCTTGGACCCTTTGCTTGATTCTGGCCCTTAGCTGGCGGTGGAGGCCGCGGGGGTTCCGGCGGATGACTCCCACTGTTACTGCCACTCTGGCCGATCGGTTGGAACTTTCCTCCCAAGTTGTTGCTCGAGCTAAATTTCGCCGGTGTAGCTTGGGACACTGACATTGATGGTTCTTTGTACGACTGGAATTTGTTTTGTGGCTGAGGAGTGGGATATTTCACTGGAGCCTGCTTCTGCACTGGTGGTTCCTTCGGTAATGGTGGTGGTGGAGTTGGTGCCATCGGTTGTGTCGCTGCTCTCTTTTCGGCCAATTCACGTTGCATTTGCTTACGAATGTTCATTGTTTTTTCCAAAGCCGCGCGTTGCAACTTTTCTTCAAGCTCGTTATCCTCATCTTCGTCGCTATCGACGTTAGGTACCTTTTTCGTCTCTGGCGGGATGTCTTGCCATTTTTGTGGAATGACATCCTTTTGCCTGCGAAAACGAGAAAGAAGAGATTTTTCAAACACTAGCTCACGGCATATATCGGGACTTTTAATCAATGGTAACCGTGGAAATACGAACCTAGCAGCTTGCGCAGCTTTCCACTTGGCGTTTAATGCAGCTGTGTCCAAAGTCGGCAATTTCGGTTCGGGATGAATCAATTGAGATTCTTGCTCGAATATGTCATGCAAAGGTTTCCTTTGAATCTCTGAGAGCGTAGGAACACAAGGAATGATTAAACCTGATCGCTAGCGGAGAGAAAGAGTTGTTTAGACCGAGTCGCTGAGTAACACATACCTTTCCGTTGTTGTGCCGTGAGGGGAAGTCGCGATTCGCGCTCGTGATATGCCTTTGATGCTTCGTCTCGCTCTCGGCGTAGTTCTTCTTCCCTGCGGGAACTGTCAACGAGCTTCTCCGCGTTACTAACAGGGGAAGGTATGTCATTATACTGTGCTACATACCTAGTGAATATAAAAACATAAGTAGAATATAATATTTTGGAAAAGCATTTTCCATTGGCCTGCGTTAAAAGAGAACAAAGGATGCCATGAACCGTGATCAAAGGTCGGAAAGAAATAGATCTAAAAACGCAATCCTTTCATGCACTGCAATGCACTATAGAAACAAAGAAGAACCGGCAAAAAAACAAACAATGAGAAAACAGAGTGAGATTAGTAAGAGGATCCCAACCTTTTTAACACTGCTGTCTCTTTCTCGACCTTTGCGTAGTAGGCATTTAGTTTCGATTCCAATTGCTCCAAATCGGGTAGCGATGATTTTTTCAGTGCCTCTAAATCCCGTTCAAGCTTGTCCTTATTTTTACGCTTCTTCCTCTCTTCCTTCTTCTTCTTTTTCCGACTCTTCTTATCTTCCTTTTCCTTTTCCTTAGCCTTCTTTTCCTTCTTCTTCTTTTTCTTCATTTTCTCACTCTCAGAATGTTTCTTTTCCTTTTCTCTTTCTCTCTTCCATCTGGCGGTCTCTTCCAAAAATTTTCTTACCTGATATCGGGTAAAAATGATTGTGTTTTACCAAGTGTCGAAATCCAAGTAGAAAATATCCGTTAATTACAAATCGACAAAAATACGGCTTGAAATTACAAATAACTACTGAAATAATCAATTTATCGAGAATAAAGAAACGGAAAAAGTGAGAGTAGATACTTGCCTTATCGTCGTAGTCGGAGTCATCTTTCGTCTGCTCGAGGAACTTGCGAACTTTGATTTCATACTCGTCCATTTTATCCCTCGTATTCGCGTTATAAGAAACCGGAGCAATCACGTCGTGAGCTGCTGTGGTAGCCGCGGGTGGATTGTTGTATTGAGCCATGCGCTTGCTGAGTGGCGACAACGAACCACGATGATCTTTCTTATGTTTACGCTTGCGACTTGGCGACCGAGATGCGGATCGTGAACTTCCAGAAGACGAAGAACTACTGGAGTCGGAGCTGGACGAGCTTGAAGATCCGCTTGACGATGAGCTAGAACTCGAACTCCACCTTTGTCGTTTCTTCGATCTCGATTTCCTCTCCTTCTTTCGTTTCTTCTTTTCCTTCTTATTCTCGCTCACGTCGTTCTCAGCTTCGAAGCTTTTAAAGGTATCCAATGGATTTAAACTCGAAGAGAGCGTTTTCGATTTGATATACTCTATCGAATTTCGTGCTTCTTCGTGATACGGTGCAATCGCTAAGCAGTTCTCGTACGCCTTCTGAGCTTCGTCATATTTCTTCTCATCCTCGTAGCTGCGACCAAGTGCAACCAGGGTTTCGGCCATATACTTACGCGCATTCGCATGAGTTTGATTCAGTTTAAGCGCAGTTTCGAAGTCGTCGATTGCTTTCTTGAAACTCCCACTGTTAGCATATCTGAAATGAGAGTGAACAACAAATTTCAATGAGTATCAATAGCTATATAGGTTTTTATCTTCAAGATATACCAAAAGGGTAAATATCAACTTACAATGCTCCACGGGCAACCAATCCCTCGACGTTTCGCGGGTCAACGGTAAGTGCTTTGTTGAGACACTGGAAAGCTTCAGAATGACGACCGGCCTTGAAATGATCTATACCTTCGGCCACACTTCGGAACGCCCATTTGCTGGCTTGGGCTTGCCTCAATTCAGACGCGTATTCATTCGGCGGGAATCGCTCTCTACAATATCACACAGAATAAAATGTATCGATTTAAAAACTACTAAACTATGTACATTCGCATCCTTGGCAAGGTAAAACATACCTCAATCCAACCATGTTCGAATGATTCTCTTGTCCGAGACCCATCAAGTCGCAAAGATATTTAATGTTGTTTGGATTGTTGAAGCCAGTACTATTCTCCAACAGCGTTTCGTAAGACTGTCCTTTGTTGTCCATTGCTTTCCTATACCACAAAGAGAAAATAATCGATTATCGTTAGTGCAGAGATCTGGCGTTGACCTTTGCCAAAAAGAGGATACCAAAGCTACTTCGTTAACGGTAAAACTAAAGACTTGATAATCATGACGACCGAATCCTCGTGTTCTTGATTTCATATCCTGGTAGGCGTGTGATAATCGTATCATTTATCCTTCTCTCTCTCCCTCGCTCCCTCTCCCTTTGGTAATTTCTCGACATCTCATGTCATATTATTTAATTTCATACATATATAGGCATATATATATATATATATATCTATCGATAATAAGCGTGTCCTTTGCTGCTTTGCCTTCGTAACGTATCATATCTGATAGTTCGGTATCATATATTTATCCCTGCGTGGCTGCTGGTAATCTTCCTTTCGATCTGCATGGATTATACAGCGATGTAACACTAATCCCAAAGATGTTGTTCGAAGTGAGACATAATTTTGTTTCACGATTAATTTGCACATTATTAATATTAGCCGACGAGATAGGTGAAAGATTTCTGCACATCTCTTGGTATTAGAGTCCACCAAAATCTACGTTTGTACCGTTAACAAGCAGCAGGGGTCCAAAACAGGGATACAATGCAGAAAGGTCGTTTGTTTTATTACCAGATAGAATTCCTTACGTACAAATTTTACAAATGGTACACAACCTCATTATTATGGTAAACTCGTCTCTCACCTTTCATGTACCGCTAAGACGTATATTTCTAGTGTTTTGTATCATGTTTGTAATCAGAGGATTGTCTCAACACAAAAGCACACAGCCTATCATCAATCGACGGTGGTTTGGTTTTATAAGTTTTTTTTTTGGTGCGATAAAATAAATTGCATAGCCCTAGGATAGGTTGGGAGCCACGCCTGAGTATACATTATCTTCCAAGTTGACCAAAAAAATTTTTTTTAGATGTAGTAGCACTGTCGTTTGTATTGCATTTTGTGACGTCAATTTGAATGACATCAGTTTTTTTATATTTGTCAGATTTTAAGCTGTAAGTTTAAATGAGGCATTATTATGACAAGGCGCAATTCTTTTGAGGCTTAAAGGTAAAGGTTCGGGCGATAAAGATTTTAGTTGTTTGGTCTCTGCTTGATAGTTCAATCATCAATACATATGTTCTCTTCCTCTCTCACTCTCTTTCTCTCAGAATATTAAAATTTCTCAAGTTTTACCGATGTATATATTCTATTCAAATGTTGCCGCTACTATCGTGCCAAAAATTAATTACTACACTCGTATAAATAAACTGTGCAAGTCTCTACGAAAGACAAGCGGATTACGAACGATCGATACTCCAATAGGATCGGCTACCCCGTCTATTATATTTTGGCCGTTGCGATAAAAAGAGACCAAACAACTCGAAATCATTGTTATACCTACCGTCAACAGCACTCAGTCTGACAACCCAAGGCTCAACATCTCATACTGGAAATGCAACCTCAAAAGACATTGATGTCATTTGGAGCCATAGTTTGGCTGGTGCTTTGAGATTAACATATCACAAACGCAGATACAGATATTGTGCGCAACAGAGCCATGTCAACCAATGCTCAAGGTTTGAATCATTTGTATCACATTATAAACTCATCATCATACCGACTATCAACTTTTACGTTACAGAGAGTGTCTGGCACCTAAATTCATAAAAACGTGTAAGAGGAATCAAATCTAGTTTACCTTGTTTTGTTAGTATCACAGTGCGTCTGTTAAATCTCAATTTTTCGTTCGACCACCACACCGTTAATTCTTACCTTTTCTATCTTTTTCCCTTTCTCTCTCTCTCTCGCTCATTCGCTCACCCTCTCTCTCGCCCACTCACTCACACTCTCTGGCTCTCACTCACACACTCTCTTTTTATAAAACATGTCAAACAAAACACTAAAAATGCGAATCGATACTTGCGCTGATTCTGTACGCAACTTAAAAAAGGACACTATCCTTGATCGCGAAGGAAATCGCGACTATCTGGAACCAGCATGAATGTACATCCCTCTGTCTCTCTGTGTTAGTGCAAGTGCTCACAACGTACACTATGTATATGTATGGTACCGTAAAAAAGGAAATTGTCGGAAAACAATGTATACATAGAGTACAGAGATTCGGAGAAAAAGTGCGAAATAGTGGATGCATTGGATATTGCGTCGTATGTATCGTATATATACGATGGTTACTATAGTGATATCATACATATCGATCTCACAGTAGTTAGTAGAGCATATTGTATACGCAAAAATTCTGTATAAATGTACTTATCCAGATATTAATCACTTACTTATAAGCTTCTGGTAGATCGTCAGTATGGATAAGTCCCATAGGTGGGTGTGGAGCTTGCCCATCGCGGGGCGGTACGTTCATTACAGCAACCACTCGCTCCGCCTCAACGTTAACTTCACTGACTACGACGCAGACGAGATCATTTGCCATGTAGCTTCTTGTAACACCTTTCTTGTCCACCGCCGGCACAATGGCCGTGTTCAACATCAGCGCCTATTTCAAACGACACAGTATCGTATTAATATCCTGATTTATCGAGGAGGAAGAAAATAATTTGAAAGAACAAACGCAAGAACGTCTCACCTTAATTCCCAAGTCCGTAACCACTCTTGGACAATCACTGCAGTTGCACAGCACCTTCAGGAGTAGTCCAGTGTTACTTTTACCCATCACTTGAGCGTAAATAACGTCCCCAACGAGCAAACTCTGTAAATAAATATTATGAACATTAGGAAATATTGCATTGAGCTTATTTAAGAGTAATTTTCTATATCGGAGAATGATAGTACCTCCAAGAAATTCCTAATTCTCTGCGATTTCTCCATGGTGACAAAAGTATCGAGGCCTGGCATTGTTGCATAAAATTCTGTAAGATGATGCAATACGTTAGAATATGACGTATACACTACAGAGCAGTTTTCCTATAAAGTCTGAAACTATACCTTCGTCCCCTAATTCTTGCTTGATCGGTTCGGCTGCTTTCTCTAAGTTCGATTTATCGTACAGCGCATCTGCTTTCTTAGCGAGAAACTGTTGAAGCTTCAGCCGTTTACCTCTATCCCCAAAACTGTGGGAGTCGAAGAGTCGTATTTGAATAAAAAATATTCTTGTTGCGTATGCTTATCCATACAGCGGTATGGACTCCGGCTAACACGTACCTAAGAGTCTTCTGCCGCTGTTGGTAAATCTCGAAGTTAGGCTCCTTAAGATTCAGCATGGCCAGTTCATTCTCATTGCGTTCTCCATCCCATACTTTCTGTAGCTGCTGACCATGATAGTTCAAGGCTTGCGCCACCAAACGCGCGTCCATTGTTTCCATTTTCTGAGAGGTTCGCAGGGAAACCTACCCTGCAAATCTAGCAAAAGCCCGAAACAATAAGAGGCCGTCTAATTCCCGAGTTGCGCAGAGCTAGCTGCGATCTCGCGTCACAAGCCGACACAAATAAAATGTAATCCTCTTCGATCGTTCGGATAAATTTCGACACGTAAGAAAAAGCAATTGCTACGATAACGCAAAAACACGTGCCTCAAATTCGAGCCACGTTATCGGCAGATTTCCAAAAGCATATCGAATTCTCTGAATTTCAAAGCAACGATATTGCTGAATCGAGAAGCTTAAAATTCAGATACTTCCGAAAAAGGAAATGCGTCGGGGCTTAGTCCGCCCAAAAGGACAGCGGAACAAAGCAGACTCGAAAAACTGGGATCCGAATACCATGGGAATTACCTCTCTCCAAATAGTTGGATCCTCGAGCGAAAAGCAAGAAGACAGAGTACTAACTGCGTCTGTAGTGTTTGTTCAGTAGGAGGAATACGCATACATAGGTAAAGCCGCGTTTTAGGTATATTGATTTATCAATAACAAGATGGTCGTCGGATGGAAGCCGGATCGTGAGGAACGACGGCGCCATGACGCGCACTTATACATGGCCCTTCGTTCCCACCCAAAATTTCCGATTTTTCACCTCGCTCCAGTCCGATAACAAAATCGAAATATTACTCACCAATAGACCGTCGTAATAGTCGAGGACCCGGTAATGCGTGATTCGTAGTAATTACGGCACAGTATGCAACATCATCGATCAGCAAACAACTGCGCGCGAAGCTGCACAAAATCACCGTTGCGAGAAGCCGGAAACGATAGAGGTGGAGGATCCAGACGCCTGCGCATCTATATACGCCGCAACTAGGGCGCTGCGAACGAACATGTCTTCCACTTCCGGTGGAATATTCAATTCGATCAAACTGTGAATACAATTGCGGCGTACATTAAAATCTCATTTTAATTAAAATACGTGTTCTTTCAATTAATCATTGTCATCCTGTTGAATTTTGTAAAATTCCATCGATTCGAATCTGCTTTTGAAAAGAGTATTTATATAGCAATAAATTTATAAACATTGGTTTATTGTTGTAGATCATAATTTCATTTATTCGCCGTTGGTAATTTATTCAATGTTGGAACCGTCAGGTCAGCTCTTAAGATCTGACAATTTGTAAAAAAAAAAATAACAACTTAACAATTTACAAATGCACTATTTCGAACCATCCATTTTTGTAAAAAATTCTCTAGTCTACGTAAGTGGAAGAGTAAATGCACGGAATAGCCCGTAATTCTGCCACAGAATACGCAAAACGTCGCAGCAAATTCTACGTTCGGAAATGCTATATTCAAAATTTATAGAAATTAACTATGGATTTAGTACTCAGCGATCCATCAATATTCGCATTCCTCCAGTTTCATTCTTCGATTCACGTTTCTCTTCATTATGTTCTAATATCAACGTTATTGATCACGAGCACTGACACTCTTTCGAAGAATGCCATCGCCAATGGGGTGGAAGAAGTCGAAAAGTTCTACTTTGTCTTCTTGATTTTCGCCGCATTTTTTGCGCTGTCAACATCGGCGTTCCAATAGTAAAGGATCTGCGCGGCAATCACAGCGTTCGCCGCAGTTGAGCAAATGTACATCACGACCATCGTTGTGTCGCCAGTTTCTTGGATGGATGTGAAGATACGTGCGAGCGAGCCGAAAAACAGCATGAAACCGGTGGCGGCTGATAACTGTCCTGTGCTTCCATTCGAATAATTTGTGTAGGCTTGCATTAACTGAAAATACGATATACACATGTATGCGATATACTTAATTCTCAGAAGACGAAAGCGATAAGACGAATGAATACGTACCTTACTGATAAGAACAATAGGTATGTTCATGGCTTGGCAGCTCCAAAGAACGTGTAAAGGAGTGAGACCACTCGTAGCAGCGAATACGATCGACAAATAGGCTGCGAAAAATGCAGTTGCTTGGACGGTACTCCCATTATAGTGCATTACAAGCACCGCAATGATTAAAGTCTGCATTCCTAAAAATACTCCATCTCCCCACGAACTGAAAAATTGTTATATTAATTGTTATTATTTAAATATTCATTGATTGAATATTTCTAGTCTTACCTAAATGGAAAGCCGCTGACGAAACTGTACGATGCCATTGCAGTGATTGCAAAAAGATCCAAAAGGACACTGAAGACATTGATTCCTTTGCCACTTTTGCTATTGAGGATTTTTAAAATTTGTGGAACTTTAACTGCAATCGAGAGAATTATGTTAGGTGCAATTTAATTATAAGTATATTAATCATTGTACGGGAATAATTTGTTTTTTTTCGATGAGAAAATTGGCGTAAAGAAAAATGTCATCTAACCAAGGAGACTTCCTCCGATGATTCCGAGTCCCAGTCCCTTGCTAAGCGTCGCTTTGAAGCACTCAACTGCAACATGATCGAGAGTTTCGGACTTTGTTTGCACCTGCTCATATCTTTTACGCAAAATATTCATTTTGATTCAACTTTATATTTTATTTCTGTAGTCATGTAACAGTAACGGACGATTTCGAGCTATTATTTAAAAAAAAATTGACCATCTGAAAAGCCCAATTGATGTATTCAATAAAAACAGCGAAATCGATACGTTCTCGCATGACAGAAGTACCGCATGGTGCTAAATAGAAGTCGCTCAAATATACATGTTAAAATAAAATTCATCTCAAACTGAGTATCTCCTGACAAATGCCATAAAATAGCAATTATCATAATTGTACGTTTTTTTTACATTATGTAATGTATACATTATGCACCTACGCAAAAAAATTCACATGCATGTACGTGTTCAAACGAATAGTCATCGCAATTAGTGTTTATGTTACATAGTGTTACATAGAATTCAAGAAAAAAAATTAGCTTTTGGAGCGATATACTGAACTTTGACAGATCATACGTTCGAATCGCACGCTCATGGTATTCACGTGGGTTCCAACAACAGAGCGAGATGGAAGATTTTCAGCGCTCTAACCGCTTCGATTTTTACGATATAGCACTGTAGAATGGCGCAGGACGGCCATGAGAAATTACAGAAAGAGTGTCGATTTACTTACCATGGAAGAAATTGAATTCATCGAAATATTCTTCGAGACATTGCTCGGTAAAGAGCAGATGTGCAGCTTTTCTAACTAGATGAGCCATATTGCCACGAGTTACACACGGCTGTATCGCCGCTTGGAATGTACCGCGAGGAATTTCTCCCGGGTTTGCCCAGCATTTAGGTTACCCTTGCGCGAACACGCCAGTTCATTCCAGCCCAGCGTTTTATCGTCGTTGTCGCAGACCGTACAGTCGTCGAACTAGTTTCTGGCGCGCGATTACGAACCGTCGACGTCCTAGCTCTTTTGCCAGCGACGTTTCAACCCTTTCGAACTCGTAACCCTTCGACGAAATAATGATATTGCTTCGGGCTAATGTGACCCATTGAGTTGCGCGCAATTCTAAGGCACATTTCATCCCTCTACTTCACAGACTCTGCGAGAAGCGAGAACATAAATTATGTAAATTTCTTACATTGCCTTCAGCTTTATTAAATTACATTAGACATTAAAGTAGAAGATTTATTCGATTAGAAATAATTTATTCTTTTCATTTAGAAATCGGAAGCATTAGATCAAAAAGCGCAACTAAAGTTGTGTAACTCCAGGACGATTATACTGATTGATTGGAATAGAACTATAAATGCAACAAATATGCAGATTTAAAAATAATCACGTGATTAAACCTTAAATCTATGTTCAAGCTGCTGTTGCTATCGATAGTGAGATGTTTATTCCTCCAACTAATCAACCTCTAAGAATTTTTAATTACTTCCCACCTCTGGGCTAATATTTCAGTTCGATTCACACTCTCGCAGAATGATTCATTTCATCTTGACAAAGATAATCAAGGCTAACATTAAACTCCAGTAAACGGTAAGTGATGGACATCAGATACTTTCCTGCGCCGATAGTCTTTGCCAAAGCAGTTCGGTGCATAATTCATCGAGCCGGGTTTTATCACACGCGAGAATCAGTTTACCAAAGGAAACTGATAACATGGGTGGTTAAAGACCCCGACCGAATTCCAAAATAGTAGTACGAGTTGGTATCTTGGGAGATTATCCAGGGAAAATCGAACTGGTGCAATTAGTGCGATCGAAACAAGTAGTACACGGGGCCTCTTCACTGGGTCTCACAATCAGCCTATAAGTGGGTCAGAGCTCACGGGGTGGCCTGAATGGGCCACGCGATCGTTTTTACTTCTTCGACTATATTTGGCTCTCGACGAGTACCTGGTACGCTTTTCGTGAACCCTCCTTCACTCGACCACCACCTGTCCAACCCCGTTTACACCCACGGGCTGTTTCTACCTTTGCTCCAAAAAGGGGGTGAAAGTGATTGAAAGTTTTCGGCCAGACTAGCAGTCCGGAATTCCGACACATATCTGTGTTTAATGAACTTGGGCTTATTGGACTCATTCTTAACACGCTATGTATTTTTACCGACATTAATCTGATTCGAACAGGGGTACTTTCGAGAAAAGAATAATAATAATTCAATAGTACATTGTTTAATATTGATTATCATTGATTCGTCGTCGACCGACTCTAAAGTGGAGGAATTGAATTAAGGAGCGTTAATTATACCTTTAGAAGGGAGGAGTCATGCGATCTTATCTAACAAGCAGAATAGTCGGGGCGCTTTGAAACGCTTCCAAGGCGCAAGCCTGCGGAATTCAGGATTCGAAACACCCGACACATACCTCGTGTCTGTCCCCGATGAACTTCAGTCCCGGTTCCGCTTCTGAGTCGTCGATTTGCTTTTGCCCCTCGAGAGACTCATAATGAGTTACTGCATTTTGGTTCGAGCATTGCTCTCTTTGGGCTCGAAAATCCAAATATCCTAGACTCATGGTCTACCGACGATATCTATCCAAGAAAGTAATTATAAAGTGCATCACTGCAGTTAAAGGACCACGGTTGCGTTAAGAGGTTCCTCTCATTGCGGGAAACACGGCCAAGGTTCAACAGGTATTCAAAGTGGAGCAATGAGTTCGGTCACGATAAATGACGGTGTATGGGAGTTCGAATGCAGTGTTTCTATTTAGAAGCTCCAACTGAGAGTGAAATTTTCACCTATCTTATATTCAGGATTTTCGAAGCTCAACTTTTACCACTCTTCTCTTAGGATACTATTTTTTTGGTGGATTGTGATTTTGTGCTAGGTAAAAAATTCAAAAGAGATTCCTATTGGAAGCTGACGCAAGATAGAATAATGTCGCCCACCTCAACCGAATTCCTCCTCTGCAAACGCATGCGACAATGAGGCAGAATCCCTGAAAATTGTAGAGGCGCATACGAGCGGAAGAATCAACGGAGTTGCAACTGCACCACATGAATGCGAATGATGACACGTCGCGGAGTCTGCAAATGTCGAATGCGAAAGAAGAGAAGAAGGAAAAGAAGGAAACTACACCGGAAGAACCACCTGAATGTAATGGATATGCTGCAACTCGAGTCGAAGGTGAAAGTGATGTGAAATTAATCGAAGAAATAATACTATGGATAACTGTGAATTGCATAATTATTGCAGAAACTTCTGGGCCAGTTGTCGAATTACCAGCAACGCTTCACGAGCGTTTCTTGAGAATTAAACAGATCGTAAAAGATGCCATAGCCGCCCATCATACCTTTATGATCTACGGTAGATCCAAAGTAATTCGCGAATGCATGCTAAAGAGGGGTTGGTGCGAAAAATTCTTCCGAAGAAACAGTAATGTTTCATTGCTTCTTAAATTTTCACAAAGATTTTCTTTATGAAATATATCGATGCAATATATGAAGAGCTCCGGATTTTTTAGATGATCAACAATTCACTGTGGATTCGAGTCCAATAATCCTGCTATCCGGTATTGGCGACTTGAAGGATCAGCAGAGCGAGCGTCAATTAAGTTCCAGGATGCTCACTAATCACACTGTCGACTTCCTATGGAACACAGGATCCGAATGGCCTGGGTGGCCAGCCCAAGACAACAAAACTACACTATTCAACAGATTCTGTCGAGCTGCATTTACCTCGAAGGCAATTTTTTCATTTATTTACTTAAACTTTTTTCACAATTTTTCCTCCATTGAATTAAAGAATACAGCGGTAAAGCAATATATATTGTATTCCGCAAGAAATCGATTTTCCAGGTCGGACTATGTTCTAACGTGAAACAAATGCATTGGTACTATGAACCTGGAATCGCGAATACTCTTTTTCCGCGCTGCTACAATTTATGCCAGGGTGACCAAATGCACGCTTTTGTCGAGGACTTTCGGTAAAGATATTTCGTAGGGTTTCATTACTTCCTATGCAAGACTAGTGGTACATATTGTGGTTTCCGTCAACTATTTTCCATTTCGACAGCTTTACCGCTTGCTTGAGCTTACTGAAATGGCTCGTGAGCAAGATGAATGAGGAAGGTGAGAATGCAGTCAGATCACCGAGCGGCACGGTTCCTTTGAAGGCCATAGAATTCGCGATCAAACGGTGCACCGATTATATCGGCGCACAATCCCACGAGGATATCGATCAGGAATCCGAGAGGATTTGGTCCCACCAATGGGATCAATTCATTAGTTGGTATTATCAAATAGTTCATGGTGATGCGCTCTTTGTTCGCAATAATCAGTCTCTGCAAGTAAGCTATCGACTTTTATTTTTATTCTTATCGAAAACTCGTAAATGATTACTTTCGACGAGAGTAATGAGATCTATCAATGCGCAGAAGTATTTTCTGGCCTCGAAACATATCTTAAAGAAGATGAAGAAATTCTGGCCGCAACTCGATATGGATGGTATCATGAACGTATGGATAATGAAACCGGGAAATAAGAGCCGTGGTAGAGGAATCGTGCTAATGAACAAACTCGAGGATGTCATGGCGAAAATGAATCCTAATAATAAAGCAGATACTCGTTACGTTGTGCAGAAGTACATTGGTAATGATGTTAAGTAGAACTATATGAAATCGTTGATAATAATTGGATAAAATCGAAATATATAACTCGCAATATCTATTTCTACAGAACGACCCTTATTGATCTACAATACAAAATTTGATATCCGTCAGTGGTTTATCGTGACCTGCGCTCAGCCGTTGACACTATGGATGTATAGGTAACAAATGGATGATTTGTATTATCGCGTCAATATTCCAATTAATCATCCAATTAATAATTCGCGTATAGAGGAAATATTCTTTGAATGGTATTGTACGTTTTGAAGAATGGATTCGTGCACGGTTCTCGTGACAGTATATACCCGGGTGATTTAATTGGAGTGCACGAAACTGCATTTGCCATAATTATAGCTAATTTATTCCAAAGAAAAGCTCAGAAGCTCGCTAAGATGCTACGTTACATTATGTATTCAGATTTGCGAATGAGGGTGCCAGTATTTGCGGGTGACCCGCCCGCAGTCAATTACCGACTATGAGCTCACCCCGAAAATTGATTTCTAACCCAGTTTGCGTAAATGCTTGTCCTATTATCCTACCATACCCCTGGTATTTGCGGCTTTCGTGACCTATAATAGCCTCGGTCCCATTTTTCCCAAACTCCCGATTCCCAACCGCAAACAGTTGGAATTGGCGCATTCAAGCATTGGTGGTTTCGCTGTTAACACCGAAACTATCGATGATTACTCTCTCCTATTATAACACCAAAAACTATTCGATTTTTGATAAATAACAACTCGTATTCCAAGTATAATAAAACTAAAGTACTTTTATACGCATGATAGGTGAATAATGTTGAGTAAAAGAGTTGGGAAAAAGTGTTTGATTTAGTGGTACTGTTCCAACACTAATGACTGTTACAATAAAAGACTCTTTACCCTGAAGAGTTGAACGAACGAATTAGAAAGTTCTCGTCTTTCGCAGGGAAAGCTACCTACGGTTTTGCTCGCAGAAGTTTAATCTGATGGACTTCCATGAGTCGATCCACCTGTGCAATCACGCGATCCAATGCAAATATACAAATTGCGGGGACAGAGATCCCGCTTTGCCTACAGACAACATGTGGGACGCAACTACTTTCAAGGAATTCCTTAAGTATGATACATGGTACTATGTTGGTGATCGTAGGGAATACGAGGAAGTACATAGATAATATGAACTTTTGCAGAGCACAGGGCCATGCCGACGCATGGGACACACTAATATATCCTGGAATGAAACAAGGATTGGTGGGTTCGCTTCTCGCTAGTCAAGAAGCCATGGATCGTAGGAAAAACAGTTTCGAACTTTATGGAGCAGATTTTATGGTGATGGACGATTTTTCCGTGTGGCTCATCGAGATAAACAGTCATCCCGATATGAGTTATTCGAGTAGAGTTACTACTCGCTTATGTCGACAAGTTATGGAAGATACTATTAAAGGTTCCATTGTGTATTTATTATTTTTATGATCAATCGACAAAATTATGGAAAGTTCCAAGTTTGTTTTTTGCTCTAGTCGTGATAGATTTTCGAGAGAACAAGCATGCCGACACTGGTGATTTCGAGTTGGCTTATAAGCAGAGAATGCCAAGCTGCCAACCCTATTTGGGTGCAGCGTTATCTCTTCAAGGTACCAGAATCACTACCTACGAGAAGAAATCGAACGCAAATAATCCAGAATCAAAAATGAATTCCTTTCCAAAGTATCCAGTGGTATGTTGAGAATTAAAATTGCTGTTGGGATTATTGTTAATATGAAATTAATATTTTCATATGTCCAAGACTTATCTTCCTAAGAAAGACTCGACCGAGCAGAATAATTTGGGCCCAGTGTTAGTGGATCTAATAGAAGAACTTGAGATCCAGCTTGATCAGGAATTTTTTAATTATTATAAAACAGAATCGCCTAAACATAGGCAATCATTGCCACTCACTGCTCCACCAAAGCCTATGAAATCACCTTCTGTCTCCGATAAACCGGAATCTGGACCAAAAACCAGTACAATGACTTCCGTCAGTACAATGACTTATCCTCAAAAAGCAAAGTTGCCTATTAAAGTTCAGGTATCGCATACATATACTTTCGTGAATTATACGAATTGAGTGTAATTATTGTTTCTTCTCGTCAAAGCACTCGAATCCCGGTAAAACGCATTCACGAAGTTCGTCGAAGACAGCCAGGAAATCACGCACTTTTCCTGGCAATGCGAATAAGCAAGAAGCTTCCCCTACGAGGCAAACTTTGATATCGAGAATAATGGCTCTTCAACAGCAGTCCTCGAATACGATGCAAAAACCAGAGAAAACTCCAAGACGTAGTGAAGAGAAGGTTTGTAGTTTTGTAATTGCTTTCATTAGAATAAGCCTCAACTCTATGCAGAATAGTATGCATTATTTCCTTTTTTATCGTCCGTAGGTAATTAATAACGTTATGCGAGACGGGATAAAGAAATACAGGAGAAGCGTGACTCTTCCTACGATTCCATCGGAAATACCAAGTTTGCCGTCGTTACTCAGCCCCACTGGCAAGAGTCACGCGATTAACGCAAAGAACAAAACTCGAACATCCCCCAAGAAACACGTCCGTCCGAAGAAGAATAAAGTCCTGACCGATATCACAGACATGTATGCGATTGGTCTTGGCTTAACAAAATAAAAAAAATTGTTCGTCTCTTAGAATCTAGGGCTGCACACGAGGAATAAAATATATTTGATGTTACGAGTTGATTATTTTCATTGACACGATCCGAAGGAGAAACTTCAGGGTGTTTCGAAGAAAAAAGTATAGGATGTTGTAGAGTGAAAAGAAAGTCTAGTGGGTCGCGAATCGGAAACAACATCAGGGAAATTTCACTTTTTATTTCGGATCAGGATGTAAGTTTAAAATTAAATGGGTTAATTGTCGACGGATGGAGATCAGTCCTTGAGATTTCATCCCGATTTAATGGTGACATGTGGAAGACTCCAAAGTTTTATATTTTTGCTATCAATACTCGTTGCTTGGAATGATACAATGAAATTTGGTTATAAATTATTGAAGAACCTGGTCTATACCAGGATTATTAACCGTTCGGATAATAATTTACCAGATAATTTACCAAATGATTTCCCAGATAATCTCTCAGATTATTTCTCGGATAATTTCTCAATGTCGTGGAACGGTATGCTTGACATATGTGCAATTATCTGTAGTAAGATATAACAGTGAACTATTGCAAATCTACACGTATTTAAGGTAATGTCTGATAATGGAACACCGAAAATATGTCATTCAGGCGAAAATCTCTCAGAACAAACGATTGCTTGAAGCCATGAAACAACTGATCGATCTAATGCCGGTTGATAAATTAAAAGTGAAGAAAAATTGTAATAAACCTGGTGGATGTAACATCGAAAATCCACGACCTTATTTCCAAAATCCCCGGACAGAACAATATCTCAACGACTCAATGAGCATTGCATTGAAAAAGTGCAAAATTCTGTAAAATACTAAAGTTCATCGCAAAACCCACACATGCAATTAACCGGAAATATGTAAATTTCTAATAAAAACGAGAATAATTCATAAGCCTTACTGGTGAGACAATATCGAATAACTTATCTTTCGATTTATGGTGCAACGTCAGTTGCATCGAATTATTTGACACTTCTTACACTTTATACCTACGAAAATTAACAAGAAAAATATTCACAGTGAATCGAAAAATGATCAACTACTGCCGAGACTCAAGAAGAAGTTGTGTGTCATTATAAAATGAAGGAACCCGAGGAAAAGAGGCTTGCAGCGTATTTAAATGCAGATTCAGCATGTTTGAATAAAGATGAGAAATTAATTAGAAAGTCGCAAGAGGTCGAAGACCCCTGCATCCATAATAATGTGAGACACGATGAAAATTCACCTGTCGCCGATGAATTGAAACGTTCAAATGACGCGAAAATAATAAGTCTGTCGAACTGGAGAATAACATTGACATCGGAGAACGGTACACTTAAAAAAAACGATCTATCTTGGGAGGTATGTGCTGCAATTGAATAAAACACATAAATAGTTACAGATACAGAATTTATTTATGAATTTTCTTTTAAAAATCGGGTTTATTAAGCCTTAAATATCTAAGGGCGCAATTTTGAATAGATATCTACAAGGAATGAAAAAAGTTCTTCGAAAGGAAATATCAGTATTCAAAAGTTCAATTTTGGCCCTATTGGAAAAGTTAATGCAGAAATTCATTGCAATTGCGATGAATTAGAGAATCAGACCAAAGACAGTGAAACTGATCAGGATCATGGGAGCATTCTCTTAAAACAATATTTGCAACTTTTAACCAACGAAAATGCGAGAATCAGTTTTATCCTGAAGATATTGGCGAATGCTATTAATGAACATAAGCTGTTTGTGATATCTGGATGTTTCTCAGTATTAAGAAAACCCTTAAGAAAAAGGGGTTGGCTGGAGAAAAGAAGCATAAGAAAAATGCTATCAATGTCACCCGATTTCGATGAAGCATGTAAGCCCATATGACTCTCATATGCACAGAAACGATATATGTACATGTATGTATGTACCAAAAACTATGCACTTTTCAGCCGGTTTGGAGATGATCGAAAAATTACTTAAAAGCCCTGCTGATCTTATATGGTACACAAATAAAAAGTCAATGGCCCTGAGAACAGGGGAAAGAACCATTGTCAATAAATTTGTCAAATGTTACTTCACTTCGAAAGTTTGTCACAACCAAAGTCCCAATTTTTAGTTCTAAATAACAGTAATAGTTTTCTCATAATTTTTCAGGTCGATATGTGTAATAATTTAGAAACTACATATTGGTTTTACGAACCTGGAGTGTCGAATGTTCAATTTCCCCGCTGCTATAATGTCTATCGAGTATGATGCTTAATATATTCAAATACAATTAATTAATGGCTGAACGATCGACATCTTTTCAGAATGCAGAAATTGCTGAATTTGTGCAAGATTTTTATCTTACTGCTTGCATGGGAATTTTAAAGTGGTATTTGATGTTAGCTAGCATCGCTGGAACGACTGCTATTTGGTCGAAAGAAGGAACTGTTCCTATAAATGCGATACTGTTTGCCTTGGAACGATGTGTCGAATATATAAAGTACGATTTCTCGGTAGGATATAATTGGATGCAGAAAATTGAACTAAGAACTTGATATGTTCGAAATAGCATGCGAAATCACGAGGATATTGATCGAGAAGTGCATACAAATATAGAATCAACGAGTTGGTTGGAATTTTTGAGATGGCATAAGAAGGCCGTAAACGATCGTGAGGTCTTGGAAGAAAATGAGGAAATCAAGATTGACGTAAATATACATGCTTCCCCCGTTGGTGGATATCAGTAAAACTGAAAAACCTGAAAACCTGAAAAAAACATTTAAGGAGCTCGTAAAGTATATGGGAAGTACATTGAAAAAAATGATGGAATATCGACCTCAGAGTTTTATCGACGGTACGCGAAATGTATGGATTTTGAAGCCAGGCGACAAGAGTTTGGGAAGAGGAATAATTCTAAAGAACTCGCTTAGTGGAATTTTGCAGAGAATAAATCAAGCTGCCAGGGAGAATACGCAATATGTTGTGCAAAAATATATAGGTAGTTCCTATATCGATCCTACGTATCGTACGATATCTCGTAAGATTGTTTTAATAAATTAGTTCGTGTTTTAAGAGCGACCCCTCCTCGTTTATAAAACGAAGATTGATGTTAGACAGTGGTTCCTGATTACCAGTACGCACCCCCTTATCTTATGGATGTACAAGTAATTTATCATTTCGGCATCATTTAGTTTCGGTTTATTACATTATTGTCCTTCGGAAGGGACGTCCTAATTCGCTTTGCCTCGAGGGATTTTACGCTCGACAGTTTTCACGAATCTATCCATCTTTGCAACACAACTGTGCAACTAAAATATCGGGAATCCGTGAAAGCGAATAGTCAACTTCCCAATGAACTACATTGGAACCTGCAGAATTTCAAGGAATATCTCAGGTATTTGAATTAATTTGTAAAAACATAAGATAAAATTGAGCGTGAAATAACATCAAATAACATTCACAGAGCAACGAATCGCGAATCAGCCTGGGAAAAACTCATCAAACCGGGCATAAAAGAAAATTTGATCGGGGCACTTTTGGCATCGCAAGAAAATATGATGAACAGAAAAAATAGTTTTCAATTGTATGGTGCTGATTTTGTGATTGTGGATGATCTTTCGGTTTGGCTAATAGAAATTAACACAAATCCACGGCTTCATCCACCGACTAGCAGTGTGACGGAAAAACTTTATCCGGAAGTGATAGAGGATACTATTAAAGGTAATGGTAGCTCGTTGCACTTCAATTAGCCTCGTGAAAGGTAGCTGAACAAAGCGATTGAGCCATACAAAATACCGAACTGAATTTCTTCTTTAAAAAGTTGTTCTAGATCGGCGTAAAAATAAAAAGGCTCCTTCAGGAAAATTCGAACGCATTTATAATCAACGTAACCCATTTTCCGGAATTGTTCTGGGTCAAGGTGCGAATCTCAGCATACGCGGTACGTCTTTGTTACCCAATCCGCGACCCTCTCGACAAGTTGGATGTAGTACATACATCTCGTCAATTTGGAAGGGAGAAAAGTGTAATAAACGACAAGTAGGATAACGGATAACTTACTGTTGGAATCAGTGGTACAAGGAATAATTAATAAAAACGTGTTTATTTTACAAGTAACAATGTTGAAGGTATACAATCCTATATGAACAGATGTTTTGGTTTTTAATACATGTTTATACATAATTACGTGTAAGCATATTTTTGTTCACGATTGCATTCATATGTTCATACACGTATAAAATATGATCCCCCCATCTTCCGATTCTCTCTATTAACGGCTTTCCGTTTCTCGGCCGAGTTTCAATTAGAAAAAGAGCATTATGATCGAACTGTAAAGATATCTTTGCACCGGTTCCTAAGACGTACGTGCTCGATACATCTATATTGCTGTCAGTGTATTATAGTACTAGAAAGGCTGCCTTTTTGCACTCACTAGTGCTTTAGAAACTGCTGGTCAGCATTAACGACGAATGCAAACATTATTACTATCTATCGTTCCGTAGCAAAACCTGTTCGCATTTTCACAATTGATTACAAAATCTACTTGGTCGTTTTAATAGCGTGACCACACTCGAACATCGTGAACCATCGTTGAGATTATACTTTGAATCGCGAATTCATTAACTTGTCGTGTATTATTCGATCTAACTGAAATAAAATTTATTATTCCTGGAGGTAATGCGATTACATTAAAAACGGGAAGGTATCGTTATATAAACCGTACATACAGATTCCGGGAAAAAACGTACCAACGGTATAATGGACTATACTTTTATCGAGGAAAGCAAGCAAAACCCGTAAAAACAGTATGTTTAACGTGTGGTTTTTAGTACAGATCTAAAATTGTCGGTGTACCAATGTACCACCTTTCTAGTCCAAGTCCTAGGCATTGCTTGCCTGCGTCGACATCAGCTTAGTCGCAGGGAAGCATAATTCCGTCAACATCGGTTTCGTAATCTGGCGAAAGCTCGATACAATTATTTAATTCTGACGAATTAATTATTTATCGTCAGGATCAAATAAAGATCTTGATCGCCCGATTCCGAGGACCGACCTTCGTCGGAGAGTACGTTCAGGTTACTGAGCTTTATAAGGGTGTATTGCTGCATTTCCAGTGCACCCAGGCATACGTGCAGCTTACGAGGGCTGATCTTCCTGGTTGCGCGTACTACCCGACCCAGCGAGGGCATACAAATATCACAAGAAAGACTGCACGAAATAGTACGAACTCACGTAACTGACTTTAGCGTAAAGGATAACTTAGGCCTCGAGTTGTTCTTTCCGAGGATCTTCTTCTGCTCTTCCTTCACGCGTTTTTCGTGCTCTTTTCGCATTCTCTGTCTTTCTTCCTCCATCAATCGCTGTTCTTCGACCATGGCCAACCTTTCCTCAGCCTGGAATTGAGCGGGGAGTATATTGATGAAAAGAACGCGAAGTCATCCGGACTTGCACTCCGCGAAAATGCGGATTTTTCGCACTCGTAAACCTCATCAGTCGGTGTTGCAGAAGTGCATTACTTATTGTTAGTGCATTAGTTAACGTTGTGCGATGGAAATTCTGGAGTAATCTCTTTTTTATTTGGCGACGTACAATAGAATCGTGAATATTTTTCTCTCGAGATTTATTAATTGTTCGAATCGGTTATATTGTTAGCATGAGATAACATTAATAAAAAAAAAAAAAAGAAGATAGAATGGATTTGCAGACTCACCAGTTTCTTCTGGGCTTCCTCGATCTTTCTGTTGTTTTCCTCCATGATCCTCTCAAGTTCCTCACGCTTCTTCCGCTCTTCCTCCTACAACGACAACGGGGCAGATTTACACAAAGCATTGATAGCGTTGGTCACCAACTGTTGTTACACCGTTCATATCGAAAATCATAGTGCCGCTATGTCAACAGCCTAGTGTTATACATCCTAAGAACCATTTTTTTTTTTGCTCTTTTATGGGAAACAGTAGTTTGGGAACATGTGAAATTTGGACGTCGGGTTCAAAAGAATCGGGATGGCTCATTTAGATAAAGAGATAACAAAGAGACAAAGTAAGAGAGGACGCATCATCTATATAAAAAACCCAGTTCCAGTTCGTTTGGATTGAACGAATTCCTCTCAGTTGCCAGCGAATGATGCTTATTGTCACGATTTCCCAGATGAAAACACGACGACTTAGGATGCCACTTGAAAGCGAAAAAATGGTGAATTATGAATCTGAGTCAATCCACTGTGTGCATGCAAAAAGGAGGTAGAGAGAATATTGAGAGGCTGCGGGTCCCTTTTTTCGGGGGGACTCGCGCTCACGGCGGGTACTCGACTCGTGAACGGTGCAGGACAATGACTAATTATATGTATGTACGTATGGACAAATACATACATATATATGCAACACACACATATATATAAATATATCTAAATATGTATATATATATATAGATATATATGCGAGGGAAGTGTTGATTTTGAGTGGACTGTATAGTATCGTGTAGGTATATGTAATATGTAAGTGTACGGACATGTATACTTTACCAAGAACAATGTATATCGCAAAAATAATTGGCGTAGATCTAGTAAATCGATATAACAGCTGATAGGGTGCGTCAAAAAGAAACATATTTGAAAAATATTTACGAACGAGTGGTGCCATCCGCCCCGACCTGTCGACGGAATGCGTTGTGTCCCAGGTATTTAATAAATTGCAAATCTAAAATAACCCCTAGGTATGTTCGTTTCCGACACATAGTGTTTTAAACAAAGAATGATGATAATAATGATGATAATAATAATAATAATAATAATAATAATAATAATAATAATAATAATATTGGTATAAAATGAATTATGAATATATAAATTGGATAATACCTGAATGAAGCTCACGCCAGCACGTAGGGGATGCCTTCTTCATCGACAATCACTCAGCAGTGAGTAAAAAACCGGCATCTTCTGTTGGTAGTCAGTAAGGAAGGTGACCTATATTTTTGCTAGGTCGTGCTTTGTTGCTATGGGATTCTAATTCTGCCCTTTAAGGTCTACTTCTCCCTCTCTAAGTATGTAATTCTCTCTTTCTCTCGCTCTCTCTCTCGCTCGCACGCTCGCTCTCTCCCTCTCTCGCGCTCTCTCTCTCTCTCTCTTTCTCTCGCTCTCCCAAATTTGTAGACATATTCAGTGCAAACTCAATGTGCAAAGCAACAAGGATAAAAGTTTGGTCAACTCGTTATCAGGGTCGCTGTCCATTTTGACCGGAACACGTGCTGATTTCCGAGGGTGAAAAATAAATAAGAGTGCACAGACACAAAAGATATGGTAGAAGAGAGAACTCCTACTTTGGATATAAAGGAAAATGAAACAAATCAAATTCGGATGTTTAGTTCAATTCAGTACAGCTAGTCGATAGTTTTGAGTTTTTTCTTTTGCCAATTAGATCAAATAACAGGACCCCGTTTGATCTTTCTTAGATTCGATAGTGAAACATCGGCAATCGCAATCAATTACAACGGTTCCTGGAGATCGGTATTTGAAGTTATGGGAGGACGATGTAGCTCTTCTCGATGCTATTTCTCTCGTCTCGTATGTATCTAATCGTATAAAAAATTGTATCTCGAAAGATACGACCGATTTGCATTTATCTGACGTGTAGTGCTCGATCGAGTTAATAAACGTTCTCGGTTCCATTATGATTTTGCTTATACGCGTTTTCGCCTACGCATCTGTATAAGTGTAAATCACTACAAATACCGAGGTCTCGTTATCCAAGATCTAATCAAACGTATACAATGCAATTAAGAAACTGAAAATATCGACAAGTCACGACAATACATTGATTCCGGTATGCTTTCTATTGATCAAACGATCGTTACTCGATGTACGGTATGTATGTATTTCGCAAAACTGCAGTAATCCTATAAAGCTAGCGTCTAACTGACAGTAAAAACTGTTCAGGGAAAAATATCACTTTCCTAGAGTTTTCGTAGAAAAATAACTTTATTTCAAACTCACGATTCATCGTATCTTCTTCTTAGTCAGTTTACAGAGTTTGGGATCACTATTTTTAGTTACTGAAATGTTTGTTCTCTCTATTCCTTAAAAAGATTGTACGAAGCAATATGTGAACAGTCACACACGCGGATATAAACTAGACTCACAGGTAATCAAAGTTGCAGGATTGTCAGATGCCACAATCGAAAGGATCGCGAGTAAAAGGATTTCTGAGGAAAACCGAACTACGATCCTTGCAATTGCTGACAGAGCTGTCAATCGAGTTATCGTGTGATGAAAGGTATCAATGTTGTACAAGATATATAAATATATATACATGGTACAAATACAATATTTTGCTCATGAATAACCGATACATGCGGCTATAGCAGCAGAATCCTTTTCATAAAAAAGGAATATCTTCCCAACAACGCGACCTCAGTGGATGTTGGGAAGTCGAAGCAGTGTGGTTTTCCATCGACATTCTTATATCAAAAGATCCTCAACCACAATGCTTCAAGCCCAAACGCTGTGATCGCGAGACAAGGTCATAACGCGAGAATACGCCTCTAAAATTATCGATATTTCTCTTTTCGAGTATTCCCGTGTAACATCTATGCGCGTGTAATTACCTCGAATATCAAAAATTACGACACGTCTCACTGCCGTCACTGGTATAAAACGATGCAGATCCTCTCGTAAAGTCACGGACTAACCATGCTTACGATTGAGAGTACGTATTCTGCATCATACCAGTACGACAATTCGATTAATCGGACGAATTTAATCTCTATTAGAATTAAATTGTGCCCTTTGACTACAGTAATCGTTTTATCCTAGTAGTTCTGCTGTATTATCAAAATGTACTCTGTTAACAGTGTAGAAATAATGCAAGGATAAAGCACCAAACTCATTTCCTGTTGATCATAACAGCGCTTGGGCTAACACTGGCCAATGTTTCTCTGGATTGGTCTTACCTCTCGTCGTTTCTCCTCCTCCCGAAGTTTCGCTTGTCTCCATTCCATTTCCTCCATCATTTGCCTCTCCATTGCTCTTTTGGCTTCTTCTACTCTCCTTTGTACTTCCGCTTCAATCTCTTCCTTACGCTTCTCAAGCTCTTCCTCTACCCTCTTCTGTACGAGCTCTTCGATTCGTTTGGCTGCTTCCTCCTCAACCATCTTTTGCTCAACTTCACGCTGTCTTCTACCAACAGATAAACATTTTCTTGCTCTGCGACTCCATTCTTATTCGACCCATCTTTTCCCAGAATTGTACGTGTGTTTTTAGCATGCTTCTTCTTTGAAATACTTTTAAACGATAAGTGTTGATTTCAATGCAAAAACTCTCAGTGTGAAAATTGTATATAAAAATTGATCTAGAGTGTCGGGTAATAAAACCACCACCGTGAAAAAATTTGCAATCTTACCCAACTGCACTCGTGGTGAAGATTTTGTTCGATAATTCTTTCTTTTTCCTGACAACATAATTATGAAAAAAAAAACGTATAACAAAGATTCATTAACACAAAGAGGATTAGAAATAAAATGTATTTATTAAGGGTTAATAGAGTCAGGGGGACATAGTATCAACCATATATTAAATGGGTTCAGGCGAGATAGCAGATTAATTGTGACAATGGTTTCGCATTCGTATATGTATGAAATCAAGTAAAATCATGCATAGTAATTTGGTAATGAGATACAATCTTCCTGAATATGTATTTTACATTATGAGATAGGTTTTTGCTGAACTCTGTGATTCTCTTATATTGTCAACGTTTAAAGTATTTTACTGACATATTTATACGGAATAATATTGGTGATTTTCTACATACCTTTGCCGTTCCATTTCTGCGAGTCTTTCTACCTCGTCCATTTTACGATCTCTGTCTCTGTACGAACGTTTCTTGTGACTAACGATGTGTATATCGTCCGATGCGTCTGAACCTGAACTCGAGGACGCCGAATGCGAACGTTTCCTAAATAAACAAACGCAACATTTCGATGCACTGCACTGCGGTATGTATTTCGAAATTTCCGCGTGTAGATGCCGATACGTACACACATGCATCCGGCCATGCACCAGTATGCATGTGTGCGGTAATGATATACGAAAGGAAACGCGAAGATTATGCGACGATAGACGTTCTCTTTCTTCAGGTATGATCGTATTGCAAAAGGTGCATAGTGTTACATACATGTAACGAGTTACTATACATTCTAGGAGTTCTATTATCGAGTACATAGTAAAATGGCGGAGGTGCCAATCGGTAGCTAATGCATTTCGTATACAGTTCCAATGAGACAGTATGAAGTATGACTTACCTAGATTTCGAGCTGCGCTCCTTAGGTTTGTCTGAATATTTGTTATTGGAGTGTTTCTCCCGCGATTTCGAGCGTTTTCTCGAGTGTTTGCTCTTGTGACGCCTCCTACTTGGAGATTTCGTCCTCGATCTCGAACGGCCCATTTTCTCGAGCTTCACCGTTTTTTCACTTCTCGAATCAATTGTCGGACGAATTCGCGAACGCGATTACTAGATACACTCACAAACAGCTTTCGACACTTGACGTAAAAACGAAAACTATAGAAAAAGATTCACTATTCACACGCGCACTGCACCCACAGGTCTAATGCTACCGCACTGGCAGCCATCTTTCGACTAGGTGCATCATGGCGGACCTAGAACTACTCGAGTAAGTTGACCAACGAATAAAAAGTATTTTAATTCACGCATTGATAGATACGGTGCAGTCTACGATGGAAAATGTTTAAGCGATTTCTTGAAGTCGATTTTTGTAGATGTCTACTTAATTGTTACAATATTTAAGATGTGTGTATTCAAATTGAATGCCGGTGTGGACTGCTTCCGTGTCCGGTAGTTCAAGATGGCGGGAGTAAGACTGCGAGCAAGAGCTGTGTTGCTCCGTGAAAATTTTCATTTCTGCAAGAAAATCATTTGATAATAAGGTATACACTTATACATTCTTATTCCTCGCGCTCTCCTTACTTTAAGCGACGATTCATTTATACTGTATATGCTGGCATTTGCACTCTCTGTGTGCAGAAAGTATCAACCTATGATTCGGTGTACTACCGAACATTTTCGAGTGCCGCATCATCACTCAAATTCAAAGAGAGATGAATATCATTGGAACGAAGCTTTTTTGGTAAGAATTCGCATCCCTATATGCGAATATGGTACAATTATCATCCCGAAAGCGGTTCGAGAACCTAGCCTAACCAACCGAGAAACATGGGATTGGCGCGCAATAGGCAGTCAACGTACTCGACCAATCACGCGAGAGCTCGGCATCGTTCAGTCAAGAGAGCTCACAGTTCGCAGCTGAGTTCGCGTGGCGCGTACATACCGTTCGGTTAGCATTCGGCTGGGTCCGCAAGAGCACGCAAAAGCAGAAACCAAGATGGCGCTCCTCTGTTTGCGGATAGCTCTGCGGTGGATGTAAATACGCGAAAAAAGGAGTGTTGGAAAGGTTTCGAGGACAGATCGTGAGGTTGGTGTCGAAGGAGACAAGCAAGGACGCGAGTGTGTGTGCGAGTGGCGGTGAGGCGAGTCCAGGTTAATCGCGGTCGGAGCCGGTGTGTGCGCAAAGAGGAGGAAAGGCCGCAGCGGTGTCCGCGGAAGCTAACCCGCTCGAGAGAAGGTAGAGGCTGCCCACCTGAGGAATGCCAGATTGAGCACGGCAGGGCGGCCCGCTCGCTCGCGCGCTTTTCTCTCTCTCGCTCTCTCTCTCTCTCGGTCTCTGCAGCTCTGTCCCTCTTTCCATCCTCTCTTGCTCTCCCTCCGTCCGCGACAGTCACGGGGATGATAATCGGCTGAGGGAGCAGAGCTCGCAACTCGCACCGCGGCAGTCGCGCGATCCCAGTTAATTCCAGTCGGTTCGTGGCACACGTTCGCTCGCAGGCCTCGTGCGCGTGTGTAGCTATCCTCGTCGTCCTCGTCGGCAGTGTTCCTGTGGGTGGTGCTGCCCGCAGAGGTGATCGTCGCCTCTTCCGTGACGTATGTGTGTCGCGGAGGCTCGCCAGGCAGGTCGCTCGCGAGTGTCGTCATCGTCGTGGTGCTCGCGGTGGTGGTGCTCCTCGTCCGAGTTGTGCCCCTCCTCCCGCTCTTGGCACCGCTACCGCCGCGCGTCCTGCTCCTCCTGCTCTTCCTGTCGTCCTCCTCCACGGCGTCGCGTGCACCGCTGCTGCTCGAGAAGCAGCAGCAGCAGTGATAGCGCGTGCTCGTCGCTCGAGTGGCTTGACGAGTGGCTCGACGAGTGCCGCGAGTACCGCGAGTGTCGTCCGCATCGAGAGCTTCGATGCGCTCTCGCCCTCCGCTGGGTTCCTGGGTTCCAGCCGAGATCAGCTGCTGCTGGAGCTACTAGTCCGGCAGTTCCGGGAGCTGCGACACTTCGAGGGCAGCGGTGGGGCAAGGAGGCGCCGGAAGCAGCCGCGAGTCCGGAAGCATAGCGAAGAAGATGGCCTTCAACGAGGTGAGTCTTTGCCAAATAAGTGCCTGCGAAGGCAGGAGTGAGATCTACGAGATATAGCTCATGCTGCGGCCGCGAGGTCGTTCGATTCCGTGGGCTGACCCCGCGACCCCCAAACGCCAATCCTAACCTAACCTCCGTTCCTGCGCACAGCTGGCATGCTATCAACCATCCCCTCGCCCCCCGCCCATCTCACCCAGTTTCTTCTCTTTCACTCCCTCTTTCGCTCGCTTGCACCCATTCGTGCTCCTTTTCTCTCCTCTTCTCTTTACTCATCCTTCGTCCTACTCTCGTCGTCGACTGCTCTTCTACGAGTGTCCCTCCATCCCTGTCCCTCTGGACGGTCATGCGCCTCGTTCTTCTCTGGATCGTCTTCTTTCATCGGCGGTGCAGTAGCAGTTATACCGGACCACAACGTGGGATTGACCGAAATCAGGACAGAGGAGGGACACCCTCGGACGGGGCATTTGATGACGATGCGCGCGGTAATCGCGCCACGTAATCCGATGCTCCTATCCTTGAAACCTTGCGAGGAATGCCATTTCAGCACGGTATCACCTTTTTTTGCCAACTAATTGCCTTCACTTCCTGCGAACCTTTCCTGAATCCACCGCAAATCGATCCGTCATTTCCTAGTGACTCCACCACCACGTCATCTATCCATACCCTTAGCTGTATAATCTATAAGCCGGTTTTCCGCATTCAGCCCACGAGATCCTCTTTACCCGTATTATTTTTCTCGTCCCCTTTGCTGTTCGACAGTTTGCGACGAGCGTCGTTTTGCAATTTGACGATATTCTTGCGATTCGACCCTTCTACCATGTACCCGTATCATAACGATAAATTATCGATTAAGGCGCTCGCTTTATTTCCTTTGCGCGCACGACACGTGTCGTGAAGCAGCGTCGAGTTGTTCTTCTATCGGAGGAACGTAAACATAGATAGGAAGTGCGAAGCCGATTGGAAGCACGGCACACCTGAGCCCACTGTTTTGGAGTCGGGATGTTTGTTTACACCACAAAGATCCGAACTTGTGGTAGATATATCGAAAGCTTTCAATACCCAGAAGCCAAAGAAGTCGCGTGGAGTGACTTGTGTCATGCAAAAACACTCATTCTGCCGTCTTCCTCGCTAATTTGTAAACAATTGCATCAGAACGAGAGCGAGGGGAGGCATCATTCGTGCGCGGCCGTGCACACAGGAATTGCGAGCGCGCGCATGTTGCCGCCGTGGCAGTAGTTGTCGTTGATTGCAGCCTTCAGTAACGTTTCTCGTCAACTGCATTGCGTAACAGTGTGCCGTAAAGAGGCACGAGTATCGTGTTTCCGTAGCAAAAAGTATTTCATTGTATCTGTTTCACGTGTAAAGCGATACATCGTCAGCGCTGCATAGGATGATTTTAGTCTGATCTCGTTTTGAGAGGAATCGGTACTCCAAGCTCATGAGAGAGCTCATCAACCTGCCAACCCTTTCCTCCATACGTACTATAAGTCGTAACAATCTACTTAACTTCGAACCACCTTTATTTGACCAATCGAATATCATTTATGTAGTACGTAAATTATTTACACGTATAATCTTTATAATCGTTCAGTCCGAGCTTATCACTTACAAGTAACATCACTTGTGATCAATTATTTGTTTTCTCTCGCTACTTTTTTCCTAAAGAGGAAATATTTACACGAGTGTCTACACATTCGCTAGGCAACTTTGCACGGAGCGGATGATTATCAGTAATGTTTCAATCGTTAAATAGATAGTTACGAGTCACCTATAGCTTTATCTTGAGGAAACTTATCTGTTGCCGATGACGCAGGGTTCGCGGACTGCAATCCCGCACAGTAGGCGACGAGGTTTTATCGGAGCAGTCTATTTACCCCTGCCGGCTGGGCCGCGAGTAAAAAGAGCACTGGCCGGTAATTAATATGCCCCGATCCCGATCGCGTTTCATCGATACGCGGCAATGCCGGTGGAGTGGCGAAAATCGTATCACGAACATTCGCCCGTAATCAACGGGATTTATAGAGTAATGCAGGGCTCTCGAGAGAAATTGAATAGAGTACCAGGCCCCTTGTTAGTTAGTCGCATATAATTATCCACGTCCTCCGGTCGTACCGCTATTCAGGACACGCCAGTAAACCAGGAAGAATTGCTGATTATGATTTAACCGTGCTTGTTCATTTGGACGCTTTAAACAAGATCATACACAGTACTATCTTTAGTGCATTCACCACGAATGACGTTTTAGCTCGACACGAAAGCTAGATAATTAGGCTCAGATTTTCACAATAGCTGTCATTCTATTGACAGGATATTTTTTTATACCATTCCATTATATCTCTATGTTACGATTTTGAGCCACGATGCGAAATCGGTTGGATTTATTATCTTTATCGAGAAGCTCTTTTTAATACGACAAATGCCAAACTAAGACCACGGTAACCTTTGTCTCGGTAGAGCAAATCCAAACACAGCGATAGCTTCCTCGACTGCGTAGGAATTCCGTGTGCTATAGAGTTTTCACGGTTTTATCTCGATCTTATCTAAGCCGCTTGATCAGCTGAAATCGATCAAGAGCGCGGCATCTAAAGTATTCTCTGCTCACGCACGCGGCCGTGGAAAGAGCAAGAGCGTGCTCCGATTGTGCTCGTCCTCGGAGGTAAAAAAAATGCGAACGGGTAAGAATGGTAACCCCTACTAACAAAGGCACCTGCTACTCGTTGATATCGATCGGCGAGGGGGAAATATATGCGAGTGCCCTGAGGCGGGATTCCAGTGGGCAAGCAAGTCTCCCTTCGGTAACACCGGCTCTCCTCCATTGCTGATCATATGGCTTCGCTCTCCCATATCGGGACAGTGTCCTCCTCGCGTTTCGCGCGACAACGCATCTCTCTCTCTCTCTCTCTCTCTCTCTCTTTCTCTCTCTTGGATACGAGCAGTGCCATTGCCGCCATTTACTTCTTGCTGGCCAGTTGACTTTGCAACACTCTTGTTGCTTTCACTTATCACTCTTTTCTTCCGCGAACTGCGCTTGCTCTATTTCTCCTATTTTTATCACCGGAATTCAAGCCTCGCGATTAGTAGTTTCTTCAGGGAATTTTTTGAATCGTAGAATTCCGTTTTAAATATTTGTACAAACCGAGTTGTATTACACTCTTTTCCGAGTTATTTGAATTATGGATGTTTTACAATAAAATATATAATATATAAGAAATATATAGTTAAATAAATATTCTAACATGGCAGCTTGTTGTCAATTAAAATTGACGTATCATCCAGTAAATTTGAAAGCGTTATCGCGGGAGAAAATGAATGTGGCGTGAAGCCAGACTGACCAGGGTCTTGGTTGGCCACAGCCGATAACGTGGTGTCCGTAGGTGCGCGAAGGCAGAGCCGCTGTTATCGTACTCGTTACTCTTATCGTAGTCCAGAAAGCCTAGCTCGCACCAGGCCGTCGTCGACAACACGCGTGTTTTGCAGCCTATGTATGTAGTTACGTGCATATATGCGCGTATGTAAAGGGTACAGTTATCATTTTGTCGTAATGTCGATCGAGGAGAATTTTAAGGGGCCGCGCTCGGCCACGTGAAACGCGAGCACTGAACAGAGATAGGTCCATGCACACGCGGTCTTGTACCGTTATTATGTACGTGGGTAGCCGGCGAAGTTTCGTTGGTTCCATTTTTTTCGTCGACGGCGCCATGCACTCCGGTTTGCGTGTAGGCGTAAAAACAGGCTACATTACGATTCCTTTCACAGTCCAGCCCATTTAATTTCGCAGAGTTCAACCTGCTAACTGGAAAGGCCTGGTGGATCGAATGATACTTTTGCGCGCTTTGTCAAGTCTTCTTACGATGGTACACAGGGTTTTTTTTGTTATGAAAAAATTTGTAGAAAGTACAGGATAAAATTTTTATGCGAATAACTTAGTTTTCGAGAAGCGTTTAATGCAAAATCGGATCCTCGCAATTTTCCCTGGAGACGTAGGACACATCTTTGTCAAGAGGCAATTAACAGCAGACATTGACATCATTCCCAAGCGGCGTCGACAGGATTGTCAGAACGACGAATAATCGCGAAATATCCCTGTAGTATCTGAGAAATTCGTTTCTATAACAGAGATATCAGGATCGCAGAGATATAGTTCGAGCTGTCGGTATCGTTCGCATTGCACAATAGACATTGTTTGATCGTGGCCTCGATGTCGTACTATTTTAAAGGCTTATCTGCCAGCCCCGCGAGAATGTAAAGTAGGCACGTGCGGGGACAAATACATAAGCAAATAAGTAAATACGTATACAATATAGATAGGTATTAGATGCGCCGAATCCGTGGGCGAGCGAAGTCGTATTATAGACAACGTCGAATTGAACTATGGAAATTGACAAAGCCGGGTACATCCGTGATTAAACCTGACGCTTGCGCTTGGACAATGCACCATTGTGCTACGTTTCCAGGTGTGCTGCTCCACGCTTCCTGCTAAATTCAAATCCATCCTTCTGCGTTCCGTCGTAATAAGCGTACTGATATTTTTTCTCAGCTGCAATTTTTACTGTCCCATGTTTGTCAGATTTGCCAGTTCCAGATTTGCATCCTTCGAATATAGATGTACGTGAAATTTGGCTTGTACGCGAGATCCGACACTGCGTGACAATTCATCCTCGGGTTGAGACAGCTCTGTGTTGATCGCTCGCGAAAAATAATTCTCGGGCAAAGGGCATCGCACTCTCACCCCTTTCCTGTTTTTCTCTCTGTGCGTTCCTCTGTTTCTCTGGCTTTTCCGCGAATTTAAATCGCCGTCGTAAAGGCATCTCGAGATACAGATACATACTCGAGGATGGCAGAGTACTGGTATAGTCGTCGCTTCTCTCACAGGCATCCCACTTTCTTGGCTGGCATCCATTTTTCTTTCGATTTATTTCCGACGGTGGCGGGGAGGAAGAAAGCACGACTAGAAATTGGCAGCACTGCCAAAGGGAACTCTACTCGTCGAACTACTCAAATAGAGCTGTGCTTTACCGATAGCCAGGTGCGTCGATCTCACGCCCAGTGATGGCTAGTCGATACTCATCACTCGGAGTTTTCCCAAGAAATTGAAATAGCACAGGCTTTCCAATCAGTTTTATGGTTATTTCGAGTTACGATTGATTTTATCGATTTTCCGACGTCTTACGTTCAAATATATCAACCCTATTGAGCGTAGAAATATTTTTATCCTGTTTAACCGAAAGGTCGATTTCCACTATTGCGGTAAATCTAAGTATATATCGGTAAAAATCATTAGGGCATTTAAATATCAGAAAACTTAACGCGTTGATCACATTCACAGTGATACATAGAATACATTCGCTGTACCCATTATGCCAAGTGATTCAAAGCGATTCCTATCTGATCTCGACTCACACCGTAGACTCTGCCTTTAAGCGTAGCCCTTCACTGAGAAAAACCTTTGGTTCGCATAAGTTTGCGGTAGCTTGAAAGTTCAGTGATCCCTTGGGAGCAGCGCGGCAAAAGGCGCTACGTGTCCAGGTATCACTCGGGACTACTGCATTTTCCGCGAAACTTTGCCAACTGCATTGTGCAAATCGGAGGAATTAAGGGTAGCAGAACTCTTGGTGGGTCGCGTTCACGTTCGCGTTCACGTTCGAGGCCGTGAACGTGATGCAGGACCTCTTGCGGCTCTTGTGTATCGACTAATAGCTGCCTTGCCCGCTTGCGCATACTCCCACACACACACACACACATACGGACACGTGCGACCGAACGTGTCGGTGCATCGGCACACGCGTGCACACACGTGCATCGTTTCACCGGAATATTTATTCGCGAGAGAGCCGGTGGTATGCGCGCCAACGGCGCATAGGTGATAACGCGTGCTTCTCTCTTTAACGGTATACACAGGGTGTAACGCCATACGCGTTACCAGCGTCACGAGCGAGAATTCAAGAGGAATTATTTTTATTTTTTCAAATAACCATTTTCTCGCTGCAGTACTTGTAAATAATTTTTATTCACATATCACATTTTTTATCCAAGCTGGCAACTGTATTTTATTTGTTCACAGACCGTCAGGTCTGTGCCATCACACGAGTTTTATTATTTCCAAAAATGTACTGATTTCTGTAAGGAATTATTGATTTTCGTTAGTTTGATGAATTCTCTGATTGACTCGATGAGATTCAATAGCTTATGTGAATTGTTTCCGAAGAGTTTTAATTGAATTTCTCGCTGAAGTGAGTTACGCGTTTTATGTTGCACCATGTACATAGATATACATATGTATAGAGGTGGACGAATGTAGAGAGTGAGAGGGAGTGAGATAATGAGAGGGTGGCTGGACGAAGGACGAACTGCGGCTGATCGCATATTTCACCACGGAGGCTGCGCTACCTGACAGCCTGCTAATCTCGGGCTGATGTACCGCGTCATGAAGCTTCGTTAGGACGCTGCAGTAATTACGTTAAGACATAACTTCGGAAGGGTGTAATTCTTCGGTGGGGTGGAATATCGCGTCCACGAACATTATCTGAATTATGCAGACCGAGTGGATCCTTCCAGACTCACGTTGTACATACTTAGGTACGATGGGAAAATGCGGAGAGTTCTTGGTACGAAGATCACAAAGATCATCTTGGTACCTAGATCCCAAGATTCTCATTCTTCCTTTTTCCTTCACTTTTCATTTGCATCTCGCAATATCGCTCTACTCTCATCAGTTTTTCTACCTTTGATGCAAAGTTGGAAACGCGGCGTATCGGATAGATGAATTTTTTTTTTTCTCGACGAAGTAAATTAAGTCGTATTCGTTGAAGCGTTGACTCCAGTTCGCACCATTCCCCAAGAAACGACGTGGTTAACGCGGGTCAGAGGAACCTGTCTCTCAACTTTGAAGTTGGAAAATGTTGCCCCTAACGTTATTAAGAGATCCAGTTTTCCTCGTTCGGCGAAACTGGTTCGTTTTTACCGTGTGTAGCGTTAGCCAGACGACCCGAAGTCACTCGCGGGTAAAAATATTCACGCCACGCGACACAAAAATGAATCTTGATCGCGTGGAATTAATCGCTGGCGTGTTCGATCAACCGCGAAAAAGGCTACTAATTGACTCAGGTTGCTGTTGGTTCTTCTTATCGCTACTTGTAGAATGATTGCGAATTACTCCCAAGGAATCGCCGAACCGATACACCGATTTGTCTTGCGGTGCCAAAAACCATTCCACCCAGAAGGCGCGAGCTGCAGTGGAAGTCCCGCAAAAAATAGTCTTGCATAACAGGTTTTCGTTCGCGGTGAAAGGAAATTCCGATTCAGCGGTGATGCGTTACACGGGTTACCTTCCATGGAAGAAGCGAGATGGAAGCGTCCACGAGTAGTCGAGGAAAAAAGTAGATTCTATTCGTGGCAAGGACTTCCCTCGCGTAAGAGCATCCACTTCTACCAGCAATCTAGCATTGCGCCGTGATGATGGAGAACGAATTCCACGAAGCACATATTACGGATCGTCTGGTCTCTTTGACACACTAACGGAAGATTATATGTATTTCTCCCTGGTGCTGGCGACCGAATCTCTCAAAGACCCGGAAGTCTCCAAGTGACCGTCCTCGGTATTTCACCTTGGTCTTCTCGGTCTCCGTGGACTTTGGAAAAGTGGCATTCCAAAGATTGGCAGTAAAGTATACTGCCGCCATCGATGTAACACTTACCCAGGGTGACAAAACCCAAGAGAGTAGCTGTAGTAGCATCACGAAAAAAAAACTATCATCGAGGAAAAGGGTTCAAGTGATCTCTCGAACAGTCGAGAGAGCCCGGTGCAACAAAAGTTGCAGCTCGAAAGTGAGAAAAGAGGAAGCTTGAGGGACCGAGAAGCCTGAATAGAAGACTGATGGGATGTTCTTCTTCTTGCGCTATTTATTTTCGCTTTGGCATACGCGAATAAAGATCACGGGCTTGGGTTTGACTTTGTAGATATTCTAGAGTGCTTATAAAATAAGATTGACGACATGAGTGCATACTTACCAGCCCAGTAGCTAGCTCCCGCATTCGCAGTCGGTATTGATCTATCGTCAGTGTGTCACGCGGGACACGTGGTCCTTAGAGAATTCTGCCGACAGAGCCATTGTCTTGACCTCTCTTTCATGAACACGCGCGCGCGAAAAGACCCTCTGACCCAAATTGCCATTACAGTTTTATTTCTGCGTGCATACGCCCCCGGGATTTCCTTTCAATCCAAAGGCAGAATGAGAAAAAAGAACTCTATGATGAAAACGCTTTCCAATATTCAGTTCGACGAATAGCTCAAACTGTATCTATATCATCTAGTATACGTATACACATCTGTATTATTTTGCCTTTGGCAGAATTTTTTATAGCAGGAAAGTCTGACTGGCAATCAACGCGTTAATGGAACTAGTGTTTTATAATATGTCATCTATGTATTGTATTTAGTACTTGCTCAAGATTCATAAACATTTAGAAGAGCGTTCGTACGATGACTTGCACATTACCATATTAGGGATGCTACCCATATTAGATACAGTTCTTTTATTGCCTCGGTCAGCTATAAAGATCTTGCAGAATCATCGAGCAGCTTCCCTAGTAATTATCCAATTTAGCCGAAACTGGCTCGATTTTCCCGATCGAATCTCACTTGAGCCAAGGGAGGGAATCTCTCGGCAGGGTAGGGTGCAGCAGGTACCTTAATAGGATACAAGCGGCACGCCGTTCAATCCCTCGAGAATCGAATATCCCAGGAGCAAGGGAAATCGAAGCAAGCAGTTCGAGTCTCGTAAAAGTTGGACGCGGGCAATTTAGCGAGTTGGAGTCGACACGGAGGCCGAAGGCCGTGGCTGCGAATCGCGGGGATCGTGAGAAAGAGGCAGACAAAGGAAATGAGGTATTCCGAGCACTGGCCTCCATTCTTCCCAGGGATGAAGGAAGAAGGAAGAAAGTGAAGGAGAAAGAATGATAGGAAGGAAGGAAGGAAGCTTTGGTAGAAGGCAGCAAACCCAAAGTAGATGGTTCAGAGGCATGACGCTTGTGCGCTGTCTTCCTCGATAATGGAATTCCTTTCTTCAATATCTCTCTTCTCCTCCTTCACACTCATCCTCTTCGTACTGTCTTAAACCTCGAACTGCTTCTTATCGAGAATCGCAGGAAATAAAGCCGAGACGATGGCCCAGTCGTCTTTCAATCAAATTCTCCTCGCCTCGCGATCGCTACAACTCATCGGATAATTCATCAATGGGGAAAAAAAGCTTGTGCGATTTTCTCGTATTAAACCTTGAACGCTCGCAATAGTTCCAGCTGAATGTCGAACTGTAGTCTAAAGTTCTGGATTATTGGATTAGAATGATCAAACGGATGCTTGCGGTGAGATGTTTCTTTGACTGCTCCAACGAGAGAAGCAACTGAAACGTGGTCTAATTGAGCTAGGATTCTATATGCAACATTAGTTGGTACACATTATCTAAATTCTATAATGAAATAGATTCGAGTCTTAGTGTCACAGAGTTTCCACGATTACTGTCGGACAAAACACACTGTTTTCCACAATTCCACTTGAAACTTGTTCCACTACAAAGCGAGAAATGATAGAGCCCGGATTACAGAAATTCTGTAAGCTGGCGAAGTTACACTTGAGGTGGCCGACTTACTTTCTACTAAATGAAGCACGTGCTTCATTTGGAAATATTCATTAAAAGCTCGTTTCGAATACAGGGGTCCCTAAATCATGCCAGCTATAAATCTCCCTCCATCCGATCTCACAAAGCCTTTTGGTACCCATTTCTCTCCCAGTGTTCCGCCTAGCATTGTCTGTGCCTGACGGATTTTCGATGATGACGGATCGTGCCCTTATTCAACGTATACTCCCATAAACCTTACACACCAAACCTCACTCGTAAACCTTCGGATATATCGTCAGTCCAATTTGATCTTCCGATTCATTGAACGTCGATGGAGAAACCACCTCATTGAGATGACTGGTATTCGAGAAACTTGGATGGTCCATCTACGATATAATTAAAGAAAGTCGATTCACTTTGAGTCGTTTCATCTTTCTGGTACTCTTTCCGGTATTATTGCGCATTGCTCCATCTTCTTCACGGGATGACACTTCTACAGGGAAATGGGATGGCTCGTTAAAAAAGAAGCTGCAGCAGCTCTTCTTGCCTCATCCTCCACTGCACTACTTATTGTTAGGCGACTGTTCTTCTGGCTTTTTTTCTACCGATTTTTCTCTTTCCCACGGAGACCACCTCCTTTGGCTTCTCTTGGCTTTTTTTGTCTTTTATTCCTTCTTACTTTACTTTATTTTTTCTCGCTTCCTCGTTCTGGTACCTTGGTTCTACCTTACCTTCGCGTGGCTTTGAAGTCGCCATGAGACCTGCCACTATCGAAAGGAAACTACTTGCCGCTTGGCTAAAAGCTCGACTTAAGGGTTGCGAAGTGATCGACTAGTTTCGATTACACTCGCGAATCCCTTGCCGATCGGTAATGGCAATCGATCTTAATATCGGCTACCTGTCTCCCTTGGATTTCACTTATTTATTTGTTTCTTTAGACTTGCATCTAAATTTGCAGAATATCTCTCAAAATTTCTCTTCCTAGAAATCGCCTTTTACCACTAAATTATAAAATGTGTCTAATTAGTCGGATGAAACGAGGTATTGCGAACTTTATTGAGATATTTGCCTTTGATGCAAATGATGCAATAAAGCTTATTTCTGGGCATAATTACGAACGTTACCTGGGAATCCGACTTCCGGGGAGATTTTGACTTCGAACGTAAGGCGATATTCTTTAATGAGTGCACCAGCACCGGGCAAAGACTATCGATCGCTTTGTCCGCTCGTAAGAAGCGGCAGGTGCACGAGCGCAAGAAGAAATTATTTAAATCCAATCAGACTGTCTTTGCCAGTTGCTCGATATCAACGAGATGCCATGTTTGATATTAGCACAATGGAAATGTTAAATTACAGTTTAACTCTTATTCAGTATATTGGATTCTTGTATTTGTACATGAATATAACATGGTGCGACAGAAGAAATGCGTTGCGATTGGCAGCATGAAAAGCCCATTGACTACTTCTTCTTCGTTTCTACTTACGAAAACTCCTTATATGCCACCAACGTCTGCTCCACTTCCGCCTAAATGCCAGAGAAACCTCTTTTCGGAGGTTTCACCGCGACGACGGCCACGGTGACTCGTGTACACTATACTATGTATAAGTACAACATTCTTTTCCCAAAGAATTCGCAAAGGCGCCTTAAAGCATTTTCTTCCGCATTGCTTTCCAACCCGCTCCAATTTCCTCCAAGACCACTTCTTCCTTGAAAATCTAAATACCACGACCTTACGACGTCCTTTTCCTTTAATATCGCACCTTCCTCCCTTATGGTCTCTTCCCTTCGAAGCTTCAGAATAATCTTAAGAATAATTCGCATGCGACAGTTATCCGCGAAAGTGTTGGACAAGAAATAATACTTTAGTGGTGAATTATTCCTCTTTTTCCCAAATGTTTTCCTTTAGATATTTACACATAGCGAACAAGTTTTTCGTTCGAAAGGTCAATTTTAGAAGTAACAGGTTCTATTCCGAGCGATAGACGTCTTGGCAGTGGTGGAATATATCGCGCCTCAAGGTGAGGATTCGTGCGCAAGAGTCCTCGTTAAATATTCCAGTTAGACCGAGTGAGATCCAAGCTGGCATCAAAGCAGGTGTCTATACTGGAATCCGCTTCTATGAGGAAATCTTACAAGCAGATAGGTACCGTTGCTTCCACGCCCCGGAGAACTGTCTTTCAGCGATACCGGTGTCACGCTTCCAGTTTACTGCTCCATCAACCTGCGAGAAAATTCCATTCTACCTCGTCGAAACACGCTCTTCTTATTATTGCCTCTGACGAAAAAATGGAAAGGCTACCGTGGACCGGAAGTAAGTCGTATCGGAGGTTTACGTGAGAATTATTAGATTCCCGGCTGAATTTCTCCCTCGCGGATAAGGAAAAAGCAGAGTTTTATGGCGCGGCGCAGTGGCGCTCCGTATGGAAATATGGAGATATGCTGGGGGCATCCCACAATAGAACTCAATTCCGCCGGGAAATCTCAAGAGAATGTGGACCATCGTTGCTTCGTGTCACTGTGAATATATGAATTCGTTAGATTCTTGCGTATTGCAAGCTTCAAGCACATTATGCGAATCATATTCGAGTTTTGGTTCCTCTGATTAATCTATGTACTTTGATAATAAACATGAGCCTGCAATAATCGAAGCGAATTTTTTTTATCGTATCTATAACATATTGATCACACATATGACAGATTTATAGGAAGTTGAAGGTTCAATGAAAATTTAATATTGGAATGTATTAAGAGTGCACGTACCGATTCCGTTGCATAATATTCGCGCATTATTACAAAACGTGTCGTGCAAATTGGATTATGGGATAATGACATAATGTCGATTCTAATGCTAGAGACACCTACGTGTTTCAACAGGATATTTGCAAGATTCATTGCACGAAATTCATTCCTTTATTCTATTGTTATCGCGTCGGTCGAAGCGAGTTTAACACTTTACAGCTGATAACTGGTTGCGTCAGGGGAAAATGAAATTCCTTGATAATCAGGCGCATTTGGCGCGTTAATCGCTAAGTAGACCGTGAATTAGCTAATTTTGTATTCACAGGAAACTTTCGTTCATCTTCAACCCCACATAATTTTTTCGTGGTTCACTTGAGTTCGGAGCAATAACGATCAATCAGTCGAATATTTGCTTTTGTGTTAAAGATTCTTATCTTATTCGGCAAGTCAGTGAAACAATTCATAAAATTCTGCCAATTGAATGAACATATCCGTCATCGAGATATGGATGACACACTGATCAACGTGCTAATTCGCTTGATAAGCTATACAATGGCAATCACACCACGCGGCAGATGCGAATCATCGATTTTCTATGTACGCTTACCGACGATAACTTATCGCGAGTGTCGACGAGAATCGGCGAGGTTCAAATACGGAAGCGTGACGTTTCGACAGTTAAGAATTCCCTTGGAATTTCATTGGATACTTTTGCTTTAACTTCTTAGAGAATCATTGCATATAAAATTTACATTCACAATATTCTACGAAATTTGATAAAAATTCTTTTAATTGTTCAAATGCTTCTTCCATCGTATTTTTCTCTGAAACGCAGCTACGCGGCTTCGAAGTCAAATTTTATTTCCTGGCACAAAGAACAGTAGAAAGTATTGTAGTATGTATGTGTATACCAGTTCTTCTTTTTTCGCTAAAATTCGAAAAAATTCCCGAGTTTCAGGGGTTTGCATATTTTTCTGCTTACGAAACAAAAAGTGTAGGGAAGTGAAATCCGAAAAAGAGTTACAAAATAAAAGGCCGTCCGATCCGTGGGTTGGAGAAAAAAGAGGGGCCGAAGAGGGTGCTTTCATCGCAAGGAGTGGATGAGAATCGAGAAGGGTTGAACAGGTGGTTGAACAAATGTGGCAACGTTAAAGCGCGCCCAGAGTCTCTGTTATGATCGCGAATTTAATTAGACCTCGACCTCTTTTCCACATTTCTTTCCTATCTCCTCTTATCTCTCTTTCTCTCTCTTTCTCCGGACTTGCTTTCTCTTTTGCATAAGGATCGGCGAATTTAGAGATTGGCTGCTTGGAAAAATTTGCTTCGCTTGCAAATGTTTCGTATGCGAACCTTTGCAGAGATTCTTATTCGCGAACTTCCAGCGTACAGTTTTCGCTCTACTTACTTAGAACCGAACCTTGGCTTTTTATCGAGATCACGCGAATATCCTTTGAAGTCCTTTGAGGTTTTCGAGGTTTACTGTGATTTGCTGTTTCTTGATACACAAGCAAATATTACAATTTTCGGGATAGATAAAAAACGTAAGAAGTTATTTCTCTTTTATTTTATTCGCTCCACTCAAAGTGGAATAATAGTAATGATAATAATAATCCCTGATAGGATGAAGCAATCAATTCGGTAACGAGAACTCAATTATTCTGACGATTAATAATGTTTTATGGCGAACCTTGTGATGCGACGCGACATTTGGATGGCATCGTAGGATATACGAGGAGCAAAGGTCCTTGCCCCAGGACACACGCTTACCAGACGGTCGATGCCCAGGGTAACAACCGAAGGAATACCATCGTATTCTATTCCGAAGTGGTGTAGATTCTTCCATCGTCTGTCGTCCAAGTATCGATAAACTTCTGCTTCATCTCCTAATAAATCCACGATGGATTCTTCGTATCTCTGACATTAGTGGAATTTCGATGCTAAAGTTAGTTTGCCGAGAGATAATCAACATTACTCATCGTATTTCCCAATAGTGTCTCTTCCATTATTCATCTGGCCCGAGATCAGTGTAAAATATGCACAATGTTCACGACGCGAAAATTGGACATTTGAGTCGCAGAATCGATATCAGACCAGTGCCGAAAATATCCTACCTCGTAAATAGCAGATGACGCGCTTGGAAAAGTGCGCTAGATAGTGGATCCGATTTTCCACGGTCTAATATAATAAATCTCACGCTGAAGCAGCACCAGCTTTTAAGATAAATTAAGGTCTGAAGCTTGCTTCGTGCTCCTTTGCAGGTTTTCCATCTTATTTGAAAGTCCTCCAAACGAACCGCTGGAATTATGTTCGATTCGTAGATGGACCACGGAGAGCACCAGTGAAATATTCACCTTTCAAAAGGAGAAATATTCAGGCAGCTTAATTGCGGATTAATCTCGAGGTTAACCCTATCCTTTGAAGTAAAACCTATCCACAGAAAGAAAAAAAAAAGTTGAATTGATTTTCAATAGTGGCGCCGAATGGCTTAGAATCAAGAGTCTAAAGCTTTTAATCGCAAAAAGAAAATGTGGAATTTCGTGTTCTCTGCACCAAGTTCGTATCTCATAATCTTTGATTTCACTTTAGATAAAAAAAAATACTTTATTATGCAACCCACAAATTTGTTCTCTTTTTCTCTACTTCTCTCTCCGTTTTTACCGCCACTTCATTTACCGACTTCCTCTCTCTCTCTCTCTCTTTCTCTCTTTCATCGTAGGTGTCTCCTTATCCAGACGTAATTTATCTCGGCTATAAAAGTCCTCGAGGAGGACTATTGATCCTTGGATGATGTGTAGACGTTTTTACACCACTAGACTCGGCTATGTCGTCACCAGTAAGTGCATGGCGTCGTTACGTCCCAGGTAGCCTTTTCCCATTGAAAGATTATGCATTTTCATCGTTACCTATAATATAAATATGCCTGGCTGGGCTGCCAGTCATCTCTCTTAAATATTTCGCGAAGTAGGTACCTCCTTTCTTCGATGCCATTTCGCCGTAATTGCATCCGATCCTCGGCCGTCTTTTGCAATTTTATGCGCCGTAAAGTTCATCTTATCCTTTAGCCCTGTGAGCTGTTGAAAAGGCTAGTTCGTTGGCTTTATCGATCATTGACAATTTGTCGATGGCTATTGGAGTTATGGGGCTTATACAATATCATTAAGAATGATCAAATATCATTTTGCTATTCGACTAATTCTACTGGAGATTTCGACTTCAATATAGTCCATTAAATCTACCATTCTGGCGAAAAAAAATTATTTCTTCACATAGCTGGTAAGCTAAAGAACTATATGTTTCGAGCCTGTCAGGAAGAGTCCTCTGTTTCATTAAGCTCGTCCCACCAATAAAGCCCCGGATAACTGGAGTTATCTCGTGCGATGCGTCCAGGAAAAAGAGTGTGTGTTTCCAGCACGCGGTGTACTCGTTCTAGATTAATGACTAACACTGACACGAGGCAAGGACAAACGACTTGCACACGTGCGTTAGATCAGCCGGCTGCACGGATCAAGGATCTGTATGGGCGTATTGCTAAATACATTAAACTTTCTTTCTTCCACTAGTGATCAGGAAACCGAGATTCGTTTAAAGGTATTCTTTCATAAGTCTCTAAGAGGCTTCAATATGACAGCGACCACAGACAGTTAGGGTGATGTCTTTCGATGTTACTTCAAGCAAAGTTCGAAGTAAGAAAAATTGCTTACGATTCTTGCCTCGCGGTTTCTGGTTTCGTAAGTGGTCGTATGGTGGTGGTTCACTCGACAAAGGGAAACGTTGACGTGTTATTCTCTTGTGAAACACCGTTCGAAGCTGGATGGAAGGCTGTACGTTAAGACTATGATATATGGAAGCCTTCATCTCGTGGATGTTTAGCAAGACACTCGCGTGTGAATCATGTGGCTATGTTCTCCTGGCTATGCTCATCGAGGATATAGCTTAATAATATCAGTGGGTTGTTCCGTGTCAACACTGAAAGTTCGCTCGACGTAGAATGATATATGTGATTCTATAGCTATAGATCAACGTAGAAACTGGCGAGACTATGTAGAGTATATAAAGTAATAAGGTACGACGTATCAAGAAGACTATCGGTCGATACTATAGTTATCCTGCATAAGTCGGTCGATTGTTAATTAAAGAACGGATCGATACTTCAATATGCTTGCTCGACAACACCAGCTTCCAATTACATAGTATGATTAAGCAAAGACTGCATTGTCAACTTCCTCGCGATATCGACGACACTATTATTTTTTCTTGCCATATCTTTACCCACTGTCTCTTTTTCCCCAATTAATATAAATAGTTGCACGATATGATTTCTCCCTGAATTTTTCCCTGGTCTCTCTGGAAAAATGGTTATTTTCGCGGGGAATGCCGAGCGGTTGGTATTTATTGAAATTCAGGGAAGCCTCGGAAGCTTCGCATTCCGTGAAGAATAAAGCTACCGGTCAGGAAGAGGGAGAGAACACTATTACCACCGTCGTTATTTCCCTTTTGTTTTTCTTTCGGTTGGTTTTCCAGCTCGCCATGGAAGTCTGCTGGCGAAGTATCTACGCGTCCTAGACTCCGCGAAATTGTCCTCGCTATTTTCGCGACGACCGATCCACCGCTCCATTTAATTGCTTCTCCCTGTGTTATTAAAGCGGATCTCGCCAATCTCCATGTTGCTGCTGCTGCTGCGGCTGCTCGGTAACCATGCGAAATTCCACTTGAACCTCAACTTTCAAATTAATATCTTGCGGTAGATAGATCCTTGAGTATATTAACTGGTTGGAAGAGCAGAGTCTTTTCGATGATTGGCGTCGAGCGAAAGGTGCAATTACGCGAGCTATGCCAGAAATAATCGTAGCGAAAAAAGTAAATAATAGTAATAAAGGAATAAACAGCAGTAGTATAGTATAGCCAATGGTCATCCTCGAGAACCGAAGTACACAATAACTGTATGTTGTATACCTAGAACTAATTCTCACAAAGTGACTACTACTAGCAGTAGTGGTACAGTCAATAATAGGATAATCAGTACAGCAAACTTCATGTGTTATGTATATCAATGTTTTCCTGGTCATCGAGTACCTTCTGACACATTCAGAATTATACTATTCAACTATACTCTTCTCCAGCATGTGCATGTCGAGCACCATGGGAATGAGTTTAAAAAGATTTCGAAAGGTTTCTCGACGTGCTTCCTATCTGAAAGTATGTGCTTACCTTTAGATACATATTAAGCGGGCCACCGTTTACGTGGCGCACGTATAACAAGCCAAGATAAGGCTGTTTTAAAAGTGCTCGGTGACTCACGCCCGCACTATTGCTACTGTTCCTGTTATCAAGATCGAGCGCTTTGTTCCTCTCTCTCACTCTTTCCACAAGCATTTCTTTCGACTGATTGCGTAACGTTCGCCGCGTGTATACGTGCTCACGATCGAGCTAATATAGGAAAATTTAACGATATACGAGGTACTCGTACCTTCACTCGTAGGAGAGTAGCAGTCGTTTCAGCGGGAACGCTTACTGCTTTAATAATATCGCTCTGGTACCCTTGACGCAAGCGTTCCCTACAATTAAACTCATTACCAACACGGCGGAACACCTTTGCATTAGTAGACTGAGGGGAACCCCCCGTGAGGCAACTTTCGCGGTTCTCTACATAGAGATTCACCGATTTTTTTTTTCAATTCATAAATTATAAAATCATATATTGTAATTTTTTGCGTAGAATATTTGAATATTTTTGGTGAATTCTTCTTTTTACGGGTTTCAGAATTTTCCCTCTGGTTTCCTTGAGTTTGATTCCAGGTCGTTTCTCGATCTTTTGGGTCCGTTGACTTGGGTGCGTCGCGAGGGCAACGAGCTTTCATGCGTCTCGAAAGGTTCTAGTGCGAGTCATAGGATGAAAGGAGAAGAGGTTTCGTAGTCTAGTCTCGGTGGCGTCTTCCCAGACATCGTAGACTTTGTCCGGGAATTTGGCACGATCTGTGCGGTAGCATGACTTCTCGCCGGATACGAGATCAACCGCGGAGTCCTTTCGAGTCGCGACTCCACCGATTTAAGGCGACGCGTCCCGTTACGGAAGCAAATTTCTATCGCTAGTAACCACTTTAGAGAATTCTGCTCCAGTCGCGTGATACGAGAAAGATCCTTTATCTTTGCGGCTTTGTGAAGTAAATCACTTTTATCTAAAAGTATATAAAAACATTTACAAAGGATTTAAATTTTGTTTCAAAATATTTATTCCTAGCGTTTCATAAAGTTGCGATATTTCGACTTTAATCGTGAATTATTAAAAGCATTCTGGAAATGCAGTTGATTTAAAAAACGAGTGAGAAGTTATTGTGTGACTGAATCAGGATCGAAAGCAGACAAGAAGAACCCTGGATTCCCTTGCTAACGTGGGGAATCCCGCGCGATTCTGGCCGTGGATGAGCGATAAAACAAATATGTAGTCCCTGCTGTTTTTAATGGATTCTTAGAGGGAGGTCGAGGGTAGCAATCTCCGTGTTGCGTTGTAACGCAGACTGGGTCTCCGTAGCGTATGCTATAAGAAAGCAACACTCCCACATCACTGAAAGCGTTAATTAACGCTAATTAATTTTACATACTAAAACGTCACTCCCTTGTCCCTCTCTGTTTCTCTCTGGTACGCCGCACCACCGGATGCACGCGATATCTGGCCGAGTCGAGACGAGACCTTGGGAGCACTGTTTTCCACTGTTTTCCTCTCCTCTCCTTCCGTCTCTTCTCTTTCCAACCGCGCGAGACTTGCGTTTGTCGTAATTAAGTGGCGCGCAACGCGCTCTCAACGAATTAAAATTGCATAATTAATAAGAAGAGACGTCATATTACGCCGTTATCTGACTGTTGTGTCGCTGATGCCTCACGCGAGCACAATGCGAAATTTGGCTGCTAGGTGAATCGATAGAAGAACTTGGCCGATAACGAGACTCGCCGAGAAATGTTTGGCGAACTTGAAGATCGAAACTTTGGCTCGCTTATTCGCGTGGTAGAATCCTGGCCAATTTCATGGCGTTACGTGAGTCACGACTAAACGGCGCTCAGGAGATTATTCTGTTATAAGTGCAGCCGCTATTGTGACGTTGACTGCGTTCCACTGTTGCGAGTGCGTCAGTACGAAGACTGTTAAGATTTCTGACGCACGATCTCACTTTTGCGTGCTTCATTTCATCTCTGTTGTACATTGTGTATTTCTCTTGCTTTGATTAAACTACCCGATTTTTCATTCAACTCGTCTGTTTCGTATCTTTATTGTTTCGCGTTGCATCGTATTTGCCGGCCATCGAACTAGCTCAACTCGTGAAATTGGAAAGTTTTAAACTCTAAACGAAGACTTAAGATAATTATTAAAAATGTCATTTAAATTTAGAATCAAAATAAACTACCGTCCATTAGAAAATACTGGGATCTCAGGATTACGCGATTTTCCAACCTAATACGTTATTTCATTGCTTCACTTTATATTTTACTTTTCGTTTTCGTATCGGATTACACCCTCGCGTAGCTTTCAGAAAAATAATGTGGAATGTATCGGATTCTACCGTCCACTGGATTTTCGCCCTATCGTCCAGACGACCATCCGAGTTAATAAAATACTGTGAAACATTTTTTTTTAAAGAAACCTATATAAAAATAATATTAGAGTTAAACTGTAGTCCGTAAAATCCATAATTTCTTGTCTGACTCCACTGCATGTAGATATTTAGAAGGAAGATATAGAGGTTCGCTAAGAAATTCCCCTCGCTTTTTAGTTTCCCTCGTTCGTTCTCGTTAACGGGATGTTGCACTCCCAAATTACCGCATTCGTGTGTCACGGTCACCGAGATTCGGGGGGGAAGCTCCTTCCGAAAGATGAATAATCGTTGCGGATAGGGCTCCCGTGGGAGGAATAGCAATACCTCGTGGGCAAGGAACGAGGGTTTCAGCCTATAAGTAGAGGTCTGTTACATGCAAACCTCGACGTCGCGATAGATCGTCACTGCATTTGCATTCCTTGTGGGGATTATGGTGGTTTCGAACCACCTCGTTTACTTTCTATTTTTTTTACGTATTATTTGACAACTATTCTTCAAGTTCAGTCAAGTTCGTATATTTCAACAATTCTTTACTCTTTTTTGTTACGTTTCACTTTGTATTCGTATTTCACAGGATTTTTCCTGTTTTGCATAAAAATTTCGTCTCTGTTGGCTGGGGCTCGTTGGTTTAAATCGCTTTTGCAAACACTCGGTGGTTGAGAGTCAGGGTGCAACCTGGAAATAATCAGAGAAGAGGTAGCCAAAGAACCGCATCTACTTTCAATCGATAGAACAAGAGAATAGGATTCTACACGCCACCCAGTCAATTTAAACTCTACGACGGAAGCAGTTAATGGAGTCGCAAAGTACACTTCTAACTGTTACAGAACTTTCTACGCGTTTTCGTTCGCTATTACCTAGAAGGGTCTTAAGCAAAGCAAGAGCTTTAAAAACTGAGGCTAAGATCAAAGAGGAAAATAATAGTGCTAAGGGGAAAGGGTTGAAACGGTCAGTAGATTATCCCGAGATTCGCCTGAGCCCGAAGGCAGGCCTGATTAACGTAGCGAGGAAAAGACTCTTACGCGGGAAAAAGGGGGTTACGGGAACAAGCAGGCAGGAAGAGCGGAGGTCGCGAGTATGCTTAGAAGAAAAATTAATGTTTCACGGTCCTCTATAAATCTTGGCCAACGAACCCTCACCGTAAGAGGTCTCTTTGTGTAGCTTGTGTTACTGCTGTGCTATGTGTTTTCGGACATAGCACTGTTCGTTGCACTGCAACTACTGTCGTTGTTACCAGTCGTTCCTCTCAATCGATATATTTACCAGACGCTCTTTTCGACGAGCGCAGAGAAACCAAAGAGAGCCAAAGAACTATAGGGAACGAGTGCTGCGAAGTCAGCCAGACGTGCTTTAATTAATATGCAAATATTATCCTCGGATGGGCAGCGGCTTATAACAGTACATTAACCTCTGGATCCCTTGTTCTCTGTTACAGGTAAGGATCACCGGTGATTACCAAGAGAATAACTAGTTTAGGAGGCAGCCTGGTTGCAGGAGCAGCAGCGAGTTCGCCTAGCAGGAATGTTCATTTCGGCTGGGAGAGAGGTAGACCTTAGATTTGGCTTTTCCTGATTATCTCCATAATTATTAAGCTCGTCGTTATCGTCTAGACAGTGCGACGACGTGTTCCAATTTATCGGTGGCTTTAGCATTTACACTTTGGATATGTCTCGAATGAATCTCAAGCGGGGTAAGAAGAGGGTTTTTAAATTTTTTTTTAACCTTTTTCCAGAATAATATATTTCTACATTTCTGTTCAGAAAAGATTTCTTTAACCACGTAGTTAAAGGGTACTCGAATTGCGAGTTTGAATAATAATCCCAAGGCAAAATTACCACAATAGCTATTTTCAATTGAAGTCGCAGTGATAATGGTGATACGGCATTTTTAACCTCGTAGAAATTGGAAGCCCCAATTTTTACAAATGCGAGGCCTCCGCCGAAAGTTTCTACGAGTTGAAAAAGTTGCGCAGTTGCTCGCGGACGAATGAGAAGAAACAATGTCCTTTTTCTAATCAGGAGCTTCTGGCAGCGTACCAGGAAAATTCTCCAGCAGTCATCGCACGTTTGCGTCCTGCGCGCGTTACAGCTTGGCTGGTTGATTGCGCGAAAGGAGTGCGGGCAATAAGGAGCCCGTATTTATATCAATCTTGGGACAAATGATTGCGTATTCCAACTGATAACAACTGTCGACTTACATTACCAGATTCCACCCCAAACTCATTAAAACTGTCAAACCAGTTCTCCGAATTAATCTGAATAATTTGTCTTAAATTTTTGAGTGAATCAGAGTCAACAATAATTTAGAGAACTATATACTTTTCGTTCAATGATTTTCAATTTTAGTGGATATGGGTAGAGGTGGATAATTTTAATATTGATCAACAAGCTTCTACATATCATTTTGGCTAAAGGGTCGAAGGTGGTCGAGTGGTCGAAATTGAACGGAACACACGAGCTTCGTCCTTTCGCAGTTCCTCGAGGACATTATCGATCTTGTGCTCGCGTTGGGAGTGCATGCACCTCCCAAAGTTGTTCTCGACAATCTCAACTCCGCTCACAGGAACCGGTTTCTCCTTGGAACTAAACTCCCTTTGATCGCGGGCTCTCTCTCTCTCTTCCTCAGCCCCCAACATCCGTCCCTCCAGCAACTTTTTTCCTACTGCTTCATATCCGCGAAGTAGGCCGGACCACCCTCGGAATCCATATTCATTTCAGTAATATGTGCCACTGGGATTTTTACCCTCAAAGGATATCGAGGCTGCTGGCTTTAAGCCTCCCAGCCTATGAATATTCCCTTTTTTTTTTCTTTCGGTTCCTTTATGTTTGGTCTGCCACGGTCGCGGCGATCGCGATACTAGCAACGCGATCACGATCACGATCACCTCGGGGAAATAATCGAGATATCGCAGAAGATACTTCGATTTATCAAGGATCGTAATACAAACGTATTCGTTGGAACGAATGGTCAAATTCCTATTCGTACGCTTTACTTCGAAGACAGAACGTCGTGGAATTTTTTTCCCTTCTTTTCAATTCATTTCCGTTTGTGGTGCCGGGACCTTCCGGCTTTGTAGAACCAGTCACCCAAAAGTAAACCAACAGTATTTTTCTTCCCGAAGAAGTATTGCGTTTAGTTGATACAAGCTGGGACCTTGGTGATTGTCGGGAAGAAGTTGCTTTCGCTGAGTGTTCCTATCGAGCAGAATTAACGAGTGGCACCCTGCAACCGGGTCATTTATCTCCTCGTCATCACGCGGGGGAGCCTCTTAAGGAAATGGACAAGCTCCTTCTCGTGGTCGATCTCATTTCCCCATTTTTCCAAGTTTCCCTGTTTCCCTCGACTATCTCGACACCTCCTAATTTATCTTTCGCGTTCCTCGAGCCACAATAGAAAGAATTTCTTCTTCAACTGTTGGAACTATTTTTCCTTGAGTCGAACATTCCACTGGCGGTTCCACGCGACTCGAAAGACGCGTTTTTACACCTTCCAGGAAAGTTACGATTGCCGTAGTTAGTGTCTCGCGATTTTCTCTCCTCCTTCTTGCGTTTATCGTCTGATTCTTTTTGGGAACCGGTGAATTTACGAGGCGTAAGCCTGATTTGTCTTGTCGCTATTGTCAGAGAGCTTTTGCTTCGCGAACGTTTCAACTCGTTTTATTTAGCCGATTTTTCTTTAAGTTTTTGCCCTCGACTTTACTGAAGGATGAGAAGCGGTTACCAAGATGCGATCATTGTGTCTCTCACTCTCGTCGAACTTGTGCTCGTGGTAGCTTGCTCCACGTCGCGGTTAAGGCAAGTCTCAGAGAGCGCGGGCGGAAATTTAATTAAGTGCGGCACTATGTCGCGAGGAAAGGTCCGCTTATAAATCTTCGGAGGAAACACTCGAATCGTGGCTCTTATTTCATTAAGAGCGCAAATAGCCCGGATATATACGGCTGAGATCTCGAGGGATTCTCCGGTTCATTTCAAATTCAGGGATTCTGGATTTTTAAGAGATTGACTGTCGCAATAATCGCTCGCAAGGATCTTGCTAGTATAACAGAGAGAATTGCTCGAAAGATACCACTTTATTACGACGTGGTTCTTGTCGACGATTTCATCGTAATTTTAATTAGCATTATAATATGGAGATACCTCAACTTTTTTTTATTTCTTTTTTTCCTATCGAGAAGAAGAGAGGCTAATTGGCAGGATTTGGTTTTTTAGAGTTGCCTCACAGTCTAGCATGTTAAAATCGTCCCACATTGGAATTAATATTCCGAGTACGGCGTAGATTCCGTTCTTCTCTGTCGGATTGTCCAATCATCGTCTGCGTTGGCAAACGCATGGCCAGGTGGAAAATCCGTTTGATTTGCTCCGGAGAGGATGAATCTGCACGATTCCGGGAACGACGAATTTTAATACATTTTTTTCGCGTCGGCGTGACGCGACGACCTTCGTACCCACGCTCCCTATCTCCCATCCCTGGCGAGAAACTTTTCCAGCCAGCCCAAGTGATCGAGGAAAACCTCTGCGCGTTATCCAAACTTGGAATATTAAATTCAACATTGGCGACACCACCCCATTTTCCAACCCTCCGAACGCTCAAATTTCTCAATGTTGGCGCGCGTAACATTTTTATACAACTTTTTTTCTCAAGCCACTGAACAGCCCACCCGTATCTCTTCTTCCGATTCATTTGGATTCTTCGTTTGGAACTGGGTAATTCCTAACTTTTTCGTCCCGACTCGCCGAAGCGTACGAGACAGTGGAAACGGTGGAGACGGTCTTGGTTCTTCAGTCTTGATACGGATTCGGTAGCTTTCGTTCCACCCCTGATTTATTCGCTGCTCGCCTCGGTCATTCAGCTCGTTCAATCCACGGTTCAAGGGTACATTGGCCCCGCACGACCTTCTCTCTTTCTCTCCCCCCCCCCCCCCCCCCAAATTACCCTCCCGCGCGTTGTCTCTTCAATATCAATCCAGCCCGAAACTCAGAACGCAGAGTGGCGAGTTATCACTGGCTCCCATACGCACTTCCATTGAGAATCCACGGAAGCAAACGTCTACCAAGCAACCGAGGCACCCTCGTGAAAGAGGGTAGGAAGAAGGATCGGTAAGAATCTGGAGATCCGAAATTCCAATTTATCTCGCTGATAGTCGCGTCGTCGTCGGCGCGACCTTCGTCAGGGCCGGGGGTACATCGGCCCCTGCAGTCCCACCGATCTCCCATCCCTCACTCTCTCTATCCTCCTCTCTCCCCAGCCGTCCTCCCAAACAACGAGGGAGGCGGAAAACGGGAGCTTCGAACCCGAGAAAGAGACGAACACAGACAGGATGAGGTAGAGAGGGGAGGTTTTTGCCAGGCGAAGTAATTCCACGGGCAGACACCCCCTCCAGTCAGTCGAGCGCGTGGCGATACACGCAACCCCTCTTCTACCTTCTCTCGCTCTCTTTTCATCGGTCGTTCTCTCGCTTTGCCCCTTTGTCGCGCCGGCGAGGGAGGCTGGTGGGGTGATGTTGGTCGGTGTGCGCAGGGCGAAGGTAGGCAGGCATAGCGGTCGGGTAGCCAAGCTGGCAAAAGGGGGTTGCGAGGGGAACTGCGGGGTAAGAGAATGGCTGGCTGGATGGTTCGTCGGCTGGTTGGCTGGCAAGCTCGACTGTAAGGGGTTGCGTCGTGGCGCCGCACCGTGCCGCGCCGCCGTCCTGCTCGTTCCCTTGCGGATTCTTGCCCCGCAAGGGAGCTTTCAGTCGACGCGCGACCGTCCCCGAAGACAGGCTTATCCGCTTCGTGGGAGAATCCTGCCGAGATTCTCGATCCGTTCTCCACGAACAGAGAACCACCCCCTCTCTTATCGGGTTCGAGGAAGTGAGTGTTTGATTCGTTCACGAGATATCGTTCTAAGAGACTGAAAATCATTGAGAATTTGCGAGTCTGAATTTTTTGAGAGTGAGAAGCATCGAATGAAAAGTGCGAGCAGCGGAGCTGAATTCGCGAGGCCGCTATACAGGTAATTTTCGGGATTTTGTTAAAGCGACCTCCACAGAGGGGTATTGTGTTTATTTGGACGTTGGTTCGAGTAGAGCTGGAGACTGGTGGATGGTTGGAACACTAGGCGAACGGTTGTTGACTGTCTCTCTTAACTTTGGGGTTTGTCGTTGTGTGTAATTCACCGGTGGCAAGGGAACTCTCGGTAGCTTGTGCTAGTGTTGTACACCGCGATAGCTAGTACCGATTGCTTTGTTATTCTGGGAACACCCTCGACATATCATGCAACGATCGCTCACCGGTGAAAACTTTGAACTCGCGTGGCTAGGGAGATTGCAAACACAGCTTTCGAAATTTATCCTGTGTCGTTCTCGCGAACCGAACAGTCATGTTTTTAAGGGTTTTCCTCGTGTTGATCCTCGCGCTGAGGAATTCTTGAGTCACCGCGACTTCCGGCTTTTCTTTTTTCTTCTTTACCTCTATCGATCTCTCTCGCCAATGTTTCCGTGGTTCATATCGTTTGGGCTTAATTGCAATCGATAAGCCGACAGCGCGAACTTTCTTTGCTCGTTTATTTTTGGACGGGTAGTTGGCGAGCAGTTGCGGCTTTTCCCAGACGAGGATCGAGCAGTCTCGTCGACGGATTCCTGTTCTCAGGGTGCCTCTCTCGTACGGAAGGAGACACCAGTTACTAACTTCGCCTGGTAGCTTCATGAATTATTGATCATCCTTCTAACATATTAATTTGTCTCCCTATATCGATTACGCGTACGTCGCTTTGCGATGGAATTAATTTCAAGCCGCCCACTCCTCCGTTCTGTCAATTGGTCCTCTCGCAAAAGCATCCGTAATCCTTCGTAACTCGATCCCATGATGTGTCAGGGATAATTAATTTATGATTAACTCTCGATTAACAATGAAAAGAATCAGTTCTTTTTCTAAGAATAATTTTATTCAAGTGAATGCAACCGGGTTGTTTAAATGAATGCGAAGCAGTTAAAGTTACAGATTGTAAAGATAGAAACTAATCAGGAATTCGCAGGAATCGATTTGAGAAGTTGCGTTTAGACACGGAACACCAGGAACCGTTTCGTGTTCGGTACCGGCAGTACGGCCAGTAACTTACGAGATGCCAGGGAACTCGAGCTCGATTCCAATTTCCAACTTGTTGACAAGGATCGCACGACGCGTGTGTCTCTGCGGAACGGTGCGTCTCGAAGAAACCGGTCACGATTTCCAGGAAGCGGCGCCGTCGTCGCGACGACAAATCCCTCCGGGCAAAAAAAAACGCGACTTGATTTCTTTGGCAAACACAGATAAGCCGGTTGAATCTTTCTGTGTGACTCTTTCGGTAAAGTTTCGTGGTGTGGGGTAGAGAGACCACGAATGCGTGTCTCCCTAGGGTGTCTTTCGCTTCCATAAAGGAAGTTTGCATTTCGTGGCATGCGGAAGTGCAGCCAGTATCGCCGACGAGCATCGCTTCTCGCTAGAGACTCAAATTCAAGATGGATCCCAGAAATTATTGGAATGTCTCACGATAAAGTGGCTTATCCCGAAAACCTCTTTCTCTCGATTTTCTTCCCCTTTCCTCCCGGGACTTTCCTTGCTGGACCGAGAAGATTTACAGCGTCTATGGGGAAGAAGCTTGATACCACTTCCAAAGGGTTTTCTTCTTTTCTCTTCTCCTCTTCCGTTTCCGTCGCTCGACTCCTCCGCATGACTTCGCAGAAACAATGGCAAAAGATGAAAATGGCTGCAGATAGGAAACGTTAGATGGCAAAAAGCTACGATCTCCTCTTCCACAGCTTTTACCCTAACTGCCTTTTTTTCCGCACTTTTCGGAGTGTCATTGACTCTTGGTGGCTACACTGCACCCTTTACTAGTCTCGAATCCATGACGATATGGAGATTAATGTTCGCGACAGACAGCCAGCTTTATTGGCTACGCTAGCTAAATTTAAGGGCAATCGAGAAGCGGAGAGTAAGAGAGAACGAACCGGGTGGGTCCAGGGCATTGCGCTTAGATGTTTAGTTGCGCTTAATGCGCTCGTAGGAGCTACTTTACGAGATCGTAAACTACCTGGTAGTAAAATCGTCTCTGGACGAGCTATCGGAGCTCTCGGTGTTTCAACCAAGGGCCAACCAGTGTTAATAAGCGGCGAGCGGGATCTAGCACCGGCAGATTTCGTTGTGAAAGCCTGTAATGAGTAACTACTGGAACGCATAGTTTTATAGGACTTCTCGAGTTACGGCTACAGCTTTCTAAATCAATTGATGCAAATTACTAATCGTTTAAGGGCATCTTTTTTTATCAGCTTTTAGTTTGCTTCACCTGTCAATTTAATAAATTAGGAAGTTCAAGAGAATCCCTTTCCTTTGTTTGGTAGTGCGACTGCTAAATATTCGACAGGCTTACGTTCCACTTTGTGACTCGAATTAACGTAGGTAACAAAGGCTGTTTGCTTTCTGGTTCCAATTCCGTTTCTATATTTTCCTGTCGCATTTTTCCTTTGGCCTCTCGCTCGGTTAACTGACAGTAATTCACCGTGAAACTCCAAGAGGCACGCACACCCTTTCGATTTTCAATCGATCGACCAATTAAGCTCATGGCGCGCACTCGCGAGCCAATTTTCTCGTGTGATTCATGCCGTGCTAATTCATGCATCGCCCGCGATACGTGAGTCGCGGGTGCATGCGTGCAGGCAGCTTCGATCCTTGCGTTCCACTCGCGAAAATTCTCGTCGGAGAACTTAACTACGCAAGTCCCTCGTGACTATTCCATTTGGCAGCAGGGCGTTTTGTAGCAGAGCCCTTTTACCCGACTGAATATGGATTTTTAGAGCAGAGGAGAAGTGGAATCTTCGGGTATCTCTGCCAAATGTCGTTTTCGCAGGTTTTTCCAACTCTTCCTGGAACGCGAGCTGTTCGTGGTTACAAAGGACTTTGGTTCGGTTTTAATGCAGCACATGATCGATCGTCGTAACGATGCGGACTAACACACTCTTATGGAGAAGTGCTTCATAACTTTGCAGATTTCTCGTAATCATTAAAAACGAAGTGAAAAAAATGCTTACTCAGCAGAAGTCCGAGGTTCCTTTGAATGGTGATCGATGAATCAGTCATTCTCTGTTGCTTATTTTCGACGGATACTATTGGACAATATCCAAAAAATCGTGTAAGGTCATATCAGGAGCTATGAATTTCGAAATTGAAATGCTCAGAAACCTTATCGTTCCGGTAACTTTCTCCGGTTTTAATTTACAATGTTGAATATATTAACAGAAATGTGTCATAGAAATTAGTCTCCCGGAATATTGAAGCAGAGGAAATTTGGGAACGAAACTCGGATTCAGCTAGAATAATTTCAATTGCAAAGAGCTAATAAAGCGTGTTGAGGATGTTAATTTTGGAAGACTTTATTCCAGGAGCTCTATCAACGGAGCAGCTTTTATTCTGGTTACTTAATCCTGTGGAACTACGAAATTCTAAATCACCCTTCCATAACAATCTTTGTGAAAAAGTGAGAATTTTTCGCATACGCCAAGTGCGGTTTGTTGGAATGGAGTCTATTTGCCAATGTTCCGAATTCCTGAAATGCGTCGAATTCCCTAGTGAAGCACTAGTGTCAGCGAGACAGAGACGTTTTTCAACGCATTATATACTCAGTTATTTCCGGCAAGCAGCTATCACGCGTATTCTTACCTCTATCCTTTGAGTACCCTCGATCCTCTCGAGTCTCTTCCTAGAAATGTCCTCGAATTCGCGAATCCCTGCACCTGTAGGATGCCTCGAGGATGCAACTCTCGATGCACTTTCCTCGAAAGCAACGCGACTGCGGTTCGTTAAGTGGGTTCCGCGATTGCATCTGCGCAATTTCCTATGTTTGCTCGTTGGGTCACAGGTTATATCGGAAGGATGTTGCACGCTTGTGAGCAAGCTTCGCTCGATAGACCATATTGGAAAATATAATTAGTGCTTCGAACGGATGTCTCACCATTTCGAATCCCCAGAGAGAATCCGTATTTCCATTGATCTACTATTTCAAGTCAGGGTTAATTCATTTTTCCATATTGGCGGTCAATGATCGCGCAATGTCGATCGCGTCTATTTTTAATCTTGGCTTCTCTCGGTACTGTGAAAGACGAAAGCATCCTACGGACGATGTTTTTCCATTAATACGCCGATAAATTCGTCAAAGGCCAAGGGAATTGCGCGAGGTGCACCCGGTTGGATTAACGTCAGTGAAAAATTCAGTGCATCAACCCTGGTAGAGGGTACGAATCCGAGGAGTCTAGTCAGTAAAGTCAGACGAACAGTTAAGAAGAGATGTAGGGTGATTACGAAGTCGTTTCGAAAGCATATCGATACATAGTAGGTTCACTCGATGTCTCCGCATGACACTCGAACGCTCCCAAAGATAGTCGAGCCTCGTCCCTTTTACTGGGTCACTGAATAATTTCTCTCTCCCTGTTGCGCGTGTCCTCGTTTACACCGAGTGCGAGAGCAGAATGATTTTCGCACTGGCATGACAATAACTCAGAATCTCAGCGTTAATAACTGCTGTTTTTACCAGGGAAGCTTTCGTTTATCGGCAGCGAGAACCATGCGCGTTCCCAATATTCCAGTGCGAAACGCAGCAGAGCTTTTGCGCTGGAAAAACTCATTTAACTGGGAGAGAAGGTATCCGTCGCAGGTTCGCACAAAGCGCTTCCAAAGATCGGCGGGTAGAGTTGCATTGTGTCACTGGTCCGGCAGTTTCTCTGTTTTCCTCTCTTTTACTCTCTTTTTCCCTGTGTTGCGCCCTGGACTCGATAGGATTCATGAAAACTGGCCTATAGAAATCCCGAGGCCTCGTTCTCCGTGGTGCACACACAGAGAATCTCCCTCTCCCGCGTTACGGCCCGAGGGACAGACACGAGGAAGCGCATTGTTTGCGGGAGACAGATTCATTTAAAGTTGTCGCTCGAGCACAAGTGGAGCGGCCTCGATTAAGGGCTGACACTGCTACTGCTACGCGAGAACGAACGAATCATCCACGGGTGTACACACAGTCGGATCTTGCTTTCGCGACGCGATGCTCCGGACCGGCTTCGCGGAAGAATGGATGGCCTCGTTGCGTCTTGCCGTTGGATTCCGACGGGAATCTCGCTGCAAGGCAAAGCTTTCTTGTCGTCACGAGGAATATTAAGATAGTAGAACTTCCGTGGCAAGCGAATTGCGGGTCGACAACCATACAGCTGACTAGCACCCTTAGTTGGCTCTCTTACAATCTCCTTTACAATTTTCTCAAATAATCACTCGTCCATCGTGGTTTCTAAAAAGAATTCAGAAAAATATGTGTTTTGAATTGAGATTCATTGATAAATCTAGCTTTATCTATTTGATTTTAGTATCGAAATTTCGTTGCGATGGATCATATGGGAGAAAAATTTGTTTCGCTACCGGATTCGATTTTCGAGAGGACCGTTCTTTTATCGTGTAGCTAGGGGTAGTGTCGGGGGATGCATCGGCATTCTCTCTTGTGGCAGTGGCACTAGCGCCATGGGTCTGGCCGCGGTCCATAAAGCGCGATTTATCGGCGAGTTCGCAAGCCAGGCGTCGATCATTCTGTGGGGTTTTCGAGCAGGGAATCGATCTGGTCTAGCCAAAGGCACACCCCAACAGAAAATATGCCAGGCAGAACGCAAATTATGCAACTGCCGCTGTGGTTTATTTGTTCTCTCTCTTCATCGAAATATCGATCTCGTCGCTTCGTTAATTGACCGGCTGCATGCACCCGTATTACGCTTCCAGACTGTTTCATTTTGTCCTGAGCAGACAGGATAATCAGGGTGACAGTTCCATCGGAAGGGCGTGCAAATGATTGTCTCGTAGCTTAGGACTCGATCGATGGAAGCTTATTGAAATTCTATTTATCTATGCAATTTACTTGCGATGATGAGAATTCACTTAATACAATAACTCCGAGTACGTTTGAGACTTGCTACTAATTCTTACTTGAGTTTTTTATTCTCCTTTTTTCCGTGCAATTATTTCGAATTGAACCATAAAAAAAGAGCTTGCCATGATGCAAGTGACACCCGCTCGGGAGATTTTCAAGCGACAACTGATAGGATTTCCCCCGTTCGATGCTGAGCACCATTTAGACGTCACCAAATGCGAAAAAGAGGATTAAGTTTTGACGCGAGGAAGCCACGTGCCAGCAGTGACTCGGTGCGATAAGCTAGAATCGCCGTTGATTCTCGACGCGCGTACCCTTTCCCAATAACGATTTCCCCGGATTCATCAGCGATTTATTATTTCTGCCAGACAAAATCGAGATACATTCGAAGTATTATAGTTTAATTTTTTCGTCCAGAAGATTCTTTTCCTCTGAACGCAACAACGACCGATTTAATCGTGAGTCGCCAACGCCGACCGAAAAGCACTGACAGCTGTTTAATCGTTGTTTGACGAGTGACGCGGCCGTATTTGCAGAACCGTGCGCTTCGAGTGACTACCGGATTCGAACAGTTAATCGAATTCGTTGATTCGAGGGTACAGCGGCTCGACCAGTAGCGTCGCGAAATTGTCCATCCGGTTTTACAAGAGTTAGTAGTAATAGGCATTGGCGTATTTCGGTTCATCCCTGCAAATCAAAAGCGACTGACAGAGAACCAAATAGGAAAAGTGGCGAAACTCGAGTGAAATTCGTGATCTACGAATTCATCGACTTAATCCGCTGTTAAACGACCGGATCGCTATTGAAACCCTCGGTTGGTTAAATATTCTGAATTCGTCGGGTTTAAGCCGCTCGGTAACGAGAATCGCACGTTTCAATAAGTCCTCGGCAGATATCTGGATTTCGAGATCTCAACGTTTTCGGAGAAACGATGAAATACGTGATCTCGATCTAGATCGTGATGCGTGTGAGAAGATTAGCAGTACACACCTGGCATGCGAGGGGTGATAATCATGCGTTAGCGTGTTTGCGAATTGCGCAACGTACGGATACACGTGTTGTTGAGCCACTAGCAAATCTGCGAAATACCACCGGCCACACATTGACATCATCGTAAGATCGTATGAAATTTTCGTGGAAAACTTCGAATCAACAAGCCGCAATAACCGCGAATAATCATTGCGCATCAAGATGTTAATGGATAATTACGCTCGCATTGGCACATGCCAAATGATTCGGGTGAATGAAGTGAAGCCACCGGTGACCCCGACGAATCGATGCGTTCGACCAGTGATTTCACGCAATTGCGGAACGCGTGCACGCTCTCGTGGCCAGTGTTCGCCAATTAATAGCCGAAATGACTTTCAGCATGGTTGTTACGCAATTCGCTTGATGTACACGCGTGCACGCGAACTTTTTGCGTTTCCTCTTCCCTACCGCCACCGTTTCCATCATCGTCACGAATACCATTGTTAAATCTATATTCATGAAATACAGTTATCCACACGCAGTGTTACTCCCTAATTGACCTGATTATGCAATCGATTGTCGATCACATTGCGAACTGGAGCCAGCACATTGTCTGACGAGTTGCGTTGCGAGAGCAAAGCCACGTGATCGGTTAAGTTTGCTCGCATTGCACGAGTAACATTTCCCAATACATGTCGATCAATATTGGATCTTTAGAAAAGTTTTGGTGAAAAATTCGTCAAAATATTATTGACAAATTCAAAGAACTATGAGTAACAAATGTTCGCAAAAACTTTCCATGATACATAATATGTACATTGAGAAATGTATCGTTAGAATCTCGTTTGAGCTTGATAATGCTGTTATCGTGCTGCAACGAGAACCGGATACCGAGTGTTTTCTCGGTGTGTCGAATGAGAGAGAAAGCCGAAAAAGCAAATGGTCAAGCTTGCTGCGCGAGCAAATAACTTCGTAGAAAATCCAATATCGCTAATTGCCACAAATTTCAATTAGTCCCCGACGCGCACGCACCAAAAACTCTCGACTCTGCGCGTAATTACGGGCCACGAGATTATAATAAGCGAGGCTACCATCGATAAATTCCATCTATGCGCAACCTGCGACCACTTCCGCCTGATATTGCCCGATATCGTGGATTATTGGACCGCGTGTAATCAATTAGAATCGTGCCTGACATTCCTGCCGAATGATTTTTCCTTTAATCGAGGTGTCGAAGTATTGCGAGTGTTCTGAGAATTTAATGAAGTCCAGATAATTAATGGATTTAATCGTGGATAATCCTAACAATGAAATAATTGCTGAATCCACTTTGATAGCCTCCACATACTATATTACACCTTGTTTCACAATCCGAGTCCAGTGTATTGATGAATCGCAGAGGGGCTAGGGAAGATGTAGTTACCAGCTGAAGAGCTAAGTGAACGTATGAGCACGCATGCACGCAGTTACGCACGCACGGGAGACACTGACGGAGTGAGAATTCTTGTGTGGGTGCACACAAGCAGGTGTAGAGGTGCAGAAGCGCGGGTTATGTAAATGGACACGTAACAGTGGATGCACGCTCGGAGAGCAGGTGAAATATGACCCCTGGTGTGCGTCAAAAGACAGAGAGAGAGAGAGTACACCACACAGCACCACACCACACGACACAACACCACCGTCGACGAGGACTTAGCGTTTTTGTTTGCCGCTCCCTATGCTCCAGCTCCCTGCCCTTGTTCCCATTCTTTCCGCTCCTCTTCCGCCGTGCCGGCTACTTCCTCTTTTTCGCCTTTCGCTAAAAAGAAGTTTAAAATGCCCTTACCACTCGTTGCATCTACTTCAAGGTGACGATCGCACAGGCCTTTGTCTCGCCGTTCTACCGCCTGGTACTTTACGTGGTAATTTCTCGATTACAGATTCTTCGTGCGAAATTCCGTACCTTGGTACCTTAATAGATTGCTTGATTTCCGCAGTGTATGAAAATTAGTTTTTCTGAAAGAGACTGTTGAAGAATTTATTTTCAAGTGTTCGGAAAATAGACGATCTTCAAAGTCCAAGAGAAGAGTACATACAGTCTATTTTCTGTAGTCGTTTCATCATCGATCTTCATTAAGCTGATTCCTCGATCGTATTTTTCGAAAACTTCGTCAAAAAGCCTTTGATCTCGACATTCAAGTACCAAACATCTCAAGATGCAGTCTCGAGTAGTGGTCCATCCTAGATGAGCGCATATGCCTGCTCGCATCGATTCGATATTCTTGTTTGCCCCAGCTTCCCGTTCCATGTTCCTTTGACTCGCCCCCTTCAGTCGCTCGTCGCAAAAGACTTTCAAAGATAAACTGTCCCCTCGTATCTGGTAGAATCCATTCGAACCCACTCGAGTCCAAGGCCGCCAGGAAAAGGAACTACGTACAATGTGTAACTCTCACGAGTGCCCACCCGAGCACAATCGCAAGCACACGCGTTTCTCGAGCTCTTATTTTTATGTGCATTTCTTGCGACTCTCGCTTTAGTTCCGCGACGGATTCAGAAGTCGCCAAGTTTTCTTACGAGCCGAAGGAAAAACAGCGCGGTTAGTTGCCCACTGCTCAAGAGCCCAGCTTGGTTTACGCAATTAATTATAGTCCTCTAGACTGACTTTCAAGCGTACTGGCCGACTGCTGATCGACGCTGTTCGAGCCTTCTGCTTTACGGCTTTACCAAGTTAAGACTATAAAAGGATTCTTGCACCGGGTCTCTTTGACATTGTAAAAAAATAAATCGAAAGGGTAAAACAAAGTTCTTTTACCTCTGAAGCCTCGCCTCGAAGAAAACTTCAAGTACAAAACTGCAGTAACTAAAACAGCTAGTGAGATATTGCATTATTCAGGTCTCCGAAGGCAAACAGTAACGTTTTTCTCGAAAATGAAGTTTTATATGCAAGAGCTTTATTCAGGACTTCAGGCTTATTTTCTGATGAGAAATCGCCTTATATCCGAAAGGTTCCACTTTTATCGAAGAAAGAAGTTGCATTTTACAGGGGGATTTCGCGTGGAAGAATACACGGTACATACTGTAGTAGAAGATCCATTGTGAGTTTCATTCTCGGGATAGTTTCGAAGGAAATCTTGAATAGTCTTGCGCAATATATACTGCGGCTTATATCTTGCAGGAACCATAAAAAGAATCGGTATATCGACGTTTTGCGCGGATCCAATAGGATCGCTGCCTCTTATTTCAATATATCGGTATATGTTACTTGCGTCGTTGCGAGAAGGACACCTTTTCCAGGGAGTCCTCAACGATACGTGATATCCTAGCCGTTTCATGCCAGTAAGAACAGCACGACTTTGACGAAGAATCCAGACCAAGAGCATCTTCCTCTTTGCGAGACAAAGAAATGCAAAACGACGTCTTAGTTCATACTAATGGATCAGAAAATGCCTCGCATTTCGCGCAATTCCACTGCTCTAAATTCTCACCTTAGAATTTATCGTTGCTTCCAAGATATCTCGGAGCTTGAAAATTATTTAGACCACTTGCAAATTCAGGATCTTGAAAAATTCGCGAATATAGTTACGCGAGTCTTGCCGAAGCATGGATTGAACGGCGCATAAAACAGCTTCACCTTGCCCTTCACCTTCTTCACCCTCTCATTCACATTCCTAGCGGCTCGTATCCTTGATGGGTTGAAAGCGAAGGTCGGCCGTAGATGTATATTTATTCGCGGAATTTTACGCGAACCGCCGGAATTTCGGCAGAAATTTGCATGCAGTCTTGCTCTTCTCGGCGAAACTTCCGTGGGACGCAGCCTGTGTTTAGAGGAACCAGCAACTTGGTTCGTGGGAAATCCTTCCTGATAGAGATGCATCGTTATCCTTGCTGAAAGCAACCCCCACCAAATGTCCAAAATTTCGAGTTGCTTCTCCTTGGTATAATATAATATATCCAACTATATCCGATTAAATTTCTTTATCACCATTGCAATAGTACAATCGTACAAATAATAATTTCATAAATTTATTGCTGATAAGGTTCAAGTATAAAAGCATAAAGGTGAGGAAACAGGATCTACATTTATCGGTGTTCCTCGCGTAAACTTGTAGAATAATTGTTGGTCAGCAGAAGCGACCGGTACTTTGGGTACGATTATTATAATTTACGTGTGATCGTAAAGTGGAGAATCGTCGCGGCGACACTGCTGGAATCTTTTTCGAGGCTGGATCAGGCTTAACTTGCGGTGGGCGAGATTTCGCGTCACAGACCGTGCAGAACAGACGAGACGAACCTGTTCCACAGGTCTCAGGTTCGTAAAGACCTCATAAAACGAGGAGATCCGCGGTTAAGGCCAGAGTTTTTGGTGGTCGGATAGTTGCGCATACAGTATTTACCGGGGCTCCCTTTAAACAGGAATAAACTTTCCGCGTAATATATGCTTTTCAACTGTATTACATGGTCGGATTATCACTGGTATAACTCTATTTCAAATTTCACTACGGCAATGTTCCTTTTTTCCCCTGCATGAGTTCAAGTTATTTTTACTCCTTAATTTGTTACCTGGGAAAATCGGGAAGCAATCGTCCTTGTGCTAAGAATCCTAGGAGTTTAGAAATTCAATATCGAGACAATTTTACCGCATGCTCTCAATTAAATTCTCGCCTTCCGTCGCGAGAAATTGCAGAGCGGTAAGGAAAATTCCGTAGAAAAAGAGTCGACGCGATAGAATTTTCATCGGTGTAATTCAGCCGGGCTCAAGAGAAGCCCCGACGCTGAGGTGTCTTGAAAGTTTTCAATTATCGGGATCTCCGCCGATTTACCCTCAGATTAAGATATTTTGCCTCGGGTTAAACGCGAGGCCGAGAGATTGAAAGATGGAAAAAGTGAACTAGTACGAGATGCATCCATATTTACTCAACAGCTACGAACTCTCACAAGCAAGCGATTTCCAAGTTGCAAAGCTCTTCTTTGAAGTTTCTTCGCGGCCTCCTGCTTAAACAATATTTCTCGCTCCTCTCTCATTCTCTCTTTATCCCATGAAACTGTCTTCCGAGGCGTGTTTCACGTCTCTTTCCACTTGTCCCACAGATTTCAAATGTCAGCTGCACCTGGAGACCTAACGGATTCGCGTCTAGAAAAATATTGATTACAGTAACCAGTCGCATGTGTGAGTTCACCGAGATTTCCTCGCTTCTACGTGCACGCAACGACGCATTGAGATCCTTTCCTTTTTATTCCTCGAGCAATACCTCTAGTTCCCGCGCTAATTGGAATAGTTGTCGGTATTTTTACCGGCGATGATCGTCGCATCGCGGTGACTAGTTCCTCCTGACCTGGACGCGGTTTGCCCCGAGATACTAATTGCGGTCAGAACATAGCCTTGTAAGCAAATTGGGTCATTCGCGATCCTGGCTACACTTAGCGCAATTCTTGGCCTCCTGTTATCGCGATTCGCTGATGCACCACTTGCTAACACTGCTCGGTGCAGTTTATCTAATTTTTTATTCTGACCTGCAATCTCAATGGCGACTTTGCTAATGTTTCTCCATTTTTTTTTATTTTTTTTGTACAGAGTTTACGGAAACCGGAGAAAGAATGAGATTGGAAGATTCAAATGATTTCGTGCAGAAAATAGAGGGTTTAGGTATCGTTCAGTGCTCGTGAAGTTTAAGGGGAATATTTCTCAAGTGACGGAGACGTATAGGCAAGATTCGTAGGGCGAGAAAACGAGTGAAGAGTAGTGAACGGTAGAGTAGGAGGGTATATGACTGCAGTTCGCTGCACCCGACTATTTATAACAAATCAATACGAGCCAGCGAGTTCGTTGCGTTTCTCTCGTGTATTCGGAAATCGCACCTCTGGAGAGCAGCGAACCTCTCGTTAATTTCGTGGAGAGGCCGCTTGTAAAAAGTGTCAGTCGCCAGTTGCGCGAAATCTGTGCAGCCAGAAATTGAACTTCGCTCGTGCGTCCGTGGTGCTATAGGGAAACAATTACTCATTTCGCAGCGGGTGTTCGTTGCAGGTTCAACTAGAAATAATACAATCGTTGCTTAGAACTTGAGAGAGATTTATCGTTGCCATAATTTATACCCTGCGAATTGCGATATAAACGATGAGATATTGTCCACGGGAAATCGATCGTGGCAAAAGTATTTCTTTTACGACCATCCACTCGTCACCAGCTTTTGACGAACGTCGAATATGCGAGGATCTCAAGACGAATTTCAGTGGTAGTGTCCTCTTATTCTGCGATTCCAGTGCGGCCAATTGAACGCAAGCAAATAATGTGGCAGGCCGCCGCCGAATGAAATTTCCAATCGGCGGAAGGACACTCGGTTGCTTGGGGAGCGAGCGCTCGGGCAAAAAGGGAGCCAAGATGTTCGTCGCGATGGTCCTGCACAAGCATAACAAGCACAACAATGGGAATCACTCCAACAACAACAATACCACTGGCACCAGCAACAATCTCAACAATAACCATATCAACAATAATGTCAACAACCTGAATCAGAGCTTCAACACTAGCGTGGTAAGTCACGAGATTGCTTCAAAGTGTCAATTTGAAAAAAGTTGAGTTTTTGCGCAATTTTTTCTCACCCTACTCGAACCAGGATAAATTCTGCGTGTACACCTGTTGCTGCCAGCTTTGCCACGCGCTCACGGAGAGAGAGCAAACCCGTTCGATTAATCGAAATGACAGTAATCTCGTCGAACAGTTATAATTACAGACGACCGCGCAACGGGGAACCATTCGCGTGTACTCTGAAAGCCTTGATTCAAGCAAACACAATACTCTCGAGAAGTTTACTTTGTGCGATCAGAAACATTGTTGGTTTCCGATAAACAGTATTGTCGTTATTTCTCCCACTCTCTTTCATTCTCGCGATACCGCAATGTTACCTCTCTGAATTCGCGATGTTTCGCAATTCCCTGAGTACGATGAAGTTTTTAATAGAATTAAGTCTCTGTCTTGCTGCATTTGAGTCACTCGGACGACTTAATTCAATTTCTCACTTCGCTCATTTGGCTAAGATTTCCTCCGCATTTCCCACGGGAAGGGGTTCGGCTTTTTTCTTCTTTCTTCCTTCTCGGGGGGGCAAAAAGAGAAGAATTCTTTTTGGCAGGATTTCGAGGGGGCTTTATCAGAGTTCCATTCCACGCTGCGGCAGCAAGGTCGTCGCTCTTTTCGCCAGGGTGAAGAAGGAAAGGTTCTGGAACTGGAAAAATTTTTCCGCTCGAGGGAAAGCAGCCGAGGCGTTTGCGTCGCGACGCGAAGCTACGCGTTATCTCTGCCACGAGGCACGCCAGAGGAAGAAACCCCGTGCAAACCCTCGTCCGGGTTGAGGGAGGATTCCGCTGACGATTCCGATGGGCGCTTTGCCATGCGGATGCTGCAGTCGACTCCAATTTATTCTCTCATTTCTTTCCTTACTTTTTGCCACGCGTGTGCTTACCTTCCTGATCTTTCTCTTCAGTCTACTTTTCCTTCCCATCCCTGTCTCTCCTACATTGTCCGGTGTTCATTAAAACCGTATGCATCGGCTCGATCCCAATTCTCGAAGGTGAATCCGGTCGATATATGTACAACGTACATACATGTATATTGCTATTCGTATGCAGATTCCGCGCCGCGACTGCTAAATAAATATTGGCCAGGGAAATTTTGCACGAAGCTTCTGCCACCGTCAGGATATTGCTTCTACCGTTTGATATAAGTATAGCCAACCAGGAATGTAATTGATATCCGAGCGCTGTCAGATTCCGCGGATAGAACAAAGAGAAGAATCCCTTTAACTTGAGGCACCGAGCCACCACTCATCTACCTAGATACAAAACTATCGTCGAAATCGTTTTATTCCAAAGCCGTCTACCTTGCTCACGAACTGCCAAAGAGCAACAGTAACGTTATCCGCTGTCGCATAGATGTCCCTTCTCCAATTCGAGATTCAATTTCATTTCAATTAAAGAGACGAATTGATCATGGAACGTCCGTCGATATTAATCCTCCGGAAGCCGCCGCTTTACCACGACACGGACGATTGTTTTCGATTCCGGCCATCCCCCGACGTTCTCCAACGCGAATGGCATGGCCGTCCAATGAATCGTTTCCCCCATACTGATCGGCATCCGGTTTGCATTGTGAGCTTCATTTTTGCATGGCTTGGGGGTACGGGAGGATTGCGAATGAGTTAATTGCATATCTATCGATGCATGGTGTCTCGAACCGGAAAGGAAGAGGGTCGAGAATAGTTAGGGTGGCTGTATGCAAATCACCCCGCGAGATTACGTCCTTTGTACCATTGGGCCCTGATAACGAACGCGCCAAAGGACTCGCCGGAAACGCTATAAATTAACAAGTAGATTAAACCAGGCGCGATACCGTGCTGCGAACCTCGTTCGCCATCCCCTCACTCGTGCTGCCCTTCAATTCTTTCCGTCCACTCTACCTCCATGCTGGAATTAAATCATTTTCGCACCCCGTGTTTAATACCTTCCTCATTTAAATGGAAAATTTCGGGAATGAAATTTTCGTCTGCACTCTTTCCCTGGTAAATCGTCGTGTTCACGTGGAAACTGCATCGTTAATACGAAAGAGTGGACTGTCCGACGTCTGACCGAGAAAACTTGGAAAAATCGCGATAAAGTGGATTGATGGAGCTGTTATCGAAGTCAGGAATTCGTATAAAAAATCTGTCGGTCGTTATGGCACAATCGGCTAATGAAGTAAACGGTCGCGTTAACGAACCTGTCAGGATTATCCCTTGATCGGTCGTTTTGGTGGACGTGTTCAAGGACTACCTTTGAAGTACCACCCTCATCCTGTAAATCCCATGGCAGATTAAACCAGGTGTCATTTGATGTTGGCAGGGTCACGCTCTACGATCCCTCTGATCAGTCTCCAAATCCTGCGATACATCAGCCGGATTAATGTACTCGCAATTTTTGGCGTTCCGGCTTTTGCATAACCCTTGGCAACTTCTCACCCTATTCGCACCTATAATACTTTTACTGGATGTGTTCAGATTCAGTGAATCGTACCCATTAGATTACATTTTACAATATCGTATTCTGGAAATTTTGCTGGAAAGATAGAAACGGATGTGTAGTGGTCGCCGTCGAATCAGTGACAACAAGTGCACGATGACAGTGACGTTAATATTCGTAGCTTTGATTAAAACGCGACTTCTTTTGATCTCGAGTAAAGGAATGAGGGAGGACACAGAGAAGAGCGCTCGTTCTCCCGAGAAAGAGAAAAATTAGTTGCGAACTGAACAAGGACAAAGGTGGCTCGATAAGTACGCTGCTCGAAAAGATTGCAAGCCTGTTAAGGAAGCCTGATAGATTTCTATCCGTGCCGTAAAATCGAGAAAATCCATTTCATCCGACGACGATTCTAATTTCCCTGGCGTTTCGCCTATTCACTGTCGTTTAACAATTCTTGTCCGGATGCAAGAGACATTTTTCAGTAATGGACGATGATTTTTTTTCTTTTCCTACATCTAAGGAATTTCATTATTTTCGAATACAATTGAATCCTACGTTCTTGATTCGCGTTTCTACGTTCCCGTTCTTCCGCTTACGATCAATCCATTCGTGAAAGTCAAAAGAATTCAAAGCGGTATTCTTATTCGAGTTTGCTTCCGATCTTCGTATGGCTGTTTATATTGGAACGCAGCCCGCGAATAAATAAATGGAGAAAATAAGGATCGATTGAAAAAGCTTCACGGCTTGAGCAAAGTTCGAGTTTCCTGATTCTGGAATTTTCTCGACCGTCCTCAACCGAATAAAATTGTCCATATTTCCGCAAACCAGTCTTTCAGCAATTCTTTGGCAAAAGTCTCAGAATGAAATTTCCATCGAACTGGCTGATCCAGCAAGCCAACCATACCTGTTTTGCAAAATGCTGATGCGAGGAATTAATCCACCGTCCTGATTGAAATAGCTGCATTAGCTGAAAAGCTACACACACGACGCGTTGCCACGCTACACCGCCCTTAGGAACTCGAGGGAGCAAGTGCTCCCATGGGATTAGCAGGAGCTGATTATGTACCTTCTACCGGGATTGAATTAAACCGGACGCTCATCAATTTTTATGAACCAACTTCCTACAGTAGAATATATGTACTCCTCGTCAACAGGGTTCCTCAGTCTATTGATCAAACTGTTTAGCCCTACATTACACTCTTTATAACCGAATCCCAACTACTGACAGTCATACAATTCAACAAGAACACACCGAGACTAGAATGGGATTAGCTATGCTCGGTCTGTTTGTCAACATGAGGATCCGAGTCAGGACCGTCGGGATTTCACAAAAGCCGGAGTCCAAACTCAGATGGGACAAAAACATTTCTCGGATTTCGTAAACACACAGTAGCCTTGTACTCGTCGCACAAAGGCGGTGTCTCTGGGCAGCCGATCACGCACACGTCTCTCGGTTCGGACTCGTGCGACGTCGCCCGAAGGTTCTTTGCTGCAGACGACGCGTCTGACGGGAATACGGGCGTGTGTCAGTACGCGTGCAGCTAGCGATGATCAAGAGTGTGCATGAAAAAGGAAGTGACATCGAAAACGAGCGCATGAGACTCATTAACAGGCTAGATTGAAGTCGTCGGTGCATTAACCGAGGGGGGTGGTGTATTAGCGTGTGCGCGGTGGTGTTCGCGAGGGTTATGCGAGGGAGGTGAACCAGGAGGAGAAAGAGGAAGGAGGCTGGCCCAAGCGGTAGCCGTAATCAGGACGATTAGAGCAGGGCTGTTCGCTTAACTGCTAGCGGTCGCTATTAGCGCTCGGCAAATTGCCCGACTATTTCGCGTTTGCAAACGTGCCCTGTGAATATTGCCATTGCCAATGTCTATTTTTCTCTCTCTCTCTCTCTCTCTCTCTCTCCCTCTCCCTCTGTCAACTAATACAAGCTATGTACAAGACATCATCTGGCCACTGCAAAATTAATCGGCAGCCCCCATTATCGACGAGCGCACGTGAATATTTGACTGGCAATTTGGACGGGCGCATTTTGACGCGTTTCGCGTGTTTACTCAATTCTTCGGAACTCGCTTTCCTCGGGTCAGTACGCTCTCGGGAATCAAGAACTTTGCAAACAACCGCTCGCGTGGCGATCTCACTTGAATCGATCCGGCCAGCAAATTGCTTTGCCTTTTTCCTGCGTTCCTACCTGTTTTTTCAATGGACTACTTTTTAAAACTGCTTGCGAAGGAGTCTGCTGAGAAAATCATTAAGCATAGCCAACCAGGAAATCGAATAGCAGGGAACTTCATTGATTGGACACTTTCTAAGACAGCGTAGATTGGGTTTAGAAGATGAGGATTAAATTCAGATTCACATGGCAGTGGTAAAATCATGGGAACAATATCAAAGACTTAGACTTTGGCGAAATTTAAGGGTGAGTGTTAGGAGAAAAAGCTTCTATGATGGTTTAGTACAGGATTATATTGATCAGTGAGGGATTTGTTCTACGTCACGTATTTATAAGGTCTCTTTGTCTCTTCCTTCTGTTTATTCTATTGCCACTTTTTACTCTACACAATCTGCACTTCTTAGTTCGATTCTAACGAAAACAAACCGTATGATGCAGTTAAACTTTTCTTTATTTCGACCGATAACATCCATCGAATTACTGCCTGATTTTTCCGAGATTTACTTCAATCCTAGTTGTACGAAGCTCCTGAAACTGCAGCATTATTCTAGGAAGGTTTTACGACGGTAAACCACGATAGGAATCGTTTTATGAGAGATATTCGGCGAGCCGCGTAATAGTCTCGTTTGGTTTACGTCGAGTATAAATTTCGCGGTTGCAGCATGATCTTCACCTTATCGGATCGTAATTAACATGCCACAGGGAGTTGCCAGTGGCCAGTCGATCGCGGTTCGCGCGAGTTTAATAAAACAACGAAACGCGATTAGTTCTTTTTTCACCGCCGCAAACGAAGTTTGCGCACCACCCGGTGTAGAGAGTTCTGATTCGAGAATTTTTGTTTGGCTATCGAATTTCCAGACGGCTTGTTGCCCCGTATGAAGGGTGTTTTCCTTCATATGCGTGTTTTCGTCGGCCGAGTACAGGATTTATTTAACGCAAGGGGTCAACATTTTTCGTCGACAACTGGCCACAGATTTGAATCGATCGATGTTCGGTCAATTCACTCACACTTCTCATCATTATCACGTATCACGCTAGCTGTCGCGTGAATACCAACTAGACTCCCATTCCTTTCGACACTGCTATCAAATAACGGTGATAAAGATTTTAAACCAGACACTTTGGCAGTTAACTTTTAGCGCTTTACGCGAAATCGAGGTCGTTGGTTAAGCAATATTGGACTAGTTATTCTACTATTTCAAGCACGTATAGGTTTTCTCGCACATTTAGACTGTGTATTCGGTATTTCGTGCTCGTACTCTCCACCAAAACGGAGAAATGCGTGAGAGGCAGCATTCGATATAGCGTAGCCTCCTCGAAATTGTACGGGTAAAAATGCAAAAATAATGAGGATATTTGAGTACGACTTGCGTGGTTTATTCAAGCGAGTTGCACCTCCGTTGTAACATGCATTCCGGCATTATTTCTTTCTTTAAAAAAAATATATAAAAAGACTACAGATACACGAGTGTTCTTCCTAAATTTGGCAAACGATTTATTGTGATTCTTGGAAGGTAAAATAGGATACGATTTGAAGTACAAAGCACACGATGACCACATGACAGAATAATTCTAAAACGTGAAATTCCTTGCGAATTGACTGCGGCAGACTTTTGTCACTCATTTGCAAACTAGTGCGCATCCGTAACTGTCTGGTTACCATAATTGTCAGGAAAATGGCATGCACGTAGAATCGACCTTTCATTGAAATCCAAATGCAAAGCATCTCACGCACGTAGAGTTGAGTCTTCATGTAGAATTGTCGCTTGTACTGCACTTTATTTGCAAAACCCCGCAAGCCCAAACATCACTATTATTGTTTCTGTCTCTTGGCGCAATAAGGAACTTTACCCAACTCAAAACTTTCCTGTTTCTACTTTGCCTGTGGTAATCGTCTCACCCGGCTGGCCAAGGAGAAGGCCTCGAATAATTAGCCGGATTCGCGCGACCCGCGATTACAACGTTAAACACTTAGCGCAGTGCAGACATTAGTATGTACATCTGGAGTCTACCCCCTCGTCTGCTAAAGAGGAAGTTCTCACTGGAGGAACAGCGAAAAGTGGTTCTTGTTCGTCTAACGATTGCGATTCAACTTGGTTTCAGCTGCACCACTTTTCGTTTACGAGCTCCTTTATACGTGCACTTCTCGAATTTAAAACAAGGGCACTTTGTAAAAGTAGACTCGTTTTTATAAATCTATTTTATATACGAAGAATTTGGATTTGATCAACATTTATAATATAGAGTAAAATAATTGTTTTACATTTTTCCTAGTGTTATTTCCGCTTCTTTCATGGGGTTTTGCATAAAAGTCTGTGGTGGGTTTATGAGGGTGATACCAAGTAGCCCTTTTAACGTAGCGGTATCCGGACTTAAGGGTAGTTGCCACGCCGAGTGTAAATAATAGCCAGCCGGAAACGGTATCTCGAGGCAGCCGTAATCGTCCCTTCCGTTTTGTGAGACCTCTTCTGCTTGACACAATGATACTGTGGGTTTCCGTACACCTTGTCCGCGGTTAGGATGCATATAGGGTTCCAACGAGGTCGCGTATAGTAAATACGAAGGGTCACGATATGGAAAGCGCACCATCGGTCGACCGCGAAATAATAGAGATTCTATTACCTACTTTCTCGAATGCCATGGTTATTCGGTTTGCATACATAGAATTAAATGCGAATTGCAAACTATTTTACATTAGACAGTCGCTTATTTCATTTCTGGTCGAATTCAGAGGGAAGTTTGGTGTGGCTGGCAGATTTGGCTGGGCTTTCTCGAAACAGTAGCAATTTTCCTCGATCCAATCTTGGAGAAATAAAAGCGGGAAAGCCGGCTGCCGACACTCCGTTCCAAATATCCCCAGGAACTTTTCTGGCATGGCAACGACATTCAACGTTCCGCTTCTCTTATTTTCTCAAGTTCAAACGAGTCGAGTCGCGAAACACTTGTGTGAAAACCTCTTACAATCATTATTTCGACGTTAGCCATGATTTTTTATTCCGCAAATATTTCAGCTTTGACTTTTATTTATATGAGTCTGTAGAGTGTTTTCGAAGATAAATCTTTGGAATATTGGTTATTTTAACAACGCGAGATGAAAAAAATTGAAGGATAAAAATCACGTTTCCTAGAAGCTTTTTCGCTCGATAGGCATTCTCATGAAAACCTCTCACGTCCATTTGCAAAAATCGAATAATCCGATGCTCTCCATCCGTTCTCTCATCCATCCATCTCTTGGTCCATCCATACGTCCATCTGCTCGAAGGCTTCACCTGAGGGATATGGAAGGAAGGCTTAATGCAGAAATTGGCAAGCTTCCTGGAAGCTTGCCCCGGATTCCCTGTTCTGGATTCCAAGATCTATTGGTATTCCAAGCTGCTGGAGGGTGTCATCAAGTATTTACTAACGATTGCACCACTCGGATATATTATTTATGAGGTGGTCAAACACCACGCTAACTCAGCTACCCTTCTCCCAAGGGGTATCATAGAGTCTGGGGTGGCGGAAGTTGTCGAGGTAGATCTCTACCTTCCGGCAAGGACGACTATAAATCTTGTTTCTTGTGATCGGCTACGCCGAAATCGCGATTGCCCTCACGTAAGATTTAGACAGCAAGGTTGCTCATAAATAAGGGTGTCAAGAAGGGTGCAAACGAAAAGAGGAATAAAAATTGTCACCTATAAAATTGTTCGCACTATTGGAATAAGTGTTTTATTAGGATGTTGAATTGTAACGTAAACAAGTTCAGTTATCCTCAAATATATTGTATATTGCTTTTTTATTTAAAACCTTACATAATAACGATAATATTATTTCTAATGAAAATTTAATTAAATTCCTGGAATTAGGACTCTGTCATGCAATATTTTTACGTTGCTAAAATCGATGTAACACAACCAGGGTCAAGAATAAAATATTCCCGATTCATGACTCGAGCTTATGAATTCTTAATAATCCATCTGCAAAGCGAATTTCCGATTTCGGACGATCTCCAACGAGTCATACATTTCTATTTCATTTACCTTTCCCAAGTCGAGTATGTTTTTCATTCTGGCCCCGCACGGATCGGTCTCGTTGTGCCGAGTCAGAATGAAATACCAATCAGGGTGTATTTGAGTTGGGAATTATTCCAAGCGGTAGTGACACGGCATCGCAAGACGAACGGTGCGGTGTGCGGTATGGCAGATAGAAATGCGGCAGATTCGCGTGATTGCAGGTCTGCAGTCTGCAGACTACAGGGTGTCAAGTGGATGCTGCTGCAGGTTGCACATACATGTACGAAAAGCAAACATTGCACTTGCGTTGCGATCGTCGACCCGATTTTGCTTGCGCTTAGCAATGTAAATCGCAGCGAACTAACTGCTGCGTAAACTCGATTCCGACAATGCACAATATTTGACGGGGATATTAATCCACCGGTGACGTTTGGAACTTGCCAATCACTCAAATTGACAATTTCCGCTACATTGCTCCCTATTAAACCCGATTCCTCCTGTTCGACATTTACAGTCAAGACTTCAAACGCATTAATCCCAAATCATAGCGATCCGTCATATAAATAACCAATAAGCAAACGTTTAAATATCTGAATGAAGAAAATAATCAATTGGATAAAGAAGTTCTTGAGCTTCTCTTTTCGCGAACGTAAGCAGATTGACACTGAACTACTACTGCAGGCTCTCTCGATAAGTTCGAATTTATTCGTAACCCAAGAGAAGGAAAATCTTTCAAGCTGAGAAGGAGGGGAGGGAAAGTTTCCTCGGGAATCCTTCGAAAAAGGGATCGGGAAGTACTCTCGCGACCAAGACGAATGTACTCGAGGAAGTTGGCCTGTCCCGCAAGACCGCTCGGGATGTTCTCCCCTAATACCACTGGCACCACTGCAGGGGGAAGAGAAGCACGCGGCATTCCCAAACTTTCTTCAAACTTCTCAACACTGCTGCTGGAATTTAATTTATCTTTCTTACGCGAACCTTTGCCAATGCATAAAACTACGGTTTCATTGAATCTATATCTATCTATATGTATTATGCTGAGGATACAATTTCTTGACCCCGTCAAATGTCAGAACTCGATTCGAAAGGAAACTACCGTTGCTGCAGTGACTGCTGTTAGCGTGATCTTTGCATGCCAGCTGGTCTCGCGCAGGGTAAAAAGGAACCGGTCTGAGCGCGACTTATCAATTGGTATCGGTACTTTCGATCGCTCGGGCGCGAGAGAGCCGCCAGACCGACATCGGAAATTTCGTCACTCGAAGAGAAGGAGACTCGTTCTCGTGACTGGTTCCAGACACAATTGGGTTGGCAAATCGTAGCTGACCCTGCGAGTATATACCACACTTTTGACCCTCGATAAGCTCAGCAAGTATATACATATATTGATCGTCGAACGATTATGTCACCTTTCGCGCCGGTTGGTACCGGATTCGAACGATATCGTGCTCCGTTTTAATCGCGTGGCTCCAACGCGTTTCTCTTTTTCATACGCGTACTCGATAAGACAGCGAAACGATCATATGTACCAACAATATCTCTTTTCATCCGTATCTTATCGGATCACTCCGGATTCGGTGTTGACTGATTACAATTTCATTAATACATTTATTATTAATTACAATGAATTTATTTCGCTTCTCGATTTCGGTATGAAATATTTCTCTTTCTACCAGTGTTATCCGAGATCGTTTTCTTGAGTAGACGAACCGATATGGTGGCAAGGATTCGCGTTGAGCCTTGAGGAATACGAGGAAGAAGACGAGATCAGAGTAGGTGGAGGATCTCTTACGTTGTGTACTTACGTGCAAATACGTCAGCGCTCGTATTCGATTACTCGTGTTAGTTCTAAGTCACAGGCCGTGATATCTTGTCGCCTTTCACTCGACTCTACCTCTACCTCGCGCCATTGTGCAGTCAAACTTGTGCAACGATATTTTAGTTGGCGCGTATTGCAAAAGGAGCCTCTACCCACAAAACAGGGAGAGAAAGAGGGAAAATATGCTTCTTGCCCTCACCGGTACAACGTGACATCGTGGAGAAGCTTTGATTTTTTTAAGCCATCCCCTTTTCCCACTGTGCGTCTCAGTAAAGATAAGAGGAAATCCCTCTTCGGCTCTCGTGAGGAATACCTAACACGAGAGGGAGAAAGAGAGAGATATCCTTATTGTCGCGATGAACCGTTATAACGATCCTTGCTTCTTCTCGCTATCGCGCCTCGAACACAGTCTGCGCCTCCTTAAACGGAGGTACGCGACTCTGCGTCTTCTCGATTGATTTGCAAATACGCCACGGCAAAAGACGAGGAATCGCGATAGAGAGTAATTGTTTTATATGCCGACAATGGTTTCGTTTCGACGCTCAAGTCCTCGGTAAGGGTGGATTTCAAGATGAATGCTTCTATTATAAATATTTATTAGAAAGAAATATCGAAAGTGTAAAAATAATAAAAAAAAAAATACTTGTGAGGGATATAAAATTTTAATTTTAATTGGAAGTAGATAGATATTGTGTGATACAAAGGATAATCAGGAGGTTCTGGCCCAAACTACTAGTATGAATCGATGCAATCGGCACGTCGACCGTCTCTCCAGCGGTGTAGTAACTAAGGCGCCAGTACAAGAGACGTAAAATAAGAGTCGACAGTCGTGTACAATCCAATTCGCGGCAACGAGGCTTGTTTATTGTCCTCTCTCTTTCCTCGCGGAGGTACCTTATCGATTTCGCGATGCTGCTCGAGCCGATACCTAGCGCGAGGATAGGTACTATTACTAGGTATCGGTTGCGACATGCCCCATGGACAGAGTCGCAGGACACCCTGTGTTAAATTTAAGAGGCGCCTCTATTTCCCGAGCCTCCTTCCACTTTTGTTTCAATACAACAGGACTTTATCATGTTCTCGTTATTCAAGAATACCCATAAAAAGTGAATCTCGTAAAATTATTGCGTAATTAACGCGACTCCAATTTAAATACAAGATCTTCTATGCAATTTATTGAAAGTTTTCAAATTGCATAGTGTAAAATCATTTATGGGATTATTTCAACGTGTTAATTCAGGAATCCGAGGATTTTAATATTCTTGTCAAGGAATCAGTGAAGCGATTCGGTATAAGATCGCTGATCCAAAGTCTCCCCGATGGGGAGTCGACCCTGAGCGTTGTTCAGGCGTGATCTCGGAACAATAGAGCCTCGATAATGATGCGACTTCCTGCTGTACCTCGTAAACTTTGCCTCCTGCCAGTTAAAAAGCTCAAACTCGATTTTTCATCTTGGTCTATCTCACTCGTAATACGGCCAGAGGCCAGTGCCAAAAATCTGGCGCATCTCTCGTTAGCTCCCCCTTGGTAAGTACTGGACTATTCGTCACGGGCAATAAATCCTCGAGTTCTTTGAATATTAATCAAGAAAAAAAGACCGCGACTTTCCTTTGGCCGCAAAGACAGCTGCAGGACGGAATGCAGGTTGCGCTGAATGCACTTCGCTCAGTAAGAGCCAGTGGCCTGATACCGTTACGGTTATTAAATCGTTCATTAGGACGACCTACGGTTAATTGCATGTTGAGAATCGAAGGATACCAAAAGGAAGCGTTTATTAGCCCTTACGGGGTTATCCACCGATAATTAATATTCTTCCGTAGAACTCAATCATCTCGATATTGAACGATAAATAATAATTCCGTCACTTTCACCAGAGCAAACTCTCGTGCTGAAGCTCCGTTATTGTTTCCTGCAATTGTAATGCCGCAATACAGAGTCCATTAGCACGATCATCGCGCGGTAATTATTACGTCGGATCGCGGAAAGAAAGTGCTGCCTGGTGAAATTACCGCACCGGCTTGCCGTGTAGTGCATTTTAAGCAGGAGCAATAGTATCACTGATTGTAAGTGCATTGCTGAGAGAGTAACGAGTGGATGAGACGCGATCGATAGAATCTCAAAATGTCTAACTGGATCGAGAGACTCGTAATTCAAAGAAATCAACCATTTTCCTTCATTTTTAATTATTTCCGGCGTCAGGATAAACTTTTGTCCTACTTAACGTACACTTGATTACCGGCAATTTGCATACTTATAAATGATTTCCGCGTGATTTGCATAGGTATCCGCTTGCTGTATATTTATCACGTTCGGATAAATGAAAGAATAGGGCGTGCGAGCATCGATAGTTTTTCCAGAAGAGTTCTTCGGGTCTTTTCGGTCGACTTGGAATTCTTTCTATTTTTCTCTCTTTTTCTGGACGAAGTTATTGCTGCAAATTCGACTGGAAAGTAATTCCGCAACGCGGTGCGAATGGGGCAGGTATTGCGGCCAGCGACCGATACCACGAAACTATTTCAATTTTCTTGGGATACCCGGCTGCTTAGTTGAGCCAACCAGTGGAGACGTCACGCACAAACTATGCGTTATTACTTCCTGCGGTCCGCTTCTTCCAATTTTCCGTGCTGCGTGCAACATACGTACATCGCAACACAGCACGATTCGATATTGCTTCCACGATCGATCAGCTTTACGCTCGATAAACTGTGTTACTTTTCAATGTGGATTCTCTCGCCTTCTTCGGTGCCACTTGCAATTTCGTGGTGATTGTCATCGCTACACCTCGCGATCTCTTTCTCAAGGATTTAGAAAGATCGTGATAAATTGTTTTCGGATCTTTAACTTTAAATATTCAGTTATATAGTTATTTTGAACTAACCTGATTTAAATAGAAAATTAATCAAATTTCTTGTGACTAAAATATCAGATGTGGAGGATTTTGAAAGGAGAATTGTCGAAGAGCGTTGGATCCGGGATTCTGTAGGAATCCCAGCTAAGCGGTGAATCAGTCGCGAAGCAAGGAGTTCATCGAATGTATCGGGTGTCTGAATCCTCCATAGCCTTCTCCATGGAGTGGTTCTGGACTCGTAGAGGCTAGCGTACATTTACTCCTAGAACGCGTATCCCTACTCCGTAGCGACTAGCGAGTCGGAGGGACTCGCAGTGGGCTCTCCCGCGCCTTTCTTCGCGCTGCCTGCACCGCGTCCGCGTGTCAGTTCGAAAGCAGCCGTGGACAATCACTGACAACCGGTCAGTCTGCCAGCGGACTGCTGCCGCGACTTATACTTCTCTGGGCTCTCTATTCCACGACTTCCCGCGTACACACCCAGCGCAGTGATCCAAAGTGAATTACAAAAATTCGAGGATTACAAAAATTGTGTGAGTGGAGTTACCATAGAAATTGGAATAAGAAATTCCAAGTTCTCGTGATTGTGATATATGTAAAATATTGAGAGGAGAGTTGTTCTTCGAGGAACAAGGGTAGAAAGATAGGGTGAGTTGCGAATCGAGGAACGGTGGAACCGTCTCAATCGCGATTCGACAAGTGTGACGGATGCATTGGATTCTCGAGGTAGCAAGAATAAGACTAAGAAGAGAGGCTACACCGCGGAATGTAGAATGGATCGCTCGCAAGCGGGAGTTGGAAAAAGCAGAAGGAATATTCGCTCGATAAAAGGCCTATCGAACCAAGCCACTGCTCGCTGGCAGTCCTCACGCGCCGTTCTCATAAAACATATGTTATCGGAAAGGCTCCGGTCGCTTTACTGAGAACTACTCGATTATCCTAGGGCGCGCGCGTGCGATAGCTCGCCATAGGTAGCGCACTGATTTCCTCCGGACTTGGACTTATCGCTTCACGTATCCGGAACACCTTCTGCGCCTATTCCAACATTTCACTGTTCGATAACCTACGCTTCCTGCTTTTTTCGATCTCGAGAAAAATCTTCCACGAGTCCTAGAAATTTCTTTTGCTCAAAGAACGAAGCATTCGGTGAACGGTATTAAAACTTTCAAAGATATTTCTAGAGTGTAGACGTACAGCCGCATTCCTCTTTTCGTGCATCGATGCCCCCTGAGTCGAAAAATCTGTCGACTCTGCGGGAGAGCAGTCGAGTCTTCCAGATGTTTTAGACTAGGGACAATCTTCCACTCGGTCCGCCTGACATTTAAATGTCAATACACTCGACAGAGGGAGAGAGAAAGCGAATTGCAGGGCATGTAGTATTAAGTAGCGAAGGAGGTATCAGCTTTATCCTGGATCGCCGGCGTCAATCCGAGCCGACGAACAATGGTTCGCGGTTTCCTTGTAGACGACCGCAAAACCCTGTCGCCCCGTGGAAGAAATTCGCGGGCAGTTCCTCGCGGGTAACAGTAGTAGTGGTAGTTGGTATAGTGGTCGTTCATTAAATTAGGCGACGACGTCGCGGACAGGAGGTTCTTGCCGCGGATAAGTAAGGTAGTGTGTTTTCGGGCACGCTAGGTTAATTCTCCTATAGTGGTTGAGCTATTTAGAGCATAAAATAGTCTGTGCGCCTTGCCTCGCCTCGCCTCGCCTCACACGGTACACCAAGCCGCGACTGGGCCCCCACTAAATGGAACGAGTGAAAGAGAAATAGAGAAAGAGGAAGAGAGACGAGGGAAGCGAGAGAGCGAAACGGCAAATCACAGAGAAAAGGGGGATAGAGAGAAAAAAAGCCGAGAAGAGAGACGGGGAGAGGCAAGTCGCTGCAAGCCGCTGCTCGAAATAATTATTCTTCCTCAATGAGGATCGGGTTTCTCGTTAATACCCTACGCCGACGGATCCTCCTGCGGCTCGGTGCGCCGCGAAAGATGATAATAAAAGGAGAGTGATGATTCTATATTGCCGTCAAAGCTACGGGAACGAATCGCGCCGAGTAGAGAAATAGAAATAGCTCGATCGAAAGCAGCTGGATACGTTAGTAGCTCGTCGAAGGAAAAGAAGTTGGATGAAAGAGAGTAGCTTTACTAGTCTCTCGAACAAATCTCGCAAAAACGTGAGAAGACTATGACAGTGGAGATGTATGCGGAGTGCCCAGTCAAAGGAGGCTCGGATGCATTTTCATGGTAGAACTAAGGGGAAGAGGGTCGTCCGTGGAAATGAGCGAAAGTGGTCGTTACTTAACTCTTGGTCTTGCCGATGGTAATTAGCCGAGAAAATATTGGAGGGTCGCCTCTCGTGGTCTCGCGTTCTCGCTTAGCAATGCAAACTAAGTAAGTCGCATTATGAGCCGTCGTCTGCGGACCAATGGAAAATACGCGCGACTCGGTTATTGACTCGCGAGTATAAAGCCACTCGGGCAAAAGAGTCTGGAAATACTGCTGGTGGCTTTTGCTCTCGGCAGTCGCGTTTCACTCGCCGTTCAATTTTTCTCTCGAAAGACGCCAGTCTGCCAACTCACTTCCAGCTTGGTATCCCAGAGCAGCTGGTCGCTCCGGAATTTTTCGCTACAACTGGATTTCTAAAATGCTACGTACACCGACCACGTTTCCGCAATTACTTCCTTACGCAATCCGTAGCGCGCCGCGCGTAACACCGGTCACCTGTCGTCGATCGATTATAATTAGAGGCTGAAAAGCCGACGATATCGACAAGCTTTCCCATGTCGCTGGTTGGTCGAGAATCTCTTTCTCTCCTTCCAGGAGAAGTCAATTGCGAACAGTAAGCGAGTCGTGAATAGATAGGTACGATCTCGGTATAACCGAGCCATCGAAAAGGAAGAACGGGTCTGTGGTCCATGGTTTATCGGAGATCGGTCTCTGTTCGTTCACTTTCACTGTAGGAGATCGAGCTCCCGCGGAAAGAGAAAAGGGTTCGGCAACGGCGGCTACCTCGAGCGCGTTATATAAATTGGGCATTTCGAGCGTGCTGCATCGATTGTTATACCTTCTTCTGCTAGTCTCGCATCGCAGGTCCGCGCGTCACTTCCGATTTCTAATGGGTTCTTGCACACTCCTGTGAGAACCGCTTCGAATTCCATCCTCCAAGCTGCTTTTCATACATCCAGTCAGTCAATTCTAACAGAATTTAATTTTTTCACAATCGCGTATTTTTGCTTTTCGAATAACCCGATCATTTAATTAGTACCCAATTCTGTAACTTTTAAAGTCTCTCTGATACTTGACGTATCGATCGGTCCTGTTACGTTCCGTGGTTTTGCTTTCGAAAGTGGTGGCGTGGTAACAAGTACTACTACGCTCCCAAAAATCGAGTCGAACCAGTCGGGTTGGAAATAGGAAAAGCAAGATAATAAATTATTCTGTTGGTGCACTGACTAGCTGAGCAGGACCCAAGCGAAAGTCGTAGCTCGATATGTTCTTTTTTCTCTTATCGTCCAACAGACGTATACCACGCGATAATGTATTCGCGGTGGGTGGTGCATACAGTAGCCGGCAGGTTTGCATACGGGGTTTTTTGTGCTATCCGAGTAGTTTCCGGGCATGGCGCATGTAGCTCGCGCGAATGGAAAAGGTAGAAAACTCGACGCGTGAAAAGCATCGACGGCCTCAGTGGTATATACAAACACGCGCGTAACTCGTGGACAAGCTTTCGTACCTCTGGAACTCGTAACATCCTTCTAAGAAGAGGCATAATTGTACCAGTATTGAATTGGTGCATATAACTCGGCGATCGGTGGTCTCGTTCTCTGTTACCGAGAAGCCTTGGAAAACTACACTCGTTCTTCCTACTCACTTTGCTCGGTCTTGAAATATATACTCTTAGAAATTCCTGTCGAAGAAGAAAGCTTCTTCTTTCAGAGAATCTTTCGCGTAGGTGCAATCGGGTCGATCATTATGCTCGAGTGACTCTATCCATTCGAACGTCGAGGAGAATCTCTCGGTAAAAAAAATTCCACCGAAAGTGTCTTCTTCCGTTCTAGCCAATATTTTTGTTTACTTTCACCGGTGAGACGATTGCGCAAGGCAGAAGTGAGAATCGTGGCAGTCTCGCCGAGAGCATCAAAAGCAAACACGATGACCCGAGAACTTCCATAGAGTAATCCGAGAAAGCGATGCTTTCCTTTTCAAATTTCCCCGAGTTCTTTTTGTGCCTCCGAGCACCCAGTCGATGACATTTCATTGGACTGAGCGAGTAGCAGGTGCCAGGCGGCATATCGTGTCTATACGATGAGTCTCGAAACGTTAATTCTAATCGCCTCACGTCTCGATCCCGTTACGGCAGTTGCCGCTGAAAAGTTCCATTCGAACTTATTGTACCTCCTAGCGAGCGAGGAAGCGCCAGTGAGGGAACTACGCGTGTAGTAGCACCGGCTGCATCGGCAGAATGAACAGGTGCAGCGTGCAATGGTCAAGAGAAAAGAGGGGGGGAAAAAGAGATAAAGAGAAAGAGGAATCAAAAGGAAAAAGACTGTTTGCATGGAGGCTTCGCAAAGCGCCCGGCCTCTCATCAGGCTAAGCGTTGATGAGAGTCGCCAATTTTCGGAGCGTTGCCTCGATTTTCCTGAGTTGCGCTACTGGTTGCGCTGCTACTGCGCTTACAATTCGCTCCTCCGTGTTGCGCTGCGTGAAAGAATGCCCGAGTTTCGCTCGAGAGCCGCTTCCATCCCGTTGCCTTTTGCTCCTTTAGAAAGGTGTCTTTATGCCAGCTGGCTGACTCGCTCGCTCGTTCCCTCGCTCGCTTACTCATTCGCGTATTACGTACACTTAGCCTCGCGCGTACCCATCGCGTGCATTCAGCTGCTCGAGGAACCATTGGTATTGTGCAGGAAGGAGAGAGAGAACGAGAGCTATTGCGATTAGAGGGATTATGCAGTCAGGTTTTCACGGACCAGAGACGTAATGCGAGCAAAGATGTCGAGATTCTTTTTCCGGCTGACTGCTTCCTGACCGAGGCTCTCAAAGTGCTCTTGCCACGAGAAAAGGAGGCAGTACATCCTTTCTCCCTCCAGACCGTCTCTTGATTCTCCATTGTCCCTCGAATTTCCTCGCGAACCTTTAATTACTTGCCAAGTGGGACGATCCTGAACTGCATCTGAAATTCCATTTTCGGAAGAAGACCCAGAAAGCGACTGCGGAAATTGTCGCCAGGAGAGGATTGTTCCGCTGCTGGGCAGCTGCATCGTCGATTGTGTACTCGAGTCGATCGCAATGGAAAGTATGTGTATGCATTATGTAGCTCGGTGGGATCGGTGCGAATGTAATTATGAATGCAAGAGAGGTATGTGCCACGACGAGTATGGCGCAGTACGAGGCGTGTCTCATCGGGGACGGTCCTCATCTACTTAAGGCTGTCCTCGGGATGAATAAGCCTGGGCGTTGCTCGATGTAAATACCTTCTGTGCTTCTACATCTCAGGAAGAGAGGTCTTCGATTGTATTCCAATATCCTCTACATTTTTTTTCGACATCCGTTAGTTGATATACAGTACACATGGTATACGCATATACTGAACTGTTCAATTTTTACTATCATCATACGTATCTAGTGGTGTGCGAAATTATTGTAGCGTCCTAGAAATTGGAGGAATAAAACCATCGTTTGAACCGCGCTCTAAAATCTTATCTACAAGCACACTTGAATAATGTTGAATCCGGAGTCGACTCAAGCCGTTTATCTCGCCTGATATATTAGCTAACTCACGGAGAAGAGATGGGAAGATCGTTTTTGTCCAATTTATAATGGGTTTTCTTCGGGACAAGTAACGCGGGGTGCACCGTAAAAAGTCAACGCTGCAGGGCATTCGCGTCGGGTCTCACGGCGCGTGGGTCCTAATAAAGGCACGCTTTCGTATCCGCCTACGCGGCACGATTAACAATTAACGAGCGCGGTAGGAATATCGTGCCGGCTAGGAAAGTGCGTGCACCAGCTAAACACACGTGCAGCCCCTCGAGTCCCAGTTACGTGGAGTAACGGACCAACTTGTGGACGTGAGTCGTTTGACCACGTGGATTTTGGAAAGATATCTCCTCGTTCCCACAATATTCCACTTTCCACGAATCGGATAGTGTCTCAAATCGACGGTAAAACAGTAAGAGACACTTGTTCAACTCGAAACTGTCAATGTTGGTTTATGTTTCATGGTAGGAATTGAGTGTACTCGCTGAGAAGTATACCTTATTGAAACTCATGAGCTATTGTAGTTCATTGCAGAATCCTAACAATGGCAAATCGTTTTTTACTCCTAGTAGAAGAATAATTTTAAGTAAAACTGTCCAATTACCCCCGCTCTTCGAGACGTAATGCATCCTTCCTTTGTCACGTTCTCCCTCAGTCCCACGTTTTCACCGGTTAAACGCGAAGGACAAAGAGCGCACTTTGCTGACCGAAAACGAGAGTCGTGCTGCCGCGATTGAAGAAGCAAGCTATGGAACAATAGGTAACAGTATTTGAATGCAACAAGTTTGTTTCCTTGGAATACGAGCGCTTCGAAATTTGCTTCTCGCCTCGCTGGTAGTTGCTCTAATGAGTCGGTTTGAGAGTCAGGCGAGATGTGCATTAATTTAGTCGGCTGTTTGCTTGCTTCCTCAACCGCGAATATACCTCATTAATGTTGGAGACGAATTCATCGAAAGAGACTGAGGAATTATTCGGCGTCTTGGCCATCTTCAAAATTAAAGGTCTGCTACCCAAGACTGTCTTAGCTTAATACGTACTCTCCTTTGACGGATGCATATTAATTAAGAGATCTCGGAGAAGCCTCGCGGCATCGTGTTTGACGTTGAACATACGACTCGGAATAGTCGTTACGTGGTGTAAAACAGCGTGGAATAAACGTTATGGAAAAACTCGCGGCAGACCTCGGTCTTCAGGATGAGGTGCAATGGAAGCGGAACGAGCGACTCACAAGCTTCTTTCGCCTTGATCGGGATTATCACGGCGCCGGAGTTAATCACTGTTCGGCTGAGTGATTTAGTGGCCTAGCGAGCACCAATCTGGTGCAGCGAACTCGCTCTTCTTTCTTTATTTCGAATCTATCGCTCTCTCGCTCCACGCAGTCTTCCGCCGGAAGCTGCCACCCTGAAAATTATTCGAGCGTGTCCGATCAGTCGCGTGATCGGGAGCTACCTGACGCATCGAATGGTCCGCATCAATCGACTATTTCTTTTGTTCCGTCTGGGCGGTGTCCTGACACAATTTCCATTGCATACCAACCATATTGGGTTTTGCTTTTCCCAACGACACTGTCCGCGTCTTTCTCCCGATTTCACGCACCTCGTTGAGGCTCAATTTCTCTCTCGAATCATAATCCCTCTGGGTGTATGAGTTCTGCGAGTTAAATATATCTGATCGTTATTGTTCTCCGGGTGGTTGGTACTCGCTTGCGGAATGGCACACCGTGTCTATTGCCGTGGACTTAATGGTCTTGACTTCGAACGACGCTTGGAGAGCGGGGTTGGTATAATCTTCAAAGTAGATCGACACCGGACGACGTTGATAGATCGAGAGTACACCGTCGACTCATTACACTGAATATTCATCAAGGCGAAACCTCTTTGCTCGGTGAATTTAAATGGACGATTCGTACGAGAGGTCTGACTACGAGTGAGAGACCGAGAGTCGTGACTTTCCCGGGATCGTGCCCTCTCTGAACGATCGAGGATACCGATCTTGACCCGCGCCGTTCGACGCGTAACCCAAGCCGATATTAGACTCTCCTCGCGACAACTCTCCATTCCTTTTCCCACTGTATTCTGCTAACTTTGACTCTTGTCTCCCAGTTTTTTAACAATCGATATTCCACCCACGTGCCAATGCAAACAGAAATTTAATCTGATCACGCCTGCAGCCAATCTTTCCCTCCCCCGCTACTTCCATCGCGCCTCTGACCCAGATTATTATCTCAATCGGCTTTCCTATTTTTACTCTGGGCCGAGCGTATTGTCTTTGGCACTGAACTTGTGTCCTTTTAATTAAGCGTCATCCCACAGTTACATCGACAACACGCCACTGCAGCTACTATCCGATCTGGCATTGTCATATGCTTTTTTGCAAGGATTCTTTTGCTCAGATCAGTCAGTAGCCTCCTTCTTCTTTCTCCGGTCACTTTGATTATTCCGTTTATACAAAGATCTCGGTTGCCAAAGACAGAAAGAAGCGTGTTTGTAAAGCTTTATCCAATGGTTTTACGGGTTTGCTAGCCGAACGGGAAGGCAAAAAAGGGCGAAGGCTCGTCGGTGAGCGTAAAGAGGGAGGCAGTTTTCCGAGTGGTTGGTCGAGGCAATTTTTCCAGGGCGAGTTTTTCGTAGTGCCGGCTAGTCGGCTAGCTTCTCTCTTTCTGAACAGGATATGGGTCTGACCCCTGGTTGAAAATCGATTTCACGGGGCATGGCAACGCGATCGACAATAACGGATCGGCGCGATGCCATCGGCCGCTTCGACAGGAAGAGAGCTCGATCCCGCTGATTCTCGCGGTTCTCGCCCGCAGAAACCGCTCTTTTTCCCTTTCTCTCGTAGAAAAACGCTAGCAGGATAAAGCAAGCTGAAGAACGTAGAGGCAGGGAAGCTGGTTTGCGTTGCTCTTGAACTAGATTCTCTGCCAGTGGCAGGATATTGAAGAGGAGACCGACCGTTCGACATAGCGTGAATAATTTGCCGGCTATTAGACTGTCGTGAAAAGCGGAAAAAGGATGTAAATCCGCAGGGAGAAATGTTTGGAGAATAGCCGAGTAGTAGTATTGGTCACTAGAGCCACTAACAGAAATGGATAAACCGATATCGTTGGCGATCTAAATAGGTCAGTAGAGGATAAGACCGGGTGCAGAGCTACGGTCAAATTGAATATCAAGTTGCACGTGACACATGGACAGGATTTCATAATCCGGAAGCCGCATAGAGCGGGTCGCGTGGAAAAGCTTCGCAAGGCAATCATCTTCTTGCAGAGAATAACTCACTACCGGCTTGGAGAGGAAGTTTAGTGATAGTCAGTTAATTAAAATGAATAATTACTCCAGCAGGCAAGCTGGATATTATTAAAACTTCTCGTCGCTACAATGTTAATTAGCTAGTCGCTCGAAAATCGAGCCCGAACTTGCAGACTTTGCCAGCGGACTTACAATTAAATTTACTTTCAACCTGTTTGCACTGCGGACTAACGACTCCCGATAAGATAACGAAGTTGCAGTGGGTGATGCGATCCATTCTACGATTCCGCAGTCTTGCCTCGTCTTCGAAGGCGCTCGTAACAACTTTATTCGCCTTTAGATCCACGCGAATCATCGATCGACGAATATCGCCTTCGATACCTTTCCACAAATGCCCCTGAGTGGTGGAAAGCCACCTTCGGGCCTCTATCATCGGAGCATCGGTAAGAAGAATGCGCAAGGAGTGTTCGAGACCAACGGAGAATCGACCTTACTGAGTTAGTGGTGGGAAAAAGTGTGCGCGTGTGTGGTGCGTTCAAGGTGGAATAAAAGAAAGAAGGACTAAAAAGAACGGAAGAAAAAAGGGATTTACCGAGAGAAAAGTGGTGAGAAAAATGCGAAACGGCGGCCAGCCGCAGCAAACTGCGGTGATGAGCCCACCGCACCTGAATGGTTCGGCACAGTTCATATCCGGCGGCTACGTCGGCTACCTGCCACGGCAGTCATGGGGCCAATTCCAGCCACCGCTACAGCATCCAAGAAGCTCGCATCCAAGCAGACCGCTCTCTCATCCTCCACCACCACCGCCACCCTCTCGAAGGGAGAGCCAGAGACCCTGCGGCAATGGACCAGCCAAGAGCTCGTCCCTCCCACATGCCAGACCAGCTGCTACTCATAGGAGCACTACACCCTCGGTAAGTCCTTCTGGTCTTCCTCACGGTCTTCCTCATGGTCCTGACCTTGCTCCGTCATCCGCTTCGCCCTCCGGGCCAGCTCGGAGAAGGGTTACTTCGTCTGGGCCGTGTGTCTGGAAGCGCACGTCTTAACTTCGTCTCGGTGAAGTGATCAAAGCTTCGGCTGCTTCAGCTGCTTCGTTAACAAATTCCATTCATTCGGTGAATTACCGCTGGTAAAGATTCTTGTACGAACGAAGATAAGCGAGCACTAGGGGTTGATGGTACGACCGCAAGACCTCTTGAATGAGGGAGTGTAACGTTGATGGGGTAGTTAGAGACGCCAGCCTTCGTGGTGCGAGAAGAAGAATTGATGTAGAAGAGTGTGAGGATACTAGATGGAGGAAGCTTTCCGAGAATTGGGGTGGTTGTAGCAATTTTGAGATTGCCGGGGACACGGAGAGGAACCAAGGTTTACGTCTGGAGAGCATTTTTCTACGGATGACGAGGCTCCCTCGGGGATTGCGGAAGTGCTGCTCTTATCCGCGGGCAAGATCAACTGCGGCCAAGCCTTAATCTTAATTGTTGAAAATTGCTATGCCACCCTTCGTGGCGATATATCTTTGTTCTTGATCCGTTGGTGTTTTGCGGGAAGAAGAGGCTTTTATGCCGATGATAATTTTCCTCGAGTGCTCTTCGCGAGATGTTTGTGGTGGAAGAATATTGCTGGGTAGAGAGGGGGGAAAGAATCTTGGCACGAAACGAATTTATAAAGTGTTACTCTTTGTCGGACATCCATAGAATGCGGATCAATTTGGCTACCGGAGTCGATTCGTCGCGGTTACTTAGGAAAAAATGTGTTGGTCGTCTCTCGCGGAGAAAGAGAAAGGCAAGGGAGCAGGAATCCTCTTATGCGCGGTGAATATCTAGAAAAGCATGCCGTAGAATACCATATGAGGCTAAAAACCATTCGCGCAGGAATGTCACCGAGTCTACTCGGTGTCGCAAACTCTCAGCCCCACAATCAAGAAGCCCATCGGCCCACGAGCTTCTCCACGGTTTTACACAATCATTAATTATGCGGTTGCCTTATTTGACGTTTCCTCCTTGGGACGCACGCGGAGAGGATAATTTACTCTTGGGGCTTTCTTGTTCACTCTGCTACTTACGTACCGAGCAATTCGGAAAACCAAGCGGAAAAAGGGGGACTCGACGAATGACAGAACCCACAGCACAGTGGCCCAATTAAGTCGCGCATTTGTCATTCGATTAAAAGTTTCCATAAGAGAATGTAACCACTATCCAAATTATTCTCTGCTCCCAATCCTTTTCGTGATTAATCTCGTAACATGTCTATGCATTTGGAAGTACATACATACACATGTCAGACTACCGTCAACATCGCTTGTCAATGAATTTTGTATGTGAAGCTCAAGTTCGCGAAAGGCTGTCTGCCAGTCAGCGTACTAATTTCCAGTGAAGCAAGATACTCGCGTGCTGCCAATAGGAATTGCAACAGTCTCAGAGAGTGAGAATCTTGAGCTTCAAGATTAGCCCCTAAGAGTGGCATCTACATTGGAGAATTCCTTGGCGGATTTCGAGCGATCGAATCCAGGCTGTACGGTTGAAGAGACAGACCATGAGAGATTGACATGGACAGGCGCAGGAAGGCAAGCAGAAAAGGTGGTGCGAGTAGAATATACTATCCGTAGCCAGCCAAGTTCAGTCGTCGATCGGTAGGAACTATAGGACGACGGTGGGTTCCGAGGGACCAGTTTTCACCATAAAGCTCCGCTTTGCTCTCTCAGCCCTAACCTCAGAAGACCACTGATACTGGCAACCCGAGAGCTCAACCAGACGAGCTAGAAAGTGGCCACCACCGTGGTGTCGCGTTTCGAGCACTCCGATCGGACTGCGGCTCTGCAAAAAGAATTCGCGATTGATTTGCGGCTAACGAGAAAGGATACCTTCTGTCCGAGAAGCACTGTCTCTCTCTCTTTTTCTTCCTCTCTCGCTCTCGCTCATATTTTTCGCCTTCGTGAGAGACCAACCGGTCTGCTTCCCACTTCGAGTTCATTTTCCCTTCCGACAGGGAAAGATTCTCGATAACCATCGCGAAGTTAACTACGCTTATCAAGGGGGAAAAAATCGAACGGTTCAATTAGAGCAGGATCTTATTTTCCAAGACGTTGGAATAAATAGTACTTGAATTGGGAAAGCAGTGATATCGAATCGCTATTAGAGAGCCGAACGTTTTTACACCGCATGGGTCTTTAATTCAAGATGCCCTACTACTGCAGCATTTCTCTCTCTTTTGCAAATTATATCCCTGGTGGCGAAAACGTTTTTTTCTTCGACGTTCGTTTTACCGTTCACGTATTCGAGAGAAGGCTAGCCCACGGTAAAGAGAAGACCTCGACAAAAGTACGTCTTACACAGAGGTATTACCCCAGGCGCACCAAGGAAATACTGGTGTAACAGGATTCTCGGGGACCGTAAGATCTCTCTTGGCGACCGAGCGAACCAGTCAGCGAGTGAGCGAGTAAGCCAGCTCTTCTTTTTTTCCCCCTTTTTCTTTCGCTGTACGAGGCCAGTGCAAGGTCGACTCTCGCCGTGTTATTGGTCCCATCCGCCTTCTCTTCGTCGTCCACAAAGACTTTTGCGAGATCACTGCAAATTAGTCCCCGTAAATCGTGGCTCCTCATCCCAATTGAAAGGCTCCTTTTCTTCTTGGACACTTTGATCCATCTCCTCCCCGTGAAACTCTAGATTCTCCTGCGCCGTTGGTCGACTGATCCCACCGACAATGCACAATTGAGAGATATGTCGACGTTGAAATGAAATTTTCATTTCTTCCTCGAGGGAAAATTCATTGGCGAAAAAAAATAAAGATTCTGCCGCAAAGTTTTGCAAGTTTCTGCTGGAAATACGCGATGCGTATGGAAATGAGCAAATTGCGCAGACACGCCGCAATGGAGTTCACATTTACTTAGCAGTGGTGTCTGCAAATTTGAAAATGTATCATCATCGTGCCGGAAATTACGTTTCCACGCTGAAATCGAGAATCTCATAAAGCGGATATACGACTTTACAGTAGTCGCTTCGCCGCCGGGAATTTTATTCAATAAGTATCGTCTATTAAATCGAACCTGCCGATCGAACTAGGATTTAATCGAAATTCCAGCGATAAGCCTGCGGCAAACAGAGCTTATTTATCTATTCTCATCGTCAGTGATGGGGAATTGATGCAACTGTGTAATTTTAAAAGAACTGTTAACCAAAGATTCGCTGTTGGATTCGAACATGTTCCTCTTCCGATTGGAAGATCTTATTACCCATTATCGGTGACAAACTGATTTCAGAAATTCCGTGTAGTCACTCGACATGGCCCGTTACGGTTGAAAATAACTCACCCTCCACACCGCGTTTACACATAAGTACATACGCGGTGTGCAGGACTATTATTGCAATTATAACGTTGAACGGCTGTGGTGGCTATTGTTAGATCAGACGATAATGATCTTAACTAAACGCTCGGCAGCGTGCCGAACGCTTTAGCAGTAGAAATTCCAATGAACTGAAGTCACGAATATTGCGAGTGTGCTAAAGAACACACATACCAAATGGTAAAAAACACACGTTGTTACAGATTAACGTACGCGCTGGGCAAAAGCTATTAGAATTTTATTAAAGTCGGTGCATTAAGCGGCGCGCAAATGCATGCGCTAGATGAGGAAACGCGAACAAGGCTGGTAATAGTCCCAACACTCGGTCATGCGGCTTTAATCGGATGAATATTCATGTGCGGCTGCTCTAGCCAACGCTAAAAGGGACCGAAAGACAAAACACCGAACGAAATTAAAGCGTGATAAGATCCATTTCCCTCTTGGCTTAATGACTTTCTGAAAGCAGTGAATCGTTTGATCCACGAACAATTAATCCTGCTTCCAAACACAGTAGAATTACAGTATCCGAGCTCTTGGTCACTGAGAAAATGAATTCTCATAGCGTAGAAACTTTTTATCTGCAAATATATGTTCCACTTGTATTGCATCTCGCATGAAGCCCCGCATTTCAATCTCGCGATAATAAACTTATCCCGATTACCCGCGATAATACATTCGCGCTTGCAACGAGTCGTCGAGAGGGTTTTAATTGAATAGTTTCCGGTTGATTTTGAAGGAATGCGCAGCAGTATTCGGAGGGAGCATTCAGATGAGTAGTAGATGAGGGTAGGTCGAGGTTGGCAAGGATTGGAGGGTGTCTCGTTGCGCTGATTTTTCTTTAATTTAGTCAGAGGAACAAGGTGGGAGGAGGAAAGAGAAGGAGGAGGAGAGTTGTACTCGAGGGCGAAGACGTACGCGCGTCGGCGCGCTCGAGTACCGTTTAAACTTTAATTTCAGCTCCCTCTCGTACAACGAATTGCTCTCGCGGCAAACGAGGTCGAACGACACATGGCGCACTAGCTAACGCACGATCCTTCTTGAACTACTTTCCAATTTTCCTTCACGCCGCCGCGGCATCTCTTCGGCTGCATTAGAATAACGCGGACGTGTCGGGCACGCTCGAGCGATCAGTTTCGCTGGTAAAAATGGGCTAAACCAAGGCGCTTTTTGTTTCCGCTCGCTTATCGAGCCGACCACCGACCGGCACGGATTTCAATGAGAAACGCCTCGTGATCACGGGATTCTTGAAACTATCGATGAAAAACCATTGGCCATTTCTCTCAGATAAATCGTATCCTGATAAATTAAAAATAATATTCCAGGTCGGAAAATCAATGAAACGAGACAGAATGTTTTTCTTCGAGATAGTTATATGTTTCTCGATGATGATGATGATCGGAGATGTAATATAGTTATATGTTACATAATAATATGATAGCCAGATATGGAATAAACACTCAGTATTACTTTTTGCAGCTTCGATCAGCAGCGCCGATCTTTTTCGAGCCGTCACTTTCTCCAGGCGAGCTAAAGGTCGCTGGTCCCTCTGTTTTCATTCGACCAGTCATTACTACTGCGTCTCGTTTTACGGGTCGACGATCGCGCAACGCTTTGTGAAAAGGCCGTGAAGACATTACGACTTTCGCTCGTGCCGAGGCAACCAGAGGGTGAAGAAGACCGAGAACTTCTTTGGAATATTCTTTCTTTGAGTTCCTCCTCGTCATTCTGACTATTACACCCCATAAAACGTCATGACAAGACTTTTTCTATATTAGCTTCGTGACTATCGTTATTACGTAATATGGAGCCTCGAGCGTTTAAGGAAGAGTCAAATATTCTCTTCTGTCTGTTTGTGCGCTCGTTCTATTATTGCCTCCGTTAACAGTACCGATTGACCTCAGAACCCTGGCAGCGCCAGATCCATACGCTTACCCTGCGATTCGTCGCGTTATTCTTGTCACGCCTTAATCACGGCATTAGCCACTGATGGCTCAGCTAGTTGGTCTCATTTTCGCGGATAAATCTTGACGATGTCTCGGTTTGCCTCGCGCGCATACTTGTACTTCTTCGAGTATTCCGCGAAGGAACCAAACCAGCCAGTCGACAAGAATCGCCAAGTTTAAGCAAACTTGTTGTCTCGCGGAAGTCTCGAGTACCGAGGGAATACGTGTTTCGGATAGTTTTCGCTTCGGAGCCCTCGTGCTCGAAGCCGGAACGAAATTCGCGAGAACTGAGCCCGTCGCTTCTTAATTAACACGCGTCAGCACGAGCCGAAAGTTGACTTTGTGCGAAAGATTGTTTCATTGTTCCTTGGTTATGGCTTGTCTACGTTGCGTTCGCTTAGCGGTTTCAGTTCGTCTCTCGCATTGACTTGGAAATATTTCACTTTTCCAAGACATACAAATTTCTAGTTCTTGACTATCCAAATCTAAACTATACGGAGTTGAGCTATTTAAACTTTTAAGCGCAGTGACTTTTTAATTTCGAAAGGAGAGTTTTATGGAGCGTGGCGATTAAACACACGATCAGGAAGCATTAATTAGTTTATCGCAGAATCACTGTGGCAATTGCATCGAAGCAACGTATCTGGGTTAGAAACTCGAGCGGAAGCGACGAGTGGTCCTGGTACCGTGAGCGAAGTTAACTCGTTCATCGAAACACGTTCAATTATGTTTGTCGTCGTCGTCGTCTGTCACACCAGTTTCTTCTTCACAATTATCCAGTGGAAGCGTTAAATCGAGGGATAAGGTCGAAGTCAAAGCACTAAACCCTCGTGACACGCAGTGCAATGCAAAATGGAATGTAGAATGCACTGGAGAATCCAATGCAGCAGCCAATGTAGAATGCACTGAAAGAACAGGTGCACGCTGTTGTCGGCAAGGTGCTTTAACCAACTACCTGCCACCACCACCACCACCACTGGCTCTGCTGACAACCACTAATTATAATTTGTGTCGCGAGTTTCGTGTGCAGCGCGAGGAAAGAGGGCGGCGACGGGGCTCAAGCTGAGGGAAGAGTACCCTAAAGAGCTGCAAGATGTACCCACAGACTCTCGAGTCTCGTTGCAGCTGCATCGCTCTAAAACCTCTTCTCGCTTCCTGTCTACCTCTCATTTCCTCTTTCGTTCTCTCTTCTGACTACGTGCTTCTCTGTTTACCCTCGTGGATTTTTTCTTCGTCGCCGGAAACGTGGGACCTGCCTGCTCTAATCGCCGGAACGACAGTGGTTTGCGCTTGGAAAAAAAAGGTAATCGGGGCCGCGTGGAAGTTGGAGCTACGCGAGAGATTCGTCCGATGCATTTTTCACGCGAAGACCGAGGAAACGTGAGGGGAAAGTTAGACCGCGGTGAACCCCGGAAAATAAATTCACAGTATTGATAGTATCCGGAAAAGTTAAATCAGAATGGTAGATGGAAAGAGAACCACATATTCTTGTCAGAATTATTCTTCTTGCTTCGAAGAATTTCCAATGCAATTTTCTCGTTCAATGTAATTTCCTTTTCGCAGACTTAAGTTCGCGTCCTCAATTTCCGCGGGCAGTACGCGCGATTCCATTTGAATTATAGATCCATGAACTTGGTGAACTCGTCTTCCGCTCGATATCCATCTTGCCGTTAGCATCCAACTAGCAGTGGGCTACTATAACTGGAATAACGAGAGATTGAAATTTGCGGACTCCACGCAGCGAATAGTAGGATCGTCGAAATCTGCAAACTCTCTCAAATCCCGCGAAATTAAGTCGAGTTTTCCGCGATTTTTCCAAGGGAGAAAAAAAATGCTGTGCGCGTGGGTGGGTTGTTTGGATAAGTTTTCATTTTTCCTGCGGTCAGAAAGCAGCGGAATCGCGGTGCAACTCGGCGCGGATTGAGCGCTCGCTTCAAAGGAAAGAGTTCGTCGAGTGGGGAGCAAAGGAAAAGGGTTGGCTGGAAATTCGCGATAGCATGCCGCGATGAAATCTCGAAAATCTGCTTTGCAAATTTCCCCGGTTAAAGTCTGTGACGGCGACGTTTCGAGAGCGTTTTAACACCCGAATGAATTTACAGGATATCGATTTTATTCCCGCATCTCGAGCTTCCCTTACGGTGCACGGCGCGCGTTGCTACGTCTAGGAATAATTCCCTCGCGCCCCGTTCCACCCTTGAAATTATCTCTGCCCGTGGCGTAATCCACGATACAATAAAAATGGAAATTTTCCCGTGAAGATCCGCGAAGTCGTGTTTTTCGCTGGCGAATATGTTTCCAAGAAAAGAAGAATCCATTCGGCGAAACTATGGGGTAGAAGGACCTGTGCGATTCTAGTCGTACTCTTCGAGATCATCTCTGCCAGATACCAGGCCCATTCTTTCAGAATGCATTTTAATCTTGGCTCAAGCTTTTTCGCGCCGCGAGAAAGTGCCCGAGTATAATTGAAATATACGACATTGGTATATGTATGGGGGAATGTAAATGTAAAAGCACACGGGGGTACAGTGTCGCGTCTTGCATCGTGGAGATTGCAGTTACCACGAGGAATAAAGTTATGCAACGACGAGGAACGCCACCCCCTCCGAGTGGCTCCGAATAAACGGCAGAAAAATCGCTGAATCGCTCTGTCTCGCAGGCAGGAATGTGTTTAATTACACCTCGTTGCTCGAGCGGTGTTTGTATCCTCTTTCTTTTTTTTTCCCTTCCATGCTTCTGCCATTTCTTTCACTTCTTCTTCTCTTTCCTTTGCTACCTCTGTTTCGTTTTTTCTCCTAACGAGCTGCACCGTTACGGCGCGCCGTGTCATCTGCCAGAAAGGAGCCAAGGAGAACTGCATTTCTCGCTGGCATAACTGCATTTATTAATTCGCGAAGGTCGCCACCGCGGCACGATGAAGAAAGCTGCGCGTGGATCCTCACGAGTACACGGATCCCAGAGATCCATCGAAGGACAAAGAATTACTCAATTTCGTCGCGGGAACACGCCTTCGCGATTTCTGTGACCCGATGAATCAAATTACGCTTTGTTTTCTGCCTCTTAATTTTGCAGCTGTGGTTCTTCCGAGAAAGTTTCTCGTGCTGACTCCAGCCAGATATGTTTTGCGATTGTAACGTTGGTCTCTTGGAAAAATAAGTCTAACGGAGTTGAAAATTTGTCTGTTCCAGAAGGTGGACCCCGAGCTGATATTTACGAAACAGGAAAGAATCGGGAAAGGCAGCTTCGGCGAAGTGTTCAAAGGCATCGACAATAGGACCCAGCAGGTTGTCGCCATCAAGATCATCGATCTCGAAGAAGCGGAGGATGAGATCGAAGATATACAACAGGAAATCATGGTGCTGTCACAGTGTGACAGCCCATACGTCACCAAGTATTACGGGTCCTATCTCAAGGTGAGTAGCCGGCGACACTCTACTCGATTAAACGGCTAATCTCAATTTGCATCTCCAACGCTCGATCTCGATCAGCTTGGAAGAACTCACTTAATAACACTTCGAAGAAGAAATATCATCTTCGAGTGCTATTCGTTTTTTCCCATTTTGTATTCACGTGTTAACATGAGTCTTGGATTGGCACACATCGATATCTCAAATTAAGACTTTCAAGTTTTTTCATCTTAGAGATCGATGTCTCTGTAGAATGTAGTACGTTCTACACATCGCAGTATTCTAAATTTAAAACCAACACAATAATCGGAAACGTAAAATTTCGCTGTGGCTGGAGAGTTAAAATTCTATGAATAGGGAGTATGTACGATGATAGAGGCTACTACATTTTCGCATTTTTGGCGAATAGTGCTAGAGCCGAGCGGCTTGGCTGCGTTATTAGGAACAGTCTACAGAGTCGGGATAGTGCGTCCCCATCATTTTTCATAGGCGAAGAATAGGAAGGGCTTGACGCTCGGTTAACCGTCGCTTCCGCTGGACAGTCCCGCACGGACACTTCCGCTTCCGGCTGCAAAAGCCGATGCGTGCTCGCTCCAGACCTCGTTTCAACCGAGAACTCTTCTCTTACTTCTTTTTTCTTTTTCCTTTTTTTGCCGCATGCCTAGAACAGCATTTCCAGAAGTTTTAGCGGCTAAACACCTCGGAATGTTTACAAGTCACTTTAGAGTTTGGAGTCAGAGCATGGAGTCTGGAAGCGACAGAAACAGAATCCAGCTTCGCCAGATTTGGGGCCACCACTGATTTAATATTCCGCGCTTAACATTCCCGAATACATAATCAAGCAGCCGCAAAATCTTCGCTCGCATGCTGCACCGCGCGACGCTACTCCACTCCACGCCGACCAATTATTCGGCTCGTTAGCCGCAAATTCTTTGCGTTCCTCGCTTCGCGGACTTGACCTTTTCCGCTTTGAAAAATGCTCGTGGTTATTCACGGGCCCAGCCTATCTTCGAGGTCCAGTCCAGAGCCTCTCGAGAATCGGTCGAATATCCTAAAGCCAGAGACCGGACACTCCATCAGTCGGCCAACTAGCTTGTACTGTTACGTAACTGGTGGGTGACAAGGTGTCGGCTGACCCGACTAGAGAGCACACCAGCCAATGTTGTACGTCTTCGCAAATTGGCCGCATAGAAAGCGCGGAAACCCGAGAGTACCAAGAGACTGCTCTACACTAGCAGTTTTCAACCTTTTTTTCCATCCCACGTTGCCCTTAAACCAATTACATCACCCGGTCGGATTTCCTGCGAGAAAATAAACCTGATAAAATAGTGGAACACGCTGTACGTTCTAAAGATTCCCGTGGTGCATCTACGGGAAATAACTACTCAACTAGGAAAGCATTATTCAGTATTGAGTACGGAGAGATGCAGAGTTTATTAAGCTGGCCAAGAAGAGTAACAAGAAACATTGGTGCATTTGAAACGAATGGGAATGGTCCACGCGAGTTACGATCGTTAATGACCATTTCGCGCGGTCATTAAGGAAAGTCCGGTCTGTGGGTAGGAGCACCGCTCCATTTCATAGGTAATCATCTTAATTTTCCGAGCGGCAAGAGAGAGAGAGATGGGTAGCAACGACCAGAAGTAATCCGTTTCGTAGTCTATGTATGTGCTTCGGTCGGTCGCTTCTTCCTTCTCGAGTCCTTCTTTCACCATTTTCCTTGCAATTAATGCTGCACCCCGCCGCAATAACGATTCTCCTGAGCGAGCCCTTCTTCGAGCTGTCCTCGAGAGTCGAGTGGCCCTTGTGCTTTAATCATTGCCATCGCATTAGTCGGCGACTTGGTGAATTCGTATTGATCTCGGGCAAAGAGAGCCTAGAAGCTAAACACTCGAGAAACAACTACTCTCTCTACTGTTTTCTGTCGAAATGAGTCCTAATAGTCATTTATTTCTCAACTCGAGTGATCCTCAGTCAGCTAATCCACGAGTCAAATGTATTGTCTTTTTTTTAACGCAATCGCAAAGCTTCTGGCGCATCCTTAAACAAGGATAATATCGCATCTGGCAAAGTTCTCCATTGTATCTCCATTAATCATAAGTTAGCGAACAAAAGGATCTGCCAGACTCTATCATCGTTTTCTCTTCCCTTTTACTCTCGATTCTTCTTCGCCGATAGTCCATTCGATTATTATCGACAATGAGGAGGAATCGTGGAAAAGTTGGATTTCCTCACGCACACCCACGGGATTCCATTCAACGCCAGACTGCAGAATCCAGCCACGCGAGTGCCGTTGGAATTTTTCTCATCTTCTCGCGAGACCTCCGGTGGTACAATACTCGATGACACATTCTCCGAGATAATTGCTCTTCGACAAGGAATCGCGGAGGAAAGTTGCTTGACGTGCCTACGCGATCGTCGGCGTGCCTGATGTCATCGCATAACGGGTGTAGTGTGTATCTCTTCCTCCCGTGGCTATTATGTACTCCGTCTCTATCTTCCTGAACTGTTATTAAACCGGCTAACCTCGGCTAACAATAATTATGTACTCCGTTAGAGAGATGTTTAGCCAACCGATTGCAATCCGATCCTTGCTACTGTGCGATACACTCAAAATATTTGTCCTAATCTACCATACGTTAAATTTAACTGGACAAAAATTGTGTCGAGCAATTAACTCGTTAATGATACTCATAAGATGCACTACTCAGTTAGTTTATCTCTCGATGTTCGTGGCAGGAAAAAAAAAAAGAGGCAAAGATCCGCTATCATTTCCGTGATTATTTAGCGGAATCGGCACAACTCGAGCGCAATATCGCTTCGAGAATCTGCAGCCGACCAGTATTCTGCAGCATTTCTCTCTGGCGCCTTTCTTCTCCATTATACCAAGGCGCATTGTTTTCCGAACAAAGGGGCTGCTCCAGCTAACGCGTAGCTCACGAACATGCTAGCCAAGCCGAGATTTCGTGAATGAACGAATCCAATTGGTCATTTATTATGCGTCCCCCCCTCTCGACCGCGAGATTCCAGCGTCCGGCCCATTAATGAAATTATCCTACTTCGGTCTTGAGGTTTTTTTTTCCTCCCTCTAATTCCCCGCTTTTTCTTTCCGCGGAGCGTCTGTTACGTTATTTACCCCAGCGACTTTACGGATCAAAGGAGATTAGCCACGCTCTTTATCCCTGGCAATCTTTGCGTGGGTGTACGTACCATGGCAGCATTTGGGAGCAAAATACAGGTCGGCGATTCTCAATGCTTCCTTTTTCCCTGCTTCGGCTATTGTCTTCGAAATTTTGCAGTAGTTCCGTGACCCTGTTATTATAGTAAGCACGATTCTTTAAAGAATCGTCAATCGAATTAAACTGCCGAATTTTTTTACCCTCAAATTAGTGGAGTTGTTATGAAATGCGTTATGAAATTACCCGCTTGCAGAATATGCAATACATATTGAAGTGAGTTTGAAGCATATACATATAGAGTTTTCTTTAGCGTTTAATTCACTTGACTCTACCAACTGGTAGAGCACCTTGCTCTTTACTCTATCGAATACGTCAGAAGCACTTAGCGACAAAAGGTTTAGAGCAGCCGGCTGTTCTCTCGCTCTTTCAATTATTCGATTACGTTTTCCGGGGATGCGCGAGCATGACACAGAACAAGAGGAGAAGACGCTCAAGTGCAGTGTCAGGAGAGCGTGACGCGAGCACAGAAGTCTCTCCGAGCCAGGCCGAGCATGGATATAGGATCGTCGGACTAACAATAAGTAACGAAACGGATGCGCTGTAGTAAGACGCAGCGACTTTATGTAACGATCGCCAGTCCTCTTGCGATTCCGCGGCACGAAGTTGCTATTATTAGTCAACCAATTTCCTAATGGCTGTCTCTCTCTCTCTCTCTCTCTCTCTCTTTCTAATTTTCTCTGCTTCGACGAGCCTCCGAGAATAGGGCCTTCTTCCAACTTGACTAAATGCCGATGAAATTCTTTTTCGCAATCAACAGCTTTCCTTCTCCTCCCAATTACGCTTAATTGACGACCCCCAGGAATTGTCCGCTTTCACTCTCGACACTGCTCTGCCATTAATTTCGATCGTCGAAAATTATTACGCCGCCAGACCGACCCGCTAGCTCAGCCAATCGTGGCAAATCACCCAATAATCGCAAGTAAGGAAACGAGAATCTTCTTCGCGGAAAACTGTTGCGCTATCGTTGTTCTGCGATAGAAGTTACGGATACGAAAAAAAGTGTACTAGAAACTCTGCGTAAACTCTGCGGAAAATGCAATGGAAATGAGTACATAATATAATCGACATTTATTACCCTCTACAACTGCTCGACTTGCTGGAAATGTATCGCGTCTTTACTATTAATCCGCCACTTAATCTCTAATTATCACCTGCAGAATTTCGATGAGAAATCGAGTGAGAATATAACGAGAGCTATAAAGTACGTCGCATTGAGATGCAAAGAGTCGAGCGATTATTTAGGAAACTCGGATCGTTGGAATCTCTCTCTTTACAGCGAGAGCGCAACGTGGCTATTAAAAGCTAAGCTCCTATTAATTTGAAGAGACGAAGGACAGTTTCGCAAAGTCCTCAACAATTCGAGGATTTATCGATATTTAATGTCGCGTTTCGCGTATGCAGAGAAGATACGTACATCCAGAATCCGCGTGGCCCGCGGAATATCGTAGAGCGAAGATTAATTCCGTCGCGTCGTTCATCACTGTCAACGGCACTCCTGCCATTTTGCTAGGCACGGGAACAAAAGGACGATCCATAGCCGCTTCAGAGAGTGAGAGAGGAAGTAAAAGGCCATTAATCATCCATTCGTTTGGCAGTATTTTCCAGAATCTACCGCGCAGCTTGTCGCTTTATGGTCCACTCTGGCCAATTCGCGGAAACGTACGAAGATCCATACATCTCTCGATTAGTTTTCCTCATTGTTCAGTAACGAGGCTACTTTTGGAAATAACGGATCCTTTCGCGACTTTTACCCTTCTCTATTCTCTAAAGGTTATTGTGCTGCCACTGGCTCGGTAGCCACGATCAGTCACTCGGTTTAGTCGACGGTTTAATTTGATTACAGAGGATTTAGTTAATTGCACGCTGCGGCGCCTCTAAGCGCAGCTAGTGTAAATCAAATTCCAGTGCAGGTGTAATGCCTGGAAATCCTATCCTAGAGGATTACCATCGCAGGAGAAGCCTGAACCGGCGTGGTAACCCTGGATCGACCTCAATTTAGGTTCCTAGAAAAATCCACGGATCTCCATTCTCCGTAGCATGTGCCATTCGCTATCTAGAACGAGTCTCGTATACTGATTTCTCTCGATTTTTACCCATGCCCAAGTAATTAGTCTCAATATAATTATTACAACTTCATCTAAAAAGTATTCAATTGAAAATAGTACGTATCAGCTTAATGGGAAAGTTGTCCACAATTTTTTTGCCTTTACCATAAAACTTGTGTTTGCAAATTAAATTTTACCGCGTACTGGTCGTAGCCACTTTTAATTAAGTGTGGAAGAAATACGAGAGATTTAATACCGGACGATTCAACTGCATTTGATGCGAGGACCACAATCAGAACGTGTTTTCAAAATAAACCATTTGCGTACCTCGTATACCATGGATCACAAGAGGAAAGAGAGTAGAAACGTTTATTACGTGCGAATTAAAACGTGACGGAACAGGCCAGTCTAGCGGTGTTTGTCCGATGGAAATTCCTTATTTTTATTCTCCTCGGTAGAGCTCGCTTTTTTGACGGGTTGCGGCTGTTGACTGTGCTGACGGGTACGCTTCAGACGTGACACAGTTGCGATAGGGCTGTCTCATGAGCGGCATGTGACGTTCATTAAAATGAAAAGCATTTTTTCTAGCGCACGCTTTCGAGAGGAGGCTCTGCCTTCAGCGTGGTATGTATGTATATGAAAGCCATCCAAAGAACACAAGCTTGCGTTGGCGAAAGCGTTGGAAAGAGAGGCCCGAAACTCTGAGCTGATAGGATCAATGTGCCACATTTTACTTTAATTACCCTGCTACCTACGAATTTTTTTTATCTCTATTTCGCGTGACTTTATAGCCACACGTGCACGATCAGATTGAGCAATATAGAAACTTGTAGTACGCGAAGACGGTGACTGGCATAAGGGGAATTAATGCAGCAGATAAGAATTTTTACCGGAACCTTACCATGGGTTACCCTATGTCAAAGAGAGAATTCGAAAGGATAATTAATGAAATTTTTTATTTGCAAGTTCGATTCTTCCAAGAAACTCGAAGTAGCTTTTCAGTTCGAAGGGTTGAATTTTTCACACAGCATATCCTATGGGGTGAAATACCTCGCGAATTGACGCGGTATTACACCCGCGATTGTCCCAGAGTGCGCTTAAACGGTTCAGGCTCAATACGAACAGTGGCAATTAATCCTCTCGAGCAAGGTAGCATTCATAATTAACGCGGCCCGTGGGCCCAATGTGGCAGCAGTCACTCAGCCTCGAGTCATTCCATTTAAACCTAGATGTCTCACCCAGTAATCTGCCGCTGGAAATAAATAAAGAAAGAGCGAAAGAAAGCAGGTAGTAAAGCTAGGGATCTCGAGCCGCAAAGAGTACACGTATACATATGTACATATGAAGTACTTAAGGAAGTAAGTACTTAGGTATATATATATGTATCGGAACCGAACGCACCAATGCGCGAAAAAGAAGACGAAAGGATAGAAGACCTCGTCTCTCATAGGTCGGTGAGTGCGTGCGCGGCACGTCGCGAATCGATAGCGATTCAAAGTAGAAATGGAAGGAAGAGCAGACCGAATCGGTGTGCCGTTGGTCTGGCTTTGCTTTCGCCCTCGTTGCTTTCGCGCTCTTGAAATGGTCGCAACGCCACCCTCTCTCTCTTTCCTCTTTCTCTTCCTCTCACCCTGGTTCGAAGAAGTGGCTGCTGCGCAGCGCAATGGTTTAGCAACCCCACCGTGTGCCGCCTACACTCGCTCTCTGCACTCTACACGCGCTTATCCACCTACCAGCGCACAAGTGGCCGCCTTGAAAACCGGGTTGAACGAACCCTCGTCCGAGGATCTGCCGGAGAATAAACGCAGAAGCGAGCCGACCGCTTCCTCTTCCCTCGGGAACCATGATAAATACCGACGGTTTATGCCACCGGTAGCCCGCCTCTATCCCACTACAACTGCTTCCTTTGGCTACCGATTTACGTATACAAGGTGAACCATCATGTCCGAAGACTTTAACCGACTCCTATTATCTGATCATATCGATATTGATGTTCTATTTTCTCTGAACCGCAGATTTCAGATCTGTTTTTTTTTTTTTTGTAAATTACGTTGAATAATGTAAGGAAAACTAATTCAATTTGAGAACTACAGTATTATTTAAAAATGATCGCGTTAAGAGGATCACCCTGTATGTAGGTTCCCTGGAATTTTTGGGGTGGAATTTCATGCGCTCGCCTCAAAAATGTGGGCAATAACTTTTAAGAAGAATTGTTTATGTGGCGGCGATCTGTTCTATTGTTGGGTCTGTCTCAAGCGAGAGAGACTAGGTCACAGTTCGAGGAAATAACGCGACGACACTCATGCCCTGCGGCGCGATACTTTTCCAGCTTTGCTAGGTTTTCACGTGTGTAGCAATAAGCAGACTCTCACTATAAACAGATAGTAATCCATTTATGCAAGCACTGGTTCCGATCGATCGTTGAGCGAACGTATGGCTGATAGGAGCTCTGCGAAATGCTACGAGGTTTTCCTCGCCATTCGTTATTTTGCTTTGAGGCTTTTCACCACGGCGCCTTTTTATCAAATATCGACTACCTTATCAGAGTAATACCCTCCGATTCGCATTGTATCTTGTCGCTCGACGCGGTAAAATAAAATTGCTAAATTAGTTCTAATTCATTTGGTAAAAAGGGTGTAGAAGGATTCGCTTGAATTTATATAGAAAAAGTAATTAATACTTAGCACATACTTCTTATAAAAAAATTCTAAACATTAAAGGCCGAGAAAAACATTTTTATTAAGCGCTCCAGCTCTCTTGCTTATTTTTCGTTTTTGCACCATCTGTCTCGAGACTATCGCTTACCTTTTATTATAAGTAGCTTACGACCTCCGTTGGGACACACGGAACACTCGGTGAAAAAAATTCCGCTTAATCCGGGTGAAGTAGTAAAAAATTGGAAGAAAATTCATATCGCGCAGATGTATGATTTATGATTCATAATTTTATTTCGTAGTAGAATTTCCATAGAGTCGAAAGAGTTTGAAGGTGTTACGATCAGGTTTTGACTACTGGTGCTACATTGGTTGTCTTGTCATTGGGACCACCTGTCCACTAAACCTCAGACTCGAGACATAAACACAGACTGCTTCTGTATAGGTACCTTTTCCGCACGACTCAACACATCAAAATCGTCTCGAGCATCGTTCGGTCACCTTCCGGCAGTAAAGCCAACACTCTCGAGCGAGCATTCACATTTGCTAGCTTATTCCTCCACGTAGAGTCCGAGAAGGAGAGTGAACAGGAGCGCAAGCATCTTGGATTATCCTTGTTCGAGCCACTGACCGATTATTAATCCAGTGGTTATTAACGCGCGATAACTCATCTCGCGCACGAGCGACGCAATATTGTGTGCATCTAAAGCCCGTGGGCTTCTGGCATACTCGTGCTCGTACGCCGATTGCTCATCGATGTCGGATATAATTATCACCGGAGGTGCGGTCCGTAGGAGTACCGACAACCCTCCGCTCCATCGTAGGTTAATGGAAATTGATGCCCGGGAGGTACCTACGAGATACACACCTCGAACCATTGATGAGCTCATTCGCCAACGAAAAATCAACGGTGTCATTGAGATCGAGCGTGGAGATTTCATGCATGCTCTATATTCACATTTCATCGATATACGTACACATGTATTCCGATTGAATTTATAATCAAAATTGCTCGACAAATCGCAACTTTTTTTGCAAAAGAAATTTATAATTGTATATTTCGTATAACGAGTTCATCCACCCCTACAACCCTTCTCACATATTAGGATAGCCCCTTTGCGTATCTGCTTTCCAAATGGTTCAAGGTAAAATTCGCCTTAGAATAGAATAGTCCGATAGCGCGCTTTGAAAGTGACAAAGCGGCTATTTCCACTAATTGAACGAAGTCCCAGATTCTTCGCTTTTAATCCGATCAATGATGCAGTCCCTTGGTCGCGCGTGTTATCGGCCCGATAGTAATGCGAGTAAAAATACAGTGGGTGCAACTGATGGCGTTGGTAACGGTGACTTTGATCTGCTTGCAGGGTACGAAGCTGTGGATTATTATGGAGTACTTGGGTGGCGGCTCGGCACTGGACTTGATGAAGGCTGGTAGCTTCGAAGAAATGCACATCGCGGTGATATTGCGCGAGGTCCTCAAAGGACTCGATTATCTTCACAGCGAGCGCAAACTTCATCGCGATATTAAAGGTACCATCGATCGCGTTACGAAAGAAATTCTCCGCATCCTTTCACTACCCTTCATTTGTTTCATCGTATAACACCTATATTTTCTCATATAGTACAATTTAAGTATAACTCCCTTTAAACTCATTTTTTCCATTATAAGTAGAATAACTGACATCTGATAGTAGACTAAAAAAGTATCTAACTGTTGCATTACTATTTTTTCAAAAAGCGGCGAATGTTCTACTGAGCGAGATGGGGGAAGTGAAACTAGCGGATTTTGGTGTAGCCGGCCAGTTGACCAACACGACCAGCAAGCGGAATACCTTTGTCGGTACGCCATTCTGGATGGCACCCGAAGTGATCAAGCAGTCCTCGTACGATTCCAAGGTAATTGCAGAAAACCAACCATAGTTTCCTGTAGAGTTGAAATTATCGAAGCGCGGGTCTGCATAGTTTTGGTCAGGCTATTATTACAGAGCCCGTTGCTCACTCAGTCCGGCGAGTCTTTAATTTTATTAGCCGTCCTTATTTTTACCGTCGGCGAGTTTAATATACGATTACGCGTAGTTTACGGCTGCCGCTGGGAATATTACAGCGTAATTCTTTCCTTGTGCACCCACGACTGCCGCCCTCGGCGCGCTTTTACCGAGAGTCTCAACCCGAGGCGAACGACCGCGAACGGGGAGTCTGATTTATCATTTAATCGTCCTTCTCACAAAATAGTCATAGTTCCACCAAGAAAAAAAAGCTTCGCCGCTCGATGACGGGAAAGAGGGAAAAAATTGGGCCGCGTCGGAGAAGCGCGAGTGGCACAATATCGCGGCAAACGGAGAAAGGTGAAGTGGACCAAACCACGTGGGAGTTAATTAGCACGAGCGTAAAATTTATTTCCGACTTCGGGGAGTGCGAGAGGGAGGGATGGAAACGAGAGAAAGAGAAAAGAGCGTGCTCGAAAGAGATTTCCGTGGAGACCACGAACGGTCACGGCGTCGTTAGCATCTCATTAACACCGCTTGAAACCTGCTAGCCGAGTGTAAAGTGTGGAATATGCTTGCCTCTCTTTCTTAGGCTGACATTTGGTCGCTGGGCATCACGGGGATCGAGTTGGCCAAGGGAGAACCACCGAACAGCGAGCTCCACCCCATGAGAGTCCTCTTTCTCATTCCGAAGAATAATCCGCCGCAACTAACCGGGAATTACACCAAGCAGTTCAAGGAGTTCGTTGAGGCCTGCCTCAACAAGGACCCCGAAAACGTGAGTTTTCTTCAGTCACCTTAATTCACCGGAGCGAAGAGAGGCTTCCTTCTTCCTCCCTTTTTGACTTCCCACGTTCTTCTCAAAAAGGTTTTGAGGCCTTTCGCGGCTGCGACTCCTTCTAAAACAATGCTTACCGCTCAGACTTTACTCTCTCGAGGTCGCCGTTCATGTTGAACCGCGAATTTGAGAAGGTCGCTCAATTATGAAAGTTCTCCATGCGAGCATTTACCCCAAACATCTGGTTTCTTCGTGGAAAGTAGTACTTACATGCATATCGAATGATCGCGGAGATTGACAGCGGTGAAAACCGGCTGGCTTTGCTGTGATTTCAGAGGCCGACCGCGAAGGAGCTGCTCAAGTTCCAATTCATCAGGAAGGCGAAGAAAAACTCGTACCTGATCGACCTGATAGACAGGTACAAGAAGTGGAAGTCCCAACGCAGCGAAGAATCCGAGACCGAGAGCGAAAATTCGGACTCGTGAGTAACGATGCTTCCTTTTATTTCTCCCATTCGCATTTGCCAAACTTGGTCCACTCGATTCACGATTGGAAATCACTAACAATTCGATTCGATTGTTCATTGAATTTGCACCGTAATTCCATTTCGCACAATAAACATTTGAAAAGGGATTTGAGTGAATTGCGAAATGCGGAAAGCTATCGGATTAACTCAAGAGGAATATTTTTTATTGTGTTCATAGGGAGGAGTCGAAACAGGACAGTGATATGGACGAGCCATGGATAATGACTGTGAAGTGCCCGCACGGGGTAAAGGGGTCCGTGGTGCCAATGTTACCCCTTGACGACCAGCTTGCCTCGTTGACCTTGACCCACACACCAAACCACCGGTCCTGCAATCACAGTCAACAAGCAAAACCACACGCTAATGGAGCCTCAAGATCTCCACCAAAGGATTCTACGCTTAATCACTATAGATCCGAATCCAGAGACTCCGTGCGTGATGGCCAAGCGAAACACACGCCGGTAAATCCAACTACGAAACAACCCTTTCCAAACATCAATCATATCCGTTTTCATTCATATTTCTACCCTATAATCATACCCATGAGGTTAAAGCTCCAGTATAAAGTGGAACGCATTTCCGATCAATATTTCAATGGATAGTCTATGCGCCCCAATAGCCGTAGAATTCTTCATCCTTTCCCAATCCACCTGAGAGTCATTCTCAAAAGGGTGACGAGCTTAACGAGGGGATGTTTGTCGAATGATTTTCAGTCCCGACCACACGAAGCCGCCCCACCACCGCCGGTAGACACTCGGGAGAAGCGCGAGGAACGGGATTACCGGGACTCGAGCAGAGAGTCAACGTTACGGGAACCGAAAGAGATCCGCGAGAGCAGAGATCGCGAGCGAGACGGTCGAGAACGAGATCGAGAACGTGAGCGGGAGCGTGATCGGGAACGCGAGGCTAGAGAGAGAGAAAGGGATCGCGAGAGAGAATGCAGTTCAAGGGAAAAGAGAAACAGCAAGCCTGACGTACCTGTTGTGCCTATGGTGGATCATCGAACTGGTGACGATAAACAGAGGCGAAGAAGCTTGCAGGAACTGAAACATCCGCGGAGTCCCGCGCTCTCCGGTCTCGTTTTCCCTCTCCTCTCCGAGGTACATATATATTTTCATATATTGTTTGCGTTTACGGAGTTTACGATTATCCAAGTAAAATTTGCGCAAGTTTTGTTGTTTTTCGAAATTAAATGAGATGAATTGGTGTTCTTTAGCTTCAGCGGAAGCATCAATATTCAGCAAGAGACAATAATGGCGAGGGGGGAAGTGGCGTTGGGAAGAATGGGGGTGCGATCGAAGAACTACGAGGTGCGTTTGAGACTGCCGAACGCACGTCACCCGGGATGACCGAGGCTCTTGTCCGGGAGATCCTCAAGTCTTTACTACCGACCAACCATTCGGAGAGCCGCCTATCAATGTTAATGGAAAAGGTTATTCTAAGGTAATCAGAGCAATAAAAACTTCCTTTTACCTCATTTTTCACAATTGTGCAGTTTTATTTCATGCTTAGCATTATTTAATTAACATATTCTGTTTTATCTTTAACCAATTAAGCTGTTTTTTGAATCTCAGTTTATTTTATTATCGTATAATTAAAATTATTCCTCTACCCCGCTTTCGATCATAATTCAAGTTCTTTATGCTTGGCATGTTTTCATGTGGTTTTTCAGGAATGTCACATAATTCTGAGGGGGCCGTCCTCTTTTCTAGGGATACGTAGGGACGCGAGAGAGCGAGGATTCGCAAGAGAATGTGGTCCGAGAACATCCTGATATTGTAATCGTTCGTTAACTCTCGATTATCAAGCCATTATCCAGGAGAAGTCAGTTCGGTACACATGATCGATAATTGTGCCGCTGCCGAGGGGTTCGTCGAGACCGGAAGAAGTTGCTGCGACTTTTCGGACGTGTCTTCTTCTTCGTCGATCGATCGGAGCCAAGTTATTGTGACAAAGTTCAACTGCATTCATTTCTTCTTCTTCTTTTTATTTCTCTCTCTCTTTCTCTTCATTTTCACCACATCCAGATCACGATTGCCACAATCGAAACCGCAATTCGCTTGCGGTCAGTTCCTATTGCCTGATGATTTTCTGACTTTTCCATGCCCCTCCTTAACACTTGCCTAGCAAGTTCTTTGCGCAGAAGAAACTGTGAACGAGGCGATAAGATTTAAGAGGAAGCAATTACCAAGAAAGTTCCGATTACCTTTTTCCCCCATAGTTCATTTCCATCCGCGATAGCGAGAAAAGAAAAAACGGTCTTTAAGATTTAAGGGTAGTGTCGCGCAATAATCGGTTATTTGGGTTTTCTCGAGGTTTCTTCTCCCGCGAGTTCGATATTGCTAAGACCTCGAGATTAGGTGACGCCTGCTTGCTGGGCTAATGCCTGATAGATCGAGAAAGGATTCTCGTCGTGACAGGATCTTGCCTCATTGTAGATAACGTCCGGAACATGCACTAGCGTAAAAGAACTCGAAGAACAGCGTTAGTGCCTAAAGGCGCAATACTTCCTCCGAAGGACCGGTAGCAAAGTGCTTCTACGATAAAATTACGATGCTTTCACCGTAAATAGACCGTAAATTAAAAAAGAAAAAAAAATATTTATTTAAATAGTACCTCGAAGGAGAGGAGAGTTATTCAAAGCTCTGGTACTCGTATAGCAACCAGACAGGGACACACGCGTATCCTCTGGATAGAGATGCCTTCCCATTGCTTCCTACGAGTTAGTGCAAGTTTCGGATCCGACACGGAGAGATTTAAAAGGTAAATGGTCAGCTCAATGCGAGCGGCCTTGTAAATATGTATGTAGCGCGATAAGATAGTCTTATTGTTCTAATGAACGACGTCTCTGCTAATTTCGTTGCGCAGCTCCGTTTAACGATCCCAAACCAATCCACCAACCAACCAATTCCCTAACGTCGTTGATCCGCTTCACGGGACATTTTTCACTGGTCCCTTTTCCCACGTAGAGACGCGATACTCCGTTAACTTGCGTGCGAAAAAGGCTAGACTCTAACCAGAAAGACGATGCCTTCACACTTCTTTGGATGTAATAGTGTTCTTCCAGCTAGTTTCCCTCTCTACGTACATAGACACACTATCCCCTCGTTTCTTTTAGTCGAGTCGTTCCACGATCGAGCCCGAGCTGTGATAACTTCCGCGGGACGTCGCCACTTAATCCACGTTGTTTGTAAACTAATGTATTTTATTAAATATATTATATATATAATATATGTGATGTATATTATATATATATTATATATGTACACATAGGAAAAAATAAGGGTGGGCTGAAGGAGAGAAGAAGAAAAAGGGGGAGAGCGAAATTGAACAAGAGGCTCCTCTTGCGAGAGGAGCCCAAAGAGAAAAGCAATGAAGAGCGATTGCGTACAGGGGTGGTTATCGAGAAAATGTTCCAACGTGAGTGATTGATGAAACTGGAGAGGGTGGGAGCGTTAGAGTGGGGACAAGTAGTATATATTTGAGCAGATCGAGGAACACAGGCAAACTTTCTACTATCCTAATCATGCGAATATATTATTATATACGATCATACTTGTAATAGTTCACCATGAAACCTCTTTCGAAATTCACTCTTGTAGCCTCATCCCTCTTCGGTTTCCTAGGTCCCATTTCTCCGAGATTTCCATCCTGTTCGAATAATCGAGTGCGATCGGTGTATGTGACACGTGCAGGGCTTTTATTTCTCAGTTGGCCCTTTAAGTTTTAGTTAAGAATTACCGTTATTACGAGTTCTCGGGCTTATTGTTTCATCATCGTTGCATCATCGTGAAAGAGGGCCGCCACCCCGTTACTCCCGCAAAGCTGCCATAAACGCTTACCGACTAGTCTCCGATAGATAACCGGAAAACAAATCGCGTATTGAAATGCTGGTGAGGGAAATGAACGACCCTTGGAAATTGATTTTGTAGATTTTCCTAGAATTTTAAGCTGGCTTTCTCCGACTATCGCTAGTCGATGGCCGGTATAGTTGCGTAAGCAGGATGTTCATTAAGGGATTATCGGGGCTCTGGCGGCTTGGCGGCCAATTTTGCGTCCAGTCAACAGTAACTGGTCATCGTCGGCTCTCAGGAATCTGCGAATGTTGAATTTTCTTGTTATATTAACCCTTTCCGATCCGCTATCATTTGCACTTGAGAAAAACTGGATACGGGCGACAGAAATTGGATTCTTGATCGAATACGAGCCAAACAGTTGTCATTAATTTTGTGAATAGAAACGATCCAGAGGATCTCAAAGGGTTAAGCGTTCCTGAGAATGTGGTACGATGCCGTTGTAATATAGGAGGAATACGAGGGTATTAGTTTGAGAAATCGACGATCGGTATTTTGCAGATTGATTTTAGCGACGAGGACGAGATCAAACGCATTTCAGAATTCTTCTGGGATATCGAAAGTTCATACTCCCGAGTACAGTCGTTGCGCTTTAGTCCAAGTCTATTGTTTTCGCTAGCAAGCGCCGTAGAATCTTAGAAAAACTGTGAGATGATAGAAACAATGTAGTAAAACGCGCGAAATGTCGATTGTCAAAAGGAGTGAACTTTATACGTATACGAATGGTTCTCATTCGAGGAATAATTGTGCATTGCACGTTCGCGATTTATTGCCACATCTCGCGAATTCGGCAAGCGATTCGCACGAGTGGAGAACGTCGTAGCGAAGAACCTCATCGATATTGCTTTCTTACCACGTCGAGTCGAATCATGCGTTTCTTTCTTTTTTTCGTGTATAGTCGTACGCGTGCACACACTGGCTAAGAAGACCCCTCTTTCCCCCCGTCTTTTACTGTTTTCAAGGAGACCATTCCGTTGCCGGCCATTCTGTTTCATTTTTCCCTCAGATACCGCATACCTATTCCGTTTTGGTCTTCTTTATCTTCTTTTTATTTGTAGTTTTCTTGCGAACTATCACGAGAGAGAGAGAGAGAGAGAGAGAGAGAGAGAGAGTGAGTGTTCAGAGCTGTGATTTTCAATTCTGACTCGGAGGTCGTTAATCGTTCGATTGTTTCTAATTGGCATTGCGACGCTCGGGGAAATCGAACATCAACTGGGCGATCCGCTTGTAGGATCGTCGTCGGCAAAATCGTGCACCACGTTCAATCCGAATTATGTGTCCTACCGTATCCAGCACTCTTCTTTGTATTATACTCTTAGCTACTATTCATAATATATTCAGCGTTATTAAAATCGTGGTAACAATAATATCGCCGTAGAATATAATTATACATATATATATATATATATTTTTTGTATTTTACTTCTACCTTGGCTGCATTGGACTGTATTATATTGATTGTATGTGGCATGCTGAGGGCGTGTACAAATACGAAATAAAAACTAAATAAATCACGACCATCCACCACCGTGCGAGTTTCTTCGACAGGTACATACAATCACCATGAAATCCTCCAGCAAAAACCTATGCACCTACCTAAACTACTCGTGCAGTTTTTGATAACATAGCTATTGCAACACTTTATCGAGGATTTACTTGGAAATAAATCAGATTAAAAATCGTGGAGTAAAAATTTGAAGGAGTTTACGATTTGATTTCATGTAAATGAGGGATGCTTGTCGAAGCATTAACCCGGGTTCGTGGAAGGAAGTTGCGCGTAGAGCGAACTCCACAGCGCGCAAGCCCAGATTTTCGAGTAGAGGGTGAACCGAGGGCAAAAAGGGTTGGTAACCGAGGTATCTCGATGCAGTAGTCGTCAGCATCCAGCGGGAGGTTGCTGGATCGAAGAAGGAACGATGAACGGGAGGACCGTCGGGTGAGGGCTCTCTCCTCCCCACACTCCGTCGTCTGGTTCACCTTCTCTCGCTCCCTCTCTCTCCACCTCCGTTGCTAACCGATTTCGAAAAGCGACCGGCCCGCCCGACCTGCCAGATCTCATCCTCTTATATTAATAGCACCTACCAACGAGAGGAGCAACGAGAATTCGACCAGAACTCCTCGAGAATCCACACGGAACTGCCAGTGGTCCCGCGCAATTCCGCGTGCGTGCGTGCGTCCGTGCGTCCGTGCTTCTTTTCACCTCTCCCACTATCCCTCCCTCTCCCCTCTATACCTCTGCATGTTTACGTCTGGTAACTCCATTATACGCCGAGTCGCGAGGGGTTGAGGAAGATTAAGAAGCAAAAAGCCACCCTGCTACAAGCTGAATCTGAGTCAAGATTACCTAAAAAAGGTGAAGACCAAGTGCAACGGTGTCATGGATACTTTTGAACAGTACGTATATCAAGATAGAAGTGGACAAGGTACAAGGTGATGGTGCATGGTTGATTTCGGATAGAGAAAGATTGCAACGCGGAGTGAAGCAGGCGCCGCGACGCTCGCAGACGCTGTTGGTCGGTGGTAGTTTCGCGCGAGCCGATCGACCGATTGATTACCTGCCTGTCTGGGGTACACGCCCGCCAGACAGTGAGCTTTTCGCGTTGCACGTGCTTGCTTGTCTCGCTCGCCTACCCGCCAATGTCTTCGACGAGACGACTGGCGGGCGACACGACACGCCTTCTCATCGAGTGACAGGAATTAAGAAAAATCCTGCTGATTGATTCTATCGCTTTCTCCCTAACGCGATTCTCTTCGATCGCTTTATACATGTACATACATGTATATCCAGCTTTTACTGGTGATTCGCCGAAATTGTTATTTTGATTAATAACATTGTCTACCGAATCCATAGTTATACAGGGTGTTTTTCGGTGATTGGAGAGAACGGTCGATCGAACGGGATAGTTGGGAAGAATAAAAATAGCCGGTTTAACAATGTACATACTAGCGAACGGTTCAGAGGAGAAGGCAAAAATATCTGTGTTGATCTGTTTTGATAAGTGGAACAGAGTGGCTCGTGAATTCAGTAATATTCAGCCTTGGATACGGAATTACATAAAATGTTACTTCACGAGGTATTGCTGCCAGGATACAAGAGCCTCCCGGCTTTTTGGCTCCAGTTCTCGGCCAAGTACACGTGCTTGAGATGCCGGGTGAGAAACGCGGTACTTATTCTATTATATCGCATTACCACCTTGTTTTTCAAAGAGATCCTACAATTTCCTCAGTGGGCGTTTGTGCTTTGGTAGACGATAGTTATGGATAGCTTGCAAATGGCATATCATTATCAAACAGCACATTGCCGTTCTTCGATAAGAATCAGTGCGGCACAAGAAAACAGCAGCAGTATGAATTATTCGAAGATCGACTTTCAAACACTTTCCGCTAGAATCTTTTGCAATAATTTTCTTTTACCTGGGTAGAAATCGATTAACGATATGTAAATTGGCGTTCTAAAATAGCCGAAGCGTTTATACCGCGATTTTTAGTCAGAATATCAAATGGGGTTTTAAAATGCAATTGATCCTGTGATCTATCGCAGAAGCTTGCTTACTCACTATAGTTACACCTGCTTCCCTTGATGTTTATACATATATCGGTAGATATCCGTAGAACGCGAGAGTCATCTTCCCATTGAATCTAACTTCTGATCCACTTATCTCCGAGGCACGTAGAGTCTCATCGGCAGAAGCTAGTTCAGCTAGTAGCATCAGCAATGAGAGATCAGCCGGATTCGTGTGTTACGTTAGTTCGGTACGCTCGCAATCCAGTAAAGCGTGACGATGCTACACCAGGTGTATACATATAGTCGCCGCATAGGTATCTCCGCTTTAATTACTTATTTTTCCTGGTCGTTCCAAAAAGGCAGCGATGTGTGATAGAGCCGGCGCACAGCTTCTGTCTGCCAACGGGAGCGGGAATAGGAGCGGGAACAGGAGCGGGTGAGTGCGGCTCATGCCACCTCAGTAGACAGTGAATCTCTCTGACGAGTGGTCAGTCGAAGTGAGCTATCACCAATATTCGCACCACGCGACTTTGGATCTTGGTCTTGAAAAATTTTAAATACTATCAATAGCTTGACTAATCGAAGAATTAAGGATCGTATTTAAAATGATTTTGTCATCATCGATTTGTCATCGATAGACGAGTCATCGATAGTTTCCTTATGAGTTGCGTTTAAAGGATTACTGTAGGCGGGTGTGAGTCGAGAGATTATCGCGTGTCATCTCGCAGTGAATAGTGCGCTGAATGAAGAGATTACGTGAGTAGATAGATTTTGGTGAATTTCCCTTCAAAGATCGTGTAGATATAGAATCTGCATTGAATTAAGATCGAATAGGTTCTCACCTCGTTTAGCTGAACACTTGATTTAACCGCGATGCATTGAGGATTACACGGTTGCATTCACGACTCCAATGCAGAAAGCAATCTCATTTCTTTGGACCGCTCAGCTCTATTCTACGCTCTCGAGAAATTCCCGCGAGTGCTCTCAGGGCGACAGCATAGTGCGGAATCGTGACGAAGCTTAATTAGAAAATGAGCTGTTCACCCAGCAACTTGACGAAAAAAAGTAACAACAACTTTGCATCCCTCTCGGCCTCGTTTTTTTAGAGCAAAACGCGTCTCTTCTTGGAGTTAATTCGCGCATCATTCGCAAATCAACGACAGAAATAAAAAATAGTGCTAGCGTTGACTCGCATTTTTCACAGTGCTGCGATGCAATTTAGGTCGAAGGGACATTGCTTGGGAATCCACACAAATGAGCAGAGTCGAAGGCCCACTTCGTGAAAAGGGAAGAAAGCTGATGGAAACCGCAGACTGTCTGAGCCGTGCATCTTTCTAAATGCCGCCACGCGCATCGCTATTTTTCTACATATGGCAAAGAATCGGAATCAATCGTACAACAGTACGGTAGTGATGATTTTATATCTATATGAAAGCAGTATGCAATCAAGAGAAACAATCATAATCGATAAAGATTGATCAAGCCCCAAGTAATCAACAGTACCTAGAGAATATCAAAGCATACCTACCACAAAATACTATCGACATTAAAAAAGAATATTTTAAGTAATCGCATATACAGGCCACCAAGAATTTCTATACGCTTTTTTAAATTTATATACTGGAGGCTGTACAAAAAGCTGTACCTTGAATAATCGTATATCTAACATATATCAATGTGAAAGGATACTCACTATATTTGCAAGAATATTATCAAGAAAATAAGAAAAAGCTCATTTTATCCTGCCATTAATAGTGGACCACCCCGATTCTTCTGGGATAGTGTATAACATACTAGACGAGAGATAATTAATTGCGTAATATTTTCTGTCGCAAAAGTTAACGCGATCCGCGTGCTTTTACAACAACGCGAGAAATCCAAAGGTATCAGTGACAAACACCTCGAAAGGCCAGCCGCCAGTGTAAGGCCAGCTTGAGAAGACAGTGAAAAACTGGAGCAAGCTCGTTGTATCCATTTCGCGGATAGATTACGGGAACGAAGAAGAACGATGACAAAGTGCAATAACACTGAATTGACGATACGTCTAGAACCAAGCAAATGGAACAGTCACGCTCGACAAATAAATCATGCTGAATAGTGAAAAGGAATTTTTTCCTAGTCTTTTCTGAGGGCAACGCGAAAAGAAGAGAAATGGAGAAGAGACGTTTAGAAGGGAAATCGAAGATCGAAGCAGTACGCGATAATTTCCGGGTATTCGATGCGATTCAGGTTCGACCCGGCCACAATGACCCTCGAACGGTCGGATATTGCCCGGAACCGGAAGTTAAGGTGGCCGTGTGCGACAGCAAGCCGCCCATCGAACAAACGCGTAAATTTAAAAAGTAAGCACGTATCGTTACGTCAGCTAAGACAATGTAACCTGCCATTCGAGTAACGTTGACGACTTCTTGTAGATCGCTGGGACCAGTTTCGAGGCTGCTGAGACGTCGTCACCACACGACATGCCTTGCTACCAAATCCTGTGATAACATTTATAGCGTCAATAGAAGTAGTAACTCGCTAGATTGGAGGGTCGCTCGGACGGTCCATGAACAAGGTGAGCAAGATATCTTTTTCTTTTCATTCTCAACAATTTTCAACCATCCTGTCTCAAATTATTTCCACATTATTTCTTACAAATTCCTAACTACCCTCTAACAACCTTTTACTAACTTAAAAAAAAAATAAATTCTTTTAAGAATTCTCCACCAATTATTGAAGAAATCTGGTTGAAAATTGCTATTCTATAATAATCGAAACACTTTTGCAAACTTAATGTGCTCTCACTGATTCGGAAATTCACGTTACAGGCTCGCACTCGCGTCAGAGTGGCAGTCTAGACTGGAGAGTGGGTAGATCCATCAACCTTAGCTGCAGTAAACTGCATTGGAGAGACACGACACGAAGCGCAGAACAACTTTCGAGGAGTGCACCAAGTTCGGACCATTTACAAACACCGAGTACTAAGTTAGTTTCAAGATTTACTTTCTGGAAGATAGATAGGATTCCTCTGACGCGTAACTTTTACTTACAGATCGAGAATCGTGTCGCTCTTAAGGAGACTTTCCCCTCGCCTCTCGCGGCCTGGGAGCAAGGGTTCTTTGCAATCCTCACCCACGGTTTGTCCTTGGGTCCAAGTCGAATATTCCTCGGAATCGCTCGACGATGGGGGTCGTGAAGAGTCGCAAGAAAGCGATATCAGCTTCCAGAGAGAACTACAGATGAGCGAACTTCGTAAACGTATGGCTGGAATAGCTACCACCACTAACTCTCAGGTAACCGATATATCTGACATGTAGAATAGTTGGAATTTTTCTACCATCATTTCTAGCGATTTGAATTTTAATTACATTTTTCATCGTGAAAGTTTACACCTATTTTTTAATTGAGAATGTTTGAAAGAAAAAGAAATTGAAGGGGGATCAATTGATCAATTTGAATTAGTTTGAAATTAAAGGAAATCAACTATAACAGAGATGTAGTTGCCTCATCTCGTATTTTAGGTTGCTCGACAACCGAGCGTAGATAGGGAGAAGAGAAACTCGTCGCAATCGAAGATACTAACAGAGGAAGACGATACCGAATGTAACCAGTCCGTCAAAAATTCGTAAGCTGTTTTATTTTTCGTAGTATCCTAAAAGAATAAGCTTCTAAGTGTTTATGTGATCGTGCAGTAACGTAATACTAGAGCTCGTACTATTCTCTTTAATTCTATTTCTGGAAGAATCTCTGTTTACTGACCTTTCCCTTGTGTTTGAATATTGAGGAAGGGAACCTTGTGGCTTTTGTTTTTTGTCTTGGCACTAACAGGAATAGAAACTTCATCGTTCTTCCTCTCGAAGATGATCGCTGTTCTTTGAGCATCCCCTTGCACAGTAGTTTGCAATTTTTTCTACTAGTAATTATCATGCATGCATGGCGATAACGATCGATACGATAGCACACACGTAATTTATTTACTCTAACACATGTATCGCGACTAATAAACCTCTGCGAATGTTTCCTGCATTGTGGTATCAATCTTCATCTGAAAAATAACGACCTACAGACAAAGATCCTTTTCGTCACAAAAACACATTACTCTTTCATCTAGCACCATATTTCTACATTGTCACACGTGTCATTCTTTAATTAAAAATAATCGCAAAGCATGTTTCAATGGCGGAAAATTAAAGAGACAATTCTCCGGGCGATAAATACTGATAAATTTATTATCACGAATACTATATTACATAATCGTGTTCAAAGCAGATGTCCAGGATTTTTCGTCGAATTCGCACCGACGTATTTCATAAATTTCCAATAACACCGCATATGTGCACGCACGAGGCGCACATCCGAGAATTATTATTATTATTCATAATATGTACAAATCAGATTATAAAAGTATTCTTTACAATAATGATTGACGTATTTCTGGAGCCGACAGGTACCCTGCGTTTTGTACACCAGGCAAAGGTGATTATCCTTGAGGGGTATGTGAATCAGTGCACCTTCCTTCTCGCTAGGATCCACGTAGTCAATCGAGATGTCTTCGGGTACCTGGCTCGTATTAAATTGTATTATCACATCAAGGGATCCCGGTTCCGAAACATTTGGCTCCTCAACGTCTTCATCCTGATCGGAACATTCGAGAGAACAATCGAGTGGATCGGATAAATAATCGCCGATATCGGAAACGTCAGAATCGTCAGTATCCAAATTTCTCATAGATTTTTGCGGTGACGCATTTTCAATCTTAAACGACGAAGAAACCTGACAGAAATTTTTCTTTTTCTTCGATCGAGGAGACTTTCCCTTGCCTATCATCTTCTTGAAAGTCTCATCCTCATCGATTTCGTCGTCATCTTTACTGCTCGGTGGAGTATCTCTGTCCGACTGGACGATAGCCTCGGTATTCGATATCGTCGGATATTCCACTGATTCGTTTAAATTTGCAGAATTCGATGTTCCGGATGCCCGACCCTCTTTATCGTCGATATGATGCTCATAAATATTGTTCGACTCGATAGTCTTCTCGCCCGTAACAGCCGCAGTATCGGTGGATACTGATTTATCACATATCAAAGTGTAACAGCCATTGGACCATCGTTGCAATTCGATCGTCATCTTCGGATGCATGTTTTCCTTTTCCGGTACAAGATCCAATTCCGTATAGCCTTTTAACAGTTCGAACAGAGTCATAGTCTTGAATAAATCGCAGAATTCCTTTAGTAAACTTGAAAGAGAGGACTCGTCGGCGATTTCGTAATTTCGTATGTCAGCTGGCCCGACTTTCGTCCAGGTGATAGTGTCGGACGTTAAATCAGTGAGTAAATTCTCATAGACATCGCTCTTCAGAAAATAGGAGAGGAAGGCAAAGGACTCTTGCTCGATATCTTGTTGAATTACCTTCACGATTTTTGGGTAAAGGTAGCACTCGGTTACCCAATCCTTCAAGTCCAGTTCTTTCTTAATGGGTTCTATATAGATGGGCTCAATTTCTGGTCTCGGTGGCTTGGTACTTTCCCTCAGGGAACCGTGAAGCCAACCATTTATCGACCACCTTGATTTCTCACCCGAGGTGATCTCGGCTACTTGGTGATAGGAATTATCGAGTACTTCGAAGAATACCAAAGAATTGTACTCTGGAAGGATAGACTTAACTACGTTCCTGGGTAAACCATTGTCGTCCGTGTCAAACAAGTCCAAAGCACCTCCATCCTCGGCGGTCCAGTTTTTCGACAGATACAAGATGTAAGCAATTCTACGGTCACCCATGTTGTCATCGTGACAAAGCAAATAATCTGTGTCCGAGTAACAGGAGCTGGACATTGAGATCTTCTTGTTCAATGGAATATTCGTGTTCTTTTCCATCCAGGTAGTTAGGTCAGATTGAAACGTTTCGTAGAGCTGCTTAAGATTTTCAGAATCCACGGCGACAAGATCACTGGTTTGTTCAAATTGATACAGATCTATGCTATTCCTTCTACTTTTCACGTCTAACAATTCGTTCTTAATTTCATCCATGAACTCTTCGCTCTTTAAGAAATTTAAAATTCGACAAACTCGAAAGGGCTTTGCAATAATCTCGATGGTCTCAGTTCGAATTTCATGATTAGCGTGCCAGTGTTTGGAGAAGAATTCTTGAAATTCCAGAGAGTAAACATGATCCGAAATGATGGAATGCTTCACCTTCTTGGGCTGTGGTTGTTCCAGGGCCATACCTCTCCTGCTCTGGCTACTTTTCGATATAACTAAATCGGAATTGTTTAAAAAACGAAAAATTCCCTCTCCTAATTGTCAGTCTTGCACTAGCAGAGAACGTAATAGCGATTCGGCTACTATAATTAATTAATACATGCTCGCTGCTTAATACCTGACGTCTTAAGCTCGGAGGTATATATCACATGTCGCGTTCACGATACATACAAAGGTATGTACAATAGTATCTACAATTACGTCGAATTAAATAGAGATGTGGGATATTTAGTGTCGGTAAATTTTCACGCGACCTATGTACAAGCGGATATACGTGCATTACCCTCGAGGTGGGAACATAGCGGTTCGATGATCTTTCCGTGGCACTTTCCCACGAATTCGCGAAGCTGACGATTCTTAAATAATTTTCGTCCTCTTGACGAAAAAACTGGGGCTGTCGCGTGTCACGTGGCGATTCTCACAAAATAGATCATTCAAGATCATTCAGTGATTCGGGTCTTCGGTGCGGCACTTGTTTTTCGGTTCACGCGGCCCACGTGGTCGGCCCCGACCCACACGTGTTCTGAAAGCAGTCGGTCGAAAAGCCGATTAATAGGTGTCCCTTTAATTCTCTGGCTCGTCTCCTTCCTGCACTTGCCGTTTCTGCTTTCCAACATGATCGCGATCACTCGCGAAAAACTACGTACCAGAGATCGCACGTGCCTCCAAATACACCGAGAACTGGATCTGCTCGCGCTGTCTCGCGCAATTGCAATCTGCCCAGCCGCTCCTATTACCGGTCGTGAAAACATTAACCCGATCGAAGAACAGGAACGTGATACTCGCCGTGCAAACCCATGGGCTGCTATACGGACCTCGAGACACTACGCTCCGCGTTCCACGATTCCGCAAGTGCAATATCCTCTACGTAAGTGCTTTATGTATGTGTTGCGCAAACGACGCGAGTTCTGCTGTTCCACTCTCAACTTGGCATTTCGAGTTTTACGAGTCTTTCGCTACACTACCTCAATTGGTCCGCTAATTCGTTTACGACGTTTACCGGTTCTCCCAGACTTTCCACCTCGACGGAGTTACGCGTGTCGTACAACAGATACATACCACATTCTTGACAACCTGCCTTCATGGAATTTGCAAAAAAATGTGTTTTCTCAGGAGACACTTGCAGTGATTCGTCCGAAGTAAAAAAGAACACGTGGGAGATCGTGCCGGACGATTACTAGCCGACAATAAAAGTCTCATTTATAAATACTACTCGGTGTAGAGATCAATGAAAACGCACACCTACAGGGGATTCTGGTTCTGGCAATGCGCCACCGTCACTACACACTATAATACACAAGCTTTCAAGAACTTTAACTAAATTCCATGTAACATTCGGCGTGAATCATCTCACATTCGAAAAGGTATCCCAAACGTTAGAAGATAGTTAAAAAAACAACCCAAAGCTACTTAACTCGAATCGCACGAGTGCAATAGTTGATATCTAATACCAATCCAGTCAAGCAGCATCCCTTGCGACTGCCGATATTCCAATTCCTGAGGCCAATAGCACAAGAATCTTTTCGATAATTCGTAAGATTATCGAAGAAAACGAGAAACAACCTCCGCGCACGCCCAAAGGGTTCCGCAGCGCGGCAGCGACTAGCGGACGCATGAGACGTGAAAATTCTTTCAAAGTTTGCGCGCGCGCTGCCGCATTGCCAGGATCAGCCGGCAGAGGGTGTTCTCGTTGCTCCTGCCAACATGGCGTGGTCAGAGTCAGTTCGCATTTGACGGGTGCCGTTGGTGCCGTTGCTCGCATGGAAATTCGAGGCACACCCTGTCCGCTAAATCGCAGCCAGTGAAAGAGAATCAAGTGCGGTTCGCGATCAAGCAAGATTCGCTACGAGCCATCGGCATTCGTGTTACGAGCTTCTAGGACGCATATCTTGGAGCGTGCACGCGTATACGTGAGTAGAGTCCTCCACGAGTCCTCAGCCGACAGCGCGATCCTTGCCTGACAATACACACGAGGCAAGGGAATTTTTTGGAGCGAGTCCTTCGAGTGGCGCAGGATCACAACGGACGGGTGTAGAGGACGGTGAACAGAGGGAGAGAGAAACGTGACCGTGATATCGTGGTACATGGCTCAGGGTGGGGTCCTACGTGCGGCGTGCGGCATGCACGAGTGTATCGCGAGGTAAACACGCGGCTAGGAGCCGCAGGACCTCTCAGTTGGCCGTTACTTGTGTCACGGGCAAGTTCTCTCTCCACTATTGCGATCCAGTTCTCGCGGTTTTCGCTCTCGAATCAGTGTTTAGTGGTGTTACTCAATTCTGAGACGTTCCACTGTTGATCCTGCGCTGCTGACTTCTATGTCCTTTCCTGCCTGTCCTTCGCGGGACCTCTCGATTCTGGAACCTGTGCGAATGTCCCGAGGAGAGTAGAATTTAAATTCTGAACAGAAGGTGAGTTGGGTGAAATTGTGCTAATAGGATTGGTCGATTTAGCTAAACCGACAGCTTGTCCGTTGATTGATCGTATCGTATCATTCTCCATACCCTTGTGATTTATTTTAACAGCCTTATCCCGACTTTCCCCGTGTAAGTAAGTGACTATCGATTGGCAAAGGCAGCTAGGCAGTTTCTCCCACGCCGAGTTTGTTTTTCTTTCTCGAGCAATGGGTTTTATAGGCAGGGTACTATAGCCGGGTTAGCTCTCGCACGTTGGATTCGTTAACGTAGGTGCGCCTTGTTCGAATCGATTCGCGAGAGGCTCGAAATCCCGCGTCAAATGTGAAGCAAACGCGTTTCTCTTGATAAGAGGACGGATTTGGTGCCCTTCAGAGCAGAACCGAGCGATAACGCGGAGTCTTAGGAATGACGTGCCTCTTGGGATGAGGTAGGTCATTACCCTTTTTTCTTCTTCGATGAAATACCTTCGACGAGGATGCCAAGTGCCTCGTTTAACGATTACACCACTCAAACTGCCCCGACCACACTCTTTCTCGCATTTAAAGCCCACTGTGTTTATCTTCGAGTCGCTAGCTCAACGTCACTCATACGAATTCGTGAAGCCTCCAAAATTATCATGTCGAATTCTTTTCGGCACGTCGAAGCACCGAGCTCCAAGCGGAAATACACCCACGGTGGTGATCGTTAATCTCGAATACTATTTTCTTTCTTATATCGAAACATCTTGTACCCGTGACAAGATGATCGTTAAGTGGGGGGATAATGATAGGAGGTACGCTCAGGAATTTTTTTTACGACACCTGGTATACGCGCAAACCGTTACGCGTTTCTTGCGCGACGGAAGCCGCTCGATCTATCTTCGCGAACATTTCCATAATTTATTTTTCCATAGGAGTGCTCGACGCGCACTTCACAGTATGTACATACACTGCAGTGATTTCGAAGAAACTCAGCATATTCACCGACTTCGCATTGTGAATGCGATCCTGTATTTAAAACTCAGATGAGATCATTACTTGCGTGACCGGGGCCATTTTCTGCGGTACGTAGGTTTTTACGCGTTGCGTTTAAATCTTCCTTTTTCATTGTAACGTGAAATACTAGAAACCAGAATAAGTTATAATTTCATAACGAGATAAGCGATTATTTGGTAGTGTTTGCAATGAAAGTTTTGCGAGTTTGAAATTGAGGTAAATCAGGGAAGGTGTTAATCCAGAGGCATTGCGGCTATTTGAATAGAAGAGTTTGATCGATAGCAGAACTTATTGTTAGCGGTAACGGTAATGCATGCTTGGCCACGTTCGCCTATATTGTTCCACGGGGAAAAATGTGCCGGTAGTGTTTCCGTTCCTGCCTGAATAAGAAGCCTGACGACTCTGCACGGCATGCAGATTGTCCACGGCATCCTTCGTCAGTCGAGTGCAACGCGAATATCAGCGTTGCCAGTACACTAAAAAGAAAAAGAGCCGAGTGGTCGATTGTACTCCAATTGTTTCGTTGATCTGGGCGAGTATCCTCGCGAGAGAAGGTTTGCTTCCCACAGTCGTTTCCCACTCGAGTAACCCACTTCGCTCGCGTGCTTTTGGAATATCAAACCACTGCAGGTACAACCTTTCGATTAACCCTCGACTCTGAGATTATTTTCGACACTCGAAATTCGTGGCGAAGATTGCTCTTGAATCGAGCCTTTAGCGGGAAATAATTTAGATATCGAAATAAGAGGCTTTAACCCTTTCGATGGTGGCCCAATGGAGACCTATTTAAATCGAGGTTTCTGAATCAGCCTGTTCAGTATGTCACAGAGTATCGTGAAAGGATCTTGAATGATCCATCGGAGCCTTATATTTTTTATCCTACAACGTTTATCATTAGAACTGAGAATAATTAATTGTATCTATCGAGGAATTTCTTTTTTAGCTTTATTCAAGTTTATGTAATATATTCTATCTTTCTCGTTGGTATTTTGGAATCCAGTCTCGCTGTGAGCTCACTTCCTATGAAATCCTCTCGATAATGAGAGACGCGAACGATTTTAAATTTCCCTTATCTCCATAAAATATAGGGAACTGCCCCGAGGCACGCGAGTCGTCGTGTATCAGTGCGGCGGTATGACCGCAATAAGAGCCACTTGGCATCACAGCCACGCATGCAAGCAGCTGCTGCATTCTCAGTTCACGCGTTGCATCTGCAACGAGTTGATTGCTGTATAATTCCGCTCTCGACCCGGTATCCACGTTTGCCCTGTGAAACCGGGCAGAGTCGACTCCTTTGGATTTTCACCTTAAATCGACAGTCTGTTACCTCGATCGCTCACGACCCTATGGTCTTTGCGTCATTTCTGCAAAACCGCCTTGATTGCGAACCTACTTCTCCAAGTGAAATTAACGTCTGCATTTAGTTGTTGCAAATGAGTTCTCTTTCGTGGTTATCCGCCGTAGAACGAAGTGTAGAGAAAAGCTTTCGGAAACTTTTCTTAGTATGTATGTAATATGTTCTTATATCGATTACATCGCGTTAGGTAAAATGCGGCACACTGTACTCTCGCAACGACCTTCAACCGCGAAGTGTTAGTTACTTCGTATTGTTGGATAGCATTCCGAGTAATTGCCACTTTCCATTCGCGAGCGCGATATTAACGACCGGGTGTTTATAGAAATACGCTTACGGGATATTAGATAATATATCGCCTATTTTTACTCCGGAAACTTGACCCGACCTTGCGCCGAACGGTGCTTGTTCCATTCAACGGAGTGCCTATCACGGATATTTTTAGCGGATCGCGTACAAAGCGTTCGTTCGAGTTTTACGAGGGTGGAGAAAGAAAGAGAGAAGTGTAATTACGCTTGGCCCTTCAATACGCTAGAAGCAACCCGATTCGAAGGAGAATTCGAAGCCTCCGGTCTCTTGCGCTTTGGGCTTCGTTTTGCGTCGTATACCGGTTCCACCGATCGATAAAAAGGATAAAGAACCACAGAATACATAGTTCGCACTCGGTCGTTTCTCGAGAAAGGGGTAAAAAGTGCTCGGAATTGAGCGCTTTCTTCTGTTCGCTGAATCTCCACCCTTTGCAACGCCACCCTTCTGTCTGTGGTCTCTCTTGGGGAGGGATCCCACAACATTGATACCCGTTTCATTAAAGCGTTCATCTACCAAACAAACAGTGAAAATATTTCACTGAATTTTTGCCTACCATCTCGTTAATCCCAATATTAAAATAATTCCCGTAAAAATGTAGAAGTTTAATTCAATGGGAGAAATTTATGGGAGTTTTCTTAATCCGATGGAAGATATTGTATGAGATCAGTGACCGAGAGTCACGTGTTTATGGACTAATGATTCAATTAAAAACACATCGAGAGCATTATCTTGGAGGGCTCGATCGCGAAAGGAATGGAATCGCTCAATTACAGGGACGGCTGTCGGATGGGCTAGCTACTGCTTCTGATAGGACAGTAGTACAATTTCACGTTAAACCCGTTCTTCTTCGCGTGCTGACTGACTCTAATAGAGAGTAGTGCACGCTGTATCGCTTTAATGACAGGATAACGGCGATGCGATTAAGCGAACGAGATCGCGGGATATCCCCGTAACCCCATTCTCCTCTCTCTCTCGAACTTACTGATTCCTACCATTACCTCACACCCGTTAGCGTATTGCGAGCATTAACACTCCGTTTATCTCCTACTTACGCTCCGCGAACGCTTATCCGAGAGAAAGTCCTGGAATTCAATTAAATCGCGAGGATTCAATGCGCGATCTCGTGAAACCTGCATATGTATTTATAATGGTATATACCACTGCCACTGGTGATTACCTCTGACAAATTACTGGGGCAAGATCGTAGACTACAATTCTGCCACAGCAAAATTACTGCAATTTTTATAGTTTAAAAGGGCGTGGTTTTAACCATTGAAACATTGACAGACATAGAGGATTTTTTTATTGTTAGAATTTTGCAATATATTTAATCCCAGGAAATATATTCGGTTTCTAAGTAGACTCTTGTCGTTTTTAAAGATCGATTTAATGAATACAAAATTAGTTCATGTTAAATGGACCTCATCGATCCGTAGTTTCATCTCAGGTTGCTCTTGAAAAGTTGTTTGGATTTCTCTATATGGATCTAGGTCCGGAGACCCAACTTGGAAAAATGTGCAATGAAAAATAAATAGACTGTCGTAGCAGTCTGATTTTATGCAGCAGGAATTGCAGTATCTTTGCTGCAGCAGAACCGCAGCTTTGATCTTCCTTCTAACCAAAGGATTATAATGATCCATACAATTCTCTGGTGCTCTCGAGGGATTAAAATCTGGAACGTAACAGGTTCTTTTATGGTGGAGACCCCCTTCGCTCTCGTGACTTCTCGAACGAGTCTGTCGCGATTTCGCGTGGGTGGGTGTACCGCGTTTGTTTGCGAGCAAGAGACAACCTGCTTCTGCCAATCCCGTAGTGCTTTCCCTTTTTCGGATATCTCGCCACTTGCTACCCCCCAAAAGCCACTTCCAGACGACAAAGAAAATCACCCAACTTCCACTCTCTTTCTCTCCTCATCTTTGAAGCCTTCCACACCGACCAAAATAGACCAAGTCTCACCACTCGTTCACCTTATCATAGGAAAACCTCTCTCTGTTTCTCTAGGCCAGCCTATCTCGAAGTCTTCATGAATTTTTAATTCTTTAAAAAATCGCGACAAATGTCACGAAAACCAGAATCGCAATAACCAGATTCGAGCGATAAAACTGAATGGTTTTGGGTACATTGGAATGTGAGGATACATTGTGAAGGAAAGATGCAGCTGCAGACAATGCAAAGTAATTGAGAGTAATTAATCCAGTTTGGAAAAAGAGCTTGGTTGAGTGCAGGAGTGCTGGCTCCAGTGTAATTTACGATTGCAGATTAATGCTATGCTGGGGAGTACAACATAGTAGGTAGTACGTCATCGTGCCTACCACGCGTTTTTCAGATATAATAGTAACTTAATATAGACTGCGTCGCAATGGAAAATGAAGGGGTACCCTCTGGAATATTAGAAAAGTAGTCTCTTATTTTTCCATTGTCTCTCCTAACGGTACGATCCCTCGTGGAAATTGTCCTTCTCCTACTCCTCCTTCTTCTTCGTCTAGCTCTCCCACTGCCTACGTGTATTGTCACGCGTCATTAACATTCGCCCGGGTTCTTACCCGAGTACATAAGTGTATATAATAAGACAATGTTGGTTGTACGATTGCACGCAATGTTTAGTTCTAGCCTGTTCCAGCGAGAATGAGCACGCACGGGTGTACTTAGAGCCGCGGGGAGCCGAGGCATAGTGAGTTAACCAGCGATCATCCATTAACACATGTCATAGAGAGAGGGACACATCATTTGCACGCACCATCAATATGGCACGAATCTACTCACGTTCTATCATTTTCCATTGAGCGTTTCACGCCGGATGATTCACCACACTGGCACACCACTCTCCTCGCTACCATTCACTTCTACGAATACTGCGATACGCAATTTATCCGCCAATTACTCAATATTTAAGTTAATGCGAGTAAGTCTTGATTTTTAATCACTATTCTCTGGGCTTTTCATTACTCTGTCGTTCTAACAACAATTTGGAATATTTGAAATACTGGTTAAATAATTGCAGCTGAAAAATAAAATTCTTAGAGTAATTTAGGCTGTCGGGTAATTGACACGACAAGGTAAAAAGATTGACTGTGTTGATCGAGTGCGATTGCCTTTCCATTTCCTGCCAATTTATGGCAGCGAATTAAAGGAAATTAGCTGAGCTCCAGGAGCTCGAATTACCAAAGGACCAATTCCCCCAAAAGGGAGCGGAGAATTGGTACCACCTCTTCGCTCGTTTCCCATTAAGTCCGCTAAACGAACGTGTGTCTCGAGCAGTCATACGCGCGGCCCGCGAGCGCGAAAATATCCGTGGCGGTTATTAATGCGGCCTCATTAAAAAACATCGGCGCAAAACCCACGTCCAATTTGAGGGAACAGAGCGCGTGCGGGCTGACTGGCTGACTTGGCTGACTGGCAGCTATATGTACGACTGTGTTCGTCAACTACGAAAATCCTCGAGTCTCTAAACGTGGCTCCAATTACTCTCTAGAGTCGGTGACTCCTCAGAATTGTGGTTACTCGACGATAAATAATCCAAGTGTATCATTAATATTACCACCGAGTCATTAACGTTACACGTGTAACGCGAACGCCTGTATTAATTAGGTCCATGTGCGGTTAACGATGCATTCTCTCTTGATATAACTCCAGCAGCCCAAGAGCAGATCCGGTAATTGTGTATTAAGAATATTGAGACTTCGACCTCGCTAAACCGATCGACGCGAACTAGAAACGCTACAGTAATGCATCCTTCATCGGGCGTTACGCATTCTTCCGCTACTGTGAGCCCGCACACGCATATCTTGTATTTCCGGTACTGTTTCTTCTGCCAGCATGACTTTTCTCCAGTGGCACGTCGACGTTCACTCTCCCTTCGAATATAACAGTGAATATATCGGAGATTAAAAGCTCATTGCCATTGCAATTAGAGCAGAGATAGTTTCTGTTGGAACACAATGCTGTTCATCGTCACGGTCGACCGATTCGGATAGTCAGAGATTTTAATTGGGAAGTCAACGAATTAAAATCTCTGGGTAACAGAAGCACTGACGGCATTGTAAGAACACGATCACTCCATGGACAGAAGAGTTATGCGACGGTAGATCCTCGTATCGACCTCGTCATCGTTAATCGACAGTTCCCGGTCTGCTATTTATAGGCAATTTTCAACTCCCCTGACGATCTATTGTCAGGGTCCGTCGCGCGACAGACTGGCTAGGAAGAGAGGACAAGGCGGAGGAGGAATTATCTAGCGATAAAGCTAAACCCACTTCGCCACAGCCGTGCCGGCGGAAATTCTCCATCGAGGTGAAAGTCCGCTAATGAATTCACGGGAATACATTGCCGGCTCCCATTTCCGGTGGTCTGCAACGCAAAGAACATGCTACACCTTCTGTAGGGTTGGCAGCATGTGCCGCGACTGGCACACTGACTATTTTCCGCCTTAGTCTCTGATGTAACAGGAGTCATCCGGAACGGCGGATATTAATTAAGTTCCTCGCGTGGAGTACATACATAATTGGAACACCACGAGAACTAATTGAAATTTCTAATTCCACCTATCTGATGGAATTGCGATCGCGAACCACCCATTGGAATTTTCTAACTTGCTTCTTTCCTGTCATAATGTGCATCGGAGCCCAGAAAACTTCGCATCGTTCGGATTATTATTCCTAACGCGTGCGAGTTCGCCATGCCGCAATTTCTGCGCGCTGCGTTGCTTTGTTCTAGTGGACGCACAATGCCTTAGAGTACTGGCCTCCTGACTCTCAGACTTGCCTTGTGTCATTGCGTACCTTTACGACCTTCACACTCGTCAAGAGACAGGCTCTTCCAAAGAAGCCTCCACCTCCTTAATTCTAACACTTTCCGCACTGCTAGCCTAGTTCTCGTCTATTCAACTGAATCGACTAAATATTCTATTCTATCCAAGACTCTCTACCTCTCCTTCCTTCAGCCGATTTCCCCGACAAATCACAGAGCTATTCGATGCGTTTCGCAATTTTTATATAACTCTCTTCGTGGTGCAATCTCGTTGCTGTTCCTTCCATGGAAGATAAAAGTGGTGGAATAAATGATCGATTGAGTATAGTTGAGATTTGGAAACTATTCTCTTTGGTAGAGACCTCATTTCCAGTGGCTTTTTTAAGGGAGAGGGAAAAATGGTCCTGCTAGCTGGTGCCTAATTTAGCTGACACAATTTTTCTCGCGTCGCGACGCCGCGCCCTACCAAGAGACGTCGCGTCGCGCGAGTTTCCCTTTTGGTGCGTGCACGCATAAATGAGAGAGAAAGAGATCTCTGGCGCGTGTGTACGTCTCGCGCATCCGCAGTCAGAGCGAGAGTAGGCATCGGGCAAAAGGAGAGAGGAAGCGAGAGAGCATAGTTCAAATGTCACTCTGCTTTATTTTCGTTTATATTTAGAAACGCGAGAGTTCAGTCGGTGTCACTTACCCCTTGGCGACTGCCGCCTCGCGAGTCGCGACACTTGGGGCTCGATCATTTCCGAAAAAGAAGATGACTGAGAGAGTCGAGAGAAACTTGGAACTGGCGAACATCTCTGTGAATTCTCCTCTCAGTGTATGTATAATGATGGTAATAGCTAGTAGTTAACTCTGCAAAATTGTGAGAGCTTCCAAGTTTCAATGGAGAAATTATTTGCTATTGTTCCAGTTTCTTTAATTGGTTTATTTTACATAGTTGGTCTCTCAGGCAATATGACGAATAGTTTTATGGTTGGTATTTAGGTCTCGTAGGACTCGGGTAAACCGCTTGATTCCGTTCATTAGGGAAATCGCATCTGGTTACCGAGCATCACTCCGTGGGGCCATTCTGCTTCTTTCTGCACTGTCAACTGCAACTAATATGCTGCAGAAATGTTATCGCTACCACGTGATTCGGAGTCTGAGCTCAGATTATAGTCAGAAAAATATTCCAAAATAATCCCTGGCCATTCTCGCCATCACATATTACAATCTTGATATACTTCCTTTTTGATTCCGACCTTTTTTCAAATTCAAGGAAGAAGCAGTGCCCTTCGGTACAAAGGGTGAATAGAACCGGAAGGTTGTCTTAACACGGTATTTAAACCATGTCGTTGCTAGCAGTGGCTCTCTATTTTAGGCTCGTCTCCCCTCGATTTACCGTTCATTTCGTAACTCAATATACCTTGCGAGCTCTCAACCACGACGCTCAGCTAAAGTTACTGGTGGAGTGCATGTCATTCGGTGCATCTTCTTCGTCGCGAAGATTTGCGCAAGCTTGCATTGCCCCGCATCAAAGATCAAGGGACAATAGCATCCTGCGATTCTCTCGTGACTGTGGGAAGCTCGTTAGGGGAGGCAACAATCGCATACGAGCCTGCGAGTACATAATTGTTTACACGATTAACATGATGCTGCACGACACGCAGTAGACGAACACAGCGACGTGGATTGGTCACTAATCGGATTTCTTCTCTTCTTCTTTCTTTATGTAAATCCTCCGATCAAGAAATCTTCGCTATTCGGGTCACGAGCGAGTAACATCGTAAAATGCTGTTTCTCGCGAATGTTGTGGTAGGACTTTTCGCATCTGTCGAACCGTTCATTATCTCGTGGCTTTTGGCATCGATGGAACTTGACAAAACTCTTGGCACTCGTTTATACGGGAAACCTCTGCTATGTTTTATGTCTTTCTGTATTTCGATACTACATTGTACATTACTTGGACATTTCTGCTCCGTAAATCTCTATTTCACGCGACCCTTTACTCCTACTTCATTTATTATACTTATTACGGTGCTGCAGAGTATGGCGCTTAACGAGACCACGCAGAATGCGCTGCGACACTGATGACTAGGTGCAGAAAGGTCGAAAACTAGCTTTATTGTTCTCTCAAGGGATCAGCGAGTGTCAAGTCCACGGATCACTGCGGTTCGTGGCTCTTTCAGCAATTAACACGAGTCATATTTACTGACACTCCTGACTTGTGAAATCTACCGTGAGTGGGTACACCATACTACAATAGTCGCTTAGTTATTCACTGCGGTATTTTCTCTTTGGTCGGTCTCTGCCAAGGCTCTTTCTTACGAACACGGTTCGGAATAGGTACCTCTCGCGAAAAGAGATATTCACTTGGTTTCGAGAGGCACACAGTGAGCCATAGTCACTGAATTGACGGGAGACTTTCATGGAAAATGCGAGATACATTAGTAAGGTTCCGTAATTGAGGCTCACTAGACTTTTCCACGGCTTTGAGAAAAAGAACGATTCTTGTCAGACGGAAAGAATTCTTAAGAATTAACTGTTGTACTTTCTTCGAGACTGAAGAACGATCCAATTGCGATTAACTCGCAGCTTTTTCCTGTTTAAGTGGAACATTATCTCTACGTCGCACCGAGGGAGAGAAAAATGAGTATCGACCTCGAATGAATCGCTTGGAATCATAAATCATCTGCGACAGGAGATATCGAGATCCGAATGACTAAGTTTCCGTTGTGGTTCTTGACAATAGGATTTTGTAAGAGCAGATCGAAATGATCCGGTGTCTAGTATCCTCCCACGATTTATGTTTATTCATCCGTCACACAGTTGAATGGCATAGACATTTTTCAGGCGCTAAGCCACTCACTGAATTGCAGATAGCTTATCGTACTTGCAAAATTCTTGCTCCGACAGATAAGGCCAGGTGGTGGTTTAAACCGCGTCTACTATTTATCCTTAGATTTCATGAATATTTGTCGAGATGGAAAGTGGGCTGGTTGATCGAACGAAGTGACTTGTGAAGCTGTGTGAGCTGAGAATTTCTCTGCCCACTTGAGATTTATCGATTCGGTTCTCTGAGAACGGATCTATGTACCTCTAAGATACTCGCTATTCGAATGGATTATTTTTCTCGCCGACAACCAAGATTGAGAACTCCATGTGAATTACTTCAAAGGAATAGTTTGGATATTCGTTCCTGTAATTCTTCATTTCCACGGGTTCGCGTGGTTGCAGTTAGAACGAGCGTGTGTCCGTAGCGGCGCATATTGCATTTGAATTCATAGCTGCGCTTTCTGCATTCCCAGACGGCAGCTCTTGTTTCACGCTAGTCATGCGTTTGACCCGGCTTTATTTATGTCCTTCGCAGAGTTTTTCGGTGACCGAGATACGCCTATGTTGTGTTAAATAAACCCTTTTGGAAAAAATAAATATAACCATCACTCTCAAGTTTCTCTCATACTGACAATTATTCATTTGGAGCATCTACAAAAAGATGGGAATATGATAAACTAAGCAAAACAGTTTTATTGTTTCTAAAAAAGAATTAGTTTACGTAATGTTATTAACCTCGAAGGTATTGTGGATGAGTATTTTTTCCGGTTCGAGTATAGAATAAACAAACGAATTAATGGTATAACAGGTATCTATAAATATCCATTGGGTGTATAAGAAAAAGACACCCCGTGGAGATGTACGAGTGCGGTAATTGAAACCGACAAGGTCCGCGGTGTCAGAAGCGAGGAAAGAATCATGGGTTCCTCCCGGAAGGGGTTCCGTTTACCCGACCACTTTGGGAAATGTCAGCAGCTCCGGAATCCCGCTAACGACCGCTTGTCAACGGCGATACTCCTGAAGGAGCACAATTGGACTCCTTGACTCGAGTACTCCCGAATACATATACATACCATGCTTCCTGCTAAAGACAAGATTAAAAGATCACACATGGCATGGTATACGAAGACTTGATTAAGAAAAATACAGTTGTTATTGGATATATGTATCCCGAAGGATTATAAATACTAAGTGAACTCATCACGTCTAATAGGATAATAAAAGACTAAAGAAAAGCATATTAATAAATCTTGATGGATCGATAAATTTTAATGGATGTTTTGGACTTTGTTCTGCTAAATTTCACTTCTCCCGATATTCGGGTTACCAGAGTAATTTGCTACACGAGTGCGCGAAAAATGAGACACAGCGTTAAAGACATTGTGCAGAAGGCAACTATTAGACCGGCCATAAAGGCGCTTATGGATTAATGGCCCGAGGAAAGCGAGGTTCTTAACCCGTGGACCCTCTCAAGGGATACTTTGCCGCTTGCAGGGACGTGAAATCCGAAATGGAAGATCCGAAACTGCTGCTTCTACCGTAACGTCGCGCGTGCCAGCCACGTGTTCGAACGTGGAACTTTTTCCACCCTCTTTCCTTAGACACTCCTGGGATATGGTACTCGTAAATCATGCTCTGACACTTCGGTCAAAGTGGCTTTTATCATTGCAGTCATGCCGCCCATAAGCGTTGTTCATCGCGCGTACATGTACCAGTTTCACAGACTGGAACTCGGTCTTTGCAATTCTGCGAATAGGGAGTTTGGCAATCCAAGTATTAGCCTGACCTTTCGTAAAGACTATTCAAAGGGCAACACGGTATCTATTGATTCGATTAATTAATTTCCACAGGGAATTCAAAGTACATGTACGGTACCAATTAAAATAGTTGGCTTTTTTTTTACGACGATGAATACGAGCCAAAGGCTTAGGATGCAAGTTGGAGGATTTGTAGAGGAAAGGTAGAAGCTACCCTAAGTCAGTTGTAGCATGTTGCTCTTTGGAGGACTGGCTGCAGCCGGCGACGATAAAGAGGGATGCGGAAAGGGGACCAAAGAGAGAGAGGAAGCGGCTCGTGCGGCTTGGTGGTTTTTTGAGTGTTCCCAAAATATCTGACTGCCCTCGAGTCGTCGAAAGATAAAGAGGGAGGACTGAGAGGGAGTGAGTACCACACGGGAGCCATAGAAGAGAGAGATCAGATGGGAATGCCAGTCTTCGGTAACTAGTCATCCTAGCAGCGTGCCTCTACTGCTCTTCGCTACTGCGACAAAACTCGCGAACCGGAAAAGAAAGAATACTTTCGACGCTAAAGAGCTTTAGAATCCGACCCGTGAATCTCCTGAATCCACGCGAACCAGGAAAGAGTATTCGAACTGTTTCAAACATTCCTTTCGCAGCACCTTCTTTGGTGAACGCATTTGAACTAGTCCCGAGGAGTGTACAGACACTGCGGATAATCGATTAGATTGTGAAGTGAAGACACATGTCTCGAAGGAAAATCTCGGTGGTACGGAAAGTGGAATTCGTAGGTCAAGTTTGCGGTTGGGATGAGCAAGCGTTCTTGTGAATGAAAAGTGGCTCTACCAGCGTGGCTTTCACCTTGAGCCGAAGTTCGAAGCGAATCAATATCGTGGAGCGGAAACGCGAGTAATCCGGATCCGATATCACTCTCGCAATATCGTGCGAGTCGTTGACTGACTGGAGCCGAGTTGACCGCAGTCGATGTGCATTCAGCGCGATTGAAGGCTGCACCCTCCTGACTCAACGATGCCTCTGAAAATTGAAAGTGGCACCTACACGGTGAACCCAGTCAGCAAAAAGAACGTCTCGAAATTTTTGCTTTGGAAGCACTGGAGACGGAGGTAACGACGATTGCCTTTCTCGGCTCGAGTTCTATTTGACCGGTGTGTTTTTTGTTTGCTGAGTTCCGAGAGACTTTCTAAACGATCTCTTAACACTCTAAACATCGACTTTAAGCAACTTTGAGGTATCTATAGCTTTGGAAAAAATCTAATACTGAATTAATCTTTGAAATGAATTTAATCAGCATTAATTAAGAACTGTGTCAATTGGAGATACGATTTTACTACCAGACATTGAAATACATAAATCCAACGTACTGGCAGTACTCAAACATTTTCCAATCTTCATATCAATCATTTTCACGTACTTACGTCTCACTATTCATCATTCACGCATCTGCGGAATCAAGCATGACTCGTTCACGTTGCACCTATTTGATTGCTTGACTGCACGCTACCCAAGACGCTCTTTTATAATCTCCATAACTCGCCAATGTTACGAGAACCCTTACCTCTACCTATGTTAGTGATCGTAAATCATTGAACTTACAATTAGCAATCGATCCGATCCCTGCAATTGTTAAAATTATGCAAACTTACCATTAAATCCCATATGTTTAAGTGTACAATAATAATAACACTCACGGCATAATTGTAATTAATCCGAGATATTCCGCCGCTGTATATGTATGTGTTTTAGTGATACTCAACTAATCCGTAGTAAGAGGAAAAAGAACTAGCGTGTCCTTGTTGCGCACTATTACTCACAACTTGTTGATGCATGCGTCTTTAGCAGCGATCCGCATGCGATCAATGCACCCGCGCTTGCATTGGCTCGCAATTCTGTATAATATCGATAGCCGCTTTACCCACGGCTAGCGTGTGATTTCATATATCCAGCTAGTCAATGATTAGTAATTGGAGACGTGTTTCTACACTTACTGCAATTAACACGAACGACTGCTAAGCTTTCCAGAGAGGAGAATCGAAAAATGTGGAAAAGAAAGATGCGGAGGATCGTGCTACTGTTGAGAACGTGATCATTAATTTCCCGGTCCCGTTGGTTCCGGCTATTTTTGTCCTCGGTGGCCTTAAAATTGAATTGGGTCGAATTGCTTCAAGTACGACTTTGTGAGAACGTGCCACGGAAGTCTGAATACTTACCATTTCAGACTTTTTTATTGGGTTAATGGTTTATGAGGGTGGAGAAAGTAATCCTTAGAATTGGGAGGATCATTTGCTTAACTTAATAATTTATCATCTCTGTTATAGTGTTTAATTAATTGATTTTGTCACTTGAATTACTGGCATCAATTTGTTCTCTTTTGTTTCGTGTTACTGAGTTTCTTCTTGATGCAAGAACGAGATAAAGAAGCATTGCACGATTCTCTGATCGGCGTTCGGGTCGTCTTCGAGCTCGTTGCTGCAATCGTTTATGCGCGAGAAAAAATGAATCTGCTTGTCAATGCGGTTTCTGCCGTTAAAAGGGAATAAAGGCAACGCAACCGCGACTCGTTGCGCGGATGCCAATCCGTTCCGCTTTCTCGAGATCTTGCGACTGACCGAACTACGCGTCCACGCGCAAATGCCGTATCATCGAATTACCACGCGGTAAACGACTAATATCCGCAGGCTGCCACTTCTCAAAGACATTCCATGCGCCTTGCTCAAATTCCCGAGCTCGAGGCTAGCGACCCGAATCTGGAAGCATTCCAACTCCTCTCAAAAGGATGATGGGCTTTTAAGCAGGGCATATCTCACCCCCCTCGGGAACAGGAATACCGCATTTGAGAGAACCAATAATTCTCCGCCAAGTCTGCCAAGAGTTCATCATCCTTTTTTTGCGTCCAGTCAGTCACTCTGGAAAAGTGAGAACCACGGGAGCAAGATCCTACAGTGCGATTCCACCACTGGTGATCTGTCACCCCTCTGAAATTTCAAATCCAGCCAACTTGCTTTCACCATCTTGACTACCGCGAAAAGCCCAGGAACATTTGTCTCGAATTCGCGAGAGATTTTTCTGCATTTTCTCTGTACAAAAGTTCAAAATACAAAAGAATCGCACGGTAGGATCTTGAATAGAAGCTCGCAAAAAGCAATACGAGGAGAAAAATCGGCTTGGCAGTGTGCACGAGGACCGTGGGGAGGAGGAGCGTCGCCGGGGTAGCGAGGTTGCGGGCCTGGAGGAAGTGGGGGAGGTTTGCACCGCGACACTGAGTGGCTCGGTGCCGGGTGTGAGGCCCGCACGACGCAACAGGCCCCTCTCGCTGGCGGTGCAGCCCCTTAACTACCGGCGCCTCGATCCGGATCCTAAGCCTCCGACTGGTATCAGCCACAACGACACCCACGAGCACAATCAGGCCACCAGCAACAACCAAACCAACAACCAGGAGCACCACCAACGTTGTCACCATCCCAACATGACCAGTCAGGAGAGCATTGGCAGTTGCAGTCTGGACGTCGACCAGTCTTCGTCCGACCGATCAGGTTCGATTATACCACGGGTCGCAGAACTAGTACATGCGCTCTATCCGCTCTGCTTAGGAACCGTTCGTTAACTGTTCGCATGTTTTTCCCGCGGGCCGACGGGGTAGGTGCTTAGGCAAACAGGTGCTTAACGCGCGGGACAAGAATTGTATACGTTCACTTCAATGATGGCATCTGTGTCCTACACAGATTATTATTACTGCACTGTGCACAGGCGAAAGCTGCATAGTCGATGAAGCACAGGTGGGGTACGGATACATTACAATAGACAGAGGTCAGGGCTACATAATATCGAAGAGAATATCGGTGTCTGATCGAATAGGATATTAAACTATTGCTATCTCAGTTGGCTGAGGTAAGACTCTCTTCTTCGTGTCCGACAAAGTAATACACAGACAGTAGACTCTGTTGTCTACTACCAACACAAATGCGTGTGGTAATCGGAGATTGTAAAGGGTTAGTAGAATCGTGAGATTTCCACAGGAGCCATGAACTTGAAAGGTTCGAGCTGGATTCACCAGTTCGTGAGTTTTGGTTGTACGGATCCACTCGCGATCTGGGTTGAGCCGTTCAAGGTTGCGGCGACACAGCAGCATCGGGTCGGCGATCCCTCCACCTTTTCGGAGATAGTCGCTTCTTTTTGCTCGCTGTCAGCCGTGCCGCGATCGGATTTAGATCGCGTGCGGCAAGGGAAAGAGGCCGGTTGTGCACCACCAAGTGCACCACGGCCAGCCAGACTCACGGCTTCTTTCCACCGCGTGCCAAGAAGACCAGAAGACAGAGGCGAGAGGACTGTTCTCTTTTGCCCGACTCCTACTTTGCCAGCCCCTTGTACTCTTTCATGGTTATTCCTGTGTCGGATCTCGAGCGGTCGCAGTTCGATCTCGCGACTGCTCGGATCTTCCTCAAATTGACTCAACGCGCGAGTACAAGTACTCCGGGACCCTCTAGAACTGGCGCGACAGACTCGGTGTACTGTTGTCTTTTGACTCCTCTCGAGATTCTCAATGGGACTTGTGACGTAATGTGCCAGGTTCTGGTGGACTCCGCGTGGAAGGGACTGATGGCGTGCAAAGTGCACATGATGTGATTCCCTTCGGAATATTGCGTGCCTTCGCGGTGGAAATTTACGATAGTGGAACGTTAATGATACGAGGGCTTCGCTAGCAGAATCGAAATAACATATCGCGCAGTTATGAGTGGTTTTTCAAAACCTTCGAAGTAGATTTAACGAGCGAGCCAAGAATCAAGAATAAGTTTAACAGGAATTGGTGCAAGGTCCGCGTATCGAATTGAGCTACTCGTTTTCCAGAGAATACCGTAGATTCCGTATCGAAGAAGACTCTCCACAGCTTGAATCTTTCCTGCAACGGTGAGTCGATAGCTGCTACGGGAACTTTGGCGAACGGAAGTAGCGAAACCTTACAGAAGGCGCATCTGACGACCGATGAGAAATTAAGCGTCAGCAATGGTCACCACAGCAGCCCAGAGCCAGAACAGCTGACGGCGAAGAAACCGAGCTACTTGGGGTTGTCCTGTAGTATAAGCGGATACTCGGAGATAACGAGATACGACAGCAAATTGAGGGAAGGATTTCGATCGAGGGACAGCAGTCCTGGAACCAGACTGTTCACGAGGGACCCTAGTCCCGCAGGGTTTAGGTAAACCTAATTTCTAAATAAGATCCAACATCAATCATAGAGACCAAACAAGATATTAGAATCAAACTTAATTTCTTTCGCGTTATAAAAGAATAAAACGTTTAGAATAAAACGTTTAGAATTCGGAAAACTCACGACTGACGACTGTTTCATTGGAACTTGTAGATCAAACGAGAATCTGACCGTACCTGCTCACCATTACCCGCCTAAGAGTCAGTCGATTTCACCGTTAGCAATGGATAGGCAGAACGGCTTTACGAACGGCTTGAAGGAGGAGTGTAAGGTTGAGGCCTACCGGGAGTCAAGAAGTTCGATGAGCATATGTCAAGGCTATTCGGAGGTCGACAAAGCGGTGTTGCACTCGGCGTTCCCCGATATCAGCCCCATCCGACCAAACACCTCCGCGAAGCGCACTTCCGGAATATCACAGATCTTATCGTGTAGTCAACAGAATAAATCCTTCTCACAATTCTCAGGGTCTTCTCCAAAGCAAACTGCCAGTAATCGTAAGCAAAACTCACTTACCGTTGTCTATTTGTATTTCAATGCAACAAAAATGCTGGGATCCTCATTAAAACAATATACATGTGTATTTAAGAAATACAGGTAGGTTCAGGTAGATTATTGTTGATAGTTTCAGGATCATCGTTTAGCGATTCAAGTATATTAAACGGCTCAACAGTAGAGGTAGAAAATCGACCATCAAATACGTCGTCGAGCAGCGAAAAGTCATTCATTCAGCAGCGAGTCGAACGACTATACGGCCCAGGTGCCTTAGCCCAGGGTTTCTTTTTTAAGCGAAGCACCACCAAACTCAACAACAGCGACAGTAGTTTCAATAAATCAAACAATAATAATGACATCTCAACGGACAATGCCAACACAGAGGAGTCTTTGAAGAATCTACCTGTCTTGAGACACCTGAGGCCTGAATTCCGAGCACAACTACCCGTAGTTAGTCCTAGAAGACCAACCGATGGTTCGGAACAAATTATCAAACCCTTGCAAAGGTGAGTGATGATACAAAGAATTAATGTAGAACTATTATAACGGATAGAATAGCAGTGTTAACTCGCTCGGTTCTCCCATTTGTTTCAGGGTAACACCAATTTCCCGGAAGAGCGAGCAAAGCCCAAAAATACCGGTGACAGCAAATTTAGACGGAAGTGTCGGTGAAAGTAGCACGCAGAAACTTAACGCTAGCATTGCTAGTATCCCTGATCAGCAGCCAGCCGCACCAAAAGTAGTATTACCTGTCTTGGAACCGAGCGCAAGCTCGACAAATATAGCGAAGCAAGCTCAGGAAGCGGAGAAAACTCTCGAGGAGAAAGACGGACATTATTTCATGAAGGTATTTCTCCTCGACAACTTTTTTCTCAGTTTGTCAAGGAATAGTAATTAAAAGTAAGTTTGATGTTTCTGTTTCAGCTGTTGAAACAAGAGCGAGACCGATTGCTGTCACTGGCCGCATCAACGGAAGCGGAATTAACGAATGATACCAGTGCAATTCCGGAGGAAGCGGCTGGAAAATTGCGCTCGGCTGCAGGAAAAGCCAAACTATTGGCTACGCAAAAGATGCAACAGTTCGAAGGACTCTGTCAGAAAAACATTGTAAGATACTTTTTTTTTTCAAGTGATAAGTAAATTCCTGGTTTTTTATGTTACTGTTATTTTGGCTGTTTGCGTTACAGAATCAAGTACCGGGCGAAGAATTCCCGACTACCAGCGAAGACCTGGCTGGATTTTGGGACATGGTGATGCTTCAGGTGGTTCAAGTAAATGACCTGTTTAGTCACATTGAAAAACTTCGGAAATCTCAATGGCAAGAGGTACGTTCAATTTTCTCCGGTTCGTCTCCACTTTCAAAAATCCATCCTGAAGAAAAAATTGCATGGAAAATTAAAAGAGGCTTGGAACCTGATCCCACGATTCCCCAATCCTCGCCCGATCGTCATCCTGTCTCCTCAATTTATCAGGAGGCGCGTAATAAAAAACCTCGCGACACAGAAGAATTCACGATAAATGACTTTTTCTCCTGGAAAAATGATTTTAAGGAACACAGTCGCATTCCTGTGGCTAAAGAGAGTATGAAATATAATACTCATGAGAAATCACTCAAAAATATAAATTCTGTTGTAAAGTCAAAAAAATTGGGTACAAGTAAATTGAATGATCATCTCAACAAATCGAAAACTCGTATCGCGATGACTAGCATTCCGAAACCGCGGGAGAAGATCAAATCCTCTCACAGTATCGGAAGGAGAAGTATTTTGGATAAGGAGAAATTTAAATCTTACTCAAATGAAAAAGAGAGCAAGGCAGAAATTCTTAAACCAGATACGACAGAATCACTAAACACTATTTATTGGTCTCAGAGTGACTCGAAACCTTTTATTCCCCTGTCTCAAGAAACATTAAAACAGTTGCAAAATGTTTACGATACTGCGGAGGATATAAATATCGGTGCACCGGTGAACAGATGCGATCGATTGAGCTACGTGAAAATTAATAATAATACGAAACGTCAATTATGCAAGTTACGTGCAACGCCAACCAAAAAATTCAATATCAAACATCAAACAGTACGAGAGTGTCAAGTGAGAGAAAATTATACACCCGTGAAATGTGAGAAAAATATGAAGTTGATAGAAAAGGATCTAAAGACCTCGAAGAAAAATTCATTTTCAAAATTGCCCAATCCCCATTTGTCGACGGAAAGAAATAATAGATTGTCTTCTCGTTATTACAATGAATTCAGTATTAAATCGAGTCTAATATTCGAGCGCCCCGTGAAAATTCCGTTTCACACGGTGGCTGCTAGAATCATGAAGAATTTGAATCCATTAAACTTTCATCGAAATTCCATAATGGTAACATCGAATTCGAAGCATTTAGTATCAGGCATTCCCTTTCACGAACGTAAAGCAATTCTGAAGAAGCACGTAAACGCCACAGGCTCTTGCAGTAGTTATATGCCCTTAAGAAGAAGAAGAAGAAACAGTACAATTCGAACGTGGGTGAACGTGTTTGAGCCACATCGCGAGCCTTTCTTAATACTACTGGGACACTTGCATACATTTCTACGATCAAAACTCTGTCAATTATTCCTATACTTATACATCTACGCTCTTCTGAGTTTCCTCTTGATACTTGCCAAAATAAACATTTTCAATTATTTCCTCGGTGCCATTAAACCTCTCGTGCATCTACTAATTTCATGGATCCTGAAATGCACGTTTCCAAGAAACACGAAGAATAAAGTTTCCTCGCCTTTTTCGTTAAGTTCCCGGATCAAAAGTGGGGTCAACGTGGGTGTAGATTTGATTTTTCCAAAAAATTTTCGAATATTTCCAGACGCCAATGGACAAGAAGCCGCCAATGGCCACTACCCAAAATGGTAGCACAGCGAAGCGTCGAGTGGCAGCGGCCCACCATAAACCAAAGCCCACGGCGACCAGCGAAGCGAACAAGAAAGCACGAGAAGCGCGTGAACAAGCGAGACGACAATTGATCGAGGAACGGAGACGAGAGATGCGAGCAAAGGCACAGGATACCGATGATTCCGTGAAGATCTTCGCGCCGGAAACGTAACGACTAAAATCGCGCAGTGGCCTTCCAGGATCTCCGTTGACAATAGGCAACTAAAAAACAACAAAAAAAACAACAGAAAACATTAAGATTGTGATTTGACTCGAGAAAGTCAATCGGTGTCTTACGATCTTAATCAGCCTGATGCGGATAGTCTTTGCAGAGTCTTTCGACTGCGCTTCTTCGGACGGAATTGCATTAATAGCGCGTCTAACGTGCTCGGTTTCTTAGTTCGTAGCGTTCCGAGAATGAGTCGCGAAGTTTGTTCATAGAAAGCGAATCAATGTCACTGGAAGATATTTTTTTAAATATTTCGGGATAGCATCTTCAGAGGGTCGCGCACAGAACTAGTTCTATGCAACTTAAAATCCAATAAGCTTCGAGGAATATCAAAGCAGCTTCACAGAATTTAGAAGCAGTAGCGCTTGCAATAAGAAGCAGAGAGTAAGAAGAGTGTATTTCGAGAATACGATGTCGTTTCTCGTAAGAGGAAGAAGAAGAAAAAAAAATATCGAATTTCGTTGAAGCAGATCAAAAAGCTTTTTGGATTCCTCGGTAATTTGCATTTGCTTCGTGTGGACTCGTCCGTAATTCTACTTTTTTTACGATATATGACTCACGTCACGATTACTTCTTTTCTATTTACACCCTGTGATGTTTCGTGCTAATTTCGTTAATGTTGGGATTTTCCTCGGGGGTCGACGATTTCTTCGATAGAGATCAACCTCGACAAGTGAATAGAGGAGAAAAAAGAAGAAACAACCAATCGTGTTTCCAAGTGTTTTCAGTAGAGACTGCCTGTGTTGTTAAGAATCATTTTTTTTTTTACTGGCGGACAGATGGTCACTGTAGTAGCACTTGGTTAAGTGGTATTTCTACATCTATATTATAGCGTGGTTTATCGATTACTGTTAATTTATATTTATATACTCGAGAATCGAGTGAGCCGATCGGCTAGTGAATCGGAGAATCGGAATTACGATCATGTTTAGTCAGGAGTTATACACCTAAGAGCTCCTTCGGAGCAAGGATCTCGTGGTTGAATCGTTGACTTCGATATTCTACATACAGCGAGACTCATTGTGTACTCGCAAAGCTCCAAAATCGTGAAAGTGCGCTTACAGACAACCGCGGTTTCCTTGCGCCAGTTAGGACACACACTTTTTTATAATTATCTCTTTTACGTTAATGTACATAAGATTAATAATCGTTTTGCATCGATCATTGCATCGGTTTTTCGCCTTAGAAAGTCTTGTGTTTCTTTTTCTTTGCGCTAGAGATCGAACGAAAGATCGTCGTAGGTAAACGAATCGTGAACAGCAGATAAAAAAGCAAAAGATTCCTATTACTCTTATTATTCGCATTGCTATTATTAATATTATTCATACTATTGATATTATTGATATTATTACAATTTTTATCGCTATTGAACTTTCGAGACTGTTGAAAATCGATAAATTTGATCGTTTGGTAATTAAGTGCAGTGCAGAGGTATACTGGGGAAACTAGCTGGACTATCGTCGCACGGATCGCATCGTCATTCTCACGGAAGTATTTCTTTAATTTATCTATTTATTTTAGGATTAAACGCAACTCCTTTTTTTTCATCCAGTAAACCTCATCTCCCCATACGTCTCTGGTACAACATGTTCTACGGTCTACACAGTAATCAATCACACCGATGCCTAGAATTCACTGATATAATTTCCCACTTGTGTTTCTCACACTCTATTTTCTGAGGTTTTATAGTCAAGCGTTTCGACAGATGTTTTTCGATGTACAAGTACTGAACCACATGCAGGAAGATGCATCGTATTGTACCGGAATCACCTCCAATTTGGGGAGAAATAAATTTGTTAATTACAAGGAGTCAATTCCACTTTGTCCAAATGCCTATTTTTCAGAAGAAATCCCATAAAATCGTAGGAAAAAGAATCTAACGCAATGCTACTCATACGAGATAATACATACATACTTTATTGCGTATAAGCTTGGCTTATATCGTACATCTTACTTACAGTTTTTTTATATTTTCTTATATTATAAATAATCACTAATGTCTAGAGTATAGCGAGAATGCTTTTTGCACGAGCGAGTTGCAAACTGTTAGAAAAATATCCTTTGAGAGCATTGTCCAATCTACTGTCTCCACACAGTAGAACCATTAAAAGTAGCGGGAATCCTTATCTATAAGTTTCACTGGCTACACAAAATATCAAATTCTCTGGCAGTAAAAGCGCTAACACCTCCTTGGAGCGAGTAATAGCTTGATAGTGTTTTGGCATCCATCCATGATGAGTACTTGATCGGAGCAGAGTTCAGTGACCCTAACGTTAAGAGTCATTGACCCCAATTCCTACCGTTGATCGATGTCGATAGTCCATTGGTCCCGAAGCAAGTCGAGTGAAAAATCCTTTCAGTCCCATAAAAAATCTCATTTCGAGTGTCTAAACATTGAGTGCAGCATTACTCTCAACGTCCCTCCTGTCACTCTCTCTTTTTCTTGATTAGATCGCGGTTCATGCCAAGCAAATCAACATCTTTCCCTCGTTCATTTTATCCTGCACTTTATCACTGGCTGTTGACTCTTCCGCTTGGCCACTGATCACTGCACAGACAAAGGTGAGCGCGACGCCTACCACCGCGCTATAAAATGCCCATCCTGGAAAAAAATTCTTCTGTCATTTCATCGTTATTAGTCCCAAAATCATTTTGACAAGTGCAACAAGAAACAATTATCTACCCAAAGTGCAATCCGCGAGATAAAACGCATCGGCTTCCGGACCACAAATTCTTTGTACCCTTTCTGCTCCCCAACCAGCAGGATACAGAATCATTCCAAAGAGATATAGAATCCCTGATGAAAGAATATTAATCTCAATTTTTTATTAAAAAACTTTAACTTTGAAATTATTGAAATTGGATGTATTACCAGCAATAACTTGAGCCACTCCAGCGAGATTGAAGATACTCTTGCGACCAATACTTTGAATACAGCAGCCTACCAACGCTGCTAATACTGTCAGTGACATCACTGCTAAACCCAGAGAGATAAAAAAGAGAGAGGCTTTCCAGCAACCGGGAAAGACAGTCGAGTCTGTAGAAAATCCATCTATGTTAAAGTTTGCACAATGCTTTTTGCCATAGAGCCTGGTACACCGGTTGAATATTCCAACAGTAGGTACATGGGTCTCCGACCCGTTTTCTGCAAATCAACTTAGTATTAGTGTCATTGCTTATCTGGGATCAAGTATCTATTCTTAGGGAGTTGTAAAGTACTTACTTGTTTCTTTAATATGCTGCGGCCCAACTAACCATTTGGGGGTGATGAGTCCGGATAAGACGGCCATTAAAGCTACCAAGGACAATAGAGTCCATAGCAGACTACGGCCAGTAACTATTACATAGCACATTTTGTCAGACGAGTCTCCGTTCGTTTCTATGCCATTCTTCGATCAGGCCCGCGATCTGGCAAATTGCTAAAATTGAAATAAACTAAATGAAATTCAAAACTATTGTTCATCTTATCGTCTGTGGTGGGTTTAACAATGGTATCCCAGCTAAAGCAAATTTCTACTGTCGGGATCTTTAGGGTCTCGAGAGATAAGATCAGCATTTCGACAATTACACAGAAGTTTCGGGTAGCTACGTAAGAATAAGTGGCGTTCACCCGTACATTCACGTAACTCCAATGCCACGTGCTATTTCAATCCATTTCTTGGAAAGGCAGAAAGGCATTAAAAGCAAAGTTGGCTCTCCGGTTTCAACTTTTTATTCGAATTTCATGGGAATCGTAAAAGGGCTGAAAGTATACTTCAAGGAGCAAACGAGAGGTTCATTCAATCTGTACAACAAAGACTCGGTTCTTTGAAGTTTTCAGTAAAGAAAGGACACATTACCATTCAAGTCAGATATTTCGCAATAGAACTTGATTATAGATGCCGCGAGATGGGTCAAAAATTCAGTGACCCATTTTTCCCAACTGCATTTAGAATTCTTGCCTCATCTCACTGCGACAGGCAGTTTACTCTCCCCTGACATCCTCTTAACACTTTCAACCTGCCTCCTTCCGATCACGAAACCAAACACCGATCCAGAAAAAAATTTTTGAAGTTTAGTGTGTCACGGGAGATGTATCTATCTAAAGAATAACCCGAAGAAAAGTGATTCTACTATCTTCCACATCGCTTCTGCTTTAAGTAGTATGGTACGATTCTATCAGACATTTCTCGCGAGCCAACCCAAAAGAGATGATCCCTTTGTAGTCCCAAATATGGGAGTTCAATGGGTCGTAAATAAGCCGAATTCCAGGTGGAAACAACTGGCCAGGGAGCAGAACAGGAATCGATTAAAAAATGCTTCCATCCGAAAGAAAATGATCGTCCCGACCCTAAGGTTTAGGACGGCTTGTTAGATCCGATCTTATTGTCAGTCTAAGTGTCTATTCTAGCAGGGTGTTCTCGGTTTGTGGGCGTTGCCACACATGCTTGTTCATCTCGCGTGGCTTGCTCGAGATTTTTAATCCTCTCGAAACCCGCAAACTTAATCGGCTTCACCGGTTCCTGTAGCTTGAGAGAGAGAGAGAGAGAGAGACCGATCTCTCTTTGATCTCACCGCGATCTGGTAAATCTTTGGCTCGCAATCTCAACGTGAGGAAGCTGTCTCGATATTCGAGGATTATAATTTTTAATTTTTAATTTTCATAGCAACAGTAGCATTTTAATTGAGAATCGCTGTTCGGAGGATTAGATCAGTATGTTTTGGTCCCAGCAATACCAGTCCGAGTGGAAGAGACTCGACGAATGTTAGCACGAGTGTGTTTAATTAAATTTGTCTCGTCTACTCCATCTGCCAACCTTATTTCGGTCTTTACCCGTGATCCTTCTGGGGAAGCAGCACACGGCCTCCCGTTTACTTAGGATTACAACTCGCTGATAGCTGTTTGTATTCTAAACGTTTCCACTTCCACCAGGAAGCAAATGGATCTCATCTGCTACCAATGACGTATCACAATTGTTTAGTGTCCAGGCGGTCCAATATAGTTGACTCGACACTACCGAATTTTTCTATCAAGCTTCTACGACAAATTCCCGATAGCCAGTGAAAGGAACTAATGAAGCATGCTTGGAATATATTTATTCGACGAGCGTGCGAGATAAGCCCTCTCACGAGGCGGTCGCTAGTACTACGTGTGGGTAGATTGACTGACGGACAGGCACACTTTTTTATTTTAATTGTTCGCTTCATTGTTGCGGCTTGCCACGCCTTCCCATAATACAGTAGGGCCCCATTGTCTGGCCGCGATCGTCCATGTTGAATTAATTCCCGAAGTTTGACCCGTCGGAAAGGAGCGTGTGGTGATAAGATCGACAGGTTCAATGGAGCCCTCGATCGTGGTATCGTTTCGGGTCTCCGATTTTCTAAGTAAGTTCTGCCTCAGCTTCTTTCAAGTAGAAAACAGCCAGGGAACCGCCATCCGCTTTGATCCTTGTATCCACAGTTGTAAGGTGATCAATGATCCATTGGTGTATCGAGAGATTCGAAATGAGTTAAGATAGATTGACTCCTGGATAATTTCTCTTCTGGTAGCTTGAGACTAGTTACTCGATGAACGAAGAAAAGCATCTTCGGGGAATGCAATTCCTCGATTCTCTTTGGTTTCTTCCTTCGCTTCCCTGGATCTTGGTTTCTGGCTTGGGAGCGAGTGCGCTTGCGGGAGGCTCCGACCATTAGTCATCCAGCAATGGGTCCTCTGTCCAGCAGCTCGTTATCAGAAGGGCGCAAGTCGCCGGGCAGTGCGAACTCTTCGCTCGTAAATTCAAATCACACGCTTCCGGCGAGAACCGGCCGATGCCAATGCCGATGCCGATGCTTTACGACATCGGGCATTTTTACCGCACGTGCGGGGTCCTGAATTTGCTGCCCACGGCCACTTGTATACCAACTTCTGTCTCCTCCACCCAACAACGGCTCTTGGATTGTCGCGTTGAATTTTAATTGAAATCTAGTCCACTGTCCTCGGGTATCGAGTTCGTCAAGAAAGAAGCGAGAGCTTTTTCCGTCTTCGGATGACTATGGTACACACGTATCCAATGGGGATTAGATTTCCATGATTCGTCAACGAAGCTGGATCAACTTGGCACGCATGGTGGTATCAGTTGCGCTGCGGGTATCCGGATTTATCGGAGACACTTTCAACATCTCTTAATTACCTACCGAAGTAATCGGCGGCGTTCGATTTCAGAAATACGAGACACCTACTCGTTGCATAATCTCGCGGCAAGTATGCGGACCATCTGCGAGGCAGCTGTTGGACAGGTGCTCCCTCCTTGCTTGCTTGCATCTCTCAAGCCTCTTGTTTTCGTCCTCCCTTTTACCCTCGTCCTCGTGGGATCCTGTCGTGCCTCTCACTCTTTTCTCTTCTCCAACCTGCTTCCTCACGTGTTCTTGGTAAGCAGCACACACCGTCTCCTCGATTTTATCCACCGGTAATTTATCGCGATTTTACTCGAGATCGACCATCTTATGGCGATCCGGCTAAAAGCGATCACCCTCGATCGAATATTTCGGCGAAGCGATTCCGCGAACCAACGATCTTCGATCTTACCCAGTGGATCGTTTAATCGAACGAATCCTCTATCGCGGAAGCCACAGAATTTTTATACGTCGATATTGCACACGGTAAAAGGGTGTATCAAAACCTATCTATGGGAAGAGAGACCTTTCGCTTAATCGCACGATAAATAGTTAAAGGCTCGAAGCTGGCAGTGAATTTCGTAATGGTCAAGTTGATAGGATTTTAATGCGGAGAGCTTCTCGCCGGTGTAGATTTACTGTTCTCGTGGAACGATTCGCGTTCCGGGAAGAGCCACGCCTATGCCCATGAATCTCTTTCGAAAGGGCTACGCGCCGCTTCGCATCGTTCCGGATGGTCTCGATCCGTGCAAAAACCGCCTTGGAGATTATAACATTCCTTCCTTTTCCTTGGATTCGCTATTCTTATTTTGCTGGCGACCCTTGCTTATTTCCAGGAATAGATCCACTGATCCGTGCGTGTGAAAATAATGAATTTTTACACTAATACTAGAAGAGACCAAGAGAGAGAAGCGGATGATAAGGTTGAACGGTAACATTGAATGCCAACGATATTGAAAGCCAGTCGATCGATGCGTATCGATGATACGAGATCAACAGGAAACGTGCACGCTCTTGCAGAAATTACTTCCAAGCAGGGTAAAACGTTATTTACGGTTGTTCGTGATAATAGTTCGATCCTAAGCGTCTCCACGCTTTTCTAACGACTGACGAGATAATTAAAGTACCACGAGCAAGACGACGAACATTTAAAGCTTAACGGTGATAGCGGCGCATCCGCGAAGCCATTGCCAATTAAGATAATCGCTTCGATCGCGTATTATGCATTCGAAAGTGATCACTGACCATCCATTTACTTCCTTCCATGACACGTGTACCTTTAATCAATCTTGATCTTATCGCTACCTTGGTTTCATCCTCTTCGCATCACCGAATGCATACATACACGTGTACTATATGCACTTGTATTCTTTTGATCCCCGTGTTAACTGTCAAGATTTACTAGTATCGACGGCTATCAAAGCACAGGTAATTGATCGAATCTTTAATGATTTTTGAGATTCTCCAGCAGTAGACTGTATTTTCATTTTCTCTGTCACCGTTTACATGAGTGTCTTCCCCGTACTGCCAGAGGTAGTGGAAAGCAGCATAGCCAGTCGCTGTGTCATCAAGGCCCGATACGTCATAAATATAAATTGGGTTCAAGCTGCGACTCGGATGCGAGTTTGCCCGCACACATAGTCCAAACATATAGACTGTAGACTGTAGAATAGTCTCTATAGACTATCGAGACAATCCTTGTCAATGTAGCAATTGAATTAGTCATACGCACTTTGGGATAGTCAATGGGCTATTTGCTAACAATGGAATTAAGAGAATTGGGCATTCTTGCATTGAAAGTGTTTCGCGTTAGGAACTTGATTTTATGCGACTGTCTATTACGACCTACTTAAAGTCAGCAGGATTCGCGCACTTATGATTCAACTGGTATCGATAGCCAGAAGACTACGATTCCATGCATCCGCAGATGCAACTGGTGATGTGTGTTTCCTGAAGATCGCGATAAACTCGTTAGCACTGGCAACCGAATGCACAAAGTGCTGTGAACTCAAGTTTTGCTCTTCGGACTGCGAGAAGATAAGTCTCTGGCCAATGTCGCTGAAATAGCTGCAGTAACAGGCAGCAACGATAGCGCGATGACACTCGGTTGCTTTCACCGGATCTCGAATATTTGAACCAACATAATCGTGTTAAGGACATCCTATCAAAGATTCTCGGAGTTCGAATCGTAATCCTTGGGATTTGCGGCTTGTCCCATCTTCCAGTCCCTACTTCTTCTTTTGGACTTGTCTTATTTTTCTTAGATTCAAAAACGTTTCCAAAGCTGAAGGAGAATTAAAAAAAAATTGTGAAGCAGATACGACCTATGGTGATGTTCAGGATAGAGAATTCGTGGAATTCTGTGAGGGTGATAGAACAATGTGAAATACTGTGAATTCTCTTAATCGCATTTGTACAGGTTCGAATTCACCTATAGAAATCTTCTTCCCAGTAGCATAAGAATATTCCAAGCGTACTAATAGCGCAGATTAGGATGCATCGCGTAGCACTCTTGGATGGCTGCACGCCCGCGAGTTCCTCGGAAAGTGTAGCGTGCAATTCCAATGGTGCAGTTTACTCTCGATACTCGGTTCGTACAGAATGGACCCATAAATTCAGGTCCACCTTCGAGATAGAGATTGCTCGCGCAAATTGCTCTCGCTAAAGAGGTGCGACGGATTCGTTTTGTTCGAATCGCCGTTCTCGCCCAAGGATTCCCTATTTCACAAAGGGAAGGTAAAATAGGCTCGCGCGGTGAATTCCCGACAGCAGCCTTTCTCACGAGCTTCTCACTTATTTCAGCGGACAGACCCTTTTGTGGTGCCGCGCGTCGCGTTATTTAACACGCCGTCCACGAATCGTAATTTGAATGCATTACGAGGAATTGTTATGCGACGTGTACGTGTACGGACGCGATGCTTTGACTGGAAGTGCAACCCTTATACGTGCTTCCCCATTGAAGAATACGCAACGAAATTTCAAGATTCTTGCCCTCTTTGAAAAGAAAATAATTCAAATGACCGACTAGAATCGCTATAATAACTCTTACGAACGAACAACTCTTGACTATCGATACTGCTAATTCAATGTTATCGAGTGATTCGATTTATTGATGTGACCTAGTTTATTATCCTGTTCTCTTTCAATAAAATGTTTCACTTTCAATGCAAATCATCCAATGAAAGTTTCTTCGTTGGAGATTTGCTGATGGAAATACCGATAGATATTCGATAGTCTCTTTATCAGGGTACATATTCCGGAGAATGCGAACTTTAGAAAGTTTCGAGATAGCCAAGGTTATCGAAAGTTTCAATAACTTGCAATTACACGTGTAGATCGACATATATTTGCAATCTGTGCGAGTTGAGAGTGATTCGTAGCCCATAGGTGCAGGAGCAAACGCGAGTCGCACGCATTCCTCGGTTAGGTATGTACCAGGAAAAAAGGGGGCCGAGGGCTCCCGAAAAAAGAAAAGGTGAATTTACAAGCGGGAGGCAGCCGTAATGCAGTCGAAGCCCGCCAGTTCCTCGGAGTAAAACTCCCATCTGGAGATGCGATTTGATCCCCCGGGGTATCTTTGCCCGCTAGCCTTTTTTACCTCCCAGTGAATCTCGTTATCGATACACGCTCGTGGAATTCACCGAATCTCTCCCAATTATTAACGATCGGTTAATTAAGCTTCTTAGCAAAAAAGGACTCCCCACTGTTCTCAGAAAAAGAGGAAATTGTACAAATTCTCATGTTTTTCTTTCACTCGACGTAGTAATTGCAGTTATCTGACCTGGTCGATTACAGGAAAATAATGTTAATTGCGTGAGTTAGCATGCCTCAAAGGTATCCAGAAGATTACGACGCTTCGGTATAATTCAAAACTGAGTAGCTTTGCGATATGAATCGTGGGACAAATATGGCAAACCGTATAAAGTGTATTCTGGACGCGTGGCCTGCGTGAGTAGCCATTAAAACCGCCGAATAAGGCAACTTTTACACGATGTACGTAGACAGGCGTGAAGCTGAGGCGGCGACGACGAGGGACAGGATTCCAAGTCTCTCTGTCGCATTGTCGCGTGGGAAGCGATAGTATTTCGATACAGCATGACTCTTGCTGCGTGTTTCTAGTTACGCGTATACGCGTGCACGCGTGCACTCACAGTAAAAGTGACTCACTAATAGCTCGTGAAAGCAAGCACTGATTTTCTCGTGACATAGTCCTATGTATGCTTCGGATACTCCCTTTTATCCTCCATAGCAATTTGAATCCTGAGCAATTGCTTGGACCACGGAAATTGCACGTGGCTCGCATAACTTGCTGCCTTTATTCGCATGCGCCCGTGAGCATGTTACAGTACACTATGAAAATGTATTTATGGGCAATCTGCCGCGGCACGTAATAACTGTCATAGACATTTGCATTGTACGCGAACCCGGAGCCTTGGCCCAGGAACATCGTGGTTTCCGGATCGTAACCAGATCTTTGGCTTTCGAGGTTTATGGTCCCGCGACCGGCTCCGACTCTGGCCGCAGGAACGCCTGTCTATTAAACGTACCGCGATAAAGGATGCACTGAGAAAGACCTTAAAAATCTCTTCGACGAATCTTTACGCATTTAATATACATAGCCGTGTAGATCTAGGAAGAATATTCGCGTCTGAAGATTATTTGTGGTACAGAAGTAGGAAGAGTGAGACACCAGAGTCTCACAGAAGACAATTGTTCTCGGGCCAATTTTGGAAGGCTCCAGATGCGAGAGGGCAGAGTCAAGGCGGAAGAACGATTAATCGTAAAGCCGGCAGCTCGCGTACATCCCAATTTAACGAACACCAGCCAAAATTCACGCGAAAGCTTCTTCAAGGGACCATTGACTTTCGTGTTCAGAGGATCAGTGAAGAAATTGGAGAAAAGGAGCCGACACTTATTAAAGCCACCAGTAGAGTTTGGTCAATTAAACCAATTCGATCTGTATATAGGATGAGAGAACATAAGATGCACCGCTGTCGAGATGAAGAAAGATGAAACCACCCTGGGATGCATAATTCATAGTGGTGGGTCTGGGCATATTATGGCGCACCCCGGTGTCGTGATGTAAACACTCGTAAATTAATGCAATTGGCGGGGGCTGGTTTCGCGCGGGAGAAAAAAGAAAGGTGGGACAGAAACGCAAGCGTTTACCCGCGACTGCTTGCCTGGCATTAATTCCCAGCAAGCCGAACTCACTTTCCACGCTCGCTTCTTCACTTCATAAATTAAAGTACATACGATATTGCTCGTGTCAGGATTACGGCTATCTTCGAAAAACTCCGACTACGTTTCAGAGAGTATCCTGTATCTTCGCTAGTGGATAGGAAAACGTATTGGTAAATACGAGTTCCGTGAAACTTTCAAAGGGATAATCTAGTACATACCAGTGAAAAGATATATGATTAAATACACTCCTATTGATGGACCAGATAAAAATTCTCGTTGAATGAATTTTTATCCAGTGTTAAGAAATTCGAGATTCGTTCCTTAAATTTATAATCCTGGATCTTATTGAAATAATAATAGAAAAAATGAAATATTTGATTATGAACACACCAAATTATTGCGGGTGAGTAATAATGCTTTTTTGGGAAAAGACGATTTTCCGAGTTTCTCCGTGTTCTTGAAAAATGTTGTCACTGATTTCTTGAAGTTCGCGTCACGTAGATCAATCTGTCAAAAGAGCGATCGATCTGTCAGTCGTGAAAGGTCGAAGAGCACATCACCCACGAGTCGACACACGATGCAGCGCGCTCTGAGCGCTGGACACGACTGAGGAGAGTAGACTGTTCTGAGGGCTTGAGAGTTTAGTTGGTTGAGAGACTGAACTGAACCCACCGAAGACCAACGCTGCTCGCATGTACCCAAACGGCAAACGAGACCAGCCATGAGCCAACACACGTTCTCCCCATGACTGGCAAGAGCGCCTGGCCTTTCTATTATTCTTATGCAAAACATGTAATTATCTAACTTGGATTCATCATCATTATGGAATGTCACATGTGAAAAAAGCTGGCTAAATAAAGTAATCTTGCCCTAATCACACATTTGGAAGCTGATTGAAGAAATTATCCTCCTACTTCCATTCGCATTTAGACATAATAATAATTAATTAGACTCTAATAGAAATTTTAGAAATGTTGAGAATGAAGTATAAGTAAATGAGAAATTGATATCGAGAATTTTATAGAATACATGTGATTCGTGAGTAAAAACGAAAATTCAAGAGCTGTTGTGATAATCACACATCTGACTAGAATCCCATAATTAGAGAATAGGATGCCACATGATCCACGTGGAAGCCATTAACCATGATGTCAGAGCCCATTGTATCGTGGTAGCGAAAGTCGCTCAATACTTTCCCGTGGACTTTCCCTCGCTTTGACCATTTGGGGGATGCCACCCTAGGATTTTCGCGTGTCAAATTACATTCCCACTGAATTTATGGGAGACCACCCTTCAAATGTATCCTCTCCTGGCGCCACTCTCATAGACTCCATTTCGCCGAATTCAACAATACATGTACATATGTGATCAATATTCGTCGTAGTTCATTCTGAGAATATTTCTTGGAGTTATCTTCATTCGCAGTGCGACTATCAATTATCATATATTTTTTTAAACAACTATCTCGGAATTTCGGTGCAAACGGTAATCGTGATTTACGAAGTATGGAGAGAAAAAGCAAATATAGTCCGTCGATAAGAGAAAGGAGTAGTTCGACTATTGGTATGTTAAATAGGATATAATTAATTAACAGCTATTTAGAAATCTTTTTTCCATTAGTCGAATCAGTTCGAGGAGGTTACAATAATTTTGCCACAGACTTTTTAATACACGCGGAACAATGCAACGTGCGACTCGTGCCTGAATTTATTGTAAGTTGATTTATAGTTTTAGTGTATTCGAAAAATTGAGTAATAATATAGAATATATTAATTTTAGAATAAGTCAAAATCAAGTGTTTCAGTAATCTCTAACACATCCTTCGAAGCACCTTTTATCTATTTGCTACACGAAAACGGGAGAAAACGAGATGCCTTAAAAGGTATAGAAAGCAAAGATAAGTATTAGCATTAAATTAATTAACCGCAGAATTAAGTAAAATGGTATTGACTAATTGTTCTAATCTATGTCGAAAAACACGAAGATACGTTTCAAATAATACTCTGACTGCATTACATTTGACGATGCAGAAGTACAACACAATCAGTGTGCTTAAGTATGTCATTATTGAAGACCTATCTCATTATGACCTATATACACCGTTCTCTTCTCTTATGCAGATTACAACATTGTGGCATAAATGCCCTTGGCATAAGAGTGATAGCAAAAATGGTACGGCAAAGTCAATGTTTACGGGATCTCAACTTAGACGCGAATCCGAATACTTTGGAAAATTATTATTTACTATGTAGCCCATCTGGAAAGTACGAATATTAACTTATAATTATAATATTCAATATTTATTTCTATTAAATTATCTTATCTTTCCTCCAGTCTATTATATCTTTCACTAAAGATGTGTAACATAACTAATTGCGGGGTGGAAAAAATTGCAAATCAATTGCAATACAAAGATTCTCATAATTATTCTAAGCTGCGTGCCTTGAATTTGGCACACAATCATATTAGAAAGGATGGAGCTCATAGTATTGCTCGAATGCTTCGTACAAATCGGTGATACATGATTTTATTATTTATTATACAATAAGTATATCCATTGAATTCAAAGTTTGTACGTGAGTTACTTTTCACCACAGATCCTTGCAGAGTCTAGTCTTAACCGGAAACAGGATATGCGATGACGGAGCGTCGCTGATACTTGAAGAACTTTGCATGTAAAGCATGTTAATTAAGTTGAGTGGTTGAACATGGTAGAATATGATGGTGTTAATAGATGTGTATCGCAGGTCGGCGTTAACTCATTTGGAAATTGTTGAACTCCGTCGAAGTAGATTGACGGAGCTAGTTCATCAGGAAGGAAAGGTAATTAAGTAACCCCTTGTTAACTTGATTATAATTTATTTTTATTTATATACAGTAAATTATTGCAGGCTCAAAGTGTAGTAGGCGGAAGTGTAACGGATCTAGAGGATCATCGAAAGAAATTTCAGAAAAGTCAAAGAAAATCTAGTTTGTCTGGACGATTTAAAAAATGTAAATATTACTGAGATAATTTAGCGGCAAGATTAGCATGAGATTTTTTATTTAGCGAGTCAAAAGGAATCTACGACGAGCATCCGGACGGAGGAACATTTGCTATCGTCATCCAGACTGTCTTTAAAGGTACATTTGGAATTAAAAAAATGAAATGTTCGAAATACTTACTCTTTTTAATTTCTAGCTAAGGGACCTAATTATAGAGGACGGAATTCGTCACCCATTTAGAACGGAGTCCCTTCCCTATGAAGGATCTATCGTAACAGCCGGCAACTTTCAAATACAACACTTAAACCTAACTTGTATGTGATTGATTATTTTCACAGAATAAATCATTGTAAAATTTTTAAATCCAATGATTTTGCAGATAATCGCATCACAGAAAATACGTTAAAGTTATTGATCCATTGCTTGTACTATCAGACTTATGTGTTACAAGGCGATAAAAGTAGAGGATTATTATACGTTTCGATAGAGGTACATTTTATTGTTAATACTGTTCTTTTATCAAATTAATCTGAAACTTATCTCGTGTTCAGGGAAATGAGATTCTAACGGAGAATAATGATGATTGGACAACACTCGAGGATCTTTTGCGCATAAGACGCGGCCAGAAGTCGATGACTAACATCGATAACTTCGAAGACTTTATCCCACAGGAGAGCAAAGCGTTGCGCGAATATCTCAATAAACAGACTGAATAAAAAAAAATGATAAAAATACTGCGCGAATTCAATGGAAGTGTATTTTGTATTAATTGTTCACTATCCGGAAGGATTTCACCATAATCGCACGAACTTGTCACGCGAGATCAAGTGGCGTGACTGACAGTTAAATGCGAAAGCCTCTTATCAGGACGAACTTAGAACTATTGACCTCCCATACGTACCCATCGCGATCGCGATATTCTGTTATACGTGACGCGAACCGTCGTCAGAATCGCTCGCTATTGCCCTTCGAGTGCGTTGCACGCCGTGATATTTTCATTGACAATGTTGTTTCACATTGCTGCCGCTGCAGCATTGACGAAGATTGCTATCCTAGAACTTTACACCTTATACGACATCTCGGAACTTCCGGATATCGAGTCTGACAATGAAATGGTCGAGGTAACTCTTCTAACTCCAAGATTTTTATCTTCCAACTTTTAACGATTTCCTTCATTCCTGATTAATCAGATCGAATTTTTAATTCATCGAGTGATACCCGTTATAATTGAAACAAATTTGCCTTAAACTTCATGGATTACAATTACTGTTATAAATTGAACTAACATGGAAATATAGTGAAAGATTCAGGAAAGTAGTAAAGCAGAAGTTAAATCGCGCACCAGTTGCGTTCTCCACCGTTCTCCACTAAAGTGTAGCCAAGTCGAGTGACGCGCGCATCGCGATCATGCGTCTCTCGTTCGTTCGTGTTCGTTCACCAGAATTAATCAGTGACATTCGAGCATGCGCCAAGAACGAGGAATACCGAATACAGTGTTCCATAACAATTACGGGATAAATAGTGTCGTCCACTAACTGTTATCTTGTTGAAAACACTCCGTATCGGGAGACAGAATCGAATCGATAGATTTGTCTCCTGCAGTGAAGGTCGCTCGATTTCACGAGCTCCGTATATTTAGCTTGACGAACAGACATCCGTGACGTAATAACATAATACTGATAAGTAAGGTGTAGCGAGATTCGCACTCGCTACCAATTCCTCTGGCAGTGATTATCGCGCAACTCTCCACGTGACAGTGGCACTCGGTTAAAGTGATGTCGATACTCCGCGAAAGTTAGCAGTAAACAACAGTTCACAACGCTTCAGACATGTACGAAAATCTGTTTAAGAACCCGTTGCACCGCGTCTTCCTCTACGGGACATTGAAGCGTGGGGAACCGAATCACAGTTTGCTTCAGGATACCGCGAATGGACATGCAAAATTCTTGGGAATCGGTAGGACCACCGTACCATATCCTCTGATCATCGCGACCAAGTACAATATACCGTTTCTACTGAAAAAGCCCGGCTTTGGCAAGGTGAGTATCAGTGCATATGTCCTACGCGTTTGTTATTGTCAAGAGGCTGACTGCGCCTGCCACCAGCGGGTCGCTCATTCCGCGGTACATTTCAAATTTATCGCTGCGAATGAAACCGATACCTATCTATTAACTAATTTCCAGTATGAAATTCTTATCCTGTTTCATTGCATGCTTACTTAAAATTATTTAACCACGGTACCTACTGTAGTTGGTTCCTGTGTCATCTTGCGATGACCGTGTGTCTTGTTTACGAGTGCAGAAATATATACATAACTATTTTTAAATACACTTGCCTGAATATGAGATGGATGCGGCAGTGTTGTTGGCTTTCTAGATAATTTTGCTATCAGATTAGACGAATTAAATGCGAACCTTATCCATCGGGGTCCGCTGTAATTTAGCGTATAATTTGCTCTGCATGACCCCCCTTATTGCTGTCTTTTATATCTGTATATCTGTTAGATATATGTATGTATCTTTTGCATTATTGAGACTTGAGGATAATGGTTCTTATTTTGGGACAGCATGTAATGGGTGAGGTATACGATATCGACTCGAAAATGCTAAATAAACTAGACGAATTGGAGGAACATCCGACTTTTTACGAACGAATGCAGGAAACAGTGCAATGGGCCAGCGAAACCAAACTCAGAGCTAACAATAATATTGAACAGGTAATCTTTACGATAAACGCAATCTTTAAATGTTTCATTACGATTATCATATTGCTGATAGACATGACAGTCGTGAAATACGACTCGAAATTTGCAAGACAGTAAGCAGAAAGATTTATCGCAAAAACGATAATCGATTAAGCTATGGAAATTTTTATTATTAGAACTTTTCTCCTGATTCGACAGATTGGTACTTCAAGCAAAGTCTGGATTTACTTTTTGCCAAGATTCAAATCGACACTGCTGCAACAACCAATGTACACTTCGTACAGTAATTTGGGGAGCCATGGGCTGAGATACTGTGAAAAGTACGTCCGAGAATCATCGCACGATCACAGGATGGAGGTTCAGTGAGCGATATTCATTCCAGGAATTATTTCTTTACAGCTTCGACAACACTGTAAGGCCGGAAGATCTACTTTAAGATAAAAAAAAAAAAAAAACCAAAAACAAAAATTCTTCATTACTCAGGGTGCATTGCGAGCAAACTGCGTACATACTTTCCGTCTATACGTGCGTCGTGTATAAATGGTAGTTCTTATGAGATGTCTTGCTTGTACTCAGCATAGAATTTATTAATAAAAGATATCCACCGAAACAGTTCGCTGGAATTCAAAGTAACAATGTTTCTCGTTAACTTCGGTACACATAGCAGGTAACAATTCGAAGCCCTACTCTTCTTTCTGGTGAAGCAATTGATGAACGAATGTCAGAGAACGGTTTCGATCTTTTATAGTTCGGGCGTCGAGTACAAAAATACGGAACTCAAATGTAACATTTTTTTTCTTCTTCGTTTTTTTTTTCTTTTATGGCTGCCTTACATATTATGTACAGTTCTCGAGACACGAAAATATATCTTGTATGTGTAACATTTTGTACGTATAATACACAATGAGAGAAACGTCGAAATGCGCGTTAGTGTGTATGTGTGTCTTCTGTGTTATGCCTCGTATATTATTCCCTTCGGTAAAGTTAAAACCTAGGATATTCCGTAATCGTGTTCCTTGGGTATTAATATCTCGTGAAAGAATTGCCACCAATACCATTTTTCGTGATCGATTTCCTTTTATTTCGTGTTCATCGTTCGCCACGTATACTACTCACGCATCCCACTCTCTTCTTGTAACCCTTTCGCGCGCGCGGTCTCACTCTCACTTCCGGTCATTCTATCGCTCTCCATCCTCGGTTATTAACAGTAGCGATAAAATTATATTATTTCAACTAGTCAGTAACAAAAGGCAGACTCTGGCCTCTCGGTCGTTGATGTTGCGACGAAGAAGGCTCGCGATGCTGTCTTAGAGAGACACACCGGTTATCCTATCACTTCCACGCGCACCACTTTTACACCCTCTTCTCGCCAGATCGTAAAGTCCCAGTCACCCGCGATTACCCATTGATCGCAACTTTGCAATTTAACTATTCTTGGCAATGGCGGTTCAACGTAAGCTCAATTAACATCCTGACCACCACCGTGTGTAGCTTTTGTAATTATCAAGATAACGAAAGAATGGCTTAATGGCAACGATATCTAAATTCGAGCAAATTGTTTCCTTCAAATTTTTCGAGTTTTCTTGGTGGTCGAAGAGTGTTAAAATCTGCTCTTCTGTATTCGCGCGTGGTATAGTGCTACCAGGTCGTGAGTGTTCCTCCGTATCCAGACGTAGGACGAACGAGCGCTTATTCGCGCAGCAAAACGAAAACAATCGTGCTATTCCTCCAGTATGCACTCTTATACATGTAATGTACTTGACGGAGCATGATGTGTGGTGCGGTCTCCGCGGCGCACCGAGATCATCGACACACAACATACCGTAGAGGTGGTTTCGCGAAATCAAAATGCTTAAGGCAGTACGGTTCCGGTTCTCCTAGGAATTTTATTATAAATAATCACACTTCTCATCTGTTGCCGTAGCAAGGCTTCGAGCTCCTTCCCTCCCGTGGTTTTTTCTATCGTTCTCTTAATTTCGGTTTGTAAAAAGTTCCCCTCCCCCCTGCTAAAAGTAGAATATCTTTCGCTGACGCGGCCTTACCTTCGAGTTTTCTTTTATCGTCAGTCCTTTTATCGGAAGAACAAGAGCCCGAATCAACGAAAATAGTTTAAACAAGCGTCAACAAAAGCGAACATACGTCCTTCTTTATGTAGTCGACTTTTGTGGATGCGTGTGCCACCCGTCTCATCTTTCACCCTCATCATTCGTTCTCTTTCTCTCTCTCTCTCTCTCTCTCTCTCGCGCGGTCTCCTTAGATACTGGTATTTATCTCATTTATTTATTTTATATACGACTCCCTCCCTCTATTCGTTCGTCCCTCCTAACTGATATACTCGCATATATATATTTCTGTTCAAAGTACTTTACTTTTCCTTTAATTCTTTCGCGTTTATGTATACGTGTTTGTTTTGTTCCTATACCGTTCCAAAGCCCAGCCCCGGAATTCAATTAGTTTTAATTAATATACACATATATCTTAATGTATCTAGACGTTTTGTGTTCGTTGACGTACGTTGCCGTTGAGCCTAGCAATTTTTTCCCGAAGATATGGGGGAGGGGGGTTCGAGGAGATACTCCGTCTTAAGCTCCTCAGTGGTATGTGTCTCGCGCCCTGTTTTTATGTATAATAAATATCGCCGAGCACCCACCCTTGTGCCGTGGAAAACCCGATATGGCGCGAGTCCATCCCTGTTTTAGCGTGTTCTCAATCGCGAACTATGTATCTCTCTCTCTCTCTCTCTCTCTCCCGTGTTCTTCCCTTTCTCTCCCACTATCCCTCTACCTGAGTCCCGTTAGTCGCGTATTCAAAAGGCAATCAATCCTGGCAGTAAAGGTACGCATGCTAAATGAAAATAGCACCGTATAAAAAAATAGAAATCACACAACGACAAACATTTACGACTACTCTGCACAATTACACATATTCCGCCGACACGTATTCGTGAAGGTTTTGAGCGTCACAAATGAACTCTCCCATACTGTCTCTCTTTCTCTCTCTCTCTTTCTCTCACGAGTCTCATTTCTCATACTGCCTCGGATAATCTAACGCTGATTTATCAAAATTAAATATAAAATTGGTGCTAATCTTTGAGCATGTAGTACGAAAATAAATTTTTGCATATGAAATGCGTCGAGGCCACGCCGATTAGCTTCTCGCTCGTTAAGAAAGCGAGTGATCAACGCGTCACGACTGATCAAAAATTTCAACTTGGGCCTTCCGAGACAAGGGCATGTGTACGTACTTCTTCCTTTTTATGTATGCTATGATACACCTGGCATCCTATCCTAGAAAATATACTTTATAGCGTAACTGGGCCACGAAACGGAGAGAGGCGACGATGTATTGATTGTTCTGTCAGTGATCGAATCAAGGTAGATGCTTTCAGCTCTGATCTTGCGAGAGGGCACCATATTTATTGCCCAAGGATAATTTTGCCGATGGAGGGTGTGCATCCTGCATGGTGTATCCTCTGCTACCACCACGATTGCGGACCTCCTCGAAGCTGCCTTCGTCACGTCTCCTAGGGCAAAAGCCACTCAATGGGTTTAACGTTCCTCGGATAGTATTTCCATGGTTATTATACTGAGTATACGCAACATTTGATACTGGCTAGCGCTCACCTTTTAGGGTCGGTGCCTGGTGGTTTGTTGGAGTTGAGGGTGGGGAAGTATTCTTCGCTATGTATATCCGGCGCAATATTCTTTGATCTCAATCTGGGACTAGGCGACACGAATGGCAGATTTCGTAAGTGTGGGGCTTTATAACTACTAGGTTGGGCACTAGTCGTGGGTGGTGGTTGAGGCGGAGGTGCTACTTCTACCACTGGTTCCGGTTGTGGCGGTTGTTCAGGCTTCTTCCATGGTCCCGTATGCTTCTCGCCCATCTCTCCAGATTCGCCATTGTCCGAACAATTGTCAGCCATTCCCCTCTCGTCGTCTGACTCCGCACCAAGCGAATCGTTCACGGTAAGGTTTCCAATCTTGAGACCGCTATAATCTTTCTTCTCTTCTTCGAATACCTTCCATTCGTCCTCATCCTGACGGATAACCCAAGCGTTTCCAAATTAACTTATACATTAAGACTTGTCTAAAATTTACTTATTACATGCCACAGAAACTGGAACAGCAACAGATTTCAGAACGAGGTTCGAGGAATTGGTTAGCTGGCTTTATTTGATCGTTCGAAAATTAATGCGAGTGTTAGAAATATTTGAAAAAGAACGTCGAGGGTCTGCGTAAACGGTGAAAGCATCGTCGTGGAAACGAAAGACGAACGTAAGATATCTTGGAAAGCATGCCGGGAGGTAGTCACATGGATGGTAGGGTCAGCCCTCGAGGGTTTTCTTCGGGGTGCGAATATAAGAGAGCAGCTGCTACTGAGCGCCGGAAAAGAACGATTCGGCGAGATATCCAAAAGCTCCGTTACATAACGAACGAAAGTGGGCTCGCCGGCGAGTAACATACGAATCATATTACTAGGGTAAGCAGATTAATTTCAGCGATCGAGAGAATGACGTTTACACGAGAACAAATATGGCAGCGGCCTGTGGCACCGCACACTCCCGAATCTCTCTCAAGCTTAAAGTGATAGAAAATGGGATGCATAGTCCAGTGAATAACGATTTTCTAAACGATCTATACTAATCTTTACCTCGTGTTGCTGCGGTTCGTCACCTTCGTTCATTGGTTTGTTGTCTTTCTTTGCTTTCTCGATCTTCTTACCAGTCTCCTCGAGTTTCTTTGCAATTTCATCGGTAGTCGTAAATTTCTTTCCCTTCGGTTTCTTGCGATCTTTCTTCGCGAAAAAATCATCTAGGCCTGCCATTGTGATTTCACCTCAATTTTTTCCTCAGTGTCTCGTTCAGCACTCGCGAAAAACTATCACCGGAAAGTAAAACTTCAGCTTTTTCCTTCGTAAAACCACACGAGGAACAGCCCAGGAGAGCCTTAACGCGGACTGATCGTGGATGCTGCTGCCGTCCACATGGGCTTGTCTTAACCGGAAGTTAATCAGAACACTCCGAAGTCGAGCCAACTTCCATCGAATATTTTCACCCCCGTAAACGGTGAAACGATCGATGTAAGGTGCATAAAATAAATTGCGCGATACCTTTCAATTATGTGGCTAACAGAATAAACTGATTTTATTCTTTCTACGGGAAAAAATAGCTGACTATCGAGGGATCATGTGGCGCTGGCTGTCTAGCAGAAGACCGATGAAAAATCAAGTTTTCCCTAACCTACAAACAGACGCAATCGACAACCTAAACTGATTGAAAATAATATTCGAAACACTATTGCAAAGTTCTAATTGAAAAATCACTTTTTCTAGAATGTAGCCGGATAGGTAATCGAGCACCTGACTCTAAAATCGTCAAGAAGACATAGGTTAATCCACGTTTCACATTAACCCCTTCACAGCACACCAGTACATATTTTTTTTAGGACTTCCGGGATGCCTGAAAACGCGCGAAATCAAAGTGCTATTGTTAATCAAAATTATTGAAATTATTGCGAGCAAGGTAAACGTAGAAAAGTTAAAACAGTTTGCGTATTTATTACGATAATGGTAATGATGCCGAAATATTGCAGATGGTATTAAAATCGTATATAACTAAAAATACGTATATTTTGTAAGTGTTCTGTTAAGAACACCACCATAAAGATACAGAATTGTCTCTTTGTTCGACTTCTTCCCCATACAATCTTTGTCCCGAGGAGGTGGCCATTACTGGCAAAGTTTTATGCAAGCTTACGCCATTTGTACAATCTTTCGATAGTTGAAAGCGATACTTATGATGTAAATATTCGTCGTATGCAACAGTCTCCGGCAGTTCCCAAATCGTAACTTCTCCATTCGTACCACCTAATCGAGAAATTTGAGTTGGGATATTAATCGTTCAAGTCCATTTTGGCAAACGCCGCAAATCGTACTTACCCGAAGCCACTTGGGATCCCGTGGCGGAAAGAGTGAATTGTATTCTTTGATTAGTATTCGATTGGCGACCCTTTAGCGAATATAGTTGAACGCCAGGATTGCGGAGATCCCAACAGATAAATTCCTGACCGCGTCTAACCGCTGAGAAGAGTTTTGTTCCACAAGGGCTGAATTCAACTTGCGTTACTCCACTAGAAACTTTGAATGTACACAGTGGAGTATCCTTGTATAAACCTACGAAAACCTTTAGAATTAGCTTTTCTAAACACTAATAATCAATAGGGATCATTTATTTCAATAATTAGTTACTTTTCTCTATACTTACCAATGCATTTTGAATAAGTACCAAAACCAATTAATCCCGGCATCACGGGATTCTCGCGAATACAAGATACGAGTCCTGTCATATTTGGAAAATGCTTCTTGAACTCGATAGATTCCGTTTGTCGGCCTGGTCGCTCTGTCTCGAATATTCTCAGAGCATTTTTAAATCCACACCAGACCTCCTGTCCTGAGTTGACAAATTGAACGCTTAACGACGCTTCTACTTCGTCAACTCTATTATTACAATCAGTGCAATAAATGCATAAGGATTTAATTCTTTATGACGTGAGAATAATTTAGCGAAACATATTAAATTTATAATACTAACTGATTATAAGCTCTATAAGTGGCACGAAGTTGTCCAGTAAATGCATCCCATAAGTGCACAGGGCTTTCTTTGCTCGCACTGAGGAAACAACAAGTTTCTGGAAGCCAGGAATTCATTAATGGATACCAACAACTATCGTATATCACTCCACCTTCTTTTACTGTCAATGCGGGTGAAAATTCTTTCGTCGTCCAATCATCCGGTAGTTTTCCAGAATATAGGTCCCTAGGAAGTTCGTACAGACGTATTCTAAAGTCTTCCGATGGTACTAATAGACATGTACCATCCGGAGACCACTGGCAGCCTTTGGTAAAGTTTTCATACTGTTCCGTACATTGGTATTCTTTATTAGCTTTACAGAGTAATTTTGGATGAACGGTAAAATTGTAGTTAATTTGGCTGACAGATTCTTTGACTTCGGAATGCTCAATTTCCATAGTATCCCCATTTGTTTGTTGTATCACTGCTTCTGTCAACTTTGTTTCTTCTAGCATATTTTTATCTATTGTTTCAGGCGTTCCTTTTTCTTCCGCTTGCTCTTCTGCCTGTTGAGCCATCTTGAATACAGTATATATCATATTACTAAATTTGTAACTATTATAACAGTAACATCTATGAACAAAATTAATTATTACCTTTTTATCGTCAATTGCATTATGCGTTGGTTCACAATCCACAGCATCACTTTGAGGTAAATTTTCTTCTTGTTTTGTATTATGCATCGCAACTTCAGGTTCGTTATCCATTTTAATATTATGCATCTTTCTTAGTTATTTACATTCAAATAACTAATCGTAATGTCTCTTGTCTTGCATGGAACATCAACTCATAATACTTATATTATTGTAAACACATACATCTTTTCATATTTTCCTTAATGAAACCTTATATATTTATTAATTTATAATTATTGCGATTTATGTATGTATTACACTTTTTCTTTGATGTCTACATCTAGGTTAAGCTTTGATCCTTTCAAAGGTAGCTCATATTTTTGTATATATTGATCTTACGTGCACATAAAAATTATAGTAATTTTAGGAATACACCCACTCGCGAGAATTATAACTGCAGGACGGCGTGAAACCGACGCTTTTCCTACTAGGATATATCAACACTTCCTCATGGCTTTTCGCGGCTACCGGTATAAACCAAACTATAGCACACTACTACATACATGTATATATATATGTATACATACAGAGTTAAGTACAGCTGACCAGACACACGAGGCTTTTTGTCTCTTGTACTAATTTGAAAAACTACAGTGACCATAATCTTATTATTATGATCAATTCGGCAATATATCGTTTTGCGTGATTTATTTGTATCAAAATTGTGTTGTTTATCCTCATAGTCAAGTGCATTGGTTCTCGTAAAGCAGAAGGTAAGGTAGAAGAGGATAGGTAAATAATGAGACGTTTTATCCTGCAAATGGATCCTTTAGTTTTGATAAACAATTACATTTTGTGCGTACGACATTTTCTATATGTTATACGTATTATATACAAGTATTTACATAACTCTGTTTTCCAAGTAATCAAGATCAACAGATTAAATCCGAATTCCATATGATTATTTCAACAATTTTATAAATAACAAAACCCCAATTATCGATCCAAATACTGCAATATTAAATCCCCACGTACTTATCATTAATTTACTCATTACAGGCAAGCTTCCAAAGAAACCAACCTGACGCGCTAAGCGAAATTCACCATCTGACATTTACCGCATCGTTCACCGGTAACACTTGCGCGTTCGGTCAACAGCTTGTGCCAAATCTCAATTACCATTTCCAAAGAAACACTTGCCTTGCAGGATTATAGAGTTATAACTTGGCCACTCGAATTGAAGAAAATGATTAAATTGGTGTGCCCTAGTTGTCATTGAGCGAGCATCAGGGAAGTACGGAATGCGATTGGCGGAAGAGAACGAGCTCCATCGGCAGGCTCCGCGCGGCTCCACGGCCCCAGTACTGCGCGCGTGGGGTAGCAGCGCAGGGGTGGACCAGAAGGGTTGTCGAGACGCGGGATGGTAGTGGGAGTAAGCTAGCAGCCTTGTCGAGGGCGTCAGTTGAGCGCGCGAGCTCGTGCCGTACGCGCGTTTCGTATGGTATGTGTTTGTGTATACATATATATATATAGATATATATATTCGACAATTTGCCTGTTTCTCTCTTTGTATCCACCTGTATGTGCGTGCGCTCCTCGGTCTCCCTCTCGGCCCTTTCCTCGTGCCCGCGCCGTCTGTGACCTCTCTTCTCTCGCGGCGAATGCTCGCACCCGATACTCTCGCGATTCTCGCGGATCTTAATTAATCAACCTGCGAACGACGATCCTTCAAGCAAGTCGCCGCGACCCTTCCGGACAATAGCATCTGCTCGCGTGTGAACCGTGGTCGCCCACCTCCGCCCTCTCGCACCTCTCTGGTTGTAAAAGTCGTCGGGGTTCATCAGGAGTTCAAGCTTTTTTTTGTACTTTGGGAGCTTTGATTAACAGCCGGACTGAATTAGTTGGTCGGCTCTGTTAATTGTGTGCACCGTGTATGAAGAGGAACAAATGCCCACCTCTGAGAGGGAGAACATGGGATTATTGTGTCCTGAGGAATACACTTGGCGCCGTAGAACGTTCATTCTAAATTATACAAGGGTAGAAGAAGCGTCACAGTAAATATTCCAGCAGACGGATCTCGCATCGCCCGGAAAGTCGTGGTAGGTTTCGAATCTTCGACACTATTTTTCTTCTTTCTTTTTGCTATCTCGAAAATATATGAAGTACAGGATAAAAGGACATTGTTATTGGGTTTAGGTAAAGAGATTCACTCGATTAAAATTTAGTGTCAAGAGCAAATACCAGATTTAATGAGTTTGAGGTGCGTGAAATCTTTTGGAGAAAATTGAAACGTTCTCTTCCCTGCAACATTCCACAGACGCTCGTTTCGCGATTCATTTCACCCAAAGTAAACCATTACGGAATTTAACCCTCCGGGGATTCCCCGCGAGTCTCGTCACGCATAAACGGAGAGCTTTATCTCTGCTGTTCCCGCGGCTAATGCCACCCACATATGTTCCTCCAATATTTGAATTAGCCTTCGTCGGTGCCTTTTCTATGTAAAAATGAGCTCTAATCTAAAACCTTATATCCGAATTTATACCATACGACATTCCAACTGAATAAGAACAAAAATTTCATGAATGCCAAGGGATGCTTCGAAATCAGATTTTGGAATTTCACCGTACGCGCAAAGGGAAGCTTTCGTTAAAAATACAGCTGTCGGATAATTTTTCATGTATCGTGTATCTTTCGAGTGATACATGCAGCAGATCAACACTCCTGCGGTCGTGTGTAGTACGTGCACTCTCTCGTTTGATAGACCACGCGAAGGACGTACTTACTGTGTCCACGGGTTTCATATAGTAGCAAGAGGGAATCTCACAAGGGAGTCTGCACACATCGCATTACAGGCTCAGCGCTTATTATTAATCGCGCTGCATGTACATACTTGGAAACAGTTGGCTGTACGATTTGAGGACTGACGCAAACCAGAGAATGATTCCCTCTCGCAATAATACGCGCTCGTACAAGCGAAATTGCGCTGGAAAATCCGAGAGAAGCGAGGGATCCAACGTTCTCGAGATCTTGAGCGAGCTCCGATTTAGGCACGTGCTTAAGATGCCACGGTAGCTAGCGGAAAATTCTGGGGTGGCGAAGCTTATTGTTTGTGTCGCTTGCTGGCACTTGCACGAAATTGTTCTGGCAATTGCTCCGGAGGGGGTTCTCTACGCTCTGCCGGAAATGGGGTGGAAAGTTATCGAAAGTTGGGATATTAATTGAGATCGTGCTTCGGGATAGCTGTTTCAATCTCACAGCTTTTATTGGTATCGCGGAGAGGGTAGAACGAAATTGTTAATGGGACTCGAGTGCTTTTAGCGGTTTCGAGGCAGACTACTCGAGTGGTTGTTCTGAGTCACGAAGAGTTTGTTTCGCCATGCGTGGAATTTCAATCATAGCTCCCACAGTGTGGATTCCTTCGGTGTGTATTTTCGAGTCCGCGGGAAGAGCTGCTTCTTAATGGGTGGTGTATTTTAAATTTAGACCGCGCCAAAAAAAGATACGCTAGATTTAATTGCATCGCGAATATCTATGTATACGTATAGTACTTATCATGGATTATATACATATATAAATTACTCTGCCTCATAGCATGATTGATACCAGCTAAAATATTTGCTAGTTGAAGACCTTGCGATCAATATGAGACGTGCCGGTACTCCATCTTCGCGGAGAGAAACAAAAAACAAATTTATTCCCATGGCGCGCGATTTATGGCACAACCCGTATACACTCCAGATGTTTTAGCTGGATATAAAATAGCAGGGTTACGGTTCATATGAACGCTATTGAAAATGTCGAAGCCACTGTTTAAAGGTCGATTTCTCCGCAATTCAGTGTATTTGAATGCTGCAAATGCTTTTGCACCTATGCTGCCAATATTGGTGCTTCCGCTAATGTTTAATGCAAAATTTCCCTCGATCCTATTAGATACATTTAGGCTTTTCGAAATACGTATATCCGCGGCTAATTTACCTCTAACAATCATATAATACGAAAATGATATTTTCCACTAAAATAGATAAATTCCATAAGGGTTTTCACATATTTCCCTGAATTTCCATCGGAAATGAATGTTCCATTGAATTTGGATCGCAGTAAGTTAGACTATATATCCGTCCAATTTCACTACTAGTATTAATTGACACATTGAAATCATTACGTCATTGAGACACTCGAATTACAGACCTTTCCAAAATTCACTGTAAAGGGAGAGCACGCAGTTTATTTACTAGCTGGTAATAGGCAGTAATGCTTGATACCCTACTACACACGTTGATCAAGCTATAACTCGGCAATTATTCTCGCGCTTACGGATCATCAACTATACATTTGGATTCCCCCGATAATAACTATCAGAGTATTCGCGACTTGAATTGGAATGATAGATCCATAATGGATGGTGTCTAATAGAACATCGTGATATACTAAAAACGATATCGCAATTAAAATTTCCAATGCAAATAAGTTTCGCCGGGTCTGAGAGGGTCTGAAAGGAATGAATTAATACTCGGAGTATTCGTTAGATATGTAAGTATTATTATTGTAAAAGTCGAAAATTGTCGCTGGAAATTTTCGCATTAGTGCTTTGGAAATCTTGGCTCACAGAGACAAAGAGTTTAAACAGGCTGAGCTTGGTGACAGCAGGAAGTTCGTGGCGAAACAGGCTCTCAGTATTGTATCCTGTACTGGGATAATCGCGAAAAGTGGGATTGCTTTCTTTTTCGGCGGCTTAGCTACTTCTTGCAACAATCGCGAAACCGGGAGATAGAGGAAACGATTTCGACCAAATGAGAACAGATTTTCCTGAGGCTATGAATGAAAATGAAACTCAGCTTACAAATTGTAATGATCGTTCTTTTACCCTTACTTCTCAGAATTATTATTTTCTAAGATTAACAAGTTTTTGACATAAAAATAATATTGGCAACGAATTTAAGGAAAAGATCGGTCGCAACGTTATAAAAAAAAAGATGAGAATCGAATGCTAAATGTATCATTGAATAATAATGCAGCTATTAGGATTGGGTCTACTTGAAATTTTGGATACGACCTTCGCCCTAATGAGCCACATCACGTGACAGTTCTCACTCGAATCCGCTTTCGTAAGCAAATTAGAGAGATGGTTGATAAAGGCGTGCGAGCTTGGCATACCCAGTTTAATCTCTTTTACCGAAATGTCTTTTCACAGAACAATATTGTCGCTTGTGTAACATTGCGAGATCGCGATGCATATAGCGCATTTCAACGTTCCTAACGTAATATAATAATCCGTTAAAATAGCATCTACAATACACGATATTAAATTTGAAGTAATCGTAGTTGAAATAGGGAATTAAACTTTTTTTTATCAATTTGATCAAAGTCATATGAAAAGATGGATTTAAAGATGTTCAATCTGAAATTAATATATTAAAGTACGACCCCATTATAGTAGGTGATTCAAAAAGCTGCTAGGCAAAAGGAAAGGTCAGACGGCTAACGTAATCGCAAATAGGGTGGTTATCATCAATGAAGCGTGCGAAAGGCAGATGATATTTTCCCTCGAGCGATAGGAATTATAGTCTCGTCTTTTTCTGGAGGATAACCTTAAGCTCAAGCTTGCTTGAGGGTGGTGGTTTTCGAGTGGTACTCGATACACAAGACACTCTCTGGTAGTCTTATTAACCCTTACCACTTGATTCCTCTTGATTATAACATCTCTACCTCGTATAATCTTCAATACCTTCGACACAACGCTATTTACCAGCTTTGCATTACAATTGTCATACTATTCTTTGCTACACTGAATCGAAGTACCTGTCTTTTAAATAATTTAATTTTACTCTGTTCTTCCCTTCAATTAATATTTTATACTGCAGGTAAATTATTTAGAGAATGCTTTCCCTCGTACGATTATTATTTTGTTTACTCTGTTATTCGTATAAATGAAGCATTCAATAAATACTCGAAGCTGTCACATTAGTATTCAGCACAGGTTAATCGCTTTAAAGAATCTTCCATTTTCCAAAACACGAATTCGGGTAAAGTATAGTTGTGAGTAATTCGGTTAATAGCCATATTTCTCAGAATGGTTTCATTACTTCAATTGTCCTGCAATATATTGTAATTTAAATCCTGTTGCATCGTGTATTCTCTTGTAATACAAAGCAATGTATTGCTGTGTCTTTTTCACTGGTGCTAGTTTGTGAATTTAATAATGAGATTTTAAGAAGATATTTTATGTTAGGAATAAAGCTCCATTGGTTAAATTAATTGGTTATATGAATGGCATGGTCCACAACAGGATTTCCACATCATTGCACGTTACCGTTTGGAACTTGAGGTCATGATTTTTAGTTCATGGTATTATACTTCTCTGGTCTAGACAGTCTAGACAATGCGGTCCCCATCAATTTTTTTATGCCGCTGTACTTTTCGTATTATGACGTGGCGATGGGGTGCTAAAACAGTTGGACGATAAAAACTTTTATCGAATAGGATCAGAACTCACACTGAAACACCGTTCGACAGGCCGAACTTTCGCGCAATAAATACGCAACTGACGCAGTGGGCTTGTGCAGATGTAAACCATACCAAAGTATGAACATTAAAAAAGAAAACAAAATTACAAATTCTATTTGCCTTTATAGCATATTTAAAATACCAATATTTCTTAGAGAATTTGTTTTAATTATGAAATCCAAATTAACAGGAATGACATCGAAAAAACAGTAGTATCGATTTCTTGTATTTCGAAGAATATCCAAAGCATGAAATGGTAGACGGGGATAAATTTTTGCCCAGTTAAAGTTGGGATATCGGATATCTGATTAATGGAGCTTTTATTGTACTCGTAAATGGAGAATAAGAACAGTGTTTTGTGATCGAGCACTTGTGACGAAGAACGCAATTTATTGGTGTCTCATAAGAGTGATTCATAGTTGGCTGAAGTAGTCCTGATACGTGTGTTACAGAGTGAGTGTATCTCGGCCGATGGACAATGATCGAGTGGCCGTCGTCACGGTGGAGATGACCACTAGGTCGGTGCCTCGTCCTGAAGACGACGACGAGGACGACGAAGACGATAGGGACAGGTACAGGGAGAAGAAAAAGAACAAAAGCACGAAGGAGACTTGGTGCAAGAGCGAGGAAGAGAGTGAGAAGAGCGACAACGAGCAGGAAGAGAACAAGAAGGAGGTTCAAGCTAAAAGCTCGACCTCTTGGTATCACTGCCACTGATTCGAGTATCCTAGGAATCCTCGCGTCGACAGTCTCTTCCATCTATTAAGGTGAGATTTTGATCTGCTAATTACTTATTATGATCATCATTGGTATCTTTTGCCGAATAGTTTTTTTCGTATAAATAAGAAACATAGGTAGAATAATAGGTTTCAAGATGGATCCAAATGTTACTCTGATATTGGTTTCCAGTTCCATTGGAAATTCATACAATTCTCCTGCAGGAATAAGTATGACTTTAGTGCGTGATTCAGCAGGATGCGGGCGACGGTAAATCCATCAAACACTATAACGCGTTATACCGCAATGTTGAAATGTGGGTAGACGTAGAAACAGCTGATCAAATCGAGTGGTTTATAATAGAGTACCATGTCCAAAGTGTCAATCGCATTGGATTCTCAAACGATTTCCTGGTTGGAATGAGGAGGAAATCTAAAGACAACTGGACCTTTCGTTAAAGTGCTTTTTCATGGCCTCACACTGTGTGATCAGATCAGAGTCTCTCTCTCTTTCTTTTTCTCCTCAACTTTCCCTTTCTTTTCCTTTCTCTCTTGTCTCTCCCGAGTATAATTAGATGTCCCAGTTTACGTGGCATCTCATTATGGAATTCATTCGCCGGGCACAAAAGCGGCGATACGTGCCTTCCATTAGCTTGGCCCCTCGACGTTCGCCTCCTTACTTCGCTCGATAATAAGCCACCCTTTCTCTTCCTCCCTCGTCTTTTCCTCTTTCTTCCTGGCGAGAATTCTCTTGTTGCGATTACTTGGCATCAAGCTTTACCACCCTTTTTCTCACACACTTTTACCTTTTGTTCGGTCTAAACACCCGTCACGCGAGTCTATATTATTCGACCACTTGCCAAGCAACTGTCGCGAGAGACAGATTTCAGGGGTGACGCTTATTTTTCTACTTGTCGAACTGGAAAATGTTTGAGAGGACTTCAATCTCCCTCGATCCGCGCATTTTGAAAATTCGACTTTTCTTGAACGAGTGCACACGAGCGACCTCCAATTAGCAAGAGAAGTTTGCGTGCAGAACAGGGAAATTTTTGCTGGCGCTAAGTGATTTTTGTGAAAGAAACCTTGGGAATTACCGTCACAATCCTGGGAATAAGAAGAATAGTTTTACAGAGTCCGGGGCAAGAAGCCGAGTAATTAGTGGTTCACACTTGACCCAGTAAAAAGTGTCCGGCCGCTCGTATCTCGTCTACTGTACCACCCTCGAAGTAGAATCAGTCTTCGTGGTTTAAATTCAAGATGCTTTGCCAAGTTTTTCCTGCTATCTTTAGCTCGTCTTATCGAGAAAAGTACGAGATCTTGGTTTCTCGTTTTGGTGCAATAGGAAACGAAGAAAAAGTTCAAACGATATAAAGTATCTTGATCCAATGATCTCTTCAACCGCTCTATAATCTTTTTCGCAACACTTTTCGCTAGTTTGGGGACTTAAACCAATTTGTGTTCTTGCACTTGGCAAACTATCTCCGGGTTCTTCTCCTGGAACTTGGAGATCTCGTAACCGGCATCCAAATTCGATCACACGAGTTTTAACGAGTTCCCTGGCGGAAAATTCCCTTGCTACTGTCGAGAATATATTGATCAGGTTCGCGGATGGATGCTTCGCAGGACAATAGAGAAGGCCTGTAGTGAATAGTTCTGCTGATTACAAGGACTGAATGCTAGGACGTGATTGTCCATTAGCCGCATTTGCAGTTCTGTATAACCAGGCCTCGGGAAATAAAGCCCTTATTCAATGGTTCAAAAGCAAAGTACTTTACTCACGAATATTTGGCAAAGAGGAATTTTTTTGGAAATCGCGATTACCTCGAAAAATTCACTCAGGTCTTATGCAGGTAGTCCAAAGGCAGCAGGTAAACAGAAAAAGTTATTTTCATGTCACGGTTATCTCTCAATGTGGTATCGGACTATCGAAATTCGAAGGTCGAGTGAAGAGGATACTGTTATCTTCTTCGTCGTATCGTCACTTCAGGCACATTTCTACCCCACAGAATGCTATCTCAGCATTTCTCATGACTTCTGCCAAAGTTGCATCTTTCATGCAAAATCCTCGATTATCCTCTTTCCACTTTTCGGGAGGATCAATTGAGTTAAAGCTACTCAAACAATAGCTATTATCAATTGTGGATATCGAATCAAAAGATTTTTTAATTCTTCAAGGACTATTTTTCAATCTGATCCAGCACGTGGAATCGTGTTTTAATGAAGCATACCTAACTTTTAAAGTAAAGCTCACGTATTCGGTCCAGTATGCAGCGTAGCGGCCGAAATCAATCGGGACGGATTTAGATCGCGACCTTCGCATCGAATTCTTCGATTCGGCTGTTTATCTCACGGCGATGTTCGATCTAGGGTCGGATTTGCAAACTGGCGATAATAGTTTGCAAACTCAATTCAACCGGAGACTTCATTCCCAAGAAGTTTTACGACTTTGACTCTTTTCATATTGGACGAAGTAGCGAAGAAGTTGAAGAACAAAGTGGCCAACAAACGAATAAAGAATGTAGTGACCGATCTCAGAACTCAATTTTTCTACCGATAATTCGAGTATTCGTTATAATATGTATATCACGCTTCTCTTCGCGCTTCCTTTTTCCATTAAACCCAATTTTATCTGTCAGATTTTCTGCAATTGCGGACAAAGTGTCCCATTGTTCGCGAATTGTCGGAGTCGGGCTTCGATAAAAAAAGAAAAAAAAAAGAAGGAGTCAATGAAAGTTAATCAATGAGGAAATTTCTAGGGAAATTGTTACAAGGGGCAGCTCAATTAATTCGAAAGCCGATTGAGATGTAGTACCATTATAATGATCTTGAAAACTCTGAATCAACTATAATAGGGTAACTTCCAGAGAGAACCACAGTCGGAGGAAGTAGTAGTTTCACAGAATGCATTGTTCTTTTGTCACGTTTCTCCCCATTTTTTATCGCGTGTACTTTGAGTAGTCATGCATTTTTTATCCTGGCGGTAGTACCTCTAATGAATATAATTTTAAAGGCAGAATTCCATTTTGTACGATTCTTTCAGTTGTGAGTTGTTGAGGCACATATATTCGCTGATTAAGACTCAATAAATGGAAGAGTGAATGCTTCGATACTTCGCGCAGAGATTTGCATCTGCTTTATTGTTTGGTAAGCAATTATTGAACATTTGTTGGGAATATTCCGCGAGCGGAGCGATGAGTTACCCTATTAACACAGGCGATATTGGTATCGAAGATTGAAAAGTAAACTGCACATGCGTTCCAATCGTTGCATTTGGCAGCGGCGAGTGGGTGGTTGGCGTTTCGACCACAACTGATGGCGTTATGGCTACTGCAGCCAGAGAAACTGAATTATATGCGGTGACTGCGCTTCTGGTAAAGACATTAAGACAAATAGATACTACCGTAAGGTGCTGTTTTGTCGAATTACAGAAATTTTAAAAGCAATTTTAAGTTGACTTATTTCTTAAAAATACAATGGATCCTACATTGTGTACTAGAAATTTTATATCTTTTTAGAATCGTTGAGGTGCTTGAAATCCTTGCTTTATTAGCTAAAAGAAACAGAAGGTTATATTCAATTCTATCCGGAAGAGTCGACGAAGTAGCATTAAAAAAAAAAAAAAAAACTATAAAAGTCTTCTTTAGCAAAGTTCCTCCCCCGGGTTTTATTCAATTTAATATTCCGCTCGAAATCAGAGCGAGCTGCTTTTTGAAAAAATCATGATATTATTACCGTAGCAACTGTCTCTCGCGAAATTTACATTTTTCCATGATATATCCATTGTCTTTGGACAGGGCGGCTACAATAAATTATGTCAGCAAAACTTTCGAGCAATGGAATGCGCAAAAAATGTTGTGAAGCACGCTGAGCCAATTGCCGCATGTTATTACCCCACGTTTATTACATTCCATGGAATAATAAATTCAGGTTGCTCGGGAAACAAATGTTCCTGGTGTCACGCTCACTCGTGTCCTGGTGGTAATTGCTGTGCGAAGAGTTTTCCGCGAAGCGAATAAGAACGCAACTTGAAACTTTAGCGAATTTTTAACGTGAAATATAATTGCAGCCGAAATAACTTTTCTGTTTGCATCTGTATTAATCCATCCACCACCAATTCAACCCTCTCTTTATCCTCTCTCCACTCTCATTTCTTGCGTCACGGAACATTTTGAAATGCTGAAAAATTAGTGAAACTCTGTATCACAAACAGAGACACGAGTTTCGGTAATAATTGTATGGCAAATTTACCTATTCCGCGGAATAACAGGCCCTGGAGAACGAGTCCTTCGGGAACCAGGGAGAATGGGATATCGTGGAAGTGACAGCAAGACTGATCAGCCAATATACATAAGTGACAGTTGGAGACAGACGCTATCTCGATAGTGTTGGAATTTCGTGGAAGGTGATCTAACGGGTTGAATGAGAAGTTTGTAATAGGCATGCCATTAACAGGTGCATCGTTGAAAATTTGCCCTTTTATCCGAAACTCGAAACTCCTTTGGCGAATGTCGTTCAATGAAACTGAACTTTTCGCATTGGAAAGGAAAATGTTGATTGAACGCATATATTTCGAATGTATTCGGGGCGATCGATAAAGGAATCAGAGAATTTTTCGACGGTGTTTTATTACGACTTTAGCTATTAGCAAAGTGTATTTGAAAGTTTAGTTCGTTTTGTTTTCATCCAGATATTTCTATTTTGCCTCGCAAGATAAATGTAACAAACTTCGGAGAAAGTTTCTTTGGCTTCGGCCGCGTGACAAAGCCCAATAATTTTAAGGGCATCGTTGGTAAAAAGCGAGAGCTTTGCTAACATGTAGAAAAAGTTGTCTGCCTGTTAAAAGAGGACGAAAAAGAAGCAAACTCGACGGGAAACTTTTTTCATTTCTATTCCATTACGTTTGGGTCCTATTCGTGACTACGCCCTTGCAAAGAGAAAGTTCCCGTAACTGTAGCTATCGGTAATTGTAGTTTCACGTTCGGCTAATTAGAAAGTTATTCGAGCAAAGCAGATTTTCGAGACACAAACAATTAACTCGTTCTACTGCAAGTAGAAACTATTTCAGTAGATTATTCCCTGCACTGTGGCACATTGCGGCGATTCGAAAATTCTACGTAATTCCTGAACTTATTATTCCAAGCATTAATTCGGTAACATGTGGCCTCGAATCTAGTTCACAGAGCTTTCAAAATATTAAATCGAAAATGAGAAATAACAGCTACTATTAATAATAATTTTTATTCACTTTTTTGCGATTATCCACAAATTGTGGATAAATATTGATAATTGCACGATATCTCTTAGCACAGATTGCAAGAACTGATTTCTCTTTTTCGAGGAAACCCAAAGAGCTACTATTTCCTCGCGAAATATTCCACTGTGAAATTGTCCTGTTCTCGGGCATGAGTTCGCAGATATAAGCGATATTTGTTAAGCTAATGAAAATAGCTTTTGTTCAAAACTTAGGTGGTTCAGGGTTTTCTGTCGCGCACGAGGCAACACTTGAATTTTAGCTATAGCCAGCGGGAGATGTAATCCAGACGCGACAAAAAACATAAGCGACTCCGAGGGTAAATCTGACCCAAATTTCCTGTTTACAGTACTGGCGCAGACCTGGTTCAACGAGTAGTAAACAGTCCACATTCATCGAATGCTGAAAAATTCTCGTTTATTATATTTCAACATCCGGTCTCCTTGCGAAATGCACAATTTCATCGAAGCAAACATACATCCCAATAATTGACATTCAACTTATGTAGGAACCTAGAGAAATCAGAGATTGAAGTAATCCTTGCTCGAAAATAGTTGGAAAGATGGGGAGTAAACGAAGGACGCAGATCGGGAAAGAAAATCTAAGGAATCGGGTAAAAGGTGAGATTGATGGATCTTAAGAAAAGCTGCTAAGAGAAAGGGTGAAAGAGAAATATCAAGGATTCTCGTAACGGCTCACGTTTAGGACTCATTGTTAGTCAAGTGGCTTCAGACCTTTCTAGCTTCATTTCGCTCTCGTTTGACCTATTTTCCTCTTTTTGAACATATCGTAAAAAGGAGTCAGCCGAATCTACTTACCTCATGGGACGCTTTTGCGCGGTCAAGGATCTAGACTCAATGATCTCGATCTTCGAATTTGTCGAGAAAGGACGATAAAGACAGAGATTTAGACCAACGATAAAGCAGTCTACCGAATATGAGAAATTTGAAGATTCAATTGCGCTGGTTTTGCGGCAAGGTAATTTTGCTGGAGGGTTACCCATCCGTTATCTGCTTCAGAAAATGGGGTGATCCGATTAAAATGCTTGGTTCTTTAAGAGGTCGTACCTCACCGTTGAGCATCTGCTTTACGTCGCAGCATTGAACTTAAGTTTTCTCTTCTTCAGTTATTTTCAGCCATATCACGCGCATCCATATTTAAACTTCACTTCCGTGTGATGTACTCTCTCAGTGTCTCTATCTTCCTGCTTCTATACTAAACCGTAATGGATATTATAGCTTAATTGGCGCAACAGAACAGCCACGATACGTTCTAGAAAAACTTCTCCCTTTGTTTACCGTTTCTCTTTTCCACAATGCACCACAACAATAGAATTTCCAAAGTTGATACTGCCTCTGGAGCCGATCTCTAAGAATAAGCGTATACACACTTTGTTCAGTTTTATCAGTGGTCATAAACTCCTTTATACTCGGTTTTCGAGTTGCTACCGCAAGCCAAGATTGCGTAATTATTACCAACCAGCCATATTCCACGGTTTTATCCCCTTAATTACAATTGAGATAAACTTTGACGATTATCCTAGTCCATTCCATCTATCCAAAAATATACAAGAGAAATTACTTGGAACAAGCAAGATTCACACTTGTACTTGGCCTACGCAATCACAAAAAGAATCCACGAGTAGTGGAAGATTCTATTTCTTTTTACCGCGAGAGAAAAATCCTCGGAATCCACATTGAGACCCGGAGCCAAGTGAACCAATGACGATCCAGCGAATTCCAAGAGCATTCGATCGAATATTCCTCTTTGATTTATGACTTGAAAACGGTGAGATATTTGGACCACCAGAAATGCAATCATCTATCTGCATTAGCACGCTATTCGCCAAATATCTATGTCTGTCTCTCTCCCTCTTCCGCAAGAAGAACCATGTAATCCTTTATCGGGTATTATTACGGATTTGATACTTCTCGTAGCAAATCTGCCAATCGAAGGTTCGTCTTGGACTCAAGTGGCAAGCGGACGGGTACCGGAAGCCGCGACGCGTTCGAGGAAGAAGGGTGAACGAGAGTGAAGGTGAGAGACAAGGAGAACGGAAGCACCGCTCTTTATCGGCGGTGGAAAGAAATCGATGCTTGGTTAAAATGATCTGGAGGTGATCGGGAGGACGGAAATAGCATCGGCAGGCCGGCTCGGGCTGAATGCTACCGAGTCGCTCCCCGCTCGTCTTCCGGGAGGCTTTGTGCGAAACTGGAGCGAGCTTATATTCCAAGCTGAGGAGTATACTACTCCTCACTCTGTCTCTCGAGTACATTCCCTGCATTTGATTCTACGCGTTTTAAGCTCTGGATCTTGAAATTTCCGCTGATCAAAAACCTGATAGTTTTAGGCAACCGCGATCAGGATCTTAATCTTCCAATAGTAATAATTCTCGCAAAGAGAATTGAGTTTAATTATCAAATGAGTAACAGTAGAAATAATGAGAATTTTCATGGCTCTTATTAAATACTAGAAACATGTATAATAGCATCAGTTTCCTATGAAATCAAGGGCAGAAATCTACAGTTTGGCCTTTAACAAGTATAATATGTATTATAGTGGTGAATGGTAGGTGAAATGTTCATTATCTGATTGCTTATACCAGAGTACGGTATCGTGAGACATGTCATGTGCATCTGATGACATAATCCCATAGGTAAATCTGATAGTGTGCCACTGCAAATCAGATTAGCTTTTATCTCTGAAACCTGCCGGTTAGCTATACGCGTATGCACGTACTGAATTCCTATTACGAAGATAAAGCTCTCTCCTTGCTATCGTGCAATTGAGCGTCCAGGAATAATTTTAAATTTATGACCAGCCATTATCGGACTTTAGTACATACAGATATGCATTGAAATTGAGAGTCACAATACCAAAGTACCAGTACCGAGAAGTTAGTACTTTCGTTGTCCCCCTTCTCATTGTTTCAATTGCATTTCGACTTGATTTTATCAAGTCCCTGTCAGCGTTGCATTAGTTACGACTTCGGAGACAGCTAATTAAGTTCACCGCGTACTAGGTATTCAGGGAGTCTTTACTCTCCTTCCAACTGGATCATGAGCTCCAAACCCCTGAGAGCTCCTTAGAACCCTCCTCCATAAAATACCTTTAATAAATATCCTAGAATTACTTAAAATTTTAGAAAATACCCTGTCTCTGTTACTGCCACATTAGTAAATCATTATCAGTGCGAGAACGTTGCAATAGAATTTTAGAGAACGAGTTATATCTAAATCTACCTTGTTGAAAACTGGAACAAGCTTATAGTAAACGAGCATATTTCCACCAATCCACTTTTAATGCTCTTGATGTTTACGTGTATTCGAGTCCTTTATTCATGTGGAACTCGATGTTCAGCGCATTCCATTGTTCAGACATGAAGGGTTTGCGCATTAGATACACTGGTCTCTCTGCGACTGACTGTTACGCGTTCATTAAACAGTCCTGTTGACACTCGCTCTAAGTGATTCGGTATATCTGAGAGCATTGTTAGAATTCTACTTGGGAACCTCACCTGATTTTTTCAACTTTTGTTCGAATGCTTCTTCCGCTCAGATGAGTATATTTGAATGTGCCTTGGAAGCGGGAACTCCACTTTTTAACAGAAAGAGTAATTAGCGGCGGATATTATTCCTGAGTAGTGTACACGCAGGAAATTGGATATGCATGTTTATTTCTAGCTGAATAGATTATCGTGTGTGAGAGCCTAATTGAAGCTCGACGCGAAAGTTTGTTGCATTCAAAGTAGGCGTGAGTATATCCCAGTCTGACACTCTATTGCAACTTTTTCTTTCTGCTTCATTATATATCGATTTGTTTATTTTTTTTCCTCGCGACTGTAGTCAGTCTGATTTATTAATGGGTTCATCGCGAGAGAGTATTTCAGTATGGACAGAGAAGGGTGGAAGTGGATCTATAGAACCTGCGCCGAGGGCAGGATACTCTTCAGGCAGTTTCGTTAAATAAATTGCATGAAATAAGAAAAATGAGCGCAGATTCTCACCGAGGAAGGGAATACTGACGAAAGGACCAAACCGGATAATTTTGTTATCAACGTCCTGCGGCAAAACTAAAACTTTTAATAGGATAGTAGTAGTAGTAGTAGTAGTTTCGAACAGCATCCAGCGTTTTCATTGGAAACGAAATCTCGCGAGAGTGAACGTGAAAAATGTGCTTACCTCGATACTATGCTACTTTCCTTGTTTCAACTTGACGTGTTACGACAGTATGACAATCGGGATTCTGACGATAAAGCTACGCAAACCAAACAAGTGTGACAGAAAAATTAAGCGCTCGGAAGACAACAGCCGGGGACAAAAAGTAGAGCAGCGAGAGAAAAAAAAATTGAAGTGTACTAGCCTAGCTGCATACGGACAAAGAAAAGGTAAAATCCAGTGGAAGAAAATAAACGTGAAAGAAATATAGCTAGAGACTGAGAACGAGCATCGACGAGGAAAAAGTAGAGAATGAAAGACTGACTGTCAGAGGAAAAAAGTGCAATGAAAGACTGAACCGAAAGACTTAAAGATGTCACCGTCTTTTCCGATATAAATAGATTACAAATTGCATCTTAAAGTTTCTCAGCTTTAATATTTAATTTATTCATCCAAAAGAGTTGTGCAACATTTTTCCTCATATTTGCATAATCCGACATAAACGGTGATCAAAAGAGCTTTCAAGAGATTCGCGAACTTTGAAGTTCGCTATTCTGGCCAAACTTGACAGATTTTGTTACATGGCTCAGCCTATAAGTAACCGGATACGTTTCTTCCTCTCGGAGCTGTTAATAAATGTTGTATGCAATGTCCTCGAACTGTTATTCCTCGGTGCGTACAGTATACTATACCGAACGGCATGAAGATTCATTGGCACAATTACAAATATCTCTACTTGCCAACAGTTTGCTGCGGTACTCCGCGATGTAATTAACTATCAAAGGACCGCCCTTGTCTCTCAGAGCTACTGGATCTCTGGAACGTACATGAGACGGCAAGAATGATGAATCTCGAGCAGATTCTCCTTTATTCTTCTTATATAATCTACTACGAGCAAAGGAAGTGAACTCTCGCGATTGAAAATGGTAACATGTCCCAATAGAATCAACTCGCTTCCCGGAATCCAATGTTTCATTCGCAAAGTTTTCCGTTACACGATTGCTAGCTTGACAACGAAACGGGGAGTAAAAGAATACGAGAAATGGAAACCCTGAAAAATTGCACTAGCTGTGCTTCCCTAACGAGAAGAAAGAGTGGAAAAAACCTGGGAAGAGTCATTGCAAAGTTTCCACTGTAATATTCAAATAATAGCACCGTGATGAAGGAAAAGTTTGTCTTATGAGGAAAAACTGAAGGAAAGATGAATTTTTCCAGCTTCCCAACTGACTTCTTATCACGCTGTCTGCATCATTTTCGAAGTAGTATAACCAATCCATTGTTTTATATTTAGATGTAATATTCCACGAATAAATCTGCAACATTTGCAATATGAGAGTATATTAAATATAATATTTTCAATATTCACTGATATGGGAGATGAATTTCGAAAACGAGTATTCGAAATGCAGGAGGTAGTCGTGTTTGCACGAGTTACATCTTGTGTGTTTATCATCACTCGTGTTCCTAGCCCTGGGGTATTTGCTTTCAACATGCTTGATCTCTACGGACTATTAGTAAGTTTGCTCAAACTCGTTTTCGAAATACACGCTCTCCATGAACATTAAAAACCTCGTGTCTCAGCATTAAATTCCAATCAGCCTAAATAAGCATATTATTAAATTTCTAATTAAATAATATCGCAATTCAAATAGATTCTCTTAATACAGTTATCTGACCGAAAGAGATTTCATTTCTAGCAGAAGCAGATATTCTATAAATCCTTGAACCACGTGTTTTTAACACTGCAGTATTACACCGTTACGAGTAGCTCAGCTCTCTTAACAGAGCGTAATAATACCTCGACGTTGTAATATTTGAGATCCAGTAGTCCGCAAGGGAGCCAGTACGATTGGAGTTGGTCAATGGGGTCAGTTCAGGAGTAAAAGGACTAAAGCATGAGAAAAGCGCTGAGGATTCAACGTGGTATAGGTACTAGATATGGGTAAGAAGCAACAGTGAGCAGAGAACGGCCGTGAGCTTTGACCCGGTGACCCGAGCGACGTGCGTGGCTCTCGGTGGCTGGCGGGGTTTGGTGGGGCTTACAGTGGTCTTTCTCCTCTCGGAGGGTGGAATCGATATCTGGCTGGCAGCGGCCACCCCTTAGACACCTCCAGCATTCTGCACCGCTTACCTTCGCTAGCGCGTCGTGCCGACGGAATCCTACGGCTACCTGATGTGACCCGCACGTACCAGTCGGTTTCCATACACAAGCCTATCGATTACACTTACTCTCTTTTCCTCTGTCTCTCTGTTCATGCATCGTCCGATAGCGTGTGATAACTGATGCAGGCAACGCGATAACGTTTCGCTTTTTGTTACAACCAACTTTTGGAATCTCTTTTTTTAGAAATCCAAATTTTAGTTTTAAGCGAGAAATCTTATCGTATTAATAAACTTGCTTCGTGCCTCAGTACTTATAATTATATAATTTGGATTTCTTATTATTGTATCCGAATTTTATCTCTATTTCATTTTATTTGTCGAGGGATTTTCAAGTTGGAATAGCAGACGTCGGTTAAAGGGATTAAGTCGGGTAACAGATGAATTTTGTAACTTTAGGTCGTATACCGTATTCGAGTAGTGGACGATAATTAATTATTAGAAACGTTGGCAATTATAACAGTGCTGACACAGCGAGCATATCGAGGGAACTTGCTCGCTAAAATACAACATTCGAAGGTAAACGTAACGTAGAGCTCGCGTTGGCTTAATTAAAATGTAAATTGTTTACGGCATCGCGATCCGTGGAGGTTGTTCGCGCGTCTGATTCTGTCCGTTCAAGCTGTACGACGGCAAGCGAGGGCCCTATCGATCCCATTTGCGGCCCTTTTCCAGTAGAGCCTTTTTTTAACAACTGCAGACTGGCCAGAATATCGATTGCTGGCTTTCATCCGTTTCAACGGTGCTTTTTTAATAACAGCATCATACTATACCGCTCAAAGATTTCCATTCGAAAGGAGATCACTCTCGGAATGTTGAAATCTGCTCTCCTAGCATTCCGCGGGAAACGAAATAGATGCAGATGAAAAAGGCGCCAACGAAACATCGCGAGGATCCTCAACTTTGAAAAAGAGAGGGTAGTTGAATAATTTATCGACTGTCTCTCGTATTATATAATTTCTAAATAATTCGAACCATTAAATGCGAAACAAAATTTTCGGGCAAAATGGAGTCCTCTGGGATGTTTGGCGACATTAATCCAGCTTGGGAACAGTGTGTACCGTGTCATACATTAAAGAAAGTTTGCATAATTGTAGCAACGAGTCCTGTTTGTTCCCTGGAAAAAATCCGCAAAATTTGCTCTAGCACTCCTTCATTTTTGCGCAGTGCACTTTGGCCTTCTGCTTATCGCGAATTTCACCCCCGCAAGGATACCCTGTATCCGCCAATATCGAACACACATACTGATTTGAAATTGCGATAGTACGACTGTATTGACCTTCTCCTATCGATGTAACAAAGTCGATGTATGGCTCGAACATTTTGCATAGTTCTCGAGCAAATGTACGCTACGGGCGTCTCAAGATTACATACATACATACATACATATAGTACCTCGAATATAATGCGGTGCAGCTAGAACTTTGACAGTTAGTGTTTTCCAATGATTCGATTATCTGCTCTAGGTCGTTGAGACAGAATAAAGTGGTACGTTCCATCGATGCGTTCCAAAAATGTCAACACTACAATATCCTACCAATTCGTTTCCCATCGAATCTCGAGTGAATTTTGTTGCATCAATATACGATGTCTGAACTCTGAATACCAGACACCGAAACGAAACTCTTTTACGACTATTTTCGTGAAAGATGCATTTTGACTGCTCTCTATTATATTCAATTCGAGCAAAAAAAATTCTGGTAAATTATCACATTCGACCAACTTGGAAATAAAAAAATTAAATATTCGCCAGAAAAGCAATTGGAATGCTGAAACTGCAGTTTTATATGAAGTTCACTTCGACGAAGACTGCGGTCGAAGAATTGAATGGTAAATGAAGAAAGGATGAGATTTAATGGAGATAGTGGAAGAGGGAAAAGGAAAGCAGAAGAAAGAATTGGGTTCGAGTTAGATGGAGGCGATACGGTAACAATGTGTCTGCGGGGGCTGGACATTGTAAAAAGCACGGTGCGCTCGGAAATCGATAAAGTTCGTCGGTAGTCGAAGCCAGAGGCTTTCCAGGAGCGTTCTACTAAAACGGCAGCTCATACCGAGTTCTCCGGAAAATGTAGTCACGCTGGCAAATACAGAAAAACCTAGTGGATCGTACACGATGGAGTAACGAGTCGTCGTGTATTGAACTATTCCACCAAGAGAAGATATAAATCCGATGATATTTTCCACCAAGTGTTCAACAGAGTCTGCAATTCAGTTTCATCGACACTTTTGTTACTTGGTGATTCACTCAGAATCTAAGCCGGAGTAATAACTGTTATCCTCTTCGTTGGATCCATTTCGATCCACTTTATCTACATCAGTGTCAACATGCGATTGAAACCGTCAAGATTAAATGAATTTTTAATCATTTCTCGTGGATGACAATGAATTATCAAAGTATCAATCTCATTAGAATTACCTGCATAATAACTTTCGTGTTATTAAACAGTACCAGCAAAATATTTCGGAAGATTTTCCCTTCGGAAAGAATGTCGCATAATTTAGAAGCTTCAACATACCAATGTGTTATCGGTAAACATTGGCGAGCCTGCCAGTATAGATACTATTCCAGAAACTTGTTTGGAATGTTCAGCATGAAATTCACCCCAGGAATAGACTCCCTCGGTGAACTATTCCATTGAAGTGCTATCACAATTGAATCGATCGCAGACTTTCGAAGGTGCTAGTCTATTCGGGTTAATAAATATTTGTTCCCACGATAGGAGGCGAAAAGAAAAAAGAGCAGCACGGCTGATTACGATAAAACGGCAAGATACTTCACCGGGACCAACTGTTCACCTCCATTGGATGGACATTGTGGATGACCTATTTCGAAAAGGACAAGAGTACTACAAATGTTCAAGCACAAAACGTTTTATCGATTACGTAGAACGAATTTATTATGCATTTCTCTTTATTCTCATGAAAACTACCAAAAAATTCATTATTCATATAAAATAGAAATAAAATACTTTTCTTCACTTTGTGTGCTAATTAACAAGATCCGAAAAACTGCCAATTAAATCACTAACCGAAGAAATTCCGATAAGTAGTAATCTTTCGGTTTATAGTCGGGAAGTATTTCTCGTCGGCAAAATAAAAACTTTCAGGCCGGAGCAGTCCAATTGCTGGAACGGTCGAACAATCAACATCCCTCTTTCTCTCTTTCTCACAACATTATATCTAACCGATAATTAGAGACAGAGAGAGAAACTAGAACAAAAGTATATCAGGGATAGACGCTCGACCGTGAACGTTTGGTTCATCTGAGAGTTAACAGAGAGTGCTAAGTGATGAAGAAGAAGAAGTACAACATTGGTCAACAGGCAAGAAACACCCACCGCTATACCAAAGTACTCTATCCTTTAAGTAAATGAAAACTTCAGCATTTTCATTTTCCTTTCTCATAACGTCCTTCGGTGAAAGATTTACCGTAAGAGCATTGGGCTGCGAAAAAAAGTTTATGCTTAAGGTGAAAGTTCGCTCAGCCTATAAAAATATCTTACATACATGTCTTGAAATCGGTTAATTTAAAAAACAAAAATTAAAAAAAATTCCTGCTAACATTTTCGAAAGTTTTCATCGATGGTGTTGGCACGTACATCTATATGGGTGCGTATGTGTGCGTGTGTGTACGTGTATGTGTGTATGTGCGTTAGAACGTAGGTGTACATCAGCAGCCACAGGTTGTCGTCCTCGCATTAAATCGACCCATTAAACGACCTTATTCAGGCACCTACCAGCCACGAGACATTTTCGGATCCTCCGTGAGACTACATCCCTGAATCGGTTGGCTTTCGAGGATCAACACTCTCGTTAGCATCCTACAGTGTAGAGACTATCGTCCAAGACAATGTACGTGTACATTGTACTCTATCGATGCTACCACGTATTTTTTGTTTTTCTTTGGACACGTCGCATTATGAATGCATCAATTGGGGACTGACAATGAGATAAGTTTTAAATAGTCACTGTCAATATTAGGCAGCAACGAATCACACGGTATTTCCTATATATAATTCTGATAAATTACTCAACATTATTTTGGTATCGAAACTTTATTAGCATTTACGCCAGACTAGTCGTTTCACTGTGAAGCATTTAGTTTTAAAACCTCATTGACTACTGCGACGCTCTGTATGGAACCATTTGTTGGCCTCGTAAAACTCTTCTGTGGGGCCAGCATTATTTGTTCACCGGTTCTGATTTAGCAAATTGGACTGCAGACTCCGGTCATCAGGATATTTTATGAACATGCATACAAACTTCAAGGATAAATTGATGGAAGTTTAATTTCAGATATTGCCAGATCTAATTTCAAGGTGCTAAAGTAACGAAGAAAATTTGCAATGTAATTCGCGTAGAAGACTTTGGATGCACCCCAGATTTGTCTGAAGGTCAGATTCAAGTAGTTTTGAATGTATTCTGAGAACCTGAAGGAGACATCTTCCATTCTACGCTTACAACATACGATATACAAATATTCTCTACAGAAAAGACAGATGTACATACTACATATATCCTTTCAAAAGCAATTGTAATTCTTGTGAAATATGTATTGACAAGATTCATGCATAATAACTAGCTCAATATCGTCAAATACGTTTTATACAGTTGCATTTAAGCTGAAAATCAAATATACATCTATCATGATTATAACTAGAATTGTGCAAGGACTCATGGTGAAATTAATTCATACAGTGCTCAGTGGTCGCGAACAAGAGCTAATCTATTATAAATAACGTGGGAATCAGTGATTCGCTAGCGACATGAGGGTAAGCTCGCATCAGTATCCAACAGCTGCACCCACGCAATTTCAATTCAGTCTCACTTATAGACAGCCACTGTTGAAAATGCATTGTTTTCCGTGGATCGTGAATTTTTCATTTCTATTCAGCGGAGAACGATGAAGCTAGGGAGCCAGGTCGAAATTGAAGTAGAACAGAGGGCGCGCAGTAGGAAAGTCCTTTGGGAAGTGGGGAATCGTTGTCCTTGAGGCAGCATAAATGTTCGGCTTGTAATAAGAATAGTCCTTGCAGAAGCATATCCTGAAAGGTCTCGGGATAGGCTCACCGTGGGTAGAATCAATACGCGAACCTAGAAGCTCAAACCTACCGTAGCATACTCCACTGGGTACATTATACCACAGAAATGTCTCTTCGGCCCTCTTCGGTCCGATTTTATCCCAAGGGGTTCACATAAACTTCCTCTCACTGTCGATACTTAGGACACTCATACACAAAATCTGCGGCCTTATTTTACCGCAGAGGCTTACCGCGTTACTGCGGGTCAAATTAATTTCCTTCGTGCAACTATCAATCCGGCCGACTGGCACGCGAAATTATCATACGCTTCCAATGCAGTATATATTTAGCATCGTTAAAGGAGATATGTCTGTTAGACACGATGAAAACTGTTACCCGATAACTTTTTCCTTCCGAATAAATCGGATAAACAATTGTGTTCATTTCGAACACACACTTTATTTCTACAGATATATTTTTTAATATAAATCTATTAATAATTAGTTTCTTTTTTCTTCATCTTTTCGGCTCGAACCATTATCACGTTAAGAGGGAAAATTTTATGGCGGGAATTAGGATACTTTAGAAAAATGATAGTCAGCAAATGGATCCAGGGTCTAAATTGGGCGTATTATGGTAGGAAATCTGCTTCAGCAAAGCGATCTTGTCACGTACCATAGAAGATTACTCGTGTGGCACGGTGTACATCGCTTGTTTGCTCGAGCTTCACATAAAGAAGAGTTCTGCCATCTTAAGGATTAGTGCTTCTGGGCGTCGTTTTGTCGAGAGCGTCCCTATTAAACTCTGTTCCCTAAGCACACGCTGTCAGCTAATTTATACAGTTTTTACACCCTCTTACTTGCTGATATTAATCGTTTCTTTTGCAGCAGAGATACGCGATATCGTGCAGGCTATAAATAGAACGGATTTTACAAAGAACGGTAAATGTTACTTAGCATTCTACCTTCGATACGAGTGTACATATGCATCTGGATAATTCGTTGAGGATCGAATTGAAACTTGTTAATCAGAGGATGTATTGCTTTGGCGCTTGATTTGAATTAATTAATTACTAAGCTTGGGGAGTTGTTAAATGATTATCGAATTGATATTGGCAATCCCCAATCATAACGCTAGGCTGATTCACAAGATACTGTAACAGTCTCAATAATCTCTAGACTTTATTTTAATAGTCAGACAGTCTGTTTGTGCTGATTATTGATTGACAGACTTCAAGGTAACTTAATTCTAAGCTAAATTTGAATATATGGCTAATTACGCTATGAACAAATTCTACAAGGTTTTCAACTTTTGTCTCTATCTCTTCGTTACCAAATTGTTGATAAATACTAATCTATTCGAAACAACCAGTAGTTACTAACTATTTACGAATGTTTTGTTGATATTTGTGTTACATCACTCGCTGTTGTTTCGACGCGTTGTACAGTTGACTGTTAGTTGATTTACCGTTTATGAGAGAGTATACCGACAACGGGCGGAAGGCTTCGATTTTATTGTAGAATCAGTGAACCGAGCGACAGGCGTCAGTCACTCGGCAGCCGTTAACGCAATTTCGGGAACAAAATTCACTAGGGGCATTGGGAGGTCGAGCCGCTTTTTCAAACGTTTAACCACATGCCACTAAAAGCCTTCAATTCATCATTTATTCAAATGGACCAGGCTATCGTATCAGTCACTGACCGAACGAACAACCTCGCGACATTCCATTCTTATAGAACAAGCTTGGCGGGCAGCTAATCATTTCAATTACATCGGCTTTTGTGCCAATATTTCATGACTTCACTCTTTAAACGTGTATCAACTCAATTTTTCCAATTTATTCGAGTATCGCAATTGGAGTGATAGATGGTAGTTTTCCACGTATATCTAGAATTTTTCCACTTGGAATTATCGAGTGAATTGAGGATGTAGACCTAGCGAAAGACGCACTTACTCAAGTTATTTCTTTCACGGCATTCACCTCCAGTTCTTCGTTTCGTTTAATTATAAACCGTAATTCATCTGCACTGGGTATAATTAATTTCTGGGTCGTGGATTTAGTTTCAAGCCGCTAAATAATGGGAACCCACTCTTGAAAGTGTTTCTTCGGCATGCAAAATAATTATCGCGGTTAAGCGCTGTCGTCGTTTTAAAAGGCACCGCGCTTCAAACGTATGCAGAACTAATTAGTGAGGCAGTAGAGCGTGGTGTTATAATTTTACATATGTATATCTAAAAACTCGTATGCAAAGGACTTTTGGATCCAGAGGACAGAAATGTTAAAATATAAAAGACAAACTATAATCCTCTGTATTACGTTAATCATATTCCAACGCAGAAACTATTTAGAGATCTTATCGTATAATATCTAACGAAGAGTGCAGAAGTCAGAATTTACAGAGCAAGAGAGAAGCTGTAACTCTAATTGTAACGGATGCTCTATTCAGTATGTTCTACTCCTGTTGCAAGTAGAATAAGACAAATTCATTAGAGAGCCCACAAGCGAAATGCTTTAGAAGTTGAGAAGCAAAAGTAAAGAGAAGGACTACACGTTTCTGTATAGGAATGGGGAGCGTCGGTAGGAACACATCGGTGTCGAACGGTGGAGGAACAGCCAGCGGAGGTGGCGGTGCTCGGACGAGGGCAGACTCAACGACAGTAGTGCCAGAGGCAACACCAACCCTCAGCGAACGCGAGCAACTCAAGATCGAGTTCTACAAGACTTACGACGTCATGACTGGCGTCAGGATCGCAGCCACACTTGGCGGATTCTTCAGTCTTATGATCATTCTAGTTGTCTACAAAAGCAGGTAACATTGACACCAAACATCCGAGATCAATCAATTTATCTGAAGATATCATTAGATTTTTTTTCTTCCAAGAGTTAACAATTGGTAATCAATTTTAATTGCTGCGGTAGTTCCAGGGTTCAATCGCCTAGAAAGAAAGTAAACATTATTTGTCGTGCTTTTTGCCTATCACGGGAAAAATTACGTCCTCTTAGATTCCGACTTTTACCGTTCATTTTTCGTCATAAAACAGGCAAGCTCGTAGATCGTGCAATGCAACGTCTAGCTTACTACATCGGGAGAACACGCGATATCAAAACGCTGGATAACGAGTCGCCACAATTTTGGTCTTAAAGTTTATCGTCTGTGATGATTTATACGGAGCCATTTTGGGAATGGATTTTGATACAGGAGCTTGCACAAGCTAAGCGATAATCCTGGTTACTATATCTATGGAAGATGACTGATACTTAAGGAGTTTCTCCTGGAACAGTTTAATTTAACAGTTTCACATGCTATTTTCAGAGATACCGTTTTTAATTTAAAATAAAATTTTCTATGCACAAGGATAACGAGAGTGGAATAGTTATTGGAATGTTGATGATTTAGATGTAAGTCTAGTAAGCAACTGGAAGATCCGAGACTGACTGCAGCTGCAGCTGCCGCCGTAGCAGAGGCAGAGGCGGAAGAACGAGCCCTTGCGGCTGCCCTTGAGGCAATCGCCAGGTTACCACCCAGATCCGACCGAGGACCAAGACGATCCTTTTGTGTCGAGGTACGCTCTACGTACAAGCGTCATTTTTCTCGCTTTTTCTGCATTTTTCATCTTTATTTTTAAAGCGATTCATACTTACCTAAAACCCAGGATTTTCATACATCGTCGATCAATCCATTTTTATCCATAACGACCAACGTAACGTCAGAAGAAAATTCCGATAGATACATCAACCAAGATGGAAACAATTGATTTCTAGCCGAATGCAGTACACATAGGTATGCCTGTGCCGCGATTCGCGTCAGTGGGTGGTGGTTACGACGCATTGTTATCAGCACCGATCAAACAGCCAAAGGTAGGGCCACCAAGTGAACGCAGAAGATGCAGTTCGATCACTTGCAGTAGCACAGCAAGCAGTTACTTAGAGAGACGAGGTTCATCGATGCCAATACCCTGTTTACCGTTACCATCACCATTCTCACCGAGACACCCACCTTACGACGAACCATGGGACTTTTACTATCCCATTGATATACAGGCGAGTTGTAACCACGTCGCGTGAAACTTCACGATCGATCGATTTCCATCTTTTCGTAACTCGCGATCCAACGTGTCTTAGGTGATCCAACCTACGCCTGATTTGTCACCATGCGGCAGTGAAGCTGGATTGTACGCTGGCAAGGACAAGCCATTGAGAGGTAGACGAGCGCCATTGGCATCGATGGGCAGCGTAGATCCACCAGAATCAGATTCGAAGTCTCTGGGTTCGGACTCAGTTTTTTTGAAGAACGAAGAGGAAAATGAAGTGAGAGAACGAGGCGTCGATACCGAGGACGAAGTCTCCGGATTCTCCACGGATTCTGAAACCGCTGGACCCAGTTGTCGACGGTTCCTACGCGTGCCATCCAGGAAGAGGAGAAGCGTGGAGAAATGGGACGGCTGCGAGGGTTGCGTACCTAGACGACGACCTGGTGGTAAACCCTGTCAGGCTTGTCTCAGCATTAGTGCTACCGTGGCCAGTGCTACAACCAGGTTTGTGTTATTTCTCGTAGAAGCAAAATTGCGAGTTTCCAGGATCCAGAATCCCAGCTTTAGGTACAGGAGTTCTTTGGTCAATTCGATTTTGAAGTTGTAATATCTGAAGCTGGGATTGTTCATGGTTTCATTTTAATGATCGCGTATAATTGAACAGGTGCGAAGCAGCATCGAGCAGCAGCAGCAGCAGTCAAGGGAGCGCAGGTTCACCGCCGTGTTCGCCAGCAATCGAGCTCAGGCACAGACCTCCGGCTGCGCCCCTTCCGACTAGCCCTCCGGCCTGGTCTCAAGAAACTCTCTTCTAAGACCTTAACTAATCCTTACTAATTAATATGTACTTTCTCGACTGGAGAAGTGCTTCGGTCACGATGTTACGTGAAAAATAGCTACGTTGACGCGTGTTAAAGGACCTCTTAATCGAAAGCTAGAAATAAAAGGCAGTACGAACGAATTACCATACTTCTGACCTTAGGTGGAAAATGAGTTGGTCGGAAATTTACGAGAAGGAAAAAGAAACATGCTCCGACGACGATATTGGGGAGAAATTAAATAGGAAACGGACTTTCGTAGGTGACAAGAATCGGATCAACGATGAGAAGATTGGATTTTTCCATCCTGAGGAAATTGATGGACGAAACATCCACACGATGTATACGATGCAAGAAATTTTCCACGAGAAGATCTACTGTCGTCCCCAGAATATTTGAATTCTATCGAAATATAAGGAAAATTCCAAAGAATAGTGGAATTTATATTATAAAAATGGAACTTATAGTTCATTTATTATGTTGCGAGAAATACGACTATAAGAGAAAAATGATAACCAGAAAATTAAGTGTTAGTAGAAGACAGGCAGTACGGAAGAATATGTTGAAATATAAAGTATGATGAGAAGTAAGAAATTGTATCCATTTGAAGAAAATTCTTAATCGCACAAAGTCGCATGCTCGAGCTTATCGAGACTAACGAAGTAGAATTGCTCGAAGAAGAATAAAAAAAGAAGAAACGAAGTATATAGCCAGAACGATAACGAAAGAACAATTATCGGGGGATGCACATTACTTTTAGAGTATAATGTGCAGTTATATAGCATCTTGTTCGAAAACAGAGATGTATTACCATCATCTTACATTAGTGTAATTTCCCGAGCTTATGGAGGACAGGATTGTCAATTCTAAAATGACACTCGATCGATGAGATATATATATTAACGATGGATAAAGCTTGTAATTAAAAGTTAATGTACCTTGAATATTTCCAGATGTCATTAACATTGAAAAACTGTGGGGTTTTTCTAGAAAACGGACAATCGCACAAAGCTGCTTCTAAGAGCTTGAGGGTAAATAGGACCCTGGAAAAAAAAAACATCTAGTAGAGTGCGTCGATCTCGCCGGATTTAGTACCTCCTCTCTTTTTATCTTTGAGCGGAATTTTCAACTGGGCGCATCTTTTGGAAATATTTAGAGCGCACTATTTTCCCGCGAAACTGGGAACACATTTTCAGGGTAGCACACAGACTTCTTCTCCCGAATGTATTTTTTGTAGATCCTAGATTTTTCAGACTACGCCATTTCATATACATACATACACTGTCCCTTGACGAGTCCATTATGCAAGCGTAGGATGAGAGAGAATAAGTTAGAATGAAGTGAAAAAAAAAATGAAATAAAATAAGAAAATTCAATTGAAATATCAAAAGGGATAATGCCGCGCCAAATTAAAATATTAAAATTGTAATTCTTCAAAAGCTGACAAAGTTGTGATGATGACAATATGCTTGCTGCGAAAGAATATTGCATACGGCTGACATTCAAATTAACGAAACTACTTTACTCCTAAAGAATTAACAATGACTGTTAGGAGATATTTCCAGTACTGTTTCATACTTTTGATGAGTAGGTAGAGTAAACTTTTTAGAAGGAAAACTGTGTACAACTATACTTTTATAAACATATTCTAATGGCTCAGATCGACGCACTCGATATCTCTACTTACAATTAGATCTAATGTATTCTAAATGCCTTTGTTCGCGAAAGTCACCCTGAATTTACGTTCAGCAAATGGTCGAAAATAATTGCATATATATGTACTAATAAACTAATAATAAAAATTGAATAACAGCTAGAAAGGAAATAGACAGAAACGAACGTGCACGAGAAGAAGAAATTACGAGAAATTTTTCCCCGTCAAGCAAAGAAACTTGTGAAAATGAATCTGCGAGGATAAGAATGAAGTTAAAAGTAGAGCTGCTGAAAAAAGTATAGTGTGTAAACAAAATACAGAAAATCTTTAGAGACAGTGATTCACTATACAGTTAGTATGATTGATCGTGAGACAAACTCAAATTTCATATTCGGGGTCCTTCGTTGAGAAGAGAATTCTTTAAAAAAAGTGTGAATCCACAAACATTCCTTGTATTGCTGTCAATTACTCTCAAAAGTAGAATCTTGTTATCAATCTTGCTATTAATTATAATCTCGTAAACACGAAAGAAAAATCTTCCAATTATCCTGAATTACGTGAAATGCATCCAAACACGATCTTCCTAAACAATACTTTCAGTTAATTCAATACTTTTGTGTCCATTAAATAAAAAGTCGACTCCACCGACAATACTTCTTAATTTTCCCAGATATAGTATCAGCCTTCAATTAAACATTTCTTCAATCTGTATCAGGGATTGTTATTTCACTGTTATACTGGTTTTCTCGTAGAATCAAGAATGCACTCACTAGCACACTAAAGTTTTATTCTTTAGTCTATTTACCAGTAAGCAGAAATACAGCTCTTAAACGCAAGCAGCGAAAGACAAGAAACGAAGAAGAATAAGAACGACTATGACCATAAACCATCCCGACATACATAACATATACATACATATATGTGTTCAACCAAAGAAACCGTTGCGCGAGAGAAAGAAACGCGCAGGATGTTGAGAAATTGTTTGTAAATAAATGTTCGCAGCCTCTCCTGCCGAGTTATGCAAAGTTAACAAACGCAATCTCATGTTCTCGAACTGGAAGAAAATGAAAGCAAAGCGTCGAGAAGCCCGTTCATAAAATATGTGAATGGAGGAATTTAATTCGTAGGATATAGAAATAGTTTCTGTATAATTGCTTGATCGACTGAGTGCGTGTGTGAGCGTGTAATCGATCCATTTGGATCGTAATAGAATTGACACGCCAATATAATTGACAAGGCTACAGTGAAATTTCTTCGAACAGCGTCACTTCCTCAGGAAATACACAGAGATCACATTGATTCGAGCTTCTCTATTTTTCTAAAAATACAATTACTCTGAGAAATTTGTTCCAATTTTATTTTACGCGTTCTTAGACACTATGTTAAACGAAATGTCGCCCTCGTTCTTCCGGGATTTTAAACTCAATGAGGTTTCTGTGTACGTTGGATTTTGAAACGAGTCGAAAGAGAAAGAGAAAGGAGGACATCGTTGTAATCAACTGTTAGCTGTATATTAAAATTGACCTAATCCTGTAAAACCTACCAAACCAGATTCTCGATCTCATTTACAAAACTGTGCAAGGTACAAAAAAAACTTCTCGATTAACGTGTCCAACAAATATCTACCACAAAAAGAATACCAGAAACTTGTACGGAAATTGTTCGAAAAGAATAATTGTTCGTAAGTTGCTAAAATATTGCTACAAGTAATCAGAAAAGGTATACTTATGTATATGTCATAAGAGGAACAACGTTCCAACGAAAGTTCACATAATCTAGTTGACGAGCTAACAGTTTCACATGGAACAACAACAGTATACAATACTACTTTCCAACATAGCAAAATGACGACAGAGACGGAAAAATTTTCAACGAAGGCCGAATATTCGAAATCTTATTGATTCGGTCCCGTCTTCATATTTCCTTCTTTAGATCTCGATTTCCATCCGAAGCGTCATTGATTAGAGTGTATTAGGTTTTGAGTGATTAGTCAAAGGTTCAACTAATGACGCTTTGCCGACTGCCATTGAAGAGCAAAAAAACTTCTCGTATGTCTGTCTGTCTGTTCGTTAGCTTGTCTGCCTGTCAGTCTGTAAGTCTGTCTGTCTGTCTGTCTGTCTGTCTGTCCGTCTGTCAAGCCTGTGTGTTCGTCTGTCTTTGTGTCTGACTAGCAAACTAGAGAACAAAAGGCCGAATTTCGAATAGAATTGTAAATGTGTCATTAATCGGGATGCGCTTACGACATCGTTATTTAATGCAAATAAAAACAATCGATTTTCATGTAATGTCCCGCATACCTTTCCACTTCATTACAAAATCCTTCTCTTCACCGGCTGCAGGCTTCCCAGGTCCTAATCAATATTGTAGCTTGAACGTACCACCTTCTTGAGTAGTCGTTATACTTACCAATCTCACTTAATCCTGTGTTTGTTTCAATTCTGAAAACTCAAAATCAACGAATTCTAATTCTGGCGCAAGACAAGTTTCCTTTTGTTTTTTTACGGAGAGCAGTATAAACATTTTGTCGAATTTAAGTATTTTTCGGTGTAAGAGATAGTAAAATTTAAATGATAAGTATAAATGGGCTACAGTTAAGCTTGTACTACAAGAGTGCAGCCTTTAAAATTTCTTATCGGAGTGCTGATAACCCGCCAGTCGACAGCAACGAAACTGTTCGGCTAATTCTCAATCGAAAGCAGTACAGTTGTTTCTCAGTGGCCGAGAAACACTGTCGCGAATGCGATCCGCTGTGTAAACAAGTAGCATTACATGAAGCAAAATCCTCTGTGAAGTGAGTACATAAATTGATTTCGGAAATTTCGAAGTGTTTGTGGGAAAATTGATATTAAACGTATGGCGGAATTTGATTAAAAAGTAAACGAAAGTAATAGAGAGTGTGATGTTTAAGACCAGTATCTGATATCAAGTATTATCAATAACAATTGCAGATATTGAAGGAAAAAATTATATTCGACGAGTGCCTTATAAACGCTTGCTTGATTGGATACAGACTCGCACAATGGATTTTGCAAAGTTTCTTACGAAAGTGGCCAAAAGAAGGCAACCCAGTTTGTTGAGAGTTTTTGGTAAGAGAATAATATTACGTTAGTCATGAAATGTTTCCAATAGGCTGTGTTGCTCCAATTCGCCGTGTAATGTATCTTTCAGCCGGTAAATATGCTGTAACACCAAACGCGATAACATTGGCAAACGGAATGCCAAACGAGAAGACTTTTCCTTTCGAAGAAATTGCGGTCACATACCGAGATGGTACAACGACCAGCTTAACTGGCCGTGATTTGGGATTATCCTTACAGTACGGACCATCACCAGGGTAATTATTTTTTGAAATTTACAGGCATAATGTAAATTACAATATCCTTATTCGCAAGCTGACTATACTAACAGAGTTTCACCAAAGAATGACGAATTTTGTTTGCTATGAGTATTGCATGAATCACTTTTGAGAAAGGTTCCCGCCACTGGTGAAAAGATTCCGAGACTTCCAGACAAGATATCATCAGCCGAAGAACGATCAGTGGGACGTTATTTTCACTTCTGGGTCTCAGGATGGTTGTAGTAAAATATTTGAGATGATAATAGAAGAAGGAGAGTCCGTTATGCTACAGACGCCTGTTTATTCCGGGACTATCGCAGCGGTAAATAATGATTTTAGTAAGAAAAGCAAATATTCTATCTTGAGTTTAGAATATAATCGGGAATTTATCGTAGATTTCAGCATTAGCACCCGAAATAATCGAAATTTGCCAAGATGGTGATGGAATTATACCAGAACAGATCGAGGATGCTTGCGAAAAGAGACTTCGGGAAAATAAGCCTCTACCTAAGGTAGGAAAATAATTACTTTAAACAACGATAATTGTATAACGAGCCATTGAATAAAAATTTCAACTTTTTCCAGTTATTGTACGTGAATCCAACAGGAGCGAATCCTACTGGCACCGTATTGCCTGATTACCGGCGAAAGAAAATTTACGAACTGGCTCAAAAATATGACTTCATCATCGTCGAAGACGATGCTTATTTTTTCCTCCACTTTTTGAATAAGCCACCGACATCCTTTTTCTCATTGGATAGTGATGGTCGCGTACTGAGACTCGATTCTTTTAGCAAGATTATGAGTTCTGGTATTCGCCTGGGCGTTGTAACTGGACACAAAATTCTATTGGAACGACTCATTCGGCATATAGAATGTACGCTTTTACACACATCTTCCTTGTCTCAGGTGATTATTTCATTTTCACTCTTATATTTCGTAATCCCATCTTGCGAAAACTTATCACAAAGAGATTTTGTTCGTTATCGACTAATGTAGTGCCTAATGTACTTATCTGTTGAGTAGATGCTGATTTATAAAACGCTGGATTTGTGGTCGCCCGAGAAGATAGACAAACACTTCAGTGATATTCAGCAGTTTTATCGCGAGAGAAGAGACATCATGCAAGAAACCATCAGTAAACACCTCTCGGGTAAACTAAACACGACTGTCTTAAACACACGTTCGTAGTAGAGAAACTGAACGATTCTGCTATCCAGAAAAATAATGTCCGTTAAAACAGGTTTAGCCGAGTGGACGATACCAAAGGGTGGCATGTTCTTCTGGCTGAAGGTAACTGGTCTTGAGGATGTTCTCGATCTCGCTAAGGAAAAATGCGTCGAGCAAGGGATCTTCGTCATGCCAGGACACGGTTTCAACTTTAACAAGAGCAAACCGGACTCGCATCTGCGCTTGTGCTATAGCTATGCCACTCCAGAGGAAATGGACAAGGTACTTGTGACGTAATATGCAGTACTCACTAATACTTACCGAATCATAAGAATTTCATTTTCTCTTGCACGTCTTATTTCAGGCTCTGTCAATCTTAGCGAAATTAATACGAGAAGAGCTAGCGAAACGTGACAATTCCACAATAAAAGAGAAACAGTAGGAGGAAAATGAACATATTCAAATATTGATTGTTAAATATATTATACTATCTTGTAAATTGCAAGTTAAATAAAAGAGAGTCTGGAAAAATAGAAGCAGCTGGTCAGTCTTCTCGGTGAAATTAAATCTTGAGATGGGTCTCTGCAGATCTTTCGGATTTAGGGGAGTCCCTGAGAGAAGGGTGCGAAGATGACGCAACGGTTACAAAGGTCGTGGAGGGTCTAAAAGATCGTCGAGATGCAAGTAAATTCGGAAGATCCAGTTTTGGCGTAGCCGACCGTTAACCTGCCGTTCCCTCCAGAAACCTTTCGCCCCCTTCTAAAGGACCGTTTTTCCCACAGAGCCTCCTATACGTACACACGTGTGCACCTTTTTCAAGCATCTTTTCCCCCTTTTTCCTTCGGCCTGTACCTCCTCCTTTACTAATGAAACTCGATTATCCCCGTTGACCGCGTGCATAGGTACCCATCTGCGTTGGAATTTTACCATCAGCCCCTCATCTCTATGTGCCACTGATTTCGTGGGACAATATTCACGTAACCAACCTTGAATGCCACCGGAAGTCTCTTACAATAAAAAATCTAATACACGAATTCTCATCGAATATAAATATGGAATATGAACGATCCTAAATTTATTAATTATTATTACATAACGTTGATACAAGGGTTTCATTCAATTTCCACAACTCTAATAAAAATGTAATTTAGATGAACTTAGAAAATGTAATTTAGAAAGTTTGCTAATATCTTTGGACCGGGTTTTATAACTACTGCGTAAATCAGAGCAAGCTGCAAAGCACGGTCCCCCAACGACCGTTATCCTTAGCAGGGTGCCTAGAATGAAACCGATGATCCGCCGGTGGAACAGGTAAGCGCGATCGATCGGGGGATCGTTTTTGGTAGTCCTGCACCGTGAGACCGTTTCTTAGCTTCTCGAAGAATATGAGGGGTCGTTTTGAGCCATAGCTTTCCCAGGACCCACCCTTCTTAACGCGTCGCACCCGGATGCCTTTTCAGCCAGTTGGACAACTCGGAATCAGTTTGCACCGCGCATATGCGAGACAATACGGGCACAATACTTGATCTGGATCTTGCAAAATTTCATTTGGTAAATTGATGACACGCGTATACCCGCAGCACAGCTTTCGAATGTTTCCCAGGCTCCGGAAGAAGGTTCTGGTTTGTCTGGATAAATGAATCATGCATGCGGGTATGCATCATGAGTTTTTTTCTTCACTATCTAAATAGAAGATGTGTATATAACACAATTTCGTAATTTATAATTAAAAATTAGTACAATAAAATATGGAGAACAGAGGCACTGAACACGTATGTGCAAAAGAATTTTTCAATTTGATTCTCAGACTGATTTTCAAATAAATATGATTAATAATTTTTAGTGTAATTTTCGTCCGATCATCTGATGCTTCTGAATTGTTTATCATAAGCATTTACGAATAAAGCCTTCTTTATTATTTTAATATTCAGTTTAACCTGGTTTTTATAGTTAATAATAATATAGGTATTAATAATAGAAATTTATGTATAGCTACATAAACATCTCGTAATGCGATGTGAATAGACATACTGGTAGTACCAGATTTTATTCTCTTGGATAGTGGGGTGATACATCGAATTATTCCAACCACTACGGGAGGGTTGCTATCCCCGCCACTACTCTTGTTGACAGTATATAAACCCGGCGGTTGACCCATGAATTCGCAGACCAGCCCGAGACAGGCGAGGGGTAAACTCGCCAAACAGTCTCGGGCCTCTCCAACAGTCATCATTACTGTGTTTATTACCATCACTGCCAACACCTGAAGATCTGCCAAATCATTGAACTGCCGACAACATAAGCAACTAACGTACGAAAACTTGGAAGACATCCGGAAAAGTGCAGCTGCGAAACTATGGCGGAAGAACGTTAACGAGGATCATCAAAAAAGGAAGAGTTTTTTTTTTTGGCGACGATCATCAGAAGACCAAGACTATAAGAACCAAAGTAAACTGAGAAAGGAACATTCGATAATCCTTGGCTCAAGATTTTTGGCCTAATGTCAAAAAAGTAACGAGACTACCTCAAGGTTTTCAAGACATCTCAAAAGTACGAGAGAAATGTCAGAATCCTTATTTAATTATTAAAACTCCTATTGGACGATTAAGACTGGTTGAAAATGGAAACGAGAACATCAACATGACGTTGAAACAGTTCGAAAATTTTCATCGATTCGATGAAATTATTTCACTTGGAAGAGAAGAACGGATAGTGATTCCGAGAGTTACATTTGCTCCTGAAATGATACACAACGCCACGGTACAAATTACTACATCTTTAGAAGCATTGTCGAAAGAAGTGCAGTCGGAACCTACGAAGATTTCGCAGAAGTGTTTGGCATCCAAAATTGCTGTCACAATTTTGAGAGAAGCCGATCACAACAAGGACGAGCAACCCTACCCCAATGCTGAGATTCCTCTCTTCCGAAGAAATTACAAGATAAAAATAAGGTGAGTTCCGTTTCTGGTCCTTGGTCTTGGTGCCTCGATAGACTATGCTAAAATTCATTTCTTTCGGTCATTTTCGGCCAAAATTCCTGTTTATCTCGCAATTCTCAGTATAATTTTGAAGCCGCCTTCCAACTCGTTTCCCACGAAAATATCAAAGTTTACCACTTTTCTCACCATAAGCTTCAAATTTATTCTTCAGTAATATTCGAATCTTTTGTTAGATATTCTAATATTTTCTCAGGAAAAATTCACCAGGTTTTCAGTTCTTCAGTATTCTTTAGCGCTAAATTCATTCACTACGGTAAATACTAAACACCGGATACAAAAACAACTAAATTTTATATTCTCACAGTGAATTATAGTTTTATTGGAACAAAAGTTAAAATACAGATAGTCTGCTTTTGTTGCGCGATTATTCCTGAAATAATCAAATCAAAAGAAAATCAAGTCAGCTGTTATTGAAAATTCTTATCTGCAACAACCTCTGCAATGAAAACACACAAAAACTGGGTTCATTCATTAGATTGTAAACAACTGCAAGGCTTACAAAAGTATGTTTGTCCAAATTCTCGACACATGTAAAAAGTGACCAACTTGAACTAATTGGCTCTGTTAAAAATTCTTTCAAAATTGTCACATTCTTTTCCTCATATTTGAAATAATTCTGTCACATATGCCGAGTATTTTGCGACGCCCTAATTCTGGTAAACTCAAAAAAACCAAATGCAATACCCATCATTTGCCGATACACAAATACAAAACTAACACATTTCCTTCGGTTAAAAAAAAAGTTTACACTTGGCTCAACATTGAAACAACAATTTCACGCAGCAAAATAGAAGCGAAACAGAAAAATGAATACTGTATCAGACACTACAGAAGACTATACAATACATTTTCATTTTTCGCTGTGATTATAATGTGTTTCAATATGTTCTGGTACAGAATAAACTTTTAAACAAAAACGGAAAAAGAGTGAAGTAGGTAAAATAGACCGTGAATCCAAATCCAAAATTCAATTACTTCTGCAGCACTTTTAGATCAGTTCCAATAGAGAATTAATTGTTTTTCATTTTTATTTTCTGCAAGATTTCAAGCGAAATATATTTCAAATAAATAGAACATCCTCCATAATGAAATAATCAATAATATTATAATTAAATATTTGATGAGAATAGTTAATAATAAAATTGGAATAAAATTCATTGGACCACAGATATTTTCACAGGCCAAATTTATTTGTATACGTTTATTGGTATTATTGGAAATTATTTGACACTTTTATTTGACAAATTACAACTATTTACTCGACTTGTATCTGGCCTTCACTTATCATACACCGATAAAGGAACAGGAATCGTTCGACGATACACGAGAATTTGTAGAGGACTGAAAGACCAGCTACTAAATTTTCTAATACAGTCATTTTAAAAGTTTCTTTAAAATAATCATTTATCTGTTGAAATCTGTTCATAATTAATTATACGTAACCTACCGGAATCCATCAGAATATAATATCAAATCATCCAAAATTATTTCTGAGCCAGCAACAGTCGATAACAGTTTTCAGTTTGGAAGGTTTCTGTTTACCGTGAACAACTGTGGAATTGATCATTTATTTTTGAGTAACCTGGTCTTAATTTTTCCTTTCGGAATTCGTAAGATTTTGATTCTTCAAAATACGGTTTGAAAATGTTTACAATAGCCTGCACTAAATTTCTCCGAACCTAACATATCCAAAATGTAATTTAGAGGAAAAATTTCACAGATTTGTAATTTCAAAACAGGAAGCTTGAAACACTCAGCACATTGAAATAATGTCATCCAAAGTGATCCATACAGATACATAACAAAAGCAGAATTGAATCATTCTCTAACTTTCACCAATCCACTCCATACTGTGAAAATATAAGGAATATACATTTCAATCAGAATATAAATTTCAAAAAAATAATATTCAAGTAATAGACACTGTTGAGTATTCATTATTATAGTATACAAAAAACAAAAGCAATTTTCAGTTGTCAGTACAAAGCTCCAGGTATTTACCAAATGCTACTTCATTCATCTTACATTGAATTAATCACTAAAGAATATATAATAATAATAGAAAACGGCATAAGGTATCAATAGCAAAAACAAATTATTTTCTAACCACTTTCAAAAGTCACATCTGGAAACACAAAAAGACAGAGAACTCTCACAAGTTACATACCAACATGGCGTCAAAAGTTTATCTTTTACATTATTCAAAATTTTTCTTTTCCCACTAATTACAAGCCGTCTTTTTATTTAATCATACCGACATTACATCACGAATTGCAAGAGCTGCAGAACATAAGAATATAACAAAATTGTTTCAAGCTTGCAAAATTCAACTTTTTCATAACAAAGATTTCAAACAGAAATTCATTTCATACCGAATCCACAAGAAGTTATATTGAGAAAAAAAATAAAAAGAAAGTCATTATTGGTGAGAATAGTGGGAATTGGCAGTCTCCGAAATCCATCGCACTAACAGAAGCTCTACATCCAAGTTCTTTGCGAGAAAGACAGGCGCGATTAGCATAGACCCGATAAGAAAAAATTATTTTCAAAAAAATTTACTTTACTTGGCCCTACTCTATCCAAGCACTAAGATCCGTCAAAAATTCTTTCTCAAAACTTTACGCTTTCCCTCTACTCACGCTATTCGCTCTATCACGATGAAGTCTGTCATTTCTTACTGTCAGAACACACACTTCTCCGTCTTCACTTCCAATTAAATCCTCGTGTTTCGTCGCTGAATTTGTGCAGCAGCGTTTCAATGATCCCAAAAAAATCGATCACCTCCGACTGTCGAAAAGCGCTTGCAATTTCAAACTGGGAGAACATTACACATTGACACGTGTGAAACAGAAAAATAAATGGGAACGATTGAAAAAAAGGGGAGGGAGGTGTAAAATTTTCGTAAAGTTTTTTGGTACAAGCAGCGCAAACTCTACATGTCACTCTCCCATGTATGCATCGAAGTTGGTCATTTGTCTAAACATCCACGTATATCCCTTCGATTGACCCCGCACAAAATGGGCGGAGAAGAGAAATTTCTCTGGAACTCAGGCTTTTTTTCAAAAATTCACTCTCACATTAAACTGATCTGAAATAGTTTTTTTTTTATTTCTCTTTCCTAAATATCAACAGTTGACGAGAATCTATGTTTGATTTACAGACAGTAAAATCTTTTGTTTCGTAACATTGCATGTACAATGAGATTGTCCTTGTTATTTCAAACAAATAGAAGCATGCAAAGATTTTTTATTAGAAATTCAATGAAAATTTATTCTCTTTTCTGTGATGTTCAAATATTCAGATTTATGTAAAGTAGTTCGCTCGTAGTTGTTAGTCGCTGTAATCAGAGTTCGTTAGTCTTCTTCTTTAAAGTCTAAATCAGTAGATTTCTATTTCACTTTAGCATGACTCTTCATTTCTTTCTTCGCTTACTTAAAGCCTGCATTTCACGAAACCATTCATTAAACAATCGTGTGCAGTCGTATTACATTCCCCCGTCATTCAACTTCTGTTTTTGCTTAATTGTTCAAATTATTCATTTTGGCAAATAATCTTCAAGTCTAAGAATTTCGCAATCTATAGAAATTGTTTATTGAGAATATGAATTTGTAAAGTTTCATGGTGTCCTTGCATCGAATTCTCTCGCACACTACTTACAAAGTACCGCGATCATAATTTCCAGAATTGAAATTAAAAAGATCTATATTCTACCGTGCAAAAATATAATTTCTGCGCGAACCGTACACGATCAAAATTGTGCAGTTGATTCTTGAAAAATTCATACCTGCCATTAAATTCAGCGATCTTTTAAAAAAAAGAGATCCCGCGAAATGAATTCAGTTTCAGCTAATGAGACGCGCAAGATTTATCCGATTTCTAAATTGCTAAATCGCCGAATCTATAAATCTACCGAATCTTAAATTCAAAAACCGAATTCAATGCAACTTCCAACTATTATAGTCTCGGTTACAAAAGTTACGACGATATAAGAATAACATAGTAATAATAGCAGTTATACTTAATACATTAATTTCTTAGTATACTAATGAGAAACAAGCAGTTTTCTCAAAAGCGTTTTCCTTATATAATTATAGAGATACAGATATGTTCATAATAATAACAGCGATAACACTGGAAATAATAATCATACTAGTGTTGATAATAATAATAGGAATAGTGTTAGTAAAAATAAGAGTAGCCCCACTTTTAATATGTTCTGGCATATTAGTACAACTTCAGAAAAACAAGCGTAGACACACCAGCTATTTATACGAATACATTTCATGTCCTCAAATCTGAAAGAAAATCAAAGAAACAAAATCACCAGAAATCAAAGAAATTTACATCTATCAAAATACTGAGGATTAGAACAATATTGTACGTTTAATACCTGGTTAACAACTTCTACGTCTATGTATCAATTTGTCTTCCAAAACACCGCGAATCAGATTTTATCACATTATCAGAATAGATCACCCGCAATGAAAGTAATTTCCACTTTACCTACGAATATCGAATAAGAATGGAGAAATAGAACTTGTACCGCGTTTACTATCAACAAGTACAATGTTCCTAAGAGATTAAAATGAATACACGATAAAAACTGAGATGAAATAATTGTAAAGTACCATTCGATCACATTGTAAAAATCAAATATTTTCTGATGTACAATCAAATCGAAAACTTTCAAACATCGTAACAAGATATATTCAACAAATCTCAAGGGGTGGCAATCTTGAAAAGATTGGAATTTCACAAAAGGGACAGAGTAAAAAAAGAAGTAGAACATAGTACTTAAAACAATCAAACTTCGATTTCATGTTTGCACAATATATTGCAAGGACACTATTCACACAATCAAGAAAGATACAAAAAGCAGCATCATGAAACAAACATGAAACAAACTTTCATAGACTTAAATCTTCACCTATAGTGAAATTAATCCTTGTCTTCCTGTAAGAAGTAGTTAGCAATTTTGTAATTAAAAGCATCGTCTGAAAATTGTAAATTTCAATTACTTTGCTTCTTACGATTTTCTATTTCTCATTCTCCGTTGGATTTGGCTTGTTTCCTTTGGCTGACACTCACACCCTTTTAGGTCCAGACGCAGACTTCCAAAAGGACGATGCACGACAAAATGAAGCTTCTCGTTTCAAGACTGATTTGGGAGGCAGTACTCGATCAGATGTGTACAAGTTTCCAGAGCAGTTTCACGAGGAACTCCACAAGAAATTCCAGCAAAAACCGACAACTCAACACGAAGAAAATAATGTCTGGTGGGTATGATGAATCCCACCAATCCTAATTAATCAAGAAAGTAACACGAAACAGTAGTAAAGCAACATTTAGAAGCACAACACTATCAAGTGAAATTGACATTTACGAATTCGAACGAGGAACAAGCGAAAGCGAGGACTCAGGAGGAATTGAAAAATTTCGGATAGGGGTTGATTTTCATTTATTACTAAACTCGCAGTTCAGGGAGCCGGAGAGCAAAATAATCAAACAGTAGAAATTCGTGAGTTTCTAACCAGCGTATAAAGCAACACTATTATAAGGACCCAAAAGACTGAAGATTTCAATTTTTAACATAAGAATAAAGAATACAGCAATATTATTAAAATATATTACAGATTCATAATTGGCAGCAGTTGGTTATTACTGATATTACAAAAGAAACATCAGTGTCGTAATCAAGAACAAAAAAAAACCTTTTGAGAAAAAGATATCAGGAAATTTAGCTAATTATCAATATTGTTGAATGTGAGAAATTAAAAGCTATATCTTTGAAATAAAGTTCGATGCTGATAAAATCTACCATTGCTGACACTTATGGTTCAAAGTTTTCCGCGAATTGGCCAATATCCGTGTAAAGTTTCGTTGCATGTTAGCAAAAAAATACTTGAGGATTCTTCAAAAGGCTACTTTTAAAACATTTTTCGCATACATCTACCGTTCCCGACGTAAATAGGATCAATCAATATGCCGGTGAAAAAACTTTGTCACCATTTAAGTGCTTTCTGCATAACAATTATACCGATATTTTGCGATATTTTGCAAAGTCCATGATAACACCCTATTTCAATGACAGTAAGAGGAAACATGCAACCATCCGCAATTAAAAAACGAAACATGAAGCTCCTACTAAATGCCTATAATTGCATTGCATTAGCTTTAGACAGATTCAGACTTTTTTTCCAAACTCAATAACAATTTGCATTTCCTCTTCAATCTCGACATCGTATAAAATCGATGGAAATATAAAGCTCCCTGCTAGAAAACCCCATAAATTAACAATTAGCAGTGCTCATTGCTTTAGGCTGAAGATTATGCCAGTTTCCTGCAGAATTGAAAAACCCAAAACAGATAAAAAGAATAGAACAAAATTTACAAATTTTGCATTCGAATTATCTCTGACTTATTTGGTTTTTTCCCTGGCTGAACATATTACATGGCAATTTGTCATTTTTGAAATAAATCGAAACACTGCACGTTACTGTACCATCGAGCACATCGAACAAACTGAAAGTAGAAATTCAAACACACTAACACCTCATAAATACTATTTGTGAAGCATTTCCCCCGTCAAAGCTTTGCATCTGTCATCTATATAATGTAAAATTTTAATAGATATTTTACAAACAAGCAGATATGTTCGGCAGATAAAAAAAAAATAAAACCAATCGAAATAATAATAAAACCAAAGTTGAAGGGAGAGGAGAGTGATCACAGTACATACTACCGTTGGAAGTGATATAAACGTTTGTTACATAATTTGTTATTACACAAAAAATTTGATTGTTAACTTTTCGTTGAACATTATATTACTGGATTGTCCTCAGGTTCTTAGGAAAGATTTTTACTATGAAATTTAAGTTTGTTCCAAATTGTTTCCTATGGTTAACATAATTGTTTTGTTACTCCGATTCGTTAAGGCATTCGTACTTCGCACTCTTTGTTAATCCCATCTCTCAATCTTGATGAACTTCAACTTTCGAGATCAATATTCTTACAGAACTTTGAAAACGTTAGGGAAAGAAACCAAAAAAATGGATTTTAATTGTTTTCGAACTTGGATACTTCATCGATTAAATTTGTATTTAACAAATGAATAACTTTTGGTTTTTGTTTAGTTACGCCAAATTATCTTATCATTCATTTACTGGAACTTAAAATTCTATCCAGATATTAATTTATGATTCGATGCCAATTTCAAAAGATTTCGAAACAGACAATATTATAATAGAATCCAATTTTAATAATATCGTCACCAGGCTTCAATAATCCGTTCTATATTTTTTCTATAGAAACATTATTTTAATTTTGTTCCAATTTGAGAATTATTTCCTTCTAAAAGATTCAATCAATTTCGGAAAAAAGATTGGGAAAAAGTACAGTAAATAATGAAAAATCCTTAGATGCAAAAATTGGTTCTGGAACCTACCTGTTTTCATATTTCATATTACATTTCACGAATTTCAAAAAAAAGACGAAAAATTACAGTAAAACGAAATTCTCAATAAATCTCTCAATAAATTACAATTAATTCTGATATTTTTACTTTTGAATTGGTGCGTCATACGATTATTCACTCTGTTGTTATGTTTGCAGGCTATGTTATTTTGCCCCTTTTTTGGATTCAACAAAATCCCTTGCCTCGTTCAATTTTTGCTTATTTTAGTGCTCCCGTGACACCCACTTTCCGTTTATGTTATACCCTATTTTTGTTTTCCCAAAATGTTCTGTTTGCAAATCTGTTTCCAACTCGTTTTGTTTCAAAATTCTTTTCGACCCCATTACGTTTGCAAATTGATTTCGACCTCGTTTTTTTGGTGGATGTCAGTTACTTTAGGCACCATTTTGTTAATTATTTCGATTTCAACAGGTTTAATTGAAACGTTACGAGCAGTTGTGTTGTGCTATTGTCGTGAAACGTTGTGTTTCAAACTTTCACTGTTTAAACACTTGTTCTATTTGAAAGCTTGTTTTGTTTGCCATTTGTTTCCAATTGTTGTTCTCGTTGTCCAGTTCTTGGTAGATAATACGCTTAATTAGAAATTAATGTTAACGAAACTGTTAACTTCCAAAAATGTTTCGATAAGTGAGCGCAGTCGAGTATCGACTATGATTTTGGGCATTTTTTTTTAATTTGTGTTGACGATCAAATAATTGCCAACTTCCTCTGGCTTTATATTTCCTTCTGGAATAAGAAAACACAAAAAATTGATATATGATTTTAATCCATCTTATTTCTCATTGTATTTGACAACCAAATCTGTGTGCGAAATTCTTAATCATTTATCGCGAAAATCCTATAAATCATTGTTGACAGTATTTGATTCGGAAAATTTTCGAACAATAGAGAAGACTGAAATTCCAAATATCTATTCCTTACTAGAAACACTAGATTCTTCAAGACAGACTTTTCAGGCAAATGACAGTAAAAATATTAATGACAGATTCTACTTGATTATTAAATACCCACATTTGATTTTGTTAAATACCATAGACCGGTTAATTTTTAACAAATCATTATAATGTCATTATACACGAATAAAATTGGGTACTTAACTCGATAGAAATGAAAAGATTCATCACATGGATAAATTTCAAGACCAGCAGTATAATATATGTACTTCTTCATTTCATTCAATGCATACATAACTTTTTGCATACAACTATACAACACTGAATCAGACGATTATAGAGAATTGATCAGCTCGTAGTTTAATTTTTGTTAGTATAACTAACGTTAAGTTTTTGGCATCCGCGAGTATATATTTTAAGATTGTTAAATGTTTCGAAAGAAGAAACGCATCTTCTGTTATCTTCTCGACTAAGAGGTATCTTACGTGTAAAGTAGCTCGTTTTTACTTTATACGTAAAATGATCGATCTGTTAAACATTACAGTCCATTATCAATGTTGGTTAAATGAATGTTAATTAATTGTTGGTTGTGTTCCGTTTCTGCTCTGAACATTGATTTCGCAACAGTCGGATGTTCAGAAACATACCACAAATTGCGAGTCTTCTTCACTCGAAGTTTAATATTCAATAAGAATTTAATAACAATTTCTCTCTCGATATCTAAAAGCATCTATATGTTGAAATACTCTTCCTAATGAAAATTTCTCTTTCAATGTGTTCTATGAAGAAAAAAAAATGATCGTTCATTGTAATTTTTAAGACCATTAGGCATAAACAGAATTATTAATCGTTTACTTTGTAATATCGATTTAGATTCGTTTCAGGAAATAGCAAGATATAAATATAAGTCACTCTTGTAGTTCGGTTGTTACATTACGGATATATGTATTTATCCAGATAAGTGATTTTACCGCCAACCATGACACGCGACCCGAAAATTATATCCAAATTATAACATACGGCATTTGATTAAAAAGAAGATAAGGGTAAAAGATGCACCAAAGCGTAAACTATAGAATCGAATTTCGAGCGAAGAACGTTGAAGCTAACAAGTGTTTGAAGCAGAACACTGAACAATAAAATTTTCATTTGGCGAGGGTCACAAGACGATTAAGTATGTTAGGTAGGCGATTCTTATTAACAAAAAAAGAAGATAATTATTTTGGTTTTCACCATTGTGCCTTGATGGTTTCGTATATGTTAAACATTTAGTCTGTTTAGTTTGTTCCTGTCATGTATTGTGCGATTTCGACTGACATTTCTTTATCAAAGAAATCAAAGTTTTAGAAAGAAATTTTATTAAGAGCAAACTTTTGTTCACCGTAAAGCATGACATCAACATTTCGATTACTCTATCAGAAATTATAGCAACTTGGGAACTTATCTTTAAGTATCGAGTAGTAGAGAAACTAATCTTACAATTAATAAAAAAAAAGAAGAAAGTTGGAAAAAATAGATATAAAGCTATGAAAATAATAGGCTAGCAAAGAATTCGTAGTTATCTATCTTACAATTAGTACTTGAACATTGTAACATTGAAATTAAGTATCCAAATTCGAATGAAGTTTTTGCCTGAGAGAAACGAGAAAATCTATAGAAGAAAAAAAAGTTAATAAAATTTAAATAGAAATGACTAATGAAACCTAGAAATAGAAATACATTTGCCAGAAAATATTGCAGTTAATTGGAACACTTATATCGAATTAAGTTGATGTTTCTACCAGCCACATCTCTCAGGTATAATAACTTCAAGCTTTGATTTTACATATTGAGTTACATTTGCGGAAATAAGAATAATTGACCATATATTCAAATATTTAGTTTTACATTCGTATTATTTAAGTCGTAAGGCTATAATTATTAAACGATTCAAAGACCATGTATGACTTAATACAGTATGCTTCTTGTACGAATTATAAGTAACTATTATGCTATCTGTAGAACTAATATATACAAAATTATGTTACTAGGCACGTACTTTAAGAGACCTGTACGATATGAAAGCAAAAACTTGAAAAAAAAAAAAATACAAAAAAATTACTTTATCTCATACGACAATTATTGGCATTATTCGAGAATATCGCCTATGTATACGTACATTTGTAACTAAAACTACACTCCTAAGTATGCGCATATTATAAATCTTGTAATGGACCCATCGATCAAAATATAATGTCTACAAATCACAAACCATATTTCATATGTTCTTTTCCCAATCACAGAATTTTCCAGAGAGTGAAATCTTGAATATAAGCAATTGTAATATTTGTAAAATACATAACAATATAGTGTGCATGGGAGAAAATGAGAAAGATCGAAGGAAAGAATTCCCAGCGAACCATAGCGAAGTGCAACGCAACCCCCGGCGTGGCGGGGGCTAATGCCGTGTGACGTCCTAAAAATTCAAATGTCCTGTTGGAAAGGCAAAACACGTCTGATGGGAAGCGATTCACGTTTTACTTGGGTCTTGGGTTACGAGAGGCACCGAGAGATGCCGAGTATTCGGCGGTCACGTAATACGCGGACCGGAGCGCACAGTCGTATAATCGGCAGCAGGAAAAGAGGTAGCACCAAGGAAGAAAGAAAGGCAGCGCGAATAGGCCAGGGAAAGAGCGGAGAGGCGTCATTCGCGTCGATCGGCGATCAGGGGGTTCGATCGTATATGCACGTTTTTCCTCTTGGAATTATGTATGACCGGCCACGAAGTCCCTGCCTATCGACTCTCGATCGGGAATCTCTTAAACCTTCCTTCGTCCAGCTTCTCTCTCACCGTCTTACTCTCTTTCTCTCTGTTTCTCTCTCGTTCCATTAGCTCTCCCTCCACCTTACGCTTCAGAAACCCCGCTGCCGTCCTTGCTGCCAGTTCTCTCGCGCTCTTGTGGTTCCATCCTTCAACTTCTTCATCATCTTCTTCTTCTTCTTCTTCTTCCTCCTGCCCCTCCTCGTCATTCTCTATATCTACTTCTTTATCGTCCTCTTCTTCTTCTTCATCATCATCATCTTCTTCTCCATCTTCTTCTTCTTCTTCTTCGACTGCTCGTCACTTCTGCACCCCTGCCTCTTGGATGCTCGAAAGATTTGTCGTTCCGTTGGCAGTGTTCGCTCGACTGCTTTTTCCTCTCGGTTTCGGCTTATCGCGACTGCTTATCGCGACTACTTATCGATTCTACGTACTGCGTTCTGCTAACGACGCTATTAGTAATACTAATCTTTGGCCTGAGTTCCCCGCCCCGTAGCACTCTTTTGTCTACTTTCTATACGTTGGTCTATTGTCTTGGCTAACGAAAGATTTCATGAATTAACGCTGACCAAGACCTGTATTGCAATTAAGATCAGAAGTCGCATAGGTCTGGAATATTCGAGGACTCCTCTGAAGTATTGTAATGCCTTGTGCATGCGTTTGCGTAGAACTCACGGAACCCATGGAAGAACCCTCGTCTCCGATGATAAATGTATCGTATATCATTGAAATGGTACCAAGAGGTATACGAAGCACCTTGCGTCAGTTTTCGCAATCCCAGGTCGTGGAGTAACAAGACTCGTAAACGCAGACCTTCCTGTCTTATCAAGCTTCCCCATCAATTTCGTTTATTCAATTTTTTCGTTCGCATCGACATCAGTCTAATTTCCATGCTCGGTTCTCGTATCTGGACAGATCGAAGGATGGACTAGAGATCTACTGGATCTAATGGATCCATGGCAGCAGTATACCCTTCCTTCCACAGACAACCTTTTCCTCGATCTCACTTTGTCCATACAACTTTAACGGCGAGAATTATACATACAAGCATTCGTGTATCCTTAAACTAGTCGAATCCTAATTATCCTTTTTACGTGCCACCTAAATAAGGAACTGGCGAACGGCTATCGAAAATGGCCAGAGGTAAGAAAACAAACGACAAATAACAAGCACATGGTTTATTGAGAAGAATACATCAAGTCCCATCGAACTCCGAGGGACCGTTTCCATTAATGCAACCGGGTCAGTCATTGTTTTGCGAGCGAGGGTCTCGGCGCAGAATTCATTCCAAGTTCACTGGCCGCTAGCTTGAGCGCGATCTCTACGGTGACATCCGTCAACGTCTGTTGACAGAGACCCAAGCGCATCCCTTTCTCGGTGTGTCCCGATGGCCAAGTACCCGCGGGGCAGAGAAAAGCAAGAGGAAAACTCGGAAGAGGTCGCGAGAAGCGATCAGTAGGATCCAGTCCTCCGGCGATGGTCCACTCTTCAGAGGGTATAAATGAGTGCCGGTGGACTGATCGGAGGGTCAGTTTTCTTCACGATCATCCTGCACGCGTAACAGTTCTCTTCTCTCGTTCTCCTTCTTCTCCTTTCTTCTCTTTCCCTCTCCCTCTTTCTCTTTCTCTTTCTTTTTCTCTTTCTCTTTCTCTTTCGACCCCTCTCACCCTATCTCTCTCTCCTACTCGCTCCTCTTCCTCTCCCTCCTCCCACCTTCTACCTTCCGGCTGTCTTTTCTTCTCTTCTTCGCGAGAGCACTGCTTCTTCCGCTCTGCCAGAAGGAGGTGGACCCTCGAGGGAGGTTCTTCGTCTTGCGATTTCATCGTGGTCACTTATCCTGATTCGAGTGAAGCGGCAATCTCGTCACGGATAGTTCGAACGTCACGACCTCCAGCCATCGCGAGGGAGAGAAGGAAGAAGACACCGGAAGAGAATGGCTGGATGCTGGAGCCTCGTCGTTTTCGTTCTCCTCTTGGCTACCGTTTTTGCAGCTTATTTCTATAAAATCAACTGGACCAGAGTAAGTTATTCCATCAACCACTTCACATCGTTACTCCGCTAAATCTCGTGTGTTTCCCATCGGCAATTGAATCATTTTGAAATAGTGATCGTGGTACTTTGTGCGAAAATAATGTGGAAGGGTACTGAAGAGTTCGGTAAACACCCTTATTCGGCGTAAATCGAACTGGTTAATGTTAAGTAACGCGCAGTCGCATCTTTCCCCAAAGTGTTACACATTCCAGTAAAAAGTAAGATGAACGCGAGGGGGTAAATGATGCTTGCTCAATGCCCTTGAAATACTGATCATTCCTCGTGTTCTCCAAGCGTGTCGACTTTTCCTTTCAATATCGCCTTGTGCACGTTTTCAAGATCAACTGGGTCAGGATGGCCTCTGCTCCGCTGGGTTTTCTTGCTGGTTCGCCGGTCGGTTCAGTTTTTCGAGGATCTTCCTTCCTCGGCAGGGCCTGCTCGCTATCCCGTACACCCTTACCGAACCCTTTTCTTACCGAAAGTTTATAGAAGGTATGCCGATTTCGCTGGCAACTTCGTGCTACTACTGCAAGTGTAACAAAAGCACTCGATTCACGTATCACATTCGTCATAACTACCTAATTATTATCCTTCCATTAAAAAATATTTATGTAGTTCTACGTTGGATTTTTTTAACATTTAGTCGAGTATAATTCTGTATAGAGCGCTCGATTATACGGTGTCGAGGCTCGAAGATGGTAGTTATACGTACGATGTACTATGTCGTTCTAGCGCGCGATTCTCGAAAGGGAAATGCGTCGGAATTGCTCATGGATGAGGCAAAAAGAGAAAAGCAATGTCGACAAACCAAGCGGAACGATTCTTGGACATCAAAGTTTTCTTTTCTCTCGTTGCTTCTGCACTTGCAACCCAGCCAATCCCTGCTTATCTTCTTTAATCATTTTTGTCGGGCTGCTCCGGTGGATGCTACAAATTGCATTTATTATTGCGTGGTTCTCTATACCTGATTTCCGACATTCGCACTCCTATAGCTTCTCTTTATAATTCTCTTCCTTGTCACACAGGATGAGCTTATCGATACCAATTGAATTCCAAGAAAATTACAAATAGTTATGTGGATAATAAACTTGTGTCGAATTGTCTTTACAGGATTAGTCGGAATATTAATCGTGATAGTCGAGTTTTGTTTAGTCAAGACTAGCAAAGTCAGCCAACACTGGAAGTGTCCAGTTTTATTATGGAAATGCATCAAGCTGTAGTCACGTTCTCTTTTCTGCCTGACACGGTAAACCCTATACTGGTTTAACTGCTTGCTACTGCGATCATCGCGAAGAATATTCAACACCGGAATCTTCCTATCGATTAGCGTCACGCGAGTGTTATTTCTCCTTGTAAGACAATCAATGAGAAAACTAGTGACCTACTGATCTGTGTCCTATCGAAACATACCTTCAAAATATTTCTTCAATTTTCGATTGATTTTTAATAACCTACTTTCTTCTGGATTATCTTCCACAAGGATCTCAGGATAGATGGCAACACTCGGAAGCTCCTCGCGAATTACCTTAGCTCGCGAAAACGGAAGTTGGGGAAACTTCCACCCGTGTATCCAAATGGTTGGTTTGCTCTAATCGAGAGCTCCCAATTGAAAAGAGGCGAAGTGAAACATGTCGCAGCACTTGGCGAAAATTTTGCGGTTTTTAGGTATGTTTTAATTAATCTCAAAGTTTTGATAATTGTACATTTCATTACCGATTTCCCTCCGTTTTCAATAGAACCGAGAAGGGAGTGGTGAACATTCTAGATGCATATTGTCCGCATCTAGGTGCAAATATGGCAGAGGGTGGACGAGTAAGAGGTGACTGTTTAGAATGTCCATTCCACGGATGGCTATTTAACGGTGACAGCGGCCAATGCGAAAGTATACCTTATGCTGAAAAAGGTATTCACATCTGGCAATCTTTTTCTCTTATGCTTCTTACAATAAAAAAAAGAATGTGCCAAGTATTCAAGTTTGATTGTAGTGCCACATGTTGCGAGGACAAGGACTTGGAAGAGTTGCGAAGTGAATCGAATCATCTTCGTCTGGTATCACGCGGACTCGGTGGAACCTGACTGGCAGCCAGAGCCTCATACCTTCGTATCCAATGGCACCTGGCGATATCAAGGTCGAAACGAGTTCCTTATCAACTGCCACATACAGGTAGCTATTATCGAGATCATCAAATTATAATTAACATTTCACTCCTGACGTAATCCATCGACTAATATCACTGTGTATTTTAGGAAATCGCAGAAAACGGAGCGGATTTTGCTCATTTAAATGCGGTCCATGGTCCAGCAATGTTCTTTAGGAAAAATATTCCTTGGGTCGCTCGTCATTCTTGGACCAATGCCTCGTGGACCCCGCATTATTCGTTTCTCCCAAATCCCAATCCTGCGCTCGAGTTGAATCTCCAAGAATCAAGCGTGGAAGAAGATTCAGTTGAACAATCGAAACATAGAGCTAGCATGAAAATTAAACACAGTCTTATCTTACTCGAAAAATTTACTCTCTTAGAACTCGAAGTAAACGTTCAACAAATCGGCCCAGGATACGTTGAATTAATGATTGACACGGCTTTGGGACCAATGTGCATTTTCCAAACGGTGACACCGATGGAACCCCTTCTTCAAAAGGTTTCTATCATAAGACTCATTTTTCATTCTTTATATTAAGTACCATGTTTATAATTTTTATTGAATTTCGCAAAGGTAACACACTTAATATTCGCACCACCGTTACTCGGGCCATACGCGAGTCTGGTCTTCCTGGGGGAGTGTCTGATGTTCGAAAGGGACGTTGCTATATGGAATCGAAAGAAGTTCGAGCGACAACCGATTCTTGTTCGAGAAGACAGGACCATTCTCGCATATCGTAGATGGTATTCGCAATTCTACTCGCCGCACAGTCCTAGTTATCATTCAGCAATTAAATCTTTAGTATGGTAGTGACATGGATTAACGGCATCTCTGCCACCAGAGTCATCAATGCTAATGACTTCGGTTGTAATGCTAGAAACGCGTACTCGCGCGTAATCCGATTAAATCCGCATTTATCGCGTAGATCAGACGAAGAATATTTGTTAGACAAGGAAAAGAGAAAATATTGATAATAATATTTGTATTCGTTCATTTCAATAGAGATCACTATAATTATCCTTTGTGAATTGCTCGTTGACGTTCCCTAAAAACTTTTACGTGTTGTTATATTTTATATATTCTCTTATCCCATTTAATTAATGACTCTATTAGATTGGTTCGCTGCCTTACGAAATTAAAGTAACATACCAATGATCCTAATTAATGTTAATGACGATATACGTATAAGGTGTGCCTTACTGAAGTGCTATGTAATAATAATATTAATAATAATAATAATTATGAAGTATAAATTACGATAAAGATACGCGTATCGATAAATTAATTCAATGATAGTATTAAGTTCTATTTAAGACTCGAATTATAAGTGCATTTGGCTGTAAATATTCTTCTTTTCGCATATATGAAAAGAATCTTTATTGTTGCACGTTTCATCGAAATCAATGCCTTACACTTTTGTCAGAATAGATCACATACTTAAATATAAACTTCCCGCATTCCCAATAAAATTCAACTATCTCTCGAGTGGTTCATTTTGATTGTGTGTGTCGAAGGGTATTATTACATTGTTAAATACAAAATATTTCTACAAATATCGATGGTATCATCTTTATTCAAGTTTATTTTCCAACACAAAATTTCTTAAATATTATATCGAGTAGATCTTCGGTACTAATGTGACCAGTTATCTGACCAAGTTCTCTACAGGCACATCGAATATTGTAAAGTGCTATAGCAGCATCGTACATTGAATTTTCAGTAGTTTCGAAATAACTCTCGATATGTTCCAGGCATCGCTCCAGATGATTTCTGTGTCTCGCTCGACTGAGGACAGGATTCTCTGTAGACGGATCGCCGCATCTACGATATTCATAATGTAATTTTATTAAGTGAGTATTAAAAAAATTTTAATTGGTCAAATATTGTGTGTAAGATACGAATACTCACAATGTCGTGAGAGTGTTAGTCAATTTCTCTATAAAACCGTTCACACCTTCTTGAGTCTGACAAGATATACACACGACATTACCATCGTTCCATCGATTTCTATCATCCTCGTTAATTAGATCGATTTTATTAACTATCGGCAGTATAGTGGCATTATTGAATTTTCTGCTAAATCCAAGAGAAGCAGCGTAATCTTCGAAAAAATCAATCAAACTAGTCGGTGGAGGATATTTCTCGGCATCGACCAAACACAAAATCAGATCAGCATTAGCCGCACGATCCTTAGCTCGTTTTATGCCCTCTTCTTCGGCAACGTTCTCAGGATCGCTTCGTATTCCAGCTGTATCGGCTAAAATAACTGGATACCCAGAGATGTCAGTGATAACTTCGACTACGTCCCTCGTTGTTCCAGGTGCAGATGTGACAATAGCCGCTTCCTTTTTCGAAAGAAGATTCAAGAGGCTACTTTTCCCTGCATTTGGCTCGCCAAGAATAACCGTATGGACTCCATTCCGTAGGATTTCTCCTTTCCTACCGTCAGACAGATGGTCACGTATCTCTTGAACAAGAACCTTCAAGGCCTTCCTACTTTCTTCGACGACGCTTGACTGAACGTCGTGTTCCTCAGAAAAATCTACATCAGCTTCTAACTGCGCACAGCAAGTGGACAAAGATATTCTCCAGGAATCGTATAATTTTCGTAATGCTCCGTCTGCTTGTCGAGCAGCTTGTTTCCGTTGCTGTTCAGTCTCAGCATCGATTAAATCACCGATAGCTTCTGCTTCTGTTAAATCCAATTTTCCATTAAAAAATGCTCGTTTAGTGAATTCTCCTGGTCCTGCTGGATGAAAGCGCAATTTCGAGAGTGCGTTTAGAATTGCTGTTATCACTGCTGAGCCTCCGTGAATGTGAAACTCCACGGAATCTTCACCCGTGAATGAGTTAGGTCCTATAAGTTAACAAATAACTTCAATTTGGCGATTCGTTCAGTAGAACGATTTCTTTGCGTTTATATGGACTGATTATATTCTGACAGGTGTCACCGAACGAGTTTATTTATTCGATGGTATTGAAGAGCAAGGAATGACGCTGATTCAAATCGCCGATTGCCAAAGAGTCTTCTTTGACGCAATATACGAAGGAATAACAATAGAAACTATCTTTAGGTGAAATGTGACGCACGTTAAGCAAAATTTCCCCCTACTTTATTTTCGAGAATGACACGTGTACGTGATGCTCACCAGGAAACCATAAACAGAGCCCTTTATCCAATACTTCCTTCGTTTCTGGATCCGAGATCTTTTTTAACAGAGCTCTTCTCGGTAATAATTTTGATGATTTCGTCATTTTTTCTAACGCCAACGAAGCATTTGGCCCGGAAATCCGAATTACCGCTACACCGCATTTTCCGAATCCTTTAACACAGATTATCTACGAGTTTTCAACTAGTATTTAACGTTTTAAAGTAATCGAAGTCAATTCAATTAAATAACTCGAATTAATTTCTCAAACTTGAATCGCGACTATTTGTATTTAAATTCTTTAATCTGGAACTTTGTATTCTCTCCGATCAGAGAAATATAATTCGCAACCATTACAACCGTACATGCGTTCGGTTTCAAAAAAAGAATTACTGCATTTTATAACACAATAAATTTTCACGCGAATATCAAAGTCTCCGATACACTATTTCACAACATTTTACATTGAACAAATATTCCTTCATTTATTTTCTTTTAATTGCACAAAAACAAACAACAATGAACATAAGAAGTAAATAATAAATCAAGAAGTCACTATGCACAGTTAATCGTTACACAGTGGAAACTCGTGTTTCCAGGATCGTAATTCATTGAAGATTCATTTATTTATCAAAGGAAAGTACAATTAATTGTCGGAAAGGTTCGTAAGGGAGCCGAAGTTCGTAGAAGTCACGTGATAGGTTTCGAAGCGATTTGGAATGGTCAGAGAGGTTCTAGCATTCCGAGAGTAAGGAAAGCGATCGTCCTCTCTTTTTCTCCGTCTATCTTTCGCAGTTACTCGACTTTACTCGTTCTCTCTCCTCCAAACAAAATTCTAGCTTTTGGCGCGAAACAGTTTCGGTAAAGTTTTCGTGAAAAGTGGAAGGACAACCAGAAGAAAGGGCGTAAATAGTGGTGGCTGCGTTGCAACCCTTCGAATATTCTCTGAAGACATCCGTGTTAGTAAGAAGCTTGATCGTAACCGCAGCGAAAGGGCGTAATTGCGTTCGTGAGTTTCGCACGAGTAACTTATAAAGCATCGTGAAATATCGTGTATTTAACGCGTGGATTTTCACGCTACAAGCCGCACTAACTTGGTTACAGTCATGTACTGGCTCTGAGTTAGGTTAGGATCAGCTGGCAAGCATCTCTGTTGCACGCGCGATCGGCGGATGAAAGGTGAAGGTAGGTTATTTATTCCGAATGGCGGGAATATTTATGAAATTAAAAGATAGCATACAGTTGTTTTCGTTACAAGTTTATTCTATATTAAATTCATATTTTAATTATGATTCGAACACTTATAATTTATCATTATAGTAATCAAATATTATAAATAATCATTTAGAATCGTAAATAAAATATTAATAATATTCTCAATAGACAATGATGGACGAAGTGGAAATCCCAACAACCGAGGAGCGGATAGATCGATGTAGCAATTGGATCGAATCGCAGACACATATTGTTTACGATGAAGAAACAACAGTCAAGCGAAAATACTCAAGTGACTGTGAAGAGAGCTATTATACAGATTCCGAATTTGATTCGGTGTCTGAATGTGGTACAAAAAAACGCCGATTAAAAATGATAGAAGAAAAATATGATTTATTATGCAATTGGAAAGACTGTAACTTTGATAGTGAAGACTTAGATGTTTTTATAATACACGTTGCGAATCACATTCCGCAACTTAAGATAAAAGCTACGGAAAACGGTAGCGAAGCTTACGCCTGTCAATGGGATGGATGTATCTTTGAAACCGCTGAATTAGACGAAATATCTCGACACGTGAATTATCATTCCTATCATACGAAACTCAAATGCATCGGATCGGATATTCGTAGCAGAGTTAAGTTACCGGTAAGATGAAGATCTCATATTATTTTCAATAGTAATTAAATACGTATTCTGAAGATTATTATATTTCAAATTGAATTTGATTCTAGAAATGTCGACGAAACGGAGAATGGAAGACAGCCTTCGACTTGCCACCTCCGTTACTATGTCGCTGGAAAGAATGTTTAATGTTATTTAACAATTACCAAACGTTCCTAACTCACGTAATATTACACATAGAATCCGATCCGCATGGTAATAAAGTAAACGGCGGTGTCCAATGCAAATGGACAGGATGCTCCGGTATTTACCGTGGTAATTTTAAACTTAAGGACCATATGCGTCGTCACACCAAGGAAAAAAGTGTCGCTTGTCCTGATTGCGGAGCAACTTTCGCATCCAATACAAAATTTGTCGTTCATTGCAAACGTCAAATACCAATAGATGGTATGTTTCTTCCGAATAATTTCTAATCTTCTATTTTATTAGAGTGGAAAGCAAATGCAACGTACATATTTAGAATTCAATCGGTAAATTTGGCTTGTTTCAGTTCAAGGCTTTCAATGCTCTTATTGTAATAAGTTTTATCCAACGGAAGGAATTCTCCGAGATCATATGCGTATCCACGTATTTAACTATAAGTGTAATTTCTGTGAAATGAGCTGTGATTCACCCTCTAGTTTAGCGAAACACGTTCGATATAGACACGTGCCGGATAGAAATTTCCATTGCCAATTATGCAGTCATGCAGCAAAATCACAACAAGATCTCGATACTCATATGACCGTGCATACACCTCATCCGGTTTTCTCTTGCAGTTACGAAGGGTGCCAATATATGTGCAAAACCGCGAAAAGCTTGGACAGGTTTGCTTCCGTTCTAAATAGAATTTTTTTTTTTTCGTCACAGTCCTTTATATTTTAAATGATATCGATCATTATCAACATGTTTTTAGGCACTTAGAAAAAATTCACAACAAACAAATCAGATGGTATTGTTGCCACGAATGTCCAGTGAAGTTTCAATTTAGTGCGGGATTGACCAAACATTTGACCACGGCACACAGATTACAGTTGCTCAATGGTCATACGAGATTTCATTACGTTCAAGATGAAGATGGATATTATCGACTTCAACAAGTACGATACGAAGGTATCGACGAAGAAAATACACCTCCAGTGAATGTGCAGACCGCACGAGGAAATAAATTCAGTTTTAAAGTGAATCATGATTCGGATATACCTCAAGTTCAGGTGATTATTTGACAGATATTTATTTTAAAAAGTATAGAAATTTTTAGCAACATCTCTAAATCAGATGTGTGTGTGTGTATTTGTCAATAGATATTTGAGCATAACTCGGATGAAGACGACGCAGAAACTGAAGAACCTCAAGAAAATTCAGAAACTGACGTGAACGAATACAAATCGATGCCTATTATTTCGAATATATTGATTTCGATCGATGAGACCGATATTAAAGGTAATATCATCAACAGTAAAATTATTGAAACTCAGGAAACCACTGAACTGCCGGTCTCTGACGGACCGCCAATTATATTAACCGACATGACTGATGTAATAGAACAATGATTAACAATATTGCGATTATTGTTGTACAGAGTTTAGGGATCTAGCAAAATTTCTTAAATCTCCATATCAAGAAACGAAACTGAAGACGATAAAAAATATAAGCAATTAGTAGAAAAATCATTTATTTGATTTTTGTTTAATGAAAGATCAATATCTTAAGATCACTTCAGAAGATGCATGATAATTTTCCTGTTGATCGCGCCAACTTGGCAGACTCTAAAAATGCATCATGTACGATCAAGTAAAAAGTCATGTATGATCGTATTTATAGCTCTTGAAATTTGAATGGACTGATTTATAGCGAAATCAGTCAACACTATGGATCGTTCGTATCAGACATCTATTAACTTTTTACTAGCACCCATTATAGAACAATCTAGTATACTGGCGATTATCCAAAATGTCACTTTATATTACGTTCCCACGTTGGACCAAATCGATACAACAGAAATAAAATACCCGAAATACATCAATCTCGACATATGTATGTCGCATATTTTACTTTATTGCCAAATAAGAGTATTCCAAGATAAAATATAAACCAGCACTGATAATGAATCTTTCCCCCAGTTTTAAACATTCACTACCCCACCATCAACTCCCACCATAATCAGCATATGATTTAATTCGCGATAAAACGATCGTGTGATTTTTACCTGCATCTAAATAAATTAAATAACGTTGTGTTATTTATGTCGAAAAAGTTATTAAAGCATAAAAAAGAAATAAAAAGCGCCGTGATAATCGCGCAGCTGCACCGCGCAGCACAGGGATTTAAAGATTGCGCAGGTCGGGATCATAGCTCCAGAAAGCACGCACTGGCATTTGTTCTTGCCGAGTGCCGGAGTGATTCTGGAGTCCGCGCTCTAACACACAGTAGTGTGGTCTAAGTTATACTCTAGTGGTGGTCAGGTGATATTCGAAGGCAGTGACGATCGAACAAGATACATAATAACAGTCAACCTCGTGGTGGGTCTCAAACGTTGTGAAAGCTTTTCTCGCGAGCTGCCAGCCCCCCTGCTAAGAACATACCCGTTCAATGGTTAACCAAATACCTGTGCCGCAGGCGAAATATGAATTGTTAACCGACGTTCGGCAGTGAGTACGGGAATATTTTGATAATTTTCTTATTCTTATCCATGATTATGCATTTGTGCGCGCGCATCATTTACCTTTTTTCCTATTTCTCTCTCTCTCTCTCTTTCTTTCTTCCGTTTACATTCGATGCTATCCTCTGTTTCTCATTCTTCCCTCACATTGTATCTCTTTCTTCCTCTTTATCTCTTCAGCTTTACACGAGTGATACACATATACTCGTGTACAAGCCAAATGTGACAGGTGTGGCTTATCGATTGTTCTATATTTGATTTGTTCCATGGACACTTAAGCTAGTCGACACGTTCGACTTCGAATAGACCTTTCGCGAGGATACTTTAAACTCTCGAGTCACTTGCATTCGAATCGATGACTATTACATACTGCATGTAACGCTATTCTACACAGCGAATACACTATTGTTTTGAATCACGGCGACAGTACATGTATATGTGTATATTGTATGTAATTAAATCAGTGAAAGCTTGCATGTTCCATTTGTCATTTTTAGTTGATGTTATCAATACCTCCTCGGATACGTATCTTTGATAAACTGTCATATTATCTGTAGAAAGAGAAATCCTGATAGAAAGTGGGTGTAAACGTGAAAAGTAATAAATTTGATAAAAATAATAACATTTTTTATTGTCAATATTTCTTGAGTAAATATTAATTAAAATATCTTTCCTTTAATATTCCTTTTGGAGTTCAATTGCTTTTTGATTATAAAGAAATCGCGTATCTTTATACAGTCGTTATTCGAATAAAATTTTATCTTTAAACTTAGTTGCTTTAACTAATATTTTTGAGGGTGTGTATTTCGTAGTAGATCAGTTTTGTTATTATTATATTCGAGCTTCCTATTACGTTACCATATACAAAACTAATATAAGACCTCGAGTATTTATAGGACAGCCTTGCTTAGACGAGAAAAATAATCAACAACGTAACCTAGATTGTAAATGACGTATGTGCAATGACTGATAAAGGAGGTATGTAGTGACAAAAGGAAACGAATAAATCGATTGTGAGATAGTTGCCCCCATTTCGAGCGATCCTCCACACAAATGCCATTATCGGAATCGTGTTTGACAGGAACAATACATAAATCATAGATCAATTGTCTTAAATCACGAATAATAGTCGACTTTGATTCTTCAGAATTTAATCATTTCTCGAGTATGCGAGCGATGACTAACAAAGACCTCCAACCCCTTTTTTTAAAATATCCTTCACTTTTTTAGGCCGCGCTGGAAGACACAGGTGATCTGCCTGACCCTAATATTCCTCGGGGTCGGTGTCCTATTCGTAACGCGCGCTTGGCTTGGTATTTTACTTCTGCGTTCTTCTAAACCAACAAGTCTCGACTCAACACCTGTCCAGGATGCCAAGATTGCTACGTGGCTCCGTCGGGCTCGGATGTACGCCGAATCGACGAAGGAGAACCAGAATGCGGACAGGAACACCAGCGTCAGTGCGTCACACCAGTTCCGCGCCAATTCATCCAGGTGAAGCTACGAAAAGGATTGACAAGATCCAAAGTCAATCGTGAAATTCCCGATTATGATATTTAGGAAGATGATTAGGAAGAAGTTTTATGATATTTAGGAAGAAGAATCGTTCGATGATTAAGCTTTTATTTACAGGCAGATCGTCGTCTGCTATTACACCGTATCGGGGAACCTGAACACGCTCTGGGAGCTCGATCCGTCGCACATTGACCCTCATATTTGTACGCATATTATCGTGGGTTTTGCGAGTGTGGTAAACTGCAGCCTTAGCTTGGGTGACCAACCATGGATATACGAAGATGTAATCCGTTTAAAGAATCGTCAACCCAAGCTGAGGGTCATGATCAGCGCCGGCGGCAGCAACGAGCTCCATTCTGGATTCTCTGAAATGGTCAAGAATCATGCTAATAGGAAACTGTAAGTCAAGAGACTTTTTTTTTTAAAGAAATCAGATTGAAGAAAGTAGATATATGTATATCCAATGCTTCCACTTTCTACAGATTCATCAGGTCTGTCCTTAAAACAACAAAAACATATGGATTCGATGGTTTGGACATTGACTGGGAATTTCCAGCGTGGCTTGGCGCGGATGATCGCGAGAAAATTCACTTTGCTCAGCTATTGGAAGAATTACGTAAGGAATTCGATCGGAGCGGGCAGAACTTGATTTTATCTATCGCGGTCGCTGCACCCCAGGCCATTGTCGATCAAAGTTACGAAGTTCCCGATATAGCTAGGTCAATGCACTTCCTATTACTACTACATACTTATCGAATCAACAGTCGTTACAAGGTCAAAGCGTCAAACAAGGAAACTTACTTACTTTCTTTCTTTCTTTCTTTTGCCTCTAGATATGTCGACTTTGTGAATCTTATGGCATATGACTATCACTTTTACGTGTGGTACTTTCCGGTAACTGGCTTGAATGCACCACTTTTTTCACGGTGCTCCGAGACTGGTTATCTGTCAACTTTAAATGTAAATTTTTCCGCCCAATATTGGCTCTCGAAAGGTTTGTACCTTCAATTCTGTTTGTTGTCTCCAAAAATTTATTCATAAATTAACTAGTGTACAATAGCACATCCATGATTAACTATGTGAATCGTATTTGATATGCAGGTATGCCAAGAGAGAAGCTCATCATTGGAATTCCGACATATGGACACTCTTATAAATTAGATAATCCGTCGAATCACGATCTATTGGCACCAGCCAATGGATTTGGCAGTCTGGGGCAAATGGGTTTTGTTCCTTATTCCGCAATCTGTCAATTTCTCGATGCTGGTGCAAAAAGTATATTTGACGATGATGCCAGGGTACCTTACGCTTACAAGGATTTCGAGTGGGTGTCGTACGACGACATGAAAAGTGTGCAGTACAAGGTACTACAAATTCATCTCGTTTTCATGAAAATATACTTCACGAGACAAAGAGAAAAAAAAATTCATTGTATCCTTTTGGCGACAGGCTGAATGGATTCGAGCTAATGGATTTGGTGGTGCTATGCTGCTCTCGGTGAATGTTGACGATTGGAACAACACTTGTAACTTCAATGAAACTTTTCCACTCACGAGGATTGTGAGTAGAATTATTCGGCCCGGAGAGGACGAGCTGTAATTTTCACATTTGCATTTCATACTTTGCATTGCTATTCTAATGAAGGGAATTTAATGCAAAAGCGACGGTTTCGAATGGATAAGTATTTTTTTAGATATGCAAAACGTCGAATGCTAATAAGAACCATTTGGAAAGAGGAGTTTCCAGGTATAATTACACACAACTGATCTTCGTGACACGCTTCGGGCATAGATATATATATATATATATATGATACCGCGATATTGGGTATCGTTCAACGCGAAAAGATAAACGTAGTAATTTTTTTATATCGTATATACAGAGTACCGAAGTTTAATGGTATACTTCACTTATTCTGTGGTCCGCCGAGCCAAAGTACTAATGCATTCCATTACATTCCTTGTATTACGTTTATGACCTAATAATTTTATTACAATTTATTACAATTTCGCGTTAAAATTTTTAAATTGATCTAACAAGTAAAATTATATTGGTGAGACTTGTATATGTTAAATTAATTAGAGGTAATCGAAAAATGTTATTTGCCTCGAATTTATAATTGTTACGACAAATGAAAATTTCCAATTCAAATGCATTTTGTAGGAAAATATTTTTTTTTCAATCGTTGAAATTGTTTCTTTCGTTGGAAAATAGTTTTACAATGTCATAACGATAAACTTATATAATCGTAAACTGTTAAAAGTACTGTATTTTTCTCGAGCACCGTATACGTCAATAATACCGATGCATTGTACTACGTATTTGTTCGCTTTTCGATAACTGAATACGCGATCAGCATGCTGTACAATCTCTAAGGGTAAAGAAAGTACAAATTCTTTAGTTTTAGAGACATTACTAATGTCTTTGCAACATCCTGTGATTTTACTTATTTGTAAGTTCTTTGTTCCCTCCTCCGGTTCTTTCTTTTTTGCACCAAATCGCAAATCGTACAAATAATTTTCTTAATTCTTAAGATTTTTCGTCTAACAAGGGAGAAGAGCACTAGTGTTGATGCTCGCGTACAATTTCGTTCTAACTTTATCAGCTGATTGTTTAAGCCATTGATAAATAATGAGAATTTTGCAAATTGTTGATGTCAAACACGAAGATGCAAATTTAGATTTTACTGTTATATCAGTTGTTAAAAGTCTAGTGCCGTTTGTACATGTATTCCTATATCTGAGAGTATGGAGGAACCGTGACTGTGACATACTCTACTTACCAAACGTCATATGACTCATATGTAACGATCGAAAATCTAATAAAAGCCAAATTTAATGTCAACTCTTATCACACAAAACTTTTAACGTAATTCTATAATATCGATATATCTTTTTAGGATAATAAGTAAAAACACTAATCACAGATTGCATTGTTTATTATAAAAAAATGTTTTATTTAAGAAGTAACACGCAGATCGAAACACGCTTCATCTTCTACATCTAAAGAATCTGGTGTATCGTTCTCATCAACTGTTTCACCATCGAAATACAATTTGATGTTAGATCTGTCAATTTCTAAATCTTGCGCACATTTATCAAAAAGAGCACTAAAATTCTCATCCTTCTTTACGGTCACCGTTAAGCTCTTTTTAGCAGTGGTTTGTACCTGATATTTAAAAGAAAATAATTATATGCATGCGGGATTATTGCAGAGAGCTAAGAAAACTGTAAAAAGTATTCAGTTTTACCTTTATTATACGATTGTCTTTATTGATCTCATTATTTGAACTACTATCCGGATTTATGCCCTTCTTGACAATGCCACCCTCTTAAAACAAACAATATTAAGGCGATATAGGTCTAAAGATCCAACGATAACAAAACTGTATGTTATTTTGTAAAGTAAGTCACCTACCAAGTATATCGATTACAGACAGATTTACTGATGCAGGTGTGTCAGTCTTTTTAATAGCTTTTTCGTCTTTCGTAATTAATATTTCTTCAACAGTGACACCTTCCAATTTCGCAAAATATGTAAAGACGTTTGCAAAGTTCCCATTCTGAAATGTTAAATATGTAGAATTTACAGAACCGAGACATTTTAGATTTACTAAATTATATTTCGATATCAAAAAAATCTCACCTTTTGAATATTTACACGGTGAATGTCTTTTGAACGCCACAACACTTTAATATCTATTTCATAATTCTCGTCGGTCAAATCAATACTTTTATTGGCTACGTCTATCCAGTCACTGTCTTTTAAAAGCGAATCATCTAATGATTCAACCTGTACCACAGGTAATTCTACGGAAACTACTTCTAAGTCAGAATCAGGATCTTGTGTGGATTCATTCTTAAAGGAAAATAATGATTCGCATTACAAATCATTTCGATGTTCCTAAGTAGGATTTCATTTTAAATAATAATAAAGACTCCGTTATTATTTAAATGACCTACTAAGTGACCAGTTGCTGAAGAACCTCCTCTGCGTCTACTACTGCGTCTACCCCGTGGTCTATCGCGTGAAGTACCCCGTGCATTAGCACGTAAACGACTTTGTGAACGAGTTGTTAATCCTGGAGTGATATCATTAGTAATGGTACTCAATATATTTGCGAGTGGAACATCATCCGGAAGTGTCGCTCTAAAATTGAAGATCGCAATTGTTTTACAATCAATGTGCCCTATTTTATCTTCTCTAAAATGTTCCGTTATTAAGCTCAAAAATGGGAAACTTGATTTAGACACCCTATGGATACTTTAAGTAATATAATATGTATTAAACATAAGTTAATATCCGCTTACGTTTCCTCGGAAACATCCACTTTTTTGTCCTCTGTCTCCTTTGGAACAACTTCCTTAACTTTTGTTTCTGTACGCTTCTTTAATGCTACAAATACGGTTTTCAAGTTAATTGTTGAAGAACGGTACAAAATGAACAGCTCAATTAAACTACAGAATAAAATGGTATACGTGGAGTTACGCTTACCTTTTAACCTAGCAACAGAATTTAAATAAATATCATCATCCTCATCGGAGGAACTGTCTAAACTAATACTTTCCATAATTTAAGTCTATTTTTCGTTAGTAACAATTTAGTTAGTTGAATAAAGAACCTTGATTGAATTTGTTGATTCTTTTTAAAGGAAAATCTCAAATTTGTAGTGTAATAATATTTGTGTTTATCGTACGTAAAGAGGTTAGTATGTCTAATTGTAGTAAACTTCTGATAATTATGGCAGCGTAGGAATAAAAGTCATACAGAAAAACACAATAACGCCATTTCTTTGGATATTTCGAACATTTTGACGAACATCATTCTAATAATACAAAACTACTCGGCAAAAAATGTTTGTATATGTATTTCAACGTTTGTATCTCGATATTTGAAAAAACATTCAATTCTACAGAAATTATAATTGTTATCAGTTGGACACAACGATAGATACAAAAGTTTAAATCACGTTATGGGTTAATTACGATTTTAATAGTATTCACTTTCATATTGTTTACATTTATTAGCGCTTCAAATTTTGGCTGCCAATCATATGTCGACCGGTACCGACCATGACAACTGATTCCAACCTAACTGATGTCTCGATTTCTGTTTCATACAAAGATGTGTGTGCGTGAGCTTCTATACGTATATAGCCTCGGAATAGCGCATGACATATACATATATCACTCATTAAAGTTTAATACATAGAAAATAGTTTTGAAATATTACGTGACATATGAGAACGATGTCGTCGAAGGATTCTTGACGCGGTAGATCGTGATACGCCAACACTATCTGCTATGGCTCGGCAGCTTACATTAGGATTTGCAGCTACCGCTGCCAGCGTTAAGACTTCTGACTTTTCTGACCGCTGCCTACCACGATGTGGATGCAAAAGTCCTTGCCGAGCCCGAATCACACAACTTTTGATGACACCACTACTTGGGTGCCGCCGATTCGGAAATCTTTCACCATACAATCGGGCAGCTGCTCTATAATTTCGCTGGCATTCTCCCACAATCAAAATCATGTCAACGATTTCATTTGGCGCGTAATTAGCCATTGTAAAATTGATCGCTATCAACCGGTGTAGTGTGTACCAACTACAGTGAACTACAGTTTAATCAGCTATAGAGTCACGTGGTTTCGCGCGTCGGCTCGTCGATACAACAGTGTAATTTTCGGCTACTAAAAATTCATTACTTTTTATTTTTTTGCGTCTTGTGTGGTTTTATGATTAACCTGTCGAATGGGATAGCCTGTATAAAATAACCAATTATTAATCACTCAGTGGCTAACGATATTTAGAATGATATGATCGTCATTGAAGAAGATAGGAAGGGAAGCAATATTATTACACATCAAAGGAAGTACAAGGTGATCAATTCATCTAACACGTGTTTGTTATAATTCAATGCATTTATAAATTCATATGTAATCATATATATATGTAATTACAATCGACATTAAAATTTTCTTCAACACTAAATCGAGCAATCTATTGCTTATCTACATCGCATACTTATCGTTTACTATCCTCTGTTGAGGAAAAATTCCGATATCAATATCAGTAGTGTGTGAAACACATTTCGAGTGTTGTTACGTTATTCGGCATTTCGCTACTCCAATTGGATTTGCTTAATTGAATACAACCCTTAAAAGTCTAAAATACACGGAGAACATTCTTTTCAAATGTACATTTTAATTTTACTTTACGCGTTTAGATCGGAAGAACAGATGCGATAGATAGCACTTAAAGTAAGAATTTTACGTTTTAAGCCAGGAGAATTAGATCAGTAGGACGTGTGCAATCGATCAATGAGTATCCCAGTCCATTTCCAGAAAATGTGTACTGGCAGGACCGTCGTAACTGAGAGAACTGTAATTTAACAGCTTCCGTAAATTTATTAACACTATATATCCTCGATATAACGTCCTCAATCGCATTATTACGTACAAAAAAATACGTCTATTACAAACCTCTACGAATGAGCGCTGTGTCTACTTTAAATAAAAGTCAAACTACATCCTGATTTTCTTCAACTTTTAATCCTGATTAACTTTTATTTACTCTATACACCCAATTAATATAAAACACGTGCACGATAAATGTATCTTTACGCAATTTGCAAACATATTAGTATTAATAATTATATTATATTGTATAAAATGCATATTTTCCAGGGTACTCCTAGAGAGTAATCACTATCGAAAAATTTCAAAGTACTCGAAAGGTTAATATAAATCTCCGAAAACAGGGTACTATGACCAATTACTACGGTACTAGACGCACAGTTCCACAGGAGGTAAGAGAAATGAAGAGATGAAAGGGAATAGAAGCGAGAGAAGGAGAGATAGAAAAGGAGTAATAGGGGGGAGAAACAGATGATAAAGGTCGTGGACTACGCGCGTAACGCGCGGCCTCGTCAGTCTGCTCAGAGGCCGTTTCAATTGGCGCGGAGCGAGTGACGTAAGTCCTCCTTCGGCTCCACCACCCATCGTGCGCCTCGCCAGTAAGCGAACGGCTGCAATACCCCGGTGGTTTCCGCAAAGGAAGTTCCTCGCAAAATCGAGGAGAGCCTCACACTATTAGGGGTGGGGGAGGATCGGAGAGTTTGGGAGTGAAGACCGCGCGCGAGCAGCTGTAGAAGGTAGGGAAGAGAGTCAAGAGAGTGGACCAGACGGAGAGCAGCCGAGCCTCGTACTATCACGGTATAGCTGCTCGCAATAGTACAATGCCGATTTCACTGCCGGTTTAAAAGTGATGTAAAATAAGCCGATTCGCGCGATTCTTTCGTGTGGTTAATATTTCGAGCCTGCTGGATTATCATCCAAGCACCCACTGGAATCTGATATCGACGCTGACTATTAACCAGTGAGTACAAATTTGTACCCTTTGTGAATATTGCCTATAATAGTACGAAACTATGTTCCGTGTGGTGTCTGATACATGCTACCAGACTATTTTGTTCCCTCGGAAGAGATTTCGCTTTCACTCAAGTGCCGAATGAGTGGCAATCGATCAATTGCAATTTGTACGGCGGATGACAGACGACGCGGTACTTGAGTTGGTCAATGAATACGTACAATACGCTAGGTAGCCCTTGACTTTACCGGCGCGCTTTAAATCCATTTAAATCAGTCTTGGATAGTCTTCGACACACTGTTGTTCAGCCACGTTTCTGTCAAGTTAAGAAATTAACGCGACACGATTCTTCTCGTTTATCTACCTAACCTTTCTTGTGGCCCACTCTTGGCCTGGATTGCCACGGCAACCTAACCTATGCTAAAGCCGAATCGATTTCTCGCGCTGGTCAACCAATTTCGAAATTGAAACCCCTCCGTTTCAGTCCTAGTTCAATTGGTTATCAGCAAAATGGATTTAATTCTCGACTTTTTGTATATATATTCTATCGACGCTTATTACGAAGCACAGATTATACTATACTTTAAAAAGAAAATGGAATAATTTATCATACTCTGTATATTTCTTGTCTATCAAATTGCCGAGACTTTTTAAAAGACAGCTGTCTTTCAATGCTACTTAAAAAGACTAATTTTCTTATTCAGATAAATTTAAAAGATAGAAGACACGCGATAATGAAGTTAATTAGATAGTATAGTTTGAAATCGCAAGCAACTAAGAGATTCTATCATGTAACTTTGAATTAGATTTCTACTTCATAAGAGTAATATTCCAGACTCTCTATTCGAGACAAGATTTATATGAACTCAATAAGAACTAATTGCTATTCATTCAATCGGTGGAGTTACGGTCGAGAATTGCACGGAGGAATTGAATAGGGGAGTTTACACCCGTTTCCTATAACAAAATTTTATATTCTTCTATAAAACTTTCGATAGAAATTGCAAGCTCCAACATCGTAGCATTGAAAATAATTATAAAAGTACATGCTTTCTTATCCGTATCGGCAGAATCGATAAGAGCTACTACGGACGTTGACATAAATATCGGAGCAACGCTCTGGAATCTTATTCTTCAAGACTTCCGTCTACTGCGGCACGATATCATATTTATACTAGACGAAAGTGTATATTACATAATGCGGATACAGAACTATTATGCAGCATGTAGCATTATAGTATGAAATATAGAGATATACATAGAATACGAGCGTGTTACATAATGATACAGTACACAAATTGGATCTTTAGCAAACAATAATTTTATACTCGAACATCGTGCTTATATGTAATTCAAGTTGATTTTTTTTAAACGCATTACCCTTCAATTCGTGGGGTTGCGCACGTGGTTTTCAGTATTTTTAGAGTGATGAGCAATAAAAAGACGCGTTCAGTGACAGACTTCCACTGTCGTTGAAATCTTACAATCGTATACATGTTCGAAGGAGAACACATCCGAATATAACACAGGTTTCTGTTTTCGTAAATGATACAGAGATAAAAGGTGAGGGACACATTCCTCACGCTCCATCTCCTGTGAATAATTTCTCGTGGCACAAATTGCAGTGACTTCGTTCTACTCTATATTTATACAGTAGAATACATTTCTTTTTATTCCTTAATAACATTCCATATATTATGTACCGAGGATTTTCATTCTGCCGATTGTAAACATACCAATACCATTTTACGTTGATTCACGATATTTAGCATTGTCAGTTGCGTGTGTAAGTCAGTTCTCTCACAGTAGCTTACACATGAACACCCCTGTTGGTTTTTTACACCCTGACGCTATCTCGAGTGAACTTCCTCAAGACTGCTTTTGTTCTCTGGTAATTGCGCACCGAGAGCTGTTACTGTCTCTCTCAGCTTCTAAACAAAGTGCTGCAATCACTCATCTATTTAACCACTTTCTCACGTCAAGCGCAAACGCAAAGCACCTGCTTTTACATAGATTCTTATACGTAATTATTCTTTCATTTTTATTCGTATTATTATTATTATGAGAATTGTTATAATTGTAATTATCACATATGATAATTGAAAAAAATCGATCAATTGTTATATCATCTGCGTGGAGCTTTAAATTCGTAAACACAAGTTTCGCTGATCATAATAAATACATTCGCTGAATCGTTAATCAATTAACTTTGCAATGTTATGATCACAGGAAAAGGTCCCCGAACCACAGACTCAATGGCCAAGAGCGAAGTAAAAACACCTGAACAATTCAAGTGAGTCGATATTCTAAGATCTATCTAAATCCGAATTTTTTTTTGTATTAAATTGTACATTGAGTACATAGTCGGTGTACAAATGTATGAAGCCAATATTATGAACATTCGGTTTAATCTCGTGACTGTCAAGGTTTCTCCGAAATTTAATAGGCATTACCATTATGTAAGTGGTATAGTATTTCCTTGCAGGAACAGCTAGGTAACTGTTATTTACTGGCACGTGCAGTAAAAGTCCCTCAAATTGGCGAATATAATAATAAGTAACATTGACAAAAGCAGCTGGTTCTCGAACGTAAATATGAGTTCCATAAACATTTTCAAGAACGTAAAATAGTTGTTAGAACAAATTAGCATCATTGAACTAGTATGCTGGATACATAAAGATTTAAAAATCATGTGTGAAATAGACGTAGGATTATAAAATGTCCATCGAATTTATTTTTTAGACTATTACCAAAAATCATCAATGGCGGTATTGCGGGGATCATTGGTGTTTCCGTGGTCTTCCCATTGGATCTGGTTAAGACACGGCTCCAAAATCAAATTGTCGGTCCAAATGGAGAGAGAATGTATAAGTCTATGTAAGACAAAAAGAATATACATATTTCTTAAATATTATATCTCAAATAATCATCATAAAACAATTATATTAATTAAATGAAATTTTTCATTTCATATTCTAAAATTTCATACTGATTAAAAATACGAGACAATTTAATTATCTTTAGGTTCGACTGTTTCCGTAAGACTTACACGGCCGAGGGCTATTTCGGCATGTACAAAGGATCCGCCGTAAATATAATATTAATCACACCAGAGAAAGCCATCAAACTTACTGCCAATGATACTTTTAGACATTATCTTTCCACCGGCCCTGGGTATGTACAATTACTAAACTTATGTCTTTTAATTCCTAATTATCTAATTCCTTGTCCTATTCTCATAATCCCGAAGTCCTGCCTTCCACGGTCCCAGTTATCTGATTATGAAGAAATTCGATCCAGAAGGAATTCATCCTAAAGAAATAAGTTTTGTAAGACATATATATAATTAGAAACCATATAATGTACTGGTAGTCATATTTAGAAGAGTTAGTGCAATTTCGTATGTACAGACAGAAGTTACCATTGGAACGAGAAATGCTTGCTGGAGGTTTAGCCGGTGCTTGCCAAATAATTGTCACAACACCAATGGAATTATTAAAGATCCAAATGCAAGATGCTGGTCGCGTTGCATTGGCAGCAAAAGCGGGTAAGTTGATCAATCGATATGCTTTAAAATTTTTTTTTACTCACTTTAATATGTATAAAAGTGATATATCGTTACAACGCATATAATATGACGTAGTATACTTTTATCTTAACAGAATAAGATAGCGAATTTATTATTTCAATTAATTTGTTACTAATGTATTTGTTCGTCTTACTGATGTTTCTAACAGATATTACAATACTCAGTTATGCGTACAATTCGACAATTGCTTTAGTACGTATATCAGAGTGCATTTTCGGCTTACTGACCTTCTAGATCATCTCAACAAAGTCTCTCTCTCTTCTTCCGCGTACTTTAGATTGATCGCCTGTTAGTGGCAGTTATATACACCAACCACATGACAACCCATGATAGACAGTAAGATTAGGAGACACGGCACGGAACGAGAAGGACGGTCTCTCTAATTTTAATCGGTAAACGAGACGCAAATGTAGGCTTGCGTTGAGTTTAGCTGTTTGGCTTCGACGGTAGACTAACACTCTCAATTTCGGCAACTCTCAATTACTATCCAAGCTAATATTAAAATTGACATTTTTTGTAACAGATAACTTTGAGTATATTATGTTTTTTGATGAATTATATTAATATGTCTGGGTAGTAATAATAGGGTTGTATGTACACGTAAAGATAAATTATCACTCCCGTATTATCCAATACTAATTCCCCTATTTTACGTTGGATATTTAATGTTTGCTTAGCGTATTGTCAGTGTCCCTTATCCAAAATCTGTTTTGCCGTAGAAAAAGAAATTAATCAATTTCCAAATTGTATTCCAATTCTAAATCAAAAGGAATTCTCGATCGATTCGTTTTGTTATAGCGGGTCAAACGATACCTAAAGTGTCTGCCTTGTCGCTTACAACTGACTTGCTGAAACAAAGAGGAATCCTCGGCCTTTATCAAGGAACAGGCGCTACGGCTCTTAGAGATGTTACATTTTCCGTCATCTATTTTCCTCTGTTTGCTCGATTAAACGATCTTGGTCCTAAGAGAGAAGATGGCACATGTAAGTAGATTTTTTTAAATAACAGTTTCAATCGATATACTGATCACACAATCATGATTTACTGTCCGTAACAGCTGTTTTCTGGTGGTCATTCTTGGCTGGTTGCACTGCTGGTTCCAGTGCCGCACTTTTCGTCAATCCGTTCGATGTTATTAAGACTAGACTACAAGTTATTAAGAAAGCACCTGGTGAACCAACGTACAATGGCGTATTAGACTGCATAGGGTACGTTTCCAAGTGTGTTTATCACAACACTCGTAACAATATATCATGAAGTTGAATTAATTTATTTGGTTTTGCGTAATATAATTCCAGACAAACACTCAAAAAGGAAGGTCCTTTGGCGTTCTTCAAAGGTGGTGCGTGCAGAATGATAGTAATAGCACCTCTTTTCGGTATAGCACAAACCGTTTACTACCTCGGTGTCGCAGAGTGGCTTCTAGGTTTCAAACGACAGTAGGAAACTCATATCGATGTTATCATATCCAAGCGACGTACGCATCATGCAGGTATACACGATGCGCAATTATCCAAGATAGCGTGGTTCTTTATTTCTTCCGGATCGGATCTCTTGATTTCAGTATCTTCTTGACAACGGTCTGTTATTAGTTGTCCGCTGGCGCTTGAAGCGTCACCGTTTACAGTGGTTTTCAAGCTATCCTTTTTTATAGGCAAATGAAATTGTATTTATTAATAAAAATGAAACTAATCGATGGGTACCGGGAACCCGATTCGTGAAATGATAGTCATTTTCTTACCTAGGTGGAAAAGCATAATTTATTGTAAATCTCGATTACTCATTTCGTTAGAATCTATTGTTTCTCATGGTGAAGAATCGATCGACTGGGCAAAATATTATACTTTTTGTAAGTACGTGTATAGCTGCATGATTGTCGCATTTACTACCGCACTTTTGTGCCATATAAATACTCTGGGAATATGACAATAATAACTGGCGTAGGCACGTATTATTTCGCTTAGTCTAATTCGGTAAGTTAAGTTAGCGACGAAAACCAAAAGTATTCTCGCGTATTTTGAATCGAGCTTCCATACAATATTCGCTCTAGCTCGGTCTTACTATCTCTGAATGTAGAAAATTGTGAATCGCACGAATAACAGCATTCCAAGTACTTTTTGAGTACTATAGCATTTTTATCAAGCCCCGTTTATTTGTACATAAATGTATTCAAGATAAGAGACTTTTACTTGTGTTAATGATACTTTACCGATTTTCGTTCGCGATTAATGGATCATGTAAGCCGTAAGGTGAGGAAAAAATCGCTACTTCTAAAACCGAGCATAATAAGTGTCTGTGTTGACGATGGTGTCCTTCCTTCAATGAATTCTATACGTATGTTCTTCTTTACGATTTATTTATAATGCTGATATTCAGTATATCGGGGTTTTCGAAATATTCAAATATACGATCTACTACAATGTCGAAAGGTAGTAAGAATCGAATTAGCGATGGTACATTGTTATTCCGTGTAAAATATTTAAACTTCGTACTTCGTGCTTTTTCAATTTCGTCGCTACTGCAAAGCCGCCTATTCATCACGTATTTTTCACAATTCTCTTCGTTAACTAAATTTTTAATATCGTTTTAAAGTTCGCTCTTTATTGCCTCTTTCGAAGAGTCGCACGATATAATTATATGTATACATCGAAGTCTACGCAATCCGGTAAATGGTGTTGACTTTGACGATCGGACTATAAAAAAACGAAGATAAAGTTTTTGTCGAGGAAGCCTACACCGGAAGTAGCATAAGTTTTTTTTACTTATTCAATCATTCTTCAATCGGAGGCTTGATTGTGATAGGTTCACTCTATACGTAACATCCATACACAGGCATAGCGTGAATCTATCCATAAACATTGATAGTTAAAATTATATTTCAGTGTAAACAGATACTCCATATCTCTTCTTTATTTGCCAAGGAATTTTTTAATGCGAACTGATAGAACAATTTCCGCAAGCGGAAGGTAAATTGTCAATTCATAAATTATATAAAATATATAGATATATCTTTCCGTGAAGATGTAACGAAATTATCAATGTTGAAGAAAAATTAATGGAAAACGGATAACTAATTCATTCAACCCTTTCCAATATTTTGATAAATAAGGAGGCTTTAAAATTAGTAACGTACTATACTTTATGAAAGCAGTATCTGCGTTTATTAATCGATCTCATATATACAAAGTTATATAAACGAATGGAAAAATGTGATTTTATGACAGTCTAATATTTTCGAGAAGTTCTGGTTACCATTTCGTGCGGTTTTGTGCCATCTATTGGTTTTACCAGAAATACCGAATTTCCGTAAAATTTAAGTACATACATCTTTATTGTATCTAGGGTTTCAGTATCGTACGATTGCATTTGAGTCTCAAGTTAACTGCAACATAAATCAAGAATAGTCATAATTCAGAAAGTTCGTAACAAAAGCTAAAGAATTATTACACAATTATCAAAAAATTCTCACCTTATATCATAATGATGCACTGGTTTCCGATATAATTCGAATGCACTGCCTCTTTGCTCCCTGCTACCAGCAAGATCCAAACCACTCGGTTCCCGATTATGCACAGAATTAGTCGAATAATTCTGAGTAGGAGTATTATGATTGTTAACGTTACTATTGTTGTGCCCATAGCCATTATGGCTCACATTCGACCGATTATGTGCGAGACCCAAATTGATCTGTCCTGCACTGTTACTATGTCCATGGGAAGCAACGGGTGGACTACAATGGGAATGTGAATGGGGATGGCTCATCGTGTGGTTGTGACCCGTGGGAGGCAAATGGCTCAGATTGTGATGAGAATTTGCCAAGTTCGGCTCAGTTCCCCGATTTGGACCGGGAATGTTATAATAATACTGACCACTGTTGCGGCGTACACTGCCATTATTGCTATCAACCTGAAAAAAAAGAAAAAGATTTTCAATATTTGACAAGTGTGTTCTCTAGAATTAGTTACATGAATGATAATGCTGTAGTTTTAAGAGTGAACATACGTGAGAGGTGGCTATGGAATAACTCTTGGAATGATGATACGTATTCGTAGACTCCGGAGGATTTGCATTGGTATCGGTTGGGGGCACACTACTCTGGGATGGCCTGTAGTTCTTCGGTTTCGGTGGCGGTATTGGCTTATACGTCCCACCAGGTTTATTTTGTGGCACACTGACTGATTTGTAATCGGTAGCGCGGCTATAATGCATAAATGCAGAAATCCTAGCTTACGCAAAGGTGCAAATCAAAGATAAGGATGTGAGGATGGAGTGAAAGGTGTGTGTATGTATGTATGTGTGTGTGTGTATATTTGTGAGCCTGATGATCAAACTAACGTGTCTGTACTAGAGATATATATTCTACAAGCTCTTCGCAACGGTCGAGGCTTTCGGGCCACTACCCTGCATTGAGACAAATGCGAAAGAGTGAATTGAACTTTGGAAATTGCGGAAGAATCTCATTGAGAGATACCGAAAAATACAAACCTATATTTTGCGTAGTCCGTACGGGTTTGCGCTTCATGAGTAGGAATTGGTTGTGCAGTGGATCGAGTAAACCTGTACGGATCGTGTGGTCGAGCAGGTAGACCAGAGCTTTTGAGATCATCGGGTACGTTAGATCCACCTAATCGACCACCGGACGTATTCGCAGGTCCATAACTTGAATTACCGTTAGTATTATTATACGAATCGTAGGACGACATGCTATCATAGCTGCCCTATAAACGCAAATGAATTTTGTCAATTCCGATACCGAAACCTTATACTACGATGATAGATAGCGTTTAGAATTTTTCAAAAAAAGATTCTTGCACTGACCGCTTTAGCCTGAGGCCTCTCCAATGAAGAGGTTGCATTTGGTTTATGTTGCGGTGTCGCATTAATATAGTTAGCTACATCCAACACGGAGTCAGTTTTATTCATCAAGCGTTCTTGCGCGGATCGCCCCATTGTACCGCGTGAATTCTGATTGGTAGGTTTCGCATTGCGATCCACACGCGGTGGTAAATCTGGTGGATTTTGATGAGTTGATCTCGCTTCGAACGAGCCACCCAAATATTCTGGAGAGCCAGATTGATTGCTTGTTTGACCTGACAACGAGAACCCGTATTTACCATCACCCATACCACCTTGAGATCTCCTTTTCTGCTGCTCAAACGACTGCTGAAAAATCAAAGGAACAAGTTAATTGACATATCGCAATGTACTGGATAAGGGGATGAAGAATGAAAGGATTTATATATGTAAATCATACCTGATAGCTGGTAGTATAAGGCGGGGGTGCGGCTATGTCGTCTTGGGTAGCGATGCTCGGGTCCGAACTGCTTTTCAATCTTGCTGGTGGTCCAAGAGCTGGCGGAGCTGGACTCAGCTCCAGGTCACTCTCCGGGGAGGAAGCATAGGAGAGGCGAGAAGTCATCGGGAATAGGAAATCGTCCGAGAGGGCTTCTTCCGGCTATTGACGTAAGGACACACAGGACATCACGTTACAGAGGTCTTAAGCATACATGTAAAACGAATCTCACGCACATATTTTGTTTCTTTTCTTTACAATTGACTATGTACAATTTAGTGGAATGCAGGACGAAATAAACGTAGAAAGCATACAATTAGATAGAAGATAAATGATGAGCTGATCGAAATAAATGGATGAAAATATAATCATTATTCTCATGCAACCCTTTGAATCTGTTTCTTTCGCTTTGTTGACTGTTACTGACTTGAAATAGTCAAGAGTCATTGATCGAAGGAAACATATTCTTCATATTTGTCTTTTTCAAGTTAAACTCAAATTAGAAATGAAGATGAGAGAATAAAAGAAGATAAAGTAACAGTGGTCTAAAGAAGAATATCACACATAGTAGTGAACACTAGTTCCTTTTTATTTATTTGTTAGTTTCTGGGCGTGGGTACATGACGAAAAAATATCTTGAGCATTGAGATTCATGGAATTAACTTGAGGTAGCAACATATAATTAATACATTGACGCAGTCAAATACTTGAAACGTTAGCAATTACTCTTACACGTAAATAAAAGTTTAATTAATCGAGCTAGTCATTGCATTTGCATTTTTAATTGCATCTTGCATTATACTTTTGATAGGAGACCGGTCTCAAAGAAGATCGCCAAATAAAATTCACAATTCTCTCGTAGAATTCTCATAACTTTTTACAACATACAAAATACACGAAGAACAACACGTATAGCACGTATAGCAGTTCATCGCTTATCTCTGTGGTATAAACACCCTCTCTATTCTGTTAAACCCCGTCCGGGCACAAAATCCAACGAAAGACATTGGAAAGCCAATAAAAGTAAAATAGGGAAATAATCAATCATTATGGCACGAATTTTCAGATTGGAACAAGTACGCTTTACGATAAGCGAATAACAAAAATGGCACATACAAACAAGGAGCGTGCAAAAAGATTGATATATATATATATCGGAATGTTCCATGACACGAACAAGCAAACATTCCATTAGAATTAGAGTGTAGACAGAAGAGTATTAAAGTTTTACTGCCGTTTCAGGACGGAATTTAAAAGACGCTTGAGCTTGCAGTCTGAGATCTTCACGTTGAAACGACAAATTCAACACCACAAACCCGAACTTTGTTAACTAAAACTTTGTGAATTAAGGTCCAGCTTTTTAAGATACAAATTTAAAGTAATTCATCAGATTCTTTTATGTGACCTGACTCAATCTTTCAAGGGTTCGGGCTAGTAGTAGATGTTACGCATAATGAATGTATATCAGAATATTATATATAGCCGAAAAACTGTTCACGAACAAGCTCTGAAGCAAGAGAAGGGTAAGAAGGGAGGGAAAAGAGCTTGTCCGACTGCTGAGGATCGCCAGGACACACGTTCTCGTTGACATCGTAAAACGCGCCCTCCGAGGGTATCGGGAGTAGAAGAGGAGATAGTGATAAGTCGCGGGGATGACCAGACGGCTGATAAGGCTCCCATGCCGTCTGTCGATTGTACGTCGGCTACAATCAATTGCCAGAACATCATTTTATAGATTTCTTAATCTAACCCACGTTTTTTTTTTTTTCTTCAATAATTTTAAGGCGTACTTTTGTCTAAATATATTTAGCTTGTAACAATCTATGATATATGCACTTTTGTCTCGATTGTGTATCATCAGTGTTGTTCTGTTTGCTGTAGTTCACATACATATAAATGTGTGACTCATTTTAGTGCCCATACCAGATACTAACAAGAAATTTACATATATATGTATACATATGTATATACATGCATCCTAAGATTCTGCCAAATTTTGCATTCCCGTTTACAGATATATATATATATAAGAAGTGTTTGTGCATAGATTGTGATGTGGTTTGCACAGGAAAAAAAAAATGCCGTGTATAAGCTTATTGGCAAGAGGAGTTGAGTTTGAAAAGATAGTAATAATTTTCTTTACCTTTGTTTGACTCATCCAAAGTAATCCTTGCTGTTGTCGATCGATCAACTCTCTCAATTTCCGGTACCAAGCCTCAGGAGTGGTTAACGTTATCACCGCACTGAAGATATGTCCCCAGATTTTGTCTAATTTTTGACACTGTTCCAAGAGCTTCTTGCTACTCTTATGCGCCGATCTATAATAAATTGAAATTGAATATTCTATTTCGTAAAATAAAATTCCTCTTTTAACTTGATACATACTTTGGGATTCCAGCCCTCATCTCTTTGATGATCTGTTTTGTTTCTGCCTTAAGGAAAATCACTATTGGATAAAACTGCGCGTAATTCAACCGATCGACGGCATTCGGTGTAATATCGAGCAAAGCGTGTTTCCCTCGGTCCATTACTTCTCGTATTGCACTTAATCGTATGATACCCGAAGATTTCGTGTTCTTTCCTATACCATCTTCCATATGGCTTTCCATTTCTACAGCAAACGAAGACATTGCGTCAAATATTCTCTACTTTTCGAATTTGTACTTCGAGAAAAACATCCTGAATATTCTTGTTTATACTTACGAGGAGAAGTGAATTTATCCGGAAAATCTTTAAGAAGCTTTTCTCTGGCAAGATCGGCAACTGGGCCGAAAAGAACTACAGGACGCACAAAGCCTGGATGTCTCAGAATTACTCTCTCGTACGCAGGGAATTTACTTACACTGTCAGAAAAAACTACGTCGTCCCAGTGATCCTAGAAGAAAATTAAATAGCTATACGTAAAAAGTATGAGATATTTATATAGGATAATATTCGAAGTGAAAGGAGACTTACTCTCCCAAGAGACTTCGATCGTCTGTGACTGCTCCTTCTTCTCCTAAAGAAACTACCTCTGCTTTCACTTGCACTCATTTCTTTTTTTGTAGCATTAAATTGTGCAGTAGCTAGTTCTTCGGCTCGTGCTTTGTTCGGAATTATACCTTTCTGCACTTCTTGATTGTTTCTCCCAATGCGAAATACTTGCCAAGAACCAACCACTCCATTATGCAAAGTATCCAACACGTGAAAGACATCGCCGCTACGGAAACTCATTTCACCCTTTTGAGGTTGTTCGTAATGGAAGTGTGTTCTGTAAAAGAGTGCGAAAATATTATAATAAGATATTTTATTAGAAACTGAGGATTTTCGTATTGTACGAACTTTATGTGAAATGAGTCTCCTTTTCCTGACGCAACCACTTGATCGTATTCTTGACGACGATGCTGAACAATTAAGTCAATTTGTTCTTGAAGACTCAATAAAAATAACACTGCTTCCTCTCTAGTGACGCCCTTCATATCCATATCGTTGATCTGTAGAATTGAGTTAATCCATGAAATCTCACAAAACTACTCATAGGTAAAGCTTCTTGTAAGAGTAAAGAAAAGTATTTACTTTTAAAAGTTTGTCTCCCGGTTGAAGACCTTGCAAAGACGCGGGGCTTCCAGCTTGTACAGCAGTAACAAAGACACCAGTTTCGTTACCGCCACAAAGGCGAACACCTACTGAACCGTCTTTTTGGAATGTGATAAATCGCGGATCAGGCCTAGTAAGAAAAATACTTTTATTTTCCGAATCGATTTTTATACATGTTGCATACATACATTGGCTGTTTTGCTCTTGGTAAATCTTCATCGTAAAGCTGTCTTCTCGTGCCATAATAATCTGAAAGGGAAAGCTCTGCTCGATAATTTCAGAATTGAAGACACACAATTCAAGAAGAAAATTTGCATTAAAAAACAATTGTGATTCAATTATTACCTTCTGGTCTCGGAGGCGGTGGTCGGGGTGGGTCAACAGTTGGCGTAGCGGGAAGATCCAGTTGACTAAGCGAAACGTCCATCAATGGTCCTCTGGATCGTCCTCTTGGCACCAAGTTACTCTTATCGTCCAACGGTTGTCTTGTCGGAGGCGGTACATACAAATTCTGGCTACTATAACTTGCACCCGAAAGATAGTCACCACTTTCAGGCTTACTCTGCTGTTGTGCGTGACAGCAAGAGTTATCTCTCGTGACAACGATCGACAATCGATCCTTGCACTGATCCATCAACTTTCTGGCTTCCTTTAGACTCATATTATCAGTAGCCACGCTGCCGATACGAGTCAGTACATCACCGGGCTTCACACCAGTATTCTCTCGGGTCACTTCCTTTACGTATAAGCGACAACCGAGAACTATACCAAAATCTGTTGGCAAGAATTTCGATTCTACGTGAGGTCAATGAAACATTTATCAATATCCTACACTTATGTTTTACATTCTTGGCACGTTTCAATTCGAAGAGACTCACCATCTTTTTTATTATTCCTCGTAAGTGTAAGGCGATGGCTCTGGAGGTTTGAATTTCCGCCAAGATTCGAGGAGTTGGAAGAAACACGACGTTTCACTACCAGTAGTACAGTCGAGCCTGAATCCCTGAGAACTCGAATCGCTGCTCCATAGTCTGCACCCTCGAGCGAAATTCCATTTGCAGAAATAATACGGTCGTTCACTCTGTAACCACATGGAATTAAGTCGATGCAGATTATATTTATAGCTGCGATCAGTTGCCGCATGTTGCGATAAGTTGTCAGCTCCCCCCTCAACTTACTGTAACTTTCCTTCGGCAGGACCAGCTTTGAGAACATCGGAAATTGCAATTGCTGGATCCCCATTGGTAAAATGGGGGTTGTCTCTACCCCCGGAAACGGCAATTCCGAATCCATAACCGGGGACTCGCGTAACTGTTACATGATGAATCTCCCATCCTCTGTCCCCATTCTGAAAGTGTAAATAATTCATTGAACACCCCGCCCAAGTATATAAATAATTCTATACTACGCTTTCTAGAATAAGATTCGTTAGATTCTGGTGACCCATCAGGAAGATGTGAAACGCGAAAGTGAAGTGGAAAGCGCAGATGAGAAAACCGACTTTTCTTAAGAGCCATCGATACTGCATAAAAGGTCGGGGCCTTAACGGTATTATCTCGAAGGCAAACGCAAAGAACACGCAAGGCCGAAGATTAAAAATTTCGTGCAAGCCTGTTTCATACTGGATAGAGGCGTGCAATATCCCCAGCTTGCGGAAACGTGTTTTAATCTTCACTGGATAATTGCACGTGAGCGGCAGTAGTAATTACGCGACAAGAATATAACGTGTCTAGCGATTCTCTCCGATACGGAGTAGTATTGCGCTAACCGTGGTCAGTGAATGTATGTACTAGAAGGCAGATGGAACCGTATGTAACTGTTTTTTCACGTAATGAGACGACCCCGTAATAGTGAGGATAAGATCGTCAATAGTAAGAGTAGAGACGATTGAAGAAAGCTTCAAGTTTCTTGAGTTACACTAGGGGAGTCGCAGCTTGGGTTTCGGAGGTGTTGAAACCTGTTTAGTGGGAGCGGAGTTTCGCGAAAGAAGAGGATTCCTTTAATACCTGAGATTCGCTGATGGCGGAAGTATTATGAAGACCAGCATGATTCGCGGAAGAGGAATTTGGAGAACTGGTCGTGTTGCCCACGTGACAGAGGCTACCGTTGTTTCCCCCAACCCCCATATTGTTCTCGTTCCTTTCCATTCTGGCTGCTACTTGTTCAGTCTTTTCTCTCAAGAACTGGTATCTTCAACTTCGTGAATTTTCCGACATCTTCTCTTGAATATCTTAATACTTCCAAAGTTTTCGACTATAGGTTTCTTATGCATATAGCTTATCTTCTAGCTTTATTTAATCTTCCTTTTTCTTAATTAATCTCTGTGTTTCATAATATACGCTCCCGAGAGCTTTTACCAAGAATAAGGTAATCTTCTTGTTGTATTGTTCTCGTTACAGGGAGTAACGAGTTGCTGGGAGTATTTCCGTTTCAATAGCTTACTTGTTTGCTTCGTAAAAGAATTATACGTAGCTTCTTAGCAGTCCCCTTCAACAGCTAGCACTGCACGTTAGCAAAAGGATCTTTGTAACAGCCGATTCGAGGAATTAGCTAAAAGAGATCGCGGTGTCTCTGATGACAGTGTATAGCGGCAGCAATGTGAGAACGTTAATGCGAGACTCCCACGAAGAGATTCGCAAGGATCGGCCCACACACATTTCAGATTCCATTCGCTATTATCCTCGTCGATTCTCCAACCTCATTCCCAATTAAGGATGCCTCCTGATTAGCTTTTCTCGTGACTTTTCACAAGCCGCGTCGAAAAACCTGACGAAGCGCGCGCGTTCAGTGCTGACATTCCATTTTCCTTTCAATCCATGGAACCGGTCACACCTACCACCACCAAACCACTGCCTGCTGCGTTTCCCTTTTCCCTTGACTCCGTATCGCGAGCGATTATCTCTTCTTGGGACGGAATGTGCACGCGAACGACACTTTTCAACGTGATTCTTTTTCTCAAGGAAAATGCGTAAGGAATCCACTTCGAATGACGTGTTTCTCCCTTTTCTCTAGTCAAGGAAAAACACACTAATGCTACTCTATTCCAACGGAATCTAGTGGCTTTATTATCCGCGTGTCTCGTGGAGTTAGCTTTTGTTAGAATGCGTCGAATAATCTTGAATAGTTACGGTACTTTCTTAAATTTGTCTTTTATTCTGCAACTATTCAAAAATTACTTTTGATCAAGATTTGATGGATTTTATTTTCCTTCTTTGTTTCTGATGATCGTTTTGTGTAACGTAATGTGTTTGACACATTTTTTCTTAGTCGGAGTACTCCTTTAATATATGCGGCGCACGATTCTGCTTGAAAGTCCCTCGTGAATACTGTTTAATTAGTTCTCTGATTCACACAATACATCGACCACTATCACTTTCTTCCTCTCATTGTATGCGACTCTCTTCTATGGCTTACTGTCTGCAAAGCACTTCGAAGTACGTAATTCCATGCACAAGAAATATTGTCCAGCGGGTTTATCACATTTTTTTACACCGTATTAAGTCCGGAATGCAGGTCGCGTGATTCATACCTTTCGATCAGTTCATATTGGTCACGTGGATTAGGGTGTACTATTTCAATAATTTAACATGCCATTTCTCATTGGCATACAAAATATGATTATTATCTTTTATCAAAAACATCATATTCATTATATTGAACTTGAATTATTCTGCTCGAAACGATCACGTTCAATATAATAACTACTACTAGAGATCTTTGTAGTATAATGAATTTGTATCTTGTTCGGACGTATTATTTCAACTTTTCTGCTCAAACGAACAGCACTTTTTCAATTCAAACCAGATCAAACCAGAGACCATCATTTAAATCTTTCGACAACTGCACTTTTCTGTTTTCGCTGTATTTAAACTTCTAATTAGACTCCTATGATGAGCGACACCGATAAACATACGTATTGTTTCTCGTTCAACGACGACAGTGAGTGAAGAAAACTACATCCGGCGGTGCATCTCTCATTGTAAGGTATCCCTTTTGCAACGTTATCACTGGAATTCCTGAAGAATTTAACTCTCACATTCAAGGTCTATCCCACAGTGTATACTCTTCCAAAAGGAACTCGAAACTACTGAACCTCCGTTTGATTTACTCCAGCGGCAACGAAGCTTCCAGGTTCGATCCTCCGCACGTTCATTTTCTCTCTCCAAGTCCGACACCGAATTCCAATGCCTGGAATTCCATTTTCCGCGCGCACTTACGGCACACGCATACGACTGCACGACGAGCACAATCACAGACACATAGAAGAGAGAAAGCTCAGGCTGACGCATGCAAGAGTAAATTGCCCTGGTCCAGCCCTCGAATTTCAGGGTACAAGCGAGCCAGCAAACGCACCAAGCCCACTTGAGTCACAACGACGGGGGTCCAGAGTGGTAGCCAATCGCGAAAACAGGCAGCAAATTCCAAGACGCAGCAACGGAGAAGGGCCTGCGTCACTACGGTGCGGCCTCAAGGCAGGTCTATTCACGGGACACTCATCTTGCCAGGAGCAACCCCGAACGCTGACACTGGCGGAGACCGGACTCGCGGCGGTGCACCAGCACTGCCACACGCTCTCAAGTAAAAAGAGGCATTCGCGCACTGCCACGGAGAGGGACACGCACACGCGGTATGTACACGGGTACACGCTCCCGGTCGTTCCAACCGGAAAGGGGTTGCTCGGGAGGAGGGCAGAGACGGGATGAGGAAGAAGGACGAACGAGGCAAGGCGAGGCCAGAAGAAACAGAAGAAGAAGTTGGGAAGGACGCGAAAGAAGATGAAGAAGCGGCCGAGCAAAGCGAGTGTCAGGAGAGTATCTAAGGGGAAACGAGTGTCGCGCAAGAATAATGGAATACCGATGGCATGCGGGAAAGCCTTAAAAACAGTGACAACGTCGAGTCCAAGAGGCAGACTGAGAGGACATGGATCAGAGAAAGAGGAAAGGAATGAGAGACAGAAAGAAAGGGAGAGAGAGAAAGAGAGAGAGAGCACGCGAATGGCTTGGCCGCAGTCAACGTAAATCGGATGAGGAACGGGCTTGCCGGAGGTTCCACGACGAACGAGTCGAGCAACGAGAACGAGAACGGGCTGAGGACCGATGAGCGAGAGGGCGTCGGAACGTCAGAGTGGGGACGCGGGGCTAGGTACTCTGTAGTTGAGTCAAGATCGGTGAACGGGGAAAGGGGTAGGGAGGTCGTTCGGCCTGCCTAGAGGGACGGGTACCACTGAAGAGACGTTCACACTGGATGCCCCTAGAGTGCTGGGCCTTCACAGGCCTCATTTCCCACAATGCTCTAACTAAAGGTAGCTTACACCTGCCTCAAGTAACATTTCTTCGGTCAGGTACCCGCCGGAAGTCTAAGGTCGCCCCTGATCCCTTCTAATCTAGCAGGAATCTAGTGCGGAACTTTAGACTCTATTTAGTATCGGGGCGTACTTGAATCACGTCGTTCGACTTAACAAGTGTAATCGTTGAGATTGCACGTACATAGTCTCACAGTTCGCCACGTTCATTTCGTGTGGGAAATCATGGGACGACATACGTTGAGACAGATTCGGTGTGAGCGAATCTTGGATGACGATGGTACCAGAAGTGGTGGTAGAAACGGGGACTGGGCACGGCTCGAACCAGGGAGTAGGGAACACCTGTGGCTTCTTGCCGCTTACATGCACGAGTCGAACGGAGCAGTATATTCTCTGCACATAGAAACCACGGGACCCCGTACCTACGTGCATGAACACGCGTGTCCGGCTGGGTAATGGTGCGCGCCACGAGCGTATGTAATGTGTAAATAAACATACGAGAGAGTACTACGAGCGACTCTGTGGGAACGTAACTATGCGTCGCAAGTGCGCGAACGCACCAGTCATGTGCGTTCGCATTACACTTTTTCTACCCACCGCATCATTAATGCGCGAAAGCCTCTGCCGCAAGGAATCAAGCAGTTCTAACTATTAAATGAAATAGTAATATTTTCCTCTTCTTCCTGATAGTCGACCTCTTGCAACAACCGCAAACAATTCAACTTGTTTAATGGTTAGCATACTTGTAGATATTTATTTTATGTTAATTGAGTGGTTTGTAGAACTCGCCTTATAACTTAGGTGGTGCAAGAACATAACTATAATTTCAAGGACTTCGAGTTCTCAGTAGCGTAATTATGATACTTTTACCTCTTGTAGACTTAATTACCCTTGGTTAATTGCTACTTACAGTTTAATTTTGTACATAAGATTCACATGTAGAACGTTAGCCAATTTGCTAATAGAATTCATGCTGGTTTGCAAATATTGATACATGTATGCATAACTATACGGACTTTTCTACATCAGTGCTAGAGACCAATGAAGGCTTCTCAAGTGAAAGTGAAAAGCAATTACCCACCCTGTGTTTCCGTCTATGTCTTCGTGGTTGACTTCCGCTTAAGAGGAAGTCGTCGGTGGGAGGTGTCGCGTGGGCCTTCTTTCTTGATGAACTCTTCCTAGTGCCACCCCTCCTTGTCCGCTTCTTCCTGTCCTCGCGAAACAACTTGCCGAATATTTTCATCTTGCTTGTTACAAATCGAACCCAATCGTCCGATAAACTGCATGTACTATTCTAAGGCTTCCACTCACTATTGTCGAACACTAAACAATCGTTCGAATGGTTTAGTTCATGTCCCAGAATTGATGACAGTGTAAGTAATGCTGACACGTTCAATACCAGAGTATATTGTATATTGTATACGTATTAGGCAGTAGTTTTAAGTTAAGTTTTATGCGTTTCCTCCAGGCAATTTCAAGACAATCGATGAAGTCCAGGATAATAACAGCAATCCAAAGTGAATTAGACACTACGAAGAACACCAAATCTATTTACTCGATTCACCGATTCTTAGAACTCAAACGTAATCCTTCGAAGTTTCTATCGAATGAACATGAACCATCACCAAACTGAGAGCATACAACATCCAAGTGTGTCACGTTCAAAGTCACTTCAATTTGAACATCACCGCGCTCCAAAAGTACTTCCGCAAACCAATTGTCACAGCCGCGACTTCGTAGTAATTAAGCACACTCGAACGACTCGACGGCTCGCAATTCAAATACCTGAGACTTTGGAATAATTTGAAGAAAGGTAAACAAGGAAGGTAAACAGATAACGGAAGGAGAATTGGGATTTGTCGAGGAACGAGGAAAGAAAGACTAGGCAACAAACTGTAGCAGAGAGATCGTTCAGGACGGAAAATGGGAGGCCGAATGGCATCGACGCGATGCAATGTGGGCGGCTTCGCGGGGCGGCTTATCATAGCGGGTGTTGCTGATACCGGATGAACCTACGGAATCTTCGTGTAATTCGTTCAGTTGTCGAGCCAGGGTGCGTCACGGCATCGATGCCATCGATGCCATCGATCCAACTCGAGCCGGAAGCCTTATTACGGACGAACCACGGCTTCCTCGAACCCGGACATTCCGTACCATCTGCATTCTTTTTTCACAACTTTTCTTCCTCTCTAAGCCGTATGTTTCCATTACTTACGTTCTGTGTGACACATATTTCGGTGGCGTAATGTAATGAGCCAGTGCTTTCTCCTATCGTAACCAGCGTATTTCTGGATCGATCGGGAAACCACGACGAAATAGAAGAGACCGGAAGAGAGACAAAGTAAAATGGAATAACGTGTAGTGTTTTTGGATACTTTTGCATGCTATGAGTAATAGAGAAAGTTCGTAGAAGAGTCAGGAATTCAAATATTGGCAATTCTCATAAGTCAATGATTGATTTACTCTATGACCGTTTGTCCCATCGTTTTGTCAATATCCGATACAGCCTACCTGGAGATACAAATCCTTTCAAGCACAAATAGCACTTACAAGGTATTGCGAAAAATGCTCATTCCTGAAGCTAATTATCATTAAGCATGTAGGATTAAAAGAATTTGAAGGAAAATTCAAATTAAAGAGATAAAGACGAAAATATTGTTTAAAAGTATTTCAAATTTGTTTAATGCTTTCACCTTTGGCTTTATTACTTTCTTGTTTTGAAACTACACGTTGTCAAGAGTTACTACAACTGTTGATTAAGTTTTACTACAGTTGACGCTCGATTAATATTCGTATAGAACGTCTATTCTTGTTCTGTGAAAGAGTGTAAGCACCGAATCGAGATATAATTTCGGAAAGAGTAGAAAGAAACTTGCGGTGCTATCGGTATATCTGCATATATCCATTTTTATATATCAAAACTTTGGAAGGAATATAGAATAACTTTGAAATTCATCTTAATGATCTATAATATGTATACAATCATAGGATTTATCTATTCGTAACACCAATGACATAACTTTGTTATGCGACCTGTCTTTCTACGAAGGGGTAGATCATGCAATTGATTCAAGATTATTGTATCAGTAATCTTTTTAATATTGGTACGACACTGCATTAAAGTATTATCCCGATATTTTATACGGGACAAGTACACAGTATTGCGAACAGTAGAACAACGAAAGATTGTGCAGTTTCTTAACAGTTCACCGCATTCGCCTTTCCTTAATTATCAGTAGAATAACATTCGACATACGCAGCACTACCAACATTAGAAAGGAATGATTACGAAGCTGTCGAACGAATCGTCAAAGACAGTGTAGTATGTCTTTTATAGGTAATACACGACGATCTATAATTACATTGCCACGTTCTGGCTAAAACACATTCCATCTTACGATGACCCACAATTCCCTTACACACACAAAAGGTCATACGATTCGGTTCGAAAATGAGGAGTTCACGGTTTTAAAAATATACAATACATCGCTGCTTTAGACTATCGCTAATCCTCTATAAGTCAGAGTCCTTATTAGCTAAATACTGCTTACCGAGCCTTTAAACAAAATAGAATTACGCGATAACGGATGTACAGGTCGACATTATTCTCAATATCGATCGAGATACTGCGTTGATAGTTTCTCAAAGTGACAAGACACTCCAAGAAATAAGATGTTACTTTTGGGGGTAACGCGCAGTTTCGACTTCGATAGAAAGAGAATGTTCGGGAAGGGAGTGGGAGTGAGATATGTAACGCGTAACAATGCTTGGAGACTAGTTGTTCTCATTGATTTCAATCTTACTTCATTAGACTGTATTCAATGCCCATTTTTTAATTTCTTCCAAAATTATTAATTTCGAATGGAAGAATTTATGGCTGAATTTATTATGCGAATGTTACGCTTATCTCGAGGACAACCTGTCTCTTGCAAAAAAGAAGCAGCACGCTCCTTGCCCGAAAAAAAACAAACAATCGATGACTTCCTTAATCGTTGGACGATCTCTCTTGATACAGATTCTTCACCTACGACTGGGGAAGCCTTTCTACGCACATGAGTATTTTGTCACGTTACTGATAAATCTTCCTCATATTCTAAACGTTAAATCGCTGTACACGGAATGTCGCTCTCTTACGGTGAGTCATTAAACTCGGGCCGAATTAATATGTAAGTTAGTTTGAATATCAAGCTTCATATATGTGTGTGTGTGTATGTGTGTGTGCCGAGTAATTTACAGGCGATGAATATTATTTAATTGGTGCAACACTTGAAATTGTAGACACGGGACGGAGTAAAATATCGATTTTAATACCTCTTTCAATTCGTCGAGCAATTAAAAAATTGGACCAGAATGATGTAAGATGGTTTTGATCGATATACCACCAAAGGTCAGAGAACCATACTTTTAGAGGACAAACTGTACTTGAGTTATGGGACATTCGATGGTTCATTTTAGAATCAATACGATGTATGTATGTACGACACATGCACGCACGCTTGAAAGCTGGTATTAGAATCAATTCTCCATGGATTGAAAAATATACAAGAAGCACGAGGATTCTTCTGTGAGTTATACATATTCCTTTATACAAATTGTCACCTCACACCCTGCTGCTTCCTTGGTAAATAAATGAAGATGTTGGCGAAAGCCTCAAACGCGTGAGGCTAGTCTTCGTTCTCATTTTTCGGATAATAACTTAAAGCGGCCACGAGAATGTATAATACAGGATGTAACTTTGAGCGAAAACGACATTTCGTAAACACCGAGTAAAATACAAGGCGGATAATAATAGAAGAAAGCAAGCTCACGAGTATATCAGGTAAGAAAATTACATTTACCCGAGTCTACTTGTTCTCGCAAAAGAAAAATATGAAGAATAACGTTCGCCAATCGACGAAACTATGTATATTTCGTCATGTGTTACTGACACGAACGACATAATATGCCAAATATCTCAATGGACTCTATTACTCATTTGTCTCTATGAACACGTTACAACGATAAAGTACATGTGCACGTTAGCTACTTAAGTAATTATTACAGAGCCGCTAGATTCATCATACATTACGAGTCACATTATATATAGAGTATACGTTGCTCTGAGACATGAACATCCGTATATCTTATATATATTGTACATATATATATATATATATTTATATATATATTTATTTATTTAAATTTATATTTATATTTATATTTATATATAATTTTTTCTGTGGATGGTGAGCGTCCATCTTATTCTCCCTCATTCTTTGCCATTCGAAACCCGTTCTGTCTGGAATGTGTGTTAAAATCTTTAAGGAATCCGTACACACAGAATTGGTACGCCCGCAAAATATGGTGCGCTTGTGCCATGATATTGTTAGAGAAATGTAGTTGTAGTAACCAATTTGGACGCTTAAAGGAAAGCGAAAGTTTTCACTGTCAATTGTAATATCTAAGCAGCACCACCAAATACACCTCATTTACTCGAGGAATCGTGAAAGCCTGTTGCGAACGTATGTGTGGTCCATTTCTGGCAAGTGTGCAGTGGGTATGAACACGGGCATACCGACTGATGTGCGACGACTTCCTTGGAATATCTCCCACTGTAATTCTACCCTCCTGTCCGATATTCACCCTCTCACACGCGCCCTCACGCTCACACGCAACCATACGTGCAGACTAGTACGGTTTTCCTTGTCTTCTCTCTCTCTCTCTCTCTCTCTCTCTACCCTCGCACTCTTTCTGACTTTTGGTTCGAACCATATCTCTTTTCGACTTACAGTAAATCTCGCGAAGGTAACATACAAGTGGTCAACAATAAGAAGCACAGTTTTCAACAAATAACATTTATCCTCTTTTTCTCGCTTCCTCTCGGCGCCCCTTGCATTCGACCATTCTTTCGCGCATCCTTTCATCCTGCTCTCTTCTCATTCATTCGATTTATTCTCACTTGGCCCTTTCTCTCTCTTTCTCTCTCTCTCTCTCTCGCTCTGACATTCGTATTCTTTGTTTTCTGCTACAATGTCTTGCCATGAAAACTTACTGTACTATCGATGCTGCCCAGCGATCTACCAGCAAACGAAGCTTTTTTTCTTCAAGGATGACAGCTGTCCGAAGTCGTGGTTTCTTTACTTTCCTTGTCTGAAACACATAAAGCGCCGGGTCTGTCATTTAGGGTAAGAAACAATTGACCCAACCGTTTTCACATCTGCCGTAAGGAAGGAATGTACAATTTGTAAGGAAAGGTTCCGGAGCTATCGTGTCTCGAATGTAGTTTACACGTGAAACAACATTTGCAGCCATATAAGACAACTAAGTTAAAATAGTTCTTGGGTCTCGAGTTTTTATGCAACGTGTAAGTCTGCTCTCTACAAAAGTCGCTTTACATAATTGCAATAGTCTGGTAGTCAGAATTATGTAGAATAAAACAGATTAGATCACCGTGATCGAAAAACGTTTTTATTCTAACAGTAGAATTGATAGAAAAATTGCAAAACTATTCTTCTTTGTTGAACTTACCTTTAAAGAAATCAGGCGTCGAAAAAGAATGCATGCTTCCGTATACAATGGCCGCCTAGAATTCTCCGGAGGCGAAGAAAGAAAGAAACAACACGTGAAAAAAGTAGCTAGAGGAAGTGAAGTTCTAAAGGTGAAGGAGATGATTGAAAAATATAATAGAAGGCTTGATCGCAATTGCGAAAATATCGAAGGAAGTAAATAGAGCATTCGTTCATCCAGTAGTTCGCAGTGGGTCCCGTGTAAACGAATCGTTGATGTCGACGTGTAGCGCGTGTGTCGGATGATGTCTAATAAGCCGGTGGTTGGAAATCGGGCATGCCTTGCTGTTGTGGCTGTTGCTGACCAAAAGGTGGTTCTTGATAACCAGTATCAGTTGCATCAGGATAACTCGTGTATCCACCACCAGCAACAGGGTCAGCTTCATAGCTTGGAGCAAACGCTGCGTCAGTACCGAGCTTGAATCGCTGGTACGCCAACCCGGCGGATGCACCCTACACATAACATTATCAGATTTCTAATGCCTGATTCTATTTCCAATGTCGCAAACACCGATACACGTCAATGCATCATTTGCAAGAATGTTACGGTAGAAGTCACAAGATATCGTATTATGTCAAGGTGATTCGACGAGTAATGAAAATCTTGTTTACACAAATGAGTTCATTTATAGATTTATACAGTTAGTGTTTGTACTAGTAAGATAATAGGATGATTGACTTCTACCTTCTTTTCGAGTGATGCTTGACAATGGTGAGAAAATACGCACCCAAGTAAAGATAGAGAAGAAACAGAACGCTATAGCACTCTCAAGATTGAATGTTGCACCGCTTTCTTCCGGAGATTCTGAGCTATTCCAAGCGTTGGTCAAATAGCAGAATCCCACGAAATAGAGGAATGCCCAAAACCCTGAGAACCTGTGTGTATATCGGGGTAGTATAAAGTATAATTTAAAGATATATAATCATTTATGATTATTGAAAATAATCAGGATCCACAGCCTTACCCTAAATCAATTAGAACGAAGTGCTTCCTGGTCTTTACCGAAGACATTTGCTCAAAGAGATATTCACCCACAAGGAATCCGATACTAGCCAAGAAGGCCAGGACTCCGATGCCAACACCATAGCTACAAGCATTGTTGTCCTCGTTATACAGACACACCTCCTTTCCGTCTGGTTTTGTGGTGTAGCCCTTGTTGCTTATACACCCGAAGACGATGATCGCAAACAACTAAAACGATCATTATATCAATTTAATTATTTTCAAAGTATAGTTCATATTGACTTAATAAAAAAAATACGAGTTTATAGAAGCTCTTAGGTGGGTCCTATCGGTCACGTTTCTCACGGTTCTCTTATCTAGATGCTTTAGAAACATTATCGTTAATCTGTTAAGCGCAGTACTTCCCGTCTTTAAATATTCATCAGATTAGGCTAAATATTTATACGATAACCCGAGAGTTGCGTAGCGATGGGCTACCCAGTCTAGATTTTAAACTTACATCCGCCACATTCTCTCACGAATCCAGTAACAATACGCCCAAGTCTAATCATAAATCAGCTAATGGAGAAACTAGGGACGAACCAAGTGGTTTCGACAACCTTTCTACCATTTATATAATCTCTCTGTTTTTAATATCACTGTTTATTAATGAGTAAACTTTTAATACGCCATCAAAATTCATATTTTCCTTGGATTCGTGCTGTTCAAATACTCCAGAGGCAAAGTTTCTCTTTTTATTGCCACTGGAGAATTATTTAGATTCCAGTATTTATCGTAGGTTCGTGTAGCTCATTTACAAAATTGCAGAATGCTTGAGTCAAGAGAAAATTGCAACGACAAGCTATTTTAAAATGTCGAGTGCAGAATGTCAAAACATCTTTAACGGAAAGAGTAGAAAACTAGAGTAACAGAATGCAGTCATATAGGCCAAGATCACTCTAGCATCAATTGCACTTCAGTTTATTCGTATATCCTTCATTCCATTTAATACGTGTGTGGTTCGAACTGTTCTAAATCGTTTACGGGCACAAAAGTGCACCAATGGCAATAATTTTTTAACGCAAAGTGCTTTTTTAATTATTGTAAATTCAGCAAAGTATATTTATCGAATTATTAAATTATTTGTAAAATCATATTTCTGAATTGATATAGCGCTATAGAGGTGTCGAATAAATACTAAAATAAGATTCCTATATAGTTTGTTGCACAGGAATGCACCGACCCACCCAGACTAAAATTATAGACTATGTATACGAATCCATTCTGTCGATTTCACTAATTAACCTGAATCCATCAGAAAGAAGGGCGAGTATTAAAGAAGTTAATAACGCTAAATTGTTCTCATTGGAATCACCTTTAACAATGGTACAGTGTCATTCGTAGAAAAATGAAAATTGGTATGTGACAGACGAATAATATTTCGAGTACGGTTGCTACCATTTTGTCAGGCATATTACATACAATACATCTACCTTAGTGTATACCAGCTCGGGTCAACCCATTCATCGTAATTTTATACGACCTAGACAAGCTTAATCTCATGAATGTGAAATATGTACATTCTAAGGATGTATATTGATAAAAATAAAACAACGATACTGGCATAAAAAAGTATATTATCCTTCGCATGGTTAAAATCCAACTACTATCGTTCCAGTAGTACACGGTACATGCACATAACAAGGTCAATTATCGTGAAGTTGAATCTTGGGTGGAATGCAAAAAAACGAGTGGAATAAGGATCAATAAGAATTTAACTTGTGATTGCTGGTAGATATAATAATTAAAAGTAACATAGTTATCTAGAACAAGAATGAGATGAAAATTAAAGTGGGCAGGAATAGTCAATAGGTGTCACAAATATACATCGAGATCACTCTCTGCCCTTTGAGATTGAGGGAATAAAGGTACCGAGACCCAGAATCAAAAATCCACGAATCAAACTACAATATGAATCAGAATAATTATAAACTGATATTCTACAATTATTTAGTAAAAAATGCATCGAATTAAATAGTGTGATTTCCCAGAGGAACCACTCAGTTCGTTCCTCAGACATGTAAAGAAGTCTTGAAGGGCGTCAGAACAGGAATGAATGCAGTACCCGGAAGCGATGAAAGAGAATTTCAAGAGAACCAGAAGGAAAGGAAGAAAAATAATGAACTTGATCTCGAGAAGACGGAGTAGGGGGCTAAATTTACTGAGGGAAGTTTGAGATGAGGCCTCGGCCACAGACGATCGATACACGATGGAGAGCGCAAGAAGGGTGAATAGGGTGAGAAAAGTCGAGAAAATTCATTGTTTAAATCCTTCGAATTTTGAAAATTCCAAAACTGCATCAAACTAATTCACGAAAAATCAATATAGAACCCCTCAGCCAGTGGGGTGGGGACCGCGAGAGTCTCCTTTAAAATCAATGTCCGTCGCATTAAAGTCGAAGTGACGTCCTCAATGGATAATGCTTCAGGAGTGGCAAGTCATTGCTAGGTGAAATCGAATTGATTGGGTCAGTACAATACATACCAGACATACTGCTTTGAGAATAACCTGGGGCCTCTGAACGAAAGTAATCGGGTCGAAAGGAGCGCCTGCCTTTCCTGCGCCGTACGCTCCGCCGTCCATCTTAATGCAACTGAGGTGAAATTTCAAAGCCCGGACCCGTTAATAGCGCGCACGCGTATCTAGAACCACCCCCAATGCGCACAACCCTCCTCACCACCCTCTTGCGCGTGCTTGCATCGTATCGTCTTCCGTTAATCAGCTAATGTTGGATGGGGGCGATGGGGTGCCGAGTTCGCGTTCGTCAGGTTTTAATTCGCGTACAAGTGAATCATGCTTAACGTGCGACATTCAAGGTGCTTGCAACCCCATTTTACAGAAATTCTTCTATTATAAAAATAGTTTGCCTTCTATAGAAGACTATTGGCAAATAAATCGTAGAAACCTTTTGGGACTGGTACAGTACAAGAACTCAGAATGCTATTATGTTTTTAGTTTATTAAACATTGACCTATGTATCTATATGCACTTAATCACTAAATAACTTTATAAATGACAGTATTATACATTTCGGCAATTTGATCTATGTATATGTTGGTTAATACGAAATGATAATTAACACATCTTTTCATATATTTGATTTAAATTATAAGCAAGATCCCGGGAACTTAACTGAGGTTTTTCATTGGATTTTGAGTTTTTGCTCTGGTTTCTGCGCATGTTCCAATAAGCTAAATTAGCCACTGAACGCCAACCATGTGTCCCTCCATTTTACCCCGCCATGTGTCCTTTGCCCCCACCAGTTTTCATCAGTAGTTTATGTCAGTTATGTTTGTGTTATAAAAACTAGACAACGCTGCACAAAAAAGTGCTTTTTGAGTAAATCGTTCCTGGTTCGTGGTCGTACCGTGTCTAAATTACTTTGTCTTTTGGGCTGCTTCTGACAAAGCGTAAGGAGACTGTTGCAACCTGTAGAAGTAACTGCCATTTTGCTGTGCCAGCTATATAACCTTTCTAAATCTATACATATATCGCACTTGGGTAAGTTTTGCACTCTTATTTTATTAAAAATAATTAAAATGCTGAGTTTCTGATCTGATATAAATGATATATAATGAAATACACAACTACTTCGCATCGTATGTAAAACCGTTATAAGCCACAAGATTCAAAATACTGTTTCCTTTGTTTTTGAAACAGAAGTTTTGAGCGATTTTGGTTTACTCGTTAATTTAAGGATGGAAGCTGTAGAATGTCGTGATGGGCAAATCCAGTGCCCTATCAATCCAGCACATCTTATTAGAAGATATAAGCTTGCGGGTCACTTGATAAAATGTCGAAGAAGTCATCCACATATCAAAAGACTAGTCTGCCCATTTAATACGACTCATATTATTGAGCCAGCTAAATTTGAGGTAAAGATAAGAACAATAGGACTATTCGATTATACAGAACTATCTATAACTAACTATACGTACAATAATATTAATACGATTAATCATTTTTTATTGCAGTATCATGTAGATAACTGTCCATCGAGCGGAAATGTTAGAAATGCTTTGTATGTGGCTGAACCACAATTGAACGTTGGCGTAGTACCTATCGAGCAAGCCTGTACGAGCGAACCCGTCTACCTGGATGAAGATTGGAATGGGGTATTCCAATGTCACTTACATTTTTTAGACACTCATTAAATTGCACAATATATAGTAATTAACAAAAGAAATTTTAATAATAAGGACCATCCAACGTACGACCCAATAAACCAAACTGAAGCACGCACAGTAACTAGAGTGCTAATTGGAGCCAGTAAATCTGAGAGAAAGGCATTTAAGAAGGCAGAAAGAGAAAGGTTATCCATACTAGAAAAACTAGAAAATCCTGCAATCCCAATGCCGTATCATGAACCGGTAATTTTTACAGTAGTACATAGTGATATTTTATCGGTAAACAGTGCTCTCAACGAAAAGAAAAATTTTAACGTTTCAGGAATTGGAGGTACCGCTTCGTCTACCAAAGTGCACTTCCAAGGCACGAGCTGGGTTGTCGCCTGCAAAGGCTTATCAAGATATTAAAATTGAAGACAGCTTGAACGCTCAGTTTAATAAATTGTTGTCATTATCTGAGGAAAATAAGGAGCGCGATAGTCCAAAATTGAAAAATAAGACAACTAAAACGTAATATCTACTAAACTCTATTAGTATATATTTGGTTGGGATTCTAAATACAATTATGGTAAATCGAAATATACATCTTGTTCCAGCAGTAGCGACTTTCTCAACCAGGCATTAGCCGTTGACGATAACATAGCATTTGGCAAACCCGAAGCAAAAAGTGAGAAAACAATGAAGAACAACACAATGACGCAAACTGAGAATAAAGAAAACAGTGATGTGGCAACAGTTAAAAAAATAAACACGCAGAAAGAAGCAAAGTTATGCGAAAACGCGATTCTTGAAATGACCAAAAAGGATAATTCTGATATACGGCCTTTAAGAAAACCGAAGATATTGCTCGAGAAGGAGAAAAGCTCAAACACTAAGAAGGAAAGTGTGAGTAAGAGCAATGTTGAATTAAATTGCAGTCCATTGAGATACATGTTAGCATCACGAGAAAAAGACACGAGAGCGTGTGTTGGCCGTGGTTTTGCGCTTTTATACAATAATTATAAGGTTTGGGAAGACTGCGAAGTAAACGAAGACTCGAAAGATGTTATGAACGACTACGCTGAAAAATACGGATACGAAAAAGAAATTTAAAAACATTCCAACATTACCTGATGTATTTCCACGTTCTTTCTAACTAAGCTTTTATACTTTAGAAAGTAAGACAGATCCAAAGGTTTGAGTTAAAATATCACTTGTTATACATATAATTATATGTAAACTCATTATGTTTGATAAAGATCTAGTAAGTCATTACAGTGACTACAATATGGATTTATTTTCAGTTCTGATATAAATCCTAGAAAGTAAGATATTTTTTAAGATAATTGTACTAACCTATTTTCATATCTTGGCAAAGACTTTCGAAGAATATAATTACTATTTTGAAAATTATAATATGTCTTTCTGACAATAATAAATATAAGACTAATAACGTCTATACATGAACAAACATACTATCTACTACTATTATTTCCTCCCATTGTTTCAATTGTAATAATGCCACTGGATATAGTTGAAAACTGCATTAAATTTACAACTTGTTTTACAAATGTTTCTACACGAAAGTTAACATAATTCAACAATATTGCGGGGATTGAAAAATTTGCAATGTGGAGGATTGTTCGCGCCATCTCTAATCTACAACGCAACTTGTACAAACTATAGGTTAGACGCCGCTACTACGATTTCTCACTGACTTGCAGTCAGGTTCAGCTTGTGGTAATCAGTGATTGTGCACGATTTCGAAATGGTAAGAATAATAAAAGAAATATGTCAAATTGAAATATATACGTTCATTTTTTCATCAGTGTCAAAATTTCACTAGTACATCTTCATGACAAATTTTTGTCAAATAACTAGGTTAAAAATGCACTGTCATCTGCCGCTACTTACTTAATCGAATTTTTACTAAACATAGTGTACAAATAATTTACATCTTCATTGCATGTCGATACAACTGTTTTAAGTAATTATAATCTCATCATCATTCAATTTTTTATTAAACCATGACAATTAAAAACGTTGAATCCAACCTATAAGAATGGTAAATATAATCGTAAATTCAAAGTTATACTACTGTTAAGTATTCAATTTTGAAGGTCTTTCTATGTTAAAATATTTCTATGAATTATTTTATACTAGAGAACCAGCACAAAATTAAGCATACCATACTTACGTTAAAAACATTAAAATAAATGTCTTTGTCGTTAGGCTCGAAGATATGACACACGTACAACAATCTTTTCACCTGAGGGTCGACTGTATCAGGTGGAATATGCTATGGAAGCCATCAGTCATGCCGGAACTTGTCTTGGTATCCTAGCCAATGACGGTATTCTCCTCGCGGCTGAACGCCGTAACACAAACAAGCTGTTGGACGAAGTATTCTTTTCTGAGAAAATCTATAAACTGACAGACGATATAGTTTGTTCCGTAGCTGGCATTACATCGGATGCCAATGTTCTTACGAATGAACTGCGTTTAATTGCACAAAGATATCTTCTGCAATATGGAGAAATGATACCGTGCGAACAATTGGTTTCTTGGCTTTGCGACGTGAAACAAGCGTATACACAGTATGGTGGAAAAAGACCTTTCGGAGTATCGATCCTCTACATGGGTTGGGATAAGCATTATGGATATCAATTGTATCAATCCGATCCAAGTGGTAACTACAGCGGCTGGAAGGCTACGTGCATAGGAAATAACTCTGCAGCTGCTGTCTCTTCTTTAAAGCAAGAATATAAAGAAGGAGAAACTACGTTAAAGGATGCAATGGAACTAGCGATCAAAGTATTGTCTAAGACTCTCGATACGAACAAGCTTTCAGCAGACAAAAGTAAGTGAACGAGACCTATATTATTATTATTATCGCAAGAAATAATAGATTCATTATAAGACAACATATTTTATATCATACCATTTTTCAGTTGAAGTAGCTACTCTTACAAGGGAAAATGGAAAAACGATGACAAAAATTCTCACTGCAAATGAAGTTAATGCACTGATCGTTGAGCACGACAAATTGGAAGCAGCTGCTGAGCAAGCTAAAAAAGACAAGCTAAAATTGTAGATAAATATCAGTTACAATAAAATAATAATTCTAATGATTTTTTTATGAAATTCATATACACATAATAATGGTTATAATAATACGCGATTATCTTATGCGAGGAATACTATAAGTTTGTCAATATGTTTGAACACTGAAGAAACATTTCTATAATTACAACTTTTGAATAAACTACTTTTATTCTTTAGAAATCTTAGAATTTAAGGAACCCATTCTTAAGCTGAATAAGGTATATCCTTCGAAATTATTCGTATCTCTGCATAATTGCGAAAGCAAAACTTTTACAAGACTAAATAACATTGTTTCAAAATTAGGGACAAGTGGTGCCATCTAAAGCATATTTCTGGAAACTGTTCATCATTTTACCAGAAGGATGGTAAGGTTAGAATCCCACTGCATTTGTCAGATAAAACAGTTTTTGCAAAGGGCTGGCTGAGAGCAAGTGAGTCACTCAGCTGATCGCGAAATTTTCTTAACCTTTATTGACATATGCAAGGGCTTTGACGTTCTAAATTCTTTCACTTGTCAAAATCAAGATCTTAAACACTTTGAAAAATGTTTTCAAGTGGACCGAATTATACAAAATTAAAAACACATTTGCGTTTGGCAATAAATCGACTAAAATTATTAGAGAAGAAAAAAACCGAGTTAGCTCAAAAAGCTCGTAAGGAAATTGCGGATTATATCGCCGCGGGAAAAGTTGAGAGAGCGAAAATCAGAGTTGAACATATTATTAGAGAAGATTATATGGTGGAAGCAATGGAGCTGCTTGAAATGTATTGTGATCTTCTACTTGCACGATTCGGCTTGATTCAGCAAATGAAGTAAGGATGATGTCATTTCATAGTTATGCTTGTAGGATGTATCTTTTCTCATTTTAGTACAAAGTGTCAGGTTTATTGATTTCTTACAATTAGTAGCATTTAGTAGCAATAATGAAAATTCGACTAATTTATTCCAGACATTTGGACGAAGGTCTTGCGGAAGCTATTTCCACCATAATTTGGGCAGCACCAAGAATTCAAACTGACGTTCAGGAACTTAAAATAATCGCAGATATTTTAACTACTAAATATGGCAAACAATATACCGAAGCGTGTAGAGAAGAAGCTATACCGACAGTCTCAGAAAAACTTAAACACAAAATGAGCGTGCAATCACCGTCCAAACTTTTAGTCGAAAAGTATTTAGTAGAAATAGCAAAGAATTATAACGTTGAATATGAACCGGATCCGCAAATAATGGCAGAAGGTCAAGATACCATGTTAATCGACATTGCTGGGAATGGCGAATCTAGAAACAACTTGGATATTGCTAGTGGCGGGGAGCCACAACCCGCTGGTTTCATAGGGTTTCCGCAACCACCATTATTGCCAAATCCAGGGTCAAACTTAAATTTTATGGTAGGCTATTTATATAATTCAAGTTTCTACTAATATGAGTCAATATCAAAAGTATTTATTTGATTATGCTCATAAAAAAATTTGTGTAAATAAGGGGAGAAGACGAGACATGTATATATTATCGTATTGTCTATAGGATGGTGAGAAGCCACCCATGGGATTTGTTACGCCTACTGGACCTGCAGGTCGCAAGGATCAAAATGTCCCATTCAATCCCGCAGCATTCTCATACAACATTCCGTTGGACAATTCGAATTCGAATAAAACGGTAATATTTACCTCTTTTTATTAAATAATCACGATCTTAAGTATACATTAGACATTCAAAAATGAACTTTCAACTTCAACTTCCAGGATGACAATTTGCCTCCGCCATATGCTTCATTTCCTCCGGACTTAAATAAACAGGTAACTATCATTTTGCAAATTCTTAATGATCCGAAGGTGTAAAATTCAACTTTATTTTACAGTCGGACCAGACACCAAAACCGCAACCTCGATCAAAAATGCCGGTAAACGATTTTCAATTACCAGATCTTCCTGCTGTCCCAACGGAAACTGATCCGATGGGTGAAGCGCCAGATACTGAAGATATCGACTTTGACGATTTGATGAAACGATTCGAAGATCTCAAGAAAAGAAAGTAATACATGCACTATTGATCCGATGATCAATCTTTATATTCAGCTGTTTGTTTAAAAGCTGCCTATCTGTATTATACTCTTCGATTAATATTCTTTTAAATAGAATTTCATTTAAATTCACTTTTAAAAGTGAATTTTGCGTGCGTCTATTAGATTTATAAAATATCATTTTGGTATCGTAAACGATGCTTAATAATGAGCTGCGTAGAACCAGATTGTACAAAATCCATATGCGGATTGTGTAAGTAATTAGAAAAACCAGTAGAAGATCCTAAGCATACAAGAAATATTTTTAAAAGCTATTGTGTACGTCTAGCATGTTTCTACAAAAAAGAAATCTTATTTGAATATTTTAGTTTATATAGTAAAAGAGGCAGGCCGAAAATGCTATGACAAAAAATCTAAACTATGGAAACATATATGTGTACTGTTATTTAAATATATTTGCAATTCATTTTGATAACTATTTTTTTTCGTGTATTGAGAATACCTATAATGCGCAGTGTACAGATTGGTTTTAATAAATTGATCCTTATTGAAGTATATCACTAATGTTTTACTATGTTCTATGGAAAAACGTTTAGTCATCCCAATCTTCGCACCTCTAGAAAGAAAGAGAAGATATTCTTTAATCAAATATTTTAGAGATATTTTTGTGAATTACTTACTTCTTTACTCTTATTCGCAAAACATGTTACGAGATTTTGCGAAAATTCACACTTTTCTCGCCTTGGATACGTGTCTAAGTACCGGAAGCACTCGAAAATCGATTGTTCCACAAATTCTTGTAATTCTGGATTATGAATGTTTTGAGTTAGTAAGTTGAGTACTGCATCCCGAATAGGAAACCCTCGACGATCGACCTGTCATCGAGAAATGCTCTAATATATTTGAATATATCCAAGAATTTATCTTTCACCTTCATATTATATCTTTGGAGTTCGTATACTCACCGCATTAAATTCAGCAAAAAAACACTGTAGAATACACTGAAAATGTCGAAAAAAATATAACGATTATTATAAGGGTATCACGAGATAGGTATAAAGAAAATTATATATTTCATTGAGGAGCAAAGAATGATCTTACAGCTTGCTCCCGATTGAAGTCATTTTTATCTCCAAAGGTATTATTATCATTATATTTCCCTTTATTCATTCGAGAATTTCTCCAGTTTCCATTTGTTCGATTATACGTATTGCTGATACCGTCATTGCTTCGCACGTCGAAATTCTGTCGCCTGCAAATAATGTATTCAAGAATATTCCAAAAGAGAAAGCAATCTTATCATTACGTTATACTTATTATATTGCCTATTATTTGAACGGGAAGAGTATCCTGTATCACGATTTTTAGATAACATTTTCTTATCAAAGAAATCTTCCGCTTCGGAGTCGTTACTCTCAGAACTGGAACTATCGCTGGATCCAGAATCAGAGTCATTCGAGTCATGACCGGAAATTCTTTTCTTGCAGATTCGCAGTACTTTTTGAAATTGCATATCTGCTTGTTGATTACTGGAACGGCACATTAAGCTCTGCAATCCAAAATTCACTTGAAAACGTATATAATTCTTGAATGTGATATGTATGTGCAAATTTTTGAATAACTTACCATTGCTTCGTCTATAACAACGACAAGATAACAAAGAACAAGCAAACTGGAAATATTCATTTTCCAAGCTTTCGAGTAAACCTGAATAAACTAACTGAAGCTAAAACAGAATTGCGTTATCCTTGGTTCCAAATATCTATTATATACTTCGGAATCCGAACAGGAAGCATCGTGTCGACAATTACATGTACGCGTCCGTCGTTACACAAATGAAAGGAAATTTCAAATGCGACTGACATTTTAATTAGTTTTTCATTATTAAGTCCTTCCCGGGAAATTGTCAGTATCCCGTTTTTTTAGAACTACGTAACTTTGCAGAAAAATACAATATTAGAACATACGCTAGAAGAGCAAAATCATTTGAATTTTAAATCTAACATGTGTTATTGTGTAAAGTAAATTATAAGATGGAATTTCTCTAATCGATCTCAAGTGACTGGAGTCATTACGAAACGGAGGATATAAGATGAATGTGCAATATTCTCTTTCACGGTAAATTAGTAGCAAAAAGCCGGTAGTGGCGACGAGAAAATTGGAGAGAGTACCAGAGCATACCACATTTCAAACAGTTCGATCCTTGATTATTGAAGATCAGTGTGGTTTCTGACAGTGAAGAGAATCATGTGGTACAGTTACTTTGTAAGTTGACGTTAAACAATCTTAACAATCCTCTGTTATATTCTTTACTAATCTATTTTTAATTTTACAATTACCGTGACAGTTTTACTTCAAAATTTTGAATTATAACAAAATCATTCTCCGGCTAGTTGCTCGCGTCTGCAAGAAATTATTAAATTACTTGTATTTCATTTATTCATAACATGGCAATAACTTTCTAATAAACAAGTAATTAATCTCGATTAAATACCGTAATGTCCTAATTTCATCGTATGAAAAGAGCTATCCGTGACTGATCGTGCGTGAAGCCGTGAAAGTTAATCCGAAACAGCAATTGCGGTCATGATGTATAAAACATTGAAATATTATATTGAAAAATATTTTTTAATCATAAAAATATAGTATAGAACCATATTGATCCATCTTTCTTAATTTGATATATCTATCAAATTGATGATAATCTTCTTAATCGTAGTTTCTCATCAGCCTTTTCTTGGCCATGGCTACAAGTCTTACAATTAGAAATTATTTAATTCCAGAAGAGAATGGTGAGTGAATTTTTTGAAAAAATACAAAATAAATTATGAAAGGAAAAAAATATATTTATATAAAATTTAAAAACCCGTTTTATTATTAGGTGACATAAAATTAAAGAATCCAAAGGACTCCAGTGTACAAAATTATGGTAACTTAAAGTTCTCAACAGTAGCTGATAAGCGACCATCCAAAGAGAATTATGACGATCGAATTCACCAAATGCCAACTAAAGATAAGGTAATTTTTCAAACATATTGGTATATTAAAGATACGAATTTTTCCATGTATAATATAAAATTTGTTTTAGAGCAATAAAAATCTGAAAAGATGGATAAAGGACTCTAGATACCATCCGAAGTCTGTATTCAACGGTGACAGAGTTCAATTTCAGATTCAGGGTCACGAGGGACCAAAAACCTATATCTTTGGATACGACACAGGCCACGGGTAAGAATGAAATTACATATAACGATTGAAAGTCGTACGATCTAAAAAATCTTTACTATACGTTTTCCAGAAAAAATAGACAATTTCGATTAGAAGAAAAACTTAGAAATGGGACAGTACGAGGACAATATGGTTACTATGATGCTAGAGGAAAATTAAAAACTGTAGAGTACATTGCAAGTCCCCTCGGTGGTTACGAAGAAAAACATCATGAAAATGAATTTTATTAATACCATTTTCTGCTTTTTATGCAGCTACCTCAACCTTCTCATATTAACTAAAAATTCTTCGTGTCTTCGCTCAAGTTAAACTCACCAACGAACAATAGGATTAAATCGTTTATTTAACAATAACAACAGCTATATAAGAAAAAGTGAATAATAACGGAAAATCAAATAAAATTCAATTGCAATGTGTGAATAAAGACGCATACATAGTCATACATGTATGTATATAAAGGGTGCTCCGCCAGGCGCGTACAAATATATTCCAGTATTGAAAAATCTCTACACAATTCCAGTTGTGTGTATGTATGTATGTATGTGTCTCTGTGTGGTTTATGATGAAAATGACGATTCGTGAGATTTTCCAGCAAAAATATCAAAGTTCATATATATATTTATGCATGATTATACGATCGATGATTTGGCGACAAATTGGAAAATGAAATCGAACTCTAATCCACACACTAGCGTTACTAGTCCCGTTTCATTTTTAAGTCTACGGACTTAATCATGATTAAATGCCAATAGATTTGTTCGAGATCTAGTGTATACTTGTTACACCGTGTGAGTATTAAATTGGCTTACCAAATGTAAAATCAATACAAAGTTGAATGAAACACGGAACACCCCACCCACCCGTATGCGGTTGCACGTGTCAACAATATACACGTGCATACACACACACATTTATCCATCGCACAATTTTCACCCACGCCCATACACATATAACCAAGAAACATAGGTAAATATGTGTATGTATACGAATTTGTACAGCATGTATCGGAAGATATATCAGGAGAGTATATCACACTGAGTAATCGAATTACGCGATCTTTATAAATATCTCTTGTGAATTTCACCTTGTTTCTTCCCTTCAAAATTAATTCATCTTTTTTGTATCCGCACCATAGGATGATCCTTTACTTATTTCGGACATACCAATTGTTTTGTACATTAACAAGTAAACTGAAAAAAATATATATATATATATATTGATAATTAGAAACAATGTAGAATCCTGTTTCTTCGAATACGCTTTATAATATTTGAAATTTTATCATACTTACATAGAATAATGATACCAACTCCAATTGAAAAACCCACAATAGAACCAGAGAGAAATAGATTAATCAAATAATAGAGCATTGGAACGAGAACCACCACCGCCCAAAATAATGTATTCAATAATGAATAATATCTTCTTTTTAATACAAAACAATCTGTGCTTGGCACACCACTTGTGGCGAAAAAGTCGCCTGTTTGATGGAAGCTCTCTTGCATACGATCCTATAAACATTTCGCAAGATCATTATTTATTACCTACTATAACACAATAGAGACATATCATTGAAACAACATAAATTTGTATTAAACAATTATACCTTAGCTTGAAATAATTTGTGTAACCATTCAGCAGCACCTTCATCGTCATCTGGCACTTCGTCAATCGGGATTCTACGCATGTACATATGTCCTTTTACTCCATTCCCGAACAAAAGATTTGTAATAGTGGGCTCTACAGGATCCGAGGATTTGAATGCCATTTGTACATCGTAAACAGCATGTAGCTTGTCTCTAACGGTCGGTATACTAGCAGTAAAACCCTTTGTGCGTGGCGTTAGGTGATACTTAAGCACAGGCAAACCCTTCTCGCGTGCGAATTTTTGGCTGGCCTCCAATTTTTTCGCAGTAAACCTTGTGCCCTCAGGATACAGAAGCAACTAGTCCAAGCGATTCAAAATTAGAATCTAGAAAATTTTTAGGGAGCAAAGGGGGGCTGGGGTAGGGGAAGGATTAACTACTAGCATTCAACTATGGATTTTAAAACTGTAAAAAGGAGGATACTGTTATTCTACTTCGTTTTGAATTCTCGTATCACATTTCACAATTACTCATTGTCAGAAGTCTGAGATTACTACAAACGTTATGCGATGGTTTCTTTCGAACAGTGAAATTATTCAAGTACGGAGACAATGAATTTATGTGTCCGTTAACTAGGATTGATGGAAATAGTCTACTAACTGATCGAACTTGGCTTATAGTTTAGTACAACGTTCTATGTGTTCATACATATTTACCACCTTTTGATAACGTCAGTACGTAAGTATAAATATGGATTACGCTTTGTATCGTTATTAGGTGTAACGTATAATAATTGTTATAAACATCTAGATTCCATACAGTCGCCAATGTGCATCAAACATTTTACTGCAGTGAGGTCAAATTTGTAATAATACAAGCAGTTTAGAACAAAATTCGAAACATAACTGTAACTGTCATCAAATTTCCACTGCAATATTCTAGCTGATAGACGAATTGGTGTTTACATTTCTTTCACAACCTACGCTTTACTCTCTAAATCTCATTTTCTTACTCCACTCGTAGTAAAAATTACCAAAATTAAAATCTACTAAAAAAGACTGAACAAAGCAAAGTACCTCACTGTGCTCACCGGCTCGAGCTTGGCTCCATTCAGATAATATCGTACGGATGGATATTCTGGGCATGAATTAGTATCTAGTAATGATCGTTATTTGCGTGCAAATCGGATTTACGAAAATATTTTAACAGCGATTTCTTACCCACATACTATCTGGATAATCTGCTAGCTCCCTTATTTGACGACCAATAACTTCTTTGTCTTTATCCCAATTTCGCTCCAAAAATATACTTTCTGCAAATTTCCATGCCCACCCTATAGTAGGAATATATTGTATGGATTTCTTGGCATACGCTTTACAATTCTGAAAGTTACATACATAAATGTTATTGGCTCATTCTTGTTCGCCCATTCTCAATCGACTGGGAAATGCACTTTGGTAGTAAATCACTACTTACACCCAATACTTGAACACGTTCACAAAGTATCCACCCAATCAACCAGTCTACGTCGTAACTGTGATTCATCACGAGATATCCATGTTCCTTACCAAAATATTTTTCAAAGTCTCTTTTATCTATATATAGTATAACTTCCGATCCAGACCACCATTCTGCTAAGAAGACCAACTCTGAAATTTCGACGAAAATCATTGTAATCTATAATCCGTTGCGATTAATCTCGTTCTTCGTAAGTACATCTATATATCTATGGCTTCAAACTTACGACAGTAAAACGAATAACAAAGATAATAGCTAATCTTGCGGAAGAGGTATTTGGAAAATGGTCTTAGACCAAAGTATAAAATGCATTGGAAGAGATTGATTATTAAACCAGATGTAAAAAAAGTAATGGCCAGCATAAGATGGACCAGTGATGAGCGCTTTATGCCTTTTAATACACCCATATTTGATAAATGCTTTGTACCAAATGTATTCTCTTCTATTTCTGGTGTATTGTTGTATCCTCCTCCACCTGCAACATTAAAATTAACAACATAAAATAATCCTTTAATGCCAATCTTCGACACATTATTTTTACTTGTTCTGCGCAATGCGTTTATTATCGATAACTCAAAAATTATCATACAAGGTCTTTGCCAATTTCTTAAAGTCATAGCGCAACGAATTTATGGCAATGACTTGCCATGACGTTAAATTTTCAAATTGGTTCCAGATTTCATATGATAAATCTTATACGATATTATACGACTAACGAATAATATTCGAGAAACGTGTGGTGTACTATAATTATAGAAGCTATTTGATGCAGACGACTGTATAATACAAAGCCATAGAAACTGGTGTATTTATTAAACATATCTCGACATAATTGTAACAGAGTCTGTTAGCGATAAACATGCAATAAATAATTATGAGCATGCAAAAAGTCTTTATTTATATATATACATATATTATAGTATAAAGCCATTGTCTGTACATTCGTACGATTTGTGAATTACTATTACAAACTACAGTTTGTACGAGCAAAGAGAGAACGATAAGAGAAAATATTCTGTCAACTAAAATAATTCTTTCGGTAGAGTAAAGTTCTCATAAAAAACTTGATAATTAAGTAATTTCATAATTCATTACACAGGATTAAAGATCATTTACCGTTGCACTGAGTATACTTTGATATTCCTTCATTAGTATCCATGACTCTCTACTTGGTATTGCACTGCTTATAAGAACTGAATCATCTGAATACATAAGCAGTGATACTTTGTAGACACTCAATAGCAATATTATCTACCATCTGCTTGAATCATTACCAAGGTACGTATGTACAAAGTTCAGTTCTGCTGCTGGTTTACAGGGTCCACATTCTGCTCACCATTTATTTTCAAAATCAGTGTACATTGTTTACAAAATTACCACAAGATTTCTTGTGTAGGAACGAGCGGAAATAGAACGATGTAGTTTCGTAGGTATATACTATAGAAAGGTATCTTCTCGAAATTGTTTTATTTTGAAACTGAAGAGCGTGTTGTGCCACACATGCTGCGGCACAAGATAACCATTAGACGAACTAAAAAAGGTACTGAAAAAGTGAAAACCGAGCGAAAGTTATATAACTCCGTAAAGTAGAAATGCATACGGGAGTATTTTTGTTAAGCACAAAATAAATAAAGATAGCAAACAAAGTCCTTATGGTACCGGTTTAATGAGAAAGAATGAAATAAAGAAAAAAAAAAAAAGTTAAAAATAACGAAAGGATGAATCCTCTTTGTATGGGAATCAGGTAAATCACTAGATAGAAAGCATCAGCCATTATATAGCCTTTAACACGGAATATAAAGGAATAATTGTTAGAATTATATGTCTACTTACTTATAAATGTATCAGTCGTACATTTCCGTCACCTCTTGGAAGCTCCCGCCTACAGTGTGCAGCTGATGCTTAATTACAATTAAAATAACAGTCAAAGAATTTGCCCGGGAATGGGGGAAGAATGCGAGACCGACGCGTATCACTGATTAGCTTTCTCTCGAGGCACTTCATGAGTGACATTCGAAGTCCTTTAGCTGACTGAATCGCCGGTCGTACGAGTCAGACAATTACATCTTCCACTTTAGGCGTTATACAGTTAATTAACCTTTCGCCGCCTCGATAACTATTCAGTTTCTTGGTTAGCTGAATCAGATGGGTATATATGGTAGGATATCAAGTTATACTTGCCATTCTTATTGGTGGGAGATTGCTCGTCGCCTTGTCATTGGTCAAAGATTGACGTCCCTGTCTCTTTTCGTCCCTTTCCCTAGTAACGTGCCGTCACTTGCGGTCAGGTGGCCTTTAGTACTCTGACAAGTACTTTAAATTCATTTAAAGATACATAATTATCTTTAGTTATAACTCTCTATTGACAACGCGTAAAAAAGCTACTTTCTAATATATCTCGAAAACGAATCGAAAACTATAAAATTTCAAGAAATCTCTCGATCTAAGTTCAAAGATCGTTCCTATATATGATTAAATTATAATTTGATAGGACCGACTTTTAGAAATATCAACCGCGATTTTGAACCAGACAGTAATCATAGATGTTTATCATCGTCCTTGAGTTTTATTAGTGTCATAGTCCATTTTTTGTGAGTTTCAAGTACATACACATATATGAATCATACATTGTTTGAAAATAAATATTTTTGTAAAACCATTTCTAACGATAACTAACACCTGTGTAAAGCCTCGATAACTTTCATTCGAATAATAATGTGAGAATGGAAGCATAGACTTGCGATAGACAGAAATAGACGACCTACTTTTAAGGAATTTCTAGTAGAATGGTACTTACAGGAAATGCCGTACATCCTGGCATAGTTTCATTCGTCATGTCAGGTATTTATTAAAAAAAATCCAAAGAAAAAGAGAATTCCTGTTATTCCGATCAAGATGATGCTGTTTAATTTTTTCGTCAACCAAAGTTCAAAACATCGTTATAATAGAATTCTATTTATTCTTAGTTCATTTTATGATCTTCAGAGAATATAAATTAAAATTCTGAATTGTCGGATGTGTTAAATGAAGCTTTGTAAACGTTCAATTAATAAGTAATTGGTTCCCACGTGAATACAAGCTTAAAATTACTCTAAGAATCAATTTGTTTTTAGTATCACGATGTTTAATCATTAATGGACTCGTCAGGTACGCTTTAAACCAATATGAGCATCTTCGTTCTCCAAATTAGGATTTTAATGAATTTAAACTATAGACGTATAAATACAATTTCCATGGTACCGTTTCGCTAACTTACACCCGGAAGAAAAGCAGACTCGTCTGATTCACTTGTTACTTCCTGTTTAAATTAATTGAACAGAGTATACCTTGTTCTAAGGGCATACATGTGGAATGAATGAACAAGGGCAATGACCTGTATCTTTCGCAAAAAAACCTAATGGAATGCATGCTTAACTGTCTTGATGATTTGATTGAGACTACTTCGAAAGCGTTACTTAAAAACTCTGTATATCAAAACGTTCAAAGTGACCATCATAAAATTTGATATATATGTAAGTACTGTACTCTGATTTATATTAAATAGACAGCGCTATGAGTCTGAAATATATCCTGTTTGAATTATTATTGTTCTGCGAGTAAAAATGTAATCATTAGGATAGATGTAATAAATATATGGAAATGAATGTTATACCGGCAGGTTGAAAGACACTCATGTTTTTAATCGAGATCTCATGGCTAGTGCGCATGCGTTTATGAACACGGTTTACTAACCAATCAGGGTTCATCCCGACACACCCTTTAAATGTTCATTTTTCCTGGCTAACAAGAAGTTTAACCGTAAACAACTGGTGAAATATTTTATAAGGCGAAGTGTAAAAAGATACTTTATTCAATAGTTATAAATTAATGCACTTATCGTGGTTGTATTAAGAGATCATCCGCACATCAAAATGGTGAGTCACATAGTAGATACCCGTGTTCATAAGAGTTCTATAAGGGATACTGCAACATCGATTAATCTTCTTTTTTAATAAAATGAGTTTAGGTGTTTTCAAGGTTTCTATAAAATACAGTGTAAACGTTTCATTTTGGTCTCTCATCTGGAGTACTTTAACATAACCTAAATAATAAGAAACGTCAAAATGGCGCCTTTTCATATGTTATGCTGAATAGATTTCCAACAGCGACCTAGTTTACACTTTGTATAAATATACCGAAATCGTACTCTCTTGAAAATTTAATAACAGTTTTATGTTTTATCAATTTGTTCATTGAAGCAGTGTGTAACAACCAACTTATGCCATACATTTAATAGGGATTGATTCACCGAAATAAATTATTGTCATAATTTTAATACAATTCTATAATGAAAGTTATATATTAAAGTATTCGAAAATTCTTGTGTGTTATCTTTGAAGAATAATACTACAGCTGTATCGATTTAAAACACGTTTATTCTATAGACAGAACAACAAATGGATTGTGCTTTGGATCTAATGAGGAGATTACCACCCCAACAAATTGAGAAGAATTTGAGTGATTTGATAGATCTTGTGCCTTCCCTCTGCGAGGACTTATTATCATCTGTCGATCAACCTCTCAAAATAGCTAAGGACAAGGAGTCTGGCAAAGACTATCTGCTTTGTGACTATAACAGAGACGGCGATTCTTATAGGTGAGGAAACTAGAAAAATTCTTTTAATGGAATCGTAGCGGAAACTTTCTAAATTCTGATCTTGCATCTTACTCTTTTGACAGATCACCATGGAGTAACACGTATGACCCGCCTCTAGAAGATGGATCAATGCCATCCGAAAGACTTAGGAAATTGGAGATCGATGCGAATCACGCGTTCGATCAATACAGGGAATTATACTTCGAAGGTGGTGTTTCGTCGGTTTATCTCTGGGACTTGGATCATGGATTCGCGGCTGTAATTCTTATTAAAAAAGCGGGAGATGGTTCCAAAAGGATTAAAGGCTGCTGGGATTCGATACACGTAGTCGAGGTGCAAGAGAAGCTCGCTGCCAGAAGCGCACATTATAAATTGACTTCAACAGCAATGCTGTGGCTGCAAACTAATAAAGATGGCTCTGGAACAATGAATCTTGGTGGCAGCCTTACTCGACAAGTAAGTTAGTCAATAAAAATATGCTCATAACCAATATCTTGCTCTTAATCTTTGAGAAATAACACTATTCGATAAATGAAAAACTTACAGGTGGAGCAAGATGCACCGATAAGCGAAACTTCGCCACATATCGCGAATATCGGTCGCATGGTAGAAGATATGGAAAACAAGATAAGAAACACACTGAATGAGATTTACTTTGGTAAAACGAAGGATATTGTGAATGGTTTGAGATCGGTTCAATCGTTAGCTGATCAAAGACAACAGGCGGCCCTCAGACAGGACTTGGCTGCTGCCCTTCAAAGGAGAAATGCGAATAATTGATCCTGCGAGGATCAAGATTACTTCGATTATGATTGCGACTAAGCCTCGCTGCCGGGTCGCTCTCGGTTGAACATCTGCATAAAAATAAAAAAAACTTTGACCGAGAGTTGCCGGCATCCGCGTCGTTCCCCGGACGATTAGAACACAATTTGTCGACGTAATCGATCCAGATCGAGGGATGTATTTGTAGAAATAAAAGAGAGCAATTTTATTCAGATTCTCGGGTGCTCTGAAACTATATAAAAAAAAAAAAATAGATGCGTGCGCTCATTATACTTACTTGTGAATGCAAGCGTATTACATCGTCACAAATGTTCCGCTTTGCCTTTGTGTGGCTTGGCAATTACGTCGCAATTTAATGAAATGTCCTTTAAGCTTAGTGCAGAATTTTCAATGTTTATTTTAGGAATTAGTGAAAAAGTATTATTGATAATAATAAATCGGGAATTTCTTTCTTTCTCTAGAGTACCACTTGTGCCAGATGAAAGTATTTGTGCTGACAATATCAGTAATTAAAAGCCCAACCAGAATACGTAATTATTTCCATTTATAGAGATATTCGGTTGATGCTGATCTGGTGCTCGAGCACATGGCACAATAACGCTTTTTTTATATAGAAAATAACTGTTTTCTTATGTTGAAGCCCCGCATATAAATTATTCGCAAATTGACAATTTTAACAGTTTGAAAATCTAATTTGTGAAGGATTTATATGCTGAATAACTTTTTATATGTGTTTCACAAGTATGCACAGTGTTTCACTTGTTTTGATAAATAAATAATTTGTTGTATAGCGGCCTAAAAAAGTGCCCGTCACATCACATTCAATCAAGTTAATGCAATATACCGTTCAGTTTAAAAGCCGCAATAAAAAATGCAGCCTATGTTTATAATTGTTGAGCACGACGGAACCTTTGTAACGGGTTAATGCGTATACAAACAAATAAATTTCACTTGCACATTACACGCTGTCATAGTAATTACGGCTGTTTGTTAAACGAGAGTTTTATATTCGTTAACTGAAAATTTCATAATTTTTCTCCGACTTTGCTATTTCTATGTTCCATCGTATTAAATATTCCTCAATAGAAATGTCAGAATTAATCATGAATCGTTGAAATTTCAAGCATTCTTCCGTTTTCGTATCTACATGTTTGCTAAAAGAAACTTCGACTCTGTCAACAAGGATCATGTTTCAAACGAATTCCGTGTATTCAATTCCGATTGTGTTCGCAGGTTTTCTTTTCAAACAGCAGTATATACAGTTTTTACTACAAAGATTATGCATTCTTCCTTCTATTCCTTCTGTTTGTCTGTGGCCTCTTGATCCTTTTTTTTAGCTAGACATTTTGATCTTTTCATCCAAAATCGAAGATTTATCTTTATAACGGATCCATTTTTAGGATTCTAAAGTTGATTACATCAAAATGATGCGATTAAGATGAAGTTCTTTCAAATGTAATAACGAGTAATAAATTCTAAATATGAAAATAAAACAGTCTGAATTTTTTACGACTCCGTTAAAACTCATTTCATAGAGAATAAAAAGTGAGTTATGATTCCTATACGCAGGATAAATACAAGTTTTGAGCAATGATATCAATAAAAGTGAACTACTTTCTTGTCTGCACTGATTGAATAGTAGTTTTTTTTTCTTCTTTCTTTTGTTCGTTAGTTCATTTAAATTATACATGGGTTAAATTTGTTTATGTCACTTTTGATACTTACAAAATTACGAGGAATTGGAATATAACTATTCTATACAGAAATTATTACATCCTGAGCAGTTTGTCCTAAACTTAGCATAAAGTCTTACCGTTTGATTAAAGTAGACGATTTTAGGATTATTATTACGATCAGTGTTTTGAGCTTATGCGAGGCAATGTAGCTTACGAAAGCTTATGAATGATACAGGAAAGGGGAGATCGAAAAATCAAAAAACTGTAAATCTCAAAATGTCGCATCGTTCTTATTCTTCCGTATTGTTAAAATAATCCAAGCTCTATGATAAGAATAGCTTGTTCTTCACAAGCTCATTTGAGACATCAGTTAACATTAAAACGCCTTACTCCAGAATTTTATATATATTTTAAAATTATATTACACCTATTCCATAGATTGTTGATATATTTTACTAATATAATATCGAATATATATAAAATTCTTTTTTTCGACTTGGTACAATTCATTCGCCTGGTTTGAAGATGTAAAAACTCCCGTTAAACACAAGATCGTCAACCCTTTGCACTTGTAGTATTTCCGTGTCTTATCCTATACTCTCCGTTTAGTCAGTTATATGACTACAAAATGATAAAGCGAAGACAACCAAACTGTTACTCCAAAACTACGCATTAAACAATACAAATTGAATAATTGTAGAAATTTTATGTTAATACACTTAAACAAATACCTACATACAACTATATCTTTTACCAGCGGAATCTATCTCAAAACGAGAATAATTAAAGAAACCATTGTTTTTTCCTGATCAAATAACTTTCTATCAAGTATAGCAAAGGATCAACTATTCACATCTGGTTTTCTGTATAACTTGCGCCATACAATTATTGGTAGCACTTGTTAAAAGTAAAATAAGTTATGTTTTTCTTTTTTTCAAGAAAGAAGCTTTCATCGAAGATGATCGGATTGTAGGTGTCACATTTAGAATAACGAGATCGCTAAGCAATCGAGAAAAGAAAAAGTAGGCCAGTGCGCTAGGTATGTGTATTGTAACTTGCGATTAAATCTCACGGAGGAACATAAATCGTGCGCAACGAAATTTTTTCTTCTACAATCACAATCCTCTGATATAACCGCGCAATATCTTATTATATAATAATTCAATTGACACTTATGTTTGGAAATTGTTAGCCACTGCACTCAAGAAGCTTAACGATGGAACATAAGACCGTAACTCGTAAACCACCAATGATGAAAAACACGCTTCCTTCACTATGTGTGTATCTATATATGTGTGTGTGTATATAGATGATTCTAATTATGAAAAATCAAGATTAAAATGCAAAAAATTAACCATGAGTTGAGTGAGCGAGAAGTACGCGAGACATATTCTTCGCGGCGTTAAGTGGCTTTCGGGGAGACAAATGCAAAGTGAAGAATCAGTCAATATTGAGCATACACCATATGAACGTGTCTATCAGAAGTGATCACTTCTAAATGCTGCTTTTTCCGTTACTTTGTTCGAACCGATTTAATAAATTCTCTCCCCCCTCCTCCTCCTCCCCCGTCGTCAATCTCTCTTTCTTTGGAAATCCCATGAATTATATTTTGAGTGAGATTTCCACGTATGAAATTGGTTAATAGAAAAGTATACGCTTGAAAATCTTTATCACGGCACACGGGCTAATTGATAAAGGAACGTAGGAAAAAATCTGAACATAATTATGTTAACTGCCGCTGCAGTTGTAAATGTAGATGTTGTTGCAAAGTATACATATGTATATACTACTACTCAAAGAGTAATAGTGGTACGAGAGAACTAATTATGTTACGTTAGATTGTGCTTAAATTATTCAAATATTATTCTCCCTTTTTTTTCTTATAGGTAGTGTTATTTTATGACCCTATTCGTTACTTGATTTTTATAATCTTCCAACAATTTAAGTATTCAGTCTGCTCTGGGTGTACGTAAGCATGTTGAACCGAAAAAATAATATCTGTTCAGTTCTCTTTGAATGCTGGGTAATTTACCAGAGCAAGAAAGATAAGCTTTTCTTATGAAGCACCGTAAATTAAGCGAAACGGAGTCAAGGCATGATATCGGACAGCTGGCACAGGGCTGTGATAATAAAAGCAACTCTCTTAATTATTAGAACGTAAAACTTCGTGTTATTTCGACAGATTTCAGTACCAAACAATGAGTAACATAAAAAAAGTAGGATCGCAAATAAAAAAACGGTTAATAGTTGAATTTCTAAATGGGAGATATTGTAACAAAAAATAGAATCTTGTTTTCGCGATCTTTACGATAACAGAATTCATGGCATTTTCTGAGGGCTTGAATCTGAATGTAGGATTCTATCTCTTTACGCATGTTCAAAAATGCTGAATTATCTTCTAGATTAAATTACTTTTAGTGAAATTCTTCTTATTTCACATCTGTTAATATTCACGTTGAAACACAAAGTCTCTTCCCTTTGCCCTTCGATGCTTAAGCAGTATATAACTGTATTATTAAGTAATGTACAGTGCTTATAGTAATACAATGAGTCATCGATTTCTGTCAGTATTAATGAGAAAACTGTTTAACGTCGGTATACAAAGGGCACCAGAATAGATAATACCAAAGAAAAACAATGTATTTTCGAATTGTGACATCGAAAATTTGGAAAATGTATGTTTTTCGATATCATTATGTATTCTAAATCGGGCCGCCCTGTACTACGGATTAAAACTTTCCCAATTTAAGTTTAATCGTGTGTAAATGCAGAACGTACCTACTCATGGGTAATACTTGGTCCTCACACGAAATGCAAAGACCTCTTGAAAAAAAAATTTATTAAAACCAAATATTACAACAAAATCTAACGAGATCGCACCCGAAAAGAAAAACAAAAAATCTGTTGATTTTCTCCCCATTCTTCGGTGACAGAATTTTAGGACATCGAGAGGCTCTTTTTGTTCTGCGTTTCAGTCCTCTCGTCTTATATATTTCCGCCATTCCCTGTTTTTCTCTCTCTCTCTTCCTATCTCCGTTCTTTAGTTTCATGTGTTTTTTAACAATCTGTTTGATCACGAAACGATCCAAACGATAATCCTATTCGCATTGTATGTAGGTATAACTCTTTTATGCTTTTCCCCCAGTAAAAAATTAATTCTTGCCACTCGAGATACCACAAAATTTATGCTTCTCGATTGTGTGGTTCTGCGTGGCAAAGGAAAAGGATTGGTTTCCTGCATCAGTGCTTTATTCATATGTACCGTAGTAGTTTATCATCAAAAAGCCACAGACGCGAAAGATCGAATATTCGCAACGAGTGTTTTCAGCTGGGTCGAAATCGACAGTACGCTTATTATGCACCTGGTAGTAATTAATCTGTTTCTAACGATATTGTGGGTGATAAGGATATCGTTACACCGTAATTATCAGTCAACATGCAGAGGTATATTTAACTTAAGAAAGTCTCGAACAAAATGTTCGTACATGTATTGTTAGAAAGGCAATTAGATTTTGTACCTCCGCCTGGTTATTCAATTTTTTACAACTCGGTCTTCTGACGCCATCTTCCGTTTTTCGTACTGCTTGGTATTTTTGTTTTTTCTTTTTCACAATTTACCCCGCATTCTATACTTTTCAATTTTGAGCGATTATTCGCCGATAAAGTGAAAAGTCGGTGGATGGTGACGAAAACAGAGAATGCGTAGAAAAATGACGGATGTGTGTTAGAAATAGTACACAACTACCAATTTCTCGATCAGTTTACCGTTAACGCGTGTACCCCACGTTTCCATAGTACATATCGAATGGGCAGACCTGGCTGTAATATTGAAACAGATATTCGGAGACAAGACGAATCAGGTATGCTATTAAATATCAGAGGAAGGCGTAATTGAAAGTAGAGAAACGTATAGGAACGACACACGAGGACGGTGTGTCTTTAATCGTTCGCACTTCCGAATTCTTGTTGGCGGGTCACGCGAACGTATAGTACGTGTACCAGAATACGAGAAATCCCCGAATAAAACGGTGGGTTTCAGCATACAATAGTTCCCCGGTTAAAGGGACACTGAGATACAAATAGCATCGCCTCATTCTTGAATCTTTGCAGCAAAATGACAGTCATGGCACTTTGGCATAAAAAAGCATTCGAGTGATCATAGTAATTTGTAATTCGGAGGAGATTAATGCACGTGAATGCTGATTTAATAATACAATGCCGCGTATTTCAATTACGCGCCGTAAATAGGGAGAAACATGAAAGAGTGAAGATCGGTAAATGTTTATTTTGGATGCAAATGATCGTCCGCGGAACCTGAAACTTACGACAGGAAGAGGAGAGAGACTGTCCGAGTTTTTGGGTCTCGCGAGAAGACGGAATCCCAGAGGCCCGTAATCTCTCAATATGTGGCGGAACTTGCAAGAACTGAAATTTTCAGCGATTCAGAATCTTCTTATTTGTACAAAGTAAAATCAGGCACCAGTAATAAAAAAAAAAGAGGAAAAAAATAATAAATGTAAACAATGTTAGAAGGAATGGACCGGCAGATAAGTAGTTCCGAGACAGAAGAATGTTAACGAGGAGAATAGCGAATATGAAGCATCTATGAATTATAGTGCATGGAGTGTCGAGGCAGAGATTTGTTAAAGGGTAGGAGGACGAAATTTGAATGAAGCTGAACTTGGGAAAATGCGAGATCCCTGAGAAAACCGAAATTCGTTTACTAATACGAGTATCATCGTTTAAACTCGCTCTTTTTCATGACTAGTGTGTGTGTGTCTGTGTCTTCCAACTTCCGCCATTCTGCATACCCCGATAATAAAAAACACCTCCTTAGTCTACACTTTAGCACTATATATGGATATACGATGTAGCTATATGATTGCGTGTAAATTGGTTCACATCGGACGACTACTGAAGATTGCAGATTAGCAGAGCCCGAACAAACGATATATCATCGGCAAGTTTTTCCGGCGTCTATTTCGTTTAACGTTGACAAACTGCCCGACTTATTCTCTCTCAAAAAAAAAAAGAAAAGAAAAAGAAGAGCTCCGATAAAGAGATTATCCATCGGCATTACCTTTCACATTGCAATGCTTACGACGAAATTACTCGATTATGATCGTCCCCCTCCCCTTTTCGATTAAACCTTGGTGAAACTATACTCAATGTACATTTACATACATATATAGCTTTTTTTTTGTTTACTTTCGCCCTGTGGCCTATTCATTAGTTTTCGTTTACACAAATGTAATTTTTTTATAATTTTGTTGAGGTCGTCTTTAAAAGCGGGTAATTTTCCTGTTATTTTCTCCCTTTATTTATTATTTTTTTGTTGATTTGTATTATCATTTTTTATTTTGTTACCTTGTATGTCTCTCCCTCCCTCCCTTTCAAATGCTTGTCGATTAGTTGTTCACTCTTTTATTGTGCCCTCCCACCCTTCCAGTCTCTCTCTCTCTCGCTCGCTCGCTCTCTCTCTCTCTCGCACGCGCTCGCCCAAAGTCACACACTTTTTCTGTCCGTTTAGACGCCCAATTTCTTCTCCTTTCTCTCCATCCCCTTTCTCCTTTCATTTCGGTCCAGCTCCACCGTGTCACGTCCTCTTCCTCGTTCTTATCCCATCATAAACCATTCGTGTCCGATCTCTTCCCCCCCACCCCCCTTCAACTTCTTTCTCTAGTTTGTCCTCTCGTTACTGCTGGTTGATCTATTTTGATATCTTAATTGTTCTTATTTCTTCGCTCTCTCGTCCCCTCCCTCCTTCCTTCCCCCCTCCCCCTGCCCGCTGTGGTAAGAGTTTGTTGCGTCGGTTGGTGGTGGATTACTAACAGCGAACACAATTATTTGTCGATGGCAGTGTTAGTTTTGATGGCGATCACCACTTCTTCACCACAGGCCTTCAGTACAGTGCACTGAAAAGAAAGAATTAGAGTTAAGCGCAAATGATTAAAGAACGTTCGGCTCTTGTATAATCGGATAATCTGTTCCCAAAAGTGTTTGGAAGATAATAATGAAGAAACTCACGAGCAATTCCTTCCCAGCCTCGTGGTCTGCACGTAGTTGGGTACCCAGGTCACCGTCTGGTATCTTTAAATCCTCACGAAGTTCACCGTTATCTGCCATCAAGCATAAGTAGCCGTCGTCGGATATGTCTGCTAGCTATAAAGAAAGAAATTCACATATGTATTATCGCAAAATACTAATGATTCTTCGTTACTCTGCGATATTAATACGAAAACAAAACATCGAATACATAATCGGAAAATGATATTTCCAGATTAGTTTATTAACGATAGTTCTAAAAAGATATAATTAAAATACCTGATAGTCTTCCCGCTTAACGAACGGCACATCCATGTTGTGTGTGGAGGGACAAATATCTTCGTACTTTTTCGAGGTGAATATATCAATTCCCACGAGATGGACCTTAGCGTGACCGTGCTTACCGGTCTTAGAAGTGGACATTTCGACGATCTTACAGGGCCGGGATTTCAACATGACAAAACCGTTTTTACGCAGTGCAGAACACTGCATCGGGTATGTCACCGACGCACCGGAGTCTCCGGTCTCGAAGTGAGTATCTTCTATATCTGCCATTGTTGATTTCCTTTGCTCTAAAAACATCAAATTCCTATTAGTATAAGATTTTTTTTTATTCGTTTCGTCTACTGAATGCGCTATTAGAAATCAGTCTAAACTTCAAGTTATCAAAATTGGAATAAAATGATGAATTAAAAAATGGACTTATAGAATTATATTGTGAACTCTAAAATCTTAAATCTACATATTTGAAATCTTTATAATCCGTTCGAAATGATATAAAATGGTATGTAATAAATATTTTCTGACTAACGACTCTACTTTCATAAGGTAAAGCGTATCGGTGAATATCGTAGTCCCTTCTACTTTAAGTTTTCAAAAAAATATCATCTATAGTGTATTTTTCAACTTTGCATAAACACGTATTACGTAGTGATTTATTTAAATATACGTTTCAGAAAAAATATTCTACTATATTACAGCTAATAATATATCAACATATGCGATATCTACATCACGGACAAAATTGTACAAATATCTATTTTAATTATACGCCACGTGTTGCGATTTCCTTGGTAAGTAAAATATTGAGTACCCGAAAGAAAAAAATTAAGAATCGAATTAATTGTATAAGAATTATGCAACAAATTTGATTTATGATAAAGAATTTTAATAGACTGAAATACGAAACATTAAAATCTGGTTGATATCGCTACATACATGTGGCATGTTCTTAACAAGTTCCAGACGTAATTGTCATGTCACTTAAGATAGAAATTAGACAGATTATTCGTATATCAATTTCTTTTTAATCCGCCTACTTTTTAATAGAATTAATGATAGAAACATTAACGTAATAATATAATTAAAAAGTCTGCGTCAAATTTTCAATAGCATATGGTTAACCTTCCTCGCTACACCAATAGAGTTACCTCATGTATCAAAACTAAATACATACAGGATAAGTGAGAAATTGCGATAATTAATAAGAAATTATAATGTTTTCAACTGAGTTTGTAAGCCCTTATCAATGTGGACACAACGAACACGTCAAAATAGAAAACAGCTAGGTAAAGCACGAAATGCCGTATTATGGTAAATTACTATATAACATATTATGCGACATTAACGCAGAGAAATTAATTCATGCAATAATGAAAACTTGCCTGATAACTTTCCAAGCTAACCCTGGAAAATCATCGACAATGACAGATCTTAACGATAACGTGGTGCGTCGTATATGAAAAAGATTATAGAGAATTCAATAGAAAGTCGGCCGCTCGCGGGTCTCAAGTTGAGAAGGAAATGATTGACAGTTTTCTTTAAAGCAATTAAAAATTACAAGGAAATAGCAAAGGATAACATGAACTTATTGCACTATTGCAAGAAGAGGGAACAGTGATCCGCAACTGAGATGTAACAAGTAACGTGCAGTTTAGTATGTGCGGTGTGTGTGCTGACCGGGTGGTTGATCCGACGAAAAGTAAACGAAGAAAAAAAAGAATAATACGAACCGGCCGACTTCTTGTAGACTTAATAATCGAGATTCGATGCGTGTGGCTTAGACGCACAGCAGCATTAGTTCCTTCGAGGACAGAAACGAAAACGGCTCGGAGATACTCACGTGCGATCAAAATGGACACTCTAACCAGAAGATCTCCGTGCGCGTGCGCAACCCGCTGCTCGGGTAAGGGGGCCACCTAGCTAGATCCACGGACGAGCACGCTCTATTCATGCGCCCTCTATCTTTACTATGTCTCGTCGAGTTTAACCCCCCCACTCTTTCACCTAACCGCAAAATCCACTAATCAGATACTGTGAATCACAAATCTTCGTCGATGGAATCGCGATACGGCTTTCCTGTTCGTCGAAGCTTTCGAATTGAATTCAGCTCGGTTACCAATAGATGTTTTCGAACGCCTGAGGCGTGGGATTCGTGGCAAATTTATCGCAACCCCATTGGTGCGCTTGCTCAGTCGAATACGCCAAATCTGGTAATAATGTCGTGCCGGTAATAATAGCCGTAACAAGAGTAACGGGATTAATTCTGCGAACGATACCGTTACGCTTTACTACGGTTGGTTCTTACTACTGGCGCGAATCACAAAAAATCAACAAGTTTTTCTATAATAATTCTATCTTCTATCATTTGCATTCACACATAAAAACCCTTTACCTCTACTGTCACATATATGTATTATCTATCTGTCTGACAATGTACTTAGTAAAAGAATAAATTAATTCGATAAAACTATATGCTTTCGTAGCCCCACCTTGGTAACAATAGATTTCTCAATTTTATTTTGTTAAATCGTATAAACATAAACAAGGAGTATTTTAATTATAAAATTCAAGTATGTACACCATTAATAAATGCTTCCACAGAAGGAATTGGTATATCTGGTAAAATACCATGGCCAAGGTTCGCTATATAACGATGCTTACCAAATTTATTTACCATGTCGCAAGCTCGATCTCTCACTCGAGTCTGAAATTATAAGGAGAGTGAAATTTATTCTGAAACACTTTCGTATACGCAATATGGCAAATTTAGAGGGAACGTACCTCAGTGGCATATAAGGCACATGGATCCATGTTCCCTTGTAAAGTGACGTCTGTTCCTAAAGCTTTTCTTGCTTCCAAGGGATCTATAGTCCAATCTAAACCTATTACCTCATATGTTTTTGTACTTGCTAGTTTTGCCAATGAGGATAGCGTAACACCTTTGGGAAATGCAATCTGAAATTAAACGTAGCTTGTCTCATTGTTACTAAAGAAAAAATTACTGTAGATTCTAAATGAATCGATAGCGATGAAACAAACCATAGGCACTTCGGTTATATTTTTCTCCTTCAATTTTTTTCTGACTCTCCTGCTTATTTGTGTGAAATATTCCAAAGAATAGATTGTGAAAAGTTCGTCATTCAAGTAGTCCCCGGCACTTTCAAAAACTTGCAGTAACTATTGAGCAAAAAATTAGCATTATTAAACGTATACATTTTTTTATATTTATATTTTAACGCTCATGACATTACCTGTGCGCCATATTCCACTTGCATTACCAAATAGTCGACGATCACATCTGTTATCATCTGTAAGAGTTTACGGGATTCGTCCGGATATTTATATAACCAGGAACGTGGTTTGGCCATCACCGAATTACCTCCACCTTGGATCATATAGCCCATCAATGTCCACTAGAAACACGTATATATCAAATGCTATAATATTGGAATAGATATATCGCTGTTTTACTTACTGGTGCGCCAGTAAATCCAATCAGGGGAACTTTTCCATTCAACTTATGTCTGGTCAAGTTAATAGCTTCTCCAACATACTTCAGATCTTTTTCTACATCGGGTCGAATTAATCTTGAGATATCCGCAGGATCCTTTAAAGGTTCCGGCAAAACTGGACCCTACGATAATATATGATCTAATAATTATTATATTAAGTGCCATTAAAATAATAAATAATGTTCTCGTATTGGTATACGAAAGAAAACACTGAAATAAACATACCACTCCAGGACACATTTGTACAGTTAATCCCATTGCTTGAGGAATGACCAAAATATCAGAAAATATAATACTAGCATCCAAATCGAATCTTTTCAAAGGCTGTAAAGTAATTTCGCTCGCCAATTCTGGAGTTTGACAAATAGTAAAAAAGTCATGTTTTGCTCTCATTTCTTGAAACTCTGGCAAGTATCTGCCGGCTTGTCTCATGATCCATACTGGTATACGATCAACTTGTTCACCTCTGGCAGCTTTTAATATAAGATCATTTTTCAGTTTTGGAAAATCTGCCATTTTTCAATCCTGCAAATCAAAGAATTCCTTTCGAGCAAGTGAATTTCTAAGGCCATGACTTTTCTCTTGTCATGGTCATGTGACTGAATTCCGAATTATGAGTGTATTACAAAGCATAAGTATAAAGTATTTGTGTTGATTAAAGTAATCGATTGTATTAATTGAAACTTATTTCGTTTACACATTAAATTGGAAAACATTGAAAGCATACTTTCGAGAGGAAATTCGAAAAATAATTTTAATATATGATGATTTAATTGCAGTTTACGTTTGTATGGGACAGCGGACCCAGAAACGTAATAGTTTGATATTTAAATGAATCTCTTTTTCATCGAAACAGTTCTAAGTCTCTTTTCTTACTTTTAATAACATGACAGTTACAATAAACCCAAAGTTGTAGAACAGTTGTGTTGTTGGTTCGTGCGCTTACCGGTTCGTTCCACCATTCGGAGCACAACAATATAATTCTCCCATTTTTCATTAATGACGTAGAATTCTACACGAGCGCCGTTAGCGCGAAAGCCAACGGATGAATCTTTGTCGTTCGAACCGCGTTGTGCTGTGTTCTTTTGTATTGATGCGTAATTGTGTAATTTAGTGTCTTTTCGAAGGAATAAGTGTGGTGTTATGTACTTTAAGTTAATTGTATATTGAATTGTATAAAAAAAATTTAGTGCAAAACAACCGGCAACAATTTTCAAAATGGATTTTTTGGAATATCCCGATGTTATTGCAGAGGTTAAGGGTGCCATGGTATAAAAAATCTTTAATATTTTAATATATTTTTAATAGAATTTATTGTACTGTATATTTCGTGAAGCATTCGCATTGTTTCTGCATTCTGATGTTTGTTTTCTATTATTTTACACTAACTAGAATTTTTTTAGTACTCATTAGTTCATTTTTTTAGTACTCACTCATTTAACAGTGAAAATCTATTTTATTATAGACACCCGGCCGTTTAAAATTGACCGATCAACATTTAATCTTCAAGAATCAAAAAACGGGAAAAGTAGAACAGATTTCAGCTTCAGATATGGATATGGTAAATTATCAAAAATTTATTGGTACCTGGGGTTTAAGAATATTTCTTAAAAACGGTACCTTGCATAGATTTCGTGGATTCAAAGAAGCAGTAAGTACATGACAAACTCTTTTTTTACCTATCTTAGTTTCGACAGAAGAGTTTAACAATCATAACTTATATTCCCTTTTTTGTATTAGGACCAAGAGAAGATTGCAAAATTTTTTTCACAAAACTATAAGAAAGATATGTTAGAAAAAGAACTTAGTTTAAAAGGCTGGAACTGGGGTACAGCGAAATTCAATGGTTCTGTTTTGAGCTTCGATGTAGGTCATCATACAGCCTTTGAAATTCCATTATACGATGTATCTCAATGTAATACTGGCAAAAATGAAGTTACGTTAGAGTTTCATCAGGTAAATGTTTAAAGAAATGTTATTACTTAACATTTTTATATCTGCGTTAGGAACGATAAAATGAAATGACATTGTTATATATTTTTTTAAGAACGATGATGCTCCAGTAAGTTTAATGGAGATGAGATTCCACATTCCAGTAAGCGATAGCGTCGATCAAGATCCTGTTGAAGCTTTTCATCAACAAGTTATGGACAAGGCTTCTGTTATTAGTGTCAGTGGTGATGCTATCGCAATATTTAGAGAAATTCAATGTCTAACTCCACGGTATATATATCTTATATTATTTTAAATATTCTACGTTATCGTGGGTTTAATAGAAATTCAAAATCTAATTTGTGCCTAATATTTTTACAGTGGTCGATACGATATTAAAATATTCCAATCTTTCTTTCAACTTCACGGTAAAACGTTTGATTATAAAATTCCAATGTCAACTGTATTACGATTGTTCCTGTTACCACACAAGGATAGCAGACAAATGTATTTTGTCGTAAGTTTGGATCCTCCGATAAAACAAGGACAGACACGTTACCACTATTTGGTTCTGTTATTCAATCAAGAGGAGGAAACTTCTATCGAATTACCCTTCACAGAGTAAGTACGATTCGACGGAAGGAAAATTTATAGTTATACCAAAAACGTGTTTACAGTGCTAACGTGCTATTATTTTGCAGAAAGGAGCTTAAGGAGAAGTACGACGATAAGCTTCCGAAAGAATTGTCCGGACCAACTTACGAAGTATTAAGTAAAGTTATGAAGGTCATTGTAAATAGAAAATTGACGGGTCCAGGACACTTTAGTAGGTACGGTACCATTATTTCTTTTTATTCAACTGACCGACAATCTTGTTACTATTTCATAATATTTGATTTAGCCATTCCGGAACATTGGCCATTGGCTGCTCGTTCAAAGCAGCCGCAGGATATTTATATCCCTTGGAAAGAGGTTTCATCTATGTGCACAAACCACCTATTCATATACGATTCGAAGAAATTGCTTCTGTTAATTTTGCTCGAGGTGGTGGATCTACGCGATCCTTCGATTTTGAAATCGAGCTTACAAGTGGTGTGGTACATACATTTAGCAGTATTGAAAAAGAAGAATACGGGAAATTATTTGATTTTATTACCTCGAAGAAGTTGAGAGTTAAGAACAGAGGGAAAAGCGTAAGTTACTTAAATCAAAAATAAATTTTTGAACTCTACTAAAGAATATTTCGATATTTATGTAAAATATTTCTATTTTTAGGACAAATTGGATTATGATAACGATTTCGGAGATAGTGATCAAGAAGATGAGCCGGATGCTTATTTAGCTAGAGTGAAAGCAGAAGCAGAAGAAAGAGACGGAGACGATAATCATTCTTCCGAAGAAGAGTCTACCGATGAAGATTTTAATCCAGTCGCTATGGAGGTTTGTCAAATATTCATTATTTCGCCATTTTGTTAACTCTTATTTCACATTAGTTTGTTCATTCTTTTAATCCATCTAGGATGAAAGTGACGTTGCAGAGGAATATGATAGCACGCGTAACAGTTCGGAAAGTGACGACGACGACTCCGATACTCCAGAGAAAAATCCAAAGAAGGAAAAAAAAGAGAAGAAAGAGAAGAAATCTAAGAGTGCGAAAACAGTTGTAAGTATAAAACTTGGATTTCTAAATATCAAAGAACTATTTTACTGTATTACACATACATAGATTACAAATCGATTTGAAATTTACAGTCAGAGAAACCTAGAAAACCACGTAAGCAGAAGAAGGAAAAGGATGCGAATAGACCGAAGAGACCGCCAACTGCTTTTATGATATGGTTAAACAGCAGTCGAGAAAAGATCAAAGCGGATAATCCTGGAATCGCGGTTACCGAAATAGCGAAAAAAGGTGGTGAAATGTGGAGAGAACTCAAAGACAAATCGGTAAACTTGAACAAGCATTTATACTTAATATTCCAAATAAAGAAATATACGTGAACTGTATAATTTTATTGAATTTCTATGCGTAATATAGGAGTGGGAACAAAAAGCAGCGAAAGCTAAGAAGGATTATGCAGGAGCGATGAAAGAATACGAAGCGAGTGGTGGTGCTGCTGCTGCAGCTGCTGGAAAGGAGAAAAAAGAAAAAGTTGAGAAGCAAAAGGAGAGTAAAAAAGAATCACCAAACAAATCTATGACCGGTACGATCTTCAAGAGCAAGGAATATATTAGCGATGACGATAGTAGCAGCGGCGAAAGTACTACAGCCAAGGTATTTAAATTTTTGTAAAACTATTCTTTCAGTCTCAGAAATTAAATGTATTGTTGTATTTGGTAATCTAATGATACAATATCCTACAGAAACCAAGCAAAAAACGTACAGGCGATGACGATGAGAAAAGTCGTAAAGGTGATAAGCGAAGTGCGGTGAGTATTAAATATTCAGTTTTTATGTGCATTATATTTGGTATCTATTCATTTATGAGAATTCAACTAGCGATCTCATTTACTATTTAGGAGGATGATAATAAGAGGGCTAAAAAAGAGAAGAAACAGGAGAAGAAAGAAGAGTCGAATCCTGAAAGTGAGTCTGATGAACCGATCGAAAGTACACCACCTTCGAGTGACGTCGACTCAAAAGATAGTGATTAAGTTTTTTGTATATACCATATCTAAATATAAGATTGCATTAATTTTTTCTATTATCGCTGCATTAGAATTTGATTTTTACAAATTTCACGTGTTATTTAAAATCATTATTTTTTCTCAAGTATTTAAGAATATCGGATTTCTCAAGAAATTCAATTGAAATTAAAGAAAATCAATTTTAATAAAATCAACGTTTTTCGATGTTTGAGAATACCTGTTCCGCTTTTGTAGCACTTGTCACACACACACACACACACACACACACACACACAAGTAGGATTCATGTCTACATGGCCAGAACTTGTTCGACGACGTAAAATGAATGAACGGATACTAATATAGGGTTCCACCTGAAAAAGTGTGGGGAACAAACAGGTTCCGTGACCAAATGAAAGTATCCCTGATATTTCGAAATTGTCACTTTCGCAATAGTGTATGTTTGCGATTACGATACAACGACGTACTAATACACTGTTATTATTTAAAGTTATTCTTTTGCTTCATTCTACATGCGGAACCATTTACAACGTGGCGGGAATAGTAAACAGGTGAATAACGTAGATTATGCAATTTTTATGTGTGTACCGATTTATTCTAGTAGATTTAATCATAGTTCGAATCATTAATAAATAGTGAAATTGCAGCCGGATATCGCGAAAATCTTAGAAATAAATTTCTGGGTAATTATACTTTTATCGTTATTCATAATTCATACCGATTTTCCATTGACTGACAAAGTGGTACAAAGTGTGCACACTGCCTATTTACTCAAATTTTCTTTGTTTCTTGTAAAAGGAGGCAGAAAGTAAAGAAGCATGCACGTGTGCATATGTATATATGTAACAAGGAGGAACAAGTGGATAGATATATATGTATTACGTTAGAAAGAGAGAGGTCGATATTGCCCACAAAACAGAAAAGATAAGGCAGCATTCATATCAACAGTGACTACAGTTCTTGAATTCAAGTATTCGCGAAGTCTCAGAAATACTCGTCTCCTTATATTTTGCAAGATTAATCTGCAAAACATTTTAGTAATATCTAACAATTTAAACATTAAATCATTGAGATAAAAAATCTTAAGAAATATAATTTTTCGAAGACATTAATTTTCTGTAAAGTTTATATGTCTAGTATTCATTTTGGCTAAAAGTAGAGATTTTCAGGTTTTCACCGTCTCTTTATTATCGATTTGATAATAGTATTATCGCAATACGCACTTGAAAATCCGAGTATGAAGAGATCTTAAGATGAGGGGGAGGGAGTAGAAATCCTGTAGTTCATATGACAATCATGACGACACGAAGAGAGCGTAGTCTGGTTGGAATAAGTCGGATGTGAGCAGTAGGGGTAATGACGTCGACGCTCTGGGACTCTCCATTCACTGACCGGCCATCGCCGAGAGCAGTCCGTTCGACTCGTATTCTCTTCTTCGCGTTTGCGCTGCATTTTCTATCTCCGTCCAACGTATCGTGTTCGCGCTGATATTCGTGCGTGGCTCTCTCTCTCTTACGCGTGACTTCCCTCTTTGTCTTGTTGTGTCTCTCTTCAGCGTCCCACGGATACCGTTCCAGGATCTAACGGACTATCCCGGAAGTAGTTACCAGGTTCAGTGAGGAATGTTGGTCCCATGAAAAAGAGAGTCTCTACGGCTAATTATCAATTTCATCGAAGCATTTCGGGATCAGTGGTCTCTCGTTAAGTGGAAAGGAACCACTTGGACGTGTTTGTGAAAGCTCCCAACTCTCTCTCTCTCTTTCTCTCTCCCTTTTTTTCTCTCTCTCTTTCTCCTATTGCTCGCTGTTTGTCCTCCCATCCTGTATGTACTCCTCTTTGTTTTTTTTCTCTCGGCGCTTATAACTAACATCCTTCTCTTTCTCTTTCGCTTGCCCATCCCTGTCATCACATTCGTCTTCCATTCTTCATTTCCTTCTCTCCTTCCGTCCCTTCTTTCATCCTTTCTCCGCGTGTCTTGTGTCATGTGATTCTGTGTACCAGTGCGAATCGAAGGAGTTCTTTGCACGAGAAAAGATAGAATCGATCGGGATTCAAGGGACAAGATATGACTGTTGCCGGGAAGGTGAGTGTTTTGCTGATCGATGGATCAGTACATTAGGTTAGGTTTTCTCTATATCCTTTGATTTTCGACTTTCGCAAAAGTCTTTTTGCATTTTTGTTGGCATGATTACCGTGACCGTGCCTCCGGGTGCACGCGTGAATGCGAAGCTATTTTTGGAAATGTAGCACATGCCGCGGTTCCTTTTTCCTGCCGCGCGACACTGTCGCGAGGAAAGAGAAAAACGGATTGAGTTAGGTCCGGGTTGGATCTGGGTTAGATACATGTATCCGCGTGACTTTTGTCGTGCTGACGAAATGTTTAAAAATCACCTTTCAATGATAGTCTTTTAAATGTATCGTTGGATTGTGTTTTTTTGTTTTTCTAATGTTAAATCACTCTAGGAAAAGGTAATTTAACGAGAAATGAGTTTGACATCTTTACTGCTCAGCACCGACTACGTACTTACACTTTGTTACCGCGTTCATTAAAGCGAAAGTTGATCGGAACACTCGTGAAACTTGTATCCGGAATGTCTAAGACCAAGGAATTGACTGTGACTGAGTTACAGTGTCTATAGATGAACAAGTTAGACATGGGTTCGGCTTCATTGAGGTCGACTTTGGTTCGAACACGAAAGTCGAAAGTGGCATTCCTTTGCCAGAAAAGTATAAGTGTCGATAATGTGAAGTAGAAAAATTAAAATAACAATTAACACCTAGGATAGATTCCATAGATGTTTTAATTAGCTCAGCAACAAATGGAGTTCGTGCTGCGTCGTGTCTCTTGTTGCTCACTGAGCTTAAATTGAATTTCTCGGATATTAAATTCCTGAACCCTAATCTTACAATTTGTCAGATTAAGCGGAAATACATAAAGATTTCGATTTGCTCGAGTTATTACTCAACTAAATTGAATGGTATAAATTGAGTTTTTCCGACGTTTAAACTTAACTCATTGGGAAGGCTATGTAGTTTAGATCCGGATTGAGGTATAGCACCACCGCTCGATTGGTGTTAATTGCAAATAGGTCTGGGTTAGCGATTCATTGGAGTAATGTAATATTTCGTAGCTAATTTCTTAGTATTCAACTGGATTTTTCAAAACTAATTTATCATCGTAGATGGTTTTAAAATTTTTCACCTAATTACATTGAAGTGAATCAGGTCTCCTTTACTTCCTGGTTCGTTTATAACAGTTTCATTTATTACATTACATTCCCTTTATGAAGTTTACAAACCGTTTTCGCATTGGGCGGATAAACCGAAAAAAACACGAAAGTGAGAAATTACAATTTTGTTCAATATCACAATCACTAAATTTTATAAAATTAGCTGAAAGGAGGTTCATCTGCTCATTCGATTCAAATTCCGTGTATTTAATTGATGGTCACTGTTACGATGCAACACTTGATATTTATCGATTAACTGAACACTCTCTTCTGATTGTATAATACGTACGCACTGTCCGTGTTTGTTTGAAATCTATATACTGAAAAGCAACAAGTAAGTTACGAATTCAAGTATCGAAGTATTTTTAATTACGAATTTATTCAAATTGCAATTACAGAATGCAATTACTTAATTCATTAATATTATTAATATTTACAAAGTGGGTAGAATAAAGACGATACTTTTGAATAAATTTCGCGTGGAATTTTTATACGCTTTTAGTTTTTTTCTGTAGAATTTAAGTAAAAAAATAAGTAAAATTTCCAGAAGCCTCAAAAGAAACAGATTCATATGATTATTTATATTCAGACTGCTTTTCAGAGATACGTTGAGTGCAGTGCGTTAGGTGTAGAAAGTTTAGCCGATGCTGAGGATTCATCTTACGACAGTGACTATGAAGCTGAGAAACCAATCGGCCCAATTGATTCACATACCCATTTGGGATCGCGAGCTTCTTCATCGAGTCATCCCGAGGTATCCAGGACCACGTCAGATACTTTGGCAGCTGAGTTTGCTGAATATGTTACGTTAAATATGGTTCAAGAACAATCACCGACACATACTCCAGGTTCGAATTTATTATTAACACATAAAGATCGTTAATACCACCTTAATTCAATTTTATATTTAATTAACAAAAATTTCACATTTCGTACTTGTTCACGAATTTCAGGATACATCGCAAGGGTAGAATTTGCATTAAAACTTGGCTACACCGAGCGACTAGTACAAACAGCGTTACAAAAGTTAGGTCCGGATCCAGGGCAGAATGAATTGTTAGCCGAGTTAATAAAGCTAGGTGCAAGTACATCACAATTAAATAACGATGCGGATGAATCGGACTTTGGTGCCGAAGGCGATACACCAAATGACAAGGGCGGAGGGATTGACAATGGATGTGGTGAAGGTAGTGAGGTCAATTGCATTGGTGGTTTAAGACCTGTAGTAATTGATGGTAGCAATGTTGCAATGAGTCATGGTAACAAAGAAGTCTTCTCCTGCCGTGGGATTAAGATTTGTGTAGATTGGTTCAGATCGAGGGGCCACAAAGAAATCACTGTATTCGTTCCAAAATGGAGAAAAGAAGCTTCTAGACCCGACAATCCAATTGCTGATCAAGAAATCTTAAGCGAACTTGAAAAAGATCGACTTTTGGTTTTCACGCCTTCGAGGTATGTTGTTTCATGAAAGAAGTTGAATAAAATAGATATAAATAGTCTTTTAAGAAACAATAGGATAACAGAGATAATGTTCCAGACTAGTAGGCGGTAGACGAATGGTGTGTTATGACGACCGTTACATTCTAAGATTGGCCGCTGAAGTCGATGGAATTGTCGTGAGTAACGATAATTACAGAGATCTTGCACAAGAAAGTCCTGAATTTCGGAGAGTAGTCGAAGAAAGAATACTTATGTACAGTTTTGTCAATGATCGTTTTATGCCACCTGACGATCCTCTTGGTAGAAGTGGACCTAGTCTAGAAAACTTTCTTAGAGTTGGACAAGGGAAAACCGATTCAACGCGACTCTGTCCATACGCTAAGGTTCGTTTGAAATTCTTATCTTCAATTAGAATTATATCGTTAGGAAGAGTTCCTTACATTCTCTTACTTTGCTGGGCCGATATAGAAGTGCACTTATGGAAATAAGTGTAAATACCGTCATCCGGAAAGAGGACCACACCCACAGAAATCGGTCACGGAGAGATTAGTGGAACATGCACAAAGGCATCTTCAAGCAAGAGCGCCAAGTCTGAGTCTTCCATTACCTGGTATATTCAATTATTTTATTTTCTTCACTGTATCAATGTTATGTGATTTTTGGAAAATTGACAATTTTTCGATTTCGTTAAAGGACAATCTTCTCAGCATCAACCAATCCATAAGCCACTTTGTAAATCGAGATCAGCGACTAGCACATATACACCGGGAGGAAAAATTCAACATATACTACCAGCCGTGTCAAAAAGAAGATCCCTCGAAGGAATGGGAGATAATAAATTGGAGCAGCTACAAGGCAATCCGCAGAATTTACAGGGTAAATATAATTCCAATGTTTTCGAAGCAACTTTCTCAACGATTCCAATAAATACAATAAACTTTGATTTTAGGACATCGTCCTTCTACGTCACAAGCAACAAGACTGGGTCAACCTTCAGAATTAATTAATTTACATTCCAAACTACAAAGACAATTAACTTTAAATCCCACGAATGATCCTCGATTGCATTCTTTAGTGCGGCAACATACTCGTGTAAATTCATCATCATCATCATCGCCTTTGGATGGATCGTTATGTCATCAGTCAACAAACGTATCATTACCCAATCTACAGCATAAGCCTCAAACCAGGTGTGTTTCGAATAATACTTTTTTCAAATAAGAGAGAATTATTTCATTTCTGACACAGATAAAGACATTTGTTACGTAATATAGTTGGGGCAAAGCCGAAAAGACATTTGATGGAGCAAGTCAGGCACAGTATCCTCGGAACGCAGGTTTTAGTCCACTTGGAGGATCTCAATTAACAGCAGGACTTAGTAAAACAGGATCATCGGCGTTAAGTTGCGAAACAATGGTTAAACCAAATTTATCGATAGTACATAATACAGCAGGACCATCATTTGATAAGTCATTAACACCATCGGAATATAATAGAAGGAGAGAATTAGGATTTGAAATTGATCCTCGAATGGAATGGCTACTCAATCCAGTGTTAATATCTTTACCCGATAGTTTTAAACAGAATTTTTACGAATTGAGATTAGAAATGTATACTTTGTTGATAAAATATTTTCCTGAAAATGAGGTAAGAATTGCAATGTGTATGCGTCCATTTGAGGTTGAATTCGAGGAGATATACATAGATTTGGAAAAATGCAGAATCCGAAATATGTCTGGATTGTAGATAAGAATACATTGTTGTAAAACTTTCCTTCTTTTTTTTGCTGTTTAATTGATTTTTTTAATAACGTTCTATAAGAAAAATCTTACTGCTATATATAATTACACATCGTTGTGTTTTTTTTTTTATTTGCATTCCGTATGCTTCATTGAGCTATTGGAGTGATAATTGTAAGAAGTTACGAGGGTGAACCTGCATCTTACAATTCCATGAAAGACTTAATTTCTTAATGGTTTACATTATTTAATAATAATAATAATTAAGAAAAATAACTACAGGAGAATAACAAAAACAGCGTTGCAGAACTACGTAAGTCTTGAACGTAATTAACGCAATTGTTACTTTTGTAAATGTTTCCCTCTCTCCCTTTTTTTTTTTATAATCGAATATATAGAAGTTTGGTACCTCAGACGGTACGGGTGAGTGTTTGCATTCTTAGCAAAGAAGAAATTTGATAAGTTTTCCGTGATTGAAAGCCACTGCGTGCGTAAACAGAATACTTCTGTTGATTATAATTTAATTATATTGCTGGGATTTTCACATTGGTTTCCGTCTCTCTTTCTCTCTTCTTCTGCACTCTCCATTTTTCTATTTGTTTATCGGCACGAATATAGATAATAAGTTATATTCATCTTAATAAATATCTGATCCTTTTTTTCAGTTCTCATTTCCCTTAATTAGACACTTTGTGTTACAGAATACATAATAACAGCTCTTTTGCAAATTAAACCGAATAATGTATAACGCTGTGTAATGTATACTGTAAACTCTGTTTTTTCCCCATAATTGATTTTGTATATACCACGAAAAATCTGACAAAACTGCGGTTCCAGCAAGTTTATTATAAATGCAATCGCATACACATAAATGTAATTATTCGGAATAAAAAGGTCGGTTAAGCCTGAGCGTAAAATCGACCGAAAAAGTAGTACTAACAAAGATACTTCCTCGACAAACCAGTTTTTCTCTTTTCTTTTTTCCTCAACATAAATGAGGGATACAATAAGAGCATCGATAATTAAGAAACCATTGTTCCGAGGTTATAACCAAACGAACTGATTATTATTATTATTATTATTGTTTCATTGTTCTGAGTTTAATAACGTTCAGTGCTCCCTTCACATTAGTTAGGAGAGTTAATCACGTGCGTCAGCGAGACTTTTCGAACGAAATATCATTGGCATCGTTTTGGTTTGTAATTGGTACTATACTCAGTATCCTTGTTACTATAATAGTCACTATTATTATTATTATTACCACTTAATTCATTATTCATAATTCATTATCATCATTATTACGTCCTTATATTTTCATTATTGATGTCATTTTCTTTCCCACTGTGTTTCTTGCTTTTTTTGTTTTTTTGTTTTTTTTTTTGTTACTTTGGCTATAGTGCTTCGACCCGACAGGATATAAAGCTTCGACTATCGCATTATCGCGCGTGTGTGTTTGTCTCTCTATGTGGGTAATGCATATGTGTGTAAAGGACTCGTTATTTATACGCGCACGTATATTACAATTGATTTGTTTATACAATCATCTTGAAGACTTACTTCGGGCACAGGAAATTTCGATTTGAAAAATCGCTAACACTTTGCACAATTTCCGAAGTGTCTATTTCACTTCGTTACTCTTAAAACAAGGGTAGGACGAAACTTGAATGACCAGTTAAACGAGTCATTTGAATCATCGGCTCAAAGAATTCTTTCGTAAAATAAAAGATACGCTTGACTTTGTAGGACAGTTTTCTCATCAACTTCTGACACTCTGCAAGAGAAATTAAATTATTAAATTGTACAAATGATACAATACGGGTTTAAAACAATGGAAAAGTAATAAGTACCGTGAATCAGAAATGTGATACCACTTTCCATGAGGTGGTTCTATCGTTGTTGCGGTATTGGCAGTTGCTTGATCCCCTTCAGAATCGGAGAGTGATTCAGAAGAATTCGAACTATCATCCGTCTCTTTTGCGTCTCGCGGTGGTAAGAAAGACCAACGGCGATCATTCGATGCTAACGGAGCTCGTGTCTAAAATTAGAAATATATCGTATACAAAAGTTTTAATTGTTTAATGAAAGGTAATAATAATACCTAAAAGCAAATTTACCTTTACGTAAGCAACGTAATGACCACCATACATAGTACCACTGTGTTCTACAATCCCATAAAGCGAATAAATCCGGGACTTTCGATGATTCTTGCAAACAGGCGCCAAATCGAGAAGCATAGGAAATGGTACATGCTTCGACACTTTTCGGTAATCGAATCTCTGCGCCTGAGATCTCTTCAAATGAAGTACCAAGACTGCAGGCACTTGGGAAATTAGGTATTGCCTTGTAGTTGACGTGAACACCATTTTACAGTTTTCTTTTTCCTGGTTACATAATTAAAAAAAAAAAAAAAATAAAAATAGTTACTCAATCTATTTGTTGTTCGAAGTTTGATAAAATAATTGGGATTCTCTTACCTTTTGCTCTCTGGCAGTGCAGGACTCGCAACCAACTTTATTACTCCCACTCATTAATTCGATCGCGGTAAATCGATTTAAACAAGATTTTATTGAGCATTCACCTTCTTTAGTGGGATATCTGGTTGGCAAATCATGAACAGCGATATCGTTTTGCGCCGCGGATACCGTAGAATTATGCACATTGGCCGCTCTTTCTTGTACTGGACTATCAATTTTTCTTTTACCATTTCTCTCATCGATCGGTATTTCCATGGTTTCATTCGATTCCTTGATCTCTTTTGATTTATCATCCAGCTCAGCATCTTCCTGATTTTTCACCTCAATAGCTTTTTCGGTTTCCAATTCCTCTTTCCTCAATTTCTCCTCAAAACTGTCTTCTTCTTCTTCTTCTTCTTTTTCTTCATCGTTCTCTTTCCCAACATCGGCTTTTTTATCCTCGTCGGGTTTCTCATTCGCAGCATTGTCTTTATCGTTTGGCGTATGTGCGGAAGGACACCTTCCACACCAAGGAGATGCTGGAAGAGGTATAGATAAAGCCGGCAAAAGAGATTCGGTTGCATCTGACTCGCAGCCAACGCTTACGCGAATGTTGAAGGTCTTGGCCGTGTTGTCAAGATAAGGTCTTCGAGAAGCTACTATCGAACGATTTCCAGTCTCACAATCGGGAACATCATTACCTTCGCTTCGTTCTTCGGCGCACGCGTATGTATCAATTCCACAGGTGTCCACTACAGGTGTGTCATGTGAATTAGAATTGTGACCGGTGTTTGATGTTACGTTGATTCGAGCTGCTGGACTGGTTGGCGCTGGTGGACTGTACGAACTGATCGAACTAGGACTTTCTTCTTCCGCTGGTGATGCGAGCGACCTATTTGCAATAGGTTTTCTATTCGAAAAGTAACTAGCTGGAAAGAGTTCCGAAGAATTAGCTGTCGTCGGAATATCTGATTCTACGGATTCAGGCTCCGTCACTTTCCTAAATGATCTAGGATAAACATATGGCTTGCAGACGACAGAAGTCGTTGTGTTTGATGATATTTGAGCTGTGGTATTTGTCGCTGGACTGGCTACAGGAGCAGTCTCATCCGTACTGCACATGATTTCACTAATTGCAGAGAGTAAGCGTTCTAGCTTGTCGTTGTCTTCAACGTCTGCATCGCTTTCGTCTAAGAAGTTTTAATTTATTACGGAAATCATAATGCGACTACGCACAACAAAAAAGAAGGGGGTTAACGCGAATAGTAAAATACCCTTGCGACGACTTACCAGCTTTCGAAGCAGTCCCGTTAATTTCCCTCGTAGCATTGTCTCCATGTGTCAAATTCGAATTTGCCCACAACTCGAGCCTCTCGTTCTCCTCGATGGTCTCCGGTTGCAGAGGAGCTCTCCTTACGATTCTTCGTTGAGTTTTTGAAGTCTCACTCATAAAGTCGGCTAATAACGTATCATAGGTTTCTTCGAGGGGTGTGTTTTTCCTTCTAGATTTCATAAAATGACACTTACGAATAAAATACTTCTGTACAACATTAATGACATATAACTATTAACTATTAATTCTTACTTAAAGTATGGTGGAACTGGTTTATCAGCCACTACCGGTAAACTAAGGTCCAAAAAAGATTCTGTACTAATAGAGGTATGATGGCAGTCGAGACATTCCAATGTCGAAACAAGCACGCCTCGAAAAATGAGTTCAGCTCCTAATAATCTTGCGCTTGCTTGATTTCCATAAAATTTTGCACGAGACTTTAATGAATGTTCAACACCCTCTGGATTTGTTTTTTCATTAAGTCCAACTTCTTTCAAAATTACACTTTGATATCGCTATAATTTCAAAGTCAAATTTTAACGTACAGCGTTAGATTTACGAAATACTTAATGTAGTGTTTTATCATAACATACCCGTAAATCTTCAGTACGAACGATTTCGAGAAGATGACGAAGAAGTTCGTGCGAATCGTGTTGTGCTCCGTCCATACAATGCATAATTTTCTTCTTAAAAGCAGTCAATAGTTCCAACGGCGTGATTGTTTGATATCCGTCTGAACTTTGCATTTCCACTAATGTTTTGTATAATATCGACGAAAAATTACCCCATCCTTCTAAGGTACCTTCTATGGGCGGCTGCAATACAACAGAGCATTCTGCGTAACAAACTTATTCCGTATTGTGCAATTCATGTAGCTACGATTAGTAAAATGAGCTAACACTTTCATCATAAATCGTTACTAACTAAATCAACTTCTTCCGAAGAATTGGGAGGCTTGTGTTTCCCACCGGGTAAAACAAACTTCTGGCCAGGAAGTCGAAGATCATCGAGAACTTTTGCCAAATAAGGTGTCTGTGCCAAACATTGTAGAACCGCATTAAAAAAACATGTATTACCTAAATTCGCCAAGCCCTGTAACAAAAATCCATTTGGTTTAATGAAGGAATTTAACAAATAGATTAATAACCGTAAGAACGTATTTAACGATAAAATATCCTTACTTTAGGACGAGCGTGTACTGGCGTATGAGAATTGCACTGGGTTCCATTGATGCCATTTTGAACTACTTGAGGATTTTTTGATTTTAACGATTGTGATGAGCTGGCATTTATTGCCGGCAAAGGAGTAGACACTAATTTCTTCACAAACATCACAGTCTCTAAAAGTTTCTTTCTAAAACAAAAAAAAACCAGCTTATATTTTTATAATTTTTGGACACAACTTAGGAAAAGTATCTTTTTAAATACTTTTCCTGATGATTATATTTATTACACTGACTTAGAAGACGGATTAATTTCTATTTCACAGTGATAACACCATACGGTCCAGTGAAGCGTGTTGGCCACTACAGCATGGCAGTCACTGAATATCTTTTTAAAATGTTCAACTGCGTGGGCATTTCTTTCTCTTCCACAACCTTGGTGTCCACATTGAAGACAAATCCAGATGCTGGGTGGCACCTTGGACTCCTTTTCCTGCAACAATTATTTTTTACGTAAATTTCATGCACGAATGACGTTTATATTATAACGACTCTTGAATAAAATATCTAACAGGAAATAAAAGTATGTTTCGGAAGATAGCACTACCTCTGTCTCTGGTGTTGAGGAAGCGCTTCCTTTGTTTTTGCAACCTGCACATTCCAAGTTAACACCTATCTTTTTTATTTTCTTTTTAATTTTACTAAGGTTCACCGCGTTCGATGTATGTGGACAATTGTCACCTGCAAGAAAACATTTTGCTTACTAATAAAATGAGTAAACTAATAAGATTAAAATACGCTGTACTATTTAATTGAACATTGGGATTTTAAAACCGAAGATCTTTAATTAATTTAGATATAAAAAGAGAATAGTAACGAGAATAAATATTCGAAGACAGCAGAAATTGCAAGTGGAAGATTTCAATGAATGCATTAGAAAAAATATGAAAAATGGAATGACTTGCATTTACAGTACAATGTAGTATTTAAAGTGAGAATCTTATTTACTATATTCTGCTCAATACGAATGATATTGAAAATGATAAATATTCAATCAAAATATAGGACTCTTTGAAAGATGCATACAGTATAAGAGATATGTAGGAAATTGGGGTCGTAACCACAATTTCGATATAGTAAAACCCTCGGTGATGACGACAGTATGACGCGAATGCAACAACACGCACACTACTGTTATAATGGGGCCAATTAATTGTCTACGGTTCTTGATTCCTATAATTGCATCGTTCTGACATTTGCAAGCTTACCAAATATTCAATTGTATCAAACATATCGAAGAAAGATTTATTAGTGTCAAATATGTCTCGGATCTGTTCTTTGTTTGATCGCCATGTAGAGGTTATAAATTGTAGATTTTTAATGAAACCGTTAAGAGTAGAATATTAGAAAGAAACGTTACGACGAATCAACGGCTAAGTTCTTCTACTGGCAAAAAATCGGAAGGGTACACGGTCAAAACGGAATAGGTTTCATAAAAAATATTTAGAAACTGGCTTAACCCGTACTCGGCTCATCGTACGATTCTGAAGATCCATCGCTTGCATTCGGATTTGCGTCCGGTTGTCTGTTTCGCTTTTTACTCATTTCACTTTACTCTTTAAACATGAACCAGTATCTTCACTCAGAATGTCACGAATCTTGTTACGTTGCTGTTGTTGCAAAATAGAATTTGTTTCAAAGTAAACAAAAAAACATGTGGAAAGTATGCTGTCTGATGTTGCGCCACAGTAGCACAGTCGAAGGAACCGAGACTTTCGATTTAAGTTGACTCGATACTCGATTAGGGGAACCCACTGAACACGTACTTTGAAGGTTCCCGACAATTGTCATTGTGTGTGACTGTTGTATTATACATTTATAAAGCGACTTACACACCGTAGTAAAGGAAAATTGATAATTAAACAACAGGTAAATTAATTGTATACATTGGATTTCTCTCCTTTTGTTCTCACGTCGTTGTGTCAGTTGCTTTTAGAAATACATTTATCGAAGCAACTTGTTCGATATATACTGATATCTTCGATAAGAGTATTGAATAATTCTTACAAAGTTATTATTTACGTTTTGGCTCATTTTTACCATAATAAGAATTCGCAATTCGAACTTGTAGTTATATGGAGCCTGATCCATTATAAACTTCATTTTTGAACAGTTACACGCGGTAAATGATGATTACGATTGAATCAATCTTCTCGAAGTGGTAAAATGATTATAATGGACAAAGTAAAGGAAAATGAATTGGTATTCGATTTTTGGAGGTTTGTGAGGTATTAAATGATAAACTTTGAGTCAAAGTGATTGCTCAACGTTTGATATGTTATTTGTACACATTGAAGCATTTTTCTTATATTAAGTCTGTACTCCATATCACACTTACAGGAAGGTATATAATGTTACACACTGCATCGTGCGCACATGTAAAGATAAAGAGAACGATCCCTCATAGTTATATAGTCACACATTTTTACTCTTAACTCTTATATCGTATACAATAAAATTCTCTTGCTTTTGCTTTTAGATAACAGAAGTAAGGTGACTCAACTGAGAGAAATATTCTTTGTAAAGACTAAAATTTGGCCTCTCTCTATCTCTCTTTTTCTCACTCTCACCCTCACTAGCGCATTTTAGTTTTTTTTTATTTCTCTCGGATATTAAACTGTGCGGACTTTTCAATCGCACCGTCACGCACATTGGCTTTCACTTGCAAAACAGTCAACATTTCTTTAAAAAAGATTTTCTGCATAATCGTTAATACGGCGCAGATTTATTTAGCATCTAAATGCTTGAATTTTCGAAAATATTTTGCTACAACACGAAACGATACAGCATGTTTTGTCTTTTGTTAAGCCTCGAACGGACCCACATTTCTTCCCGCTCGCGATCGTTTCAAAGTCAATTAGAAAAACGTAGTTACATAAAACTGCTAATGCCAGCAAAGGTAATATAAAGTATCGTTTAGTAATACCTAGGTTCGCTGGTCGAAAGGTGATCCCTTCGCGAATCAATTCCACGTCATTGTCTCGTTCTGCATAAATTGCCATTAGCTTAGAAGTTAATAAATACTGGTAATTGTATCACTCTTGAAATTCTCACATTAACATATAAACCGGTTTTTTTTTGCACCCTTCGCAAGTTCACCCGTAACCGATGATGAGCTGCGCGATATGAAAATCATATATGTACAATACTCGTCAAACATTAAGAACGGCATATTTCAGGAACAGAGCGATTAGCATTTTGTCGGTTGCCATTTTAAAATGAGAGAACTCGAAGTTTTCAAAAGGAACTTGTATGTATCACCGTATTATGTACAATTTTGTAGGAAAATATTGCCCCTCGTGTTCAATCCATGGGCGAAAGCGTTTCACGCTCACATATGGACTCGCAAGAAAAAACAATACAACGATCTTCTTTATCAATTTCGTAGTCACTACACGCTTAAGGTACATTTCGTTATTTTTTTGTTCTTTTTTGGTTTAAATTAAGAGAACGCGATTATTACCAAAGTCAACAACCGCGACACGACCATCCGGACATAATGCAATGCCAGATGGCCTGTCCATTTCCTCCGGATTTTTCCCATGACTACCGAATTTCCATTTTAAAGTACCTGTTGAGTCAAATACTTGAATTCTGTGATTTCGTGAATCCGCAATAACAACGTTTCCCTCGTCATCTATCACTAATCCCTGAGGCCTGAGAAACTGTTTCGTACCGGATAACACCTCACACTCAAATATTCTCGCGTTCATAAAATCAGCATCAATTACAACAACTCGATGATTATTGAAATCGGTCGTCACAACGTTACCTTCCGGATTAAAAGCTACACCGCGAGGAGAGTCGAATTGTTTCCACATGTTTGGAGCAGACTCGTAGCCATATTTACGCAAGAAAATACCCTCTGGACTAAATAGTTGAACTCGATGATTGCGCGTATCGGTCACAGCGATCTGACACTCGGTGTTTACTGCGACGTCCCATGGATAATTGAATTGGCCACATCGGCATCCTTTCTCTCCAAAACTTAAGAGAAAGAGACCCTCCATTGTTAGTACCTGTTTTCAAGAGAAACATGAGAAATCATTGTAACGTGTAAAAGTAAATCAAGATTATTTCGTAGAAAATGTGTTTGATTATATTATATTAAGAAGAATTATGTACCTGGATTCGATGGTTGTCTTTATCAGCTACAATTATACGACGACGCGCATCGACAGCCACTCCGGCTGGACGATCAAATTGACCTGGTCCTGTTCCATGGGTTCCAAATTTTCGTACGAAAGTTCCATCTTGCCGATAGATCTGTATACGATTGTTCGATCTGTCCGCAACGATTACGTGCCCTTCGCGATCGCAGGCTATACCCCAAGGACGGCAAAGATTATCCTGCGGATCACCATCGGTTCCAATGATCTGCACTGGCTTCGGGGCCGAATGTGATCCACGATCTTGGCCCACGATCACTGGATAGCTATTCGATGGTATTGGCCTTCCCCGTGCCACTGGGATCACTGGAATCGGAACTGATTGTCGAAGAAATCCTTGCGGTGAATTGACACGACCGCGAACTGCACGCCGATCACCAATAGGACCAGGGTTATTCACTACAATAGAGCCAAGGTTTGCAATTGCATGAAGCACATTGCCTTCTAAACCTGTAAACGAAATCCAACTCTCTTCTGGCGATGGAAGACTTTGTCGCGACTGTCGAATTTGAAATACCTGAAAAGGACATTTTTACATATCAATGCATTTTTCTATCATGTAATAAATGTTTCGGTTTAATTTCAAGTAAAATGTTTGATACCTCGGCTGATGCCATGTCCTTGGTGACCAAGAGATCCAAAGGATTGTTCGTGACTGTTTTTGATTCCATTGCTTCTGCGAGTTTGTCCGTGGCGCGTGACAATCGTGAAATTCCATTCCTCAAACCCTCATCTCTCGCCTTTAATGCAGCAAACTTAAACAATCGAGCCTTCTCAATTTTCCCCAATAATTCTTTTTCTCGTGATTCCAAAGCAGAAATCACTCTTCGTATGCAAAGCATTACATCCGCCGTAGCTGCTCTTGCTTTTTGTTCTAAAGTTTCCGCTGCCATCTGCAACGAAATTAATTTCATGCTATTAATAAATATATTAAATAGATCAAATAAGTTTATTGCAAGTTAGGAGAAGATTAATGAGAGTAATTTTTAATTCGCTGACAGTTCTGAGCAGGCATTCAATTGAGTCATACCTGTACAGCGTCTAACTCTTCCCTAAGGGCAGTAATTCCCAATCTTGCCTCCTTCATAACTTGGTTAGCTTGAATTCCAGCCCCTTCAACAGCTTCCATCAAACGTACCGTGATATGTCTATGATGATGGTGTATTCCGCAGTCACCACAAAGCGGTATGCTACAGGTTTGGCAATAAAATTTTTGCGCATCTCTGTGAATATCGCAATAAAACGGTACCATTGTTGGACCTGTTTCCCTGAGGCTGATTATTGGTGGTGGTAATATCTCCTTTGACAAATTTTGCAATGGAAGATGATCATCCACTTGGCTTAGATCCAAACGATTCTGAAAAGCAAAATTATTTTGTTCGAAAAATCCGAATGAATGACTTCTAAAATAAATTAAATTAAACTTACCAATGCCGACGGTGAATTGCAAATGTTACAACCGGTATCCGCGCAATTGTTGCATCTTCTTTTCGTCAATTTTTCAGGTTGCATGGATGTAAGGTCACGCGAGATACCGAAAGTATCGCCGCTCACGACTTGGAGAAGGCTGTTGATCAGTGAATCCACGCAAAGATCATCAGGGGAACGGCCATAGCATTGAGAGTTTGTACTACTCCCAGATGACGTTGTTCCTGGCGAACTTGCACTCGAGTAAGCTGATTTTATAAATTGCCAGGGAAATTTGTTTGTCGACTGTAATCAAATTCCAATGAACAAACGAATTATTTAAACAATTGCTTTTGATTAAATCACGATTCAATAAAGAGAAACGGGATCCATGCATACCTTGCATGGTAAATCTGCATTTATATCTTGTTCCTTTTCCGGGCTATCTTGAACGTACTTTTCGTAAAAATGCGTCCCACAATTATAACTGTTCCCATGATTCATCGTGATCTGCAGTGCTCTGGCAACTATTGGAAAACGTTACTGGCCCGCAGCCACCGTCACTCTACCTAGAAACAATCCAATGAAAACTCTTCTTACTTTTTACTATGATCGATTGGTCTATCTATAATATTTTCGAAAAATAATCACAGCGTACGTTTACACGAGTCTCTTGCTTCCTTCGAATCTGATTTCTATCTTTTTACGATGGTTTCATTAGGAAGGAAAATTGATGAAGCGCACTAACGTAGAGTGATAAGATAAGGACGGAACAGGAATCTGAAAAAAATTTCAACAGGGTTTTAGCTGTTGCATTCGCTTCCTCGATGTCAGCAGTATTTGTGTAACTGGGCATTGCAGGTATATAAGGGTATCCTTTTTCGCACACCATGACACGAAAGCTGAGGCCCCAACATACGGCAGGTCACTACTACCACAACCTTTTCCTTTCCTGTAAAACTCATGCGACGAAGAACAGCGGTTCAAAATCACTACTTCGAAATTCTTACTATTTACGCTCTATCTATATAATTTTTATTTCCGATATAGAAATATCGTTGAAAGTCTCTTATTTTTTAAACATCTGAAAAGTTACTTAACTTACTTAAGTTAATTAAGAATATATTATTTTGGTTAATAAGAGTATATTTTGTTAGTTACTTTGACACAAATAATCGCAGTATTTTCGAAGTATTTGTGCTGAGCATTGAATCGTTAAGAAATACGCGTGGAAGTCTGTCAAGAAGTTTTCGGTAGCTTGGCCTCTTTGGTAGAAAGGACAGAATTTAAGCACAATGGAAAATTAGAAAGAAAATAAGGTTGAGCAGTCATGGGTAAATTCGACCTGAGCCTCCCGTGCATTCGAACACCAGAATTCTTTCTTCCTCGCTTCCCTTTTATTAGTTCAAAGCGTGCACGAAGTATTAGAATACCGAAGGTTTTAGGATTTCTGCTGGATTTGGTCAATGGTTCTTTGGAAATAACCGAAACTACAAAGCCCTAAAATGGAGTGACCGGAAAAGACATTTCTGCTATTTTCGAATAAATCTGAACAAACGCGCTTGTACTGTATCATATGATCTGGAATAAATATTTGGTAGAATACAAAAAAAGCAGGATATTTGGTTGAAAATATTTTAATTATAGAATGAAATCTTAAACTATAATAGAGAGATTTTAGATTTATATTTCCAGGATCTCTTTAGCGAATAAACCGGCAGTAGTATCTTGACATGAATATATTTCAGTTAATACATTCATTAGAAGCGAGAGAAAAAAATTGTACACAAACAATGGTATTAGTATTTATATTCGACAAGTACAGGAAATACAAATGATGATTTGAACGTGCTTTCTTCGAATGTTTGTTTTGAAATATAACGGAATGCTTGGATTTTGCCGATCGTTGTGCGAGTGCATAAATGTTAAGATTTGAGTAACGTTTGAAAATAAATTACCAATCCCGAGGCACAAAATTATTAACAATAGTATTTCTAAAATTATTAACAATTTACTGAAGTAATCCATTAAATTCGACTTGCTCCAATGAAGCCATAACAGTGTATTATGATATAAAGTAAATTGAAAATTTCTCGCAGATTGAGAACAAAGCAAATCTTTAATTCTGTTTACAATTATATGGTCTAATGATCCAGGCAGATCAGTGAGAACGGCTAGTTTTCTGATATCGTTTTCACTTTCAAACGTTGGATGGCGTTCGAGAATACTTTCCCTTTCTTCCGAACTTGAACGTCGTTTGACAGAAATTTATAGATGCGTAGAAGAAACTGTTAGCGGACCCGTTGGACTGAAAAGCTAAGTTTCCGAATACTCGATTCATGAACAAGACCCCCGCATCACATTGTTCGAACATTTTGGGAATATGCATTCGTACTATGGAACGAACGGTAGACGAAGCATCGAGAAGAAAGACCGAACCGCGATACGGGTGTTTTCCTTTGCCGTACACACATTTCCTCAACGGCTAAACATGCTGTAGCCGTAGAATGATCAACAGCGAACGGAATAAATATATGTACAATAAGAGTGAAGATAATTTGTTGTTCCCTTAAGAAAAATACCTGCGCTTGATCTTCAAAGATTTGGTCGATCGTTTCTGGTTGAAGAGCCGTGTGATCAGCGCATCGTCTCTGTTCTCGTACTAACAGCCACCCTTCGGTAAGCGAAGATTCGAGGGAAAAATTTGGAAAGCTGGGCCAGTACGACGCCGGCAGAACGAAGAATGTAGGAGGGGCAGCAGAACGGCAGAAGCCGGAAAAGCCAACAGGCACCGGCACCAGACCACTCAGATCACTATTGCGGCACGTGCTTCTCAAGCGAAAAGCATGAATCTGTCACCTCGAGTTTCCCGTTCGCACTGACCTCGAGTTCGTCAGTTCGTCTACTCGATCCTCGGTCCCCGTGAAAACTTCTAGCCCACGCTTCCCCTCCAACCCCTCCCGAGAGACTTTCCCGACCAATAGAGCCAATGCATTTCTACCCTTCATTTGGATCGTTCATTCTCACACCCCCGCAGAACCTTTACCATATTATGCTTCTTTTCGAAGAAATTTGGAATTTCTCTGTTAGTAGCCCCTTGCTACCATCTCACCCCACTTTCTTCCTTCTTTTCTTTCTCCCTACTTTCCTACCATCACCCTCACTGGAACTCATTGCACGCTTTCTCCTCGAACCGCGGCATCCCCATCTCGTCAGCGACCTTCCCCTTCTGTCCTTGTATGGCAAAAATCCCACTACCTCTCCTCGTCACCCAGCATGCTACCCTCGATACCTGCCTTTTCTTCCCGGCTGTTCCTTTCTCTTTTACGTTGCCTATTTGCCTGCTTGAGCTTGGTACTGCTTCCTCTACCACCCGGTACCCTGAATTTTAAATGCTCCCGCGGATACACGATTCTTTTTGTAAACGATGGAATTTCAAATTCCGAAAAGCAATCTTTGAGATTATGTCGATCGCAATGAAAATGTAGATGCGACTACTGAAAAGTCGAGTACACAACATTTCATTCGATAGAATTCTCTATATACATAGGGTTCCTATTCCATATGCAGTCGTCAGGCGTGTTGCTCGCTTCAAGTCAATAACCGGATGTAGTACGAGTACAGTAACACTCGGGGTCGGGAGAATTAAAATGGTAGAAAGGACAAGTTCAAAAGGACCTGTTCCTCTCTAGATACATAAGTATGCTTACACTTATACGTACATTGCAAGTGACTCGTGCAGTTGAGGGTGTGATGTCTCCTGGATGGTTTGAGCTACGTCGAGGTCGCAGAACTGTACAATCGTTGCTTGTCACTATCGTCGTCGATATGGTCCTCGATATATACTGCTCTTTAAAGCAGCTGTCCTCGCGTAATGATGCTTCGATCGCACTGAGCAGCTACGAGAGCAGGGTGTATCTAGCTCGGTGGTCGTCACAGCCACTGTTGGCGTCAGAGGCACCGTCACCGAGAAGGATCGCGGACTCTGGGGCCTGTGTATCCTACGGGTAGAGCACGTTCGAGCTATTTGACAAAGCCGATATAGGAGAACGGCAGACGAGTCGAATCTCAGCCCCTACTTCGTTCTCCGTCACTCCTTCCTGCTTCATCCCCTGATTTCGGACTCTCCCTTTCCTTCTTGCTTCCTAAGCCATCCCCTGTGTTCCAAGCGCTGTTCGACGTATGGTCCAGCACGAGGAAGCGCATGCGTCGCGAAATTATGAATGGAGGTACCGCTCAATGCGAGACGGGGCGGCTCGGGTCACATAGACGCGTAGTCACACCGTCACATCGCTACACTACTTTTATTTATATCCCTCCTACGACGACCTTCAGTCAAGGCAGGGTCGATCGGATAAATCGTGTCTTGTACCACAAGGGAACAGGTGTCGCTACGCATAATAGTTGAATTTCAACAAACTTCTCGTTCTCCTCTTTCAATCCTTGACACCTGTTTTCTTAGCACTGACCATTATTTCATAGCGTTTACAGCCTGCAGGGGAATCTCAGGGTGGTCCGGCTTACTTCATGAATCTTTGCATTAAGTTTCCTTCGTGTTGGCTGCTCCACAGGTTTGCTTAGTATTTCGCTACCTGTTTTCTCTCTTAACCGAATCCCGTTATTCTGGTTTTAGCTTGTTTTGCATATTCTGAATGGTGTTACATATTTTGTACACATATGGTTACTTCCTATTGGTGGAGTGTATTAGCAGGAATCGTATTCTCTATAGAAATGACTATCTTTCAAACCCTCTTAAGTAGTCCTAATAAATTTTATGATCGCTATAGTATTTTCATTATCATTGACGCTCGTGTGGGCGTGTAATTTTATGAATGACCGTTTTGAGCGTGAAAATCACGTGGCCCAGCTTTAACGATCGAGAGAATTCTACTCCTACCGCATCCCACGTTTTATCCAACCACCCCCTTTCCTTTTGATACCACCCCCTGCCTCTTTCGCTTCCATTCCAATGTTATCCTGTCATACTATTTTCTTTGTTCGTCTCGTTTTTCCCCGAATTTTTCCTCTTTCTGCGTATATCAAAGAAAGTATAATGCATATATTCGCAGGTAATTGGCGGCTTACCTGTGAATGTCCTTCTCGGAAGATCCCCCAAACCCCAATAAACTTAAAGAGTATCCTTATTTAATGCCTGTGTCTTTATGAGCCACTTTAAATACTCTAAGGCGATTAGAGGGTCTCCTGGAAAAGTTGGTCAGTAGTTAATCTTTAAAGACCAGGCATAAAGTAAAGTTACCATTTAAATTTGAGTACTCGACCAACGTCAAGCTGACATGCTGAATACATGTACATGTTTCTTTCGATCATGTATCTTTTGAAACTTCTACTATAGTCGTAGAAAGACTTAATTTAATGTGTTTTCGCAAGAAAAGTCAATTTAATCGAAAGCTGAGAATTTATACGATTGCGTCTGTAGATTTGCGAGTATATGTATACGCAAGCGCGGTTCGCGAGTCAAGTACCCGGTACCACCCCCGGTACCGTTTCTGCTGGTGGGCTACAAGAATGGGCTCGTAGGGGCGGAACTACGGCTAAGGTAGGAATAGGGGGTAGAGAGATGTTGGAACGTCGATGAACGAACATCCCCACTCACACGACTGATGTCGCGCGTAGGCGCTTCAAGGTCATTGCAAGAGCAAAACCACCTCGACGCCTCCGTCGTGACGCCCGCGCAAAAGACGTGGGCGTTTAATCTATATACTAGAAGCACGTATCAACCCTTTCAAGTTGATAGACGATTCCGAGAGAAACCCCCTCAGCTTTTCCCCTCACATATGTGTGCTGCTCCAGACATTGCCCAGTCATTGTGAAATCATCAATTATGCCGTAAAGATTTTTAGACTTTTACCCTAACGATATTGCAATTTTCAACAATGTATCTCACTTATAATATTCTGGTCTGATTAACTTATGGAAATCTATGCTGAAACGTTGAATTTTAACGGAATGGGTAATTATTGTTATTTTAAAAGAGAATTACCGTATAAGTGGATAAAACTGAAGGAATGCTAAATCAATTTGTATTGTATATTAGCAGTAATATAATACTTTAGTCCACGATATAAGTCAAACGGTGACCATAGCGATTTTACTCTTGTCTTCGAAAATCCTAAGCCGAATTTTCTTGAACTGCGTAGATATACCTACAGCTCACAATAGACCCGAAGGGCTGCGTATTGTAACGACAGTCGTGGTTTCTGCGCGCCAGATGTTTTATGGCTAACATTTTAGTCTTTCAAAGGTATGCGCTTCTGTAAGGCTGTTAAAATTCTCCAGATATTCTTTAAAAGTTATTATAACTTATTAGAACTGAATATAACATTAAAATTATAATAAATGCAATCATTGCCAAAAGGAGTTTTTACTATAATAAAATATATAATTGTTTATTTTAATATATATTATATCGTTTATATTTATTTGAATGCTATATGTAATTAGTTTGATTATTCTGTCTAACGATATTGTTTGTATTAGAAATAGTCTACGTATATGTGTAGTGTTACATATATTTGCCAATCTTCTTTATCATCATACTTGTTGTTTACTGTACCCAAATGTACATTCGGTCTCCGTGGCGTCCATGATGTGATGCGACCTCTTGTTCCACAAAGAGCTATGCTGCCAAAATTCTGGACATTTGACATTATCCATATGACAAAGTGCAAAGCTAGTATCGGAAGCACAGTATTAAACATTCAAGATGAACGAAAATCTTATGATCCAAACGAAACAACGTCTGAATTCCGAATTCTATTTGATGAATGACGACTGGCTTCGCGATTGTATCGATTATTACGTGACGGAACGTCAAAACGCACAAGTGAGCTTCTTCTTTTGTTACGCAGACTATTTGTATGAAACAAATACACGCTTGGCATAAAATGATTAAATTGACAGAAATAATAGAAGTAGGTTTTCGTGAGATATTGAAGATTAAGAATTTCTGAGAACATTGAAGGCACTGTCACCTTTCACCTGAACAGCCATCTTGGAATGCGTATACCGGTTGAGCTTACGTCATATGAATTCAAAAACTAAATTATCGTTTGGAAAATGTTGAATATCAAGAGCGTCATTTTTTCAACATTTAAATAATCGTGTATCAAAAGAATTAATGACATGAAGATTTTATTCTCTTTCTTTACTTTAGCAAAAAATATTTTATTAGCAAGGAATCATTGTTGTTAAAATTGTTATTTTAATCTAGCCGAGCAATCGAGAGATTTTGGAATTTGTAAAAGCGCAGTGGTTACTTAGCGATTTGAGAGATATTCACAATGGAATTGGAAGTTTACCGAGAAATCTTTCGCAACAAAAATATATCGTATTATCTGGAACTTATATATTGCAGGTAAATTCTTATCCAGTAAATTATACATTTGTTTTTGTGATATACATTATACATAAAATCTCGATGTATTTTTATATTTCGAAATCGAAATTTTTCACTGATTTCCTTCAGGTGGATCAAATGTACGATATATCCACACCGAAATATAAACAATTACAAGTCATTAGGAATTCCAATACCGCTAACATTGAAGCGACAGAAGCCGAAAATATGATGCAACAAACTTATAATCCTAAACCAGCAGAGAAAAGAATGATCCAATTGAAATTAACAGATGGAATACAGAATATTGTTGGAATTGAGTATAATTATATACCATATTTCAATGTAAACCGAAATCTATGTAAAGTGTAAAACGATTTGCTTGACGTAATCTATTTTACAATTATTTATACTATTTAGGAGATGCTTTTACCGGGATACAAAGTTTTGATAAAAGGTCCGGTAAAATGTCGAAACGGCGTGTTAATGTTAAAAGAAAATAATATTAAAGGAATAGGTGGCGAAGTGGACGATCTGTTAATTCCGAACGCTTTGGAAAATATTTTAGCCAGAGCTCTGTAAGTACTCGAAACTTTTGTTATCGGTTCGATTTATTTAACTTTAATTACAGTGGTTTATGAAACATCGATTTTCAGGAAGCTTCCAGAGAATCCTGATCCGTACAATGATAACGCTGCGAAAACGAATAAACGAAACGATACCGAAAACGCAACGTCTGATCTTCTCAGTGGCGATTTTGATATAAATCTCGACGAGATCTCTCATATAGAAAATTTACATCGAACAACTGGAACGAATCAAGCACCAACCCAATCTGTAGAATCGCGACACTCTAGTTCTAACAATTCTACAATAAACTCCAATACTAATCGGAACGACAATAATCGAAATATAAATACAGTAGTGGCGAGAGACAATCCGGTTGTCATAAATGATATTGATTTTGACGATAATGATGATATCTTTCATTCGGTTGACGAAAACTATTTTATGCCTCAAGTAGATAATACTAAAAACGTAGCTAATGAAAGTGAGAATCGAAACCTTGTTGGCCCATACAGGAGTTTACCAAAAGAGAATGCTGAATTTGATGACGATGACATAATTGAAATAATTGAAGAACAAAGCCCTCCAGTTCAGAAACAATCTTCAGCTAAAATTATGTCGAGTTTCTCGAAACCTCTGGAAAGCAAAAGTGAAAAGTTTGCTAGCACGTCGAGTGCAACAATGAAGAAGAGACAATTGGTACAGTCAGAATTTGACTAAAACTGATGAACTATATACACAATGCAACATATTTGATAAAGTACATTCGTGTCATTTTTCCACAGGCATCAACGTCTCCAGAAACGGTTGTTGCAAAGAAAGGAAAGCTTGAGCGCATAGATAAAGATTCTTCGAAAGCATCCACATCTGTACAGGAACCAGAAAAAATCTCTGATTTTCTTTGTGATGTACTTCTGGAAACAGTAACAAAACCTACTATTAAAACTGTTAGAGGTCATATTACCTATATGGGAAAATTATCAAAATCCGACCGTTGCTGGACCTTTGACTGCACTATTTCTGATGGTACTGGTTCTCTGGATGTCACTTTTTCGAATGAGGTAAGTTGGATATGTTTCGAGAAAAAGTGGAAAATTCAGAATTCTCATGTTGCTAATTTTCTACTTTAGGTATTGGAGAATATTTTAGGTTTTGACGTAAAAGAATTTTCACGGAAGAAAAAGCTTAAGAAAGATCCCCAAATCGAACAGGAATTACGAATGGTAATATAGTTTTTTGTTTTAAAAGTCTGTATTAATAATGGTTAAGTATTTTAAATATTGCAATTTTATGCTGTTCTAAGAGTCTTCGAAAAGCGGAGGAAACATTAAAGGATTTGGATGCTTTACTGGAGTTGGAATTGTCAAATGCGAAGAAACCAATTGTAATGAAAATTATACCCTTGAGCGAACGACAAAAACGAATTTTCGAACAGCAATTAAGTAATCGAATTTAAGAATAATGATAAGTTAATTATAAGAAAAACAATTATTGATGTTCCTATACATTTCACTTACACATTTAGTATTTTCAACAATAAATCATTTAACAATAGTGTACGTGTAGTTACAATTTAAATCCAGAATGAATTGAAACAACTCCGCACGTTAAATTTTCATACGTAACATTTCTAAATCCAGCGGTTTCAATCATATCCTATAAAACAAAAATAATTAATTTAGAAAACATTGCTGATAAATTCCAATTAAATATTGTTGTTTCTTGTATTATGTTACCTTAAATTCTTCTTGTTTCGGAAACTTTCTTATACTTTCAACTAAATACTGATAAGGTTGCCATTCTCCGGCGATTAATGTTCCCATCACTGGAATTATTTGAAACGAGTACTTATCGTAAAACCTGAAAATATAGATCATGCGTTCAATATAACTTATATTTTTCTTTTAATTTTATAAATTTCTAAAGGTTTAGTTACCATTGTAAAACATCATTGTCAACATGACTAAACTCCAAACACATAAAGCGACCACCAGGGCCTAATACTCTATATGCTTCGGACAGCACCTGTAAATTATTTAAATATAGTTATAAAAGAAGCAGAAGTAAGTAGCTTCAATAAAATCTGATGTACCTTATCGATATGCGTAACGTTTCTAATACCGAAAGCAATAGTGTAAGCTGTATAAGAATCGTCTTGAAAGGAAAGATTCTCTGCGTCGCATTTCACCCAATTCACATCAACATTTTTCTGTTTTAATAATCCAAGCTTATCGGCTCTGCTTTTGCCAACTTCTAACATATTCTCATTGATGTCACAGACAGTGACGGAGCTTTGTATCCCTGTTGGATTAGGGATATTCTTCAAATAATTGAGATACCTAAATGTTATGTCTCCAGTTCCTCCAGCGGAATCGAGCAAATTAGTACCATGAGTAGGTCCTAACCTTTGCATGAATATATCTTTCCATATACGGTGAATACCTAAACTCATCGCATCGTTCATCCTATCGTACGACTCTGCTACTCTTTCGAACACAGAGTACACTGTAAGAAATTGAATTATTATGTACTCGCCGTTATGGGCGTATGAGTTAAATGTAGACTTTATAAAATCTTTTTTAATAATTAGTATTAAATTTATTGAAAAAATAAAGAAATTAGGGTCTGGTATGTTTTTTACCTTCTTTGACTTTCTCATCCTCCTTCACAGTTTTGAACCCAAAATGTGTTGTTTTTTCGTCACCTTTAGATGATGTCTCGGAGAATCTTTGAATCCTCGGTAAAATTCGTGGTGATCTTATTAAATTACCGAAAAGTTTCGCTTTTGACAACATTTTTAATCTTGTGATTAATTAAGAGTCGGTGGAGATATTTTACTTAGGTTAAGATATTATTATTCATCTTAGGGTATCTCCATGCGTAGATCAGTGCAGCTACAGTTTCTGCTCTAACGAATATTATACACAGCACAATAATTCTTACAACTTTTGATGTTGCACTACTTATTTTCAACACATATTTAGTAGTAGAAAATGGTAAAAAATGAAACCGCAATACAGTGAAGAGATTTCACGTTTCTAAACACAAATCTATGCAAGCTAACTTAAAGTATCAATTTGACTTATAAATTAATTTATGCTCCAGATATACTTATTTATTAATAATGCGTTTAGCAGTGTTTTGTTGATCATCGGTGTACCCTCGAATCATTGAACAATTTATTTCGTAAGCTCATAGAACAAAATGCCAATTTAGAAACCACGTGTTTATTCCAATGTAACGTGTGCAATAGAAATTTGTCAATGACAGTATAAAGATAAATAGCAAATGTTATTATAAATTAAGAAATTGAGTAAATAGTATTTGTGTTGACTTAAAGTGCGCGCTGTTCGAATTTCCCGCTTCTTGTGATAAAAAATTAATCAATTCGCTATTGCGTAGTGGAGGTTTAGTCGAAACCTGTTGATTATACCTCAAGTCATACCAGAATCTACAGGTAAGTGATACATATGGCTCGTAACCGTAATTCCGTCTGTTGTCAATGTATTTTTACATAATGTTACCACGAGAAGATACTTGCACTTGTTTTGTACTTTTTTCACCATAATCCGCTGTTTAACATATCTAACCTACAATATTATTATTCTTCAATATGTCGTGGTAATTATTTTTTTACAAAACCTGTTATTAACTATCGAATAACTAGCCGCAGCTCTTAAAAGCATATCAAATGCTGGTCTTTAGTTGTGGTAGTTGTCTGAGTAACTATTTTGAGCATCGAAGTAATTGCGGTTTGGTGACATGAATACTAACATACGGATGACGGATCATATGGCTTTCGATACATACATATATTCATACATGCTTTCCTCCTTTCGCTTTGCTGCTTTTTACATGCCCGCGTCATGCAAATTATGACATTGTAATATATTCTGCACTTTCATTGAATTCTACTATCGTGGGTGATTCGATTTACACGGAAACCATAAAAGGGCGTGTACTTTAGAGAATCAATATTAGCTATTTCATTTTTTCGTATAATATTACGATTATAGTTTGCTTGGACAGAATCGTTTTAATTATCTTACATACGTGTGTGATTTAAAACGAATTTTTTACTGACGCATCCCTTTGTGTGATACAATAATATTTTACGTTATCTATTTGCAGACAGATCAGGCTATCGATTTAAGCCGTCACTTCTAACTATAACTATGATAATTCTCATTTCATTTGTCTATGATATTTGTTGCGATACGGTAATTTGCCTTTTTCTGACCGAGCTTTTATTATTAACACTGATATATGTATAAAAAAAATCACAGGTCAATACCGGAGTGAAGTAACTCTGCAAATTATGTTGAAAACGTACTTGGAATATATTATTCGAACGAACTAACTTTATTAACAAAGTTATGTCGTCGGATTTTCCATATGAATATGAACCATGTTTAGGTATGTTTTCTATTTTTATTCCCCTCTCCCCTTCCTTCCTTCTTTCCCTGTTTTATTTATCAAAGAAACCTTACAATTTCTTTCTTTGTCTTTTGGTTTTTTTTTCGATGTAATATATCATCATTGTCATCAGCAAAGTTTTCGAATCATATCACAATTTTAATCTGGTAATATATAAAATTTGGATCGAATTGCAATCATGAAATATATTAAATGTATATAAATACTAAAAAAATTTGAGTAATTGCTTATAAATAACAAAGTTAATAAAAAACGAGTGATTCGGGAGAAATATTTGTTTAAGCATTAAATTATGTAATATTTCTAGATATGGATCAAATTGGAGAGCCACCACGGGTGACCTTAGAAGGTTTCAAACCTTTAGTAATTGTTGTGGAATTTTTGGGTGCTCTTCTCATTGTCCTCGTTTCCATTTGGACTAGTTACTATAGGGGTGGTTTTGCCTGGACATCGGATCCAGGCTTAGAATTTAATTGGCATCCCTTGCTAATGATTATCGGTTTAGTCTTTCTCTACGGAAATGGTAAATCGTATATATATATACATTTTATTGTATCTTATTAATATTCACGTTAGTATTTAATATTATTATCTTTGATCTCAAAGAGATCTGTTACAAAGATTATTTTAACCGATAGGGATGCTGATATACCGAACTCAAAGAAACATGCGAAAACGACGATTGAAGTTGATACACGGCGGTATAATGTTATTAATCGTCATTTTAACGACTATTGCATTGGTAGCAGTTTTCGATAGTCACAATTTAAAAACTCCAGACCCAATACCCAATATGTATTCTCTTCATAGTTGGATTGGACTTACTACTGTTATATTGTTCTGTTGTCAGGTAAAAGAATTTTTTAGTCAACGTTATGCAAATAACTAAAAATCATGAAAAATTTTTACTAAATTATTTCTTAATTTATAGTGGCTTGCTGGTGGTTTATCTTTTCTTTATCCCGGAATCCAACAGTCTTTACGTGCATCTTATATGCCGATTCACGTTTTTTTCGGTGTCGGTGGTTTTGTCGGCGCAGTAGCTTCCTGTTTATTAGGACTCAACGAAAAGGCAATTTTTACATTAGGGTGAGTTTGTTATCCAAATAAAAATTCTTCAAAAATATCTTGCTTGATTTAATTACAAATACTAAAATTGAACTTTTGTAACTTTATATTGTTGCAGAAATGGTTATTCACAATTTGTTGGAGAGGGTGTACTGATGAACGTAATTGGTTTATTGCTAATTCTGTTCGCCGGTGTTACTGTCTATCTCGTGGCACAAGATAGATACCGACGATTGCCAAAACCAGAAGACGATTCTTTACTAACTGGTCGAAGTCAATGAAATCGTGTCAGTTAATTATATAAGATCGTCAGGACCGTTCATATGAATCTCGGCTGTTCGCTTTGTGATACACGAATAACTAGGTGAGTTGTGTACGAAATAACATAATCAATTGCAACAAATATAAAATTAAGAATAGAACTCCTCAAACTTTTGCAAAACTGAATTTTAAAGCATTTAAAACTTTTTAAAAGATTTTATATTTTTTGTGTATTATTTGTTTTTTTTCTTCATTAAATTCATAAGTAATTTATCAATTGAATGTTCTATGTTGCGCCAAGATATAATATTTTCTAGAATTTGTGACTGTGTGTCTAAACGATACATATTTCTGTACTTATCGATTGCGAATATTTATCTAAATTCATACCGCTATTCAGCTAGAATATTTGTTATATAGAACGATATTCATCATATTTCTTTTATCCGCTAATTTAGAGGAATTACTCGATTTGTATAAAACTTATGTTCCTCTTCCAAGTCATATAATAAGCGATATTTCAGTATTGACGTGTCTCGTAATAACGTAATTAAACTATTGGCTTTAATTTATATTAATCGTTGCAAACATTAGTAAATACCGTTAAAGGGTGAATAAAAGTAATGGTGCTTGCTTATAGAAGATTCTAATAGTTATCTAATACAGAATCGACACTTTCCGAGTTGAACATGCGTTCTTCACAGAATTATGTGTTACGGAAGTTACGGGTAGCAGAATTTCATTTTCTACAACATATCCATCCATATTATCAAGATTATTTAAGTCCGTTGTTCACCATTTGCTAGATGTCTATATGTGTAAATATGTGTATAATATATATATATTGTACATCTAGTATACACACATATTTATAGATGAAAGTGTCGATATATTATCAACGTAGCTAACACATCTATATTTTCTGGTGCTATATACATTACAATCGAGAACCTGATTTTTACGTAATCGTTCTCAAGCGTTCTCCTCGATTATGTTAATGTTTTGTGTATGTTTGTCTAAATGCGAATAAGTACAACTTACGATTACTTACTACGGGTGTATATGTCCATATTGAAGAATTCTACATTTCTGGAAAACGTATGACTCTGATGTATTTGCAATGATAAACAATCGCTCTTTAAATAAATACTTCCCAAGCACATAACATATTTCACTTAGACCTTCTTCCTGTATATATATATTTCTTTTTTGTAATTATTGACAAGCATTAAACAATTATGTAATAATATTGATATTTACTGTACACATGATATTGTTGAATAGCATAATTGGCAATAACAAATTGTGTAACTAACTTCGTTTACTGATATTATTTAAATTATTATCAAGTTACATAAATACAAGTTGCGTTAAGTCCAGTCATCATTTAGATTTTCCGATGCGATTATTTTATTACTTTATATCATATATATAATCTGGTCGTACTCTCCAAAAAGATCGTAAACCGTAGATTGGATGTTCTGTACATTGGATAATTCGAATTTTATTCCCACCTTTTGAAATCGATCACTTTTTAACACAATTATCTGTTACTGAATTTTTAATCATTTTACGTTAAAGGTACAAAATGTTTCATTGTATTTTTCGATCTTAAGCAAAAAATACTCCTTAATTATTAATAGTTTTTATTTATTATACGTAGAACATTGAATGGTATCGCCTATCTAGATTTCGTCGCCTGACTTTTTATTTATTCATCCTCTCAGAAAATCGACTTACGTAAAGATAAGAAGAATCAAATCATCGCGTTCTAAATTTCATAAATTTACTTACTAATTTTATCGGATTTAGAACAGTGAGACTAAACGAAATAATGAGAAATCATTAAGGATTTCAAGATTCTCAATTCTTTACAATTTTTCACTTTAATCAGAAAGAATAAGGAAAGTTAGTTCGATGAACGCAAAAAAACAAGAAGAACTCGTATGTTTTTGCTCACTGTCTCTTGGACAAAATATTCGATCGTAGGCATGTGTAAGTAGTACTTTGCCAAAACGGACACGCATAAAGCAAAATGGTTTAAAGTAAATCTGCTTTAAACCTTAACACTTAAACTATCGTACCAATCTTTTGTAAAATTATATACATATATATATAATATATGTATATGCATACGTATATACACATCAATATACATATATGTATACAAATGTGTACATTAGCGTAATATTAACAACTAAATGGGGTACGATTTCATAAAAAAATTTGAATACACAGTAACAGTACCAAGTATGTAATGTTACGATTCAACATCAGTAAAGAAACCAAGTGTATGGAGTCATGTTCTCACATTATAGTGAAATCGGTATAACACCGAATTAATTGTAAACGGACGTTTCAAATACAAACACGGCCCTATGATGTTAATAAAGCAGTTTAACTCTATCTCACTCTGTTAATCTGTGAATTCAGTTCAATAGAAATTCTTATCAACCAAAAACGTGACCTTTTCTATACACGCATCGATCGTATCCGGATTTTATTGTATTCATTGTTACGGGTACGGTTTTAAAATACTTCAAGCGCGTAATGATATTATTGATTGTTGTCTTGTGTTATGTGGTGTAAATCATACGTCATTGGCTACATGAGTAATTTAACCGAATAAATTTCGGTTTCACGTGTCATAAATAATTTTACAACTCCCTGCGTTTGTTTTTCTTTTTTTTTTTTTTTAACGAATACGCCACTATAAGTAATTCATATTCGATATTGATATGAAAGAAAATTTTCAAGTTAACTTTTTCGGATGATTATAATTTTGATCTGGCACAAAATTATGACGGGTCAAAACGGTACGTAAAGAATACGTCTTAGTTGGAATTCGGCAAGCAGTTGAGAAATCTTGTGTATCTTTATTTCCGTGCTTTAAGTCTGCTCTTTATGTTGTTTATTCCCCGTCAGCTATGTTCTTATACGTGAAGGAATGATTGCAGAGGTCAAACTCGTATTAGACTAAGCTGATTGGAGTCAGTTCCAATCCCGGTAACAATCTTAACTCTGTATGAGCACTTTAAAAGCACGCATAACTAAACGATTAGAATGTAACAAGAATCATTTCTGGATTGAATCCACTAGTTATATGTATGTATGTAAGAGCTTGAGATGAAACTGACTTCCTAAATTGGTCACAACTGAGATATTCTTGGCTAGAAAGTGACCTTTGCCCTACGAATAAGCACTTTGGAAAAATTCGACAGAAATTGAGACTGACTACTGCGATCATCCACGTCGTGAATATTTTTTAATTCTCTTGTATTAAAGTGTATTGTGTACTGCGTGTTTATGTGTATATGTATGTGTGTGTGAGAGAGAGCGCGCGCGCCCGTGTAGGTAGTTTAGGCGACTAGAACAAGCATGAACATTGAAAGTCGCTACATGAAGTCGTCATATTCATTATAAACGTAGTCATCATATTCAGTTAAAAGGGTATTGTCACCCTCAACTTTCAATTTCGCTCGGCCTTTGCTCTTAGCCTTCTTTGCCTTGTCCGTTTTCTGCTTATCGATCACCAAATTATCGATGACTGTTTTAACTTTCTTCAAGCTAGTCACTGATACTGTAAGTAATAAATTATACAAAAGTTATCGTTGGCAATCATATACCTTGTGAATTGGCTTTGTACTATATAATAATTCTGTTTTGCTATTATTAAATAATAAAGAAATTTTATAGGAAATGATCTTGAATTACGATAAAAGTACTTACAATTATGGGCAATTACTTTAATGAGATCTTCTGCGAACGGTGGATATTCGGTAGCTTTTTCGAATTGTGTTATCTTCACCGTTAACGCTGCCAAGTACTGATCAAACTCGGCTTTTGTGTGCGGCATACTATTATCCAAACTGCATTCTCCTTCCTCAGCAACACCTGTAATTACAATAAATGGAATCTATCAGTAAATTCGATAAGCTTGAATCTTACATTTGTAATTTTGCATATGTATGCACGGCTGCATTTTGTAAAATAGTTTCGAATATTCGTAATTAAAATATGGGTACAGATAAAGAAAAAAAAGAACGATTTTGTCGAATGATATTAAGAAATTATATCGGAGCAATTCTGCTTTTTGTGAAGGAAAGCGAATTGTATGTGCGAATATTTTATATATGTTTAAAATTTTCTCAAAGCCCGACACAGCAAAAGGGTTGGATTTTTTTCGAAAGAATTCTCGAACAACAAAATCTTCGTATACTTCATATTCTGTTAGGAGCGGTACGGGAATACAATATCAAGTAAATAAAAGCGAGACTAATTTTTTCCGTACAACGGTAACTTTTATTTCCGTACAATCACAATCAGCATTTCGCATATTCATTTCGTCTTTTTTTTTTAATCATTTAATCTTTTTATACGGTATTTTTCAACTTCAATATGATAGTTTCTACTTTTATTCGCTCTTACTGTTAAACCCTTTCGCTGCGAAAGGCATATATATACAACATCTATATTCAAGCGTTAATATCAAATGTTTTTCGCCCTCGGCTTCTTCTCACCAAATAATACTTTTGTAAGTAATATCGAGGGTTAAACAATTATTAAATAATTCAACTGAGCGTAATCAAATTTGTACGACAAACTTGGTAAGAAAGATAAAATAAGTTTCACTAGAAAATAGATACATAGTAAACGCGAGACGAGAGGATAGCTTCCCTCATTAATAAACTAAAATTCCGATTGTTACTATACTAATATTCAAATATGACAAATTCTTACTTTATAGTACGAAGTTGTTTTTTCTTTTTTTTGTTCCTTTTAGCGTTAATGTTTTTACAAGAATAAAAAAACTCGTGCATGCGCGATGAACTTGTGTTAGCTGATTGAATATTTATGTTTCACGAAATTTGCTAGAATGTAACTTTATTATATCCGATTTCTGTTTCATTATCCGTCAAAATAAGAAAGAGAGCGAGCGTACGGAATTAAAAAATCAGTCTTACGTTATTCAATTATTGTTTGAACGTGGACGCACTGGTAAGCACAAAGTTAAAAGTTAATTTGTTATCATAAGATTCCTTATACCAAAGTAATGTTGGTCGAATAGAAGAAAGCTTTGTTGTAGGAACTAACATCCCGTTAATTTCTCTTGCACGCATTTCCGAAGCTTCTTTTATCCTGCTAACGCGCGTAGCTAACATTATCGTACTAAAGAAAATTCAATAATATTTTTTAATCTTTTTTTTCAGACATACTTAATACTCCATCATGGTAGTATTGTTTAGTTTAAAAGTACATTATCTTATAACTGCACTCGAGTCGTGTATTCGTAAGAAGAGAGAATATTTCCGCAGAGACAATTATTGAAATGATTAATTGTATAGCATTTCGCCACGTTATCGTGACTTTTCAAAAATGCTATTCAATATACTTTTGCAATAGTTAAGGCAAAGAATTAATTCGATGAATTTGATAAATTATCATTCGTACTCTCTCGTTTCCTTTTTTCTTTTTTTTTTTTAATGCGACAGAAAACTTGTGAGTTGTCGAGACATTATAATAGTGTGCTTTACTCGAATATTGCACATTTCTATCTGTTTAAGGAAATCGTGAGGCGTTAATTTGGTTCAGAATTTAATATTATGATTAAGAAATACTGAGTTCACGAAATCATTCAGTCGTATTGTACACGATTAAAATTTTTTTGGATGTATCCCTGACTGGAATGTTTCGAAAGGGGAAAATCAAAAAAAAGATAAGAATGAGTGGTAAGCTTCAGGAAGGATATATGTGTCTAAAGAAGGGAGGAGTAGCTACACGATGTAAAGGTACAGGCGCAATCACTTTTTGTCGCTTTTCTGGGACTTGCGAGGGGTAAAATCTACAAGGTTGGACAAACCGAATGTTTCCATGGCCAGTCGTAGATCTGCCTCCTCCTGGAGCCTTTGGCGTCGAAGTTGCTCCGCACGCCTTTCTTCTGGCGTTAGAGCCTCTTCTTTCTCCTTTGTCTTTTTTTCAACTTCTTCCCTTGCTTTTCTCTACAACACAGAGCCATTCTACACTTAATCGTAAAAGTGCTGAGGAATCCATGGCAAAAATGAAAATCGAAATCGTATATTTAACCAATACTACTATTAATTAATTCGACTTTTGTTCTATACAATTTGATTAATATTGTGGGTAATTTCAGTTAAATTAACGTTACGAAAAAATAATTTTCTAGTGTATAAAACACTTTGATGTATCTAATTCAAAATAAATGATATTCATACCTCACGTTCTTCGATCCTTTCTTGTAAGGCTTTTTTTGGTTTTGGCTTGGCCTTTGGAATTTCTACTGCTTTTTCTGATTCCTTCTTTTCTTCTTCCACATCTTCCCAACTATCCTATAGTGTATAGGCAGCTTTTATTTACTCAGACGTCAAATAAATTATTAACCGTTGATATAATAAGAGGAAAACGCCTTCTCAGCAAGGTATGATATTAGCCAAATTATATCAACGATCAAAATATTTTATAAAAAAGCAACTTCTCCAGAATATTTTAAGCCTTAAAGTTTATAAACAAAAATATTCTTAATAAAAATCCACAAATACCCCCCAAAAAAGTATTTTAATATTCTACTAAGTACTTTATACATTTATCAGAACTATATGTATCATGCATATATATTGTCATAGCTCGCATCCTAAAGTAGACAGTATAATTTTAGAAATGGTACGAAAGATATTTCGATCTATATTATGACATTAAGATTCATAAGCGTGAGTAACAATCCGAGAAAAATTCCGCTAGATGATCCTTCACAAACGTGTCAAAACGAAAAATGAGGTTATCTCAAATCCGTATGGGAAGGATAAAAGCAAAAGTTTATTCATAGTAAATGAAAATTAACATTACCTTTACTTCTTCTTCTTCGTCTTCGCCTTCCCATTTGTTCGTTTGAACGGGTAGCTTGAATTTCGGTTCCGAAGTATCAACATCTGTAACATACGTACAGAGGTTAAATTTGTAGAGTTATTGAACTCAAGTAACTACGAATAAATTCCAAAGAAAATATTAAATTTAGAATTTTCAATAAATTTTACATACCCCAAGCGTCGTCCATGCTGATTCTTGAGATTAATTTCGTAGAGTGAATGTGTTAAAACGTGAAAAGTTCACCCGAATAAACGTGGCCTGACCGCACCAGATTGGAGTCAAGCGTGCCATACTGCTGCACGACAAAATCGTGTGTCCTGTCCTACAACTTTTCTCTGTGGTAGTGTAAAGTTAAAATGCGAGTCTCTGTACACGCAATAGTGTTTACGCATGTATGCATATACATGTATGTTATATGAACAAATTCAACATACCGGTATATTCTTGTTATTATTAGCAAGAAAACTGGTATTATTAGAAAATCTTGTGTACTGGAATAACTTGAAGGAGAGTTTTTTATCTCCGGAAATTTAACTATTCGCTGATCGTGCTTCGTTCAATAAAGAATTCGTAATATTAAATAAATGAAATACATTGATAGTTTATAGTTTTGATCAATGTCTATACCAATGTACATTTTTCGGTTTGATTCGATAGAATTCCGCGTATTTACAGAATACTTTGAAAGATGGATTATATTATGTTTAATTGTAGAAATAATTAAATAAGGAGTTTCCTGAAAAAATTATGCAAAAGTAGATTATTTCGCAGATTCGCAAAATATTAAAGGTGAGAGTCTAACGTAGATTCTTTTTTCGTAACACGGACGAATTGTAATGATCCACCTGTTGCATCTCCAGCTTCGAATACAAGCTTGAATTACAGTTCATTCAATTTTAAAATCCTTCAACGATGTAACATTGGAACCTACACGTTGGGAATTAAATAAATAAAGTTTTCGGCGAACCAAGAAAAAAAGAGAACGATATGTTGAATCCTTTATTCAATCAGATTATCCGCCGGTTCGGTCTTTTACGAACGTGGTCCGTTTCTTTCACTGGTTTCGCCGAAACGTACGCGGAAGTGATGAATATTTTTAAAATCAGAAGTAGCAGTTTTACATTAGCATGCATTTATTTTATTGCAATCGACGAGTTGACAATTCTTCCAGTGTTAAACGCTAGTAGATTTACCCCATTTTTTCGCGTGTCAATTTAAACCCTCTTGTAAACCAGAAGGATTATCATCCACGATATTCTGCCATGGGATAGGATTCACATACGTTGGTTTTGCATTTTGATGAGCTAATTGTTAGGGAAATTAAATATATAAGTAAACACTTCTTTCGAGTTTATGCTGCTAAATTAATCACATAAGAATATGATGAATCAATCGCATAAGGCAACTAACGTAATAATCCTTGAGTAGCTGGTTTCGATTTGGATTTTGATGATTCTCGCCACTTTTCGTAAGCTTTTACACTTTCCTCTACTCTGCTCTTTCGTTCTTCATCTACCACCTTCCGTTTAAGTTCGATTCTCTTCTGGCGCGCTATGAGAATTCGGGTTAAATAACGCGAAACATCTTTTGGTATGCAGAAAAAAAACATTAAATTCTTTACCTTTCTGTTCTTCTTGCTTTCTAAGCGACCACTGTCGAAGACAAAGTGCTTTTGCAATGGCAGTTTTATTCTCAATATCCTTCAAACGTTTCTGCAATGCTAATTCCTTTTCAACTGCTGCCTTTTTTTCTTCTTCCTCCTTTTTCTTCCGTTCCACCCATCTCATGAAATTTTCTCGTTCTCTTGATTCTCGCTCTTCCTTCTTACGAGCCAATTCCTCCGCTTCGGCTTGTCGTCTTTTTTCGGCTAATTCTTCTTTTTCTTTTCTTTGTTGGATTGCTTGCTGCTTCTTACGAATCCAGTCACTATGCGCGATTTTTCGGGTCAGCTCATTTCCATTAATTCCATGTTTTGGAATGCTGGTGCATGAGGATGAAGAACTCGATGCTTGTACAACTCGATGACCATTCGGATGATGTCTAGCGGAATTTTCTTATTATTCGAATCGGGATGAAATTGAAGAGATTACGTTACCGTTACATTTACGAAATACCTTTGTACTTCAAATTCATTTTGTCCAACTGAGTAAACGTCATCCTTACTATCGGTTTCCGATATATCAATAACTTTGCATCGTCTTTCGATGATTGGTCTCAATGAAGATGTTACCCTAGCTGTAGACGAGTTAGAAATGGATTCCGAAGAAGGCAAAGCAGGCGAAGATGATGAGTAGCAACGATAAGTGGCTGGTGTTGAACCGTGATCGACGAAAGGCAAAGATGTAGAAATAGGTAACTCATCTTTCACGGATAATTTCGACAACGATTTGTTTACTTCGTTTAAATTATCGCTGTCAGAGCTACGATCTTCGTTAGAGACAAGCTTCTTAATATTTTCTTTCGAATTATCATTGCTTTCCGATGGATCTCCGATGTCTTTGGTCTCATTTTCGTACGATTCTACGTAAATTGCAGGATTGACGAATCGAACATCCAACGAGGATTGAAAGTCACTCGTTGTTCGAGGTTGAATGAGTCCATCAATTGGAAGATACGCTAAATCTTCAAGATGATTCAAGTTAATCAATTGATTATCTTTTCCAATGTCTGAACTGCTTTTATTTGAAAGTTCCGTGAAATCGTTTTGTTTCCATTCGTACCAGCTGTCAACATCGCTATTAGCCATCGTTGGGTGTATTCAGCTCTAGCAATCTAATTGAAATCGTACGAATGTCACAGTTAAAAAAAACAGTCAATTTTGTTAGTAGTCTATATCTATTCATTAGTTACAATATTGTAACACTCTTCTTCCAATTTCTACCGTGGTTAATTGCACTTTAATCGTATTACATGTCATTAAGCGAATCATCGATAAAAACAATGCAAACACGAGAATATATTTTTATCTATTATCTAAGAGTTTACCAACTGCAAATACGATTTATATTACTTGAAATATAATATTAGGATTAAAAAAACGCAAGGATTTCATAAATCAATTTTCACTCATTTTCTTTATTATGTACGGAATATTCTTAATTTAAATTGTGCTTAATCGACATATCACTTAAACGTTGCATTATGGCTTGAGATCAAACAGAAATTAGCGTTCGAATGATATGAGATTTCTCGCATTGATCTCAGTAGCGTTGTTCTGTCTCGCAATCGTAAGATACTCCTCTGCAATTTCTTCTGGCTGTATCTTATTGAAATATGTTTCGCGTTCTTGGTGCACATAATAAGTATCATCGAAATTGAAATGTAGTCCCAATACAATATTCAGTGCTGATGTATCGTACGCGTGGCAACCGGAATAACGATACTGCGGCTTTTTGTTAAATCGACAACCCGTTGATTGAGCTCCTAAAGATAGTTGTTAGGCGATTAACGGCTATGTCTCGTTGAATACATATAGCGAAACATCGAAAAAGAATACATACCAATAGGAGAAATGCAGTCTCTAGTAAGAGCGCACTGCACCCACCGTAACATCACTTTTTCCCTAATTTCTTTAATATCTCTAATAACTATATGCGACGCTCGTATCAATGGGAGAAAAAAGAAACTATCGGCAGAAGCATGAAAGTATTCATACATCTTTGGATGTGTTAAAGAGCTAATGGCATGCCTCGTAGGCCAGGTCAATATCCCAGACTTTGGTGAGATGTATTTAGAAATGTCAGAGGAATTCAAACGTACATCGGAATCCATGTACAATATATTTCCTAAAGTGTTTAAAGCTGTCTGTAATGCGTAAATAAAAATAACTTATTGACATGTATCGCCCCAAGACAATTGTCACGTAATAATTTTTTTTCCGATGTGCAGCAAAGGCACTAATACGCTTTGCTTACCTGTATAACTAAAGGTCTGTAAACATGCAGTCTATCGTCTTCGACGTGAGCTGGAAATTGAGTTAAGTCAAAATGAATCACTGTACATCTCGTGGAATTGCAAGCGGCTCTAATCATTTGTAAAGAATCGTCGTTTAAACCAACGCTATAGACGACGATACTATTATTTGGCAGAAAGTGACTGACATTCCTAACAAAGCCATAAATGTGCTGTTCGTTTCCAGGTCTTATTAGAGAGACTACAGATATATTCTGGGACTTAGGACTAAAAGGCGTTGTGCTTGTCTGGCCATCTAGACCAAGCATTGCAAGGTACTTTGAATCTGTCACCAAGCGTTTCTCTTCAACATCCTTCAGATTTTCCTATTAAGAATAAAACGTTCCATTGAGAAGACATCGAAAGTATTATCGAATCTCTTATACTTAGCGAAAAGATAAAAAAAACCACATTTTTACCTGGAAGTTTCTTAGTTGTTTGTGAGTTTCTGTAACGAGAGTCTGTATGGAAGGTCGTTGATTGCTGAAAGCTATGAAAACAATGCTGCTTGCTGCTATGCAGATCAGCAACAATAACAGGCCCTTGGTACGCATAGCTCATCGTTTAACTCGATATATGCCACTCTCAAAGCAGTAATTCGATCGAAAACTATGTGAAAAACATTGGATCCTCGTTATACGGTTTCTGCGGCATCATGACTAACCGCTAAGTTTTGCAACGTTGTGACAACTCAACGTTGTATTTCGCCCAGCACTGAGTAACTGCATTGATTAGCGATTGGCTAGTGAATGCCGTTCGGTTGCATTTTATACAATATTTTATTGACGATTAGATAAATTTTTCTGTTTTCAGAATAACAAGATACTGATAGCACAAACTACGCAAGGATAGACTTATCGTCCAATACATTTTTGTATCTCAACGACATCCAACGACATTGGAATCCTAGCGTATAATACGCTAGGACCGTCCTAGAACTGCGTTACCATTTCCGAATAACTCCCGCTCTTATCGATCAGTTACGGAATTACATTGCAGAGCTCCTTCTGATCGGAATTAATACTAAAATAACTGTGCGGCATTTTTTTTCAATTCACTCGTATAACAATTTATTTATAATTGTACGGAACAGTTTCTACAACTATCTAGCACAATTTGTTTATAATTCTTTATAAAAATCTGTTTATACGAGTTTGTGTCGATTTTTAAACAGACAATATTTATAAGCTCCAGGACGGTATAGATTTGAAATTCTTTCATGAAGATAGTACTTTAGTGCAAACAATGGAAATCGTCCCCGTTGCAAACAAGCCCAGACTGTTTGGAACGTTGGAATTGAAACAGGACCGGTGAACGTGAACCATTTTCGTCCGGATAGTGAGTAAATAAGAATGTGTGGTAAAAAGAAATAGGTGTAATACAAGTACAATTATTACTTAGTGTGTCTTGCAAGTTTAATAGAGTGAGAGAAAAATGGCATTAATCCTACAGAAAAGTAAGTATCATTTACGTCGATTCATCCCCAAATAATGTAAGGTTATTTCATTACGATTGATCAGGGAAGTGCAAGTAGCATATTCTTGTATTTTGTTGGCTGCACTGCATAGACTGCGCCATGTTTCTTTAGATTAGTCTAACGCTTTCGTGAGAAGGAACAGTGGAATAAAATGTAATGGCGAGTGCGTCTGTTCTGCGTATTTGATGTCGTGATAAAGTTGGGCGTACGCGTCCGCCTTATCAGTTATCGCGACACAGTTCTTTCGTTTGAGTTAATTCAAACAGTTCTCGGAGACTCTAATCCCGATTCGACATCGGAGATAATTGAGGGTACGCTGCTCCGAACACCGTCACTATTGTATCGGTGATTCATTACTGGAATATGGGAGTAACCAGCGCATAACGCAGAATAATCGTATTACACAAGAATCAATTAGGACGCCGTACGATTTGCGGCACGTGCATAATTCCACCACAGTGGTTTCGTTTCCTAACAGGATTAAAGATAGTTGGGAGCATCGCCAGAGCGTACGCCACTACCATTCGTGCGTACGCGTACATCGCCATAATATGAAACTGCAGCGAGCATGAAGGTGACTGTGTGTTTCGATAACGTTAGAGTGGTGGTTCCTTGCGGAGATGGAACCCTACTAGTTCGGGATTTGATGCACGAAGCCATCCTAAGGTACAAAAAGGCGACTGGCAAGAACGATAGCACATTAACTATCAACAGTCTCTCATCGTTTACTGGAGGTGGCTTGCTCGATCCTGACGATAGGTTATGCGATGTCGCGGATGACAGAGAGCAGATTGTTGCCCACTTTGTCAGCTCTGACGTTCTACACGCTGGCGGAGATGGAGCAAGTTCAGTGGGTACTAACAGCCCAGATTTCTTTCATCCGGATGTCAAGGAACAACCGTATTCTACCGACAGCCATGGAACACGATCCGGTAGCAGTATTAGAAGAGAGAGTACCAAAAGATTGTCCATGCATGCATTGTCGACGAAAGAACCGTGCCTTACCATGTACTCTGCTCAATCGTTACCCAGAGAGTCCAGGCGCCGAGAACCGCTTGGACAGGATGCGAAAGCGTCGTTTGAATTTGGCAAGATCAACAGTGAGTTCAGAGATCATGGAGAAATGCGAGAAATTGTAATTAAAAATGAAGCAGGACCACTTGGGCTTCATGTGGTGCCATGTTACGATTTACTCGGCAATGATCAGGGCCTCAGGGTAGAGGGCATAGAGCCTAATGGAAGAATCGCCAGAGACGGTCAGATTGACCTTCACGATAAAATTATTAAGATAAACGGACACAGTCTACTGCACATTCCATTTTCCAAAGTACAAGATATCTTTCGTACTTGCATGAACGAAGCGTGTCTGAAAATATCCATAGTCAAGCATAAAAAGAATCGCAATGAAAAAGCAGTTCAAAAGAAGGAGAATAGTATCGGCGGAGGAACGGAGAAGGTAGAGAACGACGAGAACGTTAAGAGGATACAATGTAGTAATTACAATCTCTTGCAGACTGCTAATACAAGAAAAATTGGCCGTATGATAGAGATAGAACTGACAAAGGGTAGCAATGGATTGGGCTTTAGCGTGACGACTAGAGATAATCCAGCTGGGGGACACTGCCCCATTTACATTAAGAATATACTACCTAAAGGTGCTGCGGTCGAAGATGGTAGATTGAGACCAGGGGATCGACTGTTAGAAGTTAACAATATAGAAATGACTGGGAAGAGTCAAGCGGAAGTAGTGTCACTCCTACGAAGCATTTCTCCAGGTGGCAAAGTTAGAATGATAGTGTCGAGGCAAGAGGAAATATCGGCTAATACTTCCGATTCGCATTGTCCGGTTAGTTCGACGACACAATCGACCGATAATACGGACAACGCAAAGTCTTGGAGCACAGTAACAACTTCACCAGTGAAGAAAAATGTGGATACATTGGAAAAACCGAATAGTCATACTGCCGAGAAATCTACCTTTAAATCAGTGAAACCATCGGAAGATATTGTTTTATCACCAAGAAAAAACAGGATGATACTTACTTTGGACATACCAGTACACGATTCGGAGAAAGCAGGTCTTGGTGTCAGTGTTAAAGGAAAAACTACTAGTACAGATGAAAATACTAATATGGACTTGGGGATTTTCATCAAAAGTGTCCTTCACGGTGGTGCAGCATCCCGGGACGGACGTTTAAGGACCAATGATCAGTTGCTCAATATTAATGGTGTATCTTTATTGGGGCTATCTAATTCTGATGCAATGGAAACTTTAAGGCGCGCAATGCTTAATACAAATAGTTCCGTAACCGGTGTAATCACTCTTACCATAGCAAGACGAATTTCTTCGTACGATATAAGCGAGAAAAATGTCGCTGAGAATTTACAATCGCAGTGTAAATTGGAGTCTGCCAATAGCGTATATATATCGGATTCCACGAAGGCCAACAGCGAAGGCAGGGTCAAGGAAAAGAATAATTTAAACTCTCAGACCGATATTTTGGACAATGGTGGATTACTTTCGTGTGTAACAGCCTCACCGTGGAATCCTGTTATTGACAGACTCACCGAGCAATACAATAAGAATAGCCTAAGGAACGAAAGTTATTGTATAGCGACGAATAAGACGTGGATAGAGTCGGTTAGTAACGCGAAGAAAATCACGTTAGGTCAGCGCGATGATCGCGTGGAATCAGTATTGTTAGAGGAATCGACCGATAGCGCTCAGTGCAATGAAATCAAAAGAAATACCGAAGATAAGGATAGTCAGTATTCCGGCGATCCGACTTACGATAGCCAGTTATCTCTAGAAGAATTTACCTCCTCGGGAAACAAGTTCTCTCGAGACGCTTTGGGCAGGCAAAGTATGTCTGAAAAAAGGCACGCTGCCCTTGACGCAAAAAATACAGATACTTACAAGAGAAACAAAAAATTGCGCGAAGGGAGAGAAAATAAGAATCCAGAAACGAATAGTTTAAAATCAGCGAATCAGTCGGCCGAAGTGACGGAAGATAGTGTAAGACGTAAAGTGGAGAATTTTGAGAAAATCGCGAATAAAGTATCCGCAGGAGAAAGTACATCGTGCGATAGTAGTAGGGAGCCTTACGAAAAATCAGTCGATCCCGTTCAACCGGAATATGTCTATACTATTCCCGGATGCAATAATAAGTTTACATCAGCTAGAAAGCATTGGCTCGTGGATGATGTACACGGTGAAATAACCAGTAGCAGTAATTTGAAAGATGATCGAGAGGGTTTTTCGAATACTCGGGGTGATGTAAAACAAGCTTCTTTGAACTCTGCTTTGGACGATCGATATAAACGTTCAAGAAAAAAGGGGGGAATACGTTCTATGTTGCGATTAGGTAAAAACAGAAAGTCTCTTAATTTCGGTGATAATATAGAAACTCGGCACGAATCTGGTAATTACTGCAGTGGAACGATCAATTACATTGCATAATGCACACAGCAGAGAGTTAAATACATCGCGAGTATATAGGTATAACGCATACACGAGTTTACATGAACACGTTGTAGACGTGCGCATACATACGGCAGGATCATCAAGTATTTTATTATATTTGTGTATGATTTGTCCCAAAGTGCCTTATATATTAAAAAAACAATTCTGTATATATAATTTTGTACTCATCTTTACTTCTTATCGATCATGTATCTATTTTGAAAATAAAACCTGCACATACGTCAGAAAATGTTCGAGTGCCTTTTAAAGTAAATCGAGTACTTTGAGTGTTCGTTCATTTATTTATTGACCTTATTACGTAAAATCCTACAGGCATCGCAAATCCCTGTTTTCAATTCGTCAATAATGGTTAATCTCGTGTTTTAGCATTGCAGATTTCCTCGAGATCAGTATTTTATCAGCAGACGCGCAATCGAGGAAAAGTGAACCTGAAGAGACCCCGTGTACCACATTTTAAGAAAGCTCTACTCAATGAATTCGTTAAACCCGTTTATCCAAGAATTAGCACAGATTTACCACTGTCAGTCGTGTGTGACAAAATCAAGACTGTTACAGTGAAATCTCTTGGACCTTACGAAATAATTATTGCACGCGAAGCAGCCGATTGGTTTATGAAATCACCGATGGTAGCTTTTGTTCATATGAACTCTATGAAGAGCAATAAACTGTATGATTTCCAAGTGAAATTACGGAAAGTAAATATGTATTATAAAACGTATTCTCGAGCAATTGCAATGGAAGCTTTGAGACAAGCAGATCTATTGCATGCAGCCCCATTGGTGGGTGGTAAGTACGGGCTAGTATTTGGCTTGGAAAAAAATGTAGAAGCATTGCAAAAAGTTGTGAAATCGACCCCTCAATGTATTTTACTAGGTAGGTAATTAAGTATATGCATGGTAATTGATACGATTACTCTTACTGATGATCATTTTAAATTTTCACCTGTATAGCTGGTATTCTCGACAATGAGCTTCTACATCTTGCTGACTTTCTGAAATACGGTAATATGACCGACGAACAAATCTACGGACAGCTTGTGTCCACACTTCAAACTGCTGGTGGAATGAACTTAACCCGACAATTGATCCATCATCAAAGTACTTTTATACAGCATTTAAAAGCAATTGAAGAACGAGGGGAAGATGGTACCGAAGAATCTAAGGATGTATCCGAAAAACCGTAATACTGCGACTTGGAAGCACTCATCCCACTGTTATATTAATAATTTATTGTTAGAAATTTGTATAAAACTCTGAATAAACTATCATCGTTTTCTAGTAAACTGCATTTAGCAGACTAGAACCGAGAAACTGCATCGACAAGTGCGTCGAATGCGTCACCTTGCATTCAATCGAGGACAAGTCGCGCGCGATAAGGTGGGTCGTTGAGCATGCGACATGTATGTATGTAATAAGTGACTTATCGAACACCAGCCAGTTGGCTAATGAACTTGTTATTAGGCAAACACAAAAGATTTTCGGCATTTCGGTTAGCCACTTTAGTTGACACGCGTCTACGTCGATAACAATATAAAAAAATGTTCACTAACACTCAACATTGCGTACAATGCATCTAGACATTGTCTTCCGGGACGGTTCGAGACTTCCGAGACGACTCTCAGTGACAGTAATTACAACGAGGATGACACTTGACTCCGTTTTCCCCGCATCTGCAGCCTCCAGAAGTGTCCCCTTTTCCCTGAATACGAGAATCACGATAAATTAGAACGCGTAGAACAATCGGAGGTTGATGTGAATACTTGAGTTATATCAGCTAATTCAAGTGAAGATTCTGCCACTAGTGAAAATATTGTTGATACTCACAGCTGGGCCCCAACGGGGACCTCTCGTTACCCAGCATATTTCTGTTTTGCACATAGAACAACGAAGCCAATCGCAACCCCATTTTTTCATTAATACAACCGCGCACGTAGGACACGCAAGGGCTTCGCCTCTGTCTACCATTTCTTCGAGCATTGCTGCCGTTCGTCGCGATTCCTGGTCAGTTTCTTTAGCCAGTCGCAATTGCATTTGATACTGCTTACAATTCTTCCCAGTGTGTATGACCTAGAATTTCGTTTTCTTTTCTTTATTTTTGCATTGTGGTCATTTTCGTAATCCTAACGCTGCTAAGAGCTGCTGCGAAACACTATTTCCAGGGATGGTATGTGGTTTCTCTGTACCAACCTGACAAGTAAGGCAGTTATTTGCGTCGCAGACGGGGCAGAGAAAATTATTCACGTCATCGTCGTAAATGCACCAGCCCGGACAGTCGGGCGTTTTACAGTGAAAAGCATTATTTCCAGCGCTGGTCTCTGCTTGGGTAATCGATTTTGCGAGATGCTGCTGGTAAACTTCGGGCTCAACGAGCTGCGACATAAACAAGAATGAAATTTATTTTACCTTTGGAAAATGTTTCATCAAATTTATGGCATACATATATTGAACTTACAGCCTTAATTTCACGTTCCTGTAGCGTTGATTCGCATGTGTATTCGGTATCTCTGTAAGGGCACTTTACTTCGGCATCTTCGCAATACTTGATCGTATTTGATATGCACAACCTGCAAAACGTTTAAGCATTGAGATTTTGATGAAACGTGGTATTAGAATTTCATGGAGCTCATGGTACCTGCAGAACATGTGTAAGCAGTCTCTTAGAATTACGCCTTCTCTAGGTCCGTAGGTAACGAAACATATAGGACACTCGATTGCCTCGGAATTAGGTATAACATCGCAGTTCTCTAAAGAGATTAGCGCTTCGTATCTTTCTAATTTCACTTCTTCCGATACTTTTTCCTCCTTTTCCTGTGAGAATGAAAGACAGTTAATAAAAACCATTAAGCGATATGTATCTAGCACGATACGATAATAATACCAGTTCTTCCACAATTTCCTCAATTTCTTTAATTTCTTCCTCTACCCCTCCGGAAGCGGTGGCTTCCTCTTCTACTGGTTTCGTTACGTTCTCTGTAGCTGGCTTTTCTATCTGGATTGCATTCTCCACTTTAAGTTCTGCAAAGGCAAATTCTCTCTCGAATTATCTAATAGAGAGACAATTTAATAGAGACAATTGAATATTTTAAGTCTAATTTACCTGGAGCTACGAGATATAAAAATATCGGAGATCCGTCGATCGCATGTAATTCGTCGAGGCTCGCTTGATCGTGATATGCTAAATTTTTGCCAATGATCCATCGCTGCACGTTTGTAGGTATTTCAAAATCTTTGAATATCTTTGCCTTCAATTCAGTCACCGTCATAGTTATCGGTAGCTGTGTTATGATATCTCGGATAAGTAAACGAATCAATGTCATCGTACGAATACCTAAGATATGAACTAGTAACAATTGAGACATTTACCTGAAGAGGTATAGGTCCTTGATGAGCAAGTTTATCCTCTATGTACATATTGACTTTAATCAACTGATCTTTAAGACGAGCTGATCTTTGTCGAATCACAGAACAATGGATTTTCAGTCTCGCTAACTCTTTCGCCAGTCCTGCCGCTTGTTGATGATGGCCCGATGCAATTGCTGCTTCCAGTCGCCTGAGTAATCGATTTATGGCCAATGTGTTCATGTTCCTATTCACTGTATTGTCGTCTGAAAGATACAGTAAATTTATCGGTGTCAGATTCAATGATTTAAAGAAATTTATTAAATCCTTTAGGGTCATCGCGCAAGGAGAGTATGAGATAGGTGTAAGGTAGGGTAATTCGATATGGGTAAAATCAGTTTTATCGGATTACCTTCCTCGCTATCCGCTAAAGCGTCCTCATGTGCGTTAGATTTCAATGTGCTTTTCGGTATTAAAGGTGTACGAGGCGGCTTTTCTGCAGCGATGCTCTTTGGTGGAGCTTTCGTTTGCACGGGGTCGGCAGGTTGCCTAGGCGAAGAAGGAGGAGCTGGAACGTTGGCATTTGCATAAAGCGATTGTTCGATTACATTGGCATAAGTGTTTTCGTTGTGAGGTTTTTTTGCGGTTTTCATAGCCTCGATCTCAGCAAAATCACGCGGTCGTATCAACTGGAAAGTGTTCTTCACGAAACCCGCACCGGTTGAGCTTTTTCCTGACGTTTTGTAAAGTACATTTTCCTGTTTCCAAGCTGTAGTGGTCGGTCGTTCGGACGACACAGAAGATTGATTCAATCTCCGTATGTTTCCACTGGTCTGGACGGAAGAGGAGACCTTCTGTTTTTCCATTTCATAGTCGTTTTGTAATGCGATATTTTCTACCTTCGTTACCTCCGATACGAAATACCTGGCTTTTCGCGGAGACGGGGGTGTGCCTTTACCGAGGTTGAGCTTTTCCGTAATATCAGTATCGCGAGCTATAACATTCTTTGGTTTAGGGCGTTTTGGTAAAGAGTGTTTCATCTCCTTGAGCATTTCTTTTAAATCCGTAGTAATTGGATCGTCAGTAGTTTTTAGAAGGGGCGATCGTGGTTTGTTGGATTTTGCTTTCAACTCGAAATCCATCAAACGAGACGTATCTTCGATGGGCATCGATCTACCTGACTGGGCCGCTTTTGTCTTACTATCTTTCTCCCTTTCCACCAGGATATCGAGCACTTTAGTCACTTTACTCGATGTTCCCGGTTCCTCTTCAATAACTTTATCCCTCTGATCACCGGATCTACTGACATTGCCACTAGTGGATGCACCACCACGATCGATGAATTTGAATTCCTTCGCGTGTAGCTGTCTGTCGATCTCATCAAGAAGGTTCGAAAATTCTTTTTGCCCTTCCACCGAATTCTTTGGATCCCTTCTTTTCGGCGTTTCCAAGGCATCTGCCGCGTGCTCTGTCTTCTCGCCGGTAGTGGTATGGGGTCGAGAAAGCAAGTATTTTCTCGTAGCTTCCCTGTTATGCAGCCTCTTCGCTTCTCTTTCCTTCCTTTCACCGACGACTTCCTGGGCCGATCTAATTTTTTCCTCCATTACAGTCGCGCTCGAATTCTTCTGAGGAATCGTTGGATCGTTCATTCGATTCGCAGCGAGCTGACTCTGTAGGAACGATATTCTACTGGAAGTTTCCGCGGCAAGCTGTGCGCTATGCTCTTTGCCCGGAGTGGCTCTGTTTCCTTCGAGCTTTATCTCGGTGTCCGTTGGCTCAACCTTCATTCTCGACGATTTCTGCTGTGGAGGAAAATATTTGGAGATGTCCCTCTCGACGTTCGCTCTTCGACCGCTCTCCTGTTGAACGGGAAACCTCGATTGTTCCTTATCCCACTCGGTAGTCTGCTTCGATTTTGCGTTTCTGACGACATCGCGCTCCAATTTACAATTCGACGTCTGTTGTTCCTTGGTGTTTCGCGCAAAGAAATTTGCGTTGACGGTGACTTTGGTGATGTTGCTGATGGCATTGAATTTCGAGATTAGCGCTCGTGTGCTGCGTCTGGGTGAAGAGTTCTCCATGGCCGAAGTGACCATATCTTGGACCAATTCTTCGTTGACTTCGGTTCTTTTTTCGAAGGTATCGGTGAGTCGCGAGGATTTGAGCAACATCGAGGCTCTCGCTCTTGCTTGCTCCTCTTGAACGATCGCCGCAGCTTCCTTGTCCAGTTCGCTGATATTCATCAATATTGACAAGCCGGACTTGCGTTTAGCTTCCTTCTTTCGATCGTCCGACTGGCCACTGCGGTGGAAGAAGCTCAATCTTGACAGAGACGCGTCAACCGAGTAACTGGAGCTGGAGGGCACGCTCGAAGCGGCGCATTCTTCTTTTATTTCCACCGTCGAGGTCGTAGGTCCGCGGAGAACATCACCCCGTCTGGAGACTCCAGAATCCCGGGAATGCTCGAAGACGCTCCGTTTATACCACGGTCGCGGCATGGCTGTGCTTAGAGTGCCGGTAGCCAGAATCGGAATCGGATTATCCGGAACAATGCTTCCGTCCCCGGAACCAATGCTCGGTTCTTTCGCGTCTGTCGTGACCTTAGATAGGGTCAACTGCTGTTGCTGTTGCTTGATCTCCTTTTTAGGCAGAAGTACACCTCTCTGTAAGACGAGAGTATCGTTACTGATCGTTTGTTCGTCCTCCTTTTCCCTTGACGAATCTAAGTCCATGCCGCCATTCGCGACTTCCGTTTCACCCCCTTGCGCATCCGAATCAACCCTGTCAACCTTCTCCGGCGGCTTCGGCGCCCGTCGCTTTCGCCTGTTGCTGTTTCTCGGTGTGTCGCGTGCATCTACAGTGACTGCAAGGGTGGTAGCGGTAGGAGCCGCGTTAGGTGGATTAGGCGCGCGTCGTTTACCCTTAACGTGGACCCTCCTACGCACGGATCCGTTACAGTTGGCCTTTCCTTGCTCGTCGAGCCTCCTCAGTGAGGCTGCAAGCCGCTTTTCCGGCAAGGGCAAGTTCAAGCAAGAGTTGAATGTCGCGGAAGGCTGTAAGGAGTATCTGGCGGTTATGTTCCTATTGCGGGCATTTGCCGGCAGTGTACAGGCTGCGTCCGCGACATTGTTCTCTTTGTTGCCTACCGCGACTTTCGAGGCACCTGCAGCGAAAGGTCCAACGTCGGCGGTTTGTCGGAGAATGTCCAATGATACGACTCCGTTGTGACGATCCCTCAAGGTACCAGTGTGATAGGCAAAGCTCCTCACCGTGGTGGTACTGTAAAAGGTGTCTACGCTCTCGGCGCTCGAGAAAACGCTGCACTGGCCTCCATCACTGTCAGCCGCCTTGCCGAGGGTTTTGCGCCGTTTTTCGACGCTCGCCTCGCGATTTCCTGCACGCTTGAACCACTTGAATAGGGAGAACCGTGGATTGGTGCGATTCGCGACGTGCGCGTCGTCGATATTGCGGGTTAGGTTCCCTGGCGAGTCGTCCACGGGCGAGGCGACCGCGGATTGTCCTCCTTCGCGATCGGTGATCTCCGCGCCATTGAGGGATGCATTTGGCTCGCTGGTGCATGCGACTCGCTGTACCATTCTTACTCACATATCCCTCTCGCACTGCTCCGCCCCACCTCTCATCCACTGCTCTGCATAGTTCTTTATTTAGCTTCACTTGAACGCGATTTTAACTTCCTTCCAGTTGGTCCGTAGATCGGTAAAGGGAAACCTTCCCGATGACACCTTCGAAGAATCGAAGAATCGCAGAATCGAAGAATCTTGGCATCGGTCTCGCTCCGGCGTTTGGTTCAACTCGCAGCTCACTCCTTTTGCTCCGCGGTGCGACGCGTCGCGACGATTCGCTCGTCTAGCTCCCTAGTTCTAGTTTCGCGATGCCTAGCCAGCTAGTCCACGTTGCAACGACAGCAGGAAATTCACCAGACACGGGCACAAGCTTGGTCACGGCATCGCCTTTCGATGGAGTTACTCAGCTCGTGGGCTACGTGCGAAGAATATATCGCGGTACGGTAAATCGACTGACGAATTTTGCTGCGAATCCGACGGGGACTCTGCCGCCGAACTCACGACAAAGATACTCTCTGCTTGACTAATAATAGATGCGGCTTCTCCTGCCGCGGGTTATTTTCAAGTCCACTCTGCTGTCTGCGCACCGCTGTCCAAAATCAAAACAGAGAAATACGGGTTTACGCGCGCGACTATGCGCGACCGTGCGCGACCGTGCGCACCCCCGCAACTCCCCGCGGTCGATCCCTTTCAATTCTCACCAACCGCGGGACTAGCCTCCGAAAAAATATTCCACTGTTTTCCACGGTGCTGGCCTATTCTTCTTGCCACTCGAATCGAGAATCATTCAGTTGCGGCGCTCCATTCACAAGACCGTCAGACGATTGTTGGGAAGATGCGGTTCTAGTAGCTATTGTTCGCGGGTGTACTTGTGCCGGCTAGCTCTGGAGCATGTGCAAATGAATCCGGAAAATGAAGCACGTGAGGTTTGCGTAACACTTTTGCATTACGCCCCGTGCTACCGACGAGTGTCGGAGCAGCTGAAATCACTGGTTTTGCTTTGCTCTCGGGAATTGTAGCGTAGTATGTGCAAACCCGCGTCGCCCGCAGTATTATTTTGGGATTTGACTAATCCCGTGAGAGGGCATGGACCAGCCACCAAAGTGATGACCGGTTGCTCGTTCGAGCTAGATGATACCGATGACATTTATTCGCGCGTGAATCAGCACAAGTTCGACTGTGACCTCAGCTGTGAGTTCGATTCAACTCAACTGAACTCAACTGAACTCAACTGAAAAACTACCAAAATCGTGGACGGGTTATTCGATATCTTTCGCGTAGTCCTGACTTTTAAGGTTGCTTTGTTATTGCGCTCTTCGTTCGTTATATTGCCCTCACCATCTCCGACAGTTTCTGGAAATAACCCAGCCCTGTGCATTTCTCCACCATTTCGAAGCGCATTCTCTAAAAATAAGACAACAAAGTCGTGTTCTCGCCCCGAGGGATAGTCGTGAAAAGTCGAGTCTACTTGCTCCAGCTTGCTAAATTTTTGCTGGATATGCCCAAATTGATGGTATTAATAATTGCACGACGAATAAATATCTGACCCTTGTGCTTATGCACACATACACATACGCCAGGCCATTTATGCGAGCCGAAAGTGCACTCTATTTTCACTCGGCCAATTTTCATCCAATCGATTACATCATTCGTTGTAAGTCCGGATCAATGTATAGTGGCCCAAAGGGTACATAGTCGTAACCTTAAAAAACAATTATTCTACCGGCGGCATGCTACTTTGTCGTGCCTATTATTCGGTCAGTGAAATTACCAAGATCGATTTGAAGCCGGCAGTTTTGTAGCGTGCACTTTGAATCCTTGCTGAGTTTTTCATACTCGATACGAAAACGATCTATTGTCAGAAACGTGATTCTCTTTGTAGAGTATAATACACGTCTCTTTTTCAGAATTATCTTTTCACACGATCAGATTACCCCCTGGTGAAATCTTATAATTTTTGTGCTAATCCATAATGGGATAATCTGTAGCAAAGTGCACTTCTTTTTTATCTGTTTTCCTTATTAATAAAGTTTTCAGATGATAACGGGTCTTCAGTCTCGCCGTTGGTCTGTGTTTGGAAATTAATTGAGCGAACATTTTTAATTACATCCGGCTTACGAAGAAAGCTCCGCAAGGGAAGTTAACCAGGCTTCAACTGCACCACTAAGTACGTAGTCCAAGAGTTCACTAGCAGCTATCTCGAAAGCTAAAGAGCTTCTATGAACACGAGCAAGGGTACTCGGCATGTGCATATTTAAATGCTCATATAAGCTAGACTCATATACAATGGCATTGGTGGTAGATGCTTCTAAAACGTAGAAGGATGAGAATCACAAGGTTAGAGAATACAATACGGGTAGAGTAATACGTGTATTTGCTTTATTATCCACTGGGATTGTTTCATTATTCCATAGACGGTAGTAAGTTGTCTGTATACGATACCAAATCACTAGTCTTTGAAATGCGTATACAGAAGTTGTATTATGCGACACCACGATCATAGTTACGAATGGTTTAAAACCTTTCCCAAGGATACTCACACTCTTTTCTTTATTTCCTTGAGCAGTACCCTTAAAAATTGCAATGTATCGTAACCGGTTTGCGGGATTTTATTTCGCAATGGGTACATCGTGGATTAGCCTTATGTCTTTTTGATACGACCCTCTTCCTCCCATTCAACGTCGCCTTAAAAATTATCATTCTCCCTCGATTTCGTTGGATAATAGCGAGCGATGAGACGGCCACGGGAAAACGACGTCGCTAGATATAATCCAGGCGAGAGAGAGAGAGAGAAAGGTCGAGTCGTAGTAGCACGCATACAGGAAGGACAATCCTTGTGCGTTTGTACATTCACGTCCAAATGGTGCAGGAAGAGTCGCGTGTGCGTGCTCTTATCTCACTTTTATTGTCGGAAGTCGAACTAGAGCGCAAGAGTCTATCCTGCGCGGTTGGTTCTCGCTTTCCAACCCCTTGCTTCCCTTATTCAGGAGTTTATTTCGCGAATCCACCCACCGCCCGCTTGGCTCGACTTGGCTTGCTTTGGCTCGACCTCACCGTGCTTCTGTCTTTCTCTCTCTCTCTCTCTCTCTCTCTCTCTTTCCATCTCTCTGTCCTCCGGTTCTTCCTTCCTCCCTTCCTTCTTCTTCTTCTTCTTCTTCTTCTTCTTCTTCCTCGTGGCTTGTCCTCGTTTTCCACCCTCTGTCCGCTCGCATAGACAGACCCCATCCCCTATCAAGCCGGCATATCGCGCCCTGAATACAAATCGCGATGTTTCCTTTCGCGAGTTTCCGAAGACTTCTACGACGCGATCATTACCATTAATGAAGAAGTCGGCGGTGCACCACTGCTCCTTGCGCTCGACTCACTTCCTTTCAACCTTGCCACTCGGTTCGTCTCTACCCTTTCAACTTCTCGATCGTCCCTCTTCCTTTCTCTCTCGATTACTCTTCGACTCGTTCGAGAGGTCCGTTCCAGTGGCATCCTTCTTCTCCCCCTGTCTCTTGGTATAACTCAGCGTGCGAGTTTTCAGGCCGATCGTAATGCACGACTATTCCCTTCGGTATCGAACCGCACCGGGGCATCCCCTGTATCCGCGATTTACAATTTTTATGCGGGCTTCCCAGTGGAGCGCTACAAGTCGCAAGCGATCGCGGCCACGCGGCCGGCGTGTCGTTGAACTTTTCGGAACGATACGACTTGGGAGATGTTCGCTCGCTGGCATTCCTTAAAATTTAGTCACCACGCTGAGCTAGTTGCCTCAACGACGCCAAATGGAAATTAATGTTACGGTAAAAAAAAAAAAATTCATTGCGAGACCTGCGACACGGATCGTTGGATATGTCAGGTCGATCGGATTACGTAACGGCGATTTTGTTAGAAGCGAAGAATGAGACGAGAAGCGCGATCTTATTGGTAGGGTGCTGTAACGTATTGGTAAGGAGGATATTAGATCGTTTGAATGGAGCCTCAGAGAAGAGGAAGAGAGGAGGTCCATCGATCTAAAGGAGGCGTGGCGAAGGATGATTAGATCGCGGGCACCTTAATAAAGAGGGACTCGAGCCGAAAGACGAGTGATCCAGATTCATGCAAGCACGGTGAATTTTTATTTTCCGGGGCACTTGGGAATGTATAACATTACCGTTCGACCGTTCTCGTTGAGAGAAATGCAAACGAACGCAGCCGTCGATGATCCCGGATTCTCGGCCACTCGATAAGAAATCGCGAAGCCCTCAATATGTAAATTTTATGAGGTTCCACGCCTATCGAGTATATTCTTCTTATTTTGCGGGAAGGAGGAATCTTTCCGTAAGGAAATCAGCTGGCTGTGAAATTGTAGGTCGTCTGCACGTAATTTCCATTAACTGACCGGAGCAGCGACTTGTAACTGGCGAATTTATTAAGACGTTTAATAGAGCAATCGCCGGTGGCTGCTCGGTACTCATATTTCATGAGTAACTCGTGGAAACTTCCCGGGACAAAGCGTAATTTTGGCGTGGCTCGATTATACGGGGTAGGAATTGGTTCGTCGTAACCTAAGCGTGGAACAGAAGGATCCACGATACGTGAGAGAAAGTGCTCCTTGGACGGACTTTGGCTCTTGTTGGACCTCTCGAACCCTTTGGCTATCTTCTTAGTTGCCGCACTGTTCCGTACGTGAGCAAGATAGTTAGATTGTCTTCTCGAAGTTATCCACTGCATGGAGGATTAGACTCGGCTTCTCCCTTCGTGTCCATACCCACCGCAAGCTGTGAGCGGGCTTCTGCAATATCTGCAGTTACTTGTTGATGAATATACGGGCCAAGCTCGTTTACACGCTTGGGAATTGGGTTACGACGAATTCGTAAGATAATTAACAATACCGCCCGAGCAACGGCGATGACAATGTCGGTGGTGATATGCTGATGGTGATATAGCTTCGCCAAACAGCATGCTCGTGCAAATTTGTTTCGCAGCGTACAAAATAAATTATGGAACGAACGTTGTTCGCGCTCGCTTTGTCCGTCGCAAATTCGATTCTTACGCATTACGCTGCACACCATGGTTGCGCAAACTAATTTGCATTGTGATAATGATAAAATTCCGCAGGATTCGCTGCCGCTGACGCTGCTCGTCCCATGTCAATGGAGAAATTTCATCAAAGTAATCCCACGGACCAAATTCAATCTGTCGTCCAATTAAGCCCCGAAATTCTATCAATCAGCGATTACATTTGCCATAGCTTCCATAGGGAAGGAACTGCCAGGAATATGGGTTCTCCTTCATTTCCAAATCCTTTTTTATGGACTCCTTCCAGTTTCCCAATCGGCAGGATGGAGTTTGCTGAAAAATAAGCTCTACGGATAACACTCGGAACTGTTCGAATCCTCTTTCAACCGTCCCTATCATTTCCATGCCGCGCGGTACATGGTCACGGCGTGAAATTGATTCTTCGCATCCCATTCGAATAGGCAGGTCCTCGCTTATGCAGATTACGCTCACCTTCCCCGGGTGTGCCGCTCAGGATGGTCCAGGGTGGCTCGTGGTTCATGGCTCGTAGCTCATGGCTCGTGGCTCGGGCAGATGGCAGACTATTTGTCAAAAACAGAAGTAAATCGATTCTGATTATCGACGGACCGGTTTGTGCGTGCCATCGAGAGGGACGAGAGCGGCAATGTAATCACGCTTATCACCACTGTTTGTCCTATTCACCGGTGAAAACGGGTTAGCGACCTATTATTCCGTGGTAGGTTGTGCCAGCGACGATTCCCGACGCGACGTGACGCGATGCAATGCGATGCAACGCGATGCGGATAATCGAGGCCGAAAGCGCACTCGAGTCCAGGCAACCAAAGAGGAGTGTTACGCGTGGTGTAATACAACGTGTTCGGCGTCCTGCACTCCTATAGAACACGTGTATACCAGGTAGGCAGTTCAAACAGATGAGGCTTGGTGAAAAAGTTAAATCGGCGATAACATCCTTCGCTTGGTCCCGTTTGCAAGGTATGTAGTATCGCCGGAAGAGATTTTGCTCTCTGGACTACTACTAATGCGCCGAGGTTACGACCCTTCCGATATCCTATTTATAATGATTTAATAGGAATGTTTAGTATCGATTTGGTGGTACGTGCCAGCATAGTTATCGCAGTGTGGTCGACGTACTAATTACGGCATATTCTTGAACAACCTATGTACGCGTATCCCTATATCGCATAATTTCGTGAGCAGGCGTAAATCCGTGCGGATTCCCTCCTCCGTGCATCGACACGCGAAACGTATCGTTTTGCATATGAAATGCCGGCACCATCGTTCGCCAATGATTATTAGAAGCAGCCACGGCCAGTTGTTACGCACAGAGTGGCCCCACTCATGTATGGCTCGCGAAATAATTGTATCTCGTTGCGGTGATCGAACCGAATTAATCAACTGAGTGAACCTGGTAGATTCAATTAAGCTTCTCCACCCACTTTTCGCTTCCGGGGAGCATTCTCTTTTTTGTATGTGTTGCAACTCGTAGTCGCTTGGCTCTCGTTTTACCGTTCTCTCTCTTTCTATACATATATTTATCTTTTTATCAGTGAACTATACTCTCGTTCTTTGTCCTTCTCTCGAGAGTCGGGCGAAAACTTTTGCCAGCAATATGCGGTGCACCATCGAAATTTGCACGGCCCTCTTCGAGCGATATGCTGACTTGTTCGACCGAACGAATTCACCGATCGTGCTTATGCGGCGGGTCTGATGGGCAATTTCAGAAGTTTTAGCAACGTTTTAACAATCCCAGCGTACAATCGATCAGCAATGAGGGCTATGCTCGCGAGCGGTTTACAAGCCCTCAATTGGCAAGCTTCGCGATAACATTAAGCTGCCTGATCCAGGGGAAGAGTTTAATCGGCGGATCCGGTGTATTCTGATGTTTGCGAAATTATGTATCGGTAGTGGTAGGGTAAATAGGGTATCAATACGTTCTGTTATAGACAGCTCCAGCTAGCTTTCTCCCGTTGCAATTGATTGTTGATTACAATCCACCCGATAATTGCTTGTACTTATAAAACCCCCAGCGTGCGGGGTATTGTAATGGAATGTTTAACCGAATAATTGAATCGCTTGAATAGGACTGTGGTTTTAATTCCTGCAGTTAGTCCCTCGTCAGAGTCGAGCGTAATTATTGCGAAAATAATCGGTGCCGCGTCATTGTGGTTTATTTTGCGTCGAGATCGAGGACATAATACAACCAGCATTTTCCATGATTTCTATGGCGCACCGTTGCTGACGATGAAGCCAACGTAGACAAAGTTCTTTGTCACGTTTTCGGTTAAAAAAATCTTTGTGCTACCATAGATATCCGTCAAGCTGGGAAGCCATAGTTTTAGCACCGCTGAGCGTTGAGCCACGATGCCTAACGAGTCAGATTTTTCTCGGGGCTATTTCACTCCGACCAATACCTGCTTGGCATAAGCTTTGACTCTAACTTATTGCCCATGTACTCTATCTACACGATAGAGAGAGAGACCGGCCAGCGATGTCGTCGTATCCCTGATTCTCTCTGCAGCCTGACATACAATATACATGTCTATATGTATCCCTGTACGTATCCCCCCCTCCTCCCCCCTATTGCTTTATCACGCCAGTTATTTATGTGGGTAATATCAGCTTGTAATTTTGCGGAGACATTTTTATGGTCCATTGAGCCGCGTCTTGCCGTGGCTACCCACTCGAGTGCATCCGAGCCAGGCTCTTCGATCTAATCCCGTTAGGCTCTAGGCTCGACATTGTTAGGATCCAATCTGGGTTAAGTCTTTGTTACACTATAGTTAAGCATCCACCGGATCCTAGGTGCATCTTGACTAGCTTTGGGTTAGGCCTCGGTTACGTCGGTCCACGCGTATACATGTAGACGTTGGCAACTGACTCCTCGAACGACGAGGTACATCGTCGGTCGATACCACTACAACCCTCTGTACACGTCGTACAAGTGGCCAGAGAACAGAGATTTACCGCCGACTTGCAAATAAGTCGGAGGCTACTGCTTGAGCACTGATCAAAGGTTTGCCGATGCTTCGCTCGTGTTTAACCACTGGTAAAATGTATTGGACTAGAGGACAGTAAGAAGGAATTCCCGAGTGGAAATTGAACCTACCCACTGGAGATGGATGTGCTCTTGCGATAGTTGCGTTAAATAATGCGCGCACGCGTGTAAGAGGACCGAGAGTAAAGTGCTGAGGTAGAGAGGATGGGAGATGCACCTCGCAAGGTAGACTTTACGCGATTTTTTATATGCCGGATTTTAAGTTCCACGAAGCGTTTGTTTGCCCGGACTCTCCAGACCCCCTGGCCCCTAGAACATTTTATGGTCTGCATATCCGCAATCCTGGTATTACGCAAGTATGCCGTTCACTTAAGCGATCCCCGTTCCCGCTTTAGGATCCCAACCGTTCCCGGTTTTCTCAGTTGGGAGTTGTTCCGAGTAAACGACACGATACACTATGCTCACCCTTCTCAGATGGCTAGACATATTTTATCGGTTTATCTTGAACGCACCTGCTCGTTGTTTCGGAGGATCAAGAGCACTGGTCGTGACCAGCCCAAGTGTTTATGCGTGAAACAAGAAAGCCAGAGTGATTCCCAATTATCGCAGGGGAAGATCGTAAGAAGAGTTCTTCCACTTGGGAACGTCTACTGATTCATGTTGGTCGCTTTCCATGGGATGTTGACAAATGCAGTACTTAGAGTTCAATCGATGGATCGTAACCGAGGATTGCACGCGGCGCGGCGTGGTAAGTTCTTCTTGGGGGAATCTGATTCCCAAAGTGTTCCCATTTGTTTATTCACCCGGTGCAGAGCGCGCTGGGGTGTAGACATCGGTAGGGCGACGCCACGCGGCGTCGCGCCGTGCCGCAGCACCCTGCTAGAGGGATGGAAAGCTTGTCGAGTGTTTGGTTTCGAGATTGGGACTGGTTGAAGGATCGGCGAGAGTAATGGGGAAGACGAAGAGGCAGAGAATGACAAGAGGGTGGTGTGCAACCGGATAAAGGTGGAGCGAAAAGAGACACAAAGAGTAGATCTCATCCCTGGCCGCGTGGACTCAGGAATTCCTACTGTCGATTCCAATAACGCAATCGACGGGGATCGATTTTCAATCCAATCATCAGAGAATGCAACGTGTAAACCGTTGTGCAAAGTGCAATATACTTTCATGAGTACGTAGCTATGATCGGCTCAGGGTTAGAATGGGGGGTGGGGGGAAGGGCGGGATGTGGATCCGATACGTTGGTTACGCCTGCCGTACGGACTGTGGAGAAGAACGCTTCAAAATCGAATACTTGAACTCGAACAAACCCTTGTACCAGCCGCTGCAAGCCGATATAAACTCATAATCCTGCGTTTTCCTTCGAGCACAGCTCTGGCTCAGCCAGTCTCACTCACCCTCTTTTTCACCCTTATTTTTCTCAAGCTATCGCGTCACCATTCGGGATCCTTTGCTCGAACGACCACTTCGCTCTGGCCTCTTCTCGCCACGGAATCTTCGAAGCGGATTTCCATGAATCCGCCAGTGTCCCAGTTTCGGCATCGCCAGGCTGAGAGCAACGCACGCGGAAAAAGATTGAGGGATCGATACGGGTCCGATTTGACGATTCGGGAAAATTGAACGATGCTCGCACGCGCGGCAAGAGTTGCACCTTCCTCCTACCGGAAGAGATGAGCCCAAGAACGGTGGTGAAAACTGCTCCTTCGGAGTTGGTCTTTGCTGCGTGAAGATCTTTCTTGAGTGAATCGCGAGCGGTTGGCGGCCGTACTGCGGATACAAGTACCAGTAAATCTCCAACTACGGGCTTCCTTCCAGCTGCATCTTTCCTTGCCGCGTGACGTAATGTAAAACAGAATCGCTCTCAGGCTTGAATCGTGGTTGAAATTTCTTTCACCGAGATTGAGAATCACTTCCGGCAAATCTGGGACTCGCCAAGCCACGAGGAATGGCGACGAGTACTACTCTCGGACTCGGACAGATTTATTTCCCGAAATCTTTTCGCACCCGCGCATGCTGGGAGGTTCAAAGGATTTCGTTTCCTCTCGGCTGCTGCTTTAAAGGTGGAAATCGCAGGAACGCTATCGGAGGATCCGAAATTACTGCGCGATAGGGCTTCCGAGAGGGTGTGTGTGTGTGTGTGTGTGTGTTCGCTTTCCCGGCTCACGAGTACGGATGTGTATGTGTGGGGGGACCGCGGTTGGAGGTGTCTGCGTGCCAAGCTGCATTAGAGTGGGTACACACGCCATCCGTCGAAATTCCCTCGGATAATGAAAGAGGAGCCCGCGGAGACAGCCGGAGCGAGAATAAAGTATGGATTGCTTTTAACGGGCTCACGAAGAATGGAGGCGATAGATAGAATAGAGCCAAGCCAAGATAGTAGCCTACAGGGAGGAGAAGTTCGGCGTCGTGGCAGAAGACGGGTTGGAAAAGACGGGGAAAGAAGGGAAAGAAGGGAAAGAAAGCAAAGGACCGATGAACGAGGGAAACACGTACGCTCGCAAACAAGCGCAACTTTGCGCCCTTCGATTGTTATACACGGATAGGTACACATATACATACATATATACCAAGATCCAACGAGAGAGCAAGAAAGACTTCTCACCAACTGTTACTGGCTGGCGGCTGCACTCCCGATAAAACATTCAGTCCGAAAAATGCCGCTCCATAAAAATTCCATCCACCATTATGCCACGCAATCTTCCGCTGAATATCGGTTATTGCTACTAGCATGGCTATATCGAAGGCAGATTTACGAACAGATGCTTATAATATGCGGTCTGCTTGATTTGCCACTTCAGTTCTTAGATCCGTCTTTCGTTCGATACTTCCAATCAGCCTCCATAGTTAGAACCTCTCGTTGCTGAGCATCAAAGTAGCTTCGCAAATACTCGGGAGCTTCTCTTCTATCTTCTCCTTCTCTTTCGCGCTTCGTTTCTTCATCCTCGTTCTTTCTCTCTTTCTCTTTCTCTCTCTCTCTCTTATTCCATCTCGTCGTTCGCCCCTATGCAGACATTTCATTAAAAATTTTTCGCTCAATGTACTTCGGGCCTCCGCAGACTTAATGTCCACTGCGTTTTGCTGATTTTTTTAGCAGAACATGCCGTAAAGCCCCCGTAGAGGAGAGACGTGAGCGCGATGCAGTGGCATTGTCGGGATGAAAAATAATAATCCCTCTTCCGGGACTAGAACCAGCGCCGGTCAGAGACTGGTACCTGTGTCTACGGTCAAACCCACAGAGAACTGGCTCTCGGCTCCCAGTGGCGCATAATCATCCGAGAGAAATGCGAGCTTTTTACAAATGTAGAGGAGGGGTTCGGATGAGAATGGGTCAACATTTTCCAGGCGAACCATGGCTGACTGTCCTGTTATACGTGTATACGAAGGAGAAACGACGTTTCTCGAGCGTAGATTTTTCGTGACGCTGCTACTGCTCCCTGGTATGGTAGATGTTGGTTGGGTGCTGGTTGGGTTCCAGTAAGGTGTTGTTAGTAGTGGTGTTGGTAGCTTGGCTGGGTTATGATCTTCCGCGAGGTCGACCGGAAAAATGAAAATTCCAGTAGGTGCCTGGTCTATTATGTTTGCTCCTAGCTAGGAGCACGATACGCGCCTGCGGGGATAACTGAAAAGCGCGTTAAGGTCCTGCACCGTGTCCCAACATATTCTCCGCACAGCATTTTATGCTCCTTTTACGGCGTGCCTCTTCCTGGACGAGCCATCCACACCGCAGGATGAATCCTGGAACACGTTCCTTTCCGCGGTGCGATTCTCCCGAGATATTGCGATGCTAAGCGGACGCGGGGGTGGTGGGCTTCGTTCAACAACCATGAAATATTACTGGTTGGATTGTGGCCGATCGATAGGGATGAAATGTGACAACATTGAAGCCCAGCCATTCGCGGACCCGTTAAATGTGCCCCGTGATAGGTACTAACCGTGATTTTTCAATATTTTTCAAATCCGTCGAATGAAGATATAACAGCCGATTGGTATCGTTAATTTTCACGATCCGTTTGAAACTGTAATTGGTTTCTCTTCATTTTTGTCGGAAATATCGACTTTCGCGACAGGTAGGCCGAATGGCGCGGCTGGGTTGTTCGATACTTTTTGTTATTACGAGTTGCTGATGATGCGTCTCCGGAAGAAAGGGATTCAATAACTTGCGCATATACGTATTCCGTTGACCGTTGAAATACATTGACAGAGCTCATGGGTAAACTGTGGTAACAATAGCATATATCCCGCATGAAAACGAATCGACAGATTCACGTCAGAGAGTGAGTGCACCAACTGGCTAATGTCAATTGACAAAAGTATTCCGAAGCAAGCTACGGTTAAATGCTTCGTAAAGGTTAAATGACCATCGTATGTTCTACTTTTTCGAGGATCGCAAAGCGTTATACATCCTCGCATGAATAGGACGTACATAGTGATACTGCGTCAAGAAGAAGCAGTGGTCTTCGTGACACGTTGAATCTATGGTTGACTCGAAGGTACTAGAGGCAACGGAGAACGATAACTCACGGATCAATGGCCTCGACAACTAACATTCTTTTTGACGTGCGTTTGATTAATAATCCGAAAAATTTGACGCGCGAGCTGGTGGTAGAGGTTCGCTACCGTAGCTGTTACCAATTCACTGGATGTGCCGCCCTCCATGCCGACGTCTTAAGTGTAATCAATTTTCCGATCATGGCCTGTGGAAGACGTCGTGCAATTTTTTACTCGCTCACCTTGCCCCTTGGGACCTTTTCACCGTTCCGTCTGCACGCGTGACACCTGAGCCCGTTTTCCCGTTTACATTATAGAACACTGACAAAAAAAAGTGGGCCCGTTGAAATAGTTGATTCTCGGCCTAAAGCTTGTTTCCTCTTCGTTTTTACCTTTCTTGGACTACTGTATTCGGCTTGTTCTTCCGCCTCGAATTCGAAACTCCAAAGAAACTCAAGCAATCGAAGCTAACGAGGGAATGTACTCGTGAAGTATTAAATTATCTTCTCCAACTCGCGGGAACTTGTGTTTCACAGCCGACTAACGCCTTCTCTCGCTCATTGGCTTCCTTCGGAAAAAGTCTCTTCGCCTCGTTACAGCGTCGAGGGAAATAATGTTTTCCATCTGCTTCGCGGCTCGTACGCTCTACTTTCTCTACTTTTTCTTTCTCTCTTTTTTCTCTCTTCTCTTCCTTTTCGCCCTTAGTCTTTTTCTTCTCGAAATCGTTTACTCAGCCGTGCGTAAGAAACCTCCTCGTAGCCCAAAGGAGAATAGAATTAAAACGGGTGGTGGGCGTAATGGGGTGAAATTCTCTCATTTTGATTCCGAGAGACAGATACATAATTTCGGGTAATTTTATGATTCTATCGGTACTATTAGATTTACCGAAATGTTGCTTTTCAGTTTTCCAAGACAGCGAAATTGCTTTTAGTGGTGGATAATGATCGCGGAACGGAAGACGTGGAATAATCAAGTATTCGTGTGCTCCTGTCTACCTATTATAATTCAGGAAATGATTAATTCACGATTGCAAAATTAGTTGGTGCTCCAGAGTGTTTAACGCGGCTGCAATTGTATTAATATAAAAACACATCTATTTTGAACGAAAGCTTTTCAAATACCGCAGGAATGAGAAAATGGATAATCGATGCGGTTAAATCTTAAATTGGGAGGCATTACCGCGTGGTTCGCAGTGAATTATAGTGCAAGTAAGTTCACTCAATAATTAGTTTCAATCGTTCCAGCCTTTATCCTCCTAGATTTTTTCAGCAATTTTTTCCAAATATTTTTTGGCGACGTGTTGAAATTTGGGTGATGTTATTGCATGATTAACTTCTTAAATAATCAATAAATTGACGAATCGCTCATCTTACCGTGAGTCTACCCTAATGATTATTCTATATGATCTGCGCATGTTTGTGGTGTAAATTCACCTAATATATTCGCTCTGATGCTGTGCTCTGAGCCGCAAGCTATTCCGAAGCTATTTGTACACTTGCATTTGAATGAGACAAGCGGCTCTTACAGTTGATATCAATCGTCTTTTTGCTTATCTCGGGGGAATATTGTAGGAATACTCGCTAGTTAAAGTTCTCGGGCTTTTAAAATTGTTTCGTATCTGTAGTGAAGCTTTCGTACGGTTTCCCTATAGGGAATTCGAGACATCAAACATAATCTCAGTGTATGGTGGTGAATTCGACTTTATTCTGCTTTCCCACGTAACTTTGATACATACATTTATACATATATACATCGTCGCAGAGTATAGTCCTCGTGAATTATAGCTAATGTTAACCTCAATACGCTTTTGCTGTTCTGTAGAAAACGGGTTTTATGAGGAGAAAAATTATGAATTTCCTCACCCAAATCTACAGATTTTTCTTTCGTCCTTGCTCGCATTCACATTGAAACTTTGCACCATGAGTGAAATAACTGCGTTTCCCTGGTCATTTAAAAAAATAGGTTACATAGGTAATCGAGTAAACGAGGGGGGATTCTATTTCTCTCATAGTAGACGCGAATGAAAAAGATATTAGCTCTTAGCCAGAAGCAATTCACAATGTAGGTTTTCGCCCCTGGCGATTTCTACTTCCACGCGAAGCTCGACGATGAAAGTCGGTCGAGCAGTAAATCACAAAGATATGATTTTTTCTCTGCACCGACGGAAGACGAGTATCCGACCGGAAGATGGGAGAAAGTCCGCTGCTTACTCAGCGACGTTACCAACGCTAGTGGTCTTCCTGGTTTTCGCACCTTCTCTTAAAAACTCTGCAGGAATAGGTTTTTATGAGGAGTACGGGACAAAGATGTGTTTCATACGTTTACTGCCACGGTGTCGCGGTGTCCAGTCCAGCATCTGCGCTATACATAAACCACGAAATTCTCGTTTACAAAGCTATATGCTATAGGTTCAAAGAGCTCGATCGACCAATCTCTGCCATGCCAGAGTACTATATATCCCTCGGATATGATAAAATACCGAATATGCAAAACATGTATTTTTTCTATAAAACTGAAACCTTTGACACCTGAAATATATTTGATTCGGGAGAAAAATCAAAGAGGAAAAGTGCAGTCACGTAACAATCGAGGAGAGAGATCCTAACGAAGCTCTAGGCGTCCAGGAAGCATTATATCCTGGTGTCATTCGAGCGCAATCGATGTCCAGTCACGCGGGTCTTTGCACGACGGTTGCAGCAGGGTCACATGAAATCCTCTCCAGTCTCGTGGAGCAAAAATACTCATTTGTCGTGGGACACGCGTCATAGTTCAGAGATCGCATAGGGTCGTGAGGAAAAAATAGTTGTACGTGGGGGCTTGCGTCAAAGGGGCGAAGCGAGTATCCGCAATGCGAGCTTTTTCGACGAGCGTCGCTTATAAAAACGACGTGCACGGTACGAGACGGCTGTCGCGGTCCGGTGGAGTTATTGCGGGCACGTGGACGATGCGAAATCGCAGCAGAGCGGGGTTAGCGTGCTGCTACGATACTGGTTCGCACACGTGTAAAACATTTCACAGGACGCATCAACGTGGTAGAGAGTGTACAGAACAACGCAACGCAACGCAACGTATCGCGGCTCAGTGGATGCAACGGATCGACGACGGCACTGACGCGACGGGACGGGCCGGTAGCTTTCGACGACGAAATGAATGACATTAAATTTAACGCTGCCAATTTGTCGAGGGGCGCGCTGACGCGCGTAACACCGAACACTGGCCTCATGAGAGGAGCGGAGAACCTGAGAGAAGCTGAATGCGTGCGCAAAAGCGCGTAGCTCACGCAAACACGTAGACGTATCATTTGAGGGGACATTCGATGTGCTGCATAATATATGGACTGCGGCATGACGCCATCGTAATTGATTGTAGCGCCCTGCGGTTTGGCACCCGCTGGTCGGAAGTGTTCGCAATTACTACAATGGAATCGCGCAAAGTTAATGCTAAAATATTCATTTCCGTAGTAGTAATTCGATGTTGCGCGCCACAGCCACGAATCCATTTTCGGGCTGATGCTCTTCATGCTTTTGTCATCGGCCTCTTGACAAGGCTGGTCCAACACCGAAAATCCTGCCGGAAGTGGCTACTCCTGACCACTGGAACCTACGTCCCAGAATTTTGATGGCTCGATTAGCCTCTCTAGTTATATGTAATTTCGTTAGGATCGTATATCCCTTTTACCGAAAGCAGCATCTCTTCGATAATGCCACAGGAAAAAATCATACGTATCGAAAAACACGATGAAAATAAATAACAGGATATTTTTGGCGTAACTGCAACGATAAATAAAAGTATATTTGTCGCAGTGACGGGCGTAAACAGAAAGAAATATGTTATAGGTTGTCGAACCTTTGACTCTAATCTCACGTGTTTGCGTGTCCCGTGTTACGGGCATCATTGTAGGGCCGTTTAAAATTTAAGCCCTGGCTCGAATTTAGCGCCAATCAATTGCTAGCGTCAAATTGACGTTAATCCGTAGTTTAATGCGTGGATCAATTTTCGAACGGTAGCTGTGAACGCAGGAGTCTTTTGGAACAAATCTACGGCCTCCTGTGTTTGATCCTAGTCTCGATCCTCTATCGTTCACTATCGTATCCCATTGATTTTCTGATCCGTAAGTAAATTTCTTTGAGGAAGAGAAAACTAGTTTATCATGCGGAATATCGAAGGCTAACCGCTTAAACTAGCTTCGGTCCTCCAACGTAAATTATTTATCAGTTTCATTAAAGCAGCAGCCGTGCAACTTATGCGGCTCGCGAAAGAGATATCAGCGGCGATTATTCAAGACTGATCCGGCTATACATCGGTGAGTCTGCTGCTTCTGCTTTTGCTTTTACCTCATACCGAGGCTCCTGCTACTTTCCAACGTAGTATGGCGCTTCTGTAAAATCGTAACTAGAAACTTACGAATACGATTTTTCTCCCGCGAGATCCGTGGATAAAAGATCCGCGGGAATGGAATGCATTAATCAGGATTTCAAATCCCTCGTTGCGCATTGGACAGCCTTTGGATGCAGGTGCATACCGTTACACCTTTGGTGCACGTGGGGACATAACGCGAGGTCTCGAAACTTCCGGGGCTGCCGCCAACTATTCGTTCGACTGGGCTTCGCGACAGGACCGTTTAAACTTACGTCGGAATCCTTCGTGTTGCTTCCTCGCGGGCCAACTCCCGCGTGCATAAATCAGCCAACTTTACATAACGTCCTGCAGAACGACCTCCTCCTTGTCGTCGTCCGCTTCTCCACGCTTCTAACTTCATTGTGTGTACAGGTAGATAGATACAGGTAGTATCGCTATGAGGTAGGCACGACCCGGTGCAACTTTGCAATTTTCAAGTTTTGGTAATAAGTCAGGGAGACCGGCCGGCCAGTCTCTGTGCTCTTTGATGTCACGGGCTTGTCCCGTTAATGTTCCACTATTCACGAAATTCTCGAGGCATGTAATTTTTGAGACTCGGTGCCCGGTACCACTTGCAAAAGTGATCACGAATAGGCTTTAAATCCCTCGGATATTAACCTCGGAAATATTAAACTGCTTGAATCGACATTGATCGTTTCTCGCGATCGTTCCTCTTTCCCATGCGTATTTCCTTCAAATTAGTTTCGTCGACACGCAAACAACGCGTATATAGCAAGCGATACGATCATTATGCCGAGAGAAAATATCGGCAATGTAGTCAGGGGAATTTGATTCGAAAATCGCAATCAAAACGCGAGACCATGGGAACAGAGGGAAGAGGGGTGGTTTGGTGTACGCGTGTTTCACTTAGTAATATTCCCCGTGTTATTTAAGTGTCAATAATTCAAGCGGACCACCGACGGATTTGCAAACGTATCGTGGAGCGAGTGATAGAAAATTGATTTTACAAGGCTGGTACGTGCTGCACAGCACAATGACCGTGGCACGCTCACGGTGATATTGGTTTCGAAGCGGACACCACATCGCGGAAACCGGTCGCTCCATCTCGTCCCCTTTCATCCGAGCGAAGTGTTCGGATTATACTTGCTTTGCTGAGGGTAGTAGTGGTGATCCATTTCGGACGATGGCAGCGGCGACCTGACCGACCGATGCGGCTGGTGTGCCTGCTGCGTCTGGTTCACTTCCTTTACTCGTCCTCGGATGGCACGGCACGGCATTGCCGTATTGCTGAATTACCTGGATCGCTGTCGTGTGCGCGACCCCCCTGTCTCTCGAGCAAGCCAATCTGCTATCGGGTCTCGTACTAATTTTTTTTTCCTTTCTTTCTTTTTTTTTTTTACTGTCTCCTCTCCATTTTCGGGCGAAGCAGGCGAGCGGCTTCTTCCTTGTTTTTTTATTCTCTTACCTACGAACCACCATCGACCGCCCATCGCCCACCTCACTCACCCCTTGTAATTGGATCTCTCGATCGAGCGAACATTTCGAGTAATGAACTGTAATCACATTTCAATTTGATCGGCGACGTTTCCTACTGTAACTAGTGACAAACGCGATATTCCGCCAGAGGAGCGATGGTTACTCTCTCTTATTTTTAAATCCGATTCCTCGCGGCATCGGCTCAACCTTTCGCATTCGTCGGTGAGTGGTTTGATCGAATGACAGTCCAGCTTCTAGCAAGGCAGAGGAAAAAGCAGCGATGATTTTTCCACGACGAGAATGCTTTGGTGTTGAGCTCGGAGACAACCCAGACGAGAGAACCTAGATAGGATGGAGTCCATTTATCTGACGGTGCTTGTCGAGCATATTTCGCGGCGTGGGCGTCGCGCACCGAACATTATCGCGAATTTACGAGCCAGAGGAAATAAAAGCCGTTCAAACCTTAGGTCGGCATTAAACGTTTCAAGAGCCCGTCGAATACGCTTGGTGCAACAAATTGCACGAGCGACAGGGTACATGCGACACGAAAGAGACGAATGGCGAAAGACGAAGATGCAAGAGTTTATCAGAAGGGGAACGCGATAGAGAGGAATAGAACTGGCAGCAGTTTAATCTCACAATTAAGCCTCGGTGTTCCCGAAAAGCCGTGTGATCCGGCTAGTATGCAACGTGCATACAGTCACCGGGAATACCGTCACCGAAAGCATTTTTTAGCGGCGCCGCGCTATGGTCACGAGTCTAAATAAAAATATAATGAAAACAAACAAAAAATGTCGCCAGCGAAACGCAGTCGACGTGACGATGGGAGACCGACAGAAAACAGGGTCCGCCAATATTGTATCCAACCGCAGAATTTTAACACACCATACTGCATCGTACTCTCGCTGCCTTCGTTACCACTGACAGGATTTTACTGGGAAGCTGCACCCTTTGTAATACGGCGTAACGAAAAAAGTGGGCCTCGTCCACGCATTGCAGCATTCTTTCCCAGCCTTCCCCAACTCACACCTACACACCCTTTACCCAATCCAGGCATCCTCAAACCCAATCCATTCTTTTTGTCCAGCAATTCGCTGATGCGTGTTGATCACGATCGCGCGTTTCGTCCCTTTCGAACTCTCGCTTCATAACGCAAAATTTCGACTGGTACGTTGGTCGCGATGAATCTCACGTTAATTTGATTCGTCATTTTCCTACGATAAAGAATAATATCGAAAGATCTAGTGAGAGTTTTTGCGAATAAGAACAATCTTTAATTTTCCGATAATTCATCATGGTGATTCGTCATGCGTGCTTGAAAAGCATTTTTCACGGAGGGAAAATGCTAGTCATTCTCAGTTATAGGGTCAAGCACTCCCCGAAGCGAATCGTTCTCCAGGGAACTCGGCTCTAGGCTCACGCGGATTAATAAATGCTCGATCGCGTCAAATTTACCAGTGAGGAGGGTGAATCTCTACTGATGCACTATCGACGCGATAGGAACAGTCAGACGATGCGGGGTGGAATAAATCGATCGTGTAGCAGGTGTGAAGAGGATTCAGAGAGTTGTTCGATCTCTTAGATTTGCTTTGCGCTCTCTTGTGATCTTCCCGAGCGATAGGATGCCACGTAGCACACTACGGGTGGAAACCCGTATCGGGTTTGGACGCCGTCTACCTATCTCAAGCTTGCTTGCAGGATGCGCCGCATGACCAAAAACCTCCGAATCCTAGCTGACGTGCTCAAAATTGTGCTTCTCACGTTTGTTCGAATTCCATTCCACAGGGGTAACATTGTCGTGTCAGCGACTCGGTAAAAATTCCCCTGCGTTGCTTTGCTTTGATGCGACAGTGACAATTTGTAGGATCTTTTATTGTAATGTTGAACGTAATTTATTCCAGTGAATACTCCCGTGGCCCATTGTATCGTCGAGTCTTTCAAACAGCTTTATGAGAACGCACGATCTCGAGCCGTGACAAAAATGCAAGGATAACAAGTTCTCGTTAGGGAGAAGCTGCTTCTTTTCTCGCGATGAATCGAAGTGAGAAATCCGGACGGACGAGTAAGCTTACTTCGTTGCTCTAGCTTAATCCGGAAGTCTGAGACTGCAAAGTGGAGCGGCAGGAGTTACTTATCCGCGATGTACCGCGGAAAGGCAAATCGTCGACGTTACGTTAAATACTCGATGAAGTTGGTGCACTTGGTGCAGGGTTATAACTCAAGCGAAGGAGCTTGAGCATCAAGCGGAAGCTATTGTTATATACCTCGACGTAGCGCGATCTTGGCGCGCGCATCCGCTCGTTCACCTGAGACGACGATCCGCGTTTCCTGGTTGTGCTGCGGCGAGTCGCGCACACAGAGTACATCGGGGCGGGTGGAATAAAAAGAGGAATATTACGAAGGCAAGCGTGGAATCGAGCCGCGTCATAAAACTGCCGTTACCCCCTTATAAGCTTGTGGGGGAGGGCACGAGCGAGCAAGATCCGCATTCGACCATGGTTCGCGGCCGCGTTCGCGCAGATCGATGAATAGAAATCAGCCAGGCTTCGCGTGCGCACGTGTTGCAGAGAGACGATGTCGCGCGTGCGATCCGCCTGCGGAATATGGGTGGCCATAAGACAAGGTTGAACCGACGAGCTACATACACCGTCTCGTGCGAGACTCTCAACTTCAGAGCTCCTCGCGTTACGTGCTCGCGCTCCTAGATGCACCGTGATCCGATGATTTACTCGATATCCTTATTCAAACGACGTGTCGCTGACTAACCCGGCTCTCATTCGCCCTCGTTCACCCTCGTTCGCCCTCATTCACCTTTATATTTCCTCTATCATTCTACCTGCGACTCCCTTGCCTCTTATCACAGCGCGACCTTTACCATCGATTTCCTTCGCTCGCCTATCTCGAAGGAGCGTAGGATTCAGAAGAATGTTTTAACTGTCTTTGACCTTATTAGCATGATAATGGAAGGAAAACAGCGTAATAAATGAGAGGGGGTGTATGGGGAGGTGAAAAGGATGTCAGTCGATGAAGTGACTCTTATATTATAAGCGGCCCACTTAAGCAAGAAGCAAGAAGCGCGGGGAATCGTGGAAAGAATTGCAAGGGCCGACTTTCAACCTGCGCAGTTACCCTACCCCTCCTTGAGAAATCCTCCTTTCCTTCCTGTTCTTGCTTGGCGTGCACCTTCATTCGCTCCTCGGCCCGGTTTGTTTCGAGTCTTTCTCCCTTTTGCTCTCTTTACAAGTCTCCCGTTCACTTTCTCTTCTCTTTCTCTCTCACGCTACCGTTCGTTTTGCTTCGTCCCTCTTGGTAGCTCGTTACGCATCAAGACTGCTCGTCCCGAGCCGCCCAACCCCGACAGGGATCTTTCTACTTTGTTACGGCACAAAAGAACTCCAGTAAACGAACTATCGTAAATACAGTTCTCGCGCATCTGTCGCAAACTTTCGTGGCCTGTTCACCGCTTCCGTGCTTCCCCGATTCTTCTTCGGTGTACTAGTAGGCTTCCCCCGGCTCGACGTCTTGGCAGCAATCGTTACGTAATTTGCGAGTGGAATTAATGAGGATGGTTCGAGGCTGATACCGAGGATTTATGTCTCTTGGTGGTTTTATCGCGGTGACCCGATTACCGCATACATCTTGATAAAAGGAGAATTAAGAAAATGCGCTAAACCTTCCGGTCTTCTACGACGTAGTCATCCACCACTAGAGCTAACGCATCGAGGACACTTTTATTTCAATAGCACCGTGATTACTTCTCCGGAAGGGACGAGTGCAGGATTCTTTCGCAGAGTATGGGCTACGGGTCCTCGACTCGTCGCGACGCCACACAAACCGAGGATATGTGTGTCTCTATGGGACCGCAACATTATTGAGTATGCGAGTGTGGTCGTGCTCCTTTTTGTGGCGACCTCGTGCATCGGTGTGCCGGCAATAAAAAGGAGCCGGAAGACGTGGATGGAGTGTAGAAGTGGCGAACGACAATACTTCGATGCGCTCGTTGTAACCCGGGCCAGCAGCACCAGCACCAGCAACCACCCCCCTTTGAGTGTCGCTCGGCGACTATACACTGAGAAAACTTTTTTTCTCGCGGCCGAATTGCTCGATCGAACGGCGATCAGAGTAACAACGGCCGAAAGTTACTTATTTTCCGGCGAGCTCGGTAAATAAGGCGGCCGACCTCCGATCGCGCGCGGATATCAAGAAGTTTTCCTCTCAATTCGTAAGAAGCCGGAACTGCCAGTACTCCGGAAGTACAATCCGAATCAACGAGAATCGTGCTCTATCCAAGGCGTAAAAGGATCGGCGTCTCCTTTTCTTTCTCCCTCTATCCGGGAGAGTGGTGTTCGCATTATTCCATCGAAGATCGATTCCGCCAAGACTTTGCCGCTCTAACCAAAGCCAACTGGTGTGTTTGGTTACCATGGAAAGTTGTTTTCAATTATCCGACTCGCGCTCGAGCCTCGACTGCTGGCATTGCTGACAGGTATCGGGCGATTTTGCGTGGCAGCGAAAGCCAGTGGATAATCTTATCGTCGGATTTGAAGTGGAAACGGGAAGCTAGTGAGCGAGGGGGCGAGTTCACGTGCTTGATATATGTATGTATAGGTGAACGGAACTCACGCTTGATATCTGCACCGGACGAGGGACTCTCTCTCTCTCTCTCTCTCGTCTGACTCATCCCCCTCCCCTTGATTTCGGGGTTTTATCTTCGCGAGAGGATACTGGGCGCCGGGCGATAAATACCCACCCGTTATAACGGATGGTGCATGTATCTATCCCTAGCGACGCAGAAATAAATCCTATTTGTTTCGCAGCGCTGCCGCGTACACGTAATATCGATTGCAAATTCGCATCGGCGAAATTGATATTAGCTATAAATCCAGTGGGAAGGCCCTTTGTAGTCGAGCGCAACTGTACTCGACTGGGCCTTTAAGCACGCGTCGGGTTATTTATATTTTGTGCCCAGCTTATTTATTTTTCTGCGATAAGCAGAAATACGCGCGTGTATTATGCCGTGATGTATCGCGCTCAGCGAAATCGTAAGCGAGAATAATTCGTCCGTGAAATCGCGAGAGCGTCAGCCCATTAATGTCGCCACCGTTGGTGGTTGGGTTAATTATAAGGTATAAACCAGGAGTTTTTCATTATTGGGTGTCAACGTCACGTTCGCTTCCACGAACACGAATGCTCGTCAAGGGCCTCGACGTGATGGCATCCGTTTTCAGATAAATTCGAAAACAATTCCTCGTCACTTCCGCTATGGTCATAGTCGAATTAAATTGATAGCGAAGCACACGGATCCCACGCATCATTGGATCTAACCAACTTCCTTTTACTCGTGGAGGCTACCCAACAAGGCTCGCGAATCCTTTGGAAATTGCGTCGTAAGTGATCTGGTGGTCCGTCGGTGGTGCAGCGGCAGACCCATAACTCTCTAGCCACGACTTGGCCAGTTTCCATTCGCGGAAGCAGCCCCGGCGGCACCGTCGAACCCTCGTGTATCAGAGGGGTGAGGAGTCCCAACTTTCCGAGAGGAATGTGCCCAGAACGTGTTATAGGGTCCGCAACACAATACGGACTTGTGCGTCTTGAGAGCAAACCAGCTTCGCCTTATGATCTGACGGTACACCGAGTGGTGTAATCATTACTGTGCCCTCGAGTGCAACAGGGCTGAGGTACTCGCAGATCGATGCCGTGTCGAGACGGACCATGAATCCGTGTTCATCCCGCTTCTACCAGCAAGGTTTCGAGTTTCGAGTTTCGAGCAGTAAGTAGTTTGTGTGCGGAACTTGCACTGATTCAGAGAAGTGAGCGCGCTCGTGTCGGTGCGTCTTTTGAGAGAAGGTATTCCAGGTTTATCCGACATGGGCCGCCTCATACCTCGACTGGTGCTCAATGCACAAGAGGATAAACGATAGAAATTGCGTGCAATGCACGCGCCGCAGACTGGACGAGGGCTATGAACTCGGCTATGAGCGGAGTTGGGGGAGTTTGGCGACAGTACGTTGTAATGTGTCTTGACTACATGGTTTGCTTATGATTCGAGCTAGTCACGGCCTGCGTGATACGAGCGCTATTCACTGACCAGTGCAAAGCGCATTAGGACTGCGTTAGACACAGGAGGAAATTAGGATTCAGAGATTGGGCGTTAGATCCTTTGCTGACTCTGGCAGTGGTGTTACGGAGTGACCCTAGAGGCTTTTTGCGCCCCGTGTGCTTTTGAAATCTAATGCGACACTGGCAAAAACCGTTGATTACTCTAAAGGAAATTGTGTCGCCGGACGGGAGACAGGATACACTATATACGTATGCGTATATTATTATAGCCAGAAACTAGGTATTATTTTCGACTCAAGTTTTCTCTGTGTGAAAGCCGTTTTCCCATTTTACTGCGCCATTAAACTGACCCCTTGCTATTATTACTATTTTTACAGGTGTTACTCGTTACGGTTTTTTTTTTAATTATTTCGAGGAAAGAGTAAATGCGATACGATTTACATATCCGATCCAGTTCGAATGTTTATCCCGATTCTATTGACGTTCGGGTCCATTGTTTTTCTCTGTTCGCGAGTACTTCTCAGTTCATTTCGAAAATGAACGTGTTTCGATTCCGGGTTAAAATCAATATGGCCCTGCAAAGTATTGGCGCAGCGATAAATTATTTCCCCGAGGTTCGACGCTCTTTCCATGGCTCGGTTCTGTGTAACGACGCGAATGGAAATAGGTTTCCAGGAATCGACTGTGCATAGTTCCTCCCCCTCTTTGCGAGAAGGTTTTTGCACTCTCATCAAGCGAGTCTCCGTCGAATGGCAGCAATACACGCACAACCACCGATGGATTATTAATCCTACTAACGGAAACATCAATAACTAAATACGGCGCGAAATATATCACGCACCGTTGGGAGTTGCTCATAACATACGGTCGCATCACGTTCTATTTATGCCGCGGATTAAATTAACTCTGTACACTGCGGAATTGCCGATTTCGACGATATTACTAGACGCGGCCGTAATCCACCTAGTTACGCACAATCGCGGTGCAATTTGCTCAATCGCGATTAATTAACTCGTTATACCTTTGTTTCGAGGTTCGACCTGGCTGTAGCTAATTGCCGCACAGCGAATCGATGATGAACAACGTGGTTATTTCACGGCACATCCTCCAATCTTTTTCTTTATACACGCGTCTTATCCTATTACGAGAGTTCCACTCACTATCCATCCGCCCTCATTTTATTGTCGATATTTGACAGATGTTCCAGAAGGAATACCGAACGATATTTTGCGCGAATTACGACCTTCTCTTGATCAGGTTCTTTTTCCATCTCTATTCTTACCCTCGTCCAACATATCTCGCTTCACCCTGACAACACGGGATTTTATGTCGGTGGTAAACAACGTGCCCCATTGAGAGGCTGTCACACTAATAACCTAAGAACTTTATTTTCACGAGGTATACGTATAATACGTATAATCCTCGAGCGTTGCACGTCCGGTTTTAACGATGCCACCGTCGCGTCGCCGTTGCTCCAATAAAAAGGAGGAGGGTGGAAATGAAATCCAGGAAAATATTCGGCAAGCGAGCAACTTGCCTCGCGAATTCTGACAGTGGTATGTATTGCGATTGAACGAGCGAGTAGAGTGTCACGCTTTGACTAGACGAAATCGATACGATGGACATCATTATCACCATTTTGGAGATTTAACGACGGTCTCGTTATAACATGCGAAACTCTGCTCTCATTGTCAGTTTCGTGAATTTTGCCCGTTTGTCGATTAACATAATGACAGCGAGCAGTTAGATGCTTGAGACGAGCTCTGGCCAATCGTTTTTACTCTGTGGTCGAGCCACGTCGAGGATAATTGCGCTTCGATCCTGCAGAGTTAAAATCGATGCGCAGCGTAGACTTCAAGATTAATTTGGTAATATCGGTTAGACGGTGAGGTGAGTAATGATAGGATATTTGTCTTCGCGCTGCAACGGTGGTATCAGTCCGGCAGGTGTTCGTACATCCTTTAATTTGAATCGTTACGATGGCAATAGGGACAGATTTTACGAGGGTGACATGTTCATCCGACTGTCATCTTGGCCGTACTGTCATACGTCCGTCTAACATGTTGCAGTTTATAGTACTGTCTTTACGAGCTCGGCATCTGGAGTACGTGACACCTTCGACATCCTTTAAAGTATTATATCAACGGTCCGTAGCACGTCCGGCCGTGTCGGCCTTCTCTCCGCCGTCGTCGAGTGAAACGGGCACAATTCCGCGGCCGAAATTTCTCCGGACTGGTGACCGTCCGGAATGGAGATAAATTCGGCTAGCCCCGAATATATATCTAGCTTCAGAGGCGACGTTATCCAGAAATATTTATTGCGTCGAGCGATAGCAGTAAAAACACGTTACTTATAGTTTTAGCACCGTTTCAGTTTATTTTTTGTCCTCGTTTATGAAGTTCCCTGACCCGTCTTCCGGAAGAACCTACCGGCCATAATGCGCTCGGGCTTTTTTATTGAACGACTGAAATTCCGTGCGGCGTATGCTTTGCACTTTTCCTACCAACGTGTCTCTTCTGGCACGTATTTCGTAGCGGTATCGCGCAGGATACGCTGGGAGAGATCCGTCCGGCTCGGACCAGCTCGACTTGACGTCCGGTGGACCATCCACGGTTATCGTACTTTCGCGTGCTTGGATTCGAAGAGGACGAACTTTCGTCCGCATACTTTTCACCCAGGGGCATGCGAATGCACGGACGCAGCGAAAAACTCACTATGGGATTTGCCATTGTCAGGCAAATATCGTCCATCATACTTAGAGATCCGCGCTAGTAGTATACCACCGTACATGGTCAGACGTCCCCAATATTCCCTCTACGTGTCTGGTGTTTCGCTGCGCTCCTGGTTTCCTCCCTATCTTATGTATCCAATATTGCCATCTCGTGAACCAGCATCGAAGAAAAAAAAGCCTGGTTGCTTGTTGTCACAGTAAATATCACTGACAGTTTCATAGCTAGAAATGAAATTTTCTACCGTGCCAGAAGATCTAGGTGTCTTAACCCGACGAAAATTCTTCCGAGTTTCTTGCAAAGCTCAGCCGTGAACTTCACCGGGTATGTTTTCCTTTTACCTCACAGCCTGCCAGATCTCTTTAGTTCGTCCTTTCAATTGCTCGCGGCTCTACGCTACTACGCTTCTCTCTCCCTCGGAATTCCTTCGCACATCCTTGGACCATGCAAAGATCCTTGGTGCATCCTACACAGGAAATACCTAAGGTTCCGTTGGATCTCCAAAGGTAGTGGTGCAAAGCGTGCCTCAGATTCAAAGCAATATTTACGCGCAAATAGCATCTACCAGTGGGAGCAGCGGAACCAGTGGAAGGAGTACGACCGAACGCTAACAGTTCTCAAAGCTCATTGATATAAAGTAATCCACGGCGTGCCAGTGCTCATGAACCAAAATGGTATCGCACAATGCGCGGTTGGGGGATATTGCGTCACTTACTCGGCTCTGAATAGGTAATCGTCCAACGCGATAAACTTCGCCTCAGCGCAGAGCTGGTTTGGACTGGCAGAGCCAGTTGTGCTGGACGTTCAGCCGACTGAACTGAACTCTCGTCCGTCTTCTACTAAATTCCAAGCACGGTCACTTGACTCGAGGCATGTCCTTTATCGTAGCGTAACCTCTGGATATATACATGTCTGTGCAGTGCACCTCGTGGGCCCGGCATGCTTGCCACCGGGAAATCTCGCTCTCCCTCTCAATCTCGCTCTCCCTCTCAATCTCGCTCTTCCGCTCTTTCGCTCGTCCGCTTCATTCCGCCCTTCGGAGACCGATCGATCGATCGTGGCAGGATGCAACGGGGGCCACTTTACGATGACTATGCCGCGACAAATTATTCAGCGTGCGCGTCCCTATGCGCCATCGATGTCTCCACGTGAACCTAACGATGACGGTCGACAGATACTCGCGCGATAAGCCGTCACTCTGTGTCGTCGGTTGGTCGAACGTAAGAAGGAAGAACCCGAAACTATTCAGCGGAGTATAACCATCGTTCTTCCGATCGTCGCGGCGAGATAAGCGGCAAATCCGATAAGGCAAAGTGTCGGTCGTGCCCAATGCAAAGCCCGTGGACTTGCTTCGATGGTTATTGCGCGTAAGCGAGGATAGTGTGAATCTCGGGTATGCACTTGCGGATTTATACTTATTGCACGCGGGCCGATACACAATCGACACTCGAGAACCTCTACCATGGATTAAAATCTGACGCGAGTGGAATTAATTCAACTCGGCTGGTTATTAGTAAAATTACTGGCCCATTGATAAAGGCGAGCATTGAACGTAAATTCGAATGACTCGAATTACTGGATTACTGAATAGCATCAATGATGTTTCTTGCGATAAACAATTTGCGAGCCTTTGTAAGTTACTGTTAGCCAGGCGCGCGCGCGCGCGCGCCAGGCAAATGCATTATTATTTTCAACGCGGGCTTGTGTTTAATTCTGTTTCAATAATGGGGCCGTTGCTAATTTAAGCCGTGACAGAACAGCCAAGCCCGTCGTTGCTTTACCGAATGGCTAGCGTTTAACAATAATTAGCTTGCTGGTGGTGTTTCAACGAATTTGTCGACGACAGGGGGCTATGGATTTCGAGCCCGAAGCGAGGAAACTCGTGCGTGTGGTCGATTCTATCGTAAAAAGGGTAATTCTGAGGGTGGTTGTGATGGTGGTGGTGGTGGTAGGGTGCAATGGGGATCGAGGTAAACTAATCGCCGGCAAATACCCTTCTCGTTTGCGCGGACCGATTCGAGTCATTTTTCAAGGCGACCTTGGAATTTCTTGTCAACTCTAAGTCAGATCGATGAAACTCATGACTCCGACAAGAAGGTACTCCACGGAGAGAGCGTTCGAGTTCTCCCGAGCGAGCGTTCCGAAAGAAGTAAGGATTCGAACGAAAGAGGAGCCAGATCCGAGGATTTCTTTCGGTGCCCCGTTTGCTGCTCGCCTATTCAGCGTCCTTTTCTCGCGACTGGTGCTCGTTCACCCGCTTGGTTGCTTCCAGTTTCTCCTGGTTCCTTCCCGGTTCAGTCCGTGGGAATTGGGGATTTGCGGTTTACCCGGCGAGCGTCCTGAGTGCCAGACGCAAAAAACAAATGAACGAGCCACAGAGCGAGAGCCGTACCGGAGAAAGATGACTGCCTGGATCCGAGAGGTATTGCGGTCTCACTTTCTCGAGCCCCATTCGTTTCTTCCTGTCTTCTTCTCGTGCAGAGCGTTTGCCCGCGGCAGGCATCCGGAAGACGGGAAAAGGAGGCAGAGAGAAAGAAAGGATGCTGCCCGCCACGCGGAGCTTGATACTCGGAAGCATCTCTCTTCTGTTTCTTCTTTAACTTCGACCTCTGGCGCACCTTTCAGAGCCCGCTCTCTCGGGCTCTTTCTCTCTCTCTCAGGCTCGCGAGCCACCACCGCCGGTGGCCGATAAATTTCAAACAAATGAAAAGAAAACAGTGGCTGCACCCTAAAGATACTCACTTCGCGCTTTTTACCGCTTTCCGGCCTTATCCGTTACTTTTCTTCCACGGTGAGCGAGCACCTCGTCCACCCGCACCGCGCATCGGCTACGCTCGGTCGTCCCACTTTCCTGAAACCATCGTTTAAATAGCACTTTTCTATTAGTTTTGTTCCTCGAAATTCCGTCGATATTTCAGGATCGACGGTCAAACACAATGCAGCGGGATTGGCGCGGCTGACAGCTATGATGTATGATTGCGCATGCAAGTGGCCAGCGCGATTTTTTAAAGGGAAATTTTTCGAAAAATGAAATGTCACGGTGTTTGGCCTGTAATAAATCCCGAAAACTCCAACGGTGTTCGAGTACCCGTTGGTCAGTCGAACCTTTGAAAATTTGTAAATTTTGTCAATGCCCGGTACAAATGTGTCCCCATATTTCCCCGAATGGTTACCGGTCTCTGACTAGACGTTGCGGCGAGCCGGCAGAAGGAAATTAAACGACGTCGTTATTAAAAATGCATCGATCAATCTGACGGTAAACGCGAGAGACTGCACGAGGCCACCCGATGTTTGGAGTACGCGGAGAACAATCAAACCAGCGGAAATCGAGGACGGAATATTTCTATTGATCCTCGGAATAAACAGAGTTCGCATATGTGTATTCCCCGTAACTCTCGCAGTTTTTTCTCGAGATGGTGAAAAGGGATATTGGCTGCACGCATTTATGCGTGACCAGGTATCGTTGAACGTCTGGTTGCGACCAACAGAATCGTTCGCAGTTTTCTTCAAGTGTACATCGTAAAACAAGCTCCACTCGTAAAATCGGCTGATTCGAGCGACACTCGCAAAACAGTATACAGTAGACCTCTGCGGCTGGCCTCGAGCGAGAATAAGCGTAAACGCCTTTCGAAATCTTCACCCCCGTGTCTTGGATGAAATCGCGCGAACGCTTCGAGGGAACATCGGGTTCCGGCTCGATGCTTCGCGTGCCAGCTCAATCTGGCATGCCTCGAGATTATCGATTCAATGGGGTCTCCTCGAAGCACGAACGGTGGCGGCTTATTCTTCTGTCTGCCGTGCGCGCGTGATTCTTGGCTGTGCTTTTATTGGGTTGTTACTCTGATTTGTCGCTCCCTCGCTATTAGGCAGCGCTCGGTCTCGCATCCTTCCAGACAGTTAATGTTTTTGGCAAGTGCCGCTTTCTCATATCGATTCCTCCGACCGCTGCTAAATTCGCGATTTCAGATTTGGTAACGATGCCAGTCGCGTGGCGATGGTAGTGGGTGAATTTTCTCCTTCGTGACAGAGAATTATTTTCAGGCAGATCAACGTCGATTGAGCGGGATAAAAATCTTTCGAAAGTCGTTTACTACCAGTCGTAGATATATATTATTCATAAGTAAGGGTGGTAGTAACGGGTAGTACGACAATTAGCCGTACGGACACGAATGCATCGTGGTCGGAGGAGGACGAGAGGACCGCTGGCCCCGATCCACAACGTTGTTAACGAATCCCAGCACGTACGAAACGAGAGGGTTTTAAGCTCACGTGAGTTTTCGTCCGCGAGATGCTAACCACAGCAATCTAATTATGTAATTTAAATTTGAATCAACGCGTACGCCGGATGCTCCTGCCCGAGCTTACGCGAGGATGATTGCAAGGGTGGTGGCAGGGTGTACGCGACTGGTGCAGTGGAAGGAGTGGCAGAAAACCGAGCGAGGTTGGTCGTTTCACGGCCGACACTGTTGTACCTAGATGAAACGGTGAGATCCCTTGGCACAGTTCCGGCTTACGCATTTGACAGCTAGGGAAATTATATTTCTCAACTGCCATTTAAGTTTGCATACCGGTTCGTTCGTTGCTCGAAGGAGAAGGATGTCGCGAGAGACCCTCAGGCGAACTTCCTCATCCCTCGGTCCGCTTCTGTTTTAGCCCTCTCGTTGGCATCCCTTTGCGATGCCTCATCTTCCATTTCTGATCCTTGGAGTTTCGCGTCCTGTCTTAATCCCTTGGCGTTGGCACTCGACAAGCGATTAACAGCTCGCTCCAGAGATTTGCTTTGCTTTACAATATCTTGCCTCGTTACATCCATCTCCGTTGCACCGTCGACTGCTAAGCATTGCGCTGTAGTGCAACACTCGGTCGATTCTCGATGTACTTGCATTCGTTCTTCTTCTTTTTCTTCTTCTTTTTCTTCTTCTTTTATCCCCACGACACCGTCCGAAAAACTCTTGGAAACTGGGACACTGTTGGGGCGGGCTGCTATCAGCCGGCTTTATCGTTGCCAGGGATGCGAAAGAGGCCACTCGACAGAATGATTCGCGCGTTAGAGTCAAGGCGTCAGGACAAAGCCAACTAGGTAGACTCTTCCGAACGCCGACAGCGAGCTCGTAATCCTGCCTTTTAGGGGATGAAACGAATCAGCATTGAAAGTGTTCTCGGGTTTAAGCGCGCGGGCGCGCATCACCCATGGCACTGGGGAAGAAAGAAAGAGTCTTGTCACAGCTTGCAATCCTCCTACCGGAGCAGCAAGCCGAAGAATAGACGAAAAACGAAAGAAAGGTGAAGCTTCGGAAGGGGGTCGATGCAACGCGAAACGAGGACGCCTAACGAACTTACTCGACTGGATCGTAAAGGTGCGCTATCTTGGGATAAAACTTGATGACTGATTCGAATTTTGCGTCGAGGAAAATCAAGATTAACAGCGTCGGGGGAAAGGAAGGCCTTCGTGGCACGGGATGCGCGTAAAATCGGCGAGTGGCATATTCTGGCGACACGATTGGCATATGTAATTACGCAGGGATTGGATCGAGCGGTGAATGAGTGCGGGGTGAGTGGCGGCCACGGCGAGTGATGGTTGGAGGGTGTTTGGAAGCGGGGGTGAGTATACGAGCGAATACTGTAAATAAAGAAAGGAGAGATTTAGCTTGCGGCGCGCGGCGCACGGTGCACGGCGCACGACGCACGGCACGGCGACGAACAGCGGCAATTTTTCGGGTTACACTCGGCTTAAGCGGTGTCATTTTTGCTCGCGTTTGCTTTTGCTTCGTCCTCGTCGTGTTTGCGTGCCGGATACAAATAGTCCATAAACTAAACCCTTCATATTTCGCGAGCGAGCGTGGTTTGCTTGCCGGCTGACAGGATAATTCATGTCTTTCTAAAGTTACCAGAAACATTAATAAGTCTAAAAGCCGTACCGCACTATTCGTTTGGTTCACGATGGTGGTGGCGTTGGCTTTCTATTTTACGGGACTTTAGAATTACCGAGGAATATTAAAAAGATAATATCTACTTTTGTGGGGCCTCGGGACGCAATTTAATCCGCGGCCATTCGTATGCAGACAGACACAGCCGCGCACTTGCCTTCGCACATATGTTACATGCTTAGCTTGCCATCTATTCCGCCTCCTGTTCTGGAATTCTGCGTGGATCTATCGGCCAGCTGGATCTAATGGTCATTTCACGGACGAACACGCATCCACTCTGCGTACAGTAGTACTCAAAATTCTCTGCTCCTTCGGTCCCCGCTGACTTCGTAATCAGCGTGAAATTAACTGTCCTGCCAGCTACTAACTTTGACGCATTGCCTCGGATCCGGATTACCGAAGCATCCCAGGAAACACCCCGGGAAAATCATTGAGCAGTCTGACTGCACCTCCGCCTCCGCTTCCACTCGGAATCCTTGTATCAACATGTAGACTGTAGACTCACCGAGTGCGAGCGTCAGTGCCAGTTCCAGTACCAGTGGTACTAGGCGGTCTGTGCACCGCCCATAGGTTAGGGACCAAAGTTATCACCGTGAACTTGAGATTTACACCACTCACTCGGGCAGGAAATAAAACTCAGGAGTGAGCTGTCCTGTCGCATCACCTCGTTCAGACACGGCTCTCCAAGGCCACCGTGTAAAAGGGCCACGTCGTGTTGCCCTGGCACTAGCAAATTTATGAACGGTATTTCCCCCCCTCGAGCCTGCTTCGCGCTCGCGGCAATGCGAGGCCAAGGAGCAGACCTGCTACCGATTGCAGAGCACGACTTCGCCTGGAGAAGCGTCCCCATCCGAGTGGGGAATATCGTAGTGGCGGTACTTAGCGCTCTTGCCACGAATGGGCGTATTAGGGCCGTATTTTCGTTGGCCATTATGCTTTAGGGGTCGTCGCGTCGAGTCGCTTCGTGCTGTGCCGTGCAGTGCTAACGTAAGAGAAGGAGAAGGAGGGAAAGTAGACCGAGTGCAAAAGGGATGGCCCAGCAACTGGGGTGAGGAATGCACGGAGGTCGCTGCTCACTCTCAACTAATGCGTCCCTTGCGCGGGCTTTCTTGCTCGGGAAATTACCCGCGTGCACCCTTTGCGCTCACTCCTCCTGTTACTCTTCCTTTTCCTTCTTTTCATCGTCTCCTTGTAATTGTTTTTCTTCTGCGGCCGTATATAAGGATGCACAGAGGGTATTTCACCGCGGTGGTCGGTCTCTCATCGTGGTCCTGTGGTGGCGTACGGCACACGCCGTGCTACGGCCACGAGAGAACCGTGATTCTTTGTTATCCAGCGTAACGTGCGTGGCGCACATAAACATCCGGTCGTATTAAGTCTGCAGTAAATAGTCGTTAAGAACGGTAGGTGCGCGTCTGCGGTCGCTCTTCGCCTTATACTTATTATTTCGAAACGCGCACACGCTGGCGAATACGATCCTGAATGGTGCACCAGTAGTAGAGAGGAGACTTAATTAAAGCGCACCGTTACTTCGCACCCCGCTTAATACGAACATTTCCGGCCCATCCCCGGTTTCACGGTCCTCTTGCTCTTTCCCTCCTCGCTCTGCCGGATTCTCTTCCATTCGTACCGCGACTGCTTTATTATAATGCGGCGAGGAATCAAATTTGCATTATCAGGTTTTACGAGGGGCGAAATTCCAACGGATATCGGGTATTCTTTAAGAAGCTTATTACAGCGGAGATGTTCGAGCAGCTGCTCCCTCAACGACGACCAATTCCGCGGATCGCTCCGGTAGATCATTCTTAGCCTTTATCGGCTCGCTAACAGGTTCATCCTAACCCAAACTGGAATTAATAATAAGTACCTGGTTTCTCGAATTGTTACGATCACTCTCTCATATTAATGGAATAAAACTCGCAGCTAGCAGAACGACTGTAATACCAGTCGCAAGATCGGGGCTCTGCAATATTCATTTGTGCCTTCATCCAACTTCGTTCTACTTCTTGCTTTCTGGCTATCAATGATATTCTCCCAAAATTAAGGACCAAACGACGACATAGTTGGAACTGGGAAAAATAATTGAAGAGAATCCTAAACTTTTCTAAGGAGTAGAAAGGTGAATTGCGTGGGGGTAGTGCCGTCACTGGCAGTTCCCCAAAAACCCTGGTATCCCCTTGGAAGAAGATTCCCGGGGGGAGTTCGGGTTAGGTCGAACGTGGGTGCTTTCCCTCTAATATCCCAAAACGTCCCGAAAGACGAACGATGCTTGTCGCAGCCACGGAGCAGAGGGTGGTTCCATGGTGCAGCTAGGGCTCGTAAGCGGCAGGGTAAGCGGCAGACACCAGCGCCGGCTGTTCTGAAATTTAAGCATGCCGGGTCGCACGGAACGGACGAAATTGAAGTGGCGCATGGAAATGGCGGAGACAGGCCGTGACAGAGACGCATACGGTGAGACACGCGGCAGTGTGGTGCGCTGTGGCGTGTCGTGTCGTGTCGCGTGAGCGCACGAGCCCCCTAAAACCAGTCGCGATCGATCGACGCTTGGCCGCAGCTACTTGCCACGGAAATGTATTTTATCAATTTTTACGTGGCCCAGGAATACTCGAGCACTCGCGTACCCTCCCTCCTATCCTCCCGCACACATCGCCCTCAGGTCGCTCCCAATTGCGTCCGCGAATTTGCATGATTAATCATCCAGTCTCGCGTGCTGCAACCGTCGGCTGCAGTTCAGCTGATCGGTTAAACGAACGATGACGGACGCGTTTGTAGCTCGGTTCGCTCGCGGAACGCATCGACATCCCCCGAAAATTATGAATTCGCCTGATGCTCGCTCAGCTCCCTCACTTTTTTTTCAGCCTCGAAAACCTTGCCCCGGGCAAGCTCGATGGCAGTGGGAACGCTTTTTAGGGGAAAGTTCGTGCTCTGAGAAAAATTGGATATTGATATTGTTTGAGGGAATTGGCGGTGTGGGGTATTCGATTTCGACTGATCCGCGCGCGGCAAGGTTGGCCCACTTTGGGCAAAAGTTTCTCCCCCGAATGGATAACTTAGAGCAGTCGTTCTTATGCTTTCCGAGAACAATATATTCCAATTCTGGAGAGAAATCCTCGATTCCAAATGAAAAAAGTGATCAGCTCTGCACGGAATGACCCCGCGGAGTTATTGAACGCGCGAACGGTAGCTCGCCTGTCCTCGTTTGTCAAACTGACCGCTCGATTATTTTTCTTCCGTTTCCTTCTCTTTTTCGGCCGAGCGTGATTAATTTCGATGAACACGATCGTAACGACGCTGGGAGTTTCGCGGCGAGGGAATCCTCTTTTTTCGAGCGTGGTCCTCGCTATTTTTAAAAGTTCACTGACTGGCGTTTGAAAGCTGTTAGGGAACTTGACGGCCGGCGCAGTAGCAATTACTTTGTCGAACTGAATGCAAGTTGAGTGAGTGCGCTCGGGCGCGTTCGTGGCTAAAACAAACTTCTGCAGTCTCAACGATAGATTTTACGCCGGCCGACTTAATCGGTGTGCGGCCCACCACTGGCTTCCGGTCGCCGCAAGAAAGTGAATCGCGCAAAAATGTAATTGCTGGTCCGTGGCGATAAATTAGCCGCTATTACGTAATTATTGTAACAACTCTGCGGTATGAGGAGGGTTCAGTGGGGGAAGGGCGTAACGCGACCATGTAGTTCCCATGGCAGTTTCAAGATTTCTAAATGCATCGGTGGATTTACCGTTCCACCGGGATATCGTGAATATCATGAATTCGTCCAATAAATATAATTCCAGCGTTATATTTCTCGCTAATTCCGCTCCATTATCTGCGCCGAACGAGCTTAATGCCACTAGCAATATTTAATTGCCAATGGAAATAATGGGAGGACCCGGCGATTTTAACGTTTCGCTCGTATGTCAGAATTATGGCTCAGGGCATTAATGTCCGAGTGCATTTTTAACGGAAACCTCTTTCACGAGTTCGACAGTGCGACATTCGAACCATTAAATATTCCTGCGCAGAATCATCGGCGTGACTCGTGGTGATAAAGTGCCGTCTTGCAGATGCATATTTCATCGAGGCTGCGAGAAAGGTACCCCTTGCATTGGGATTGAAATTTTTCGGTGAAAAAATTCTACTATCCAACCTGAAGACTCCAGGTGATAGCCAGGACAAGGGGAGGATATTCTCGTACGCGTGAAACAGTCGAGGGTACATTTATTATTCATTATTGTATTCCGCTTCGCGAATATCGGTCCTTCACGTGTTGCACGGCAGGCAGCGTGTAAGTAATTGCACGACTGGTCCAGCAGGTGAACAGTCGTTACTGTCAGGCCGCTCAGATTATCAGTGAAGCGAGGAACGGCAGAGTACGGCTCTGCGAGAACGCTATTGCCAGGATGATGAGTTCCTCGAAGAGCCTCCTCCCTTAAGCTCTTGCCATTACGAGCGCGTTAACAGCGCGCTGATTTCGCGCAACCCTTAAGTAATGTGCTGTGTAACTGGCGGCGGCTTTGTGCGCCTCGCGAAACTACATCTCGAGACCTCCGCCACCTTCTCTCTCTCCTTGCTGCGCTAACTTCGAGTGCAGAGTTAACGCGGCCGGAGAGCGCCAGTTCCAGCGATTTAACGTTGGTCGTTAAAAAGCCATAATTCCGATAGGATCTCACCCCGCGACCCAGCGGGTTTTCTAGCACCCTTCGCTTCCTTCAACCTCGAGCCACTGGAACTCTTGCGTGAAGCGCATCAAAAGTTCGCGGATATCCTACCCTGGGATTTATAGCTCGATGCGTGTATTTACGCGGGTGTATCCTACGCGTGCCACGGGTACTTTGCGCTCTTAAAAGCTCGCCGAGCAAGTCTAATCGCCCGGAGGGTGTAATGCACACGCTGCTCGTATATCGGCCAATGCGTGTACCGGTCGTCGCGTTCGTCCGCCGCGTTTTATGGTTTATTAGCCGCACAGAGCTCGTTCGTGTCGTAACCTTTCTGCGGTAATCCTGACTAGCCTTTTTATGGGGCTCGGTAATACTAGCGCGGTGGTCCGAACGGTCTACGACTTACGATTTCTTCTTCTTCCTCCTCCTCGTCTTCTTCTTCTTCTTCTTCTTCTTCTTCTTCTCGCTTGACTCAGTTGGCCGAGTTACCCTGTGGCTTTTAGAAGAGTCCATCGTCGTTACGAAGGGAACGAATAGCACACTGGTGGCTATTTCTCGAAATGCTTGGCGGCTCGGTACTACTGTTTTATGGGAGTTATGTGGCACTAAAATTGTCTCCATCGACGCTGTTTGATCGCGGGACACTTCTCCTTCGCATCTCCTTCGACATGGTCTCGCGCCTGCTCGACTCTAACCCCATTCGAAACTTAGTATTTTTATCGAAGTTACTTCACTGAAATTTCATCTTGGAGTATACAAGTTTTTTAAATGCAAATTGGATCAAGGATACCCGGAGTAGTTGGTTGCGGCGAAGGTCAGTGCGCTCAGAAGTTTTAAGAAAAGTCGCACGCTTGGCTACCTCCTGCAATAGCTCTCTGTCCCTTTTTCGAGAGAGAAACTTTAATCCGCTTATCTTGAACGTACACTGCAATATTTTATTCCCAAGCTTTCCAGCGGCGGGAGGGTCCCTCGACGCGATGTGCCGCGCATTGTTCCGCGTCTATGTAAGAGCAGTGCGACACTGTCATATGCTCACGAGCATTCGATAGCCGTTTACTTTATCGAACCCTCAGCGAAAAATATTCCAGTACATCAAAGGATTGCTATGTTAGTATCGGAACATTTTATGGCTTTCGAAGAGCAACGTGTCGATGTGGCGTGTACACGATCCCAACTACCCGAGAAGAAATATGGAATATCCTAATATTTTCTCCATTTCATCCGACGTAGTACATTTTCGGATTGGCTAAGATAACGCGATACTCGCTTTTCCCCCTCGGCAGGAATTTTCTGCGACGATGCGGTGGATCGTTCCTTTGTACATGCGAAATCGGAGAATTCGGCGCTGCGGATTGGCATGTGCGAATCTATGCGCGAGTCCATGAAATATTCGCGAAAAAGTTTCTGCGGAGCAAGCGAATTTACAAGCCCGAATTGACAGGTAGAAAATATTCGCGCAACGAAAGAGCGCCAGCCTTTGATGTGCAGGCATATTTTTCTTCGTTTTGATCGATACCTATCGCTACATTGGCGTTGCTCGTCTACTCGGTAACGTAGTTATACCGGTTATACGGTCATAGTGCGCTGCGGCAGAGGAATGCATCGGACGAGTGGTCACCCAAGAGGAAAAAGGGGAGGAGAAATCGAGGGGGGAAAAAAACGAGACAGAGGGACCGAGGTAACTGGCGATCGGCGACCGAGCGGCGAAAACGCATCGATGCGCGATAAAAGCCGCGAAACATTCGAAAGTGTGATGCACTAAAAGGTAAACCCGCCAGCGCGTGTATTCCGCGCCCGTTGCGAGGCTTTTATCGGCCCATCGGCGTGAGATGTGCATCGATCGCATATCAACTGCAATGGTGCGCTCGTAGAACGTTTTCAAAATAACAGCTCGTGTGGAAACATTAAACATTTTTTGAAAAATGCTCTTTAGCCGCGAAATCTACCAGACACTTACCTTTCGTTTTATCAATTACAGCTATTCGGTTCTTTGGTAAACGAAGATTTAGAGACGGAATGAATTTCCACAGCATCCGGGTTGACTTGGCTGGCTGTACTGGCGACGAAAGGGATAGAAGAACATGGATAGACAGGTGGAAATTTATTCAGACGGTCGGTTCACGTGACAGTTTTATTCGAACGTGTTTAATCATGTTAAGTACATAGTTCGAAGCTTATTGTGTTTGACCATCTCGCACGATTTCACGACTCGTCTCGCCCGAGACGCCGCGCTTTTGCGCTCGGTGCTTTTTGCGATACAAGTTCCGCGAAGAACGACAGTAACGGCGCGGCGTAGCTCGGTGCGAGAATTTCCACGAAATAGCTTCTGCGCCACGATCGCAGACCGGAGTTCAGGAGCGGGCAAAGAAACGACGGATAGACGAAGCGAAGCATCGCGTCCGGTACAACAGCGAGCATTGTTTTGCCCGGCGCGAAACGAGCCATGAGCATTAAGTAGAATACCTGCAGGATAAATTTCCCAGCGGAAGCGATCTCTCCCCGCATTTCTTCTCCTTGGCAATGCAAATATTCATGAATTATGTCTTTTCTTCATACTCCAATTTCGCCATGCGAAGCGTCAAAGTTAACTTCAATAAAGAAGCGTTCCCTTACCAGGATGATCGATCAGGATAAAATAATGCGATGGGTGGTGGGGACGCGAAAGAGTTGGCGGAAAAGTTCGTCAAGTGGATGAAGAACAGTGCATATCCGAGAAGCATAAGGTTACCGATGTTTCCGATCTCGTGTTCCCATCGTGTTAGGGACTACGAGCACCGAAGGAACCCAAACTTTCGACTTTATGCCCGTTCACACCGCCCATTCCGAGGGGTCGAAGGAAGAGTCCGTAGGCGAGGGTGTAACAGGTGGCACATTCCCTCTCGCTCTTCCTATCCCACGAGCCGCGATTCCACGCCGAGCTGGCTCCTCGTCATTATTGACGTTCCTCCACGAAGAAGGGCTCTTCTATCCACCACCCCACCCCCACCCAACCCGGATTCCTGAAATCGCCGCCTGATGAATTCGCGCCCGATCGGACTAGTGCATCCTCGTACTCGAGCAGTACCCGACAGTACTCTCACCCATTTGATATAAACTTTGTCGAGCATATCAACCAACTATCCAGCACTATCCACATTACGATTCACCCTGTTAGGCTCTGAGCAGGGTTCTCCGCGAACGATTCCAAACCCTCCAGTATGTTACATTATACTTCAAAATGTAATATGTATGCCGATAATCCCTACAGCGGTTTCGAGAAACACGAGGAGCACTGGGACGCGAGCGATGGATGGGGAGGTGGAGATAGGGGGGACTCGTAAGATTTCGCGGGAGAGTGGTGTAAGAGGACAGTCTTGATCGCGCGCGACAATGAGAACTAACAAGTAAGAGAGGTGAAGGTCGTCGTTGAATTGGATTAATGGGGAAACATCGATGGGGACGAAGAAGACAGAGGTGTCGCATCGGAGAGGGTTAAATGGGTAATGGAGAAGGGGTCTTTCCGCTCGGGCACTTTCGGTCGTCCAAGTCAATTAGTATTCCGCGGCGGAGCGTGCCCTGCGGAGAACAAGGATCGAGGCGAGCGTTTTTGTGGGAGGCGCCCGGAACGCAGGCAAGTATTTTACATGGCTCACCTCAGGAATATAATTCCGCGGCGTTCGCTATTTACTGCCGACGCCAGACGCTGAAATATTCATGAAACAAACTCTCGTCGTCGGATCGCGTCGCCCTTCGCCCGTCCTTCCTGGCAGTCACTCTCGATGGTCCCTATTGTCTACCCTGTGTTACACGCGCTCATCTTTATCATCGTCACCTGCTTCTCCACCCACTTTGCCACTCTTCTTTTCACCTTTTCTATCCTCCTCTTCCTTCTCCTCCTCCTCCTCCGACTCTCCGCTCTGCTCTGCTCTCCTCGTCCTTATTCGCGTCGGCTACTTCGCTCTTTTTCATCCGATCCACGCATACACACGTATACACTCTCATACAGTCGCTAACACGCATGGTCGAAAAATCCTCCCACGCGATCCACGAGTCCGCGTCCCTTCGCGAGGATCGTGCATCGTTTACCACTCTCAAGAAGAATATTATCAATTCAGAGTCTCTAATCCACGATGCACGGTATCCCTCGTTCTGGTATTTTTGGACCGAGTGGAACGTGTCCACTCACTTAAGGTGTAATTACGAATAAACAAGAAAGTATTCAAGGAGATCGCAGTTTTTTTCTTATTGAAGGGATGCATCGGAAAAACACGGTGTATACCTTGGCCACGTCCCTCTCTATTAGTTCTTCTCCTTCTCTTCAATACATTTTTCTTCTCTTTCCTGCGACTAGTTTTTCACATTCACGCTATCTTCTCGCGTATACAATCATCGCAGGCATACCAGAAAAACGGCTCACGCAATCACGTGTTTGTGTTTCTTTAGAAAAGATCGATTCTAGGTTCTCCCGAGATTATCTTCGTTGATCGTTGCTGCATTCATTTCTCGGGTTTTCTGGCAAGAGAGAGAGCCGTGGGCTGGTCGACCTCTTCTCTCCCCGGCCTCAGTCGTAACGTGCCTTTTATCTCGGCATCGAATACAACGGTGTATTTACAAAATTACATATATATATGTATATATGTATATCGTATCACTGCGAATGAATTCTGTGTGTGTTTGGTGTTGGTGTGCGTGTTTCTGTATTTCTGTGTATACGTGTACGTATGACTAGAATGTGAGTGACTGTACCTCGTATGTTCTTAAGCAATTAGCCATCGCTTGCGTGATTGGATGACCACGTGACCGCTATGTAGGAAACCTTCTCTAAACGTTACAGCTTAAATGCTTTATGAACCTATCGTAAATCTATACTGTAGGATGGCGCCCCAAATTGGGCTACGGGTTTTGATCGACGCCTCACCGCGTGACCAGTGTCTTTCTCGTCATCTACCTTCCTCTTTATGTCGATCTTTCTCTCGCTCACAATACACACACGCCCACATCCTCGTTCTTACACACATTTACTCATCTATTTTCCTTTCTTCTTGATCTTCTTCCTCTTCAACAGTCACCTTGAGCACCCCGGTCGAGTAAGCTTGCGAACGAGACTCCCATGAAGAACGGTACAAATCTATCCCCTTCTCGTTACGCTTCCCCGCCAGTATCGATTTCGCCGGAAAACTCCGGATTCATTGATAGCGGGACGTGAGTAGAAAAAATATAGGCGAGTCACTCTGAATGCTTGCGGATGAAGGATGGTACGAGAAAGAAGGAGCTAATTCGTTATATGTCCTACCACGAATCTTGGGTACATGGTAGGGGGTGGTTTACCCGATCGACAGGGTGGCGGCGGCAGCAGCGCGCTCGTCCGTAATTAGCGCGTCCACTCGCTCGACGATTAGGCGGTCTATCCGGGCCGGTAATTAACGCTGGCATCGTTAGCGCGTTAGTCTCGTTACCTTCCTCCCTTTTGCTGTGGCAAACGGCCGGAGGGCCGTCGCACCGGAAGTCTGTATGTGGATACACGACTAAGGAGACACCGTGTCATAGGCTTTAAAATAATGACCATACGTGGCAAAAATGACGTTTGTAACCATCGCTGGGATTCGGATAATTCTGACACTAACCCGGTAATTTATAATTTTGCCTTAGCAGGTTCCATTGAATTTTACATTTGAGACGTCCGACGACTTGATGATTCACGAGCAAATCCGAGACTTAATTCCCGTTACGAGGGGGCTAATGATACGGCGGAATAGGGCGTATGTCCAATGGTAAGTACGATGGAAAAATGAGGAATAACAGAGTTGGGAGTCGCTAATTTCTGAATGACACGCGATAACGCGTGTCAGTCTTACGGGTATTCATGATTCGGCAGCGTTCCCTCGATGTTTCCTTGTCATCTCTTTGTTCTTGACTCGTTGTTTCTTTCCATGACTCGCGCTGTTCTTCTCGATAAGTTTCTTGTATGTGGCGAATGGTTTATTTTGTTCCGACGGTCTATAAAAACTCGATGATCTCCGAAGGGCGTGCGCTTTTGATTTGCCAAAGGATTCGGGCTGTTTGTACCTCGCAGAAGCGTGCGATTTATCTTATTCCGATTTTCTCGACCGAAAAGATGGTAAAGAGGCCATTCCGAGGGTGAGTATCTCTCTTTACCCGAATAGCGCTATCTTTTATCGGGGTCCGTGATTTTTTTCCAGCCGGATTTGATAGCGGTTCGTAAGTCGATTGCCACCCGTGGAAAATATATATCGCGGCTGGTGATTCTCGACTCCTCTTGACATTGAAATTGCGCCAATTCCGCCGATTTACATAAAAGGAGAACGGACGTCGGAAGGAACAAATATAAGAGTGGAATCATCATCTCTGGGCCGCGTAATTTCCCGGCAACACGCGAGAAAGCGTGTCTATGGCACAGAGGTCGTCTCCATTTCTGCTTTCTTCTTGTTTAATCCATTTATTTGGTTCCACGTGTTTTCCTTTAATTTATCTTGCCGTAACGTCCGCCGCATGACTGGCCTGGCGAGAAACTTTGTTGGACGGTGTTGGTGTGAAAAATCTTGGCGTGCAGTGTTACGCTTCCTCTTCTACCAACGCGAGTCCCCTTCCCGTAAAACCAACGGAACGGAAGTGGTTTAGAGCGTACCCAGAGTTTGCGAGACTGAATCGTTGTTAGATATGCACTTTCTTCGTCGGTTCGATACGCGTTGAGCGCACCTAGCGCCGCTCGATTTCGCCGTAAGAGTCATATTCTTGATCCGCGAGTATTACGTACCACCATCATCACCACGTACGCGAACGGTACCAGTCGTTGGGTAGCGTCGCCTTGTCCTCATGCCGTCAGCGAGAGACGAACGATGCTGCTACGGATGTCCTCGGTGCAATGTTGAATTTCCGATTTTCTGACTGGCAGCCTTCGCGGCTGCAAAGACGTTTCTACGGCATCTGAATAATTCCCGGCAGTATCGTTGCACGAGCAGATGCCTCTGGCCTGTGGACGTAGAGGCGTGCTGGAAGCGGTGGTGGTGGTCGAGCGAATTGCTTTTGCTGCCGGTACTGCCGCTGGCATTCGGGCTGTTGCTGCCGTCGTTGCTGTTGCTCGGCCCGTTGTTGGCCACCAGGGAACAATGCGCCGCGACGGCTAGGTCGCCAGGTTCTGCAACACACAATGACACGCAATGATGAACGATGCCTGCTGCGCTTGGTTCTCTCGCGAGCGTGTTTTCTCTCCCCCTCCCTCTTTCGTTAAAAGGGTTAAAGCGCCCAGCGCACAGGAAGCACGATTCACTGGCACAACCGTGCCGATTTTTCGCGAGTCAGCTGTACTTGTACTGTCACTTCTCCCTCGGGGCTTTGGGAAGAAGCGCGACCCCGTTCAGGGTTAAAGCGAAATCGAGCGCCATTCTTTGACACAATCATTCCTGATGAGACTTGCGCGTACTCTGATCGGTCATGGTTTTTTTTTTGCCCTTGTAACCCTGTCGTTGTTTTTTAGGGTGGCTCGGTTCGATTTATTCTAGCAGCGATATTCACCGTTGTACGAGCTGCTCACGAGTCGGGTTCGGTTCGTGTGCGTCAGAGTTCGTTCGTATCCTCGACACCAACGGAACTGACGTTCCGGAAAATTGTCCTGGGCGGTTATATACTTAGCGGATCAGATCCGATCGAAGTGTAGATACAGCGAGGCAAAATTGCCTGAAGCACAATCGACGACAACGTACCCCCAGAGGTGGTTGGAATTTTTCAGACCAAAAACTCATTTAATGTTCGAATCAACCTCAAAAACCTATCGAACTGTATTTTTATTTTTTGGTAAAAACTCATTACGAAATGTTCATTAAACAAGTAATATTAAAGAATCGTGGGGTTCTTTAAAGGGATTTCTATGAAATCCGAAATTGTCCGGGAAAATGAAACATTTTCCGTGAAATAGTGGAGGGTGAATCGATTTTCAACAAATTCGCAATATGTACCAAAATTTTCTCCAAGTTGAAACACATTCTGTCCACTGTAGGGTTACTCGTCATCTTAAAATTATTATTGAAACAGTTTTGGATAAAAGCTATGCCTTATGCCACGTAAGTTTCAGGCGCAACGTTATACTTTGGACAATTTGGACCTGACTTTCGTAACGCCTGTCGCGTTATTGCTGGTTATTCTTTCCTCCTCGCAGACTGGCAGACTCGAGCAGGTCGTTTGGCGATAGTTAACTGTGCCAGAGCAATCTATGCCAGGTCAAAGTTCCACGAGAGACTATACGCAATCAGCTGCTAATTGGGAAATGATTGGAGGCACCTTGCCTGATGGTATCGCGCCTCTAACTATCCGGCGTATACGAGCATACAACCCCAACTGTTACAAATGCCCCCATAAATGCCAAAGCAGACACATATGCGGCTCCGAAACCATGCCGCCATTGCCATCGTCGGCTAAGCACGCCCTGTAAGCTCTTCTGCAGGGTTTAACCCCCTCTTTCCACCCTCGACTGGCTTTTCGGGCCCTCGCCCAAACCGCATGGTTATTCCATTTCCAGCCACCGTTGCCACCAGGCTTTGCTGTAACTACGCCGCTCTGGACACCCTATGAAAAATTAGGGGCCTCGAATAATTCCAAGCAGGAATTTCCTCTATAACCTGGTGTACTCGGAATATCTAATCGGCATAAATATTTACCGTGCGGCTTGCGTTGTGGTTGTACTGGAAAATGACTGCGAGCGCTTTCCGCGCGTTCCCTACCGAGTCTGTTCGCCTAGCGCGGTCGTGCTCGCGAGCATACTTTTTCTCCACCAACTTTTCTCCTGTTCCATATTTTATGAATCCGCTCTATCGCTAATCAAATAAAAAGCGAGCAACGGTCCTGCCGGCAACTGGAGCAACGGGAGCATCAGAGATACCGACGAAGGCGACGGTGGCGGTGGCTTGTCCAGACCGGATGGCTTGATCAAACGAGGCCGCCGATATAAATTTTAAATTGTCGAGGACGCCGCTCCAGCGGCCGTAAAATTTTAAGGCCAGTCGCGAGGGCAACATATTCGTTCCATGAATCCTTAATAAAGCAAAAGCCGATGCAGAAACACGTGGGACAGGGAGGAACCTTATTCACGGTATCCAAGGGCTCATCGTCCTTCGATGGAACCCTTAAGCATAGGACGAGGGTCGTGGCAAGAATTGACTACTATGGATATAGAATTAACCTTCGTTACGGTGTGTTTGAATTGCTTCGGTGGTGCAGAGCTCTTGCTGCCTAGTCTTTGTTAGCCAACGATGCTGGCTGATGACCATGCGCCAACGGTGAGCAGCGTAAAACTAATTGCGGCGGACGTGGGATCCTCTTCTCTTCGCTTCCGTTGATCCTTCCTTCCTTCCTTTCTTCCGTTCTACCTCCATACCAACCAGTACTTCTTCACATTCCCCTGGGCCTAGAGCCAGCTCTAACACCCGCCCTACCATCCGCTCTAGCATCCGCCCTACCGGCAGCTCTAGCGGTGGTAGTCCTAGCACCAACCCCTGTGGCGCACCCCACTCCATCGTGCCGTTATTATAGTAGAGCCCAGCCAGACACTGCGATTATATGCACCCGTTCCAGGCTTTCGAGTATCAGCTTTGCCGTTCTTTCGCTCCTCGTTTTCACGTACTTCCACTGGTCCGGAAATTCGACCTCCTGTGAGACAGTGATTCTTCTCCTGACCCCGGCGGCGGCGGCGGCGGCGGCGGCAGCGGTACCAATGGTGGAAGTGGTGAGCTGCTACAGCGAGTTTCGATGCTCGTGAAAAAATTATGGAATCGTCCATAATTAAAGCGACGTCCGCCCCTCAGGCTCCAGAAGGTTTGACGGTGCAGCTAGGATGAACTTGGGCCCGGAAGATTGCATTAAAATACATTGGGTACTTTAAGATATTGCGTCGTTAAATATTGTAGCTGGTAAGGCTGAGCGCAGTTGTGACACAGCGAATCCTGGACAGTCTGTTTAGTCCCCGTGTTGTTCTGTCTTGGACCAAGTCATTCGTGGAAAAGAAGATAAATTAACGCGAAATATTTCTACCTCTCCACCTCGAGGAACCTAGTGGAAATGGCTTAGCGTGTCTTTAAATCTTTCAAAAAAGTTCGGAGCTTCCCTCGAGGAACGAACGATAAATTGTCGTGAAGGTACAGTGAAAAATCCGCTTCCAGGATGTTCAAAGAGAAATACGTAAGTTTCTCTTCGTTCACGTAAAAGTATCGTGCTGTCGATGCGATCCTCATTCTCAGGGAAGAAGCGCACTTTGCCTGCTTCGTGGCTTTGCGTAAGCGTACCTAGTTACAATTTCTTCGAATTCGTTAGGAACAGTTTGAAGTTCTGCCTGCGTCAGGCTGTCTGGTAATTGCACCGTTTCCTGACACTTTGGAATAAGTTACGTTCCGTCGTGTCGATCCTTCAACGGAAACGGGGTACTCTGCCGCGATTTCCACAGCAATTTCTCAATTCGTATGGCATTCGCGTGGAAATCAAATCTCGTGCGAGCATTAATCCAATGCAACGCGTTAATTCGCTGGAAATTGTTCTGCTGTTAATCAGCCGTTGACCCTTGGGGAAAGATGAGAAAAAAAGAGAGAGAGAAAGAGAGAGAAAAGGAAAGAGATATATGATACAAGGTACATATAACGCAGAGGATGCGAAGCCACGGCAAATATATAAACTTCCGCATTCCGTCTAGCTCGACGAGCAGAATCCCAACGAATTCCTCTCTATTTAACTTTCTCCGTGGCCAAATTGCGCCCACTTAAAACGTCCGTGCGCTCAAAGCCTCTCCCGCGGAGTCTCGACTAACTCGGCCGAAATATTAGCGTTATGTTTCAGTGCGCTCGCTCTTGAAAATTTTAATCTCGCCTGTCCAAGGGTCGGTTCTCATTTGCCGTGGACCCGACCCATTCACCAGGCTTTTCTTAAAGAGAGAAACTGCCTTTTCTGGTTGCGGTCGCGAACGTCCCATCTCCGTTTCTCTCGTACAAGCGGTTTGTCCCACTGATATTTGCGGGCTCCGGTCGAGGTTTCATTTGCTCTCGGGAGGGAGATTCTCCCGGACGACTGCGACAAGCAGGATATGAGATTGTACTGCCAACTGTGCTCACCTTTAACAAGGTTTCAGGAGGCCGATAGACGGCCACCGGTGGATGTCGCGGCTGTGTGTTTCACGATACCGTCTCCTCATGAAGGTTCGAGCTAGTCTAGTTCAGTAAAGGGGGATGGGTGAAACAGCGAAGGGTCTGGTTACGGATATAATCGTGCAGATAACGCGTTTAGCTCGCACAGATGGGGAGCGTTTAATTGCCCAAATTGATATCGTATAACATTAGGGTCGAGCTAACCCTCCTCTTCCAATTGCACCGTTGCCCGTCGGTACGGTGTGTTTCCGGTCGGATCACGAAATATTCGCAAAAGCCACTCATGACCCTCATCACCCCGTTCAAGACCTAATTTTTACGATCCTGCTGCATTGGACATGGCATTAGCTTGTTGAAATCTCGAGTGATTTTCCAGGAACTCTTTTCCACCAATTTTCACCAAGTTCGTACGGTTTGCGCTCGCATAGGCCAGTGGCCAAGCGAGCGTGTGCACTTTCTTCGAGGATTGATGGCTCGAAGAGTAGACGAGTTCTCATTTTCAAGGAAGCAATTCCGTTCCGCTGATTGTTACTTTATTTCCCGGTGCCGGCTGGACCCAGCAATTTTCGCCGGATTGCTTTAAGGACTGATTTCGCATCCATCAACGTCGCCATGGCCGATTGCCCACGTGCTTCGCGGCGTTCTAGTCGATTGTTGTTCACCTGCCCGGCAACACCATGTTTCTTTCTTTCTTTCTCTCTTTCTTTCTTTCTTTCTTCCTTTCTTTCTTTTGCTCTTTTTTCCTTTGTCGCGAGTTCGTTCTGCGACACGTACTACGTACATACGTATTGGGGTTGCGGCTCTGCAATTAGCAATAAATTGTTGGGCGTCGTTTGGACGTTGGTTTTTCTTAAGCGCCTTACTGACCGCGGACTGCGATAAGCGCCTTTAACTGCTGCTGCGATTTCTTATTTGCTAGGTGAACTTACAAAGCCCCCGGCAATCGTGAGATATGCAAGAATTCCACAAGTTACACGAGTCGAGCGAACGAGCTGAGAATGCCGGTAGAAAATATAAGAGATTTTAACTCTAGCAAATATTTTCAAATCCTTCAGTCCCTTTTCACTTTTTCTTTTTTTTTCTTTCTTGTATATCAACACGACAGTTCTCGAAATATCTTGGAGCGATAGAATCCAATAATATGCAATTTCAAGTTCGAAAGTAAGTTCGACATTCCAAATCGATAGTACCGCGTCCGTTCTCCCCGGCCGCGAAAAACTTTCCGTTCCGTCTGGCGAGATAAAAATTGGCAACCGGACGAGGGTATTTTCAGGAGACGAAGCTCCACGCTAACTTAAATAATCAATATTTATTTTTCGCCCTAGTTCCGGAGTATTGAAAAATTTCGCGACCGATAATACGAGGAAAAATCGAAGGTTATCATCGCTGCTTATTCTTGGCGAATGCGTTCTTCCTCTTGGCACGCTCGCTGATTACATTTTCGATGCATCCTTGCAGATGGCTCACGGTATCACCGGCACACAATACCAAAGTGAATAAAACCAGTAAGAGACTAGTAGGGAATTCTAGGATCTCGCCAAAAAACTAGAGAAATACGCTCGGAGACGATATTTGTTTTGCTACGCTTCGTCAGTTCGTCGGTTCGTCGTCCGGCTGGGTTGTCGGTGGATGCGATACAGGGAATACAATATTGCTGGACGTCGCTGCGGGTTGCGATGCTGCGAGGCTACGAGCACCTGCTTCGAATATCGGCTCACTCCCGATAGTCCCGATGCATGGTCGTCGCATCGTATGTCCGGATGACGGGAAGCGTCACGTCAGGAACGATAACGACGACGTCATGTCGACGCTTCGTTCGATGCTTCGGTCGATGCTTCGGTCAAATGCTCTTGCTCTACTACTTCTGTCTCCCTCTCTCTCTCTCTTTCTCTCTCTTTCCTTCAGTTGCTCTTTCCAATGAAAGTTCTCGACCTCGTCAACTGCTCTGAACGAAGGACGTATACATGCGTGACGCAAGCTTGCGTCAACGACGATATTTCTCTTTGAGGGAGCAAAACTGACGCACCTTCCTATCTTGGAACCGCAACCCTGTGCGCGCACACTGACTCCTCTCGTACAATTTACCATTTGCGTGCATCAACGATGCAGCATGCAATTACCCGTTATCAGGGGCTGTATTACAACGGGTCGAGAAATTGCTCTGTTACGTCTTTACGGTGTCAGCAGCGGGTAAATTGTGAGCTGGCGCCAAGCGACTCGCTCGAGTGCGCTTTATACGCGCGACTGGCGAGGTTGGACGAACGCACAAATGACTGTGCGATTTGTCTTTCGAGCGACTCGATCGAGCTGCTGGCTAGTCAGCAGTCGGATACGGGATATATCAGTGTATAGCACCGTAAAACCCAACGAGCGAAACGTTGTTGCTAACTCGACCTACGAAAGGGTGAAAGCTTATTAACAAACTCGTCGCGATACTATCTCGACGCATTATGCTCGCACCCCCGATAGAAGGTTCATGCATTTTAACGTGTAATTTAAAGCTACGCGGCCTTGAGCGCCAGTCATGAAGAAGGGTCGCGTTTATGAGATTTGACAATGAACGGGAGAGAAAGAGAAGAGGATGGTGGTCGTTGGAGGGTTGTTGGTAAGGGTGGCGTTTAAAGGTCTGGTGGGACGTTACAAAGGGTCGCACAACACCATGTCCTTTTCCCGAGGAACGCTGGTCAAAGTGGCGGAGGGGCTGGAAAACGATATCGAGGCACGATGCACAGGGTATGAAGCACGCGGCACGAGGCAGGAAGCAGAAAGCAGAAGGCACCATGAAGCGTAATACGGAAATTTCGCTTCCGGCTAGAGACGTGCGTGCAACGCGTCGTGTCGTTTCGCAAAAAGGACCGTGGCACTCTAGATCCACGGGATTGGTTCTCCTGAAATTGTCATCAAGGGATTTGCCCGTGGCGCTAAAATATTTCCACCGGCTGATTTCTACTCTGACTCGCTCCATTCCCGCCGCTGGCACGCGCGCGCTCTTCTTCTTTCTTTCTTTCTTTCTTTCTTTCTTTCTCTTTATCTCGCTTTCCTATTTTTTTCTTTCTCTTTCATGGCTTCCCACTCGCTTTGTCACCCTCGGCTCGTCGAGCATCATCCCCTTTATGTCATTGCGCGCGTCTCTTGTCGCTGCAGCCGCATTTTGACTGCACCCTTTCAGCACTATTCGAATATATCTTGCCCTCCCTCTCGCGCGTGTGCCGATTTTTGCGGTGCACGAGTTTTTTCGGTGCGGTATATGGAGCCTGAGTGGCGGGAATTGACATCTGCCGCGATTTGCGATACAATGCAGTGATAAACCACCGGTAGCCCGCTGTGGCCGCTCAAACGGGGCCACCTCCATGAGGTAGAATCGCCTCGCACGCTAGTTTCTCGTCACTTTTCAACTTGAACTATGCGGCGAGAATCGGATGGAAGCGTCAGAGAGAGAGAGAGAGAGAGAGAGAGAGGGCGACAGGGGCATAGAGACGATGCGAGATCTCGTTAAAATAATCATTTAGCGGAGACCGATTAATTAGATAGATACCAGTGCGATGCGAGTTCCACGTAAATAATAATCTGACGCGGTTCCGAATCAAACTTCTGGGCGAAAGTTCTCCGCGAGTCTGCCCTCTATTGTCCCGGATCGTCGGTTTCTAGCTGGCGGGGGGGAGTACAAATTAATTAATTATCACGCTCATAACCAGCGCGTTCGGCGGGGTGTCTGATCAGGGGGTGTAGTCGTTGGTATCGAGCCACTGGCTGGAATTCGCGGCCGACTGCGCTCTCGAAATCAGCTCGTCCTCTCTTTGTCTGCCGGTCGCCTCGTTCCGCGGACAGAAAACACGGACTCGGGGCGCCGCATCGCATCGGTGAAAAGAGAGAGAGAGAGTGAGAGAGAGAGGCTGATATGCGCGCAATTACAGTTCGTTCAACTAGTTTCGCAGTCGACTGCAATTCCGCCGATCGACTGTCGTTCCTCGCGCCAACGACGTCCTCTGCACGCGAGTACTACACGCTCGAAAGGTCCACACGAGTGTACGCGACCACGCGCGTGCCTACCGCTACTACGAAATTCGTTGGGAACGGTCGGTAATGCGAATGCGAGAGCAGCATCGAGAGCCCACTCGAGTGCGTATTAAAACTTTTTTCAATTTTAAGTGCTATCTCCACTCCCCGTACCTCCTGCGACCGCCATATGCTTCTGATTGCGCGCATCACAGTCCACCGGCGCTCTTGAAAATGGCTAATATTCTTTTTTTTTTGCACCTTTTGTCCTCCCCTTTTTTGAAGCAGGTCACCGCCCACGGAATGATGCGCGCGAGGGTAGCTCATTGTTCAGGAAACATAATTCGCTTTATCCTCCCGACCGATTTCTCCCCCGCCTCCTGTTAAGCGGAGGCTTGTTCTCGCAGCATCCGTGAGATGAAAACATTCTCGGTGCGAAATACGATATATTTAATGTTAGACAGAAAGTTAAGCAGTCTCGTGGCACCAGCTGTGCCGTTTCAAAGCGGGGGACGAGAGAACATATTGCGAGCTTAATTAACACCCCCCCCCCCCCCCCCACTCTTTGGAACGCCAAAATTGCAAATTATGCACCAGCTACGGAAAACTGTTTGGCACCAGCTACGTTTTTTCCAGGAAGAGTACCGCCCAGCCATCTCGGTATTCCCTTCTTTCATTACGTAACTCTCGTTTTGCGAATATGCCCAGTTTGCGAAAATATTCTCTCCCGTAATATGGTTCTTCACGCCAGAGAAAAAGACTGCTGAAAATACATGAATAAGATTTGCGCAGGCGGAAATAGGTAAAGAGGTAAGCAAAGATGGTGGGGCAAGTTAGCACGATGGATAGGAATTACCCGACAGTAGCTTCGCTCGTTTCGCTCGTAGTAGCAAATTACGAGGAAGCCATGCACCTCGAGGAGAATCAGGCCTCGATCGAACGAGATTGGAAAATCTATCTCTACTGCTGCGACAGGAGAATCACGGCTGGTCCACATTGTAGGCTTCAACTTGCTCTATTTCCCAACACGCCTTCGCGTTTCTTTCCTCCGACTCCACGCCTCACGTATTTCCTATCCAAGACGAGCTGTTATTGTAGAGACTATTGCGAATACGGCACGTCGGGTCTCGTCTCGTCGCCTGGACTGCGCTATTCAAACTTCCATTTCAACCCTCGGTGACCCGAACAAACTCACACTTATCAGTTGCGAGTAGAAACAGAGCAGCGACAGTATTATCTTAAAAATCGAAACTCCACCGAGGTTGGGGGCAGTGACTTTTTTCAATGGACAGTAATCTTCGCGAAGATGTGCTTTAGTTTTTAGGCTGTATAACAGTCGTTTTTAATAGACTAGTGAGAGACTAGATTGACAAACTTTTATCAATTTCGTTGTAGACTTTAGTTCATCGTATCGCAGTTTACATGAGTATATTCATCCAATTATAATATTGAGAAATCTCATCTCCGATTCGAGAGAGTCGAATCGTAATAAGCGTGATACTCGACTCTGAGCGTAACAATAGGCACGAAGCCTGCAGCATCGTAGCTATGTACGTCTCCAGAAGGAAATTCTCGATCGTCGCGAATAGCCGAGACCTTAGTATTTTTTAATCAACGCCGGTATTCCACAGTATAGATGCACATCGGCCGAGATGCATCCAAATACGGAATGCCGGTGCCAGCTCGATGTAGGTGTAGCTAGAGGCGCGCAGCTGCCGCCAGGAGCCATGCAGATCCTGGTTGTTGGCAGCAAGACCGTCGTCCCCATTTCTCTCTCTCTCTCTCTCTCTCTGTCTCGCTATGCGAAAACGAAATCTTTCACCGGTGCAGAGCGTTCTCTCGGCTGGGCTCGGCTTGGTTCGCTTTATCGTCGAGCACGGATGGTTGCGCCAGAGTCCGCGGTAGGGCCTCGTCGAATGTGCTATTTTTATCGCTACTGTTGGCGGACGCTGGCTTAATGACGGGGTTCTTAACCGAGGGTAATTAACGTGGGAGCGAAGGGAACGGTAGGACCGGAAGCGAGAGAAGGTAGTAGGGCGGTGGGTTTCTTGCGACGCTCGGTGTTCACGCCTGCCACTTGCGGCTGAACAACTTGCGGAAGCAGCGCGCGTCAGCCTGGCAAACTTTCGGCCGCCTCTGGATCGCTGCTTTATGGATTCCAGCTGCGATGTAATTTTAATGAGACGAGAGTGCCGAGGATGCGATTAACACTCGCGACTACGGGTGACAAGGCTCTTCTTGCTCATATGGTCTTGTTAAGAGAATCGCGAATAATTTCGAGATGCACGACCGAATAGTACTACAATTCCGTATTCCAGTCGCTCTGCAGATAAGGTTCCAAAGTATTGTGTAGACTTCCTCGTATGTGCCGTATTACCTTAGATCGATACTATGAAAAATATTGCAGCCGAGCGGACGGAATACTGAATACAATGCCTAGCCTTCTTGACGGTTATAGCGAAAGCTGCCGATATCGGACGGACACTCTGTCGCGAAGTACAGAGTGTAGATTGAACGGTGTTGCGCAGGAATAGGTAGATTCAACGGAGAATGCAAGAAGTGGACAAGTAAAAAGAGGGGTCCCCCTACCTTTAGATCGTGGAATCTAATCGAGTTCAAGGCCATTTACTCGAGGCATTCTCGAGCAGTTTCCCCGGAATCTCGGTCAATGGTGTAGCTTGGTTTTCGGGAATGCCTGCAGCAAGGCAGAGGGATAATGGACTTCTCAAGTTCCCATAAACGAGAAGACTATACGGTAGAGTGAACTACTGCAGAAACTTCGATAACCTTATCGCTTTAAAAGTCCATAACGCATCCGTGCAACCGAACCCTACCAAGCATCGTATCGATGAGATGCCGTCGTTGTCTTCTTCCTGACCATTCCAACGTTTACAAAGTGACAACTCATAATTAGGGGAAACATTGCCATTCACCAGCGCCGCTAATCTTTCATCATAAGAATCCGACCACTTTTAATTAAAACTACTTTAGAAGGACGCATTTAACAATCTACCCCCAAGAGGTAATTCAATTCTTACCCATTTCTCTTCTCTGCACCACCGTCGAGCAACGCTGGATTACGCGAAACAATTAAGAACAAAAGAAGCTTGTGCTTTCATCACCGTCTATACGAGTCTACTTCAATAGCTCGCTCTGGAGAGTCTTCAGTTTTAGACAGCGCAGTGCGATACTTGTTCCCAGTGGTCGGGCCAACGGATACCCGTTAAGACCATTTTCCACTACGCCAAAACTACCTACTACCAATTGGACTACAGACATTTCTCTCCCTTGCCTTTCATTCGCGTGGGAGTATTACCGAACCGCATAATAGCAAAGTCGAAAGGAAGTTTCTCCCCGCGGATCCACTCAGCCGTAAGAACATTATAGTATTCGGTGTTGCGCTAACTATCACGTCCCGGGGCGCATTAGGCTATTTTACTATTCATTTAAGTTGGACCATTGTGTCGCGCAACTACGTATAATCACTGGCATCAAATTCGCGTGTGACCAAGCAAAACGCAGTATGGGCACATGGAGCATTTGCTTTGGAGAGAAACAGCTAGAGCAGTACGCGCGCGTAGGTTCAACTTGAAAAGTATTCAGTGTGTCGCCAATAAGGAATATGAATTCCCAAGAGATCAAAGAGAAGCCTTTTAGCCTCGGATTTCGTTCGATAGGTGGGTAGCACGTTTAGCGAACGCGCAAACGGAATAGCGGGGATAGAGAATGCGAGAGGCAACCGGGAGGCTACGCGATTGTCTCGACGCATATCGAGTAGGTTGCCCTATCAGAGGTGCTGCTACCGCTACTGTGTAACAGCTGCTGTATTCGGGATCAAAGAGCAAAAAGGGTCGAGCACCGAGCGGAAAGAAAGCACGGGGTGGTGCGCGAAGAAGCGGTATAAGGCGGAAGAGGCCACGCGAACGAGGGTGAGGGAGAGCAAGAAGAGGATCGACGAGAGGCCGCGCTACCGAGAAAACATCGATGCTGCATTTACGTAGGGAATATTCCTAGGGTAAGCGTACATCGACGGAGCCTATGCAGCTAGTGGAAGCACCACGAAGGGTTGAGAGGAGTAGGAGGAAGAAGGAAGAGGCTCAAGGTGTGGAACACGAAGCCAGAAGACAAGCCTGAGAGAATGGTATCGAGGAGAAGGGTAGGACGATGCGATACCGGTCTACGGCAGCTTGCTACCAGCTATATCGGGTTACGTTCTTGCCACCCAACCACCCTTCGACCACCCTCTGGCCACCTATTCGACCCAACTTGCTCTTCTCTTCTTTTCTTCCATCTTTCTCCATGGTCTCGTTTCTTTAGTCGCCATCCTCCTTTCTTCCAGCTGTTATGTCACCGAGACTCGACATTATCGTAGAGCAGTACGCGGTAGCAACGGTGTCGAGTACAGGATGGTAGCACGGTACACGCGCTCCGATACGGTCTGGCACATAGATTCTAACTCGTGGCAGGCATCTTCCTCGGTTTTATCATGCCAGCCGCCCCGGGCACGGGCACGGGCTCGGGTTCGAGCTCGAGTCGGCCACCCGTCTCTTGAATTGTACTTATGGACTACTCGCGCGTCGCGGCCCTGATCGTTTATATCACTCGCTCGGCAACGGAGCCCGAGCACGCTTGGAACGGCTCTTCAGAAGTTGTTCGTGATAGGCGGTGGCGGCGAGCCGCTTCGGTGCTTGCTCGCTTGAATTTTGAGATATCGCTTCCAGACACCGGGATGCGGTCGTGCCAATCCGAAAATATTTCTCTCTTCCTTCTCTGATCGAGATTTCTGCAGAATGCAAATTCCTCCGCCTTCTTAAAATGGTATGAGGAGCTATTCGGAGGTAGAGAAGAATGGCAAACCGAATGGATACGGCATTTCTAGGCGTATAAAAATTGACACTTCGAATCTGCTTTCCGATTCGAGCAGAGAAGAAGGAGAAGAAGGAGGATTCTAGTTTAAAGCGATCACTGGCTGCCACAGATTCGTGCTCTTTCTCTGATTCTCTATTCTCTTCCCTACTCTTCTAGAGAGTCGCTTCCGCAACGGTAATCACGGAAACGGGATTTGAAATTCGAGTTCACACTAATGGCCGGTGACACTCGTCCATGGTTCGCGCAGTAATCGGATCGGCGCGGGTCGCACCAAGGTGCATCTCCATTTACATTTGCTTTTTTTTTTTTTAGCGCCGAAAGGCATGTTCCACTCTCGTCATCCAGCCGTGTATTCTTCTGCAGATGTGAGAAAGTCTATACATCGAGAGTGTATATCGAGAGACTCGCTCGGCCGGTGCTTTTTCCAATACAGTTCTTCCCTCATCGTTTTCTCATAGTCTCCATCATCCCCCTGGTCACCTGGCGCGCGCGGGTCTCTTTAGCAAATTACTCCTACTCAGCATAATTCAGCATTTGTCAATCGATCGGAATAGGAAACTCGTATTCACCGGAAGAAGAAACGACTCGCTCGTTCGTCGTGTCACAATACAGTTGGTTTGTTTTCACAAGCCATCCATCCGGTGCCACGGTCCCTGTTAGAAGCTGGGACGCGTACACTCGAAGCCCGGAGTGAAGTTTGAATTAATGTATTAATTAATTACAACACGCCAGAGAGGCAAATCTGATGCGATGAGCTGTCGAGGATCATATTCCTGCCACGGGTGACGGGTACCCACACAGCTGTCTAGATTATCCTGCAATTGTGCTGGGCTACGTGAAGCTGTCCGCGAATCAGAGGCTGCTAGTTGGTTCGGACGTGCAGCTCGACAAGCGAGATGCCACCTGTCTTCCCTAACGAGTCGTGCACATCTATGCGCCCGGCCGCACAAATGTATCCGGTGATCCTTTAAAGGTCGCTACGGTTCAAGAACTCGTTAGTACGAGTCTCTTGTGCGAACAACACGTACACCCCTTATGCCTGTCGCGTAGTTCCAGACGCGGCGGAGAAGCCTTTGCACACCGGAGGGCATTATCCCGCGGGATTCTCGTGTTAATTACCACCGCGGGTTTTTTAATTTCAAGCACGTTACTGGGAGCCGACTCTTGCCTTCCATATACTTACCGCTTCTTATTCGCCCTGACTGATTTTATCTGATCTTTGACTGATGGTCGAGTGCTATTGACAAGAGTCTAGTGGTCTGTTCATGTCGGTTTGGAGAGCCACCCTGTATACACAGAGAGACAGAGAAAGAGAGAGAGAGAGGGGGAAACATAGTCACACGCGCGAATGCTCGAATCGGCTGTGCTCCGGGTCTCTGCCCTTCACGCGGGCGCATTTCATGAGGAACGAGCGCAATCATAAATGTCCGATCTACGCTCGCGGGCAACATGGTCGAGACCTGGGAACACGAGCGAGTCGTGACAGTGCGAGAAGGTATCTGCGGGTCAGTGTAGCCCCCGGATGAAGCGGGCGGTGGGCCGAGTTCGCGGAGAAATTTATGCCCCAACCGTGATGGGATTCGAGCGCGTACAAGCGCGGATTTTCAATGCTGAATCGCCGCCGCACTGCAAATGTACCTAGTAACCAGCCTTTCGCGTATCGCTATTGTATCTCAACTCTGTTCGCTTTGATGTTTCAACATTGCTACTCGAGAGTTAGTATTCAGGTGCTCGATTAAAAGCGTTCGCCGCTAGGAAAAATTTGTGTTCCTTTGCACGCGACTTTGGCTCGGTTGGAACGAACGAATTATTCGAACCAGGAGTGGGTCATAAACTGTTTCTTAATTTCCTCCATTCTCGTATAGCCAGTTAGAGGTCTTTGTCATATCTGTTTCTCCAGTGAATATATTATTTAGATTCTCGCACCATTCTCCTATCCCTTGACCAGTTAACCGAGTATACACAGTCTCTCCTTTAAAGCGCACAGGGGGATAGTATTAACAAGCTTTACATAGGCAACGACGCGGGGACCGATCCGTCCGACAACATCAAAGAGAATTCGTGTTTCCTAGTCCCGATCCATCGGCATCGGTACTTGAATCAACTGAAACCTCGCTCCGAGAGACACGGTAGAAAATCTAAAGACTAAGCTCGATCCAACGGGGTAAACGTACCCCCTTGACCACGATCACGAGAATCGTCAGTTTCCTAGTCAATCGGACAAAGATAATCGCAGTCCAATCTGAACTTCTCGCTGAAAATCGTCCCTAATTTGGAACAGGATCGAAAGAGAAAAGTTTCGGGGGGGGGGGGGGGGGATGCGTTTACGGGAAAGTGCAACATTGAAGGACGAGGGTTGGTTTAAGGGACCACAGGAGACTATGCACCATCGATGGACGAGTGTTAGTTTCATAGCTCGAGGGCTATGTTTCCACCGGCAATCAGCCAAGGATAATCGTGGCTGGATCTGAGCTTTTCGTCGAAAATCGCTACTAATTCCGAGGACGATTCAAAGCGAAAGTTTCGGAGGTGCGGTTATTGCGAATGATCGATCGACGTAACGGAGGAGGGTGGTGGCCTATAGAGAGCAGTAAGCTACAACACTCCTGGCGCGCGCGGTACGGTACTCCGACTCTTATCCTCACCCTCCGTAGTCTTCCTACTTCACGTATCTATCTCTCTTCGCCCGGAGGGACAATGGAACAGCGTTCCCGAGGGAATATCAGAGGATAGAAGTGCTTCTCGACCGGCCGACGATGTAGCCTCCAGCCCATTGGCCAGCGGTGAGAGAGCACTTCCTGTTAGCCTCGACCCTCGTCCGCAACCAGCCGCAGGCCGCAAGCCTCGACTCCTGCGAACCGTAACCTCTAACCTCACGCTGCTCGGCCTGACCTCCTGCCGACAGCGTAATTGTTTAGAAACCCCTTGATCTGTAATTTCAGCGCCTGGCCTCCTCTCTACGCGAAACATCGTTAACACTGCCGAACTCCCCCCTCGTCCTTGCTTTCGGAAAAGAGCCTACATCTATACCTACACTTACACATACACCTACATCTACATCTATCCAAGCCCGCCTGTCTGCTCACCATCCCTTTCGCCAACCCTGCCGCAGTACCTCTTTCTCCCTTCGGTTCACGGCTTCAGTCGATAGCTCGCGCATGCACGTCGCACACCTAGAGCGCGCGACAACCCTGCCGGAAAGTTTGTTTCGCGGAACCGATGAATCGTCAATACGGTGGTCGTGCTTGCGGTAGGAACTGGTTGCTCAAATTCTCTGACCTTCGTTACGGTTACTTTTGGTACTCGTACCACCTAGTTAGGAACCTTGTTCACTCGAACGATCAAAGGGAACGAAAAGGAAAGAAAAAAAAAAAAAAAAGAAGGGTGAGGACAGTTTTAGCTAGCCACAGAAGCGAAGGTTGATTTTGTACTCTTTTTACTACTTTTACTACTTTTACTTACGATGTCCTCGAGTTTCGAGCAGCCTTTCCTTGCGGTACAGACCAGAGCGACGATGACACCACCGCCCAACATTAGGAGGAGGAACACCGCCAATTTCCATCCATGATCCCTTTGCGGAATGAGCTTCTTGGCGCTTGGAAGCCTGGCAACCTCAGTGGTCGAGACACCGAGCCGCGACGCCTTTAGGAGTACCGTCCTCAGGCGTCTCGTCGCTTTCTCGCAGGCCATCTTCGCAGGATTACTCTTTGCGGCGGACCTCGATTTCACGTGCACGTGATCCATTCTAGGCGTTTCGCGCGACCCACTGCAAAGCCAAGGCCCTAATGGGGACACTTAGGGACACTCGCGAGCGAGCCACCACACGCCAGGGAACGGGAGTCTCGAGGGTGGTATTTAACGCGGGTACTTGAAGAGAAAGGACTCGTGCCAGTGCATTAACGGATAATCACGTTCACGAGGCACATTCACCGGTCTTCCGAACTATGAGAAATCGATCGGTAAAATACTCATCAGTTTTATCCATCACCCACGGATATCGATTCGCGACAAGGTTTCTTAATCGTACCGATAGTATACGCTTTAGGATACACCAGTATTTTTATCCAGTCGACACTCTGCGAAACTGCCTTTCTATCGCGTTGAATACACGTGGAGATGCGGTGCCTAGTGGATGATCAGAGAGTGGTCCCGAGTACGAGAGTTTTCTGTTGGCGAGTGGCGAAACCTCGTCGTCCCAGTCGTATTCGCCCTCGGTTTTAGCGCCCGTGTAGATGGACTTCTCTGTAGGTTTTATGAGATTATACTGGACGATTCGCCAGTATCGCGCGGGCGCGCTCCGTCCAACTCTCTTTTTCTCTTAGCTCCAGCCGCCATAAGCCGTAGCCGGTGGCGCGGTCGCTCGTCCCAAGTCGTTATATTTTTATGTCCCCGACGCGGCAGGATGCGAAATGGTGGAGCGGTCGCGGCCGAATGGAATTCGAGAGAGAGAGAGATAAAGGGGGAATGAGAATGGATATCCAAATGAAACTCGTTGGAGAAGACCGCACTCGCGTCTCAAGTCTGGATTGTCTTCCTTGTCGTCTTATATCCTTTTCACTTTACCATCGGTGGCTGGTGGAGCTAGTAGAACTGCCAGAGCTCCTAGGCGTTTGTCCTCCGGCTTTCCTTTCCTAGAATCTCTCTCTGGTTTTTGGCGACGATGAATCAATCGGTCGGCATTCCCTCTGAAATCCAGGTGACTCTGGAGTCGAGGGACTCCGGGCCAAGTACTATCTTCTTGTCTGGATGGTTACGACTGATTCCCCAGTGTCTACTTCGCACGGCTTATTCTCCTTGCGATGACGCCTCTCGTAGATGCTCATAGGGCGAAGCAGATGCGGCCAGGATTCGAGTAGTTTAAATGAAATTACCCTTCACCCGTGTGCCACGCGGGATAAGTTTCTTCGCGCATTTCCATATTCATGCAGCTGACCTTCCGCGCTCATTGAAGCCGCGAATTAACCATGAGTTTTTTTCGCCCAATGTAAATTACCGTCGCATACTTTTTCTCCCTTATTCTCCTCTTTTCCCCTTTGCTCTTCGTCGCCCGGTACGCAGCTCGTTGCCACCCCTCTACAAGCGTAGAGAGAGAGAGAGAGCCTGCTCGTTGTCGCGGTGGATACTTTTACGATTGCCACGGTAGGAAGTACTTTACGATGCTCGATGCGAGTTTCTTCTGCATCAGGAGTTACGTCTGTCGGCGCATATCGCTCCCATAGCACCTGCGAATAAAACAATAACCATTACCACATGAAAAAGATGACCGATTCATTCAGCGAGAATAGTGGCGCATCATTTTAATCACATTTTCTCCCCCTCGTTGGGGTATGGTTAACTGCCAGCCGCCGCTGCTGCTGGTAGTTAACAATTCGCTAGCGTGTCTGTATGTATGTACTATCCACTTTTCTTTATCCATGGTCAGCGAATCGATCCCACATACCGCAACTCGCTGCCAGCAGCTCGATGAACACAAAGCTGTCCATATGAGATTGGTTAAACTGACCGAGGGATAAGAATAATTGAAAATCCATGAAGCTGCCAGACGATCATTCGTTTCAAAGCTATCTTTAAGCCGCGTTCGACGAAGCGGCTGTTTCGATCTTACGCGTCGTTCCGTGTTCGGTAGCCGTTCACCGAAACCGGATGCGCCCTCAAGGAAGATGGATTTTGAGAGCATTAAAGATAGAAGCAATATCGGGTATGGGATTATCCTTGGACGGGCGATACCACGACGAAAATACTCGTCGTTCTCGAGTGGAACGAATGGCTCGTCGTAGGACTATGTCCAAGGATTAAGCGAGAATTACCTTGGATTCCGGTTCTCGAATTCCGCCCGCTTAATCCCGTTTCTGTCAGTCCGCGTATACGGAAACCTGAATGCCATTTCCTCTTCTGTAACTCTTACCCGCTTAATCTTAAATCCGCTGGTAATTGCGCTATTATACGTTCGAGAGAACACTCCGCGCTTCGTCGCCCCCCCCCCCCCCCCCCCCCTCCCCTTCCTCCGACCATGCGTGTCGATCTGAGCTTGTCAGGGCTACTGGCAAAGGGGATTCCTTCCCCTTCTCAAGGCGGATCAGTGATTGTCTTCCACTAGCCGTACGAACATGCCGGAAGCCTTACTGGCGAGATTACCAAAACACTCGGGGAAGCAGTATCAATATCGGATAGATAATGCCGGATAGATGCGTAGTTGAAAAGCTTCAACGACTGGCGCGCGCGCGTCAGTATTGCGTTTAAATCACTTCGCTCTGACGAGAATAATCTTGTGCCAGGCCCTGGCGGTGAGAGGGAGTGCGCGACGTAAGCTTAATCGCGGCGAGTTAATTCGCGAACGAAACTCTCGAGACTGCAATAGTCGTAATACTCGCATGAAAAGCTTCGTATGAGAACGTGCCAAGAAAGCTTGCCGTTTTGAAAGCTCGTACCCACTTAGAACTTGGGAGGAGTACTTTCCTTTTAATCGGGAGTCTCTGTAACTTCGGCTTAAAAGGATGTTAAGGGCCGTAGCCAATCCCGGATGGCCAAGGGACCTCTGGTGTATAGGGAGGGGGAGGAACTCGAGGCGCATCTTCTAAAACCTCCCTCCTACCCTTTAACGCACCCTAATTAGCGCGCTCAGCGCTAATGCCCGTCCGGCCATCCACCCGACAACCCGTTCTCGACGAGCCGCTCAACGCGACTGCCATCGTCGATTCGAACGCTATATTTCCGTTTAATTCCACTGAGCGGCTTTGCTAATCTCCCAAAATTAATCACCCCTGATGTAAGCCCAAAACGCCCACAGGCTGTTCCGTCGTTATTCTCCGGTTTTGTTCCTGGCATTCGCTTTCCCTGATTCTCGACGAGAGTCGAGCCACCCTGCATACGACTCTTTTTACCTCGACCTGGCAAATATGCGCGCTAGATCAAGATAAACATTTCCCCAGAGCAATAAAATTAAATGGTCGGTGCAACGCGAGGCTTTAATTAGAACTACCCCAATTTGATAATTTCGCTGGTGGTCGCGTTAAAGGTTTTCGGTGGGTCGATTCACAGTTGCGCCAGCAAGGGACCCAACCGTTAAGGAAGTGACGGAGAACCGAATAGGAAGTTTCCAGGCATGACTAATCCTTTTGGCTGTACTCGATTAGCCGTTCTTGTTGGAATTTCCACGATCCTGATCCTGTGGATAGAGTTGCCGCACGGCGAATGATCCGCCAAGTTATCCAAGGAATCATTGTTAGTTACTGCCAGCTACATGCCCGAAACAATTCAAACAATAGCGACGAGAACTTCATCTCTATTCTTGCGCCAACATCGTCGACGTGCAACGTAATTTCATTTTAAAACTTTTCCACCACATCTTGTCGGAGTTGGGAGTTAAACAAACCAAAGAAGATATTTTTTCTTGTTGACCAACACAACAACGACCTTCCGCCTTGGGCTTTGACTCCGGGGATTTAGCCATGTTCGTCGACGAAAGATCGTCGTCCCTTTATTGGATAAAACTGAATGAAGAAGAACCTTGCTGAAGTCATCGACCGGTTAGGTGCGAAGGGTTCCACCAAAGAAACGGGGATACCTTGATAAGGCATCGTTCGTCGGTGCAATTACGCGTTCCAAGTTTCCTCACTATCCTCGAGCTGCGAGTAATTAGAATACCGATAGCTTTCGCCGGCGCTTTTCCGTCCTCTCCGGATTTCACGCTATTCGCTGCTGTCGCATTTGCGAACCCCCCCCCCCCCCCCCCTTTTCTTTTTACTGCCGACAGAAATGCGTCGGGTATTGCGAACGCACGCGTTCCTTTACTGACGACGGTCGTACCGGTGCTAATGCAAGTGCGAATGCAAGTGGAGGGTACATGAACAAAGAATTGAAAGCTGCATTGGAGTATCCATAATTTCCCGTCCGTTAGCCGGGCTCTACGGGTAGAAAGCCCCGTTGTATCGCGCAGCTCGTTGGTTTGGGAGTGGCTGGGCGCATGATAGCGGCTTAATTGATCCCCATTTTACGTTCTGTCGCCACGTAATCCGGATTAAAGCCCGTTTGCGGCAGCTCGGGATCAGGTGTAAAAAAGTACGGGTTACGATATAAAGGTGAAAGAGGGGAAAGCGCAAAACGGGTGCGCACTCTCCTCGAGAAACGGGACCTAATCAACACCTTCGTGTAAAACACAGCGTAGGGTGGCATGCCTCTAGCATGAATTACCATGCTGTTCGCGTGTTAATGCGCTGTTAACGTATACCGTAAGGGCAACGCCACGTGCGACATAGTGCTTAGAACTGTTTACAAATATTTTCCCCCTTCTCTGCAAGCTCGAGAACGCTAAATATCCAAGTCTGGTTTTCACACCATCCAAAGGCGAGCCACCGTCTACCGTTTTCTGTCCCTCTGAAAATCAATTATCTCCTACGTGTACCTTTACCGTTTCTCTTTTCGACTCGACGACTGTAACGCGAATTTTACTGCGCGCTCAATGTAATCCGCAATTGAAAGCCTCTGGAATTTCGGGACCCTCTTCAGTTAAAAGTTAAACCGTAAAAAATATGGGATGAATGAGGTAAAATTCTGAGTAGATAGAAATCTCCGCTCCCGCTTGAACCTCTGATTAAAGGCAGCTTGTTAAAAAGATAGGGAGAAACGACATTACGCAAAGTGCCATTTTCCAGATACTTGGGAAATGCGTGGATTCGAAGGTACGAAGGCAACGTAGAATGGTAAAAGGTATATATGCAGGTCGTTGGTCCCGAAACCAGGAGGATTTCGGGAAGCGCAGCCAAGCTCAATCATTTATTCACGCAGCCGGGAGCGAAAGAGAAATTGTAAAAGTTGGAGAGAACCTGCTACGCCAACGGCGCGGTATATAGCGCGTTGGTTGAATCTACTGAATCCACCGAAGCCAACGGTGAAGCTGGTAGAGCCACTGGAGACAACGGTCGCAAACCGCCTTCTTCAAAGATCATCCTGTGTTTTCTCAGTGACAACGTCGAACTCAGTACATCCTTATCGGATCGGACTCGAGTCGAAAAGTTTATCTCATGACGTAATTCCCTGCAGCCCTCCGCTCGAAACTCGCCTTCTCGCGAAGGGAGTCTTGACGTTTCCGGCGGTATTTCCACTACCTCCCCGCAGGAGCAGCAGCACCCACCAACCGATCTACCTTTCGGATCCGAATGCTCCAGTACACGTCCCTTGCCACGATGAATAAATAAAGCCAACTGAGATTTCCGCCCGTAATTTATCGATACTCTATCGACTTTTCTCCACGCGGAGTGCACTCGAGAAAATCGAGGGCATTTCGCTCGTATGTCACACTGCCGCAAGTGAATCGAAAAAATGAGATAACTCGTGCCGCCGACGCCAACGCCACGAATGTCGACCCGTAAATTTCCTGGTGCTTCGCTAAATTGCCTTGGGATTGTTAATGCTCGAAGCCGATGTCGCAGTTTCGCGACCACCCACCACCAACTTTCCCAGCACATCGCCACTCGTGTTTCTTGTCTTTCTTTGCACGGAGAACCACCTGGTAAATGGTTTTCTTTTTTTTTCTTCGCCGGAGGAGAGAGCAGACGCGCATCGGAGACACCCAGGGCCGCGACCCTGAATTACTTCGAATTAAGTGTATCTCGAGATCCGGGGAAATTTGTCAAGCTCCACGTGGTTCGACTGATATATCGGTCCGTTGCACGCGGTCAGAGGACTTGGGAGGGCTTAATGTGATTTACAAGGAGAGGGGACAGAAGTTCGTCGCGATGGACCGTACATTTCGAAAGCCCTGGAGAATTATTGGATACGTGACGTCGCGTCGCGGGCTACCATAGGCATCTACAAATCCGAAAGTACACGAATCGATAGGGTCGAGGATTCGACGAACCCAAGCTTATCGAGTGGATTCCATCGAGGTACTACGTATGTACCTTGTTCCTTTCCTCGAGAGTCATAGGTGCAAAACTGCTAGCTATCGAGTGTTTTTTATTTCTTTTTTTCTTGCAAAGTATCTCGTTTTGACGGACAGGAAGTATTACGGAAATATCTGAAATGACGTTCCGACAGGAAAGCATTTCCTGCCAGCAAACCGACACCGGCGCGTAAGCTAGTAACAGATGACTCGAAGGAGTGCAAACGATATCGAACGAACGAATGAACGAACAAACAGCGCCAACGGCACCTGGCATCTGGATGCTCAAAGATCGGAGATGTCTTCAGCTTAAAACAATTGGCTTCCGCTTCGAGCAGTCATGCGTAAACGCGTTCTTCTTGTTGTTCGCTTGCACACCCGCGGGACCTTTTCGTCGACCTCAATTCTACCATCGACCCGAGAATTTGCTTCAATTACGTCGTGGCAACGTTAGACGTTTTCTCTTACCCTGTATTTACTTATCTATCTATCCTCTGGTTCCTCGAATTGTGGAAGCGCGCGTGCGGAGTCTGCAAGAACTTCTTCTCGAACCAGTATGATTATACCGTGACTCTACGCAAAATTTCACCATTCGCCGAACACGAGTAGCATGAATAATTTATTGAGCCGATTTTGTGAAATTTCGAAAATTCGTTTGTCTGAACCCCAGAGTTCTCATCTCGTTGTCCTTGCATCAAGCTCTCGCAATATAGAGTTCGCCTGTATTATGAAAGATCTGGGAAACGTGTTTGTCATACTAAAGGGTCGTACACTGTCGTGCCCTCACGTCTTCTTGTCTTCCCCTTGCTCTCATAGCCTCTTTTGTGCGCGGTATTCCTTCCAACGTCAAATATGACGAAAAGAGGGAGGATTGTAATGCGGAACATTCCAATTCGTAGAGGGCTCGTGCTTCGTTTTTCCATCTCGACCACGGAAACCGAAGAAATTTCTTAGGTTTAATAGGACATAAAATTATGCGTGTCGTTCACAGGACCCATTGTCGAACGAAACCCTTTAACTCTCCGTGACTCGTGACCGACGACATTTCCATAAAACCCTCGTTAATCCCTGAACTCAGGGGGCCGCGGAGTCATAGCCATTCGATGACAACGCGCTCGGTTATTGAACTCTTATTCGAAGGGCTTACGGCGATCCGGAATGAGCCTATGTCTCTTGTGGATCGACCTCGAAACCACTCAAAGGTAGAAATGCCCGAAACTCTACTCCCAACTGTTTGTCATTCGCGAATCTGATCCACAGGGATAACAAGAATAACGAAGCTTTTTTGTTCACCAGCGATCCTATGCAATGTTGTACTCGACCAGTGATCGCTTGGAAAATGTTTGAATACGAGCGAAACAGAAATGTACTGCCTTTTATTCTCATTAGCGAGGAGCGCGAATTAATAAAGTTTCCTACGTCAGGTCCGGATTACAAATCAGCAGATTAAACTTTCTCGCCGTAGAAAACTTTTAATTCACCCCCTTTTCTCCCAGTACACATAATGAAGAGGGCTGAATGCGGCACGTACAATTCGCTTGTCGGTCGCGAAATATGTTGCATCGACGAGGGGAAATGCATCGATATGAGGCACGCGTACTAAAACCCGAAACACCGAAACCCAAATAGTAAACTCTCTTTCAGTATTAATCAGATTTACCGCGAATGGAGTGGGTCGGCAGTACGGCTTGGTATGCCTTCCTTTTATTTCTATCACATCGTTCGCGTATTTACTGTTGCCGTCGGCGCTACTCGAGAGCCTATTCTACCAGTGATTGGAACACCATCACTAGTGGTTGGAAATATTAAATAAAAATAAACGACAGTGAACATTTCGCTCTTTACTTTTACAGAGTATTTCGAGTGCGCGTCGACCCGCATACCGAATTTAGAATAGCTTCCACTTCCGTCGTCGATCGCGCATTCCCTCGCGGACCGGGTCAATTTTATTTTATCTCTTCTATTAAAAATGTACCAGCAATTTCAATAAAATTTCCGCTGCCATGCAAATGAGCCGGCAATCTAAACAGCATCCGCGACCCAGCCAGCCGTAATGCGCTCCAACTAATTCCACGAATAAATTACGACGCGCAATACCGGTAACTTCAATTCCGTAATTACGGTAAATAAAGTATGAGTCGGTGTTGTAATTTCGAAGCGTGGTGGAAAAGACCATCACGCACGAGAGAAAGAGAAAAAGAGATAGAATGGAAAAGAATGCGAAAGAGTATCCGGATTGAAAATCTTAACTCGAGCGGCTCACGCGAGCCCTGATCGTTATCGCCTCCTCAAAACGGAGCGGTCCCTTGAGCCACGAGTACATAACTTAATTACGGCACCCGCTTCCAACGACAGAGTCGCGTCATGTTGTAAAGAAGCAACACAAGGCCATCCTGCTTACACGAAACCAACCCCTTCGTCTACTTTACACAGAATAAGCAATTTAACTTGCGTGAAACCAAAATTACCGGCTACGAAAGAACAAAGGAGATAGACACACGCAAAGAGAGTGTGTGGGGGAGGTGGGGAACCGTGAACCAACCGAGAGAGAGGGGAAAAGACATAAATTTTGCAAGTCCCAGACGCTCAGCATTTTCGCTGGGAGAATCTGCCGCGTCAATGCGGGCGTTGGCAAGCACGGTAATGACTCTGATCGAAGTAAAAAGCTACGGAAAGGCGGCGGCGAGCATGTCGGTGAGCATGTTGGCAGGCATGTCGGTAGGCAAGGTTCAACGGGGGCAGGCGCGAAGCCGTAAATAAAAATGAGTCTGGATGGCGCGCGCGGCTGCGAGATACCGATAGATCAAAAGGTAGCTGCGGGAAAGCAGGAAAATAAAAGAGAATTATTGAGGAGCGAGATAAATCAGAAACGGCGTGCGTTCGGCTGCAGGATTATCCATGGCATTCACGGGGGGTCGTATTGGTGGTAGAGGGATGAGCATCCACTACGAAGTGCCAGAGGGTTGGGCACTCGACGGTTGGAAATGAACGCGATAAGGGAAACACGTGTTGAGCACGCGTTCTTCTCTACCCTAAATTCTTTCTGCATTTTCTTCCTCGTCTATTATGCTATACTAATCATTGTCCACCGTACACACGAGCCCCAAACAACCCCCAACCCTTCTCAATGTTTGCCCACCGAGTTTACTTTCAGTAGCTGGAGAAAGATCGTCTCGGAAGAACCACTCGTCTGGATGGCAGTCCTCGCTTGACATTGAGTTAAGTGGGACTTAGATCGTCGGCGCCTCGAAGAAGAAGGCGATAGAAGGGAAATAAAAAAATTGCAGGCCTGAAGGAAAGATATCCTGTGTAGAGCGATGCAGCTCAGAGGCAGAGCTTCTTTTCAAAAGTCCTGTTAAGGGGGAGATTACGATCCGTCGAGCTACAAGAACATTTCATTTGCCTCGTTATTACATTTGCCGTCAAAGAAAGAGCAAGAGCAAGGGGCACTCGGCCCTTCGAAATGAACGCGATGACACGTGTTGAGCACGGTTCCTTGTCCTTGTGTATCGCCTTTCCCTCTTCTTCTTTGTATCCTCTTTCCTCTGGCCCTGGCCCTAGGTCTTCTCCAACTTTCTCTCTGCTCGTCCTCTTCCGCCTCTCACTGTTTCAATGTATAAACCCCCTTACGCTTTCATCTCGGCTTTTCAACCCTCTTTTCGCACCCACCCTACCCGCTTTTCTCATTCCTTCGGTCAGTCTCGAGTGTCGACGGCCGACGAAACGAGCCACAAGGTGAAATAAAGCGAATCTACTTCGAAGAGGATCCAACGTCCTATCGACGAGGGTGAATGTATTTCCTAGCTCAATAGCGTAACCGTGCTCAAAGTCACCTTCATAAAATTAGAACCACTCGACTAGTGGAATTCCACCAGGCTGGTCTGATTCGCAAAAAATAACTTGGCACGAGCGGTTCTCGGATCAAGTTGACTGGCGTCGCCGGAAGAATGATTGGCTCAGGGTGGATTGATGAAAAGACGGGGAAGAGGGGGAGGAGAGCCGGAATTGATTGGACAATCGAGAAAGAAAAAGAGCGGGACGAGCGCGCGAGAAGGTAGTGTTCATCGAGAGTCTGGCGCGTATCAAGCGAAGGGAAGTTCTCTCGTGCTTCTCAAATACGCCCCGGGTCCAGAGTGGTGTGTGGTAGTGGTAGCGGTGTTGGCGGCGGCGGCGGCGTCGACGCCGGCGTCAGCGTCGGTGGCGGCGGCGGCGTCTAACTCGACTAATTGGGCGCCTCGTGAAACTGAATAATAATTGAACAATGGAATATCGCGGGTGGCAGTCGAATAGCGCGAGGAACGAAATTCGCGCAGGTGGTTGCCAAGTGAATCGCAAAATACTCGTCGAGCGACCCAACTTTCCAAGCGATCCGCGCGACGAGAGAAACGACTTCAGGCTAACTTTCGAGGCAAGGCAACGAACTGCCCTCTTTTTTTCTCTGGCACTTAGTAAACAGCCCAGTAGTTTCAGTGCCTGAGAATGGCAATTAACTCTCGTTACATATGGAAAAAGTAGCTTGGACCCGAAAAGAAGCACCGCTCGAGGCAGCCGAATTAATTACGCGAAATTAGAGATGACACTTGCCTAATTTGTAAGTACGCCCGAGAGCCAATTACTCCTTCCGAGAGGGGAAAGTTTCGACGAGTTTTCTGATTAGCCGCGAGCCAGCCGTGTACTGGCAAGTTGGATGGCTCACCATTAACATGATTGTACATACGGAAGATAATCTTAACTCGGTAACGAACACGCCTAGCCACGACTAATCAATGCGATGATTCGAGAGTAGTGTACACACGCGTAATATCGTTTACCGTGGTCGTTCCCTCGCAAAAAAAAGAAGAACATCTTCGTCAGGATAATGCGGTACGATAAGATGATAAAACCTCTCTGATACTCCGATAGAAATCTTGCCAAAGCCTGGCGTATCTCGGCAACGATACCACCACCCTCGACAAAACCACCAAGCGCAAGAACTTGGCTTGACTTTAATTAGATGCGATCGGGCAGTACATAAACCGAAAACTCCCGGAGTCCCGTAACCGTTAGCACTAATGAGGGCACGTGACTCTCGTGAGAGAAAGTTCATCGGCTGACGAGGGAACAAAGCGGTGTCGCGTCAGACCCGGTGATATTTCATATCACCGATCACTCGTTGATTCAAGCATCAACGAGAGATCCCTTCGATTAATCGCGCATATTGGTCTCGCCGACTAGAGCCCTGGTGTCGCTCTACGTCTCAACAAAGTCCCTCCGTGACGGGACCTGCCGGCACGGCAGTCCACCACCATTTTTCTTCAACGTGAAATTACTTGGAGCTCCTTAACAAACGTCGAGTCATTGTTATCGTACGGCTGAATGACGGCGCGGCCCGTTTCCACGATAACGGAGGAAAGAAAAAAAAGAGGGAAAGAAAGGATTGTGCAGAGAAGCGCGCGCGTGGAGGTGGACCACAAAATAGTATGCTCTTCGAGAGGAAGAGGAAGAGCCCTATGCCCGGGCTGTGCACAATTCCTGCGCTGTTAAATCGTTCGTGAATCCAATGGTCTCCCTTCGCTGCACGCCACCGAGAATGAGTGACACGCTAAATCGGGTTTACCCTTTCCCTCTGTCCTGATGCTATACACTTTACGGTAAACAAGGCTACAGAAAATCCCGCTGTTTGACCAACGGCTCACCCGTCAGTCAAGCCCTCGAACACGGCGACCGTTCTCACCCGTTCGTTCCAAACGAACATAGGGAAGATTATTTTTGTAATCGCGCCATAACGGAAGGATTAAATCCACCGACGGTGAAGGAACTTGAGACCAAAACGGGGATTGCGAACTAACGTTGTACCATCGTCGAAATGACGAATGACGAATATTTCCTTGCGTTTGTCCGCTCTATATTGGTTCAGAACTTTTAATTCTTGAGCGAAAGAAATTTTTGATCGATGACCAATCCGGGTCCGTGACCCTTCGCTCACTATTGCCCACCTGCTGCCGTCGCTTTTGCGAATCTTTGCATCGCGATACTTCTTCCGCTGACAGGTCGAGTATTATCCGCAGAAAAAACGCGGATTACCGCGCGCCCGGAAGAGGAACTGAGAGAGGGAGATAAATGGTGAAAAAGGGAGCATATTCGTCGCCCACCGATTATTCTACTCGCCGGAATTGCTTCGAAGAACGCTTTAATCTCTTGCTTACTTTAATTCACTTGCTCTGAGATTTATACGAACCTGTGTCGAAGGAGCTGCGCATATATGTATTGTATCCGGTGCGGCAGGAATCTCCTAGGGCTCCGGGAACGCCGGTAGAACTGCACTCTTCGGGGTGGAGCGAGACCCGGCTGCACCCTATACTATTTCGCTCCGCGCGAATTATTGGCACTGGACTTTCTTCTCAATTTGAGTTAAGCCGCATTAAAAGAACTTATACACTGTACACATCTCGTGACCGATTAACGATCACGATCAAATAGAAGATCTCGTGTGCACGAGAATCGACGGAGCTACCTTTCACACTACGCGTCTCCGAGGGCGTCACGGCGCTCACTGCGGAGACTTTGCTGCGTACCCGCCCTTATAGCATCGTGTTGCGCTCACACCGTTCCCCTACTCCTGCCAGGAATCCCCCTTCCCACTCCTTCCCATTCCCTGGCCGACGGGTGTACTCCCCCCCACTACTCTCTCTCAGCATGGTCTTTCTCTTTCCCTCTCGATCTCCAGTGCGCACTGGCTCTTCATCCCTCGTTTGGACTCTCTGCGCCGCACCACCGTGCCATCGTGCCACCTACCCCATCAGCCTCCTCTCTCGAACCCACCCTGGCTCACTCGGCGTCACCACCGACACCCTGCTGCTCGGCCCGATCTCTCCCCCCCCCCCCCCCCCCCGTGCTACTCCCGTGCTACTCTCATGCTACCGTTGTGCTACTCCTATCCGTGCCTACCTACCTACCCACCTTACGGGATAATGCAAGCGTTCTGGAATAAGCGTTCAAAAGACCAGCCGATGCATTCTTCCCGTACGCTCCGCCACCTCATGCGCGGAAATTGAACAGGCTGAAAAATGAATTTGCCTGCTTTGTAGTTTTCCTATCGGTTCGCTTGGTAAGGTGCACGCGTGCGCACCCGCGGTAAGAGAGAGAACGAGGGAAAGAGCGCAAAAGCAGCCCCTCGTGATCGCGCGGGTGTAATGAATATTTAAGGAGCCAGATTGTTATCGAGTCACTCGGGCAGATTCCTCGTCCTACTCCCCCGTCTCTTCCTCTTTCTCTCCTCCCTTTCCTCATCCTTCTCATTCTCGTTCTCGTTCTCCTCCTCCGAGAGCAGCCATCGCGACTTACATTCGTTGAGGCTATGGACTCTGACTCTTTTGCCTCGAGATTTTCTGTCCCGGCAACGATGGCCCCAGAGAAAAGTGGAATAATTTCATTTGCACCTGAGGATGGGTGCGGCCCTTTCTAGGCCCGCACGCACGTATGGTATCGCGTCCATCACGCAGCCCGAGGATATATGCCAGTGCGTAAATGTCACCCTGACACAGACGTATGTTGGTTGTCGACAGTGAACTTACCGCATCATTAATTTATCCATCGGCGAGCTACCCTCAGGGGGATATGGCTCGTGACATCCGGCCTCATCAGGTGGAGAGGAGAGAGGCCAGGGGTCAACGGTTAAAAAAACATTCCTTTCGACGGACTACCCTTTTGTTCCTTGTTTCAAGGAGTGCGCCACTCTACCATCTCGTCGAGCTCCGTCCTTCTCCTCCTCCTCCTCCTTCTTTCACTCTGTTTCTCGCTCTTCGTTCTCTCGGGTGCGAGGCCGAAAAAGAATTTCGCAAAAAGATACGAGCATCGCTTAAAGAGACGACGCACCTGTTACGAGATATGAGATGCTTCGCTGACCCTCTTGACCCTTTTTCTTCCGGTAGTACGGGACACGGACGGAGGAAAAGAAAGTTTCGCAAGATTTCCTTGAAAGGTGTTTTCAAAATAAAGAACGTGTACTGTCGCTCTTCGCGACATTGCTCGAGAAAATTTGTTTCTCCAACGATCGATCCGCGTTGTCTCTACGACTTAAAGGAAAGAAAATGTTGTGAATGCCGTTTTTGCCGGTTGGCTGTCGCTCCTCCTGCCTTGGTAGACGGTGAATATCTTTTACAGCGGCAGCTACAGTCTTCGGGAATTGTTCGCTCGACTCGTGCGACTCTAGAAAAAGTTTCCCGTTCACTCGATGATTCTACCGTTGTCCCAATTCTCGAATAGCCGGCACAACGGTACGGGGGAAAGGGAATGCGGGCTGTCCCTTCAATGTTTTTCCTTATTTTTTTAACTTGCCAACGAAGCGACGAATCTACAAACTTTGTAACAAAGGTCTCGTTTATTTGACAACCACTCACGGATGATGCATTTGCATCGCGTGATTATACGGAGGGGACAAGGAGGTGGTGGGGGGAAGGGGGAGGGCAGAAGGACAAGTACAAAATTATTATTGTTCATATACAGCTGGCGCCAACGCGACTCGCTAAATCTCTATCTCTGACATCTGTGTTTCACCATAAACGCGCATACACGGTATGTATGTATATGAAATGCCGAAATATTGTCTGAAGATGCGTTTTCAACGACCAAAGGATAAATTTATCGTAGTTAATACTCTGAACGTACTTCATTTTAACAGCATCGAGTTAGTAACGCGGTACAGTAGAACGGTTGGAACGTTGTACCCTTCGAAGCGGGCATTTCATACACGTAGAGTACAATATTTACAGAGAGAGGGGGCGCAATCTCCTTGGTTAATACGACAAAATTGCAATGTGTGACTATTCACGATACGCTACACCTCTGAATGTAACACCTCGTTCATTGAGCTTTGAACGATTGGTGCTAGACAGATTTCCCTAAATTGCGCGCATGTATCGTTTATCAACGCCGCGGGCTTCCATAAGCTGGCAGGAGGGAGCCTATGAAAAGCCTTTCGTTTTCATCGACTTATCGATTGGAGTGCATCAGTTTCAATGAAAGTAAAATCGAAAAGCAGAAACCCGAAATAATTTAACGGGTGACGACGAGCGCACGAGCGCGAAAAATTGAGCCACACTGTGAGGGAGAGTCTGTCGAATTCTCGCCGCGGATAAAAAAAGGTAAAAAAGAGAGTAGAAAATACGCGGCAATAATCCTCTAAAAGTGAGCGTAAAACCTTGCAATAAAATGCAGGACTTAACCGTCTTCGCATCTTGGCGTCTTTGCGTCTTTCCGCCAGGCTCTGCGCGTTGAGCAGTGGCTTGATGATATGTATGTATGTACATGTATGTCAGTATATGTATCTAGGTATATCTGTATTCACGTTACGCGGCAAAAAATATTACTGCCAAGCGAACGATACGTAACTCGTGCTTTCGCAGAGTTCCCAACACCACCAAAAACACTGTCGAGAACCCGACAAACACTGCGCCTTTGTTGTTCGCCCTATCGATTGGCGAGTGGCAATCATCGACAGTGGTACTTTAGGGCCACCGCCGTCGACTTGGAACGTTCGCTCGCGCGCGCACTTGGAAAGAAAAATTAAAGGATCGACAGAGCGCGCAATATGCCTCAATGGAAAAGTTGCACAGATCGCTGCAAGATAGAGTTAGTGCAGGCGAGCGGAAGTCGAGCTCGAAAAAAAGCACTTCATCGAAAGGTAATTCTTCAGCTTTTTCTCCCTCGGCCGCTTTTGGTTTGCGCAACACTCCTTTAGACGACGGAATAGTCTTCGATCAAGGTCTCGCCGAAATGAGTCACCACGTAGTCGTGGTAATACATCATTATACAAAGTGGCTGTCCGATAATCAAGCTAGCCCATACGACGATATTGCCCCACCTGGCGCCACAGTGCTTCTCGACCTGCCTGCTCAGCGCCGACAATGGTAACTGAAAAAATAATGACCAGGCAAGCCAGTCGTATGTTGTACGTCGTATATCGTCGCGAGGAAATTGCTGGGTTTCTTTATCGTTTCGAGAGAATCTCCTACCTGTCCCATCATGCCCATGAACGCCCAGATCTTGAAAGTTTTCAGTGGCACACTGACAAGATACTCGTGGAAGAAGGCACTGATGAAGAAAACGGTCACCGAGGCGGTCTGCTTGCTGTAGCCCATTTCGACGATGGGGATGTAGAGATGTCTGAAATCAATGCGATACGAAACGGCTGCTGAGTCGCGCGAAATTACATGCAAATCCCGCTTGTCCAACGAACTGATCCGCAAGATCAAGCCTCTTCCTTTTTTTTTTTTTTTCTCAGGAACTTTGTCGCGGTACTGAATGGTCCTCGCGAGAACGTTTTAGCCCCTTCTACCTTCGTCTCTCCATTATACGCTACCGTGAGAGAAAAGGGCCGGACAAATGCGAGGCAAACTACGCTCAGATAAGCTCTTGGGATTACGTTGGAAAAGCGGCCGAAAAAATTAAAGCAATATCCATAGAAGTTTTCCGGGACAGCGACAATTTGGTTCTCGCGGCGCTGAGAAAGGTGGAAAGAGAAGGAGAGAAAGAGACCGGTGTTAGGAGGAAGGGATCGTTAGCAGTCTGGTTATCAGGAGGCTCGCGCTACAAAGCAGAAGCAGGAAGGTACGAAAAAAAAAACAGCAAAGGGAAGCAGAAGAAGCCGGAGGTAGGAAATTCAAAGGTGAGACGTCGTTGACGGCTCTTTTCAGAATTTCAGGCCTCCCGTTTAACCACGGCCAAGATTTCACCCTCTCTCTTCGCGCTTTCTTTCGGCTCCCTTGGTCTCGCTTTTTCTCTGTCTTCTCCTCCACTCAGGCCTCTTACTTGCCTTTCTCTCGGTTGCGGCCCGCTCCGAAATATCTCCAGTTATAGGGGCATTATAAGTGCCGCGGGGAATAAACAGCCTTAAGTGCGCACTGCGATGCGTATCGGCTTTTCCCATTACAAACCTGAAAAGACGCCGTCGTCGGTATCGTCGTTGCCGACGAAGATGGTACTGGGGTTTCTCCGGCTCTCTCTCTCTCTCTCTCTTTTCGCCACCTCTCTCTTATTCTCTCTTTCTCCTCCACGTTCTCCTCGTCTAGGGAGCTTTTCCATTTTCACCTCGCCTCTATCCACGGTCGCATGGCTGCGTGCCAGTTGCAGCTTGCAATTGCAGCTGCATATCTCGCATCGCGGTGCGGTACAGTGCAGTGCAGTGCGATACAGTGCGATGCAGTGCGATGCAGTGAGATGCGGCCACCACCACCGCGGCGAAAAAAACCCGGCCGGAAGCGCAGGTGCAGCCGGAAGTGAAAGGGAGCGGGCGGGCGGCTGGCCGGACGGATGGGGATGGATGGCTAGGGGGAAAAGAGAAGGGCAAAAGGAAGAGGGAATGAGGGAGGATGATACCTCTAAAATTCGAATCTTGGGAATCCACTGGGGTGCTTTCGAGCCGGAGCGGCATGGCATGGCGTGGCGTGGCGCAGCGTGGCGCGGCACGGTGAGTCTCCTTCACCCTCGCATCGAGCGATATTTTCATCGGATAATCGGGGGTAATTGGATTAACTGAGCCGCGACGTTGACTAGCCCGGCAGCCGCGGTGGAAATTAGATTCCTTTGGAGAGAAGGCACTACCAGGGTTAAACGCTTCTCAATTTAATATATTGCCACGCACTTGCGAGCAATATTTTACGGAAGAGAAAATTTATCGTCTCTTTATGTGAGGCGTGTGCAAGCCTTTCCAGAAGCCGAGTACCCTTCTGCGACTGGTTCTCCTTCCGGTCACACACAATGAGAAGTTTGCGCAGGGTAGTTTTTCAAGGATCTAAACTTTCGTCTGGGCTACTTTCGAAGTGAAAAGGGCCGGTGTGCGATCCCGAAAGGAGGTCGTCGCCATGGGCACCAGAGTCTAGCAGGAAGGCACGTGCAGAGGAGCGGTTGCGTGAGGGTAAGAGTGAGGGTAAGAGTGAGGGTGAGGGTGTACGCCTATATAAATGTCCTTTGGAAGTTTGCTGATTGTATTGTCCGGGGATGCATAATCCAATGTAGCGCGGGTGAGCTGTACAAGGAGAAAAAATTCCGCTCGAGCTGCCGCTAAAGCCTGGCAAGTTCCTTACGAGATTTTCGAGCGTAATCGGCATGCCACTCGCGCTACGAAAACCACGCACCTAAGGAATTCCCCCGCGAAGTGCACCAAAGGGGGATGGGGCGTTAAAGTCTGACGCTGAAGGGAATTATTTCTGATAAAGTATGACATGCTTGCACTCGCCAAGCAATAAGCGAGACGCTAAACGCATCCGGTCGTGCATGCGGTGGGTGCCTCTTCATAGGAGGACGAATAAATTTCTCGAAATAAACGCACAGTAGAAAATTTCTCCCTCGGAAAACTACTGGTTCCATTTTCCTGGAGGAATAGTTTCCAAACAGAGGCTGGGTGGTCGAGCGGTTAGGCAGTTGGATGGTCGGGTGGTTGGGGTGGTCGACCGGCTGGGCAGGCCGACACCCTTTCCAGCGGCGAGAACATTAAAAGTACTACTTAGAGTGGCGGGAGTTATATATAGGGGAGGAAGCTAAAACAATTAGCCGCGTAGGAGTTTCCGCGGGTTAAAAGGGAGGCCAAAGGGAGGCCGAAGGGAGGCCGAAGGGAGGCCGAAGGGAGGCCGAAGGGAAGCGGGTCGAGAGTGGGAGAGAGACAGATGAACCAGTGAGGGGGAGAAAGTCTCTGATTCACGGAAATTTCTCTTCCTTTTCGGAGACCAGACAGGACCCGGGTGCTCGCGAAAAATGTAATTAAATCTCCTTAAAGCGGGGCACACTCGTTAACGAAGTTTAGCCGGTTGCCCGGAAAAGAGAAGCTCGATCAAAGGTCCGACTGGTGGCAGGTTAGCGAGTTTTCTTCTTCTCTTTCCGCGAACCCACCCGCGCTCTCGGCTATTTGCTGCTTCTTTCCTCCTCCTCACCGCCACCCCCATTATTTTCCCCATGAACCTTAAGTCCTACCAGTCCCGTTTCGTTTCGTTTCGTCTCGTCTATCTTTCGCTGCAATAGGATACTTCCGGCACTCTGGCTGATTGTGCACCCTCCGGCGTTTTCGAGCGAACGTCAAAATAACACGATTATCGGCCGATTCGGCTCGCCCAAATGTCCTTGATTAGCGTGGAAACGCGCTACCACCACGCTGCATCGCACTCCACAGTGTACCGGTGCCCCGCATGCGATCGTGATTGCATTCGACAGGCTTATTACCAAATGAATCGATGCTACTCACCGTACAGCCCACCGGTGCACCGGCATGTTCCAGGTCCTCCAGAAAGTGTCGATGTTATTCGCGTTCCACCAATCGCAGTAGAAATTCCGATCAGCGAAATGCAGGAGTTCTCCCATCAGGTTCAATGCTGAGTGGAATGCCAGGTAGAAGAAGCACAACCACATTAGGTGGTTTGGTATCTGAAACGATAATCGGAGATATCTCTTGTTATAGAGTTGTCAAACATATCCATCCGTGTGTCTATTTCTCTGTCAAAGTACTATTGGACATTGCGCACTACACTGCCTCGCTTTTCCAGCACCGTTGTCAGGTTTTCCACAAACCCACTATCAATATTTGTTGTATTTGTCGCGTGTCGATATTTGTTAGAGTATAACACATTACGCATCACTAGCTCCATCGGCTGCACTTGGACTTTCTCTCTGATGTACGCGAGGAACTCGTTAATCCTGTGCAAATTTCACCGTCCTCGACATTCCCTTACCGGAAGGGGTGAATTACATTTACCGAAGAGTACAATGGAAACATCAAAGCTGCTCCGAGTGGTGTGAAGTTCGAAATGAAGAGCACGGAAAAGAGAGCAGCGTTGACAGATGGTGTTAGTACCGTTGGCCGAGACCAGAGAAAAAAAAAAAAAAAAAGAAACTAATGAACCGTAAAAACCCGTCCGCGAGACCGTGACAAACGTATTATTTACGTGCGATTCAATCTTGCCGTGCGTAATGCTCGGTGAAACCATAATTATATATCTCGTCAAGTCCTTTTGTCAAGAGAGCAAAAGCATCCGCAACAAAACGACGGCGTGGCGAGGCGAGACGCGGTGGTTCGTTGGAGGGTGACTCTGTTCCCGAAACCGCGCGGACAAAGCGGAACTATCAAACGCGAGAGCTCGAAAAGACTGAGCCCAACAAAAGGGCAGTGGCGAACGCGGCACAAGTGGGAGAACAAGGACGAGAAGGACCAGGACGAGCGCGCTGGCCCGAAAGATCAGACGAATTCTTCTGGGGTAACTTGCCCCTGGTTACCCACTCGCGGCTCCGACGAAGAATTCGGAAGTTATTTCGTTTCGAATGCCTGTCGTAAGCCGCACTTGTGCCTCTTTCCTCTTTCTCCTCTCGGTCATCATCCACTTGGTTGCTCGCCCTGCCACCTCCCTATCCTCCCTTTGCACCGGCCAAAGAAGACTTAATAATGTTGCCGCCACAAAGCTCCGAGCTCACCCTTTCTCCTCGCGATGCAACCACGTCTTCCTCGACCGTCACCTCAGATTTCTTCTCTAACACGCGGGTTAAGAGTACTCTGCTACTACTACTACTACAATTCTGCTGCTACTATATGACTACTTGGTTCCGTCTCGCAAAAACTTGCGACGCGGTTTTCATTTCGCCTTTTGGGGCGACCGCGTCGCTGAGACAATAGAAGATGCCACGAGACCAAGAGCCAACGGGAGACCGGGCTCGGGTAGCCCGTTGATGACGACACCATGGTAGAAAAACCACGAGGGCAAAGTTTAAGGAGACTTTCCAGCCACGAGCAATTCGCTCTAAAACACCTTGTCTCGCGAAATTCCCGGAATATCGAGCGTCGAGAAAAGAGAAACTTGGCGAGAAAGAAGAAGAGAGAAACGATCCAAAGGGGATTGACGCGTCGCGGAGCATCTGCTCCCCGTCACGCCAAGGACGCGATGAGAAACAGAAGCAGGAGCAGAATCGAGGAAGAGTAACGAGAGACACGTTGGACGGTCGAGGGGGGGGGGAGGGGAGGTGAGTGCCGGCAATTTGAATATTCTAAACTCGCTTAATCGAGTCGGTCGGGTGAAATTTCCAAGTGGAGATCGAGCGGCAATAATTCTCCGGGTATTTTACGTCGGGAGCAGCCCGTGAAAAGGGGTGATTCGGAGTCGTCGCGCGCGCTCGCATTGTCGCCGCGAATCGATACCGCGGGGCTCTCGCAAATCCCGAAGCTTCGCGCCTCTTGCCCGATCGTTATTTCTCCGTTCTCTGCGCTGGCTGGCTCCTCATACGATAATGGCTACTCTCCAGATTATTCCGGTGTACACCGGCACGGTGCCCCGGCACACGGACACTCAGCCATGGGTCCCAGGTAAGAGATAGTGCGCGCAACGTGTCCCCGTGGGAGTCGAAAAAAGGAGAAACGTTGTCTGCACCCGGCAGCCCTCAGGGATGCGGGTGGGTGGTTGGGTGGGTGGATGGAAGAAAAGAAAAGAAGGGTGACGATCGAGAAGAAAATGGAAAATATCGATTAGCCGAGTAACGTAATGTACGGCGGCCGGGCAGCAGCAGCCCGACTTAGGCGAGTCCACCGCTCCTCGAAGTTCCTCTTTTTTCCCGAGTTGCCTGGCTGCCGAGCTACCCGAGCTGCCGGGCGCTGCTACGGATCTCGTGTCTATATTATGTCTCACTATCGGTAGGTACATATCGGAAATTCAGTGGACCTCCCCTCGTACTCCTAAATCCAATATGCCTGCATTATTGATGGAAATCGATCGCTCCTCTGCGACGGCACATATGCATAAAGTACACATTAGGGGTAGAGATCCCAGAGGAGAAGGATCTACACAAGGTTACGGAACAAAAAAGAGGAGAGCCGAGTCTGCCAGTCAGGGAAGTAAGCAAAAGGGTAGGCACGAGGCAGCTATCCTCACCTGCCGAAGCGTCTTTTTTTCGAGAGGTTCCGCGTCAAAGAGATTTCCGAAGAAGGCGGACGTACGGTGGCTGTATAGTATAAGGCAAATCGATTCGTGGAACGACCTCGTTGGCAGCAGACTGCAGGAAAATTGCGTTTCCCCATTACGACGAGATTAAAGTCTCGTCCCACATTGGAGTGCCAGGAGCGCGGCAGAGACCCGAGGCTAGCTTCGTCTTGGAAGTTGAGCACGGTTCGCCTCGCCTCACCTCGCCTCGACTTGCCTCGCGTCCGTATATAAGAACCGCAATTAACCCTCGACGGTCACGGGGACCGAGAGACCGACGCGATGTGACGCGACGCGACCCGACGCGACGAGCCCCGCAGTTATTTGCGGTGTAAACGAAAATAAGGCAAGGGTCCTACCCATCCGGAAGAGTCCACCGTACTCTTCTCCTTTTTCGACGTTCCCACCGCCCAACCACCTATCCGGGATCCACCATCCACCCCCTGCGCGCAACCCGCTTCGATCTTTCGCCCGGACCGACAAACAATTATTTTTCCCCTCGAGGTAGAAAAAGGATGGACAAATGGAAGACTGGGTTTGATCGCCAACGAGAGAACCTTTTTCCAACGAAACTCGAGCAACTGGAAGCGAACTTTTCATTGCTCCCCCTTGGCTTCGCCCAGGAGACCCTTCGTTTCAACATTCGCGCCTACGCACCAGGCACAGCCTTGTAATCGCTATATTGTCGCGAACCAGACGATGGTTATTGCCGGAGACTCCTCCGATCGTTGTTCCGGGCGACTTGATGCAATCGCTCGGGCAAACTTTCCGCGATAATGGAGAGAGCCATGCTTTCACCGGTCAGACGGGGTCGAATGGCTAAAATTTATGGGGAAACGGCCCCCAATTAACGGAACCGCGACGACAAGGTCGAAAATTTCGTAATGAGGCTCAGTGGTGCGCCGCGTTGCGCCCTAATCGCGAATAATCGCCGTCTGTGCACCGAGGTGCCATGCCGCTTCGCTATTACAGGTGCTCCCGAGGATGGCCGCGGTAGCCGCTTTGGGACTGATTCATATAATTGAATTCGGTTCACTGAACGAACGAGGGAGCGAGTGCCCCTCGAAACACTACGCCCGGCTGGCTCCGATCCCGAGTATTCGAGAGCTAACGAGAGAATAACGAGAGCGCGCGAGTAACGACGAGCCCATCGTTCGTCCAGGACCATCCGATGAACGTCAGCAGAGCCTATGCAGTAGTCGGACACACTCGCCGGTAGCTCGCGATCACAGAGAAGACGCGCATAAAAATACACGTTCGATTGTAACGAATGGTGAGCAGCGTGCCGTGACCACCCAGTTGCCTCCCAACGTCGACAAACACTCTTGCCCGAGTGCACCAATTGATCCGTCGTTTATTAGAGCTTTGTCCGTTGATGGAGCTCTACCTTGCACTTGCCTGGCAAACAGTTACTGCAAGCCTTTTCCTCTCTTTTTGCCATGTCGATTTCCCGCGAGACACGCAAAACAGTCGAATGACCACGGAAAGAGCGCCGATTCCTGTGCTATATTGCTAATTCCGTTCGTTTCTACTATCGCAACCCACTTTTTTTGAGTCTCGTCAATAACCGAGCGAGTACAGTGGAACCGAATTCTCAACGTAATATGCCGGTTTCCTGCTCGATGTTGGAATTTATATAAGGATATTAAAATGTATACGGCCCGATCGGAAAACTACGCGCGCAATGGTCCGTGCCCATTGTTTCGGCGTTTGCTCTTAGCCTGGGCGATACTGAATGTATCGCCCGATAGCAGTTGCGGATTTTATTTCAATAAAATTTATAACCGACAACCGGGAATATAAATTCGCGGCACGATCCTTCCAGCATTCGCGCGAGCGCGAGCGCGAGCGCGAGAAAGGAAGAGAATGCTCGTCGCTATCGTGCGCGCAACAAAAGTTAAACCTCGAGTTCGCGAATGGCAAACTTTCCAGTGGCTTTCTCTCTCTTTCATCCTCTCTGAGTCTGTCTCCATTCTCTTTGTTCGACGCTCTCCTTTTTCCGGCTCTGCTGGTCCTCAAAGAGAGAAGTACGATATGACATTAAATTTTACCCCAACTCAAAAGTTATTAGATATTATGTTGTACCGCGAACTACCTTAAACGCTACACTTTGCCAAGTTGACCGTAGAACCACGAGAAATTTGGCCTCGGTATGCCGAAATTACGACTGGCACTCTGTTGGCCGAGGGTCGCTTGAAATCTTCCAAGATTCTCGTCTATTTTCGGTTCCTGCTGGAAGAATATCGTTTCCGGAGAAGCGAATTGCATTTCAAGACAGGTTTTTCTCGAGAGTCTCGTGATGTCAGGATGACGGTGCCGATCTATCGATACATCGGGCTGGTCTTGGTCGCTTCTTCGAACGCCAAGCAACGCCAGGGCAAGCAAGTAACAATTTCGAGGAGGCAGCGCGCATAATTCTCTTGCGGAAGCGCGTCACAGCGGCGCACTCGACTGACTGTACACGCGACAAAAGTTAAATCATGAATTCATAGATTCTAGCAAACTTTCTGAGAGCATTCAAACGTTCGAAGTTGCAGCTCCTCGCTCGTAGGAAGGGAAACTAAAGCGGCCGTGCTCGACGATTTCTCTCTCTTTCTATTCTCCCATCTATTCATCCCTCTCTTCCATCGGAACCGAGGATTTACAAGGGGCCTGTATTACGCTCGACACTTATCGACGACACGCTTCCCAACACGGCCTCTGCCCACCCACCCAAATCGAACGGGCGTTCTTACGTTCGTCTTTGTTGCGAGAAACTTCACAGCCAGCTTTGCAACCAGTTTCACAACCAGCTTCACAACCAGCTTCACAACCAGCTTCACAACCAGCCTCGCGACTCTCCCATGGAGGGGAGATTGAATTCGCAAATATTGCTGCGAACCTTTCGCCTTAAGAGACGCAGGGAAAAGAGGGAAGAATGCTTGAGTGAGCCGTGTGCGGCACGCACAGCAATATGTGACAAAAGACATAGCTAGACGGAAGTCTGAACTGGCAGCTGCGCGTATTACTACTACTACTACCGCGTGTCTGACTAGCAACGCCTTATTCCACTGGTAATAAAGAAGAGACTCCGTCGTGTAATACTTACCGCTAGCTTGAGAAGACGCTCCGAGGCCTTGGCCACGTCCATGTTCTGAAACAGAAATGAGATTAAATTATTAATTTAGCGCGTGGACCGTGTGGCGGGCACGAAACTTCGTTGAAGGCGGCCTGCCGTGGCAAAACAGAAAGCAGCCCCAGCCGTCCGGAACTTTCTAATTGAAGTCTTGGCCCGCTATGATATATATCGCCAAATGGATTTGCGAGTTTGCCGTGGATTTTTTGCGGCTTGCCAACACCACACCAGGCCAAGCGAAGCCAAGCTATGCTACGCTCCGGTTAAGTAGCCTCAACGAAATCTGCGGTAAGAAAAGTACACGATGCGATGCTCGAAAGGACTCGGAGAAAAAAAGAAAGAACTTTTTTTCTTCAAACTTCAAACTTGTTTGCAAGTATCGGCAGGCAGACGATAGTAACGCGATTTCACTTATTTTTCTCGATTTGTTCTCTCAATAACGAGAACTGAACTGAACGAAACGTAGCTGGCCCTGATGGCTACTGAGCAAGGCAAATAAATTAATTGGGCCAAAAGACACGATGGTCTAGCAATCCTTGTAATTTAGTATAAACGCGCGCAAATGCTATCGGACGATGAAGAGCGTATCCTCTTATTTCTCTTTGGTTCAGATTTGTATTCCAAGATGGCAGAGGAGGACCCCTCCAGCAATGGAATTGATATTTCGTGCGCTGTACTAATTGAATACGGAGGGAAGGAAACCACCCTTCCGGAGTTGGGCTTAAGTGCCGGTTGTCGAGGTCTCCTCGAATTGCACAACACGAGAATCCAGCTGTGCTTATATACCGAGCTTGCAAATAAATACCTAAATACCTAAAGAGGCTCTTGTTGATTTCACCATGCTATTACCGCGTGGCGCGTGCATCGCGTTGCCTCGCAACTACCTTCCAGAGACCGACTGTGGCTGGCAAAAGCACCCCTGCCAGTCCAAGAATCGTGAGGAGTCTCGCTCGAAAAACCAACCGGTAAAAATGGAACGCCAATTCCACGGCTAAAGTGGATGGTTAATGGTTCAGTGACCGGTACTCGTCAGGAATACGCTTCGAATTGATCTCGAGAATGGCAGCTCGCTTCGATGGTATCGGACCTGGCTGTGGCCGAGCGGAATTAAAGCGAAGGCACACGTAGAATTACGAATGCCCGTAACAGAGATCAAAATGTAATATTACGTTTTGACAGCGATTATGCCACATTAATACATCGGTAAAATCGGTTCTGGGTCGCATGAAAATGTGGCAAACCGGAAAATCCCATTCGTCATTTATGAATTTTCCCTCAGCCACAAATCCAAAGTGCAGGTGATGGCTCATAAAGAATGTAACGAATTTTGAATAATCGTGATGAGCTTGAAATCGGAACATCATTGAAAACCAAAAATATTAAACACATTCGTTAAGCTGCTTTCAGTACGTTATGTCCCAAAACAATTGTTCTGTCGAATATTTCGGTGGGTTACAAATACCTACAAATGGGAAACCTGTTCGGTAATCGCGGTAAATAGAGGAAGGAAACATGGTGGTTCATGCTGCGATTCATTTGCATCGTTCTATACACAAGAGTCCAAGTCTACTAGATTTACGTAAAGCACTGGTAAAATCAGGGCCCTTGAAATTTTAATTCACTCTTCGGAAAAAGAGTTCTCTCTAAAGCATTGCAAAACGTCGCACCATAAAAGAATTGGTTCGAGAGCGCTTTCGGAGTATGCATCTGCGAGTAACAGTTAATTAGTTTAAATACCATCTTAATAGAGCCGCGATTCAGGATGAAAATTCAAAGTAGAGCAGCTCGCGCGCTCCTCCGGTCAAAGGGTAGTTTGAAAGATACCTTTTAGGAAAAATTACATTCTCCATCTAGCAGAGCTGTCCGAGAGAAGACCTGAATTCAGTGAACTTCTTTTCGACCGAAAACCGCGGCATCCCAAATGATCGTATTATACTCTCAGGTGAAAGGGTACTCCGCGGGCTGAGAGGTTTCGCGAATGAATAGCACTACTCGAGTCGCGGCCGGGTATACTCGCGGATGAAAGAAGGGGAAAGTGGAGAAGTGTTCGAAGTGAAAATAAAAGGAGGATGTACTGTGGATTTTCCTCTCGAGGGCCACGTTTAAAGCACCTCACGTAGGCGACACTGCACCGGGAGTCATTCTTCCTTTCGCTCCTTTGTTCCTCCTTTGTCGGGTTCCTCTCCACGTAGGGTCCTATCCGACAGCGCGAATTCACCGGGATCGATCGAGCAGTGGCTTTCCAGTAAGGGTGCTGGCTCGCATCGAACGCTAGAAACTGGCTCCGTGGTCGAAGCCTTACCGTTCCGACAAAGGCTTATAATAAGGGGACGGCGACTAGGAGCGACCCGTTTCTAGCATCAACGTTCCGCAATCCGACCCGAACTCGCTACCTTTGCTTCTCGGCTGAAAACGGATACTCCTCTCGACAGCCGGACGAATTCGTCGCTTCTCGGTTCTCAGGAGCCTCGGTGGAACGCTCGACCAACCCTCTAAGAGCGAGTTCAAGGAAAAAATGAGGAGGAGAATGAAAAACGAGCGGAAAACTCTTTCCGTGCTCGCTTCTCATTGAGGATGGCTTCCGAGGCGGGTGGTCCCCGACCACTATTCGTTCTCTCTCTCTCCCTCTCTCTCTATTTCTATCTCTATCTCTATTTCTCCCCGATTCTCCCCTCTCCCGACGTCGTTTCAATTAGCGTTGAGAGATTTACGGCTTTGTATCCCGGAACACCTTGTCGCGAGCTGGCAAGTATCCTCGAGATACTAGGAGTTCACCCGATTTGAATTGAATTCCGAGAGGGCTCCGACAATGCCGTGGCAAGCGGCCGCTCGCTGCTCGCACGGAGCATGCCGTGTCCTATCTTCCCCTCATCGTGCGCGCCCTGGGCACGAAAAATTAGGGAAGAGCCAGAGAGGGTAGTAGCTTTTTGATAGTGGCCCTTGGCGATAAGCTCACCCAGCCTTTTGTGTTCTTCTCGAGGAATACCATTTTGACTGCTTATCAGTGACAAAGGCCACGATTAAGGCACCGTGATACCTTCTAATATTTTCCACTGATCGTAGACTTCTTTCTCTTGCGAAACCGACCACGATATAAATAGAACGACATTTTTTAATGTGAACCTTCTTCGCGACAGTGGTAGGTGATGGTTGGTTCCTTACTTTGCCGGAGGGGGTGGCTTCCTCCGCAGCTACCAAAATATTTACCTTACCCTGACGACTTCCACGAGCAGGTTGGCACGTCGACAGATGAGACAAACAGAATTAAAAGGCACTCGACTGCAGTCTTAACTGTTTCATTCCGTGAGGGATGCGGTATTAAAGTGAACGGGCCCGCCAGCCCACTGGCAACCACTTCGGTACTCTTCTCGCGATGCCAGTTACCGGTCGAATAAATGCCGCCGGTGTTTTCTCTCCTGCGAGCGTCTAGAGACAGCTAGCGCAGAGTGGAGAAAAGGAAACGCGAGTGAACCAGCAAAGCTAGTAGCGCGCCAACGGAATCTCCTCCAAGATAAAATTATCGAACTTTCCTCCTCACTTATCGGCTTTCATCCCTCGCGATTTCGCTTGTCAGTCGGTCTGGGAGAGAGAGAGAGACACAGAGAGAGAAAGAGAGAGAAATCGACTTCTCAACCACGGCGAATCGAAACGTTTTTAGGACGTCACATCTTGCATCGGGCTTTCTCCCGTGCTCTTTGTGCGCGTCGCGACGCTTACATCCCCCGCGATAGGCGAGGCGCGCGAAGGCAGACGAACATCCGATACCCTTCGAATTCCTTGCGCCGCAGACCGTGCATCGCCGGCAATAGGGGGTGAGGAGGATGGAAACGGGAGCGGGAATGGGAATGGAGAAAGGAGGGGGGGGGGGGGGGTTGTGTCGGGAGTCTCGGCGATGAAAGAGGCGGGAGGTGAAAATAAGAGTGCAAATAAAAAGCGAGCGAGATACACGCACCCACAGCGGACAGGATTCTCCGCGGAAAACCACCTCTTCACCACCCTTTCGCTTGCTCTCTCTCTCTCACTCTCTCGTTTCTCACACTCCACAGTCAGTCATTCACGGACCAAAAGAAGATTCCGTATTGAAGACGAAAGCCAGAAAGGACCACCAGGAGAAACGCAAAGAAGGCAAAGAAAGAGGCACGAATGTTCGAGAGGAGCTACGATGGGAAATCGATACGATATTTCATCCATTTTGTCGTCAACGGCTGAAGAAGGTGTGAGCAGGAGGCTTTTGCTGTGGTGCAACGGCAGCTCCCACGTGGTGGCTTGCGCTCTTGAAAATCCTTTAAACGCTCATCCCTTTAAAGAGCAGCACGTCGTCGCACGGATAAGCCGACGCCGACGCCCGCCGAGGTCCGTTACCACCCGCCACCACTAGCCGTCAGCCCTGAACAGTCACTTTTCGATCGAACGATTGTTCCAAAGGACGAGATCGTTCGTGTCTTCCAGCCGGAAGATGTCTCAAATTAGACAGTCTAATTTACATCTTAACCGAGACTGAACTCTCAAGTACTTTGATAGTCTCATCCGTAACGACTTCTACTGCCACGTAAAACACTCCTCGATTATCGGTTTTGAGCTCATCTACGTGATTCTAAACCTGATTTCTTAATTACGCTCAATGGAACTAATAAAAGGTTGTTCCGGAGGACAACAGGTGCTGCTTTCAGTCGATGAATCGAGATTTGTCTGTTTCATAGAACACTTCAATTATTGGGATGCATTCTTCGAACCGACTACGGTATCAAATTTCCGCCAACTATTGCTTTTGATCCTCTCTTCCTCGGTAAAAGCGCGGGATCGATGTGCTAACTGGATGAAACGGTTGGAGAGAAGCATTCTCGATCGGATTCTCACGATGGCGAGATTGCGAGGATATGTTAGCGTACGAACGCATCGAAAAGTGCCAACCTCGTTAGCATCTCGCCACCGGAGAACTAATTACGAGAGGCGGGAGAACTATCTCGCGACACGCTGGCGCTCGGTTGTTACGGATTAAACGGCCGATTAGATGCAATTAAGTATTCGCTCGTGTCCACGAGTCAAGGCGCGTTTGATTAATTCTGCCAAAGTCATCGATACATTAAGCGACTACCGCGACTGTCGAACCTTGTGGCAGAAACACCAACCAAACTAACAACTTGTAAGTTGCATGGTTAGCTTCGGAACCTATAAGCGATAAGATTATTAATCAAGACGGGCCGAGTAACTTCTTTCTTGTTAATTAATGATAATAAGTTTACGCGAAGCTTGATAGTTGTAAATGAAGTTTGAATAAGTTTTCAATACGGGATGCCGTGTTTGGTAATCTGAATTAAACGCTACGCTCCGTCAGCGCGGAAGGCAAGCTCGACAAGATAAATTGGGAAAGCTAATGGAAAATAACAAGAACTTCCGAAGAGCGTTCTTACCAGCCACTACCACTAAAACGAAACTTACGACAGGATTCTTGCTAGACCCATAGATTTCGAGGGCCTTCGCTGAGTCGAGTCACCCTCATTCCCCTCCAGTCCTTTCCCTCTTTTTCCTTTGTATACCAAAGACCCAAAGACTCAAAGCAACTGAACCGTTCGTTGACCATACGAGATTGTTTCTGTTTCCTAGGTTTCTTGCAAATGCGAATTCGAGGAGGACATTGAACGTAATCTAATTTTACTTTCGCGTTATGTCTCTCTTCCCACTACATATAAACTATGGCGCCACTAGTCCAAATGGAACTATAACCCTAAACAACTACGAGTGGACACTTCGTTGGGAAACTTCGTGACAACAAGCACGTCCCTTAACTAAGACTACTGGGTAAACTTTCGCATTCGCTATTAGATAGTTCTCTCCCCGGCTGTCGGGTTCAGTCGGCCCAACCAGGGTGGCTCTTTCCTCGATTATTAAGCGTTTCCACTAGGATGGATCCGAATCGACGTAAGTGGCAGTGCTCGCAATGCACCGGTAGCTACAGCAGCCCGTTACAGATGCAGAAACAGAAACAGTATCCCTCTCTACGACTTTCCACGGCGAACAAATTGCTTCGTCAAACTGCTTGAAATTCTCTCTCTCTCTCTCTCTCCCGTCCTTTCTCCTCTTCTTCTCATCTTGGCTACCCTTTCGACGACGAGTCGAGGGATCAGGGAAAGGAATGCCGGAAGAAAAGAGAAAAAAGTGTAAGGAAAAGAGGGAAAGGGAAACAAGACTTGGCTCGCGATTGAAGGCAACCCGATATCGCACTCTTTCGCCTTCTGCCTACAAACTGTGCGCCAATATCGAGCGAACGCAAAGTAATTGCTGTGCAAGGTGCACAAGAGTTAATTCCGGGGTGGGAAGCTCTTTCTCTATCCATTTCCACGTCGGTCGCTTCGTCATCTTCTCAGGCTTCTGTGCTTCCCTTTCTACCGTGCCTTTCTGACGGACAAATTGGATTCGATAATTGCGAATCACGACGGCAGAGTCGGTGGCAGGCACGTCTATGGTCGGGGATCGGCCGCTGTGACACTGTGCCGCTTCGTACCGGCCAGCTGCCATGGGAGCGTGTACTCTGGTCCCTCGTTTCACAGCCGACAAGGGTACCCCCTTACCGATCGAGTCCCTTCGAGAAACCCCTTTAAGGATATTGCTTCTCCTTGAGCAGCCCATCACCCAACCATCCTTCAAGGAACTGATAACCCAGACTTGATGTCCCTTGCGACTGTAATCACCCTTTTTATGCGACAGCATCGCGCGCTCGCTTTATGCTCTATGCTTTATGCGAACGCTTCAACTCACAACCCTTTACGAGGTTGGTCGCTTTCGCGTAAACATAGCTTCTCTCGATGATTCGGTTGTGTCTCTTGCAAAATAAATGACAATGGTATAATTCTGCTTGTTCCTGGATACGCGTTCGTTTGCGTTTAATGTCAAAACTAACTTGGGTGTTGGCAGTGATGTTGGGAATCCTACCGGCAGGATTGGTCGCGGAAAAATATGAATGGACTGGTGGTGAGTTGTCAGTGGAGTTGAGCCCCCGGTCGGTTATCAAAATTTCAAACCACACTCCCAATGCTCCGAACGTAGATTTCCAACTGTATTACAAGGACAATCTATGGACAGAGGCGGTAAACCGCGGACGTCCGCTGTGGATCTGTCTCGGTTAAAACTGTCCACGTAAAAGCATCCATTTAAATCTACGAATCCCGCGGACACGCATGGCAAATTCCCGCGGGCAACGCGGGCATAGATCGAGGTCGGGACTCGTGCCCTCTCCCTCATTCCGCTTTCCTCGTTAACGGACAATTAAAACCGCAGTGTGGTCGATTTTTTTCAATTAATGTCGCGACGATTAAGCGAATAAACGACGCGGTAATGCGAAAAGCTATTTATACGCGAACGAATCGGCTGGTGATTCGAGCGTGCTTGCAACCCCCCTGGTATACGTTTTAGCTCATAGCGATAATAGGTCTCTTTAATAGTCGCGTTCTCGTCAACCGGAACTGCCATCTCATTATGAATATGAAATCGGTCACACTCTTGCCACTGTAGTAGCCTTTTAATGCTATGCCACTATTTTGGTGCATATGATTCGCCTCGGTGGTATGAGGGCATCCAAGCAAATTTCCATTTTGGACGCGAATGTATCCGCGAGACACGTAGCCCGCGCAACCGGAGTTAATGGTACGGCATTTAAACACGAGACTCGGCTAATTTGGACAAGCCGGGAAACCGGAGGCAGAGGTGCGCTATCCAATATTTCATCTGACAGAGTGCCAGTCAATAGTCAACTTGTTATATTCGTCGGCCAATGTAATCCGAGTAACTAGTACACGTGCTTGGTAATGATTCAGTGTGAAGTATTCTTGGAACAATATTTCTTCTCGAGTCTCGAGATATCTTGTCACAGTATATTTAACCCGACATCCAGCTCATACCTAACTTTCCTTGCGATAGAGTAAAACGTAGAGAATTTCTACAGGGATATTCCCTACCGGTGCTCGAGGCCGTGGTTTTTAACAAATGATCCAACCCGTCAAGTATAATCAGAAAAAGAGGGAATAGGATGAGGTTCGAGCCTTTTTTTCACCTTGAAACATGTGAAAATCGTATGAGATAATTCCCCAAGTATTATTCCACCTCCGATGATGGGGGAGAGACGTTATTAAACGTTATCCATGGCTCGTTACGCGAATACCGATTGAGGTCAGACACGAGCAAAGAAAGAAGTAATTAAGCGGTTTTTCAGAAGATTAGCACCGCTTGACCATCGAAATTAAATCTTTCGCAATTATCTTTTGAGCCAGGGCCTAAAAGAGGATCCCGTATATTTAATCCAAGTGGATAAAGCTTCGAAATTATTTCCGAGAATAATCGTGTCTATGAAATATAAACGATGTTCGTATTCAGGGTTCATGAGAATACCGATGCCAACTAAAGTCAGTGTTAGGAATGAAAGGGTCGCCAGTCACCGAGATAAAAAGTGATGGGTCGGCGAGACCATTATAGTGCGGCATGCGTAGAGACACATTATTATGGGACGCAGGATATGAAGCGAATTCGCCAGGGTGAGCAGAGGGTGGTGCGAGAGGATTTTCTTCTCGAACAGGGAAACTCTGGCTGTCGGCCGTATATTTGTGCGTATCGTACTTCCACTGGAGGCATTACTCGAAAGATTGATCGTACCTATTTGCCGAAACCAAATTACAGTTCTGCTCCTCTCGCGTCGCCTACCCACCACCACCACCACCACCTTAGCTGCCGTAGTTCTCGCCGGGCCTTCCCCGACTTATTTATGACTGCCACGATAAATAATTAACCCCGTTAACGAGAAACGAAATATCGACGTGCCGGGATACCGATAGATTATTACTTATTTGACCCGGGGAATAAAAGGGTGTAAGCTTGTGATATATGGTCGGACAAGCAGCTTTGGACCGCGTGAAAATGGGCAGCGAATTCTTCTATGAATTCTTGCTCCTTTTCTTACCGTCCCTCACAATTAGATTCGATTGGTTAATAAACGCGATTAATGCTGATTAAGAAACTACACATAGTTAATTAATCAATTAGTTAACCTTAATTATATGAATATATATATATATTAAAAAAAAAGAAGTTAGACACTTACACTGAATGGTATCAATGAATTCTTTACCGAGGGTATCATCCACTGTTGAAAGAGCGACATCACCACTTGGCAGCCGACGACCACTTCCACAATGCGCTTTATCAGGAATCTGCGGATCATATAACCCGTCCCATTAGCGATCAGTCCAATTACTGAGAGTATTTCGTTCAAAGAAGGGCGACGTGTGAAATTGGCATTCGATGCTTCTCAGTCTCCCTCTCTCTCTCTCTCTCTCTCTCTTTCTCTGGATCTGCTCTGTCTCGTTATTCGACATATAAACTCCTGTCAATCAGCACGACGCGATAAGGCCCCGGAAATAGATCTTTTCGAGAGTGTATACACACGGAATGACGTTTCTTTTCCATCGTAACTTGTTCCGGAGATTTTGGTTTCCAGCAACTGCCGGTGGCAACAAAAGTCGAACGGACAGGTTCGATGCACTTTTCCACGCAGAGCCGCACAACTGTATGCCTTGCATACGGCTCTACACCCCTTGAAAATACGTCCGTTTCAACGAGGAAGAAAGTGTTTCGCGAAAATCTCCGGAATTCTAGATACAATTGGAAGTACGAGTCGACGGTGTGGAGAAGAATACATCACCACTCCAGACCCGAGTCCGTCCAAACATGCCCTCCTCTATTTTCCCAACAATAGCCCACTTAAATCTAATTTCACGATCACTCCACTCGCCAACTTTCCCTTCTTCCCTCGGGTTCGTTCGAAAGTAAGAATCTACCAGCAGACTGCTGCATAGCTCGATACCAGGACCGAGAAATACGTAGGCACATAAACGGATCAGTCAAATTGGTTGATCTTGTAGACACTAAACCACTCGGTAGTACCACGATAAAAATAAAACTTCACGTCGATCATTATTTCACGGCCCCCAGACGGTCTTAACGTTCTCATATTATTATTGTTAATCATATCTAGCATCCATTATGATTCTGAACACCCGAGAAATTTAGATTTCTGGTTAAAATTCAAAGTAGTGCAAGTACTGCATTTTATTCTGAATCTAAAACTTAAATGGTCAGCGGCGAGTCTCAAAACCCATCGAGTTGGATTCTATAGTTACTATCGAACTCGTAAAACTATTCGAATTCTGCTATCGCGCACTACCTATAATGTTTCACCCGGTTTTCGCAATGCTGCATATTTCACTTTTCTAAATTTCGATTCCGTTTAGCTTAAGCCCATTGTTTCGAAAGATGGGAGACTTCCAAGTAAATAAAAGTATTCGCTATTGTACAATGTATTTTACCTCTTACGAATCCGTTGCGTCCTGGGGAAGTTGAGCTCGTAGCATAGAGTAGGTGCCAAAATGTAATAGTAAAGATCAGCCAGATTGAGGTTATCCGGATATTGCACCAAAGCTCTGCCACCCCCGTCCACATCGTATTTGGAGTCATCGACCTCGACACCGTTTTGCTTTACATTGGAAGCTGGAAAAACAAAGCGGCAATCTGCTACGATAGACTTACACGATAGATTACTCCGACGAACTATTCGTTCGAAACAGCAAAGTCGCTGACCTCAAAAAACCTCTATAAGGAGCTTGGCTTTGACGAAAAGATATTGAGGAAGTTACTTCAGCCAGATTCGCGAAGAGCCCTTCTCTCTCAGGGCAGGTTTGGTAGAGAGAGAGAGAGAGAGAGAGAGAGAGAGAGAGAGACAGAGAGAGAGAGAAGACTAAGAAGAACATAGTTTGGTCTCGGGTGAAAGCTGCGAGGTATTTAAACTTTGATCCTTGGCGCGATATAAGTTGAGGCTGGCCTATACCAGCGGCATCGCTGTTATTACTTTCTGAACATTATCCTCGGGCGTTATCTCGCGCGCCGTGCCGTTATCCCCGCGGCGTCGCCTAAGAATTTCGATTGCCGTGTCATTACCCTCGGCTTTGCGCTCGTGCGCCAATAAAGCGAACTCGAGGAAAGGAAGAGCAAGAACTCGAGCCCAGAGATCAGACTGAATTCGGAACGACAAAGGGCAGGGGGGAAGGGGGAGAAAGAGGAAGAGACCGGACAAGAGAAGAGGAATCGAAAGAGGATCGAGAGAGACACAAACAGTCGAGAGCCCTCGGAATTTCGGAAGCAGGAAACGGTTTCCGCCCGTTATTCGACTCGAGGAAGGGTGATTCCCATCTATGCATCTAATCCTTGCTCGGCGCGAACCGGTAACTGATAGAATCCCCTCAATTATCCAAATCTGATGAATAATCCAATCTGGAATTCAAATAAGCTCCGTTGCGCCGGCTGTTACCGCGAGCCCCTCGTCTTCCGATCGGTATCCCTGACTCGTTCTGACGGCGATCCACCCGACAGCCAACGCCGATTTCAGCTTGCTACGAACATCGGGGATCGACGTCGCGTTGCTGTCCAGCCGTCGAGCAGTCGGCGGGACACGCGGACGAGACACGACACGACGCGACGCGACACGATGCGACGTTTGGCGCGCGAACAGGCTTCTGTACTCCTCGAGTCTCCGTAATAAGTGCCGAAGAATTCGTTCAAATGAAATTCCCGCTGCCTCTTTTTCATTCGTGAGCTTCTGTTCTCTTCTGTTCTTTTTTTTTACGTCTCTTTTTGCCGTTCTGCTATGTCGCCTTTTTCGCTGTGTCACGCAGACGGAGAAGCGGTGGTCCGACTGACTCTCGTCGTGACGTGTCGTACCAATCCGTACTGGCGGCGATCCGCAATTTGTTGCGTGGCGCCGCTAAACGCCAAAGACAAAATTCCCCATCTCTCGTCAGGTCACCGAGTCTACGGTTGTGCAACCGCAGGGGTCGCGCGATTGGCGCGTACCGTTTCACCGCGATAACCTGTGGGATTGCAAGGATTCCAGCGGTAGCGATGGAAAAGGTTCGAGTGGGGGAGGAATTTTTAATACACGATTTTCGCGAGCCCCTCTTGTTCCCAACACAAGTTTTTAATCAGAGTTTCGTTCAACTGGGAAATCAATATTGTTCGAGAGCACCGGCATGCTGCGGACACAAAAAATAATCGGCTTTGTGATTTATTAAAACAGAAGGAAATTGAGGTTACCGGGAGACTGAGCAGCGCCCTGATACTACTAATTAGCGAGCTCTATTCGATTTGGTCCGCACAGTCGGAAGAGTCCGTTAGCCGCGAACCATGCTGCTACGCGAATAGAATCCTGTTCCCTTAACGAGCCGCGGCAGTTCCCGTGATCCAGCGGACGCTGCTCTAGTTTAGCGAGCAAATAAATTTCCGGAATTAGATCCGGGTGTCCTTGGAAAATTGTGGCCAACTGATACCAGGGTAGGAGAGGTCTGTTAGGCTCGACCGGTTCGACGCCGCTCGAGGAAATTTACGGGTTCCCCGGATTGCCTTGTCGAAGATTGCAGCCAATAGTATCGGCTCGAAAGCCTCGTCTCCCGTACAGCATCCCAGCTTAATTTGTGAGATTTCTCGTTCACTTTGCTCTTCCTCTCGCAATCTCGCTTCTCAGCTGTGTTCGAGCCCAATTCGCCCTCCGTGTGCTTCCGGTAGCATCGTACCTACACTGTACGTTCTTGTCCTGGCAGTTAACTTTCTTCTCTTCTTTCGCACAGTGCCGCCCGTTAAAAGATATATGAACCAGGCTCTTAAGCGGCACACGCTAACCTCTGGCAACAAAGGCAAAATTACGTTGGCCCCCCTCGGGCAACCTCGGAAGATTCAAAAAGATAGAAATGACTCTCTACTCCCTTCTCCCGAACGAAATCCCTCGGAGGGTAGTCCCGGCTGACTGGGGCGAAGGGTGCGAGAGCCCGTCGCGGGCGCTGATCTACCCTTTTCGAAAGAGCTGCGGCGAACGTGATACCAGCTCCTAAGAAGATTTGAGACACATAGACCATTGCTCGTTCGCTCCTTCCTGCTCGAGCTCTGGCCGTTCGAGCAAGGTTGGACGTCAACGCCGTTATAAATTAGAGAGAAATTTATCCGACACTCACGCTCGCTGGTCCTGCTGAGAGCGCGACGTTCCGTGATATATTATGATAGCCGCACGCCCGTATAAATATTTAAAATCTAAAATACTGTGCCGCCCAGTTCCATGGCATAGCGTGCCGCAGTGGTAGTCCATTAAAAACGCAATCCTCGTTTCTCTCGCTCGGTAGCGAGGAGTCCTGAATCACGCTCACTACTCGTCGTGTTCTACCGAAGAGGACGAGTAGGAGGAGAAAGAGGAAGAAGCCGCTGCGCTTTCCGAAACGCACGACTGGATTTGGCTCGCCCTGTTTACAGCCGAATTTTCCGAGTAAAAATAAAAGAAAAAGGATCGGAAGGAGACAGAGGGAGATTTTCCCCCGATGTCGAATGATATCGGGCTCTGATACGTCGGTGGGGTGAGAGCAGATTTCGCAAGAAACTCATCGAGCCAAATAGCAACGAGGCACGCGAGCGAAGAGAAGCCGGCGGACTGGCAGCGTCTGCCTTATGGCAGTCTCGTTTCACTCTCATTTCTCGGTTCGCGTCGAGTTCGCATCGAGTTCGCGTCGAGTTGGCATCGGGTTCGACAGGTGTGCGTTCGCTTGTTCCTGCCCATGAATCCGTCGCCCAAGGACTCGATCCTCTCGTGACTGCCGGCGACTCCCTCAGCACAGCGGACTAACAGAGACATTAAGGGAGATTGCTTATTGAAAGTTACACGGATGGAGCGCGCGCGCTGCAGAGGGCACGGGGACAAGAGAAAGAGAAGCACGGCCGTCGAACTCCATTCTCCGAGGATCGATCGACCCGGGGATCGGGGAGATCAGGGGGAGGATGGTGAGGGTCCCCGTCACGAAGGACAAAAAAGTTCCTCGAAAGAGTATATACGCGTACATACGAATGCGTCGACTTGGTACGAAGAGCGCCGTCAACGTCGTCATTATACGCTGCAATAATGGAAGGGCGAAAAAGAGCGACCATGGGGGAAGTGGGTGGCCGGAACGGTGTGGGGTAACGCGTCGTAGAAAAAGAGCAAAGGGAGCGAAAGGACGAAAATTACGCAAGCGTACGCTCCGGAAAGGATTATACGCGCTCGTAATTCCGCGAATACGACTGGCTGCGAGCTCGCTCGCCAGGGACCAGTCGTCTCCATCGATCGCTCGTATGCATCCTATGGATCGAACCATCCCCATCGATCGTTCCTATATCGTATTTTCTGTGGCCGAGGTGTCGTATTGAATTTCGATAATCACGTTAGCTCGCGGCTCTTTTTACATTTCGCGCAGTATTACTATACGGGGCCTGCACAAAATAGATCTGCTGGGAGAACGGGATAAGCAATTATTTAATTAGTCCCGATCGATCAAGCCTTATCTTAATGCTCCCGGCGGGCTTGGAGCTCCTAATCAAGCGACTCGGCTCGATATTAAAATACCCAAGAGCCAAAGTAACCCTCCGCATCGTGCCTTCGAGGGATTTTAATGACCGTATCGCTGAAACCGGCAAGCGAGCGTTAACGGTGCTATTCCTCAACATCTGTACGACAAACTTCCGACGAAGGTATCAGCTCGCGATGCGGTATTCACATGCATTCCCCATTATGTCTTCCTCCCACATTATCTTGGCAATGATTAACGAGCGCCAACCGTGAACAAGAACTCAGGAAACGGCGGCCTCACAGATAGAGGGAAATGGACTCGAACCAAATTTGCAAACAGCAGTGCTCCTGTCCTTCCGGCACGATCAAAATTTCAAATCTATCCCCTGATCACGAATCGCGTGAAGCACCGCCGATCGAACCACGTCAATTCTCATTGATCCGATCATTGATTCTATGGATAACCCCGATTAAAATTAGCGGCGCGTTCGGGAGTCGTTTCGGTAGGAGTTTCGTGGCTCGGTCAGAAGGACTTGGCGCGGGGGTTAATATTCCACGCGGTGAGTTTATTGGGGAAAGGTCGCTCGTATAATTTGACTTTGCCGGCCAGCTCTGAATAATCGATATCCCGGCACCCCCAGCCCAACACCGGAAACAGAGGCGAAGCTGATCGGGAGTTTAAATTGGGTGGAAATTATTCTCCCTACTCTCGGGCGCAGTGCATTGCTATGGCTCTTCATTGGATCTCTCTTTCTCTCTCCCTCAATCTCTCCGCTACATCCACCTACGCTTATATGCATCATCTCCCTCTCTCTCTCTCTCTCTCTCTTTCTCTCACTCTGTCTGTAATATACACCCGAGAGGGTTCTCTCGTATACTACATACCCACCCTTTTCTTTCCGCGCAGGCATGTGTAGCATGCCGTGGCCAGTTCTGCACACAGCTCATCGTGGCTGGCCACGACAGTGTGTATGCACCTTCAAGAGCGAACAAATACCCCGAACAGGCCCAACTGTATTACCAGTCCAAAGGACATGTGTACACTGCCAGTAGTATATGCACGTCACCGCTTATGGTAGGTGACAAAGAGATTTACGAACTGCGCGGCAAACTCGAAGCACTCGAACAAATTCATTAAACATTAGAGATCCGAATTGTACGGATTATCTTGTCGTTTCGAAATCACTGTCATCCGACCACATAATGATCGATTCCCTGCGATAGCATTACGGATCTCTCACGGATACGTTCCTCGATATATCCCCTCGAATATCCACTGAATATATTTCTCTGTCTCCCTGTCTTGCATATCACGTTGCAACGCATGAGTAAAACTTGATGAGCGTCACAATCGAGGGGATCCAACGATCTAGGAAAGACGTTTTAGCGTGCCGCTGGTACAATTTAGGAGTGAGGGTATTCCAAACGAAGCGCCAAGATAAATTGGCACTGACGACAGGAATAAATGTTTTACCAGTCACCGTGATGGAACGACAACCGGCAAAAAGGTCGTCGTGAAATGGATACAGAGAAGAGGGATAAGAGAAAGGGGTAAAGATATCCATGCAATCTGATCGTGCATGCACCGATTATCCACACCTTCCAGTGTTCCACTTACCCTGGAGATTGTTATACGAGAGGGACTGACGGCGGATTCTACCCTGAGTCGCCTTGTGTCGATTGTTCAAACGGCACCACATGTTCACTTGCACGTAAGACCAGAGTTTAAGGAAGAGGATCGCGTACAGCATGCAGACATACATCGCACCAACTGAAACAGAAGAGACTGAGAGTTAATAATGAGTATTAGAGGAGCCCCTTCACTCGTCGTTCTTCCTTCATAATTCCTCGAGCACGGAGAAGCCTTCGCGAGAGCTTTATATCGCACGGATTAGCAGGGAGCTTCGCGTGTAACCAGCCACCCGTATAAATACGTTTTTAATCGCTCAAATTTCACGCGGCTCGAAATATGACGAAAGCCATGTCTGCACAAGTAAAGCGAGCGGGCGTGTGCACTGTTACGCGCCAGATATACGCTTGAGCTCGGCAATTAAAAGGTGCATAAAACACGCCACCGTTGTGCATTTACGGGACTGAGTCCCTCGCACGGTAGGTATTTTATTTTTAAAACAATTTTTTGTCAAACTCAACTACTCCCGCGAGACGAGGACTGGTCGATGGGGCTCGCTAAGTCTCTGAGAGATGCTTGCCAGCAGCCAGCAGCGATGCTCGCGAGTAGTAAGTAGTACACCACTAGATTCTGCCAGCAAAGCGATTTCTCGAGGCTCTCCGCGCGACGAATTTCGCGCGCGACAGTACCGCGCGTAATCTTTAATTATGAGGCTGGTATTTGCATCGCGATCTTAAGAATGTGAGGCATTATTAAACGGCGCCAGTAACGGGTGCCGGGTAATGCTCTAGAGTCGGAAGAACAGGCATTGACGAGAAGGAGAGAAGACGCTCGTCGATCTGATCCATCGTTATACATCTTCCGATATTTCCATCGATCTTGGCTCCTTCGGAGGGCTAGATTGTTCGTATCTTAATTAAATCGCGCCTCCCAGTGGAATCGCGAGCTGCCGAGATTCCTTCCTCTCTGAGAGGGCATAGTTTTCAAGCAGCCCATCCGGCATACTTATACTTTTGCGCGGACGAGCGCGAGTCACACAGTATTTCGAGCGAAAGTAATGAATAAGAAGACCACAGTCTCTCTCTCTCTCTCTCTCGCTCTTTCCCTCTTTCTTCCTCGTTTTCTCGTTTCCTCGTTCTCTTTGTTTATTGCAAAAATCTCATTAAACCTGCCCCTCCTCTTTGCCGGCTCTCTTTTATGAAAGCTCGTAATTTATCGCAGCATTGCGCATCGCGGAAAAAAACACTCTTTCGATAAAGTCCCACTATTATACCGCCCTTCTTCTTCAAGTGATTCCCATTCATTCGCTGTTTTATGGAGCGCTTTCTGTGCCTCCTGGAGAAAAGCGAAGAACATTTTCCGCGTTATTATCAATCATGCTTCGTGGCCAAGGGGGTCTAGAGCATCTCAAATGAACACTTTATTCCCAGAGTCCTCGTTCACCCTCGGCCAACCACCACCATCAGGAAAACTCGCTTTTACCGCTAATTTCTAACTCTCTGCGCCTGCTATAATCCCCTGCAATGCTCGCACAGGACGATAAATAACCAGTAAGGAATAATTGATTCATCGGTGCTTCTTTCCCGAGGCCAATTACCTCTGGCCACCCCACCGATGGAGCCACGAGATACCGTTGAAAACGAGAAGGTACGAGCAAATATTACCAGCTCGTGTGATCTTATCGTTCGCAATATGCCCGGTAATGTGCGCGTCGCGAGTCGTGCGCGTGCACGGAAACAACCATCCGCGACAATTCTGGGAAGGGTCGGAGAAACGCAGAAACGTGGACAAAGGCCGACCAACCGGTAAACTACCGTGGCAAAGGCGTCGAAAGAAAATCCTCACGGAATAAGTGCTGCCTTCCATTACGTACAGTTCGTCGACAATGCACGCACAACCTCCTTCTACGCCTCCTTTTCATCCGTTCCAACTTCTTCGCCGCTCTTGCTTTTTGTCGTCCTCGACGTTTGCGGCGGACAAGAAATATCCTCTGGTAGCTGTGACACGCGCCACTGCGGACCTGACGAGGTGCTAATTAGAGGGATTCTCGGATTTCAGTGAGTACCACCCATTTAAGTGTTTTCCGCGCGAGAGTCCTTCTCGAGCACTCATGCGACTACAGCTTTGACGGGAAAACAACTCTCATGGCCCTCTCTTAAGGACGTCGAACGAGACGAGTTTTAAACGGATCGAAATACGAGTGTTGGTGAATTTGTTAAAGCAACATTACTCTCGTTCGAATCGGTTGGAAAGAAACTTAACTCCTAATGCAAGATTCCGAGCGATCCTCTTTGCCAAAGTTTCTCGAAAAAGCATGGAACGAACATTTATATTTATTTGGAGTGACAATGAATCTTCCTACGGTTGCCGGATGTACGATAGAAGTCGCGCAACCTTTAAAGCGGGCTTTATTCGAAGCGAATCCATCAAGCAGTTACCGCGATACCGGCCAACGAGTAATCCATTCATTAAGTTTAAATTTCCGAAGCACCACGTGCTAAACAGCTGCTGCCAGCGAAGTGAATTCCAAGAAAACGCAGGTGGATTCACTCGCAGCGCCGTTTTCGTCAGATTTCTAAGGAATGCGAAGGCGTTCGCTGAATTTGAAGAAGAGACGACACTCTACTCGAAACAATGGTCAGCGGAGAATCCTTGCGAAAGCGGCGACTGGTGCCATCCGCGAAAAAGAACAGTTGAAACCGGTGGTTTTGGAGCCACTTCGAAGTACGACATCTCAACGATATAGAGGATCACCGAAACGTGAAGCGTGATGCACTTCAACCAAGGGGTTGCCTTTTCTCCTTCTCTTGCTTTCCTCGACTTTCTCAATCTACTTTCACTTCTTTAAGGTTCCTCGCGTAAGATTCAATGTAAAAATTATTAAATCAAATTATTTACATTTTGAGCATTATTGCAAAAGCTACTACTCTGCTCTCTCAGTCCCCCCGTCTACTTACCCACCCCGGATTTTTACTTGCTTCTGTTTTTCAAGCGCAAACTATTTACATAAAACGAAAATTGAGGCAAAATAAAACCATCCCGTGTTCCGCGCATACTTTAGGTAACAAGTTTAAGGAACTCTGCGAGATTATGTAAACAAAAATGCTGGTCGGGTTACTCTGAAATTACGTTGGATTTGCTGTCATAAAAAGCTTCCGGCCTGAGCTGCTCCATTCAGTTTTAATGGCGGTCTTCAATTTGATCCGCCTTACATTGTCGCTGTCGGAATAAATTTTCCCTTAGCTTAAAGGGAGCTTCGTCTGGGTCTGAGTACGTTGCGTAGGGCGTTCTTTTTTTCCATTTTTTTTTTCTTAATACGATTCGATCGCGATCACGAAAACCGTTCGAGATAAATATCAGGATAGTATGCAAGGTGGAAAGACCATCGTGACATTAGCAGTTTCGATAAGTTCTCGGAGATAAGTAGCGATCGACGTCGTCATCTTCCATTGTTCGAGTAGTCTAATGTCTTAATCCTGTTGGAGAGCTGCCACCCCTGGTCCCAAATGTTGTTACCGCCGGTGAAGAAAAAACCTCCGCATCAGTATAACGTTATTCCCCCAACATGATATTGACGAAATTTCAACGCGAACCATCCTCATTACGTGGGCATTTTTCGAAAGTCCATCGGGGCGAAAAATCACGGTTGATATGGCGCTTCGAAATTACGAGAGGAACGGGCAAAGGGGTACGTCAAAGGTGATTACAAAACGAGTCGAGCGTGGAAGAGCTCATAAATATTAGGACGCATAATCTCGTATTAACCCTATGCCCCGAGCGCGAATGAATCTATTTATATGCAAACGTATACCTTTATCAAGTTTCGCGCGCGCCCTGCTCGCCGATTTTATTACTTCGCTTCGATTCATCCAGGCGGCTGTGACAAGTGGAGCGTGAATTATGAACCCCGAGCGAGGATAAAACATCTCTGAGAGCAAGACTAATTCTTTGGAATTTTGTTAAAAGCGCATCCTGTAGGAATTTGACACTACTGAAATTACGTAAACGCGAAGAATTACGCGAGTGATTCGAAACCATGCGAGAAGGCGAGAGGTTTGAGAGAGGGCACAACGGTATAAGGTTGAGGGAGTCGTACGAGCTGGGATGAAGCGGCCGAGAGGGTGCATTGTACGCCCACCCACCGCGACAATGGGGCAAGTTCCCTGGCTGAAAATAGTTTCTCCATTTTCTTCGGCCGCTCGCCGAGCTGAGGAATTGCCAGTTTTCACCTCGGACCCCATTGTCGCCCGGTACACTTCGAGACCCGCAACTCCCGATCTCCCCCATCCCATTTCCACCCTCGATTTTCAGCATCCTACCATCCTACAATCCTGCCAGGCGATTCCACTTTGCCCGCACGCTTCTCCCGAGCAGCCCCCTCTCTCTCTCTCTCTCTCTCTCTCTCTCTCTCTCTCTCGCTCCAAGTCACCACTCTCTTCGTCCGTTCTCTTCTTTCTTTCGATCCCGCTGCCGATACCAGAAAAAGCAGACTGATGCATTTTGATCAGGATCCATTTCCGCGTGCCGCCTTCGCCGGAAAAGAGACTCCGGAGCTCTTTCGACCCCGCTTAGGAGACGTGTCATCGAGTACGTCCTCTTTGAGGCGCTCTCGCGTGCGAGCAAGCGCACTGGCTCAGCGTCTTGGTTCCTTTATCTTTTATGTGGCCTCTTCGAGTACTATATGGATCGAACGGTGGATCCTGTTGCTCAGGCTACACCCATCGAAGCTATCGGTTCCGAGGTAAGCGGATAATCCGCCTCGAAAGCGACCGGGAAATCGTGTCATTCGCGTTCGCAAACCATCGCAATAACGCGTAATCGTGCGATAGACGACGTCGATATTGTGGATTGCGAATAACGAGCCTACGAGCTAGCTAGTCCGCCCAAATGATGTTACGAACAATGGCGATGGACATGGATACAATCTTCGACGGTTCGCGTGTCTAGCGTGACAGGCAATGCATGTGCAGTTACGGTTTGCTCGACGTACAACGGGGATAAGAGTCGTCGCGTCAGAAAAAGAAGAGAGAGAGAGAGAGGAGAGACTGTTGGCGGCGAGGGATAAATTGAGTTGTAGAGGAGGAAAAAACAGAGAAACCAGGGAACGTAGTGTGAGGCTGGTGTGCGAAGCGTCGGTGTATTCCCGATGCGATCGTAATCAGAAACGGCGACTGCATTTCCAATTCCACGTATTCGCCACCACTATTCCGCTAGAATTCGTGAGTAAGACGCGCTATGGAGCGGCGCGTTTCGCTCTTCGTTGTCCTCGTTAAAATTTCTGTCCTAGCTATCCCCTGCATTCCGATGAGTTACGAGAGAAATGTAATCGAACGCGGATAGTCGAAAGGGATCGTAATTGAATGGCAATAGAAGCGAGAAGCGAGACATGACAGAGAGAATTACGCGTGACGAAGGGTAGCGAAAGCTCCCGAACGACGAGTAACAAATTCCTTGAAGGATCGCAAGCTACAAGAGCGGCTCGCTCGCAACTTTTTCTTTCTCCCCAATCCGCTTCTCTCTGGCGCGTGGTTTTTTGTTGAAAAAATTTGTCACCACGTCGAGAGAAGTATGCGCGCAAGCGAACACTGCACCCGCGTTATCGCGACTTTATAAAAACCACCGGCGTTCAAAGCCAACGTCAAAGGCGGAATACCTTGAAAACGGAATCGGCTGCAGCCGCAACGCAACCGCAACGGCGGTTGTGGAAAAAAAAAAAAAAATATTTCCCGTGGCGAAATTGGATAGCGTTGTTTCGTTTTTCTCAAATCAACAAACAACGCGAGAGAGCACGGGCGCGCGAGCTCGTGCAATTCAGTTTGCATACGGCAAGTTTTAAGTAACTACTTTTGTGCCGATGCATACATAACTAACCTACGCACTAAATAATTAAGCGGCTTCGATGCGCGAAAAGTTGAGTTTTAATTAAATAATGAGTAATTAAATAAAATAATACGTCAACGAATGGGGGGAGGGGTCACGGATAGGAGATACACCAAGGTGAAGTTAGTTATTACAAAATTCAGGAGCAACTTACCCATACCTAGTCGTTGACTAATTATTCCGGTAAACGACCGCGCGTGCAATTTCGCGTAATTACGTGCTACCAGATTCAAGTACGTCGGCGATACTGTTCGAGGGTGGTGCAAGATGATGCATATTCAGTCGTATCCCCCTGGCAAGGTATTATTATCAGCCGCGTGCCGGCACTAAAGTATCGGCCAGTACCGAGATAGCGCGATACGAGAGCGAGCGTAACTCAAGAATGACCGAGAGCGCAAAAAAACCATCGGAATAAAACGGTCGAGCGAATAGCTCGCAAGCATCATCGGGAATAACGAGACGCAGTAACAGTTTCCGGGCTGCGGCTGAAAGATCCAGGGGGAGGATCCAGAAGGAGGATCCAGGAGAAGAATCCAAGAGGAGGACCGGGCAACGGAGAAACAGATATTCGCTTTATTCTCAACGATAACCAAGCGGATGCGGATCGAGCGCTGGCAATAAATTTACTCGCCTGTGCCCGATTTGCCCGTGCATCTCCTCGCCGTGCACTCTCGAAAGCCTCGCCTTTTATATAGACATATATTTCAAGATCGATCAGCACTCGTAATTCACCGGGCACGCGTAATTCCCTACTTATGTCCCGACAATTCCTTCGTTCGGTCTTGTGGAGGCTCACGGCTGACTCAACCCCCTGGATTCTTTTGCCCCATACTCCGTGAGGTTCCAGGTACTGGCGGGAAAATTTCTGACCCTGGCAGAGTATCCAGTTGGCACGGGGACGTAATCACCCCGTGAGGTTACCGTGCGTGAAGCTGACTCTTGGCAAGCATCGTGCATTCGTTTCACGCACGATCGTGCACCCGGCTATATTGCCTTGCTCACCTACGTCAACCTGTGTCGTGTAGTGCACGTTGAGGCAAGAGAAAGGATCGTGAGGATTTTCGCCAAAAAGTTGCCACTGTGCTGCTGCGTAGGCGAGAGAAAAGTACACGAGAAGAAAAATCGAAAGAGAGCGAGGTCATGCTTGTAACCGGTTACGTGTTTCTAGTGTGCGCCCAGAGTCCTTCGAGAATCTCGGACCCTCGCAAGAATCCCGAGGGTGCAACCAACAATCGCTAGCCGGCTGCGTATCGATCTCGTTTAAGCCTTTGTGCGAAGGCTCCAATGGAAGTCCGGGCCGCGAATTCCAAGCTCGACTCGAGATTCGCCGGGTTTCGGGCGCTCTCATTGGGATTCCGAGGGAGGAATCGACAGATGATACAATTGCGCGGGTCCTTAAACGAAGGTTTATTTAATCGGGGAGAGCCGTAAATGCCAACTACCCTTGACGCCAAGGCAAGTCGGACACTGGAACGGTTCTTTTGAGCTGTCGAGATAAATCACGTCGCTAGCGTAGGGCAAAAAGTCCATGTATGGCGTTTGACCCTCGGGAAAGACGTGACCACTGTCGTGCATGGATTGCACGGTGTAGATCGTGCCATGGTTTAACCCCGATCCGAGGGATCTCGTGAGGGATCTCGTGAGGGAGATTCGCGAAACAGCTTGAGGGTGACGTTCCATGCTAGCCGAGCCCCCTCTACGAAATTCGGAATATCCTCTCGCGAGACACTTGCACCGTCACCTCTATGCCCTCGACTACCTCAAATGTTTGCGGGAAGAAAGACTTCTGCCGAGAATTCCGTAGCGGGGTGATCGATACTCCTACAGTTATTCTAAGCGCGCATTTGCTTAATGCCTCGCACGGTGAACCCCTACAGCGTCGCAAACCTCGGCACCTCTGCACCTTCGCCCTCCATTCCTGATAACCGATTAACCGAACACCGGGGCCAACGGCATTCCACGAAGTCGCTGAATTTCGTTAAAGACAAGAATACGTGCTCCGGAGACACCAGTTGCAGAGAACGTTCGCTGGAGTAAGAAAATACAGTCGCGACAAATGTAATGCAAAGTGCTCTCATCAGCGTAGTGGGCATTACTGTACCGCGGCATGTTAACCATTCTCGCCTTGTAATTACATAATAACTTTACGTCTATCGTCTGTAGATCTTAGCCAGGAGGTTTGGAGCTTGGGTCTTTTGGTGTTAGCCTCTGCAACGGCAAGTACTCCGTCCACGACGCATATTTCGCGACGTCACCATGGGCCAGTGTGACTTTGGTTGCGCCTTCCTCGCGCGCATACGGAAACCAATTTGGCATCCTAATTTCGCGTGGATTATTCGCTGTAAGCGGCGAGCCAGCTTCCTTTGTGCACTCGGTCGGCAGAAGCTAGTTAGCCTAACGGCGTCTGGCGAGGCTCCAGTCGCCGTTTTCCTTGCAGCCAGCCAACCAACCAACGAGCCAGCCAGCCAGCCAGCCAGCCAGCGCAGCGGTGCGCTGCGTTATGCGATTCTTGCGCGTCTGAGCTTTGCCATTACGAGGGGAGATAGCAATGCCTAGACGTAAGGCAGTAGCATGCATATTCTCCACTCGCGCGTTACCTCTAGCCCGATAGTAGAACGGCAGATTCGCGTGGAATGTCATGGTACGTCGAGCCCTATGCTCGTTTCGAGACGGCGAAATTGACTGCACATCCGTTTGGTAACCCGACGCTTCTGTCACTGATTCGTTCCGTCAGGTTGGACCATGGTCGCCAGACGAACCCTGTCAGAGGGTTCGATGCAGAAAGAAACTCGTATTCCATGGAATCACAAATTATACAGTGCGACGGCAGAGACTTCTTCTTCGAGGGGGCTTCGGTGGATGAGTTCGTTGTAGGAATTACAAATCACACGTCCAGACAGTCGGTTCTTCGTCTGGAGAGAGGTAGGACAGCGAAGGAGGAGGAGGAGGAGGAGACGGGTGGGTGGAAGTAGTGGAAGGCACTGTTGGTTTAGGCAGGGACGAATAGGGTAGGTTGGAACAAAGGAGTGGTGGATCAGATTTAGGTTCCCTGGGAGTCGGTGGCGCAGAACGGCCGAGCAGCAGGCTTAGTACATCCTAGTATGTAAGAGGCAATCAGTGTGTTTGTACGTCCACGTCGAAAGGGAAGACGGAGGGATTTGTCAGTAAATAGAAGTCAAAGGAGTGGAGCTTTGCATAATTTTCAGAAAATACCAGTCAGACGATGCGAAGTTCGTGTTAACGAAATGTCAAGCCTCACGATTCTGACGTTTACTTTGTCAAATTAAGTTTCCCATTGAGTGGGCCGACTTCTTGTTAAGGAAAGCCTTGCGTCATTATGAGCCAACGGCAGGCGACGTCCCAAAATCGAAGAATGGCAAACGAGAGAATGCTTTTAAAAAAAAGTGTACTCATAGAGTAGTCGAACCTAGAGAAAATGAGCTTGAATGAAGTTGAGAATAGGCTTTGTCAGACCTTCCAAAGAATTCTTTGCCTCGATTTGGAGAATGAGACCGTTGGAAGTGACTGTCTTATTTTTGTACAACTCAGCACAGGTCCCAAGGAAAACAAGAGAAACTATCGCTAAAAAAAGTGGAAAGACCATTGCGGCCAATTCTCCATGGTTCGGTGTCGCGAGAGCTAAAAGTCTCTTCATGCAGAAACGGGTGCAAAGTCCTTCACATCCACGACTGCGATAAAACACTCGCGCGAGCATAAAGAGATTCTCGCCGACTGTTTTTCTATTATCGACTCCCGCTCCCGTTACCGTTCCCGCGAAAAAAGGAAGATTCAATACGGTGCATATATTTTCATTTGATATTCACCCTGATGCGGTGTGGTGCGACACGGTGCGACGCAACGTGTGTGCTCCACGAAAACGCGAAAACTATAGGGGTGTCGTTCTTTCGCCGGGAGCAATCGAGGCACAAAGGGTTGCAAAAAAAGAGGGAGCTCACGCTTTATTCCTCTCACGATCTTCAAATATGTCGCGAGGGCATTTTGCCCTCTCCCATGTAAGAGCGCACCCCGTTAAAGCGAATATCGCACACGTTAAGATTAAGAAGAGCTCAGTGACAAGGAAGCATGCACTGCTCGCTCCTAGGGATCTCGGTCCTCGCACGTTGCCAATAACCCATAGTCCAGGATCAAAGCTGCCGCGAAAAGTAAGGCGAACAATATCCCTTGGTTGGCATTGAGTCACTGGAAGATTAAAGGTCCCGAATTCTGGAGGGTGGAATTCCCAGGGCGAGAATAACGTCTCAGTTCCGCAAACACCGTGAAGAGAGTGTGTGAGGCCCGAAGCAGGCCTCTCCAGACGGTGATTAAATTTTTAAGGTAGACATACGATTGCAGGGGCTGGAACAAGCGAGGGTCACGGGGTCCTGATTTAAAAAGGACTCTCCTCAGGAGATGCGGCTCCTGTTTCGCGGAGCATTATCGCGCTTCTATCTCACAGGGGTGCGAGGATTTTCGAGATGGAGGGCGTAGAGTCGTTCTCGTTACAAGTTTATATCGTCGAGAACGTTGGTTGTGAACTGTCTAGCTCACTCGCTTGCTGGTTCGCTCGCCGGCTGGCTCTTGGTATCGCTGGTGGATTCGCTCGCGCGCCCCTTCGGGCGAATTTATGGCCTGGGAACGAAATTGAAAGGGTGGAGGCAGAGAGAATTATTAGAATGCGGCTCCACTGGCTCGCCGAGTGTATTCGCTTGGTGGTGACAGCACGGTACCAAGTGCGCGCAGCAAGAATTCACAAACAATGCCCTTTGGACTCTGTGATTTCAAGTGGCTCGATCGTTCGAATATCCAAGAATTACTGCGGTGCACCAAGTAATCGCTGCGCGGCCCCGTGACCCTGGATACCGGTGACTGAACCGCACAGGCTTCACGTATGAATGCTTGATTAGCCGTATCAAGATTATTATTGCCACCACAGTCGACTTTCGAGGACAATTAAAAAGAATACCGATGAGAATGTGTGTATGTGTGTGTGTGTGAAGCAGAAACGTAAGTAGGGTCAGCGTGTCAATTGGAGATTGCCCGAATGCACTATGGAATTGTTACAAATCATTTAGCTCGAATTGTACACATGTACGAGTTTCGCTTTATCTCGGTCGAGCCATTCTCGCACACTACACAAGAGAAAAAACGCAATTCGGAAAGCCTCTGCGAAAATCTCTGCCAGTCCGAAAACAACAGATCCGAGTTCCGAGATAACGACTGCAGCTCTAGCTCACCGCTGTTGGCAAATTAGCGTTTTGCCGCGGGACCTCGATGCTGCGTCGCACCACAGCAAAACTGCTCTCTCTCTCTCTCTCTCTCTCTCTCTCTCTCCCATAAACCTGATTTTCGATGCAAATTGAAAAACCTTTACGATGTTAACCAGCCTCGTGGCTGCGTGTTTTCGATCGTTACGGCACCGAGAAAGCACGAACGGCGCGGCGTGACCGTCCAGGTTCTGCATATTAGCCCCTAAATTGTAATTGGAGAGCACTATACCCGGCAGCTAAGTGATTAGCCTACTGGCGATGCTCTAGCGAGAGAGTACGCGGATAAGAGGGCGAGCGGAATGACGAAGTGACTTCGTTCGGCTTTTAATTTGATAGCAACGCGCCAGCTCGCAAAAACGACAGCCCCGTCTTGCCGCGCAAAAAATAATCAAAGAGCTGAAAATCGTTGTCGACGGCAGCTGGTGTTGGCTCGTTGCGATAATATAAAGCTTTCCTGCTTATTCTCCTTAGGGCACCAGTGCATCTCTGCGCCGCGGCGCTCGTCAAAGGTACATGCGCAGTTACGAAAATTACTGAAAGCTACTTCAACCTAATTTTACCGTGGATTAATGTGCCGTTTAGTCCACCGACTGCGATCGGCAATTGGTCACGCTGCAGATAACTTTTCCTTCGTCATTTTGCAAATGTAATTCCCATATCTATTCATAACGCACGTATGAGTTTATTCACATAATCCAGGGAATATTGCTGGCGTGGGTATTCGCTTCATCGCGGTGCAATGATGAAACGCTTAAAATTTAAATTGCACCCACGTAGTCGCGCAATCCACTACCCATATCGAGCCTCTTCTCGCCCAGTGGCCGCGCGGCCATCGCGGCCCAGGCCGTCTAGCCGAGCAAACCCCTCGTCGAAAAAACACAGACTCCTTGTCTTTCCAATTAAATCTACCGGTATTTTTCGGTGCGACGAAACAGATCCAGCATTGGACTTGTCGACAGCTTTTTTCCATCGCACATCCCGACACCTTGTCTCTCTCTCTCTCTCTCTCTCTCTCTCTCTTTTATTCCCCTTCCTTTTGCTTTTCGAGAGGTTCATCGAGGACAATTCCATGGCGTTTGGGCTCGCCGCATCGTGTCGCGAGTACGCGTCCACCGCTTTCTATCGGCGAGTTCGATCGCAATTTCAAAGACGAGGACGAGCCATCCTCGACTCGACAATATGATAGCGCGCACCACTTAGAGAGCAGCGGGTAAACACTCGACAGGTTTTATTGCATTTGCGGGCGCACGGTATGCGAATGGCACAGCATGGTGCGGTGCGGAAGAGTATACGCGCTCGAAAAAGAGAAGCCGAGGTCGACAGAGGCGAACACGGCCGCTTCCCCCTAGTGTCGCGTTCCGAAATAGTGGAAAGGAAAGTACCTGCCAGTGCACTCATCCGCCACAATATAGGAGTAGAGCGAAGTGAATGGAATTCGAGCCTGAACGGACCTTTCGTCGACTGCTCGTAATTACGAGCGGTTCTACCACCCGCCAAACCCTGCTGCCTCTTTCCGCTTCGTTCACTGAAAATCTGACGACCTCCATTCTTTCGAGCTTTGCCGAATCGTTGGAGCTGCTTTACGCTGGACAAAGTTCGCCTTTCACTTAAAGCCGTAGTGCCAAATGTACCAATACCGAAATGAAGTCTTCGTGCTCTAAATCTACTATAGGAACCCCTCTCTGTCTCGAGCGATACCACGCTTTTGTGGGGTGATCGTTCAATCGGACCGATACAATGAACCCGCTTGAATACACTAATCGCCAATGGGGACACCTGTTTACATTTACAAAAAGCTCCAAACGAATGGTCGACAGTGGTATTTTGTCGGGGTTGAATGTACTATTCGGGTTTTCGGGTTTTCGGGGTTTCGACAGGCTGCATCCGAAAGAAGAGTGAGGGTGACGTGGACATTGGTATTCAGTAATTTCGCGAACACGCGGTATTACCTGGCCGATTTTCCGATTAATGTTCATCCGATCCCGTAGCTAAATCTCACCACTTCCAATTGCGACGCTTTTAATTCCAGTATTAATAAAACCGATTTGTCCTTCACGCTTACTGCGCTCTATCGAAAATTCGCACGGTGCTGCAGATATAAATATATATATATATACGTACATATATTTGCATCAAAAGTTTCTGGCAATACGATAAGAGCCCCGAGGAATGTCCCATTCCTCTCGCGGATCCTTGCCAAATTTACACGGGAAAAATTCATGCATAAAATCTGTGACACGATTTTAATCCACGATTTTCAAGGCACAGCAACGTCGAGAGTGTTGGCGATTCAAGTCAGTAGACTTTTGTGTATAGACGTTTGTACACTTGAACCGTGAGATCGAGTTGCCGAACGAAACAGAGTTACGGGAAAAGAAAGAAGAAGAAAAAGAAAGAGAAGCCGGACGGATGCGACAGACAAAAAAAAAAAAAAAGTCAGTCAACCATCCAACCAGGATTGAAGAGGTAGGATTCTTCGAGTTGTAGCATACGCGCAAAACTTGTGAACTTTTCGGAATCGGTTAAGTGCTAGCACGTGCGAGCTACCTGATCTGCGAATATCTCTCTACTCCCCTGAATCGGCCCAACGTAGAGGAGAAACTTGCACGGTGAAGTTTGGGGATTTATCAAGAGTGTCCCGGCGAAGATCGCTAACGTACATCTTGCGGGGTGTTTATGGACAGGGTGAGCGTCAATAAAAATGAGTGCACGATTCTCCCGGCCGCTTTTCCCGTTGGGTACTCACGGGAGTTTTTTGCGGCCTCACGGATCCTCGGGGGATGATTTATCCTCGCGAATGCTCGAGTTTTCCCCGACTATTATTTTTGCGCCGTGTATTTGCGAAAATGGGGCGAGAATGGTGGTCGCAGTGTTGTTGCGGCGAACATCAACATACATTATACATCCGCATTTCCATCCGAAAGGAGCCTCAATCCCCCTCCTCGAATCTTTGCTTATCGTATTATCGCAGTGCTCAAGGTAAACTTTGTCTTTCATCTCTTCCCCTGCCTTATTCCATGTTCTTGTGTATGTATGTATGTGTGTGTGTGTCAGTGAGTGAGTAGGCTCCCAAGTCATCCCGAGCTGGTTAACGTTATTGCCAATCAAATATGGAAGGAAAGCCGAAGGGCTCCTGCCACAGCTTCTCTTTCATGCCGTGCTGTCTTTCATGCCGGATCGGATGAATCTTTGATAAAGATTCAAGCAACTCCCTTAATTCGCGCTAACTCTTCAGACTGGCCAGACGGCTGCATAGCGCTTTTAGAAAGAATGCACCCGCGCGTCGCTCCATCAGCGAAAAGTTCCGTCAGAGTGCCCTATGTGCGATTATTGTGCCGAGTTAATTAAAAATTTCTTAATTGGCAGGCGCATCAAAGAGTGGATTCACAAACTTTACGCGTGTTTTTAGTTTCGAAAGAGTCCGTTGGTAGTGAGCCCTCGGAAAGTACGGCAAGTTTATTATTATGTGCCCTTTGCGCGAGTTACTTTAATTTAAAATTCCTTAATTAAAGCGTGGAATCACTGTGAAATTGTGTGCGCCCACCCTTACTTGCTCTGGACGAGGAGGTGAGGAGCTTCGCCGCGAATCTTCGCAACTTTCGCGTCTCTTTACGATAACACATTGGCAGGGAATCAAAGTGCCGAGTCCAGTTTGGACGCGCAAAACTATCGATCGAAGAAGCCGACTCTAACTCTTCGCCCCATAGGATGCAGCCCAGTAGCAAAGATGTTTTAATTTGAAATCCTTTAATTAGTAAGATCCCTGGGAGGGGTTCTTGGCCGCGCGCTCACCCTTTAATTGCTTTCGTTCGATGGCCCGCAGGGCGCTTTGCGCGTTGATTCGAAAAGACGGTTCAATAAAATTGAGCTTAATTGAGATTCGCGAGGTGCCAGCTCGCAACTCGGATAGCACATATACAGCTCCGTGTGCAGCAAATGTGCACTCTGGGATCCACACTGCTCCCGAGATGCGATCGATCTCTTTCGCCGAGTCCTGGATCAACGGGAAGACCCAGTATAATTGAGGCGAGATGAGATGAAACAAGCGCGACGCGACGCCACGATTCACGAGACACACAGCAATTAAATAGAATTCTTGATACGAGACCACGCTGTTGATAACGAGCAACAAACATCTCTGGTATCCATGAAATTGACGGACAGTCGAAAATGACTAATCAAAATCTGCCGCCAAAATGGAAAACTCTCGTTAAATGAACTTACGCGACTGATGTCTCATTAATCACAAAATTTCGAGAATCGGCGAACAAATCGGCGGATGACAAGCCACCCCTCCGAAATAACCTCGGGGAACACGATAAATCTAGTTTATTGCACAGTTCAGCGAACCGCGCCGCGGTGGTACGATTAAAAAGTGTGACATTTTTCCGCTGACATCACACTTTTTTTGCGAATGACGTCCTTCAAAGTCATCGCGCATCGGTTTCCTCGTGAACTCTCGGAATCCTCACAGTGTCGGGATAATTAACCGGATTAATTTGAATCTTGTGGAAATGAAGTTCACGCTTAGCCTCGAGCCGTGAGAATTTCAGGTGGCGATGGCTTTCACCCTCGGAACAATGCGCTCCTTCGACAATTAAGCGCCAAGTCTGTTCGTTCAATTTTAAATGAAGATCGCCTTGGGGCTCGAATTTTGAGCTGCGGTTCCGGCTGATTTCGATCGAGACCCGAATATCCGTTGGTGTAACCAACCCTCCACGCACCCGGTTGGTCCACCCCCGCCCCCCGTTCATACCTCATCCGAATGAATCACAAGCTCTCAACGGCTGACAGGTAAGTAATATCATGCGGATACAAGTACGAAACTCCGGGGTGAAACGATACGTAAAATGGTGCTTACTCAGGCTGAATCCGGAATCCTTCACGTGGATGACCACCATCGGCATCAGTACCATCACGATGAGGTTTACGATGTGGAACACCATTCCTGGGCCATGAGCTATGATATCCTGCGGCACAAAATAGAGAGGTACAAGTTACGAGCGGAACTCGCTTGCACAACCCGCGCAGCATACGGAGAGGGTAGTTGGATGAGGACGAGGGACACAGTTTGCAAGGATGAGAAAGCAAGACGGAATGGGATGCTCGACGACCCACTGCGGGACAAGTCTCCTCAAAATGCGAAGCCTCAAATGCAGTCGGCTCAACTGCCAAAAGTCGTTTATTATCTATACCAGGGTCACGTATCTCACTGCCTTCTCCTCTAGAATTCAATAAAAAATGAAGCCAGTCCTGGCCGACTAGGTAGACCATTGAAGCTTCGCTTGCACGATGTACCCTTGCGCTTCTGCATCAGCCCCTACCCGTGACCTCGTGAGCGCATCCGACGAACGTGACTCCATTTGAATAAGATAGCGCATACCGGTAAAACTCTTTTGTCCAAATTATTTAAGTCCAAGTTAGATTACGCCGGAGAGGGGCCATGCAATTTTTCCACAATGCACTCAAGCCACAGAGATTTTTTCGAAATTTCCATGGTAATTGGTTGGACGTCGTAAAGGATTCGAAAAACTTGATGCATTCGAATGCGACACTCTTTTGTATCCTACTGAATTTTTATTAAGCACACAACAAGCATTATACAGCTGTTCTCAAAGCGAGAAAAATTAAAACGATGCACTAGTTGCGATAGAATCACCACGCTTCACTAGATATTCCACTCGACTGCTCTTGGCTTTGCAGTGCCCTGCGATCGTTATGGAATTCAATAAAAAATTAAGCGCGGCTGGAACGGACGTTAATTATTTAAAGCCGCTGGTGCGCGAGTTTAACAAAGTACCAGGTCGTGCATGATTGAAAGCGCATAGAATAAGCGATACGTTGTGCCCGTTGTCACTAGAACAAATACGAATGACATAGTCCAAACGATAGCTCATTTGGAAATATAAAATATTCTACTGTACGTATCGGTACATCTGCGTTTTCTTCTCTAGACACACGAATAGTATACCACCGCTCAAGATACGTGCGAGCGGTAATTTCTAGAGGGCATACCCAGATTCCAGAACTGATCTTAAATTTATGGGCAGCGATTAAATGCCAGCAGGGGTGAACTCGCAAGCATTCCGAGCTTCTCTGGTGCACCGAATGATCGACAAATCTTGCGAGCACATGGCAACGACAAATGCTGGGCCGTGCCGGAAGGGCCGTCCACAAACCGGATTCGAAACCACACTCACGACCAACACATACACAGTGCAAATATTTACTCAGAGCTTGATCCAATTAAGCTAGACAAAAGAAGATCATCAATTTCGAACGTTGTCCGGCAAATTGTATGTCTGAAACATTAAAGTAACCCCGTGCGCGTGCTTGTCTTTCTCTCTTGGTGAAAAAGAACGAGGGGAAAATCGAGTCGGTACCCCTTTCCGCACCGCAAAGAGGGGCCTCATAATTCTCGAGGGCCTTTGATCGCGCGGAACGAGAGCTCGGTGAAAAGGAATTAACAGGAAATGGAATTTCGCTTGATCCAATTAACAGGACATGTTAATCGAGACAAATGGATGGATCTATCAGGATAATAAACCAAGATAGCGTTCGGCCCTATGGTACCCGCTCGAAAAACTGCAACTTTAGTCCCGGAGGACTGAGCACTTTTTCCCGATAATTAAACGCGACCGATGTGCACACGATTTTTAACCTGCTACCATTAGTTCATATTAACGTTATTGTGTAGAATTCCCTACATCATGGAACCACTACTGATTTTCCTACGAAAAAATTTCAACCATAGCTACATACTAAAACCATAGGTACATACGTTCTATCTTCTCAGTATATGCGTCAATTTTCAGTATCCATTTTCCATCTATAATTCATGTCCGGCGATGATTCGTATCGTCGAATTATTCACCGAAAGCTGTAATTATGCAATCGTCATTAGGCGAATTATTACTCGATTAGCGGTAGCGGACGATTAATCGGACGGACGGTAATTATCAGTAGACACAAGTAGACCAAGCGAGAGAGAATGTGGCCTTGCGGCTACTGGAACATTATACCTAGGAAAAGTATAACGCGAAGACAATTTCGGCTTGTACTAGTGGAATAGCATGCTGCGCTGTGAGAACAGGATGCTAATTACACGGTAGAAGAGGCTACTACGGCTTACGGTGGTCCCGTATAATAAAACTCTGAATAGGTGGTATAAACGGGCATACCGGTCGCGCGTGCAAAGACACGATAAACGTGTGACCACAGCCGCCACGAATCGTTAAATAAATCGTTTCCCTCAAAAGGACATAGAAGCGAAGACTACGACAGTATCGTAAAAAATATCCAACCATTCGAGCGCGTTCGCGTGGACTTATGGAAATAATAAAAGTACGCTTCGATTACTGTGCATCGTAAATTATTAAGTCGACCATTGACGCTCGCCATTTGAACCCTGGAGAAAAATCGAGAGTTCGTTCACCCTGAGGCAAGCTGGTGTATACGCGTATATACCTGGTCAAGCTGTGTTCTCTCTCCGAAAAATGTGAGAGAGATGCCCCGCGGCGAACATCGCGAAGCTAAGGTATCGATCAGTATGACCGGCGATCTCGCCCGTCGGTATGGAACGAGCGTGAGCAATGTTTACGGTGAGACGATAGTGCACGCCGATTCGAGCGGACGAGCCGCGCGCGTATTTGCGTCGCCCTAGGGTATGTGGCCTGCACTCGAAGCGGTATAGATGACAGCCGGAGCATCGCTAATTCGCTTGGACGCTTGGGCTAGGCTTTTGCACATTATGTACCTCGCACGATCGTTCCTCTCGACACGCTAGGACGACCGTCAAGCGACTTGCTTCATAGGTTCACGTTTCTGAGAGTAGCTTTATGATCGACCGATAAGAGGGTTGCGTCGCATCGACTGAGATTTCAGCCGCTAAACCGCGTATTATCGGTTCGGATAAACCAGCTGGAACCGCGTACAAGAGCCAACGAAGAAACCTTTCCACAAAAATATCGTCCCACCTTATCGGGCTCTATGGAGAAGGAGCTTGCGAACGATCCTATTGATTTGTCTGTAAACTTTTATCGCTCACCGTTATAATCTGTTACCTTGCGCCCGGCGTCGTAAACGAGCAAGAGCGACCAAGCTTTAATGGGTTAAATAAATGTGGACAGGTTTACTGGTTTAATTGCGACTGTGGCAACGAAGGGGTGAGAACGGTGTCGCGAAGGGACGATAAAACTTGATTGATACTTTCGTGACAGGCACTTTAGTGCTGACAGTATGGTGGAGATAGGTGAAAAATTAGAAATTGAATTTCTGCACCGAGGACCTGACTGGAGGAACTACCTCGTTCCCGTGGACGACAGTATCGGGAATGGTCCGAGCAGGAAACGATTATTTGCTGGGAAAATAAAGAAGAGCAGCACGTTAACATTCAGCGTCGAGAGGGAAAAGTAGCGACGTGGAATGGACAGCTTAACGATACGACAGCACAAAAGTAGTTCTCGGCCGCATCGGAAAGCACCGAACTCGAGGATCTAAGAAAAATTCGATGACCTTTTCTTTCGTCCTCGTTTACCACTTTTAGCCGCTCCGATAAAGTTTCAACTAGGAGCGCCATATGCTCGCGATATTATTATTAGTTTAGTGAGTTTCCCCGATCCCTCGCGGGGAAAAAAGGATACGCGAATACCACTGGCAAAAAGTATTATTTCAACTTTGCCGTGTGCTTCCACGATCCCTCTCCCGTTCCTCGGTTTCTTCCCGAGTACCTTCGTGTTTCTAATTCCGGTAGCCCCGAGTGTTTGTCCCTGGTGCTCGGCTTTGTCTCTTCCGGCATGTATTTCGAGAGCAAGCAACCATAAAAATCATTGCAAAGCTCGTGCGCGCTCATGGATCGAGCGTGATCTTTTTCGCGAATTTTTCCCTTGCACACCGAGCCGACGCGACGTGCGCACATTAATCCTCGAAAAATCGCGCATCGATATCCAAGCTCTTCATGGAGCCCAATAACCCCAGCTATTTCTATCGAATCGTCACGGGAAGTTTTCTCACCACTGACAATCCTTTTTCGATCAGCAGACAAAGGCCCACAGGCACGGTGGAATCTGAAACAAAAAAAGAAACGAGGTGCCGGGTCAGAGAGGCATAAAGTCAGTTCAGGCCTCGCGTAATGCTCGATGAGAGTCGGCGACTCTAGTCGCCGAGGCGTTACTCCCCGAAATTCGCATTGTTTAAAACCGTAGAATGGAAAGCTCTGAAAAGGTTATCCAGATCGGGTGCGCTCTCTGGAGTGCGCTCGCTATAAAGAGGAAGTGACAAGCGCTTGTCACGGTACGTGACGTTACGGGGCAACGGCGGAAGAGGTGCGCGGGCAAAGAGACAGGGCTGAGAGAAAAGGCCGACGAGAGGGAGAGAAAACGGTGGAAAAAGAGGGTACAGAGTGCGGCGAAGGCTGCGCAGCCAGGATAAACGCTACTGGTGATCGAGAACCTCACTCGAATTGTTGGCAGGAATAGGAAAAAAAAAAAAAAAGAATAGGAAGCAAAGAGGGAGGAAAAGCCGATATCGAGTTACGAGCGACGAAGGCAACGCGCTGATAAATCAGGCAAAATAGTACTCGCTACAAAGCGGAAGGTTTCGTCGGGCCTTGCGCATCCAGAAGTCGAGAGAGAGTTATGGAAAACAGTATTATCGTGGCTAAGTATGAAACTTTTCGTTGCAGCGCGATTATTCTAGTCATTCCAGTTTGGGGAAAAAATCCCAGATCAAAATATACCTCGATGGACCAAGCCGATCGAGTGAATTTACAAAGAACATAGAGAAGCTAGCGGATCCACGAAACTTGCAACAATTCCTTTAATAAACCTGGCAGTAACCGGTGGCTTCTATTTCAGCAAATACTCCGTGGCAAGTGAGCGAATACACAGACTATCTATCCTATACAGTATAGTATAGCATGCCGGATCAAAGCCGGAGCCAATCTACTTACAGCTGTGACTCCCCGTACGCACCGGCTGCACTATCCATTGGCCCTTTAATTCAGTCGCATAATGTAATTTAAAAATGCAATCCAAACAGCGTGGAATTCATATTGACTTGAGGAAAGACAACTGCACTGGCAGAGGCATTTGAAATTTAAATGATTCACCGGGTACAGCCAGGGACTGAATTGACGTAGGAGGCAGATCGTAATTGTGGGGATTCGATAAGAGAGAGAGAGAGAGAGAGGAAAAAGGACGTACCGTCCGAATTTCCATGCGCGTTCTTCCTCTTTTATCATTGGCAAAGGATGGACGAGCGGGTCGGGGTCTCAGTGAGATTAGGCGGATTTCAAGATGGACGAGTGGCCACGATAGCGCAGGTATAGCTTTACGATTTCATTCGTCGAGGCCCTCTCGGTAGCAAGACTCCTCCGCGAGGTATCGTCTCTGACGGATAAAATATGGCGAAACTTAAATAAGTTTAAGAGATGCAACCACGCGATAGGCGAACTAGGAAAATTGGGAGGCACCGGTGTACTGACGGTGGTGGTGGTACCCACTGGAGAAAAAGATCGCGCGACTCTCCAGTGCGGAAAGATCTAGAAATGAGAGGGTGAGGAGAGAGCACACCGACACACACATACACACGTAGACTCTCCAGGCGAGAGCCATTATCAGCGGGCTTTCAATTACCGCGCTGCCGGTTCAATTACCGGCCTCGCGACGCGCCAAGGAATACCGAGGGAAACACGAATATCGGCTCATCTCGCGAGCCACCGGAACGAAATCAATTTGCCTTTTTCACAATTATTAATTACAGCTAGAACGAGCGGTAGCGCTATCTCCGATTGCTCGTCGGCCGATAATAAATCGCTATGGCCGTGTTAAGAGCGTACCGGATAAACATTCAAGAGGGAATACGCGTTCGTGTGCTTCGAAGAAACGATATCCAAGCTACTAATTGCGCGCGCGAAACTAGTGATGCGAGAGAGAGGGAAGGATCGGTCGAATATTAAATCGGCGACGCGTGATCGGTGCCCATTAGTGTCTCTGGCAGCCAGTTTCGAGTGGCCAGCTCTCGTGCGCGTGACTATATCGATCAGTCATAATTCACGGGTCAGTGTCGACCTTATTGGTGAGTGGGACTGTTGCGCATCCATCGAGTAGACTCGACCACGATCGCACTGGCTGACCACACCGACCAGCGATTAATTTTAATCAGCGACCTCGAAGAAAAGAGGGTGCGAGGAGCCACTTGAGGCAGGTGGTTCGTTGGGTCAGCCACAAGCGCGGAATGCAGAGCAGGCAATTATCACCGAATTGCAGCTTATTCGAGGGTTCGTCCTCCCGTACCCCCCACCCCCCCCGACAAACCAGATATATAACTGCAGTTCACAGAATTTCTCCCTCGATGCTTTGACGCAGGTACCTCTCTGCCCATGACATCATTTACCGATTCGATTGCCGGTGGATCGCGTGATCGACACCATTGAAGCATGTCAATACGTCGATCTCTCGTATGTACTCGTAGTGGTAGAAGGCACACCGCGCCGATTAAAAACCCGAGTGGCACATTATGCCCGGAATCGAAGCGGCGCGTAATATCTGCGATTAAACTTCCGCTGGGAGTTTGTGGTCGGGCCATCTACATAATGATGAAAACCTCTGTGCGCTCTGAGTTTTACATATTGCGTGCAGTCGGGACGAGGGTACCCAGGAAAACTCATGCACGAGCTTTTCACCGCTTTGCCGATTAATTGATGGGAATTAACACCAATGGAGCTGCGACGTTTACGCTACCCAATGAGAATTAGTCATTCCGTTTTCGCGCGCGTTAATGGCCTTAATTCTTTCCGATCTAATCCTCCTAAGAATTAACGAGTGAAAATTACAGGGTACATCACGCAAAGGTAGATCGAGACTCGAAATTAAATCGTATTTAAGAGTAAATTAAGTGAAATCACCCTTTTGAAAGAGATACGAAGATGCATCGTTAATATTACGATCGTAATATCGATGATAGAGTTATCGGCTACAGACTGAGCCTCTCAATTGCTTCATGGAGGATATACCATTAAGCGATATAGGGCTACATAGCCCACTCGACACCGAATCGACAAGACAACGTAGACAGAAGGGGTCGGTAAATTCGAAGGGCGAGGCGATATAATCAGCGGCCAATTACAGGCTGCTCGCACAGGTGCTGATTACTCGGGTCGTTTGAGCGGTCGCGTCTTTGACCGTGGGACCAGGCCCTTCAGGTGTACGACCATTACAGCAATTTTTCGCTAATGGACGTGACGTTGCGAGTGCGCTCACGGCACCGGTTAAAAGAAATTGGACCCCTTGTCATTCGTCCCTCACAAGAGAGAGAGAGAGAGAGAGAGAGAGAGAGAGAGAGAGAGAGAGAGAGAGAGAGAGAGAGAGAGAGAGAAAGAGAAAGAGGCGATTGTTTCAGCATCGTCAACGAAGCCTCTGACTAATTATCGTACCTTTTGCATCGAAACGCTTTTCTCGACCACACACACGCACGCACTTACCCATCGATCAAAAAGATTTGATTTTGCTCGATGCATCGAGCCTGATGCGACACGACATCGTACGACCGATAGAAGGACGTTCTAATAATAGCAGGACCGTGCTCGCGCGGCCTCGTTTATAAATATTTGGCTGGTGCGCCACACCATCGCACAAAGCGCAACTATTATGATAGTGAAATTACGGTGACAGCGTCGATAGCGAAATTGCACTGCCAGCAGTGATACGGCCAGACGTACACTGTCCATAATTAAAATAGTGCAATCATGTTCGCGGCGCAAATACAGCTGCATAACCGGATATAATTAGGGACGAGGGAAACTGAGAGAAAGGGAGAGAAAGGGAGAGAAAGGTGAGAGGAAGGGAATTTCTGATTCACGCTGGATTGGACACGCAATCGCTATTATACCGATCTACCTGTGGATACGCGGATCGCATAGAAAATGTAACCACGATATCGTACGCGAACGAACAGTCGACTCTTGAGGCCAATGACACCAAAAACGTGTCCTCGCGCAATTGGCAGATATATATGTATATATATATCTCTCTCGTTATTAATGACGACAGATGGGGTACTTCTTTGTATTTCCGAATACATTTGGATTTTACCATTCGATTCCCAACCCTCGTTCTTTTATTCCTCGGAACGATCCTCCGGTTCCGGAGAGGATGGAAGGGCGCAGCGTAGTCTGAGTAAATCCGGCTGATGTAGAGCACGGCTTGCTAATAGATATTAATGGAACCCTTTTCGTCGTGAAAATTCACCGGGTCTTCGCGCGAACGAGCACTTGCCGCGGCCGGGTTGGTGCTCGAAAAGGGTAAGGGGCTACGAGAGTGAGAGGACAATGTATCCGGACCCTCGAGCCCCCGCTGCAAAAGGAATTAAGCGGAAAACTGAACCGTGACTAAAGGGAGGACCACGGCCAAATTTACACCCAGTGGAACACCCCTACAAAGCTTGAATCCTGCTCATAATTGCATTTGAAAATGCATACATTTTCCCTTTGATCTTTCTGGACTCTATTTATCGCAGCCGAGGGACCCCCCTCTCATGGGGCATTATTTCCAGGACAAAAAGAGTTACAATAAACAGCCGTGTTTCAACAAAACTGCCGCGCTTGGCGAGATCGGGTCGAGGCTTGTTTTAAAAGCAAGGGACGACAGGGTAGAGTGCTGCAAGGTAATTGGCACAAGTAGCAGAAAGTAGCTTTTGCAACATCGACAATTTCTCGAGAAATGTCTTAGTGGATCGGCTCGGTTTGTGGGGTAATGATTCGAGAGTATTAGCGAGATCAAATTTTTCCGTGGTTTCATTGGCCAACGAGGATGAGGATGAGGGATGGAAGGGTAGCGGTTGAGGTTGTACGAGATAGAGAAGACGGAAGCGAAACGAGCACAACCGGAAATGTTTTTCTCGGGCAAGACAGAGAGAAGATGAGCAGCGGCGCGTCCGGAGCCTCGAGGGTAATCGACCTCCACCCTCGAGCACCTCTCAGATCTCAGCCGCTAATTAAGACTTTTACTTTTTCCTCGGCAAGTCTCTTCTATCTCTTCAAGTGTCTCGACTGGTGGATCCTCTGTGGAGGCAGCACAAGAAGAAGAGACAACCACGACGAGGATGCTGACGACAGCCCCCGACCACGACTACTAGGAGGACAGGAAGGTTGGCCACGGTACCCGGATCGTGAAAAACCGAGTCCCCGTTGAAGATAGGAGGGTTGGTGTCTGCACAGCTGCTGGAAACGAGGCCGGAGGAAGACCGGAGGAATCTCGGATAAGATCAAATGCAAGGAGGCAAATTTTAATTATATCCTGCCGTCCAGTTGCCAACATTCTTTCGAGGCGTTTAATAAAACTTTCCGCGGAAGCGGAAACTCCTTGCGAGAGAACAAGGCTTCTCTGCTGTCAGGAAAAACGAGCCTCGTTTATTTGTCGACGACGCCGGGTCAGCAGGAGTGCTGCAAGCGTGGTGCCACTAACGGTGGTTTTTCGCTAATTTCCGTAAATTGGCTAAACGCTTCCATAACTCGCAAATTATAGCCTCGGTAAGCGAACATCGATATTATCGCGTCGGCCGTCTGAATAATTCTCTACGATGGATGTATTAATCAAGCCTGATTATGGTAGGAAGTATTTCAATTCCAAATCGTAAAATAATTGATTACTTTCCACCACGAGGAAAATGGTTTGTCGGCCCCGCTACGGCGACGCGACGGCGGTCCAACACATTTTGCGGATTAGCTCGATTTATTAGTCGCACTCTGGGCGTGCTACTAATAACAATGGAAGCACTCGAGGTGTATCTGCCACTTAAAGGAGTGGTGCTACGAGGAGCCTGAGTCTCGGTATCGCGTCAGGATTCTAAATTGCGCGTATAAATCTTTTTCTAGCTTGAGCAGAAAGCGAAGCAAAATAGCGGAGGGTTAGAGTCGCGTGAGCCGCGAAAGCCTTGGTTCGAATGGCGCGAGCTCAGCTCAGGATCAAGGATATATGAAGAAGAATAGGGTGGAAAAGGAGCCGCGACTAAAGAGCTCGGGGATACCGGCTGAAAAGGAAGAGAACCGGCAGCTCGTACATATAAATAGCCCGGTTTCAAGCCGGGAAAGGTCGAAAGCCGAGGAATAAAAGGGACAATTTTCAGTCGTGGCAATTCCCTTTTTTATTACCGGTGTGCCGCCGTCACCGGAAAAGCGTCGCGAGTGCCCCGAACCGTGGCCGTCGAGTGCTAATTACGAATAATTATGAGTGCTAATTAAGGTCTCCCTTTGCTGCGAGCCGTCGCCACGCGCTCGTGTGTGCACCGTGCGCGCTTTAACCACCCTCGTCGACTACGGCGCACCATGCTGCACCATACCACGCCATACTGCGCCCTGTCGCACAAGCAAGGTGCAGAGAGATGCCTAACAAACACTACCCCAAACGATCGAATTTAAAGACACGCAATGTCGTTGGAGCGACACGAACACCGGACCACCGCCTTCGATGAGCTTTCGTGCAGCCACGATCGTGGTTCTCGTTAGTCGAAATTACGGAAATCGCTAGCCATACTGCGCGGTCTTACCCTTCCACCTGTGAGGCAAACCGGAAACGATCTACCGATTGACACGTCATTAGACCCTTCTTCAATGGGAGATTCAAGTGGCGTAAATCGATCGCAGGGAGGCTAAGCCGGCGTTTGACCAATTACGTTGAAATTAAAGGAACATTATACATACTCCCTTCCTCTGATGATCGTCCCTCGTCACGATGAACGTGGCGCCGCGTGTAGCATAACTGCACAAACGACACGACACGACACAACACCGCACAGCGGTTTGCCAAGCCTTCAACGAATCTCTGTGGCCCAGTCAACACGTGCTTCTAATAAGTCTGGTATTTAGCTCGGTGCACCGTATAGGATACGCATTAAACCGGACGCGCATATGGCGGATGCGTGAAAGGCCTTTTCCAAGCGCAATCTCGCATTTAATTCGATTAGCCTGTGCTCCCTGCGCACGCTACCCGGATTAAGTAATTCATATGACGAGCCGCGGAGCGTTTCCATTCGGTGCCTTAATGGCCAGTACGAATGACGGCGGGTCCCTTCGTGTGAAAACCTGTTTCGTGGTTCGCCTTTTGGAATTAATGCGAAAACGATTTATATCGTGCAAACGGCTACTCGAATTGCTGTCCGGATTTTTTCCTCTCATGGCTTTCTGGCGTTCGGGTTCGCTTCGCTTCTTCTCTTTCTGTCTCGCGTTCTCCGAGAAAATGATCCCATTTCGAGCGGGAACAGAGCACGTTTTGTGGACCGATACCAATGTTCCGGCTCTCCGTTATCTCCCGGTTACAGATTTTCCTGTCGTCCTTTATGTAAACTCTCTTCATTTGACCAAGTTTTAATATCTGTGTCAATTTCGCACTGACCCCTGAGGGGATTAGCAGTTCGCTCGGCGGAAAATCGGAGGGATCCGGCCAACCGAGTGAACGACCAAGCCGGCTGGCAATTGTGCCCGGGCTTGCACCGGGTTGCCCGGGTTGGCTGGGTTGCCCCGGTTGCGTTTAATCATTTTGCCGTTCGAGAGAAATGCGAGTACCGAATGGCTCTGATAATCTGCTGCCCGTGAAAAATATCCCCGCGAAACTAGTTTTACATTCTCGCGATTACTTAATAAGCGGCCACGTAGTCATTACGGCATGAATAATCTACCGCAATTCTCGTCGAATGGGTATTTTGCAGCTGTGATTTTCGACCTTGCTAATAGCACACCCGCGCTACTTTGCTCAATTTCTTTTGGTTCGCTTTCGACAGTGGTATTCAATGAACTATTAATCTTTTGGTTAAGGGGAAAAATTCTCTGGCCTCGCCGTTGATTAGGGCCAGCCTTTCGTAGCGGTCACTTGGATATTTCGACAGCAGTTGTTCACCTTGCGCAGGAAGAACAAGTGTAAAAACCCATTCGTCTCACTCGCGAAATAATTCCTTTTGAAATTCTCTTTTCATTATTTTTTCCCGGGTGGGCTCGGCTGTCATTTTTCAGTAGGTGCTTGGTGGCTGTTGCATTGAAATCCTGAATGGAAGTAGTACTAAAACTGTGCCGTGCAGCAGGATAGACAATAGCCTTTGCGTTTTGAGAACAAACACTCGAGACTGTAGGAGAGCAAGCTCGCGGTGGCTAGTCGGCTAGTTGGTTGCCTGCTTGCTACTCGGTACACCCTTTCACATTTGCTCTTGACTCGTTACGTCGCTCGAGGGCCGTGAGCATTGAGTTACAGTTAACTTTAACTTGCCCAGAACTTGCCGTCTCGAAACTTCCGGAAAACCGCCAAATGGACGCTTGGTATAGGTAACCATGGAGGACCGGTTTCCTTCTCCTTCGGGAAAACCGAAGGGGTGGAAGAGCGCAAAAGTGCGTCTGTTTTCCTTTACTTTTTTCACCGACTCCGAGTTCCAACTCGTACTTACTTTGCGCGTCGCTCTTCGCAGCCACCGAGTAAAGGAGAATCGCACGACCGATCGCGGTTCTATTTCACCTTGGTTCTCCGTCGATGAATTCCAACTTGCAAGCGAAAATTCCAAACTTGCTCTACAATTGTTTATCCAAAATTTTCTCTTCGAAAAGAGAAAGAATCGAGTGGTCGGTCGCTAGGCGCTAAATCAGCAAGAGAAAAGAGAGACTCGGATGATTTGACAGTATGCATGGATGGCAATACATCGGACTGGTAGATGAGGTGAGCACGGTGCGACGGCACGCTTTAACGAGGCCGGGACAAAACATTTTGCCCCGAAAAAACGATGACTCTCCCGGTGGCAATTCACAGTTGAATATCGTCAACGAGTGGGTGTATCGCTATCATAAAGTGTGAAATTAACGTTTACGAACTGACACCAGAAATAGATTTCCCCTGCTCTATCGGACGGCAATCGCGCCGCATAGCGCAATTTTGCCGGCTCATTGGGTAACTGACCCCACATGACATACGCGACGGCGATAAGCAACAATTCAAGAGAAATTAAGCAGCGCGTCAATAATACGTCTTATCTGCGCGAAAGACGTGACGCTACGCAACGCTTCGTTAGGAAGCACATAAAGGCTTCCCGTCTGGTACATCGTGGTAGCAGTGATACCAGTTGTGGCGTTTAATAATGACCACTTTGCCGAGTGTGTCCTCTCGGCGAAAAGATAAATTCTTTCTTCTCTCTATTTCGCAGGATCTGCATTATGCATTTTAAAGGAGGGGGAAAAGCTCAAGAAAAGAAGAGCCCGTGAATCGCGTCGTCCGGAGTAAGCGTGCGCGTGCGATAAATCACGCTCGCTCACCGAGTCCAGAGCTCCGAAAGAGTCTAATTCGTACTCCGTAGCATTCGCGGAATAATTAATCCCCTAATCGCGAAACGGCGCGGCGGCCTAGAGAACGGCGATCCGAGAGGGTGCAGCTTAAAAAAGCAATCTCAGCGAGCGAGTCGTGGAAGGGAAGGGAAAGGGGTCAGGGTGAAAATTATTATGCGAGCGTGTATCCGCTGGAGCCAACGCCAGGCGCGCCGCAGGGTGGCGACGTCAGAGAGAGAGAGAGAGAGAGAGCGGACGGGCGGTTGGGTGCAAAAAGGGGTGGCTTCCGGTTCAAGTCAGATCCCTGGAGCAACGAAAGAAGGGCCGAGAGGGCTGCACGACGAAGATTCTAAAATATGAGAGCTATTAAAGCGTAGTTCCCCATGAGCATTACCCTCTCTTACGTGTAAATAATGCACGCTACTCCCGGCGTGACCCTGGTATATGCAATCTGCAGGTTTGCACGCGACCCCCGGCCGCTCCAACCCCCTGTAGTTCCACTTGTGTCCGTAGGATAAGAGATTCGGACTCACCCACCCACCTCATCGACCTCTACCAGTCGAGGTCGTACCCTTTGCCCGCGAACAACGGAAAACTTCCGCCAGCGAAATTAATTATGGAACCTAATCGGGAGGATAATTAGCTTCGAGAGTTCGAGGATTTTGGGAGATTGCCGTGGTGCACCCGCTCTGAGAGCGGTCCATTCTTCCTGGTTGTAGCCGTAGTCGACTGCTCTGTGCCCCGCGGTTACCTTTGAAAAATGCTTGAGGCACTACTTTGAGAAAGTTCGTATCGGGATTTAGCGGGAAATGTTTTGTGGCCGCGTCGTGTCGTGTCGCTGTACCTTGCCGCGCCTTGCCGCGCCTTGCCGCGCGCGTATAATGCCTGGTTATGTTCCGGACGGGCATAGGTATAGGTTTTTGCGCGCTTCGCAATAACTCTGGATGAGAGTGCGGGCTAGGTAAGTCCGCCGTGGGGCAACGAAGGGACAATGCGTAGGACGTACGCTCGCGTTTAAAGTCCCAGGACGTGAAGCTGGGAAATTTACGTTCGGCGTAGAGTGCGCGGGCGTTAAATTTCGAGGCTTTAGAGGCCAGTTTAAACGACAGTTTAGGGGCTCGCGTTTAATGATAAATTTGAATCCGGCCAGACGCTCGAGCTCTTCAATTATCTAGGTACATGGGCCGCTTGGCAGTCTGTCTTTTAACCGGTATACTGAAACAGCATACGAGTTTCGAAAGTACTTCTGGGAATAGTTCTCTTCCTTCTGAAGAATCAAAAGATCGCTTCCAACTCCACAGAGCTCTTTAAATCTTTCAACGTACTGTTATCCACATTGGAATAAAAGAAAAATCAAATTTGTACAACGTCAGAGACAAACCTCGGTATCGCGTAACGCAGTACATATTTACAGTAAATATAACCAATCATCGGGAGAGTTGAATTTCCAATCAGATATTGCTACGTTAGCGATGCTCGTGCGTGTGTGTGTGTTGCACGAGAAACATGAGCAAACCTGACCTACCGTATATATACTGGCGTATTTTTTAAAAGTCCACCGCTTGATCACTCGCGATAGACGAAGCGTTCGAGCATTACGTGAGAATATTGCAAAAGAGAAATAACGTATTGACAGATCGACTTACAGAAGATGAGAAGAAGTGAGGGATGCTCCTCGCCGCCGTCGTATTTGCCGCTCAGGAAGAGAAGCCATTGCCTCGGGTCGACCCTGATGCCGTATCTGCGACAAACCAAAAGAACTTGTACACAGGCTGTCAGACCGGTACATAGAACTCCACCCGTTATTATCACCCTCCGCTTCTGCCTTTTACAAAGAGGAAGAGAGGGTGAAAGAGAGAGAGAGAGAGAAGGGTAGCTTTATCTCCGGAGGCGCGTTAAGCGAATGTCTACGGCACGACATGGGTCAAAGGGCAAAGGCGGGCGTTATTAACGTCCGTCTTCGGCGCGATGTTCGCTACGCGACGAAGAAGGAAAGAGGAAGGTAGAAGAGGAAGAGAAATAAAAAGTCGACGGATCCCTTGACTCCTTTGTTCTTCGGATAAATAATAAACGTCGCTTCACGGGCCCCACCCCCTTCTCCTTTTCCTCTTTCTCCTTCTCTTCTTCCTCTTCCTCCTCTTGAGCATCGAACAGGAGGTCAGTGCGAACACTCCGCTTCGTAGCACGCGCGCATCCCCAAAAAGGCGACCGAAGCCTTTGATCGGACGAAATCTCCGCTGATCCTTTGATCTCGTCCAGTCGTGTATTTAGCCTCGTTATCCTGCAGCTTAAAAGCCTGACGATTTAACGGATTAGGAACTCGCTGGAGGCTTCGCCAATAAATTACTTATTTTTGCAAACTCCCGACGAAGTCCGATTGACCGTTCCTACCAATATCAATCCGTACGATCGGAAAGGTTTGTTACGGCCTGATGCGACGTCGCGTCACATCGCATCGCGTCGCGTCGTTCGCGAAGACAAACGGACTACAGCGAACAGTACGGGAAAAAAACGTACCGTAGCGGACACTAATGGCCCTGGGGGTTGAACGCGCCAACTAACGATGATAAACGAGACTTATGGCTCGAGTAATTAAAGTATTTGAAGTGGGCGCGGCTCACGGACTAAAGGAGGTATTTACTGGGACCCGATAGTAGTCGGTTACACTTTTTCAATCGGTACACGACCACACTGCTGGCAGTGCAATCAGTCACGATGATGCAGTTTTACGATAATTGAAGAGCGAGGGTAAAAAATCGCGCGTGTATAATTGATAGCCACGATGTGCTGCACGTTGGTTGTTACCCTGCGAAACCGGAAGTGATTCCAAAAGCAGCGGCTGCAATCCCTTTCGATCGTACCGCTCGACGCTAAATCACTTTGACGCGTATACTGCTACCACGCGTGTTTCTATCCGAATTGTAAAATGCTTGCCAATCGTGTGATGCCTCTGATAACAGCCTGTAATAATACCTGCTCGAGGCTCTCTAGCGTACCGATCGAATTTTACGAGACAATTTCGTTTTGACCTACGGATCGAGTCTCGGTCCATAGTCGACGGCACTGGAATGGAATATAAGTTGGCCGAAAATAGCAAAAGTTCCGGCTGCCGCTATTAAATCATTCCTTCGAGTATCCGGCTACTCCAACTTTCCGAGCGAATATAATAATTGAATTATAAATCACTTTCCGACGAGGCGAAGTAGCCTGAGCGACTATTACGCTCATCGAGGAGCCGCGCAGTGTCGAGCTGCATGTTTGCTCTCAGCTGCCCTCATAAAACACCTTCCGGCAAGGTTCACGGGATATCGGCCAGTTATCGAAACTCATCGGCGCGAGACGCGAGAGTAGAAACGATATTAAATTTCTTTCCCTGCCCATGGATAGTCAGGGGCTGATCCGAAACCCCGTACCCTCTCGTTAAATCCACGCTCGTTCTTCGCCCCTGTCCAAGTTCGTTAATACAGCGTCACGATAAAATCCCCAATTTCACTCGGCTCCCGATGAAGTGCGGGAATGGACGGGGGAGATAGGGAAAAGTCCTGCTCCTGGTCCTGGGGAGAATGAGCGCACAGACAACCAGAAAGAGTACCACTCTCTTCAGGTGGAAAGGAGGCGGAACAAGTCCAAATTGAAAGAGTTATGGCACCAATATGGAACGTTCCACTGGCAACGGAGCCATCGAAGGCTCCATGAGTGAGTTAAATACTCATAAAGTACACGCTCCTCACGATTTCCTTTCTCTTTTTGATCATAGCCTATCCGGTATTCAAATTTGCGGTTTGCCAAAGCATTATGTAGAATCACGGGCAAACTCCAGTGCTCTTCGTCGAACCAATCAATCCTAGTATCATTCTTTATCTAATCGCTACTTTGAGTGCGAGGATTTGTCGTCATGGTCAATCCGCGAGAGTTGACTTAAAGTCCAATGAGTTGGATATACGATAATTAACACGATTTAAAAGCTCGTTCAAGGTATAGCGCGTTGATCCGAATTTCGGTTGGTCCATCATTAATATGATTTCAAGTTCACCAGGGTGCAGTGCGGCTTGGTGGCATCGGGTAATCGATTCACTGTCCGATTATACTGGTCCAAAGGTTCATCGCACGTTTGGTGCATTCGCATTCCGCGGTTGCATTAATCCGATTTCAGGGCTCGCTCGGCCCATGGACAACTTAATCTAAACATTTCACGAAAGTAACCACAATTAAGTTGAAACGGGAAGCTCTATGGACGAATCCAAAGCTCGGTGTTGGTGGTGGTGGTGGTGGTGGTGGTGATGGTGGTGGTAGTGGTTCGCCGCTGGGAATAGCCAGCGCTTCCAAGTACAGATTATTGTTACGATGGACATATATCATCCGGAAGAGAACGCAAGGGAATCGACATATCCGAAACTCAAGACTCACGTGTGCCGCAATAGACGATGCAAGCTTCCGCTGTGAACGAGAGAAACGCTAATGCCACTTTTGGGCATGCTGTAGAATCGTAACACCGTAGCTCTATAGCGATACTCGCATTGCTGCAGTTCTCTGGATTCACCGGCTACAGCCTGTGTAATCCGGATGAACGATGGACGAGTTTTATTTCTCGGCATGACGGGGAACCTTGCGAAAATCGGGGCAAAATAGAGCCGGTAGCGCACTACGAATAACGTGGCTCCTCTCGGGACGGGCCGAAAGCTCGAGCGATATTGGAGCTTTTTGAAGCTAACTGGTAACAATTCCACCGGATAAGAAGCTTTCGGAGACCATCGATGACTTGACATGCTTATTAAACTCTTCCGTAATCCCCTGCACAGGATATACTACACGAGCCTCGGTAGAGCGATTTCAAGAAAATCTCGACGTTTCTGAGCCATTTTTTAAATCAGAATCTACGGAAATCTGGCCCATTAAGGATGGCCGACGGCTTGCATGGCACGATCTAGCTCGGTGCGGCATGACGCAACGCGGTGTAGCGAGGTGCCGCGGGGGCACTAAGTGCATAAATTATGACTACATCGTGAACCTTTCAAAAAGTTTCCGGAACAAGCTCGCAAGCGGCCAAGCTCGGTCGAGGAAGAAACTTGGATAGCCTGTTCCACTGTCTTTGAACGTTTCGGCAGACTTTTATCGATGGAATGGGAAGCTTTCGTCGAGAGTCCGATTAATTGAGCTCTCTTCCTACCTTTTTTTCGTTCTGAAGGGGAGAAGCATCCTCCCACTTTCTTAGGGTCGTGTCTCTTTCAAACCCTGGCCAGTTCGACTCTAACTCGACTCTGGCTGGAGTCTGGCTCGACCGGCACCTCGATTAATCTCGATCGTCATGAAATCGCGTTCTCCCTACTCCACAGGCCACCCTCCCAATCCGGTGAGCAGTTTTTCTTGTCGCCGCCGACTGACTTGTACCAGAGATTTTTCGCCAGTCCGATCGAATTATCGGGTCGCGAATAAGCGGCCCCGGAACTTTTTCTCAGCTTTAAACACCTCCCGGATTGCCTACCCTTTAATTAATACCCGACTGGTGCTTTATCCCATCGCGCAAAGAAGCCCGTGTCGGGATCTCATTTTCGCGTTTTCACAGCTCACTGCGCCCCGCCCCAGCCCATTTGGCCGATTACCGCGTCTGCTGCATTATATAGTATATTCACCGAGCTTTCGCTGGCTTATTTGCTTTGCCAATCAGTCCGGAATATTTTTTCGAGGTTCGCGCACCGCCCAATTCCTCCAATTCGATCAAAAGCCGAGTGACCCGTAGTCGCGACAGTCCTCGAGAGGAACGAGACTAGAGGCCCGGGCAATTACGTCGCGAAACTTCCTTTCAAAGTTTTTCCACGCTTAACGAGCGTGATAAATTTCTGTTACGCGCCCCCGGGAGCTGCTGGAGCTGGTAGAGTTGCTGCTGCTCTACTGCTTCTGGTGCTGGACGCGAGGCCGAGAGTTTACAACGGCGATAAAAATCTCGTTGAAATTATTCATGGGCTGTGCTTGTACTCCGCCCTTTCTCCATTGAGGAAAGACTGAAGGAGCTGGAGAAAGAAGCAGGAGGCTCTGGAGAAGGAAGAAAAGGAGGAGGAGGAGGAGGAGGAGGAGGAGGAGGAGGAGGAGGAGGAACAGTCAAGGAAGATGGAGCACGGGTGGTCCCTTGCCCAGTGAAATCTTCTCGAAGCCGAGAGGAGATCGCTCCTGCGACTCCTCGCTAATTTCAGCCGGAAAAACGAGAGACTGGCGCACCCTCCCCGCGCCATGCCACTACCATTCTCCCATTCGCTCCATAAATTAATTTGTTCCGACTCTTAGCCACCCTTTTTCTCCTTTTAGCGAATTTTACATCGCAAGAAAAATGGCTGCCACTTTGCAGGAGTCAATCGAGCAATTAATTAAGGCTTAAGCTTCGAAACGCGCGAGTGAGATTGGGAGTGGGAGTGAGTGTCGAGGGTCCTTGGAAAAGCCGCGATTCTTCTTGCGAAGGAAATATTCCCGAGGTGCGGCGGTATATATCACTGTCATACCAATGCTTTATCAATATTCGATGCGAGTTCTGACATGCCGAGTCATAGTTATCGAGATCGATTACGCGAGAGCCGAACGAACGACCTTTGATTTTCGTGGACTCATGATTAATGACGTCACTCGCAATTTCGTGGCGAATTGACTCTACTAACCAATTATAATTCTATCCTGTCTCTCAGCTTTACAATTAACCAGCGACAATTAAAAACCAGCTGGAAATAGGAAAGATGAATTCCAGAGGAATCGTGGAGTTAGAAGCGATTCGATCGACCGCTTGACCCAATTTGTCATATCAAATTCCAATATAGATTAGAGTCAAGTAGCGGAGCGGAGTTGACTTTTTTCGGGGTGTCTGACCCTGTGACAACTCCTTGATGGAGCCGTCGTCTCGGGAAGTCCTACACCTTTACGACGTTATTAGGCCCTCTAGCAAAATCGTTCCTCCTACATTTAGGAGCCTTCCTTCGTGTTTTTCAAGCTCCTCTCACAATAGACCGAATGATCGAATGGCCTGCGATGAGATATCCCCTATCGCTGGCACAGTCCAAAAAATACCCAAGGGACTCATCGAACATTCGGATACCGCGAGTAGTTTTCTGACCGATAAAGGTATCAGCATCGTGAAACGAGGATATCCGTTTTGATAAATTACGTCAAAGTCGTTGCCTCGTAAAAATGACGACAAATTACCGGAGACAAAGTCAAGAAAAATTCCACTCGACTCAAGTCGATGGGTAAAAGCGTAATAATCGCTCGATGCTCAAATAGACTTTGGTCTTCCGGTCCTCGAGGAAGCCGCGCGCTCACACTGTGTACAATGTGCACACATACCACGCGCGATAAGACAGACTTTTATCAAGAATCCAGTCACTTACTTTATGAAATTTTCTAGAAGCAATCGCATTCCGCCAATGCCCAGCATCAGGAACCCCCAGTTGACGAATCCCGTGAAGTTGTCGAAGCCTGAGCTCCATGAGAAAAGACTGTCCCGTGGACGATGACATCTGTAAGAAGGAAGGAAAGAAAGTTTAGGTTAAAAAGAAATTCTCAATTCAAGTCGATAGCGCACTCTTTCTCTCGAGCATAAAGGAAGGGAGAGACGACGACGCCGCCGCTGCCGCCATAGAAACGTCCCTAGTATAAGAATGGAACAATAAAGCTGCTTCTATACTGTGCGCCTCTATGCACCCCCATTTCAATTTACGAAGAAACACCCGATTTATGCAACGTATTGAAAATGTTTCTTCAGCGCTTTCTTATTCGCAAGCTATCCGTCGAGAGGCAGGAAGTTACCTCTCTCTCTCTCTCTCTCTCTCTCTCTCCTTCTCTCGTTTTCACTCTACTCCTTTTTCCAAAGACAAAACGCCCAGGCTATTCCGCGCGCAATGGAACCGATGTACATAGTTCGAGTGCACCGGTAGAAACAGACGTTTCATCGGAGTACGAGCTCAACCGAGAGTCCTAAATCACCGTTTTCGGCCCCTCCCCACACCGACCATATTTTATCCCGTTCTTCGTGGCGACACTAAACCTAATGAGAATTTCGACTGTTCGCAGTACGCGGCTCAAATTGAATCGCGACGCGGCTGTTAATTGGGCAATGTCAACAATAAGTCATGCCGCGGTACATGGAATCTGAATGGGGTTTACGCCAGCGTGGAAGGTGGTGGTAAGCACAAAACCCTCTTGTCTTAGGTATCCCCTGCACAGATAATACACAGGGTGAACCTGAGTAATCGGCTTCCACCGAGCCAGTGGTATCATCCCCCGACCATCCTCCAACCATCCTCCAACCGTCCTCCAACGTAGTCCTCAAAACCTTTCCCCAACGTTCCTCGGTGGCAACCAACGCCACGAGAGACCCGACGACGAGGGCCATCGTGTAAACTTTTCAAAAGCGTTTTGTCTCGCAGCATAAAGCGGCTGGGTTGGGTTGAGGTTCGTTCTCTCTCTCTCTCTCTCTCTCTCACTCCCATCCGATAAGACATGTTCGACACGCCGTGGCGCCAAGAGCAACGGGACAGTGGAAAGATAGGTGATCGCGATACACCTCCTTATCGTTTTCCACCCGCTTTCTGTCTCGTGACAGCCGTTGTTATAGGGCAAGACACGTACAATCCTTGTCAATGAATTTACGCGACTGAATTTCTTGTCAGCCTCGTGTTTTTTAGAAAGCCCCTATTACTTCGGCCCCAGTCTCTAGAGATATGATTAAGGGCTAGCTCGGGGAAGTGCTTCAAAACCACTAATTCCAACGAAAGCCCTCGTGTCTTCAGTATTTAGAGAAGATCCTGAGAGAAACTCGAGCCGGGTCGAGGTCTAAATCCTCGAGATAGCGAGTCTTTCGGGTTCTCGAGAGACCTGGACAACCGCGGGAAAGGAAGAAGGGTCTTGCTCGCACGAGGGAGACGAAGAAAAAGCTCGTCTTCCGGGGGCTCAAGCAGACGGATATGAAGCCTCGCGAAAATTCTTGCTGCAAACAATACTGTGGTCTCGCTTTTCCAAGGGATTGCCCTTACCATCGTCGTTGCTACCGTTGCTGCTACTGCTCGTTCGCGGCCGTGTATGCAGCTCTCCCCGCAACCCGCGACCCCGTAATTACCAGCAACAAGCTCCTTTCCAACCCCGTATCTGCGCACATTCAACGCCGTCGCACGATTTCTCCCCCTCTCTCTCTCTCTCTCTCTCTCTCTCTCTCTTCTCCGTTTCCTCCTCCTCATTCACCAGCAGCTCCTCCCTTGCGCCAGGTAAGCCCCACCGCAACTATTACTCAGAATTTATGGCAGATCGCGATAATTAATAGAGCCACGATAGAACCAGCTCTGTGGTCCTAGAGAATCCCATACGAACAGCTATCTCACACTTCCGATATTGGCTCCCAGTGCGTACCACCACTAGGCAGACGTGTCACCGAGAAATTCCATATGCATGAATGCCACCGAACCCGATGTCCAAAGTGTCGCATTCGACTTCCCGAGAAACGTGAGTCGCGAGTGTAAATGGACTTAAGATCTCTTGACACTCCTTGGCGCACCAGTTCTCGATCCCGTCCCTGGCCACGACGACGTCTTATCTCCAGCTCGAACGTGACGAGTACTGCGATCTGTCTTGACGCGTGTTAGAATTTCGTCCAGTCTCTCTTTACATCGGAAATACAGATACTTGGGAAACTAACACTCGAGTTACTTAGAACGGAGAATGTGCTCACGGTGGATCTCTCCGCAGTGGATTAACCGAGGCAGCTCGGATAGCAGAGTATCGCTATGCCAGTATGTAGTTAGATACTCAACCCACTAGTAGTTCGATATAACTAGAAGTTGTTGGCTAAGGAGAATGACAAGAAGGGAGAAACTTACTGTCTACTTTCCGAACTTGAGATACTACACTGAGACCGCTTTTCGGCGATTCTATTGCTTTCGTTTCTCGAGCTACGCTAGTTGTACGATTGGCCAACCGCCTAACGCATTACAGACGCGTGAAAAAAGTTCCTGCTGGTCGAAAGTTTTCCCAAAGAGAGGGGAAAGTTTTGAGCGGCGAACCGTAACGAGTGTCGCAGTCGTCCTCGATTATTGATAGCACGGAGCGACGACCTCGGCTACTATGCCGCTTGTTTTCTGAGAACAAGGACGACCGCAGCACAGCAAGACACCAACTATGCCGTGACGTTCATTGCCGTGCAGTGTCGTGTGTATATTGCAGCTAACTGTATCAAGCAGCGAGCAGAAAAACCAAGCAACCTTCGCTAATAGCAAAAATTTCAGATCGCTTTCCAGAAAATAACTATTGCACAACTATACACCTAGCGTCAAAGGACATATTTGTGTCATGGTACGCGACGGTCGTTCGTGCAAAATTCGGTGCCACTGGGGAAAAATAGGGCAAATAAATGGCCAGAAAAAAATCGTGTTAACGTCCACGTTGTTATTGCGGTCGCTAATTTAAAAATGTGACTATCGTTGTTTTTCACTGGCGAACGGCTATCGCCGTTAGGGACAGTAGTGGTAGGCGTGAAAAAAATCTCTCGGCGGTTTCGGTACGTAACGTCCGGGACGAAAATCGTACTGGACGTTGGAGCGGTGGGGAATAATCGACACATACTGGTCACGGGAAACGAAATAAAGAACGTAGCGCGTTTTTGCATCGAGCCAACGCCTGAAGCGCACCGCGGTAGACAATGTTTTGCTATAATTATCCGAGCGTGGCACCGCCGCGTAATACAATCCGGTCTAGATAGGTTTTTGTCCGGATGCACGGCAATCCAGCGGTGCGATCCAGCGGTACGATCCAACAGTGGGATTCAACCGTGTACGCGCTTGGCGGATTTTTCCGCGACGCATCCCATCGATCCGCTTGCTGCCCGCCAAGACTCGACCAAAGATTAATCGCAATCGTACTCGCAACCATTCCTGAATTTTTTCCCAGGGATCCTAGGTATTCGGAGGTGCGCATCTATTTCACAAATTACGTACACTCGGAAAAACAGAAGCCAGAAACTGAAGAGCCACCGAGAAATTGTTAACAGGAAAAACATCGATAGAACGCTTGGGAGACCGTTAAACTATCCCGAGAAAAGATTTATGAGTCGTTCTATTTTCAATGGTGTATACATCCCCTAACAACATACAAAAATAATCCTCATCAAACGGTTCGAACTAAAATCAATATCCGCCAGGTACAGTACATACTTCGAACTCTGTTTGATCGGTGCCTTGAATTATCGATTAGGCACCGCGTGCTGCGACCACTGCATCCGTTCGTCTTGGTCCACCGCGAATATAATTGCATTTCGTTTGTTTCGCCAGCGAATACCTACAATCGACCATACGAACACCCCATTTTATCTTGGCTCTCGCTCCCGATATTCCCCGACACTACCATTAAGGTCAAAGGGAAAAACGTGCCGGTAGTGTTTTGTTCGAGACACAACTGTTCGTCCTTAGCTAATTATACGCTCGTTAGAATTATCAGATCCAATAATGGTTGACGCGGCTCACGCTCGCTTTTCCACGACACGTAAATGAGTAATCATATTGCAGTTTTATTCCAGCAATTAATATTCGGCTCAGCAGGCTACGCGGAGGTCTAGCGCGTTTTGTCACGAGCACTTAGTCACTCTCGCATTTCGTACCCAGAGGCTTCCGCAGAAACGCGCGTCATAAAGTCGCCGCTTGTCGAATATAAATCGGTGCTAATGTCCGGTGACGTGCGTCACTTGGTCAGAGATAAAGACATTATGACTTTTGGGAAACCATGTTGACTTGTTTCACGGTCAGAATTCGACGACTGGGTGCATAAAAATATAACCCATTTATTGTATACATATGTATGTGTATGTATATAGTATATAGATATATATATGATACGCCACGCGCGAGGTTGGTCGACTCTATTATTCGGAGCAGATTGAAAAGATGCCAGCGGGTCGTCTGGCCGTCACTGTGAATTCCTCGCGGCAAATGACTCGGCTGGGAATGGCCTTTTCGGAGCGCGGAACGATCTTCGCGGCTTAACAGTCGTTTACGCCGGGAGCCAGTCGCTCCGGGCCAAGAGAATGGAAGCTGAGCGGAGCGGAGCATCGTAAAAGATAAAGGTGCCAAATCTTTTGTTTCCGGATCGGTCTGAGAAGCATGCCAGAGTTCCACGCGAACAAAAGGGAGTACCACTCGTGTTTCTCTTACCGTCCCCTTTCGAAGGACACAACCACCCCCTTTACTCCCCCCGTATTATCGTCCGCCCTCACTGTTTGGTGGACAGCTTAGCCGAGTACTCCTTGTAGATACAACAACGGCGAGCAAGAGAAAGGAGAGAGATCCTTCAGAAAAGGAGCCGCTCGACTGGGGCGCACAGTCCTAGAAAGGGGAGAGCGAGAATCTCCTCTCCTCGGTATAGTCGGCAATCTAACTCGCGAATCTTCCCTACACCGAAAGGCTCCTGAATATTTAAACGATAGACGGATATACATATATTACGCGTGTAATGAGCAGGGAAACTTGCTTCTTCGTCGTAGCGTCGGTAAATCAAGAGCGAATGAAAGACAATGAGGTTCGGGGGCTGGGTTGGTGATGCAAAGGAGGTAGGAAGAATATCCTAAATGATTCATGAAGGAAAATTAAACGGGCCTCCTTCCTTCGTTTTCGTGTATCTCGGATGTTCTTGTCTCGATTCTCAAGTTCGCTCGAAGCCGCAGGGCTGTGTCCTTTCGCTAAAATCGAATATCCCCGTTGCATCCATTTTGCTTGTCTTTTGCTTCTGGGGCTTCGCGGCCTCCTTCAAATCCTTGTCGTAGGTTTCACGGTGTTTCGGATAGTCCCATCAAAATTTTCTCACCTGTCGTTATCCAACCGATTACCGTCGCGACGCCGCTGCCGTCAAGCAAGTCAATTTAAACTTTGCACCCCCACACCTGATTATCCCGACCGTCGCGTTATCCCAGGTTCTCAACTGCTCGATTCCGCGAAATGTTCCGCCAAGAGATTGCGTTCTTTTTTAAAAGTCTCCCGCTTGATAATGGACAACGAACGACTCAATTCGCAGAACGGGTCAGGATGAATCCTCGCGAGGAGAAAAGGAGGCTCGCTCAATTCAGATTCAGATGAGAATAGGGAAGAGACGAGAGACAGGAGTCAGGGTAGTACGCGCGCTTTTCCGAAGGGACTTCTAGGATCCTCCGATAATTATACCGGCCAGTTCTTATCCCTAGATCCAGAGAGTATATGTACCGTGAAAGAGTGATTTTCGGTTGGGGATCTATAGTGATCTCGTGGGCATGAAGTCCGCTCCGATCGAAACGATGGCTCGGTCCGCTTCCCGAACGACGGACTGGCCAAAAACCGCAGTTGTCTTCGAATCCAGAGGCTCGTTCGTTCCCTTCCGCCAGTGTAATCGCTCTCCATTGTTCTTCCGCCTGATTTCGCGCGCGAGATCCAACACCAGCGCCGCAATCTTGGCAAAGAAAGGGCTTAACGGGGGACGGGGGGTGGCGCCGGGGAGGAGCAGGGAAAAAGAGTGGTAGCTAGGAGGATTGACAGCACAATACCGTTAATCCTCATTCGCTTCGAAGGCGCGCCACGCCGAAACCATGCTAGCCTCCACCCCCGATATCTCCGGGACAAGTCCCGCGCCCGCCAAGATTAAAAAGTTTTTGCCGGGCTTGGCAAAACGCAAAAAATCCGCGACCAGAGACTCCCAGAGCCGGTCCTCTGCACCGCGTCGCCCCCCTCCCCCCTCGTACCCCGTAGGAACACGGGAGAGAGTCCCCATTTACCAGAGTACAGAAACAAGCAGAAACAAGCGGAAAAAATGCAGAGGGGAAAATTCCGGTGACCAAGCGTCGCGAAGAAGGAAAATACGTTCTGGTGGGTAGGGTGCTCTATCGAGTGCTCTTTGTCTGGGAAATCGTGGTACCACCGGGCTACCACCGCGCACCGCAGGAAGGAGGTGACTTGGGTGTTTGTAGGATATCGATGCACGCGATTCCAGCTTGGATAAGGCGACCTATACTGGTTCGAAGCGGTGCAGAGTGGCACGATGCAAATTAAAATCCCTCCCTCCAACGAAATCTTGCACGGTCTTCTCTACAGCTACGCTGAATAGCCCAGTGTAGAGATGATTATTTTCATTTGCCACGGTGAGCAGCGAGCCGGAAATTACGGGAACCGCGACGAAGCCAGAAAGCCCATATACCAGGTGATGGGCTCTCCGCACAAAACATCGCTGGAGTTATTAGCCGGCAATTTGAATATCAAGCCCCCGCCGGACCGCTCGCTATCTCTGCCGCGGAAATATTGGCGCGATATGGGTCGAGGCATAGGACAAAGATGGATCGAAAATAGGGAGCAATGGTTGGACAGGATGCGGGGAATAATGCCCGCGGAAGAATCGATATGCGCTACCGGCAAAAATGAGGAAGAAAAATTGGGGAGGCATCATCGGCGGACCGAGTCTCATTCCAGCTTGCTATTACCCAATGATCGGGGGCTCACCGCCTCGTCATTCTTCGTTCGAAGGATTATTGAAAAATATTCCCGTTACAATAAGCCCGACCACTTTGCCCTCCGGCAGCCTAGTTCGACCCGAGGCGCGGCGTGGCGCGGCGAGGTAGCCCCCGATCCATCTAATCGGCGACAGGCAGCTGTATCCATCGTAAATGATCGCGGCGAGTTTATGATCTACATTTTCCGAGCAGCAGCCCAACGGCACGTAAACCGCTCAGGGAAGCATGACGCACATAAATGTACTCGCGTGAAATCGGGATGGCTCCTGCTGCACTCTGCAGACTCTACAATTTAATTGAACCAAGGAGGAACAAATACATGTATATAGGAGTGTGCTCGCAAACCGAGGGATCGGCCAATCAGGAAGTTTAAAATCAATCCAGGAGCTCTCGCAAGATCGAGCTGTCGGGGCTGCAGTTGGAAAACTTATCGTGCCAGAATCGAGGTTGCGGGGGGATGCGCGGAACTACGGAAAGGGTCGAGGATCCCTCCCTTTCGACGTATCCATCGCGCGCGCGGCCACTCCCGCGCCTAATTGCAAAGTTCGCGAAAACAACGAGCACCCGGCAAACACGGGACGGGTAAATATAAGATTCGTTTGTTTAAGAGATGGAGGAAGAGTGACGGCATTTCTGATTCCACGGCACGGTGGTGAAACGATTCAGTTGCGAGAGAGCCGAGGGGCGCGAACTCGAGGAGAGAAGAAGGCGACCGAAGGTAGAAAGGTGTCTCACTCTGAGAGCAAAAACCCTTGTTTGCAGGTCATTATATCGTGCCAAAGAAGAAAGATTTTCTGTTTTCTCCCTTCTCAGTTTTCCCTCTCTTTCCTCTTTTATTCCTAATGAAATGCCAGGAATGAACTCCCGACGCCCGAGTTCATTCTAGAACTAATTGAACCTACTCAACTCCCCGGGTCCCATTTGTCCCAATTATCGATCAATAACTAGCCGTGCTCGTGGAAAATTTAGACGTGGTGCATGTCGCCGCGAAAGCATTATCCGAATTCAAAAACGGACATTGATCGGATACACAGCAGTGAATCAATGCACGGCGTCGAGTTTAGGTCTCTATTATTATCTTCCATTGGCCGGATTACTTTGCGCGTGCTTTCACTTTCCGTTATGAGCCCGTGGCACATAGATTCAATTAGTATTGGAGGCCGAACTGGCGGAATGATCCAGCGGGGAGGACGAGGATTTCAAAAGTCTCGGCAAATCGAATTTGCTTGCTCGTTTTAGCTGGCTCGCGCAACACTATTACTGCGAGTTTACCATCCCCGTTAGATCGATGAACATTGCATTCCTCAATTAGCCATTTTGATTAACCAAGTGCTCGGACCAATGCAGTCGGAAATCAAACTCCATTACGGGAGAGGTGGTAAAAAATGCAACCTCGCTACATTGCTGAAACCTGTACTAGCACGATGCTTTTACAACATATTCGCCTCGGGGATCAGACGATCCTATCGACTCGAAAACCGCTTCTGCTACGTCACTCCAATTAACATTTTAATTAACGACACGCGAGCGGACGTCGAGCCGCGCGGAGCTACGCCACACACTGTTCGCTACACAAGCCCGTCAGCGATTTTAGAAGGTGCCAAGAAAGAATGGGGAAAGCGAGACTTAAAGCCGAGAGGCCGTTCAACTAATTGGCTGGCACGGTATCCGCGATCACGCACGACATTTATTTACCTTACTCGAGTTCACGCGATCGGAAAATTGCCCGGTTTAACCTTCACCTTTTCAACGTCCTTTTACCTCTTTCTCTCTCTCTCTCTCTCTCTCTCTCTCTACAAATATGTGGTACACAAATATCTTGGTATGTCTGATTTGTGCAAATGAATGTCGAGAGGACGTAGCTATTGCATAACGTTCTACCGGCTCCGGAATAAATCAAGTAAGAAGAGACCGCTCTTTGAGCGGACGATTCGACCCCGAGGCTAGCAAAAAATCTGTGGAAATCCACGGTACATTAATAATTCAATACGCGCACGGTGAGTTTTGCTTTTCCAGTACCAGGCGAATTATTTCAAAATCGTCGTCGAAAGCCAGAACGCTTGGAACCTGAATCCAATTTCCAAGCGCGACGAACTGCGCGTATCTATGTACGTTTCAGAGAAGGAGATTGTGTGTATGCGCGTACGTACGATACCGGATGTAGCAGAAGCGAGAATGGTTTCCGAGTGTTTGATCGGGTAATTAATAGGGCATCTGCTTTCCAGCACGTCCTCAGACAACAGGGTTGGGGTTGCATGTCAAACGAAGCAGTATTTACAGCCAAGCTAGCCCCGGTGTAATGCTGTCCAATCTTCCGGCAAGCCGGTCGATATTTCATCAGAAAAATGAATATTTATCGGAGAGCACCGTGCGAATTGTGAATTGTGAATTGCGAATTGCGAATTGCGAATTGCGAATTGCGAATTGCGAAACTCTTGAAAATTAGTGGATTCGCCTAAAACTCGTGATAGTGCAGAATCTAAGATTTACGCTCGGCAATCACGCCGTCCAAGTAACGGGGTAACGGGTCGCTCCCCAAGGATCACGATTAATTATTTGCAAGGGGATGTCCAATTGGAAATTACTTTAAGCTAAAGCAAGCTCCCAGCTAATTTTACAAGTAAACATTTATGCAGCACGGAAACCCTAGACTAACCAGGGATAATCTTGGCTGCGCATCGTCGAAGGCCAGTTTAACAAGGTGCAAATATCACTTAAAGAGATACAGCGTTTAATCCCGCGACGCTATCATCTGTACGCAGCACGAGCGTGTATACCCTTCCTCCTGCTACGGCTAACACGCGACGAGAAAAAGCACGGCGATTACCCGGCTATTAGCAACGATCTGTGAAATCCCATCGCGACTTTGCCGCTGCTCTCCACATCCACCCAGCATACCACTCGGTTACCTATCATTTTTCACTTACGTAGCAGCGCCGGAAAAACTTGCCACGGTTGCTTGACTGACGAGTTAAATCGAGTTCTTCCATCGGTGGTGCGGCAATCGGACCGGTTAATTGTCACTCGCTTCAGTAGGGACTTTCTGAACGGGCTTAATGGAGATTCCTATTGTTTTTCAGCACAAAGCTGCAATACCATTGTCGCCGGTACCTACTATAAACCGCGCATCGAGATAAGTTTCTCGGTGCTCCAGTACCCTGACATAACTAATACCAACGCGCAGGTGAAACTCGATAATTATATCAACGCTTCAAACGAATTACCCCCTTGCGCTCCGGTACGACGCGGTACGGCGCGGTAAGGCGCCACGCCACGCCGCGTGGCATGCTATGTATTGCGGCATAGACCCCCTTAGTTCCCTCCCGAGCAACCCCCGAGCAACCCCCAAGCAACCCCCAAGCAACACCCTAGCTACAACTTGCAACGCGAGCGAACGAGCAACACCTCGTTAAGAAAGTTTTCCTTTCCCGGACGTCCACTTGACGAAATTCAATTGCTCGTTCCCCTATCGCATTGTACGTCACCCGCACCTCTTTCTCACGTGAACAGTTGCCTCGAGAGCATTTAACTGAGGAGATGCAAATGGAAAAGGGAATCAAATGACCGTTTTCCTCGCTTGCCCCCTGACCAACCAAGGTCTAATCCCTTTCCATTGTCCTCGAGATAGTCGCGACTACAATTAGCTTGCGTGCTCCCCTTTGTTCATAAATCTGCCAGTGAATTTTCCAGACTGGCGAGCGTGCCAGTCGCGAATCGCCTTACATAATTTTCAGCTTGTCATGCCAAGTTCTCACGCGTGGTGCGGCATGGTGTGGCGTGGTTCAGCTCCGCACCGTGGTGTCCGTATCGCGGGTATGGCTTTGTTACGCTGAGATTAACTTGAAAGAGTTATTAGGCGGTCTTGTGAAACGGCCTGTAGCCAGTACGCCACACACACATTGCTCGAGAACCACACATACCCAACTCCACGCGTCTCGTTCTTCTTCACCAGCTGACCTCCGCATCGATTACGACACAGGAGAGAGCGAGTGACGCCGACTATCCGAGGTAGGAACGAGAGAAAGAAGCGAGTAGCTACGAAACTAAAGAGAGGGGATCTTCCTACCGAGCGCGGTTGCGCTCAAACAGCCTTGACGAACGCATGCGTACTTTTCGTTGGATTGGAGTAGCCTCAAGTCGGCGTGCTAGGACGACGAAAATTTCGTTTCCGTCTTCCTCCACGTTTCCTTAAACTCCGGGACGAGACGTACGCGTTACGAAGACCACAGGAAAAAAAAGCGGAATTTGGCGAGAGTGTCGTGAGGCGCAGCTCTGGTGAGACGTATCCGAAGTGGGACCAGCTCGTGTGATATCCGACGTATATAGAACGACTATCTACACAGGCTACAGCAGATCCCCCAATAGGAGGAAAGAGGGAACAAACGAGCGAGGAAGAGAGAGGGAGTGGGAGCATGGGAAAGAGAGGAAGTGAGCTTGCATAGGAAAAGTGATATATACTCACGGCCTGTCAGGCTGCGATCTGCGCACCATTAGCTCAGCCTTCTGGATCTCCTCGGCCCTGGTGACGCTTTTCGTTCTCCTGAGTCTTACCCTCGTATCGTTCTCGTGCTCGCCCGTCATCCTCGCACCGTTCGCGCATACGAGCTACCGGTGTAACAGCGGTTATACAAGGGTTATACAGCGGTTATAAAAGCAGGTGCACGCTACCGCCACACGACACCCACGGGTTTTCGAAGCTCGAGGGAATCTTCGTTACGTTTCACGAACGGTTCACTAGCGTGCCAACAACGCGTGCGGGTCGGGTTGTCTCTTCGCCCGGCTAGTTTTCCCTTTATCCCGACCAACCGCGGCTACCACGATGACGGCAACGACGACACCACACGCACAACCGATTCGCTTTCACCCGTTCCTCGCCGTCGCGGCGCCGCACCGATAAAACAGGTCCGATCGATGCGAATCCCGACGCACTCGCGGATCGCGCGCGATACCTAGTGCTGCTACTGATTGTGCATACGTACGTATGTATGCTCGGTGAGAAATCGCCGGCAATACACGCGACCGTGTTTACGCGAGGACGGTCGAGCGGGCACTAGCGAGTGCTTAGCACCGGTTTTACTCGTGGCCTTCGTACTCGCGCGCGCGTTCGTTTATCTGGCTCTGACTTTCACGGAGATAATACAATACGGAGCTGCGATCGACGACCGAGGAGTAAGTAGTATGTAAGTTACGTCGTAGCAGAATTAGAATTTTGCGTCAATGGCTAACTTACGATGGCCACTTCGACGACCGCACCGAGCGAGACTGTTCCTTTTAATGGTGCAACCGGTTTCCTATCGCGGCTATACATACCTCAACTGATATTGACTTTTTTCAACGAACTCATGGGGACAGCGAGACGATCGTTCTCGTTATACTTGACCTCTAGCTGCAAAACAGAAACCCGATAAAAAAAAGTCAGTAAATAATGAAGTCAGAAAAGGATGTCATCGCGCGTAACATTGTCACGGTAGAAACAGCGACTACGGCCAATCTGAGGTTTAAGTAGCTTAGGGTTGGTCAGCGCACGCCACGAGTGTAAACTCGTGGTGTGCTAGGTAAGCGTTAGAGTGAAAATTCTTGATTACTGGGTATCGCAATCCGGCTTTACGAAGCAAAACCATCGTATTTTGGCCTTGCAATTACGATTCTCTGGAATACATTTCCCCTCAGGCCGTGATAAAAAGTAACTGCTCCATTGAGGTTTCACGAGCGAGCGACGCGACGCCCGATCGATGCCTTACTGCCAAATGCTTTCGATCGGAACCGCTGTCTCACAGTAGGTTAATCGATGAACCCTGATAATAGAAAGGAAGAACACATCGGGTTTTATGATTGGCATCGATGACTCTCTGGTGTTTCGAGAAGGATAATGGCAAGTTCCATCGTCGAAACGAGTACGTGCAACCGTGTTACAGGTGGCATTATGTCAGAGAGCGGTGTCGCAATTAGAGGGCCGCGCACACGCGAGTCCATTAAAATTTCGGATGTCGCGAACCTGGGCAGTTCGGTTTACCGACAGGCAAACTTCGATCCGGCTAGTAGCGAGTCACGAATTCCGTGAGAAGAGTGGGGGGGAGAAGCGCCGAATGCCGAGTTCCATCGAGCCGGCGGCGGCACAAAGTTGGCGGAGTAAACAAACCGGATTCCAAATACGTGAGACAATTTCGCGAGTCAATTACGACAGGGCCGGCGTTTCGAATCTTTCGATGCTCCAGCCCGAAGATCCTCGTCAGCGGGTTCAGTGAGTTCACCGGGTCGAGTTGCACTTGGGAGAAAAGCTAATTAAAGTACACACGTGGCTTGACGAGTGTGCGTATCCCTACGGATGTGTACCGTACGTGTGGATGGTAGCTCGCAAAGAAGCGCGGAAAACGAACGCGAAATCCATCCGAGTAGATTGCGAGCTTACCCTACCACTAATACGTAGAAGCTCCCACAATCCGCAATTACTCGTCTCTACGATGCAGCCCGAGACGATTTCGAACTTGTTCCAAATTGGTTTGACTTATGTGTACGCCGTAGTTTAATGTGTAATCTTCGGCGCCAAATACTCTCCGCGCACCTCTGACTGACTCTGCCGACTGTGCCGCTAATGCTAGAGAACCTCCCTTAAAACATTAGTCTGGGTTCTGCAAGTTCGATAGTTAAACGTAATCTGCGCCAGTTCTATCTCCTGTTTGTTTCCCTGGCCAAACAACTAAGCACGCTCTGCAGAGCGATTCATTTGTAGCGAATTACTGGCTGTCTCAAAGCGGCACTGAGAGCACCGTTTCCTCTTCAGTTCTCGCGGCTCCTTGCGGCGCGGTGCGGTAGCTGGGTCAGCACTGGCGAAACGTACTACTGCACACATACATACATACATACATGTATTATACTCTACGTACGGGGGGCCGGTGCGCACCTTGTCTTCTCGATTCTCCTTCAGATTCTGTGGTCCAACCATTTTGCTGGCTGGTTGCGAGCCTCGAATACAGGAGGAAGAAAGAGGTACCTCGGTCGTTTGCAAACTCCCTTATGACCAAGCACGAATATTACGAACCACTGTGCCGCAGCGTGCTGCGGCAAAACGCAACGCGCCATACCGCGATTCTCATGGACATCTAGTTCGATGCCAGAGTTTCTGGGACCCTTTCGCTCACCATTTTGCGCCAAACGTGGTACCTAATATGCAGGGCTTCCACGCTCGACGTCCCGTCAAATCGGAGCCCCCCAAAGGGAATTCCGGAAGGAAAGCGGGCTCTGCCGACCGGCAATATCGCCAAACGAAGCAGCGGTACCCAGAGGGATGGGAGGCAAAGCGGTAATACAGCGTGTTTCAACGAAAGCGGAATGTGACACTGGAAATACCGTGCTTGGCCCTAGAACTTTGTAACATGCAAAAGAGGGGCTAATCGATTAAATAACAGAGACTCGACCCTGCGGAAACCTAGGTTTCGCTTGCTTTTCGAGCGTTTTCAATTTTCGACATCAACCTCGTCTCATTGACTGCACAAAAACCAGGGTTTATCTTTCGAGAGAATGGCAAATTTCGCGCGAGCGAACTACGAGCGAGCGACTCGCGAGAAATAGAGTAGGGGGCAGGGAGTGAAAGGTGGAAAAGCCCATACCAGCGAAAAGCGATTTTTATTGAACAAAAGCCCCCGTAGCAGTGAGCGTTTCGGTAACGACCATCGAAGCGTTAGCGGGGATCGTAATTCCGAGCGAGCTTTAGAATCCGTAGCGCAATGCCAGCAACGACCACAAAGAAACATTATGCGACTGAGGCTTCGTCTGTGTCGATGCGCTGACATTTTCCCTAGCGTGATTACGTTATCTGCGTGCTAAGCGGTTCGTTAAGCGGCTTTCATGGCTGTCTCGGGCCGATCGCGTTCGAAGGGCGGGCTATTCCTCGCTCGTTTGCAAGTAGATTTCTCTGCGCTTGGCGATCTTGCGTGATCGCGCGACAAAACGCGCCTTTGACGAGGTAGAAATCGCATAGTGAGAGAAGCGGGTCAGTAAGGTAGAAAAAAATCTCACAACAAACATAAGACACGTTACTTCTCCTCATTCGGTTAGTCACGATGCTAACGATAGGCCTTTGCGTTAAATTGGTTCAAGGTTTTACAAATAAAACGATATTGTAAATACGGTTTATGCGTATCGCGATCGACTAATTAACGAGTTTTTTCCGTTTGCAATTCTTTGCGCTTTGGAAAAAGGACCGTAAGAATCCGTCAATGTTCCGCAATACGTCTGGATGAGTTCTATTGGACATCGAGGTCGCGTTTCTTCCCTTCTTCAACTTATACGTCAGGCGCCGCTCTGAAAAGGACGGTCCGCCAAAGTTTAACAGTCGAACGGCGAACTTGGGAACTTTCGCAATATTGGTCGAACTATCCCCATTCTTGGATTATTGCCTCCTTGTCCTGTAAACCAGCTCGAGCGAATACAGTGACCGGGCGGTGTATGCCAGCCGGTGTGGTGGTTCCCTGTCCCAGGGTGGCACTTCGTATTCAAAAACCGTCCGGTGTCGCGCGACAGCTAGAGTAGGTGTATTACGACTGGCTGACACCAGAGACTATCTATCCGAATGCCTCGCATACTGCAACTTGCACCTCGTTACTCCGTAATTAACGGCAAGTGCACTACTGGATACTCGCTCATATTCGACGAACACTCGTCCGTTTAACAAAGCGAAAGAGATAGTGGGAAAGAAGCTGACTTCCGGTATAATGATAATTTTCGAATTTCTCGTAATCGGGGAGTTCCTGCGCCGAGAGATGTATAACTAATTCAAGACTCCCTTTGGCAGTATGCGGGTTTCGGCGTCTGGTCCGAGGGTTGTTTCGCTGGAGAAATTAATTCGAGCCCGGGGGAGCGGACAAGCGACACGGCGACACGACGGTGATATTTCAAAGCGCACTGAAAACCTGCCGATACAATGGCACCGGCGACGCGACGTCGAGCCACACCGGAACTTGTCTCTCTCCTTCGATCTGTTAAATAAATTAGTCCAAGTCACGCCCAATCGGGATTCGGTAAGCGAGCTTTTTCACGGGGAGAGCAACCTCTCGCTCTGGCGCTATCTCTCGTTCTACTGACGCCTATATCGCTAAGTACGTATAATACTTAGTACGTGAATTCTCGCATGCACTACATACTATGCGTCGCGCATTCCAGCCACTTACTCGAGCCTTTGTAGGATCCTTATGTGAGACGCGTTTACATAATTGTGCACGCGCGTGTGTATATCTATTTCCCCTCACGAACGTGGATAGATGCATGCATCGGTTAAATGCGCCCCTGGCCATTTTCCGTATTTATGGTTTTTCAATATATTTGCCCGAACCCGGGGCACATACCTCGAGAACGGAGGGAAACCAATCGCGGTATCCGCGAGGGATTTGAAGAGTACATGCGCGCATAAAGAGACAGAGAGAAAGCTAGAGAAAATAGGCAAGCAAGCATGCGCGCGGTTACCCCCGATTGAACTATCGGACTCGCGCTGAAAGTCTACTTACGATGAAAAAGTGCAGTGGGATTTTGCTCGACGTGAAAATCGTCTTATTGCTTGTCCCCGAAGCGAGGTTTGATCGCAAGGCAACCACCCAGTCGGCTCGCTATTTTTCTTTTTCGAATAAAACTCCGACGAAATACAATATTCTTATCGTATCCCGCCCGTTGGCCTCTGCCCCCCTCTACCTCCACCGATTGCCGCGTTGCATCGTCCGCGAGAATGGCACGATAAACGTATAATTTGGCTATTTTCATTTTTCATACAAATGCGAACGTATTTTCACGGAAATCCCGGGCAACGTTAATCCTTTGTTCGAATGGGAGAAAGAGATCGGCTGTTTGCCGAGAGAACACGGCTTAAGAATACTGGCCCAGGTTTGAAGGGCTCACGGTCCAAGTCTAAGAGAGCAAAGGAGGGTGCGGCTGGCTGTAGCATGATCCTCCCTAAGCCGAAGCTAAGAGGCTATTAGTTAGCTCTGCTAGCTGCGACATAACCCCCAAGACTAACACGGTACTTACACCTTCCCGTGCTTCGTCGAGATCGCGAGGTATTCAGCCAACTGGATCTCCGAGTCTGTTTGCATTATCCTGGGAGGCTGAGGCTGCGAGCTCCTAACGGAGCGAACGAGATCACCGATAAGGAATTGATATTAAAACAAACGTTGACAACGTCGCCGGAAAGCTATTAAATGATAATATCTCTTTGCGTCTCCTATCCTCCGGATTCACGAGGTGAAATTTTGATGCGCTACCATAACGCGTGCGGTCTCGCAGAAGCCGCTTCCGCCCCCTAGTCAAATGGTGGTTTCGCTCACGCTGATTAATGCAGAACAGTTCCGATTCGCTCGAATGCTCGGCTTTCTTAACATTTTAGCGAGAATCGTTGTTCGCATCCCAGCCGCAGTTTCCATTACCGTGGCCGCAGCTGGTGCAGCTTTTACGTTGATACACGTGTCGCAAGGCTGAACATTATTGCGAATGGACAAGCCATTCGGGCTGGCTTGCATTATGCACACTTCCTGGCAGGGCCTGCTGGGAGCAGGCTCGCGTGCCCTTTAACCCCGTACTATCATCGCACACCTCGCAACCAGCATTTAGTTCATGAAAGCCTCCCCATGCGCTTTGCGCGAAATCTTCGCCAAGCCGATCAACAACCATAGCACGTCCGCTATTAGCCATTCAACCGTGAACGTAGCGCAAAACCAATAAAATCAAACTTCCTTCCCTTCTCTGTTGACGAGTGCAGATCGCGTGAGATGCCAATCGCGCAACAGTCTCGTTGACGCGCTTAGATCTATTGATGGGATCGCTAAATTAACCCTGGCTCAAAGAAGCACTTGAGGCGGACCCGGATAAAAATCAATAGGAACAAGTACGTGTGTGTGTGTGTGTGTTTTGGGGAAATGACGAGTACGTTCGTTCTGGATTTCGTCAAAATAAAGCTCGAAATGGTGCGAAATAAAGGCCGGAAATGGAGCGCTCGCGTGCCGTTGCAAATGGATCCACATTAATGAAATTAATGGTTAGTCGTAGCCGGTAGCAATGGTAGGTCATTCCTCGGTAGGTTGTATTCAACGGGGGCTGTATCGAGCAGCAGCCTTTTGCTTTGGATTCTCTGGATACGTACCCTTCTTCGTTATCGTACTTTATTGTTTTCGATCCGCCACTCATTCACTGGCTAACAGGAAAACCCACCGCCACCATCTAGCAGATCTAGCTATCACGCAATACTCCCTCTTAGTGCAACTAGCTATAGAAAAAGATTCAGCGTTACGGCCCCCAAGCGAAAATCGAGTCGCGATCCGATCACGTCGATCGTTTAAGCTGCGAGCACGCCGCGGCTCCTCTGAAAAGTTGCTCCCTTCGGAAAGTTAGAAACTCCGTCGTCGACTAGAAGAGGAAGAAGGCTTCCCGGTCTAACGAAACAAGCGAGTTTATTAGGAATCGATGAAGTGCTTGTTGATTTTGAGCACGTAGGACAACAAATTTCCAAGGGGGGCAAAAGCAGCCCCCTCCTGCCCCCCTCGGTGATATTTGCGAGGGCACGTTTAACAAGAGAGCCAAGCCGCACCAAGAACCCCGATAAGAAGCTAACGGAGAACGTTAAGTTTCGAAACAAGTGCGATCGTAAAAGTTGCAAACTTGAGGCTGCTCACGAGGACGGTGCGAGAACCGAGCGAAACCGGCACTAAATATGAATCATAAAAGAAGCATAAAGATAATTGTATGCTAATAGACTGAGCGTATGCACCGCGTCGCCTGCGACGGTTCAGCCTCTCCGGTTATTACCGACACACCCTCTCTACCTCTCCTTTTATGCATACCAGCTTCCCCTTACCTGCATATATACCGGTGCACACTCGGCGGTTCTCCAGGAGCAATCTGCATCCGCCTCTTGTTGACACTGCTTAATTCTATGAAGCAGAATTTGCCGTAAAGTTAGCCCCCCTCCCTCCTTCCCCGCCCTCTCCTACGTCTTCTCTCCTAACTTTCAAGTTACGAGCTTCACAGTATACTCAATCAATGGAATATAATTATTGCTTCCGCCCGTGATATTATTATCACACGTTAGTAGCAGCTAAAAAAGCCCCATTTCCTCCAACATTTTCCTCTTGGCTCTTTTAGCGGAAAACAAGGAGGAAACTCTATACAAGTTAACGATACTCGCGTGTACTGTGCCGCAATATTTTTTAAAAAGCATGCTCCGATTTCTAAGGAGCTTTTAAAAGTTTCAGGTTTTAAACAGTATGCGCCAACTCATTAAAAGTTCGTCTCCGAGAGCATAAAGTAAAATCTATTGACAAAGGACCCTTTGAAAATTGGATGACCCGACGCGATGCACTAGCCAAGGTTATCCTGAATCTCGTTTATACAATATATTATAAGAGTAATTCGAGAGGAACGGAGAAAAAGAATGAGAGACTGTTTAATCTGCTTGGTACACTCTGGAAATATTACACGCGCCACGGTGTATGTACGGTGTCTCGTGGTCCCGCGACGAACGAATGTCCCACAGCAAGGGACTTTATTATTTAGGACAAAATAGTGGAGTGTACTCGAAGCTCTTTACAGTACCCTCGAGAAGCTAGGAAGGAGATGGCCTCTCCCCAAGGTGGGAAATTCAGAAGCCAGAGGGAAATGAAGAAAATAAGACGGTGAGTGAGAATACGAGGGGTGGCTTTTCACGAGGTCGTGAATCGAGAAACCAAGCAGCCAAGGAGGATCTTGACCGCGCGTCGTCGACTCGGAGAGTCGATCGTCCCGGGAGCTTTTACGGGTTTTGACGAGAGACTACCACCGCGATGTGTAAACCATGAGCTTTCTTGACGATCCTTCGGATCCTCCATTCTTCCCGGAAGTAAAGCCAAAGGGATGGAAAGCAGAGTAGGCAGAAACGATCCTGAGACTCGAATCCTTTTTACGATCGGAAATAACTTTACACCGGGGCAAACTCCGTACACTCGATGCGAGCGCGAGAGTAAGGGCAAGGGTAAAGGTAAGGGTGAGGGCAAACGTAAGCGCTTGGGCGCACTTCGGCGAACGGTCGTTTTACATTCCGCGCAAAGATTCCAATCCGACGAGGTCAAAGCGCTATTTACATTTTCCCCGAAAGCACCGCAAAGACTGCTCCTTCTTCCTGGCATCTTGATACTCACCGCTCTTTTCACAAATACCCCAACGGGCTATCGATCACCGGCTCCGATTTCACCCGCATGTTGCACTTGGCTAAACGAGTTTGCGAAACAGCCTTCACGGGATTATGACAAGTGCCGTTGCCGCACCCTCCATCCAACTTTTCAAGTACTTTTAATGAGAAGATTACCCTGGAAGTAAACGAGTTTCGAACCAAACGGTTGTTCGGATCGTGGAAACATTATAGTACCGACGAAAGCGAACGATTCGTTAGTCGCTCGATGGCAAATGACTCAACGATTCGATCAGGAGTGAGGAACGTGACTAATCGAATTTCGCAGAACTTGTTATGGATCGATCTGTACGGGTAGCAGTTTGCTTTGATGGGCACACACCGAAATTGCGCTGTTTCTACCAGCCTGTATACATACATATATGTAGGTGTAGACTGTAGACCGAAAAGCAGCTGATGACAAACTATGTTTCTATAGGAAAACTATCCACGAAACTATGTGTCCTGTTTCACAGGACGACCCTAGCCGTATTTCATCCAAGAGCATTGGCAAAAATTCTTTACCTGGTTATACTGTGACATGTGTGTTTACCTTCGAAAAGACCAACCATTCAGGTTGCCTATGGAAACCTGGATGCTTTAGAGAAACCGAAAATTCGCTCGTGGTGGCGTGCAACAAGAGTGGTGCAAAGCAAAGCTCGTCCTTTATCCTCGGGAGCAGCGCAATGCAACAAAGTCCCGCGCAACCAATAGCAAGTAGAGGGCTTTGTATGGGGCGCTCGAGTGAGAAGAGCAGTGCGGACCAGTGGAGGCCACTTTAATTTGCGAAAGTTGCAGAATGTAGATGCCGAGGACGCGCGTACGTTCGCGGTCGTCGATTTAGCAGAAGCACGGGTCGGACACCAGCGTTACTGGTACACAGGAAAACCGAGGTCCGAGTGCGTTCGACAGATACAAAGGGCTCCGACCAACTCTGTGATCGAAACCTGTCAATATTTGTCTATGTCCGGTTACAGAGTGGCGAGCGATGAACCGTAAAGTCATCAATTATCTCTTATGTACTACCGACAGTTGAACATCATGTCAAATTTTCTCTCGATTCCGACACATTGGTGCGCGTAAGCATTAGCTACACGCCTTACGCTCGCGATTCTCGGTTACCTCTATACGGGATAGCACCCTTTCCACTAATGCCATTACCTCCTTCCTCTCTCCTTCTCATCCTCCGTCACACTTACGCCGCACACCTCTGCTCTCGCCTACAGTTGCTCGGCCAGATTCGAGTTAACCGATGGAAATTGTCTCTCGACCACCGAGAACAATAATGACCCGGTCGAAATTCCACTTCGCTGGAAATTGCTCGAGCGGAATGTCGAGACTGGTCCTCCATCGCGGTGAATCGATACTCTCTACTCTACCCGTATGGTACGCGTGAGCCGTTCGCTTCCTTCTCTATGCGTACAAGTGGCTCGCTGCCGCTGACTCGCGTGAATATCCTGTTCAGGGAATTCGCGAAAGAGCCAGACACAATCGTCGTAGTACAAGCTAAGGCCAAGCGTTCAAAGGACTACCAAATCGTTGGCCCATCTGGGACCAGCTTGCTCTCTTCCTCATGATGGCACAATCTCGGATCTTGCGACATCTTTGAATCGATGATTATTCCATTCGTTCAGAAATCACCAATAAAGTAATTCGCAAACGTTCGTTTTGGGAAATTATATATTTTTTCCGTTCGATACGATTGATGTTATGTACAAATTTATAAGTGCTACTGTAAGCAGACAGCCAGTGCTGCTCTTTTTCAGTTGATTAACACCGATATTGTATATGTGTGTGTATGTCTGTGTGTACGCGTGACAAAGGTGTCAGTTGAAAAATATCTGATGAAATGTCACATCTATTTTCTATTCAGTTGGGGTTGTCAGTAGCGGTTACTCGGTTGCGATGAAAATAGCAGATACGAGCCTTAGTACTTTCTTTCTCCGTGAATACGAATTCGGAAATACATTGTATATACGAAATTTTTGTACAGCACTATATAATATAAATAAATAATCCTCATCAGGGCACAGACTAGGTTTATATGTACAGAGCTCCAAAATAAAAAAGAAAAAAAGATCCAAGCTCGCACATTCCCTCCGATTCGTACAAGCGCGTACTATTATAACTGTGCCCCTTATCCTTGGTAACTTTGTGTTATCTAGCTCGCGTGGGATCAAAATTCACATACACAGGAACAGGATATTTCGTATTCCGCGGGTGTGTAACGTTAACATTTGTACGATTCATTGCGTACTCTTGCTACCGTTGCCCACGTTTATACTTTGCACTACGTTAACTTCCGCGGAACGATTGACAGCGCGAAATTTCCTTTTCTGTTTATCCACACACACACACACACTAGGGAAATTTCGAAACACTTTGCTTCTCGTCTGAAACTCGCCCTAAACCGATGCACGACCTACGTTTACCTTTGTTTGACTGAGAGCATGCGCTTGGTACGAAATATACTTCCTATACATGTATAGTATTTCGATCGACCATCCCCTACTCCTGCGATCACAAAACTATGTTATTCCTTACAGCTGACGAATACTTGCCTGTACGAATGCGTGGAATGTTGACAGCCTCTCCTTTTCGATAACTTGCAATTTCTTTTTTTCCCCCGACTGATCACAATACGACACCAATAGCCCTAGTCGGCAACTGCTCACTCCGTATAGATAAACTTGGCCTACCCTAAACAACCGAGCGTGCACGCTGCACTTCTCAGTAATGAGATATTGAGCGAATATTAAATCTAGTTGTTCTAGATTGCGACACAACGTTCATGAAGGTTGAAAGGGGATTAAATTTGTTCGAATAGTTGCATTAACCACTCAACTTCCGGTGATTCCTTCGCAATCCCAATCGTTCCATTGAAGATCTAGGCGAGAATTAATTAAAAAGATTGAAGCTAGTTTGAAGTCGTTGCTACATCATTAACACTCATTGGGACGTGGCCTGTGGTCCGGTCAAATTTTGGATACCATCGAGGGACTTGAAGGCCGAATGCTGAAGATCGTCCATGGTACGTTTTGTTTTCGTCGTGAAATCTTGAATCTGCTGCTTGGTGTGCTGTAGTAAATCATCGGCTGAATTAGCCGCTGCATTCGCCACCTGTTTCAAGTCGGTATCCATCCTCTCGATGACCCATTCGATTGCTTCTCGTCCCTAAAATGTGACCAGGAAAAAAACCAATGTTATCGCGCGAACGCGAAAATCTCTTCTCGCGTCATTCGATCAAACAGGCCATAAGATTTGAGAAATTTCTCCGATTGGAGCTACATGGGCATTTTACATCGAGGAATTTTATTACCGACAGATTTTGTTCGATCAAACTCGAACAAATGATATTCGACATGGAAATCCCGGAGGTATACTTCGTAACTTCTATCATCATCCGCTTGGTATCTCGTCCTTTTTTTCAATAGCTCAAATACGTATCAGAACCGTAAAACACGGCTATTCTCGGCTACATCAATACAAAGAGAAAGAAGGGAAAATCCTGAATCCCTTGTCGGATTGCAGATCGCCTTACGTACCTTCATTGCGTTATGTGAGATTTTCGACGTCAGTAGCTCCTCCATGTAACCCGTGAGAGGTACCCCCCTCACCGAAACGACAGCTTCCTGCACCAGAAGAGTCTTAGCGTTGTCCTCTGGATCCGGGACGTACTTCAGGGTTTCGCGGACCATGATGTACCGATAAAATGTTAACTACAAACACAAAAATAACGAGCGTTCTCGTTAAGGAAGCGCAGTCAGGCGTTTCGCGTTCGGTCGAACGCGTCGATCGAAGAAAAACTTCTTATTGCGAACAGATGCCCTTTCGTATTGAGCGAAGTGATTAACTAACGTAATTTTCTGGGTTCACCACCTAGCGAAGCTAGTCGATTTTAGCTCGAGTAAAATTGTCGAGATAGGCTGCTTCCACGAAAGTGACGTGCCGGGGCCCCCCTTTGCCTGTGAACTGCTACCCGGTCGGTGCACTTCGTGACAAAGCAAAAACCCTCCTGGCTTACGCCCCCACCTTCGGAACAGTGCACGATATGGTTTTTTTACTGGACGCGCAATGTTCCCCGCAGCGCATTGACTGCCTCGGATTAAGAACGCAAGCATAGTATGCCTAGAAATTACTCAAGGTAGACTCATAGGCCGTATGCATTTCCGCCCTCTTAAATTACAGGTTTCCCGTATTTGGAGAGTTCCTTGCCAGTAATCGTATGCGTACACCGGGGAATATGGGGTATTAAAGGAAAGTACCACTTAAAACTACGGCACAAGCTTTGTTATTAAATATGGCTTGAGGCAAAGTGTAGAAGAGGAAGTGAGCAAGAGTAAGCGGGAATGTGTAGACCCCCAACGTCCTCATGCTACCGTCGCGTTTTCAATATCTCACGTTTCACTTGCATGTTTCTTCTGCTGACTGTGCAATTCTCCTTGGAGCAATATATCTCAACGAGAGCAAAAGATCGATATCCATTCGCGGTGATTAATGAACAGAGAGTGTATCGCGAGTCATTGCGCCGATTGATAAGCCCGCGGGATTGTCCGTGGTAAAAACACCCAAGACAATGACAATTCACTCGCCCGCCCGTTCACCCACTTGCTCTGTACTCTTTCGCTTTTTTTCAACTACTATTTAAGCGGCCAGCAAAACAATCGATGCCAAAGTGTCATAAAATGAAAGCTTCCTCTTAATTGAGATAAGAATTCACGGTGAACGAGTGACGTACTGTAAGACGTAGAGTAAGACGTAGAGTGAAAGCCTCAAAGCATTAACGGAAACAACGTGTACCAGGTGCATACAAGTGCAAATAGAAATACGCAGCATAGTATAATACGATGCATCGCGTACCCTCTACCCTGAAACCCGAGGGCAGCCCTGTCCGCGTACTCTACGATTCATTATAGAGCATCGTACGTACCATATCACAGCGCATCGCATACCATCAGTGTGTCGAGAATGCACGATGTGTGTACAGTGGAAATAATGTTTTTTGACAATGCGACATGCTTTTGCCAGTATTGTGGCCCGCAGCAAGTACACTACAAAGTGCATCATCTGTCGCTTTGTCGTTGCGAGATGTGCGCACACACATTATAGAAAAGCAAGCGTAACGAAACAAACAGGTCGACACGGGCAATCGCGGGCTTACCGAAAGACAAGTCAATGCTCTGAGACTTGAACATCGATACCATTAACGACGGATAGTTATCGTCAGCTAATTCTAGTGTATCCATCTAGCAATAGCTCTCGCGTTAAATCAGCATTGCTTTAGTTGAGAGACTATCGAAGGGGATGCGTGAGGTGTCCTCTGAAAGGTGTTTCGCAACGCGATATGTTCGTTAACTCGAAAGTGGTGTGCCAAAGCCGGGGATCGAGCCCAGAGCTAACGATGATGCCCGTACCACCGCGAGAACTGCACATCATTATGAGGTTCGTGCGAGACTCACTAGCTCGCTCACTCGCTAGCGGGCTGTGGTCGCGCAACTGGAACAATTGAATCGGGGAGGGATGTTGCAATACGTTTCACGGGGAAATTAACGCCCCCGGCACATTGCGGATGGGCCCAGTACCAATCGAGACGCAACAGACAGGGACAAGAGAGTGGCACTGTCCTCTTCCCTGCTCTCGAGGCATATTGGCAATCAGTGAAGCCGAGTGTGTTACATCACGGGCTACTGCAATCGTCCGATTCACATCGTAAACCCCTCGCTTTGGATTGAGTCTCACTTCACCCTTGCACCAACCGCTTCTCGCTATCACTATCGCCACCGGAACAATAAACATGTCAGTCAGTTGCCAATGCACGATTGCGAGAATGTGAAAAATTAATGCCTCGTTTGCAACAGTGTTTCATGAATTACGCGCATCGCGAATCACTGAGAACGCTGGGAATTTCGACTGCGCTTGAATCAGCAGCTTCAGTCCTCAGTGGGATGTGCGCACGAAATGCTCTCAGTTCAATTCTGTAAATGCTGACCCGCTGTGTGATTCGCGCGCGTGGTACGAAAGCTCGATAAAAATTACGCGCGGCTCGTTCGCGTTTTGTTTCGATTTCTTTCGCGAACGGCCGCGTTGAAATACTTGGGGGGGGGGGGGGGGGGGGGGCAGTGTACCACGGCCCGACGGATTTTATTTGCACGGGCTTTTTCGCCCATTCAATGCTCGTTCGTTGCTACTCCCTTTTTTTTTTGCTATTTGCTCGCGGATGAGCACTTGTGCGCCGAAAAAAAGTTTCCGGCGTGCGCGTTTTGCGCGAAACAAGTTAGGAGCAATTTCACCGTGAAAACTGTGTCGGTGAGGAGCCCGGTAAACACGTGGAGAGCGAGAGTCACGCTTCTTTTCACGGGAAGTAATTATCACTGGCTCGCTGGCTCGCTTGCTCGCTTTGCCGCCTGGCCGAGTGTCGTTTTGGATACTCCGGGAACGACATCGGATACGTAGTTTAAAAAATTCGAGAACGGGAATTACTATGCTACGAAGAACTGAGAACAAGAAACGATAGAAAGAAGAAGGTTGAAAAAAATTAGTTAGGAAGAGAGGTAATTGACAGGGCGAGTGGTTTTGTTGTAACTTTTGTAACAAGTTACTATGACTATGAGTCTGCTAAAGCAGATGCAGAGATAGTTGCGCCAAGGAACGATCCGCTTGCCGCCAACGAAAATTACCACGATTCCGGCCTTTGCATCAAAGGCATCTGGCTGCTTTTCATTTCTTTTCGCGCCGCATTCGATGCAATCTGCTGGTATTTCGCGCACCGGAAATTCAACAGACCAAGGTGAGAAAAAAAGATTCGATTTTCTGCAGGTTCTTCACCCCTAGGTCCTCTCAGTCACGCAGCGAAGAACTTCCACTCTCGTGCGTTATCATTAATTCTATTTCTACACATTTTCCTGACCTGCCATGAGAACTGGCTCTGCTGCTTTTGGTCACGGAGTCGGATTAATATCCGTAAAAATTACATTTAATCCATTTGTGGAAAAATCCTCGGAAACTTGGTTCGTCCGTCTTGAAGACTGATCTCACTCGAGGGGAATACTCCTCGAGGTAGCTAGTCTTCGTTGGAAGACTATCGTCTTTTTCACGCGGTTTTCCTCGCACAGTGGCGTAATCTCTTTCGTTGGATCTTGTCGGAGAGAGAAAGAAAGAGCGAATCAGCTAGCAGGTTGGTGTCAACGTTAAGAAAAAGGAAGCCCGTGAAAAAGAGCTCACACGAGGCAGCCGATTTAATCGTATCAAGCCAGCCATCGATCCCCGGGGCGCATCTCCGACGTCAACCACCAAGTAATTAATTCTCACCCCTTTTTTGACCGCAGCCCGAGCTCGAGTGACTCGCACGTATCGCCTGCCGTTTCGCATTTCCCTCTTTGCAATGGGATCCGCTGCAATAGTTAATTGAAATTTTTCTCGTCAGCCGCGCGCCAAAACCGATGTTTGCCGATTCGCTGTCCTTCAGCACTGCCCCTCTCCAACAAACTCGCCGTTTGCTTTTCATTTACCGCGAGGTACTGGGTTCCGGTTGGCGCACCAGTAGATAGAGCTTAGTGGCACAGTTAACGAAAGAACCGGCACATACACACACACTAACTGAGCTCTTGCCGAAACTCATCCGTAAAAAGAAAACAAACAGGGTTGCGGCGCACCGCAGATACTCGCGCGTGCCCTCCCCCAAATCTGTTTTCCAGCCGCATGGATTTGATCGGACAGTTAGGAAAAAATAATGAGTGAGTTGAGTGGCATGGATCAAGAAGAGAGAATTGGAAGCTGGGTGCGATGAAAATCCAGGGTGAAAAAGCTAGTCACTGCCTACCAACTAAGTATCCACTCTGGAGGGGAAAGAGTTGGCCGTTGAGGAAGAGGTACTAATGACATCGTTACCGAAGGATCGCGAACATCATACATGCGGGGTAGTACTTACATTGTGCACGGACGCTCTCCAATCAAGAATCCTCGTCATTCCCTTTTGCTGTTGGCCAATCTAACGAGGAAGGAGAATGCGAGCGAAAATGGAAGGGTAGACCGCACCGAGTTTGGAGGGCCGTTGCACGGACTAAAGAGCCTTCTTCAGTGTGCACACGCGAGTAATTAGCATCACCGCATAATTGAGAGGACTTTCCAAATCCGGCTGCAGGCGGCATTGTTCGGCCGGGCTATGCTCCCAATTCAGCCGCGCAGTATTCGATGCCTCTGGAGGGTGCCGCTCTCGGCCGGAAGCTCAAATCTAGCGCGACGTACCACCATCGGAACCCGGGTTTGACCTCGATGCAGTTCAACCGAAGCTTTACCCTCAAACCAACCCCCGAACCCACCCCCCGTCTCTCTTTATCTCAATCCCTAGTCGTCTAGCGCGGTAATCGCCGATTTCAGCGGATTTCGGGAAATTGGAAATGGTGTGCTGACAAATCTGTATTAGATGGCGTAAACGCGACCTTCCAGTCATCTGTTCTACCAGCTGGCTGTGCAGATCGCGGTGTGCTTTCCTTCAGAGTTTAATCTAATTGACTGTTCGCGTCTGTATCCAGTGCATAGATCCATAGATCTATCTTTGGAACAGCGATGCTTTCCATTTGTCCTTTATCGACTCGTTGGATCCTAGAGACGAGGAGAGATGGAAACTTCATCGGCAACATTTCGAGTGATATATATCTAGAGAACGGGCTCGCAGTTCGTAAAAACATTTTTCATGATGCTCATTACGTTACGAACCTCGCGAGTGGGAAGAGACGTGCTGCGGGTAACGAAAAAAGCATTTTTCTTGGCCGCCTTAACGCAACCACGCGATCATTAATATCCATTTTGGAGGTTCCACTGACGAGGCCGAGGACGATGGTAAAACATTTCGATGGGACGCGGCGTAACAAGGCCGTAGCGCGTCGGGGTCTAACGGAGGACGCAAAAGAGGGTGAGGGCTGGGTTAAACAGGATCAACGAGAGGAGATCGAGCAGGGTGAATGGGTGGTCGCGCGATCCCGCATATGGAATGGAACGCTCCAACGGACGAAGTTACCATTTTTCATTAAGCAGAACCGTCTCCCAACTCCATATTTCAATCGATTCAAAAAGTGCTGGCAGTGGCGGGTGTTTTACTCTCTCCCTCCATCCTGATACCGTTTCGTTATGTACATGCGTTGGTGCGTCAGTATGGGTGCAATGGTGGCAAAGGGATGGCGGCAAGTGATCGCGCGAGCAAGGGCTAGAGGGGATGAGCCAAGCGCAATTTGTTGTTTTTATGATTTAGAGGATCGCAAGCCCAATAATTCAGTTGACAGGAGATTCAGTCAGCCCCAGGGTAGAGTCTAGCGGCGCGGCGTCAAGCCCGACGCGAGTGCGGACGACCCTCCCGAGTCCTCCATCACCAAAGTCCGCGGGGAGTCCGCGGGGAAACTGACAGTGTGGCGCGGTGTGGCGCGGTGTGGCGCGGTGTGGCGCGGCATAGGACCGTGCGAGCAGGATACATCGCCGATACACGCGTCCGTTATTAATTCTCCTCCGATGGCAAACCAGCCGACTGTTCGTCTCGTCCCGCTTTGCTTCGCTTTCCTCTTCTCTGTGTTCCTCGGGTTTTCGCGCCTGCACGCACGGAAATTCGTGCCAGAACGGAGGGAGGATCGTTAGCGGGAATACACGAGTCGTAGCTGGTAAAATATCGTTCCGGTTCCCTTCGTCGCTTGGAACGTATTGCGGTGAGAGGTTGGTCGCACAAACCTATTCCTAGGCGTTCGCGAGCTCTGATTGATTTACCGGCTTTCTGTTTTTGCGCGATTTCGTAGGGTCGCGGAATTAATATGGACAAGGAGTATATCTGTGACTGTGGATTGCCGCGCCTCTCCGTAACGCTTTGACCCGGCTTTTGACGTTGGTTACGAGCCTCCGGGCAGAAACCAGAACTGACCCTGCTCTCGACTCTCGGGTCGCTCGATCGGCCCAACGGCTATCGCCAGATAGCAAACGCGTTTTAAATAATAATGCGATTAACTTAGTGCAAACGCGCGCTAAACCACCCCCTTACACTGGGCAATATGTCCGTTTTATAATCTGATAATATCCACTCGGTACCGTCGGGAAAATATTTCATCGTTTTTGCACCAACGCTCATATTCACTGGGAAACAATGACGCTCGTGAATTCCCCGGACACGCGGGGATATCGTTTTAAATTATCAGCCAGCAATTCCGCGCCGGCCGATATTTACTACGAAGCGAGTGATCGCGCGCTCGATGCAACGGAGGGCAATATTATAGAGCACGCGAAAGCGAGGACACAAGGGCGCGCGCGCGTGTTAACTTCATAGAGTTTCAAGTTCATTATGACCTATAATCTGTGGAGTCCCTGTTCAGCCGATGGTGGTGGCACACCGAAACTGCTCGAGTGCACTAGATCACGAAGAATTTGTCCGTCGAGAGGGATTCCGGGAGGGCATTATGTTGGGCCTTTACTGGCGCGTGGTATGCCGGGTACGGTCGGCTCGAACGATACTGCGGGGTAGCACGGTGGTACGGTGTCATATTAGGGTGCAAGGGGTGGCGGACGCAGCCACGATACGTTCGTGTACGGCGGCGCGTAACGTATGCAGCGAGTGTGCTCCTACTACCGGGGCTAAATTGCTAAAAGATATCTTCCCCTCGGGATTTGACGGGGATAGGTTATATAACCCGGTCGGACTCTGCCGAGAGCTTATGCAGAATACATTGCCTTGTGCAGCCTCCGCGCGTAAGGTTGGCTGCTAGTCCCGTGTTCGTTTGGCGGAAGTCGCCCGTCGCCTGCGTACTACCTCCTACTACGTACTACATACTTACTATTACGTCCTTTGCTGCATAAACATGCGAGCACGCGGCGAATAAGCGCACTACCTGGTCTATTCGGTCTACACGGTCTATGAGTCTATGCGATTTACAAACGGACGCTCGTCCATGAGCAAGGACGACTTCCGAAGGACGAACGGAGGCGGAACACCAGAGACAGAGGGTGAAAGCATCACCGTCATCCCACTGGGAATGGTTCAATTTTACTTGAGGCTCATCTCTGGTTCTCGACGCGTGGAAAACGTGGAAACGCGTCCCCGTGGATTACGCGGCTGCAGAGCGATCAGCGAGGAAATATCACGTGGTGCTTCCTTCTGCCGGCGCAGCGTCTAACCTTAATTGGAAAGACGATGACGAGGAGAAAGGGAACGATGATGACACCAACGCTATACCGATGGTACTGGTAATGGCAATGGCGAACTGCGCTCTACCTATCTTCGAGTTATAAACACATACACTGCACGTGTCTCTTGGAAATCTCTCAGCCGCAGTCCTCTCTCTCGATGGTACTTGCGTTTGTTTGTCGGCGTCTAATCTTTGAATTCGCCAAGTGCTCTCATGCTTTACTCAGCTCGTGATGTATTAAACCATACGTATGCACGGTACACACGTGCGCGCATGCGACAGCACAACCAAGTGCAATAGAGCTTCCCTTTATGGACCGACTGAAATTTGAACTTTCCAACTAATCTTCCCCGATCGGTCCATAGAACCAATTTCCGAAGATTCAGCTACCCCATAATAAAGTGGCAGGCGGGCTTCCGGTCGAGAAAGCAAGCCCGTGTAAACTTACCAGGAGCTTAATTGTTCTTGGTCGGCTACCGATATATATCAGTCCGAGATAAGTAAAAACGAGGGCCGTAGCAGCTCCTTGTAGATGAGAAGGGAACGAGGAACTCTCCTCCTCTCAGAGTGAGCCACCTGCGGATCGTTCATCATAGCGGTAATGCATCGAGCATCTCGGCTCCGCTGGCTCTTTTTCGTCGAGGGTATCAACGAAAGAACGAGCGAGCGAGAGCGAGAGAGAGAGAGAGAGAGGCGGCGATTTTCGACGCGTACGGAGAATCACGAGCAATGCCTGCCCCCCTTTCCTCCACCGTTTTCCGGGCTGTCTTCCTGAACCTCCCCCTGGTGAGCCCCTCTGAGGAGACCACGAAGCTATGCAACCCCGGTAATGCGCGCATCAATAACCTATCATATCCAACCCCCTTGGATACGATGGTTCGGGCTAGCACCGCTAAGAGCCGATCTCTTCGAGCACATCGAGAGGATACGGGCCTCCCTGGATACTCTCTCTCTCTCTCTGTCTCTCTTCAACCTGTACGCCACCATCCACCAGAAGTCTCTGCTCACTGGTTTTTACAGCCGATATTGTGCACCCCGTGCACCCTGAGATAAAACGGCGAAAAGCCATTGCGCGGCTCACGTTCTTTGTGGCATTCCTTTGAGAGTTGCTTTCCAAAGCTAACCAATTATCGTGAAACCGCGTATCCACTGAGATTTTCACTGCAATGCATTTCGCATGATACCTGTCCTGGCTCCCTGATAAATGAACTCGACGAGTACGGTCTAGCCCGCAAGCTCCCTCCCTCTCTCTCTCTCTCTCTCTCTCTCTCTTTCTCTCTCTCTTTTCATTCTCAGGCAAAGTGAACCGCTAGAAGCAACAAAGTTGTAGTTGCGCGGGTCTATTTTTTACACGTTTCCATGGAAGCCAGTTCCGCCGAAATTGAGAATAACTCCAACTATGGGAGCGCCGGGTGCAATATTTTTATCTTCCTGCCGGAGCGAATACCGCGGAAATAATGGAACAATAAAAAGTACTATCCGACAAAAGCTGGAATCCCGGACTTGTAGCGTCAGCCGCGAAATATCCTGCTCCAGTTTATTTACTGGAATAGAAATGCAACGTGTAATCTACAGCGACATACTTAAACCAGAAGGGACGTAACACTATCGATCCCAAGATTCTCTTTGACATGATGTATATTATACAATAGTATTACTTTATGAAAATTTACGTGAGTTTTTGGGTGAGCGATTGCAATAACAATTTCCCTATGTAAATCAGGAACAAGACAATTATCGAACAGTCACTTATTTGTCGTCAATTTATATGCGCTCCGAGAATAAATTACTGGTGTGGTCAAAGTACGTATGACCGAGAATAAAGAGCGTACGTGTAATGGAATTCCCGTGAGAGAACGTGCCCACCCACAACATTTCCAGATTCAGTAGATTAAATGTCGCGAATAACAGTCTGATTACTGTTATTAATTAAGTGGAAATGTAGAATGGACAGAAACACCGTCGGGATCCATCCAACGGTATCTGAAAATACGGCATCTTTTGATATTGTTCGTGTAAATGCACGCCAATTTCCCGCGGCTCTTGTTTCGAAAATGCATAAATTGACTGTTGGCATACGTCGGTTTTTCAATCAAATTCTATCGTTTCAAGTGTTAATCCAAACGTGAATAGCATGGGCGTATCGCAAATGGAAACAGCAACGAGTGGGATAATAGCAGGTCAGAGCAGTAGTAGAAAAGAGAGTTTTTCCAAATAATCGAAAAAACACCAAGGTACCAAAAGCACCCTTATCCCCGTAGCATAAATGCAAAGAATTTCTGCAATTCAACGAACGATTGCAACAGAAATGAAAGTGGAGGGATCTTCAAGTACGACGGCCAGATATTAAAAACGATGCGCTCATCGAACAAGGCAACCGTACGCACAAAAAAACGTGTTTATCTTGTCGAGTGGACGACAAAGCATCGAAAGGACAGCGAACGCTGTTAAGCTCCTTGTAATGTCAGATTACTAAAGAAAAAGAGTGTTATACTTACATTTTTTGTTCTGACGATCATCTGTTTTGCATTGGGATCGACCTCGCTCTTTTCACTACCATAACACAGTTGAGTATGACCGAGCAGCTGGAATAAAAACACAACGGATTGCTTCGCACGTATGAAGTACGAAAGACTGGCTAAAATCTGGATAAAACTCAGTGTAAAAGCAATGTGTATTGACTCAGTGCGAGATGAGGGAACCGTGATAAGGAATTGGTAAGATTACAGTAATCGATGACGGTAACAAAGTGGATGGTGATGAATGAACATGATTTTTCACGGCACTCTCCAATAGTACTGACCTATTGGAAACGCTAAACGAGGAACGATGTTAGTTACCAGTCGAAGTACATACATACATGGTACAGTTTACTCTATCATGCCGAACGAGAGTATTCTCGATTTGCAATTTCTCCACGGTTAAACGCACTCACTCTATTCTACGGTGAGTAAATTAAATCGTGATGCCAGCATATGTACTCAAGGTAGCGCGAGTGTTTTATCCGATAAATAAACCCGAGGGCGAGCTCGCGAACTACCTATTCGAGTGGCTGTGCTTTTTTTTCTAAATGCACTTTGTTGTTCGAGTGCATCTGGTAATTACCGAGGGAATTTTTTTCACCGGGTGCAGAACCCTGTTGGTTACTGCACCAGCTGAACGAGTAGAGAAACGTAGCGCGCCGAATAAAAACGGCCGAACTGGCCGGATCCGAACGAGCTTTTGCACTTTCCCTTCCGTCAAGTAATTTCAAGAGTGGGCTAAATGCTGAAACGATACCCATCCCGCTATCCCCTCCTTCCTATTCCCAAAGCGGCCCTATTCGTTATATACGATACTGTGTGATTCGAGAAATCCGTGCGGCCGAGCCGGCACAGCAGAACTGCTCTACAAAATGGGCAAGCTTATAGAAAATCCTGCGAAAGGAAGCAATTTGCCGAACCGAGAGGAATCCACTGCTACCGTCGCCACCGCCGCCGGAATCCCCAAAGCTCGCCTCGACCCTCCCAAACGCGTCCCAACCGACCTCACGAGGAAACCACTCTCCTCAGGCCTAACGTGCATCCACTAAACGCGAGACTACGCCTGGATCACTGCCAGCCGCTCTAACGTTGGCCCCACGCTCATTATGACCGCTGATACCACCGTCATTGTCGTTGTTTCCAAATTCGCTACTTCAATCCTTCGCCTTCTCCTTCCGGCTTTCTACCTTTGCGTGCAAGTTCTAAATCCCTGGATAGTATTTCTACCATTCTACCATTTCTACTCTACTCGAAATTAGAGTACGCTGTCATAGTCGACGAGACCGTATAAAGAAAACGAGAAACGGATTGCTCTAAAGGAAAAATTCTCCCGTGACCTTGTCACGGGTAACTAGTAGAATCCATTCACCCACTTTACTGATAAAACTGGGTCATGGAAAGTACAAAACCATCAAGGCCAAAGCGATGTCTCTTTTTTTTTTTGCTTTACAGGCTTCGAATAGATTGAAAGTTGTTATGTAACCATTGAGAAAATAACATCTTTTTACTGACAATACCAGGGAATTAAACGCACTAAATATCTTATTACGCTCAATTAACTGGAATTATTGTTTCAGCCTAAGCGATCCACGCAAGTACTGTGTAATAAGAGAATTATATAATTCTTGTAAGCGTTCATTATTTCCGTTAATGTATCAAGTACGACTTTCCAAGCCGAAGGAAATCATTCCGGCTAGACTGAAAGTTGAATAACAGAAATCTCGGTCAAAGTCAAGCGGCGAGGCCGATCGATGCTCCTGAATTTCAGGAATGCGTATCAGTAAGATTTCGGAGAGAACGACTGGCTAACAATAAGTGTCGGTGTGGGAAGGTCTCGCGAAGGTCGCCTCGATAAAGCAGTCCGTGAATGAACGACTGTGAGCTCCACGAGAGAGCGCCGCCAAAAATCGATGTAACCGAACTGTGGATAAGCACGTGGAAGGTTGCTGGCTACCCACAGTTGCTTCATACTCATATAGTAAAACCAAGTAGAAATTAAATAGCGACGAATTGTGAGTTTCGCAATTGCACACGTGCCGCTATTGACTATAGCGAATGTACTCTAAACGCACTGACAAGATAGTGCGATCTTCCGATACATACTCTGCTTAAAATGAACTTTGTATCTTGTACTTACTGATATGGTAGTCTTCTACAATGACACACTGTCCAAATATACCAGAAAATAATGACTATTACCATGCACTATTATTGTTTTTTTCATGTCACCAGTATGTCCCGTTAAACGAATTAAATAGTAATATTTTCTGGCATTATGACAGAGAAAACACAAGAAAATATGATAAACGAGCCATCAACTGAAAACATGTAAACCAGTACTGATGCTCCAAAAAATAATATGATCTTTCGATCAAAATATAACATGTAAAAGGACATGCTTCCAATTCTAGAGCCGTAGACACAAAAGAAAGTGTACAACGATAACGAAAGGCAATGGGTCAATCACAAAATATAGTGATTTCAATACACAAATCACTGATGAAAATACGTAGAAGGAACATAAGGTATGTCGGAGTTCAATATGTGATGTCACAGAGGATATATGTAAAAGTAATAAATAGCTGAAAAGGAATGGCACATGACTGGTTAGCGAGTCAAATTGATCAGGTGTTTTGCAAGATGACAGATTAAGTTTAGCGAATGTATAGTTAAGATCAGGGAAAAAGAAATAAGATGATAGAAATTAATTCTTACCGCTTGCGCCCAACCAGGAAAACGCCAAATGCTGGTGACTAACTTGTGACTGTATAGTATACCGTCGATGACTTTTCTATCGATAACGTCTGTACCCAGCACTGCTGTATTCAAAGGATTCGGATACTTCCTACACGCTGCTCGTGCCACAACTTCCCAAGGATGACTGTGAACACAGTGTCAATATATTTTTACCACAAAAAATTTAATTAAACTCGCGAAAACCTGCAATAGGTATTTCGCGTTAGGTTAGAGCTACACATTCGCAATCCGCAACGTAGGATAGATACTCATACACATGAATGACACTCACTCAAAACTGTAGAAAGACTTCCAGATCTTCATAGTTTGTTCTCTGCACTACGAACGACAGTCTAAAACTTTATAATTTACAATACTAGCACCGATACGTCGGACTATTCACACTTTTGTAGCACAAAAGTATAGGAGCACCGACGTCATAAAGCTGATGTAACTGGAAGGAGAACGGAAAAGGACCAGCATGGACTCTCTCTGTTACCCCCTCCCTAACATACTTTATTCACTGTCTCTGCCAATCACGTGTCTTCTCTCTTTTGTAGATTTGGCAAGCTTGGATTTTCACGCGGGCAGTTTGGCTGACGCAATTCATTACCCAAGTTTCTGTTTGCTTTTTAAATCATAATTAAATATTTAAAAACCAACAGAATTCTTGTACTTTCGGTATTATTACATTTTTCTTTATATTTACGGAATTGTAAAGCACTTGTGATTAATCGAGATTTTTATTTAATGTTAAATGGGTTAGTGATAATTAAATGGGAACTTGAACTGATCAGTTCCCCGCGATTCCCAAACCGGCCGGTTTAATCACGAATGGTGATTGCTTTACTCACATGAGTAATAAACTGTAAAGTGATTTTCAATATATTTTCGCGTCCGAACCTTTAAAAAATATATCGCGCTGCACAAGGTTCGAAAGAGGAAACCTTTGAGACGGTTTTAGAAGAAGTCGAAAATTGGAATTTCGCAGTTTATTCGTACTTCCAAACTACAATCTTTCGTCAATGGATCCACCAGCCTCACGAAAGAAGTTTAGATGCTCCAAGCCCGCTGGTAAATATCTTCTAGATTCATCTTCTATTCGTATAAGATTACTTCGATTGCATCCTGTAAAATCGACACCATTTAACATTGTGCGATACAATATTTGAATTTCTATCTTCTTACCAAGAGAAGATTGAAGCTTTCCTTCGCCGGATCTACATCTTATTTGTAGTGGAACATTGGGTTGTGGACCCTCATGATTAATTATAATATTTTCTGCCGCTTTTAACGCGTTATACATCAATCTGGACTTTGGCGCTTTAGATAAATATACAACACATTGGCCCAATATGACATCAGCCTCTGGCATGCCTATCATTTGACAGCCATGCATTGTGTGCACTGCTACACCTATGATTCAACTTAAATTAGATGTTTAAAAGAGATAATCCAAAAATACATATCAATATTAATTGGATTATCGATATGTACGAATAGTACGTAATCTACCTAATGCATCCGGATCAGCCAATCCAATGTCTTCGCTCGATATTCTAACTAAGCGCCTCGCAATATTGACTGGATCTTCTTTAATTGCCATTATCCTAGCTAGCCAGTAGAGTGATGCATTTGCGTTACCAGCTTGTATAGATTTCCACAAAGCAGAGTAAATGTAATGAGTGATATTAGTTTCACTGTCACGTAACGTATGGACTTGTTTCAAGCTTTCTTTCACATCGCTCAATTTAATTATTGAAATTGCTTCGTTCTGGTTATTCGACACTTTAGTTTTAACAGCAAGATCTAATCCATTTAATGCAACACGTGCATCACCGTCGCATACTTCTGCCAACCAGTCTATCACACTTTGACCGATCGCAAAGGATGATTCACGTTTGATTTTATCTGTTAAATCATTCTCAGAATCAATTATTTTCCCATTAATTAACTTGATAGCTTTATTTAGTATACTACTAAGATCTTGCACCGTTAGTTTCTTTAACGCAAAAACACGACACCTGCTCAATAAAGCAGAATTCAAACTATAGGATGGATTTTCTGTTGTTGTTCCAATTAGGGTAAATGTCCCTGCTTCGACGTGCGGTAAGAAGATATCTTGCTGAAGTTTATTGAAACGATGGATCTCGTCCATCAATAGAATCGTCTTCTTATTTCCTCTGGCTTTCTCCTTTGCGGTATTGACAGCTTCTCTTATAGTGTTCACTCCAGAAGTCACGGCTGAGAGTTTTACTATATGTATCTTATCGCTAAGAAGATCTTTTCCTATGCAGGATATCACATTAGCTAAAGATGTCTGAAAAATGATAAAAGTTATCACTCAGTATATTAATAAGAAATCTGAAATATTCTCCATAAAGATTTCTAATACCTTTCCACAACCAGGAGGGCCCCACAGAATTATACTAGGTATTTGTCCATTAGACAGTAGTTGACGAAGTACCATGTTAGGACCCATTATTTGTTTTTGTCCTACATAATCATTTAAATTCTTTGGTCTCATTCTCTCTGCTAAAGAAACATTACTTTTGATTGCTGGTTTTGCTTGTAAAAATGTACTTGTTGTACTTTCCGTGAAATCTGACTTGTATTTCTTAGGCTTTGATGTCACCTGTGAGTCTTTAAAAGGAAACGCTCTCTTGAGCGAGGATGGTTGGGAATCGGGATAAGGCACATACAATGCAGCAATACATTCGTCAACATGATCATTGATAACGTGTACGGGATAGCGATTTTTACACACTGGACACTCCATTTTTAATTCTTTCGCAAAAGAAACAGTTTACATATAGTGACAGGTAACAGGTCTGTATAGCGGGCTCCAAAATTAACGCATGTGCAAATTTTATACAAGTCTGGCATCTCTGAAGACTTGTGCGACGATGAAAAACGAACGAAGCGCACCAATGCAAACGTGGAGACTGGTAGAAACTTCTAGTCCTGAACAGGAGACGAAACCAGGCGGAAGCGGCGCTTCGGTCAGCTCTGTTAGCTTTAGTTTCAGGTTCCGTTACTGTTCAGTGCTCTCAGTATCGCTTTGTCGGTGGCTCGTGACGGTCGTCCCGTGAGGAGATCTCAACGCACGATAACTCTTATCGCACAACAATCGCTGCTGTAGCGAAGATTTCGCCATCGTGGAGAGTATATTTACAGCCGTCAAAATTTTACGAAGGAAGAAGTATGAATATTAACTCCAGTCTACCGTTAAGTAATTGTGAAAGTAGTAAAAAGGGCATAACGATGCCAAGTCTAATATCAAGTAACTGGTGAGTATTGTCCGAACGCGCTGCGCAACTTTTCCTCTTACTTTGTCGCCATCTTGCATCTCTTTGAAATGCCTGCTCCAAGAGTACCTAAACTGCCCAAGTGCCGAGGTGCCAAGTAATCGAGTAGCCGTGTGGCTTCAGCTAACTATGTTGTTGTTTCAGCTTTTCGTTCAATGTTGCTAGCTTAATAATGCGCATTATTATTACTCGTAGTTCTACAGTAGCAATAACTTGACACAACTCGTTTCACGACCGAGCATATCGAACGCTTTTATGCATGCCTTTTAGCAGGCTACTCAATCATGAGAAAACTCTTCGGACCAATCGAATAACGATATATAATTTGAAAATTAGCTAACGCGTTTTCCTGCACGCGCTACAGCCGTTGAGCACCGCACGCTGACGGGCACGGCTTTCTCGTCCGATACATACCACTCATCAGAATCAGGAAAAAAGCCTGAATTATTCTTTTTGCCGATATTTCGCAATAACTGCCAGAAGAATTCTAGTTGGCCTGCTGAAATCTTTTTTCATAGCACATTCAATGTTCGGGATTCAAGAATGTACGATAAGCAAAGCACTTCGGAGGAACCCTGGACACCGACACCCCTCCCCCTTCCCCTACCGCGTGATCAGTCTGATAAGCGGCCTACTCGTCGCGATTCGTCAACTGCACTTATTACTTACATGAGGCACGCAAAACGTGTCACCTATATGCTATATGTAACTTGATCCATCGTTTAAGCATATTCCCCTTTTGATGAACTAGATTTTCTTTTGCAAAGTCAACCGTAATCAATGCGTTCATCGTTCGATAAGATTACAGTTGGATTTCGATCTAATTACTAATTAACGGCTACAAACCAACCATGTACTCCGCATTCTGAACTATGTATTACGCATGTGCTGCCTTTCGTAGTCGCTCGAACCGTCAATTTTTTTTGGCCGAATCTTTGGTTGTGGCCTCATGAATTTTAACTGCGTAAGCAATAAGTACTTGTGCGTATCGTTAGCTTATCGATCAGTACTATCACTACTATCGCTATTATCAGTACTATCCGAGTTTATCGATATAATAGTTTAGCATTGGAATACTGAAATTCTGGTTGTGTTTCGGCATTCCTTTGGCACTTGTTGCAAGTCCTTTTAATCTAGAAACGACAATCTTTGATTATGATATTTTTTGGATGAAACGTTAGAGTAAACGTGAAAGTTGCGCGATGACGGAGCGAGCTCCACGGATCCAGGGGACATGACGGCGTGACGCGAGCGACGCCACGCCACGTGATACGATACACGATACGCGATATATGTACAATGTACCCATGTCCCGTTAATTGAAATTGGCTGGTCACTCATAAAGACGATCTTGAATAGTATAAAACTGATTTTAGAGAAACTGCATGTGCATTATACACTCGATTATATGACTTACTAGGAATATGCATTGGCTGTAGTATAAATTAGGCGGCAATATGGTACGATATAAAGAGAATGATTGTAAATTGCAGCGATATGTCCAGCAAATGTGTGGACGACAGCCTCGAAGAAGGCTGCAAGTTTCAACAACACTACTGTATAACGCTGGGTGTGGGGCCTCTGTGGTGGTCCTGATGTGCCCCATGCCGCATTGTCTGTATCTACAGTCAACACAGAGAGCCGCGGCGTGGGGATCAAGCAGAGTCAGCTCTCTGTGAGCTCCCATATTGTACAAGTGAGCATAGCAGTATTTACTTTTAATTTTACTTCAATTTTTACTCTTGCTCCGGTTTCTGCTTTGTACAATATACGGGACTAGCTACGGTACTCATAAAGGTTTCTGTCTCACAGGAGGATGAATTACTGAAAGCCGTGAGAAGCAGTGAATCGCTGCGATTAACCTTCACTCTTCACTTAACCGAAAGCACGTCCGTTGAGTGGGAAACAGTAGTATGGCGGCAGTGCCTCTATATTCGCGTACCAACTTGCCTTCTACCAGAGGGTTCGAAAGAAGGTTTCGTTTCTCTCTTGGAGTATGCCGAAGAAACATTACAGTGCAACAATATCATCGTTTGTCTCCGCAAAGACAGATCGGAGAGAGGTACCTGTAATCACCTGTTCTTCGGAATACATGAGATTGACCGGGATCAAAGGAACCATTCGTCTAAAGTTTTTTGTTGTTATGATTTAGCGATGCTGGTTCGTACTTTCATGTTTTTGGGCTTCACGGTTCTACCACCGACACACGCTTTGGTCCCGCCGGGCAGTGATGCCGGTAATCTCTACATGCTCTATGCCATCGAGTAATTGGTCGATAGCTTGGCAGCTCTCTCAAATTTAACGCGTAGGTATCACCTCCGTACCATTATTTTTATTTTATTTTTTCTATTTCGGTCTTGATTCAGTTTCGAGCCGTTCATCTCTGCCGAAACTTTTCTTTTTTCCATTCTCTAATCCATATTCGTCTTGGCGTTACAGGTTTCGTAATAGAGATTGATCTCCTAGAAGGACGTCGAAACTATTCTGCTCTTCTGTTCTTCTGTTTTTGGTATTTTTAATTTGCTGCACGCGCCGATGCTACAGTTGCTCACTCGTCTGTGAGAACTGCCAAGCAGCATTATCTTTTGTGTTATTCTTATTTCTATCTACACGGAATAACGTAATTAAGGTTTTGACGTTGCCAAATTGAGGTATCGGAAAAGGCAGCCAACGTAATGCTAGCTGAAAATATGTATGCACATAATATGCGAGTCTTCTCGGCTAGTCATCGCGGCGTTAAATTTAAGAGAACCGCCACACAAACATCTACCTATTCGTACGCGTACATAACGAACCATTTACTCGCGACACACGCACGCACCCCCCGCCCGCTTAATCACCCACAAATTCGATCACGTAGGGGGTTTCATCGCGATTACAAAGTTTTCGCATTAACCAACAACCAAACGGCAGCGATTCCATTCGGTGAATGTGTGTGTAAGTGCATGCGTTCATTACGTGCACGCCTACGAAATTAGGCAGGTTTGGAAAAAGCTAAAAGCTTGAACGAGAAAGGATTTGATCAGGGCGGAAATGCCAGGACGAAGCGTACACGATAATAACGGATATTATAGTCGGGAGTATATCAAGGTCACCCTTATATCACAGGCTTTCGGTGATGTTTCTTCACTCTCTTGGATACGATCTTTTCGTACAGCTCCTTAAAAGAGCATATCGGATTGCTGACGAAGCTGCCCACGCGAAACAGGTTTGACAGGATTACGCGACGACTATATTCGCATAGAGTTGCGGCCTGCAGATTGGTAGGAAAATTTGTTAACGAATAACCTCAATGTTAATTGTGTGGCACTGTGGGTCTCACGGTCTTTACCTCTTGTGTTGTAATTTACTATCCCCACCCTCTATCTCTCATACACGCATTCATATTATTATTATTATTTTTTTGCGAAAATTCCCAATTCTGACAATGCGCAGATCTTGAAAATCGAATTTTGTTATAATGTATGTACGACAATGCGGCTACACCATTGAAATTGCGTTAGTTTAATATAATCTCTGTGGTTATTTATCCACTCGAACCTTAAGTTTTACTTCTCATCAATTAACATTGAAGAATTCTCGCTAATAAGTGTACGGTCTTTAGTGTTGACTCGATAACAGACAACGTTAAGATAAAAAATCGTTAAAAAAAAGACAAAAAAACAGAGCGAAATATTACAAAACCTGAGAAAAAAGTGTTAATAGCTTATTAGAGTTCCAGGTAATAAGGGTAAGTTACGAAGCAATGAATTACGTTATGTGTTGACGGAAATCGTAGATTATGCATACGCATATAAGTATGCTACTCTTGATTCCGTGATATCGAGCAATCATTTTGCGTTTTGTCTTGTCTGTTAGTATTACACATTCGTAAACGTTTGATCATATAAGAATACATGTATACAACATTTATTATTCATTCATCAGGAAAGAATTGCTAAATAAACAATTACGAAAAAAAACAGAAAAAAATATTTAAATTCTAATTACAAATTTCTTTTAAATCCTTACAAACTATATAAAAGAAGAGTCTCATGCATACGCGCACACACACCCACGCACAGATGTGTATCCTCGTTTAAGAGGAAAGAAAAAGGAAAATCTGCAAGAAGAGAAATCGTGCCAAAGCGGGAGTTGTACTTGGAACAGTTGCACATGGTTGCACATTTATGCGGCGACAGGCCATTTAATTTACGAGCAGGTTTGCCTTCTATTGTTCGTCAACGGTCATCGCTTTCTTTGGTATCGGAACAAGAGTCCTGAAAAATTGGGAAATTTACGAATCAGATAATTAATAAATAATTAATTATGAATTGCGTGGATAAATGCCTTACGTCGGGCGTGCTTTTCGGTACGAGGCCCAAACTGTCGAGCATTCCTGTCGGTGTGAGAGTATCAACCGGATAAGCCGAAACTTTTTTACACTTGACCAAGTGGGTGGCTGTCGCGGTAATAAATAGAAGAGCATCGATTACGATTTGCCGATTAAAAGAGAGTCTAAGAAAAGGTGATTTATCATCGTTACCTAGCTGATTTCCGTCCGTCGTCGCGTAACCACAGAGGCAGCGCATTTTTCTTTCCAAGGGTATGTTGATCAAGGGTGAGAGAACAACCAAGCCGGTCATCGGCCGCTCATTGTGAATTTGCTGTTGGTGTTCCTTGAATGCGCGCCAGCAACAAGTTACGTAGCGACACTGCCAACACTTTTGCTCGCCGCTATCGAAATAACCAACCGAGTGTAATGAATATTAGTCGGCAACGACGGTATGCGATGTGTGATCCGTAATTACTTACGGATAATGATTCTCTTCTTCGATGTCTTCTTCGCACTCCTGACACGACAAATTTTCGTTCGGGATATTTACGACAATTGGGCCATCGGGCCACTTTCGCAGCCGCTCATCATCCGGAAATTCCAAAATCGGGCTATCAACCTTGAAGCGATGTTTTTGTATGCATTGTCGCGGTATCATTACTCGACTGTGCCCCGAAGAGTAAGGAATAGCTTCTAAACTTGGACCATTAAAATGATTAGAATCGTGAAAATGAAAATTAGACGCGTTACTCGATTATAATGTAAACTATCATAAAGGTTGGCTCACTTGAGTTCGACGCAAAGACGTGCAGTTCTCGTTGATGAAGCATCAAGTGGCTCTTTTGATTAAACCATAAGCAACATCGAGAACACTTGTTTCCTCGACCCTGCTCCTTTCTGATTACGTGACGCTGCATATGCAAAAGGAACGCATGGACGCACGTCAAACTGGCAGCAGCTTGATTTATGAACTTTACTACCTGCAGAGATTGAGATCAAGATGCATATAGTACGGCGATCGAGGGTCAAGAATTGGCGAGAAAAGGATGAAACGAGGGAATCGAAAGAATGAGATCAAGTATGTGAATGGTGGAGATTGATCGAAGTGTCAAGTTACTTTCAAACAGTAGGGACACTGTAAACCATCGTCCCGTTCGTGAATTCGGTAGAAGTGATCTACTGCATCTTTATGACTGGAGGTACGATAGCCACAACTCTCACAGCGATAAGGCATTTCGGATGGATAATGCATCGATGCTAAATGTTCGACAAGAAGAAGGCTATTACCTGGAGGAATCGAAGACACATAGGATGAGTTAGAGAGTCAAGTCTATTTCGAGGCTCCTAGGCCGGGATATGAAGAGAGAAACTGAAAGACAAAACTTACCGAATTTCTGCTCACAAATCGCACAGACCACCATATCGCTATCCGAGTGGCCAAAGTTACTATGTGCTTCACTAACGTGCGTAAGCATTTGATGTCGAGAAGAGAATGCTGTACAGCAGTAGCGACACACTGGTGATTCCAACTGGTCCGGCATCTGAGGTGGCACGTGTGAGATTGTGTGCTCCATCACTTCGGTATTCGAGCGCATTATTGTCGGACATAAGAAACACTGAAAGACGAATAGTCTCTAAAATTCGATCGACGCTTCTCGAAATGCAACATAAAGTCCAATATTAAAATAAAAATAACATATACCTTAAAGGAAATGGAAATCTTATTTTGTCGCAGAGAAAGGGATTTTTCACCCTCCATTGTGGCATAAAATAATTCCTGGAGTTCTATTTTATCCGCCGTTTTACTTTCCCGTTCTTTCTCGTTTTCTTTATCTTTTTCCTTATCCTTTTCCTTCTCCTTTTCTTTCTCCTTTTCCTTCTCTTTCTCTCCTACGACGGCAGGTTGAGATTCGACCGTTTGTCTTCTCGATTCTAAACCATCATTCAAACTCGTAGTCGAGAGCACTCTTTTTCTTCCACGTTTGGGAATTTGCTGTTGCGACTGTGACTGGGTTTGGGTTTGCGATTGCAATTGTGACTGTGACTGCGAATCGGGCTTGCAATGAGACTCCGACTGTGACTGATGTTGGAGATTTTGGATCGGTACCTCCAGATTCGTCGTAAATGATTCTTGTTGTTGATTGCAGCCCGTTATTGCGGGCGTAGTTATTGGCGTCTGATTAGAAATATTGGAATAGGACCAATCTTGGAATGGATTCGAGGCAATTTTCGCAAGACGATCCAACAAATTTTCCCCATTATCTATACGCGTTTGCTCCGCAATATGTAATATAATATTGTCGAATGCTCGCGCTGCAGTTGTACCATAAGTTTCTCTCCATACGAGTTCATCCAAAAACTGTTGTATCATTTGTCTACTGAGCAAGCTAAGGGTATTCTGAAACATGCGCGGTACAATTTTTCGAAGATACTCCATTATGTGATAATTGCTCAGAAAGTTACGAGAATTCTGATCCGAGAAAGCCGACTGCATAACTTGAGTGAAACCCATTTCTTGAAGAGTGCTCTTGTCGACTGTGAAATCAGTCATGATTTTCGAGTCAGGATGTACCCAGTCCTTAAGTGGATGAAGTATATTATTAAATCGGCGTTTGTACGAGCGATCTCCATCCTGTACGGGATCGCAGGCTCGCAATCTTAATTCTAGGGTAGCAGGATCGAGTACTCCGAGAACTTCGACTTTCACCTAGAGAACAGGATTGACAGAAACGATCATGATATATTTACGAGCGAACAATGTCAAGTACCAACCTGACGTAAATTGCCGTCTTGAGAAGTAGTACCCAAACTAATCACTCCAACCTGTATCATTGCGTTTTCACCGCCCATCTTTCGACACTTGTCCCAAAGAGCGGCAGTACAAACACTTCGCAAATTCGTGTAAAAGTTCTTTACGTACAGATTGGAGACTTTCACCCAAGATACGGCATTTTGAACATTCGTTTGGCAAGCCCAATGATAAACCAGTTTGAGCAGAACCGTAGGTGTGTAAGGTGCACCTTGAAACAAAGAGCCCGAAAAAACGGAAACAAAACGATCTGGGCAGCAATTCGAGATCCATACGTAGCCGCCAGAATAGGGAAAAGTGCCTTGGTCGCTGTACATTCCTAGTTTGAGTTTCATCTTTTGATAGTTGGTGCTGTGAACGATACAGTATTGTTCCGATCGTACCAGGCCTCGCTGTATCAGCCATTCTGCGAACTTGGTAGCGGAGAACATTAAGACGCTCTTCACTTTGATGTCTAAAAGCAGATTTGTCATCTCATCAGCCTTTCTCCTGGTTTATCTGGCATCTTAGCTTTGCCAAGTGTCGATAGAGACGGACGTAAAAAGCATACAATATAATATAGAATTCAAAATAGACATGTACCCAATTCTGTTCTTTCCTTCTGAGCGACCTGCGGTGCGATATCCTTCGTGCGAAGATTCGGACGAGCCACAACGACCAACGAAGGGAATGTGCGACCCCCATTTGTTTTGTTGAAACTCACTTCCCGGCTGTCCGGCAGGTTCTTCTTATTGTTCGATTCATCGGTCTGTTCACTGGCTGGAATCGGAAGGCATCAGTAATCGTAAATAACAATGCATCCCGGATTTACGATTCTCCGTCTCTACTAACCCGAATTCTTATTACCAACAGATATGCCGCCGATACTTGTATCCTCCGTTGGCTTCTGACTACTCTGTGAGCTTGATTGTTGCTTATTCACCGTTTTTATCCGTAAGTTCGTAACACCTTGTGGGCTAGTAGTTGCTAGCGAAAATAATGCACCCGATTCATAACACGATACGGAAAGGGATAAACTTTTTGAATTGAATTTGAGACGCGCGTGTTTCTTACTCGGGGTAACGACGTGCGTCGATCCTCCAGTCTTTTGTCTCCCACGGGTGGACAAAACCGGCGGGACGGATGCGACTGACGACACCGACGGCACCGACGCCACAGGCTAAACAATAAAATAGTTAAAAGATCAGCCAGTCGACAGATCTGTGTTAAAGCGCGTGAGTTATTCGATGATAAAACATACTTCTTCTATTACATCCGCCTGGAGTGCTTGAAGAACAGCTTTCGTTCTACGGCCCGATCGTGTATATTTGTACTGAGAACAACGAGATGATATATCAATATGTAATAATACATTTTTGATGAAATATACTGTCCGAAAAGTATAATAAAACTTATTCGTACGTTTTCCTGTTGGGTGTGGGTCGTCGGTGCCGTAGTGGATATTGTCGATGCCACGCTGGTTGAAACGCCTGAAATTATCCGGAAATTATCCCAAATTATCATTGTGCTTTAGCTGCAAGTCGAATAACACCTACCTTGCTGCTGAGTAGCCGGGCTTAAAATGACACCAACTCGTGGATCGACGACCAATTGTATATTACTAGGAGGAGATACGTTATTTAGCACATTTACTTTAATCGGCTGGCTCTTGTTTTGATTCTGAAATGAACAAAACAACCATAGATAAATAACATAAGTAACACATGCAAATGTATCCTAACTGTTTTATGGCGTGAATGCAGAGAAAAATTTATACTGACTACGCCAAGAACACCTTGAGTCCCAGTTTTGACCGTGCCTTGAGCATTGCCATTTCCAGAGCTGTAAGGCAGACATGCGTATGGTTACTCTACAATAATACATCTCCTAAAACAAAGTCAAGGAATAAGAATACGTACACTGAGTATTGATATCCATTGACCGTACCAGCTTGGCAGACAAGTTTACCACCTTGATCGTTAACTAACTCCTCCAGAGCTGCCGTAACCTATGGATGGATGAATAATATTGTAAGAGAAATATTTGGGAGAAGTAGATACAACGATCGATAATGTGGACCGTACCCTGTCATAGTTTTCCTTGAGCTTTATTCTGAGCATAAGTTGCGATTCACTGAGCGGATCCTCCATGCATTCCAAGTTGAGTGTCATATCGAACATACGTGGCGTTGGGATTGAACGCGTTACCACGCGTCCCTTCGGCATTTTTATTCGAAAGGGGGTACAATTCGGATAGTGAATATAAATGTGTAAAAAGGAGCACAATCACACAGGAGCACCCCTTGACTTATTCTGGTCAGCTTTTGTAGGGGAAAGCCGGAATGAACATGATCTTTGTTATCAAGTTGTATTAAAAGACCAGAAAAACTGAAACCGGCCGGAATATACTATAATTCACTGTAACACTCGTAGCACAGGTTATAATGGTTCTAGTTCAAAACGTCATAACAGGTTTAACAGGACGCATCTCTTTGCATTTCTTCCAATCCGTTCCAATGCAATTGATGAGAATAAGGGTTCCCCGGTATTAAATGCATACAGCCGCATACACTCTTGGAGAGTTTGGGGAGTAAGGCAGGTTAGGCTATTATTAATTGCAATGATAAATAGAAAACGTATAAAACTCGTAAAACTCTCACGTATAGCCTCTAAACTAGTGCACGAGAATGAATTTTAAACAAGACCGATTTCTGACAAATTTCTATTGCACCAAGTAGAACATTAACAATCAGTATAATTCATTATTTTTCTAACGCGGTGAGCGATTGACAGCAACAACGCCAGTAACTAAGCGCCAACTAACCTCCAAGAGGTTACTTACCACCGTTAGCTTCCATAACTCACCACGTTAGCGGCATTAGCGCTAGCATCACGAGGTTTGCATTATTATATCTGATATTTTACATATTATATATTATATGTAAAAAAATGTTGCAAGCCCCGCTTAAAGATACCATATCTTTATGCAACTGTGTATAAACATTGTGCTTAAATCACCGTATTCGTTACGGCTCATACAGCTCTTACAACTTTCAAGTGGACTTCATTATTACAAGCCATTATCGGTGGTGTTCTTTCGTGAATGTAAGTAAGTGGCCAGTCACGCACTTCGGAATGCGTTAGGCTTTCGGATGAAGGGAAAAGTAGATTGGTACCAAGTTGATCAGCATGAGTATATCCAAAATCGAAAGATACGGCCGGAGTACGAAATGGTTGATAGGTTTCGCTACACGGTCTCCATTGATCCTTTCGCGAACCTACGTAGCACCTGTAGAGTGAGACATAACTACGAGTACTCGAGGGTGTGTGGAGGAGATATTGACTTATTGTTACATCGGTATACATTTGTGTGCGATAGGGCGGAGCAGTAGCAATACGCACCAAGGGTATGAAAAACCATTTGAGAAACCACAGCGATCGTGGGGTTCGCAGCAATAATCCCAACCCGGTTGCGCGTTATTTTCAACTTGGCAGAACCAAAACCCGGCTACTTCATTTTCTTGACAAATCGTGCCATTTTTGCAGGGTTGTCCGGTGACCGTATACCGCCGGAAGATTGACCTTTCATCCGCTATATGTATACACATGTAGATATGTACGGTAAAGAAAGCCCGTGCTTCTTACGATAGACTCCCGGCAAACTTACGATAATATTTCAAGTACGACTCGCGGTCCGATCCAGTTGAAATGTCGTGGCTTGGTATTCCGTGTGGACCATTCGCGCGGTCAATGGGCAAAGGTAAAGATGAGGATCGACCAGTTGGCTCAGTCGGAGGAGTTTGATGTTGCGCGTTCGCAAACCGGCATCGTTCATCGTCCCCTCGCCAGACGTAAAGCGGAGGAGTGTGACCCTCATGAGCATCGTTATGAATATGGACGTAATCGATCGTCGGCATTAGATCGCGCAAGGGAACATCGTTCAAGAAACAGTTGGCGGCACTATTGGTTTTGCGATTCATGAAACTGCGACTAAAATGATTAAAGTCACGCGACGCTCGTCCATTTTCCTTAGTCTCGTCCGTCTTGTCTTGGATCTTCTCTTGACGTGGATAGGTGTGTGTTTTTGGCATACCGATCCATGATGGTATGTACCTGCGACCTGGTATCCTGTACGTTCCGAGTGCATCGATGAGTCTCTTACCGTGATCCACCTTCTGGTAGCAAGATAAGGCTAAAAGCCAAGCGCATCATGATTCTACATCTTCGTTCGTCTTTCGGCGAAAATTGAATACTTACGATTTGATCGGTTTTGCTCAATGACTGATTCGAACGAATTATTTCTCACAGTAGCAACTGGTGGATATATTGTAAATCGTGAAGACTTCGAATGCTTTCTAATGTTGAATTTTCTGCTTATTTTTGATGGTTGTTTCGTATCGTTAATTTTTCTTAACGTTGTTCGACGTAGCATGTTCCAAGGGTCAATACTAGAATAAATTTTCGATGCAGTGTAGATTTACATCTTCATTTGTATCTCGATTTGCGCGTATCGTAGAGTTCGTACCTTAACTGAACGGCAGGTGATATTGTAGGAAACGTTTGCAAGGGCGTTGGTGGGGGTGTAAAATGCAGTAACTGCTGTGAAACGCAGTTTTCTGATCTTTTCCTTATGTAGAGGTCATAATCTGGATCCAGGCCAAGTTCTTCGGGACGGGGCAAGTGACCGCTTATTCGGCAGCTCGCGTTCCCCTTCGGGCCGACTCTAACGAAAATGGAAAGAGAAGGCTTTAAATTTGTTAGTTACGAGACTCTTAGTCATCGATGGCGAGTGGAGGCTTACCCGAATACAAACGATTTGCATGACTCTCTTTTTCGCGAGCACAATTCCTTACACTCGGGTAGATCCGAAACAGTAACCGTCGATGAAACATCTTCCTTCGGTAATAGGCTTGTGCCAATCGATACCCTCGCGTAGCAATCTGACAAAGCAAATGATGTTTGCGATGTATGTATTAAGTAGGGTGAAGGGACGTACGTAGGGTTTTCAGACCTTTGTCTGGTCGCTTTTACCGTTTTCTATAAAGGCCAATTGATTGTCGACCGATAATTCCAGAGGGCTGACGTAGCGTACGAGTCGTAGAAGATGCGACACCAAGACTATCGATACTCGAGAAATCCACATTCCTGTTGCCGTTGGAAGTAAGATGTAGTAAGATGGGTCAGAGAATTGGGTACATAATGAGCTATCCTGACCCAGGTGCGACGTCAACGTCCTCAAACGCCTGCAGGAACAAGTATCGAATGCGGACTAAGGGTACCATCAAGTCGCATTATACTTTTATAGGTGCCTTCGATTGCGATCCAGCACGTTGGAGGGAGTGTCAACGCGAGAAACAGGCTCACTAATTTTCATGATTGTTCATCTAACAAATACGCCCACGGTAGCTGTTCGGTGAAGGTGCTTTGTCGGCTTTATTACGGTTCGCTTCGCTTTGCTTTGCGCATCGGTACACCGACTATTACACCCGTAGTCGAACTTCCCGTAAGGATTGAAAGACACGAAGAATCAAGGGAAAGAATAGTAATGAATTTACGCAATGAGAACGCAGAGATAGTTGCTGTAAAAACAATGCTGTCTCGTTACGCTGATCGAAGCCCGGCCCAATCCAGCATGACCCGAAAGCTCATTAACAGTGAGTCACAATGACTCATGATGAGACGCAATAACGCGAGCATGTAATTATCATTCGTAAAGTCTCAATAGGGGCTGAGGGCGAGTCTCGACGAGACTGCAGTGGTCGAATCAGGTCTAAGTTCACCATAGGGAGGATCACTGAAAATCAATTATTTGCGTCCAGTAGAAAAATACGTTTATTTCTGTCTGTAGATATGAGTATGTCGGTATGAATTGTACATATGTATTGTACATTGTATTCGTCTATATAGGCAAAAAGAAAACTGGGAGGAACGGTGTGTTTCTTGTTATTGTCGTTATTGGCAACACAGGGAGGACCTTTTTCGCATCGTGTCGCCGTTCGAATTGGAACTGACCGGGGATGAGAAATCCCCGGTGGTAGACGTCGTGGGTGTTGTTGGGAGATAGCCCGCCGTGTTATTAGAGGCTGGACTCCCTGGACTCGCCGAATCGCAATAAATTCTGATGGATGTGGCTGGATCAACCCTAGTGTTCGGACTGTCACAGGCGAACACATCGTTGGATGTCCTCAAAAGTCCAGTAGCAATTGTCAAAAAAACACTCTCGATTCCTTTGTCTTGAATAACCGAAGTTTCGTGATAACTAGCACCGATTTGCGTTGCATAAGTCCGACCCTCGTCTTCGTTGACTTGCCGTTGATCCGTCAAGTCCGATTTGTTTCCTATTACGGCCAATATCATGACATCTTCGACATTTCTACGCAACTCGGCTACCCAAGTTTTAATTATCGCAAAAGTGTTGTATTGTGTCAAGTCAAAGACCAACATGGCAGCGTTAGCATTTCGGTAATACATCGGAGCCATGGATCTGAATCTCTCTTGGCCGGCAGTATCCCAAACCTGTGCAATCGATTATTAATGATCTAACTGCGGATGAGAGCCTATTGCTTTATCTCAACTATTGATTTTAGACCATATATGTGCATGGAGTGCAAACCCCCCCCGAATGTCTTCTATAATAGATGAATACTTTGTGAAAGTATCAAGCTACAACGGCGTGTGATAGACACGATGCAAATGGTGTGAATCGGAAGAAAGGGAGGGAGAGAAATATGGCAATCATATTGATTTTCGCATTTCTACCTGTAACTGTACTCTTGCATCGTCAATATTCAGTTTGCACGTAAAGAACGATGCTCCAATCGTGGGGTTGACGCGTTGGTTGAACGTCTTACCCGCGTAGCGTAGGATCATGCTCGTCTTGCCGACACCTGAAAATCATTTTATCATGCTCACGATCGTTAACGCAACGATTCGACGCACGGATAGTTGAAGAATTTTTCGGGTGAACTCTTAGCAATTTCATTTAGCGCGCCACCCTCCTCCCGTGATACCGGCGACTACAGACCGATGACTGGTAACAATGATGACGACACGAATCGCGATGACGTCGATATCGGTCGTGCCGGTTTGCATCAAGAAATACATGTAAATGCATACATACACGTATGTGCAATGTAGCATAAATGCAATGGCAATAGCAGCGGCAAGAAGCCGGCACGCGATCAGTAGCTTTGTCGTGTGAAAAGACACAATGCGTAAAAATAAGAAATAAGAAAATGTTGAATTCATTAGTTGAGCTATAGCCTGTAACGCAGAACGATGCAGGGTGACCCGCTTGCTCTTGCAGAAGCATACTGCAAGCTGCTACTTTTTTATCGAAAACATTCGAAAAAGACGCTAAACTAACCTAACTAAATGAAGCAGGGCGCCGTCGCCCGCTCGCGCACCTGCGTGTACGCTCTCACTTGTCAGTATTACACAAAGCTGCATAAAGCCGCGTAAAGCACTTACTATGGCATAGGAAACGATTAATGCCAATTACGATTTCGCTCAAAAAATTCTTTTCCCCGCTCCGAATCGCCGTCGAAGATAAGGAAATGTCAACACAGTACAATACATATACACACAGATTTCTCTGTATATACCATGCTATGTCTCATACTGTGGTGCGGCATGGCATTGCATAGCATGAGGTTACAGAGTACGACATACCTCCGTAACAAACCCTTAACACATATGACAAGTTTACATACATGTATAGCTGACTATTCACCCATTTGACCATAGCTTACCTTGCGAACCCAAGGCTACCACTTTTCCCTCGACCTTTCTCATACTCGCTGTTACAGTATCTATTGCATTACAGAACCAGAGAAAGCAAAAACAAGATCCGCTATACGATATGCCGTCTGGTGTTCCGTTTAGGAAAATCTGTCTGACGATCGAATAACCTCAAGTACCAAGTGGACTTAAATTCCCGAACACCCACACGCTGTGGGTATACTACGTTGTTCGCAATCTCGATTAATTTTGTTCTCCTCGTCGCTGTTTCCGTTTGCCACATTCTTTTGACGCTTTCTCTAATTTCGGTAGTCTCTAGGCGCAAGCCATCACCAGAGTGGCAATTCGCGATTCGCGGTTCCGCAACTCGCGATTCGCGAGTGCTCGGGAGAAGACTATATCATTTAGTAGATGATAAGTAAGCAGATACTTAGGCTAGAACGGCATGCATCGCAATTCGCGACTTGGGACTCACGGACTCACGACTCACGAAAACACGCGTGAAACAAACTGAACGAAACCATGCATGCTGTGGAGATGAACCAGAACCGTGAACCACGGACTACGGACTTGACCATTTGGAACACGGAATCAGTGCCATCGAGACTCGAGAGTCTTGACTTTCTCGAGACGCTTACTTACGAAGTTAGAATGTACTACATGCAGACATGTACACTGATGTATACATAGGTAAAGAGATGTACAAGTCTTGTACATTAGGACCGTTTCGAAAGTACGAACCACTTGATGGGACAACTCCTCTAACGTCCCTGTCGGGTGATTCATCGATAGTTAATAATCACGACTGGTCAGTAACCAGATGATTTAGCATGCATATCAAAATACACGAATGCTTCTAGCTTCTGCAGCATTTATTTTCCCATACACACATGAAATGAACACATACAAAACAATAGAAAAAATGGCGCATGTGCTATTGACACGCACTAGCCATTCTGGCGGATTATGCGAGTACTATATAGTATGTGTATCTTACGAAGTACTTACAACCAGTAATGGGAAACGCTCGATATTCTAGCTGTGTGGCAATGCCGACGAACGTTAATGTAGGGTCAACCGGCTTCTGGGTCGGTAAAAGCAAAATTTCTACCAGCGTACTGTTGTCGCGTGCCACCTTTTAGCACTATGTTACTATACATGTATCTCGACCCATTCGTTACTATTCGATGTTACTACTTCTAGCCTGGAATGTTTAGTTGTAAAAATGTGATATGTATTATATGTTTTATATATATTATATGTATTTTAATATGAATAAATATACAATGAGTCTTACCTGTCCGGGATTTTAGGATTTGATCCCTTTCTGGCCCAATTGCGTCTGCGGTTCCCGCGTAATATCTCTCCTAATCCTGAGTTTTGTTCAATATTAATCATCGACATGCCGATGTAAGATACCACGGAGTAGAAACGTAGAGATCGCTGAATAAGAGGCTACAGAGGTACGCAGTGAGATTTCACCAGCGGAACGCGTGATTGGAGTCGAGTGTACGTGAGACGAGCGCGAGCGGGAGTATGGTAAAACGATGCTAGGCAATGGAATCGTGATAGAGTGGGAGGGATGGCGGTAAAGTTCGATGCGGAAGGGAAAGGGACGAAGATGTGCCGGAATGGGAAAGAGCGGAATACGCAGACTGAGAAAGAGAAAGAGTGAAAGTGCGAGAAGGGAAAGAAGGGCAAGAAAGTAAGGAGAGTGGTCTTGGTCTTAGACTAGGGCTTGGGCCCCGTCTTGCTCTTGGTCTTGGTCTTGGATGCTGTAGATACGGTCCCGTACTTCCGTTCCTGATCAGTAGTCAACCGCGCGCCTCCCGGGATGCTCTAGTCGTTGGTGGTCGCGAGACGCGCCGCTGGTGACGATCAGAATCCTGTTTGAGAGTAGAAAGAGATAAGGAAGAGTAGAGGATGGAAAATTGGGAGCATGGGAACATCGAGTGCAAATTGGCAAGTTAGCAAAACGTGCGGTATCGAAATGATTGAAAGAAAAAGGAAAGAGATTGCATAGTGTGCCAAAGAGAGTCGCGAACGCAAAAACAATTTCCCTTTCACTCCCACTCCCCCTTCTCACTCACCTTCTCTCTCGCTCTCTCCCCGTTTTTCCCGGTTATTCAGAGTCGTTCTCTATCGCGAGATCGTGGACGGATCGAATCGTGCCGATTGATTTAATCGACTGAGAGGAAGACTCGAGAAAGGACGACTTTAACGCGCATCCTTGTTTCCCGATCGTCATTAACATCCCTTATTAGTGCCGGTTCGGGGTGGCATCGACCGATAGTCGCCGCGTCGCGCCGGCCACTGTGCCGCACCGTTCCAATGTCGTTGGTGTGGTTTCCTCGATCGGATCGGAACCGATCCGAAACGTGCCCATTGTCAAAGTCGAAAGTGACCGGCTAACTTTCACTTATAAATAAGTAGAGGAAGAATGGCATGCTGGCTCATCCCATAGCACCGTACCGGTTGGAAAGAAGCGGGACGAACCGGGGCGATAAGCAACGGTGAGGAACGGCGAGGAACAGTGAGCAACGGTGAGCAACGGTGAGCAACGGTGAGCAACGGCGAGCAACGAGGTGCGACGAGGTGCGACGACGTGCGACGACGTGCCGCGCGACGCGATACGTTGGTGAGGTAAGTTGACGGAATACTGTATACATACGGGGATAGCCTGTCGTGAAACCGATCGAGAAACCGATCGAGAAACACTACGTATGTACCGCCGCGGTCCGAAAGTCGAACCGACAACGGCCAACGTGCCACTTGTTTCGGTGACCTGGTTTCGCGTCCCACTTGTCTGCCTACGGGCTATGCCCGTGTAAGTATGACTTCGCTACGCTCCGTAGCTTCTTGCGGTACCCTGGAATAAACTTTGCCGGTCGAAACCTGAAACAGCTTGGCCTCAAGAGCAAAGCCCTGACAATTGCCTCGTTTTTTTTTTGACAGGATTGAATTTTGTCCGATTGTGGGGAGTCGACGAAGGAAAAGGAAAGGAAAGGAAGGGTTGCACTCGCAGACCTCCACACAGATCCATGAACGTTGTGGAGCATGAAAGTCGGAATTTAAAATCATCCTATCTATCAATGACAGTTAGATGTGCCGATCAAACGGTGACATATATCTATAAAGCTTAGGAGAAAAATCCTGTGGTTTAATGGTTGGCACTGGATTAATTTGCCACCGATCTCTCGCAACGATAGCACCGATGGACCGTTTATTCTTACTTCTCTTGTTCGTCAACGGAGCATCCCTCCACAGGACTACTGCCGACAGAAAAAACGATCGATATTTGGCTGAATTTTCCAACTTCCATCCAGGTACAAATTACTACGTACATATGTATACGCAAAAGCAAGCATCACCCTGGTATAGAGATGTACATACAGAGGGAAGGAGATAGAGAATGTTGTTCGTTTGCATACAGGGTGATTTTGCACCCCAATCGCGTATAATTACAATTCTGTCAAATATATCCAGATATCCAACGATGCAGTTTACTTTCAGGCACGATGGAAGATGGAACTGGTATTCCACTGGAAAATTCGATAGAATCGGATCCTGGTCAGTTGAGGTTTTTCGATGAACTTGGCCGTAAGTATTGGTGCTCGAGCGCATCTCCTTTAAATACGTTACGCTAGTAAGCTAACGATAAGAAACGGTGTTCTGATTGTTGATCCTTTCTCGAACATTGCAACAATACATTGCAATTCTCCCATTTTTTTCTTTCTCTTTTCCTTTCTGTTACTTTGCTCTTTTATTATTCCTCGTTTTCATCTTTCGCGCACTTGAGAGTACGCGCAAGTGTGTACTTACAACTTATTGTTAGTAACTTACATGTACTCGCGCTAACTGGGGCGGAGCAGCGCCCCGCTTAGTATCGCGTTGCGTCCAATGCGTCAGCTTAAAAGAAAGTCGCGTGAGGGGAAAGTGAAGCTTTGTTTGAGCGATACTATCTCCGCATCTCATTCGAAGTAGGGACTCATACAAGTAGGTAAATTCTTACCAGTGTTTACGATTGTGTCTACGCGTGTATGTGCGTGGATCTTTGATCCAAAAAGTCAAACGAGTACACGTAGTGTTTTACGTAGTGAATCTTATTGTCAGAAAATTAGTGATGGACAGGAAGTCACCGACAAGAATATCAAAGACAAGTTTCAAGAATAGAATAGTGAAAAGTAAGTAAATAAGTATGTGTATGTACCTCAGTTACTGACAGAGGTAAACTGGTAGGAGTGTTAGGGAGGGAGGGAGGTCAGTCGTGTAAGTAAGTATGTAAGCAGCTAGAGCGAGAAAGCTGGGCCCGGTGAAAGCCGATACTGGAGGGTCTCCGTGGGCATCACCGTCATCTTCATCGCCACAATCACCGTCGCAATCGTCACAGCGACCACTGCAACCACGACCACCACCAGTGGTACCAGCGGCACCAGCGGCACCACCACTACCACGAGCTCTACCACACCGCCATGTACTACTGTCATTTCATCGGGGTAAGAAGACAGCAGGGTAAAATTGGACTGAGCTAAACTGAGCCAAATCGCTCCCACCGGAAATTAAGTCAAATCAAATCAAATTAAGTCAAGCGAAGCCAAGCCAAACCAAACCAAACCAAGATAAGCCAAGTCTAACTGATCAGACTTTGCGATGACCTAATCCACGTGGAGCAGAAAACATTAATGGGATTAGCTTGGGTTTAAACTTTTCGACAGTTTGTAAAATTTTACTATTGTGGATTAAACGGTGAATATTAGTGCGAAGCTGTTTTTGTGCCAAATCGTTCGCGGAGGGTTGATCGACGCATAATCGTATGGGTCAAAATAAGAAGTCAGTGCTGGCCCACATTGAGTGGTAACGATGCGTGTCTGAACATTTTTTGGCGTGTCGTGTCGTGTACAACTCGTATACTCCTATAGGGTGCAACGTGTGACGTGCAGAGTGCAACGTGCTACGTGCAACGTGCAACTTGCACCGTGCTCATCCAAAGAACATGAAGCTCCTTTTCTGCCTCGCGTGTAGTCTCATAATGGCAACGAGTACTACTGTCCTCGGAGCGCAATATTATAGTGCTGGGGAGGAGAATCGGAAAATGACTGGGGCTTGGCCGATGGACGTTGACAGTTACCGGGTTCGTCGAATTGACATGGAAGTTCGGTTGCCCGTCAGAAAAGAATTAAGGTCACCGGTTAGTGAATTACCCTCGCCGCTACAACCGAGTGGATTAAACAGCATGAAGGGTGAAGAGCGGAAAATAGTATTGCTGGTAAGTTGCACTATGATTACCGGTTGAAAAATGGTAAAAAGAAATGGGACACGAGTACGATGGTAGCGGGAGACAAAAGGGGCGCGAGCAAGGTCGCCATCGAGGGTGAGATTTCACTTGGGGAGGGAAAACTTCTTGTGTATTACATAAGCATACATACATACATAGATACAAGCACACAGCCATATATACATGTATACATATACTATACACAGATGCATGCATAGAGATCTATGTATAGGTGATTCTTCAGATTCCTGCTTCTTCTTATCGGCAGGGATATAGCGAAGAACGCGGTGATAAGCGGAAAAGGAAAAAAGGAGGTGAGAGCGAGAAGCCGAGCATAGCAAATGTCGCCGGTAGCATGGCGAACGAGGTGATGGAGGCAAAGACCGCAGACGTAGGACTTTCGATCGATGCTACCGGTGACAATGAGCCAAACTTCGAACTGACGAGTGACGGTGTGACGGACCTCCTTGAACGGCTGAAGAACTGGGGAAGAAACGAATGTTCCAATGGACCAAAACAGTTGTCGTGCAACGTTCATCGACAAGCCAGATTAAGAAAGCTCTCCAGCCAGGAACAGGGTACAATACTCTTGGAGACTTTGCGCAAGAAACGAAATTACACAGGCGGTAACGACTTGCGTGGTCACAGCTCGACCCTGCAGAACAGTATAATGGACATGCTTGGAAGAAGTAGGTAGCACATAGTACGTATGGTTGTGCATGTTTATGTGTGTCCGTGCACACTGTATCTCGGCACAACCATAGTTAAAATACACTCAGTCCCATTGTTAGCCGTGCTGCTTTTCTCTCGCCCGCTTCCAGTCGAGAACCTGGAATAACCACGGCCGTGTATGCCCCGACCCTAAAACGAGTCATTTTCAACGATCTTGACGATTTCACTTAGAAAACTGAGACGTGAAACGACAGAATCTACAGTCGATTTTATGACGAGACACAGAGTAGCAGAGGAACGAATGATGAGAGAGATGAGATGGCGGCTGCCACGCGTCACGGAGAGTGATTCTAGTCAGCTGCGCGGAAAAGGGATACCGGGGTAAAAGAGCGTAAGAGAGAGAGAGAGAGGACGGGGGATGCACGGTAGCAGGCACGCTAGCATGCACGGTAGCAAGTACGCTAGCATGCACGCTAGTATGTACCACACGTCGCAAGTTGGCGAAAAGCATGTTCTTGGTTGTTGCGACACTCCTTAGTGAGACTGGCAGCGATTGGTCAGTCTTACTGGAGATCGTCATCGGACTAGCCACCCGTGAGCGCTCTAATTGTAAGTAAGCCCGTGGAACTACAAGTTACCGAACTGGTTTGTTTCTACTGTTTTATTCTTACGTCTATCGAAGGATGTGAGTACTTAGTTATTTATTTACTTATTTACTTACTTGAATTTATTGTACATAATCAATTGTACACGGTTGATCTTTTAATTTGTTGAATGATTATTGCGATGAATCGTACGATAGGTAATTAACGAATGGGCCGACCTATTACATCCAATCCCTAAAACCCTGATAATTTTGCCCAGTTCCCGACTCCCGAGTTTCAGAAGTTGTTCGATGTTGCAGTGATACCACAAAGTTGCACGTACAAGGGTACCAAATTTGAGTGCGGCTTGAGTATTAGTTGCGTCCTTGGTGGCGGGCGACCGGTTGACCTTTGTTCCGGAGGACTGATTTGGAGTTGTTGCGTCGATGACGACGATATACCAGAGAAGATTCCTCGACCAAGCGTTGGTCTTTTGCAAAACGCAAGTAAGTGTAATTACTTTTTCAGAATTTCTTTTTAACTTTACTCGTTACTCCCGATCATTTCGGGGTCGAGGGTTGCGATTAGTTAGTTCTTGACGACTGTCGCTACTTGGCTTCAACTAGAAGCAAACGCCACCGTAAAAGGCGCGAGTGAAAATGGAGGAAAAACGCGAAATCAGGCGAAATTAGGTAAAATTACGCGACTAAACGGTGATTTCAACCGATAGACTTCTCGTTGAACTTGGGGAACCAGCGTCCGTATGTCGAAGATGACGTACACATTTATAACATTGGTGGCAAGCCGAGTAAGCCAGGCAAGCCGAATAAGCCGAGCAAACCGAGCAGGCCAAGCAGGCCGAGCAAACCGAACAAGCCGAGTAAACCTAACAAGCCAAGTAAGCCTGGCTATTATGGCTTGCACCAAATGGATCGACCGAGTTATTTCCCCGCCTCGGTGGATTCGGCAGCCAAACCGACAGTCAACTTACCGTCCAACAATGGACTGACAACGGCTCCATGGAGTCACGATCGACCTACGTACACGGGGAGCAGACCCCCGCTTCACACGACTTTGCAACTCGAGTATCCCATTCAGGATGAGTACGAGGAAGATGGTGACAGTCCAGGGTATTCTGACACCTCTACCGGTGCACATCGTCCACCTTCTTCCATTGACGGCTTCACTAATTCGGTCGACTATTCCAGATATCGCGGTAATGCCCCATAAGCTCTACCCCCATAGCTTGGAGCTTGGAGCTTGAAAACCGATGCACAGCCGAATGACTCTGCCTGAACTCACTCGATCCGATCTGATCTGATCTTGCCCCCCTTTTCACATACAATTAGATTGGCAATCCTTATTCTCATTGCCACTCCGAATACAGGCTCGAATACGTATCCGGTCAATTATTCACTCACTCTCTCTTTCTCACCCACACAATCGATTCGGCGTCAAACGGCGTTTATCTCTACGCACGCTTTCGTTTCTTCTACCAATTTGCAACTCACTCGCGACAATTTGTCCGAACGATCAAGGCCGATCGTTCTTGTGAAAAACGGCGAAATCCGTGAGCACGAATCAAGCACAAATCGAGCACGACCCAAGCACGAGCTTAAAAGGGAATACCGTCAAGATTACAACGTGTACGAAAGCTGAACGTTTAAGATTGAATGTGCTTATACTACTTGCCCGTAGCTATTGCTTCTTTAATTTCTTACTCTTTCACAGGTTGCGGAGAATTGTATACCCGAAGCAATCGAATAGTTGGTGGACATAGCTCGAGCTTCGGAAGTCACCCTTGGCAGGTATGATTCTATGCGTTTTCTCCCATTTTCAGAATTATAAAACCTGTTGGATTTTAGGCTGCAATCATCAAGGCGGGCTTTCTTTCGAAGAAACTCTCGTGTGGAGGTGCTTTGCTCAACAGTAGATGGGTCGTTACCGCAGCACATTGTGTCGCCACGTTAGTAAGATTTTCCCTTACAACTGAGTAATACAAAGATTACTTTCACTGAAATGTATCATAATTACTGATCTTGGGGTTTGCTCGTTTGTTTGTTTGTTTGTTTATTTATTTGCCCCCTGCTGTTGGCTCACTCGTTCGTCCGCTGACTCGTCCAATCGGTCGTTCGTTCGTTCGTTGCTTCGCTCGTTCGTTTGCTTCCACGCGAATTGGCGCACAGAACCCCAAATAACAACTTGAAAGTTCGTTTGGGCGAGTGGGACGTGAGGGACGCGTCCGAGCGATTACTGCACGAAGAGTTTAGCGTGGAAAGGAAAGAGGTAATTGAATGTTGGTTTTTCTCTGGTGTTCTCTCTCTCTCTCTACGATATTTAGTTCTCTCGCTTAATCTACGTTTATAATTTACATTGTCACATAAAGTGCACCACTTAAATTTTGTAGGTGCATCCGCAATACTCCCCGACCGACTTTAGAAACGACGTGGCCTTGGTGAAACTGTCGAGGACAGTGGCATTTAAACAGCACATCGTACCAGTCTGCCTACCCGCCAGGGGCCTCAAGCTGTCGGGACGGACAGCGACCGTGGCTGGTTGGGGAAGAACCCGCCACGGTCAGACTTCGGCTCCCACTATCCTCCAGGAAGTAGACGTTGAGGTATGTACAATTTTCATACTTATACAGACATATCCATACTTACCTTCTATTCTCACTTAACTTACGTCAATCGATTCGTCAGGTTATCCCAAACGAGCGATGCCAAAGATGGTTTCGAGCAGCCGGAAGACGCGAAACCATTCACGATGTTTTCTTATGCGCTGGATATAAGGAAGGAGGTCGGGATTCCTGCCAAGTAAGAGGCGACTCGTTCATTCCTTTCACGCATACATATACACACACACATACATATAGAATCATGTCTCGAAGATATTTATACAACAGATTTCCCATATTGCATTCTCTTCGAAACCTCGCAATTCTCGTAGCAGTACCGTCGAGTACAGAGTACTCTTTCCTGCCGCAGGGTGATTCCGGGGGTCCGCTGACGATGTCCGTCGAGGGTAGGCACGTACTAATTGGTTTGGTATCCTGGGGCATTGGTTGTGGCCGTGAACACTTACCAGGCGTCTATACCAACATTCAGAAATTTGTACCTTGGATAGATAAAGTGATGAGCTGAGAAGCGTTTACTTGTCCATTGGTGAGAAGATGAACGGGACAGAAAAGGGACGGAAAAGTCCGAATTCGGCCGAGTGCATATGGTGATGGGTGTGCATCGCGGCCAGTGGCCGGTAGCTAGCGAACGGAAACCAATAGGAGATCCGGAAGAGCTGTGTACCGCCACGAGATTTAACAAAACAGGAACGAACAGAGCGACAGCAGCAGTAATAACTCTTATGATTATGAAATGCTGATAATGTTGACAATATACTGTCAATATAATGACAATGCTGACAGTGAGCGATCATTTATGTTCGTACATCCTAGCGAAACCGCGGCCCTTGATGGCTAATGCAAGAAGAAGGAGAGAAGATCGGGACTCGTAATAAGAGATAATAATCATTGTGGCTGCCAAAGCGAGTCAAATAGCAGAGGTGACAGATGGAAATGCGGTTGGTCGTGCAGTCCTTGAAAATATCGCTATATGGCCATGTGCTCAAGCGCACTTAACTTACAAAGATGCAAACGTTAATACAACTGTTGATGCAACAGAGTGTGTAAATATGTGTAATAACTGTAATACGTATGAAATACAATCAACAATTTGCGAGTTCCATACCGAATCAGCAATGAGCGAATTCCTTTGTATGACTGACAATGGTACCTAGAACACCGAGCGTGCGTGTTGATGCGTGTGGCTTGAGAGTAGGGATATGGAGGTGAACTTGCGAATGAGAGCAGAGATAAGAGCAAAACTGACAATGAGACGAGACTCATAGAAAATATTATAGTATTCCGTGGCAAGTAAGAAACAAGTGGAAGTAGATAGAAGGAGATAGAAGGAAATAGAAGCAGGTAGAAGCAGGTTTCAGTGGGGTTTGCTGCCGGGGAGCATAGTCGATGCAAGGGGAATGTTGGTGGAATGGGAAGGGGAGAACGATGGCGCAGGCTAAGTTGCTAATTAGAGCCAGATTAAACGCTTGTCTGGGGAACCATTTTCGTAGCCGTTGCTCGGCATCCCTCGGGGTTCGTCGACGTTCCTCGGATGTTGATGGGCATGCTCGTTGAAAGGGGATGGGAGACCGGCGGATAGGGGGCGAGAACTGAGCTCCGGCAAGAAATACGGAATAAGCGGAGCAACCCGAGGAACAAATGGAACAATTGGCAAGTGAGAGAACCGTTACTGTTACTGTTACTGTCAAGAGACAGTTGGGCACAATCGCGCACGCGTTCCCGTACACGCCCACGCAAACACACACACACACACATACATATCCGCATATACGAACGAAAGGCTTTTCCACCTGACTGGTGGACAAGGACAAGAGCGAGCCAAAGACCCGGTCCGAAAGGGGAGAAGAGCAGAGAGAGAGAGAGGGAGAGAGAGAGGAGCGAGGAGCGAAAAGACTAATTGTAAGGTTCGCCAGTGCGCAGGGATCTGGGCAGAGGGTGGGAGGAGATGGCGGTGTGGAGAGCAAGCGGGCAGCCACGCGCCACTTAGAGGGAAAACCCGGCTTAATGAAAAGTGTTTGCCCCGTAAAAGTTAAGATTAATTGACGCTCGGAGACACGGATGGAAAGACGGGGAAAAGGATGGCGATTCAAGTACTATAGGATTGAGGTGCGGCGACGAGAAGAGAAGAAGGAAGATTGGGGGGAGCGTAGAGGGTAAGCGAAACGAAGGGAGAGAAAGCAACGCGAAAGCAACGTAGAAGCAACGTGGCAGGGTAGGGCAGGGTAGGGCAAGGCAGATAACAGACGGGTAACGAATGAGTAGCGGATGGTTAGCGTTGGGGCCTCGGTGGGAGTGCGGAGGGGTCAACGGTATCATAGTGGGGGTAAGAAGAGGGTAGGTAGAGGGTAGGTAGAGGGTAGGTAGAGGGTAGTTGGAGGGTAGGTAGAGGGTGGGCAAAAGCTATATGGAAGACAGAGCAGACTGTGGATGGCGCAAAGGGGATGGTAGTTAGTGAGGTAATCAGCTTGCACCAGTGGTTTCCAAACTTACCGAGTCAGCCAAGTCCACTTGTTAAGCCGAATTGAACCTTCCGTTGCATCCTCGATACCACTTGTTACTTAGAATTAGTCGGTGGTCCAACCGCTATCGATACGTGAGTTCCCTGCGAATCGGCGAACCGATCATTGCCGCATTTCAGCCCCGCCAAAGATGCTACCGGAACGCTATCGATAACCTTTGGAAATTCACAAGGACCATCAAATTCCTCTTTGACGACGACACGGAATTTCATTAATCTGTCTATTAAAATTAATCCACACACGCAAGTCTCTATCTATTAACTAGAAATCTAGGTTCTACTACGTACATTACATATTATAATTCCTACTATGTGGGGGAAGCACGGCTACCGCTCTCTTCCTCGAGTAATTCCAGCAACAAGAACGGTCATATGTATGTAAGCACGGTCGGTCGTTTTCACGGGCTCAACTGCGGATGCCTAACCGGTATCTACGCTCAGGTAGTTGAGGCTACGTAAGTAATATACGTATGCATGCAAATATGTATGTGGGCTACTCAAGTGTCTTCGTTCAGCCGCCTTACCTACCCAAAGAACCAACGAAACTATTGACGCAGTGGGTTGATTTTTGGAGAGTCGCCTTTGTGGAAGTAAGAGCGAGGTCCGAGGGCCAAGGGCCCAAGGAATCTGTCCAAAGCCCGGTCATATATGATTAACGATATTTACATTCGTGAGGGCAGGTAAGAAATCGATATGCGACACCAATTAGGATTTATCTGCAAACACCGATACCTAATCGGCATACTGATCAAACAGCACATTATCCGCACGATAACGAGTATCGTCAGATGAATTACGCTTCAGGCACTAATTACATTTTGTGGAAGATAAGGAAAGAATTGTGAGTGGAATTTGTCCTGAATTTTTATCCAACTCGAAATCGTAATCGCCACGATTCGCATTTCGCGGTTCGTTAAAAAGTCGTAAAGCACATATCTACTTACAATTAGTTACAATTCGCTACTTACTTATGCTAGATAAGAGTGAGCCATAGCAACAGGTTTCAAAAATTTCTGACTGCTCATGGTAATTTGTGCATGGCTGGCGACCGAATAAAAAAGCTTGACAAGAGAACAAGTTGTCCGGCTGTGTCGCTCGAGCATGTAGTAGATGAGAACGTCGCACGTGTAGCATCGAACGAGTCACCCAAAGAAACGATTTCAAATGATCCAAGATGCATTATAAACGTAGCCTATCCTGGTCTACCGTGACCTGCCACTGGTCATCATCGCTTGACACGATAGGTCTCGGTCTTTATCCGATCTCTCATCCAATATTTCTCTTTCCGGCTAGCCTCGACAGTTCGTTTCAGTGGCTTTTTCCAATCCTGTGTACTCCAGCCACTTGACTCTTCCAGAGTTAGCGTAGTGTCCAACGAACGATCAATCTTGTTCGGATGAACGTTATGTCGAGAGCTCTGCCGAAGGTGACCGCAACGTTCCTAACGATGACCGGCAGCACCCAGGAACCGGCAATCCTCGACCCATACCCGACCTTCGTGTCCGGCCAAAGCGTGAACGTGACTCGGACTTTAAGTAAATAGAGTCGTTAGTTTTCGTGTTTGAGCATTCGCGCGCATGGTTCCTGCTCTGATTGTACGAGGCTGGACCTATGGGACACGAGCACGTACGGATGCCGACAAACCGTGGCATACTATGCCGAATTCTACAGTCGTTTATCGCCAAATATATTGCTTTTGATTTAATGCAATTCACACGTGGGGAACCTTCTGCAAAGGAGCAAAGTTTCGACGTTGACAAAAGAGGAATGAAAGAAATTGACATGGACAGACTTAAATGACACGAAAAATACAACGCACTAAAATGAAACTCTTCAAAGACAGGTCAGCAGTTTTTTATTTCACGTGTATATGCGTGTGTGTATATTGTATGCTTGCGCTCAAGAGTACCTGCTTACGAACGTAATCGCGCTATCGTACATCGTTTGGGTGGTGGATGGATAAGCAAATGTCGGTTGACGGTTGCGTCGTTGGACATCGCTGGAGATACAAGAAATGGTGTGATAACCAACGATAACAGGGATAACAGGTCCGATTAGTCGAAAATTGGGCGTGATGCCTATTACGTGGAGCTATTAGCCAACCGATAAGACAACGCCCGAGTACACAGACGACCGCTAGATTTTTATACCGCTGACGACTTTGTCACGAATATCGTTTGTCCAAAAACCAGGTAATGTCTTTGATTGCTCTTACGTCAAGGAGACGCAAGGGATACCGATTGCTTCCGAATACGGAACAGGAGTACACAAATAAGAGAGTAAGTATAGACTTGTCGTTGATTGGTTCTTCGGCATCGCAGTCAACGATTCTTTTGGTCAAAAGCACTACCTTTCGTATCTATAATGTTAATTAAGGGTGGGGGAGGGGGAGTAGACAAGAAGCAAGACCTCTTTCGATGCTGAGAAGTGGTAACAATGAGATAAAGTGTTTGGACGTAGGGGGGAAGGTTTTGGGTGGCAATTTAACTCGAGGCTTGTGTGCGGTACATACCGGTGCTTCGTTGGTGGATGATATTATCCTCGTTGTTCCTGAAGAGTGAATCAAGGCGGAAGGTGCAACGATAGTGGCTGTATACCGGTAATGATGATGATGGTGGTGGTGGTGGTAGTCGTCGTGGTAGTGTTAGTGATGCGAATGGTGGTGGTCGTGGTGGCAAATGTGGCGGTAGCGTTGCAGCCGGAGGTGCGCGACGTCGCGCCGTACCGTTCCGTGTGGAACCTAGCTCAACCATCCGGGTCCGCCGAAGGGGTTGCAGTGGGCGTGGCAAAAGCCCATGAAATCCCTGAGTCCACCCCCACTTCCCCTCCACGGCCTGTTGGTCGTAGTCGTCGTCCTCGTTCTCCTCGTTCTCCTACCCCGGGAATGAGTCTGGTAGGCGGAGCGGATTCGCCTGACCGCCGAAACCATTCCGAAACCATTCCGAAACGGAGTCGACACCGAGCCGAGGTCGAGGGTAGGCCTGCACGAATACCGCATCGAATAAGGATCGAACGGAGATCGAGTTCGGCTCAAGCACGAAACGCATCAAAGTCAATCAAAAATGATATATTGATGCGACACGAAAGTTCTACGAGACGCACTATTGCAATTGTTGATTCTCGTTTGTTTGGTCGTATAATTTGGTCTAGTAAGTTTCTCGTGGATCAGTGGTGTATGGTGTGATTCAGCGTGGTTTAGTTCGAGTGGCCACGGACTCAAATCATGAGCAGCATTGATGTGTCGGTGGCTAACCTGGATACAGTGGAAACAGTGGATAGACATCCGGCATGCGGTTGATCGTGGATCGAGTATCATTCTTTCAGGCGGTTTTCGCCTGACTCGTTCTGACGAGATTACTGGTGAGGCGTAGCCGGGATCTTGGATGTTGATAGGCCAAAGACCGCGTACGACACCGGGGGTGTGTGAATGCCTCTGCCCGTTTCCGTTCGTGTGATAAGGGAAGATCGGAGCATGCGTGGGATAAGCGTGTAGCCCGATCCGATTTTGCGGCTTGATCTCCCAGTTAAACGTGGTTGTGCAAACGGGCGAACGTGCAAACGTGCAAACTCCGGATCGAGCTACTCGATATGTGGTAGAAATTGGCAAGTTCGGTGATCGCACCCGGTCAGGACCCGTGCCGGGACCGGACGCGAAGGCGGCAGCGATTTTGTCGTTGTGAATGCACGAGTCATGCACTATAGCACGCAAGTCATCTCGGAAGATCTGCATCGACAAACAACGACAGCAGCATCCGTATCGGAAAGGGCGCAGTTTTACTCTTTACGAGAGTCAGAGGGACCGAGATCACCTCTCTCTCTGACTTTTCCTCTTCCTCTACGGCCGACGCAGGTGCCGCACCAGCAATATCCTCATCACCGGCAGAAATCATCACCTTCGCTCTCACCTTCATCCTCACCTTCGTCCTCAGCTTCATCCTCACCAACACCCTCGTTACCGTCGTCATCACCACCACCATTTCTCTGTCCAATATCGCGGTTACAACCTCTATCACCGCCACCAAGGCGATCAGCTTCAACAGTCTGGTCCTTCGAAGAGCGGGACCTCGCGAACATCACGGGCATCAAGTCCCTGAGGAATTTCGAAGGAAACGATTCGATGTCGAGATATCAGAGTGAATTGGACACGAAACGTTTCTTGAAGCGTGAACGCGAAATCGAATGTATGGGCGAGACGGGGGAACGCAAATACGAGCTAGAATTGCGCAATCAAGATCGGCCTGCTAAACGCTATGGCGGAGGAGTTGGGGGTCGAGGAGGCGAAGAAGGAGGAGCCAGAAGCGAAGCAGTCGCGGCAGCCTCGCCGTTAGCGATCACCGACTCACCACCCGACTGTCCGACTAGTCCACCTGAGAAACGAACACTCAATTCCCTCGGGAAAACCTCTTTTTGCATCGAAGCACTCTTGGGTCGTGCAAATGCAAAACAGGATTGTCTCGATCGTCGACACCAGCTCGACAGAAATATCGGTAACGAAGTGCAGTGTACCGGACCCTTAGAGATCGGTCAATCGGATCGAGAGCGTCTGTTTTTTTCACGCGAAGCTGCGATAGCAGCGGTAGCGGCCGCTGCCGCAGCAGCCGCAGCAGCGGCCGAGGTTCGTGATGGAGTCCAAGAAGTAGATTCGCGATACGTTAGCGTCGGCGGCGACATTGGCGGTGATATTGGCAGCGATATTGGCGGCGATATTACCGGTGACATTGGTAGCGATGGCGGTGGTGTCGATGCCGAAGATGAACCATCGAGACTCGTTGGTTTGGGAAGGATTAGCGCGGCTGTTAGCGCTGCCGTTAACGCACCCCTTACTCCTACTGGCGATAACGTTAGTGTTTACCCCACCTCGCCAAATTTTCGTGGTTGCGAAGTGCACCAGACAAACAGTATGGTACGCGAGAACGTTATTTCCGGAATGCTCGAGGAGCAAAAGGTGATTGCGGTAGCGTCGGCGCCAACTGGAACCGGGAGTACAACAGGCTTGGACACGGGAACAGTAACGACGATAACGACAACGAATGCGACGATGACGACGATGGCAGGAACAACGAACACAGGAATGGGTCGACGATGTCTACGAGAAGACACTGCTACGACTGGCGATTCGAACATTGGCAACCAGGCATCCAACTACGTTGGTATTCCAGACTCGGTCGACGTGGTGAGTTATGGACTAGGGCACGGTGTTGAGAGCAACGTCGGGACCGGACTTTGTAACAGTCTTGTGAACAGTGTCGACTCGAGAATGAGTCCCGGTATCGCGTCGAATATTGGCTCGAGAATGGCCACGTGTGGATCTGGTGTCGGGTCTGGTGTTGGGTCTAGTGTCGGGTCTGGTGTCGGACACAGTATGGGCACCAACACCTCGTTCGGGTCAGGAATCAGGATTGGAGCTGGATTTGGAAGTGTCAGTGGTTCGGAGGTGCATCCGGTAAGCAGCGTCACGCTTGGCAAGAGGATTCATCGACTGGATCGTAATCCGGAGAACACGGAAGATGAGGCGACCGTAGACATCGACCCAACCAGAGCCGCTAGCGCGAGTTCAACGAGCAACCCAAGTCGCAGCCCAAGCACGAGTCCACCTATTTCACCTGGCTCAGAGGAACCCGCGAGCAATGGACTTGCGTCGCTCTCCTCGAGTCATTCATCCATTTCCTCGAATCATGCGAATCACTCGAACCTCAACAGTGGGAGTGCAGCAGCGGCTGCTGCAGCGGCGGCCGCAGCGGCAGCGGCAGCAGCGGCCGCGGCGGCTGCAGGTCACTACGGTGGTCTTGGCACCACTGGAGTCGTCCGACAAAACCAAGCGCTTCTACTTCATTCGGCCGGACCTTTGATCCATCCTGGAGGACTCTACTATCATCATGCAAGCGCGGGTAGTGCTTTTCACTCGATACACAAAGACGCGCAACCTTCTGCCGTCGCTCATCCACAGACCCCAGGAACGCATCCTCAGCAGACTCATCATATTCATCCACTGCAACTAGAGTGGCTGGCTCGTACCGGAATGCTCTATCCTCGACTACCCGCTGACTTGGCCGGTGAGTACCGTTAAGATGTACCTGCCAATCGTATTCCAATTTGATATCCCATAAATAGTCGACATTTTCAACGACACGTCGTCGACAAAGTGTATATTATAGATTATAGATAGCTCATGTTTACATGCTTAATGCAACGTTTTAACGAGCCATATTGCCTACCTACTCGAGTCCCCTGGTCCTATCTCGATACGATACGATACGATACCAATCGCTGCTGTTACCTCTATTTTTTTCCCCCTCCCCGTAATGCATTTGGGTCTTTTCCCGAGTTGGCTAACGACGGAAGAGTGGGAAGGATCGTATTAACATTTCGACATTTTGTCATTTTTGGAAAATGAGCAGTGATCGTTTGGGCATTTTCGTCATCCCAATCACTCTGGAAGCTTTTATCGAAGAAATCGCTCGGTGAACGTATGGTCAGGACAGCGAGCTACTCGAAGGTCCGATAAGAATTGAAGGTCTGGTCACCGGCGGACAATAGATGTTCTCGTATACATACATATAGACTCGTGGTCTCTTGATCTTTGTCGATAGTCGTTGGCCTGACTAAATTTACCACTCAAGTAGAGCATAGTAACCTGTAAGTGAGTATGTACTTGGGTGTATACCTAACTGTGCATACGGCATGAAATAGATGCCACGTCGGGTTTTGGAATTCCAAGCGGAACACTTTCTGTCGGATGATCCTGATTGGTAGTTGTCGAACAATCCACCATCGACAAAAAAAGGGTGAAAAACCGAAAAGTAAAACGAGGAATGAGTGCAAAAACTCTGGCGTGGAATAAAATAAAACGAACGTAGCACCACGTACCCCACGCACCCCAGCCAACAGAGCCGTTATCTCATCAACGTACCGCACCGTTTCGTGCAACGCAACGCAACGCAACGCAACGCAGCGCAACGCAATGCCCAGCGTAGCATCGCACCAGACTGATGCGCTGGAAACGGGTGATTCACTCGTTAAAAATTGTTCGGTGGCCCTCCCGGTCTCGCCACCTGGGCGACTCTTTCCGTTCTCTCTCGCTCTGTTTTACCCCTTTTTTCTCTCTTTGCGCACCAGCACCGATTCCACCGTTTGACATTTTGTAAATAATGGTCGTGAGTGCTACCGTTCAACTGCAACTGGTCGCAAATTCTGTCAAATCGCAGGCACCGCATGCTATTCGCACCGACCCTTGTCCGACAGGAATCCTCCTAACTGTTTGTCGCGGCAGCTTGCGAAGTGATAAATAATGAAAATTGTTCCGCATGGACAACGACAATGACTGTATCCAAATAAATGGGAACTCTCTACCGAAGAAAGAAAAAAAAAAAAAGATGGAAATAGTAAAAAGTAACGAGTGTCAAGTAACAAGAATCGACAGCACCACAGGTTGACAAATTAATCGGTTCGCTCTATAGAAGATTTTATTGTCAAATTATTCCTGATACGGAAATAATAGGAGAAAGAAATAGAAGAAAAGGAATATCTCAAAATCGTTTGCAGATATCATTTTCGTTTTGTTCGACTTGGTGGTTTTCTCGGTACATATTGCGAAAGTTCGATTTATTTCCAACAAGGCGAAAGCTAACAATGAGAGACAGGAAGAGAGGAGAAGAGAGGAGAAGACTTGTCCATAAGGAGGGACGATAGAAGTCTGGGACTGCTAACAGAGGGGATGATACTCGGGAGACGAGGTATGAGAAGGGCTGCTGGATGATCTAATTAGTTAATTGTGCGTCATTCATCCGTCTATTCATCCCCATCGACCTCACTCAGCCTCACACAGCTTCACTCACCACGTAGCCCCTTGGCCGTCGAGCTATCCCTCCGCTATTCCTCCGCTATCCTTCTACTATCCCTTCGCTACACCACAGCAGAACATACATACCCGCTCCAATTCGATGCTGCTCATTTTATTCCGCTCTCTTCCCTCCGCGCGTACTTCCTTCGCTAGTTCCCCTCGTCGACCACTCAACTCCATGTACGCTTTTCCCTCACAAACACCCACTTCAGATCTCTGATTGTGAGAGACGAAAACTCGCTATGAAAACGCTGGAGATTTTGGAGAAGCGAGCAGATAGATGAAGAAAATCGTATGATTGTGTTATACGTAGAAGAAGAATTAAAAGTTGAATTGAAAGTGGGTAGAAAATTGGTAGGAAAAGTAGATGATACGTAAAAGGGTTGGTCGAAGCGGTTTGCACTAACGGTATTGGTCACATCGGTAGCATTGGCAGCATCGACAGCATTGGTTTGCATGTCTATAGGCATATAGGTGGTAATGGTGTTTCTGAATTAGCTGCCAGCTAGTTTGCCCGTCCACAAGCAAACAGATCTCGGTTAGCCGATGTGTAACATTCCACGTTCACCAAAACGCACGCTTGTCCCTTCCTCTTGCGCTTGCATTGCATCATCCCCTCTCTTCCAATCGCTCGCCCGTATACCCACCCTTTCCTCTTTCTCTTTCTCTTTCTCTCCGGTCCACTCGATCTCTCCTCCCGGATCCTTTTCAGCTTGTAGTATTCTCGAGCCAACGCCATCTTGGATTGAATCTTCGTGTGCTAATCGACGATCGACCACCTCTTCCTGTTTCCTCTAATTATCCTCATTATCCTCATTATTCTCATTATCGGCGAGTCCTGTTTCTTTTACGCTTAACCATCGATATCGAGATCTTCATGCATCCTGCGTGTCACGTACCGAAGACTGTTTGCGGACAAGAAGAGAGCCTATGGAAGGGAGGGTGAACGAGTCCGTCAGGAGCCGATTTCTTCCCCGATTTATATATTGGAGAGGCGAGGAAAGTAGAGACCGTGGAAGAAGTGGCCGAATTCTCCTTCGGAGAGGGTAGAAGTAAAAAGCAACGTCTTGGATGTTTATGGCGTGATTTGTGGCGACTACGAGCCCAGTTCGAGATTAAATCCAGCCATTTCGGGTAAGGAAAATAATCTCCGCGGAAAGTTGGCTAAACCTCTCCCTTTCTCCAGAGCGAACCGAAGGGTGGCATCTCGCAATTTCGAGGATAACTTGGGGGTAGGGATAGACCCCGAAGGATCGAGAGGGGTTGCCACTACTGGAAAAGATAAGTCCAAGATCCGTAGTAACGGCGAGAGATAGAGATGGAAACCCTGTCGCCAGGGTTACACGAGAGATTGTGAGTGCTACTTGTTAGCGACTGCGGCGATGAGCTGATAAAGAAAGAATGGAAGAAAGGTAAACCAAAAGGCAAGCCGTTCGATGACAACGGACTAGACGTTGGATCGTTGGCGTGTGCGGTAGTGACGGCAATGTTATTTGGCTAAACGCCTTGGCTCCCATTCGGCTGTGAGGGGTTCGAGTCTGGCCGATGCCTTCGAAACCTGGAGGCGGGTCATACCGTGGACTCGGAAATTGCAGGCGGAGCTTCTGTCGGTCGCGACTCTGGTATACTCCCAAAGATGCACGAGTGCGCATTCTCCTCTTTGTCCTCTTTCTTCCTCCTCTACCCTTCCGCCCATAATCCTCGCTCTCTCGCGCTCGCTACTTCGTCCCCTCTTCGTGTGCGTGGATTCCTCTCTCGATTCGGTGGAGAAAACAAGGTCGAAGAAGGACGGAGGAAAGAAAGAATCGTAAGAGAAGAAGAAGAAGAAAAAAAGGAAATCAAAGTTGAACCAGCCTACGTTGTGTTGGATGCTCAATTTGCTGCAGTAGCCATGAAATTTCTCATCACACCACAGAGGGAGAGAGATCGTGAGGAGAAGTTGGTTCAGGTTGTGACCAAAGGGGTAGGAGTCCTGCTGGATTGGGATAGTAAAGAGCAGAATCCAAAACGGAGGGGCGTTGAGTAGAGATAATGGGTGGTGTTTACTGCCATGATGATTGAGAAGATCGAAGGGTAACTCGGGACAGCATACCATGGAGTAGAGCTAATGGGTACTGAAATAAATTAAATTATCATGATAAAAGTCTACTGGGATAAGGGCGACAGACTGCGGCTGGGCTAAAGCTCTGGCGATTGTGAGTTAGCACTCGTGAATACATTGCACCATCAGAAGGCAGAATGCCTTACTGGTCGCTAGTGTCAGGGTAGTACCAGGGCAATGCCAGAGTGGTAGCGATTCGGTACCCCACTACTTTGCACCCCAAGTAAAAGCAGTACGGACTGATTGCTCGATGGGAGCTGTGTGTGCCGCCCTTCTTGTTTATCGACATCTGTCATAATTTACTGCGTTCTTCTGGTAATTCCCTTCCGCCAAGTCACGTCAGTGCGACGGTGGCTGTGTAACCGTAGCTACAATCCTGATTCACGAATTTATTCCTCTTCTTTCTGTATCTATGTACATACCTTCGCAGGATCTACGCACACTACGGTACCTGCATAGTATAATAAAAAGAAAAAGTGCAGTGTTTACGCATACCATAAATAGATCGGAACAAATGGGGATCGGAATCATCCCCAATGATGGTTAAATGGTTAATTGGTGCCCATGCAGGCAAGAAAGGAAAAGGGAAGCGAGTCATTGGACAGACCCAGCGAACATATGCACATATGCGCTCGGTAAGGGGTCGAACACCCTTCGTAGAAGAGCTAAAATGTCCCCATGAGAGGTGCGTAACCTATACACATATTTTGAGGTACACGCATCCTCGATGGGGAGGCAAATTGAATCGCGCTTGTGACAAAGTGGCGACTGGTCAACACTGGGTCAGGATAAATAAGGGCCAAGTGGAAAAATTAGGGGTGCATCTACCGTACCAGGCTATTAAGAGTATTTAACGGCATTTAACGGTATCTAGGTTTCGGTCATCTCCGAAGCTAAACCTCGGCAAGATTTAACGAATCTTTGTGAACCACGTTAAATCGTAACGCAATATATTGAAAAGCCCAAGTTTTTAGACTTTTGACGATAAAAGACTGACTGATCGATAATTGTCCCGACGAAAGCATTCGAAGCTAATCTCTTCGAAACTCAGGGTCGTGTCAACGCACCTCTCCTTTCCCGCGCAGCAAAACATGGCCATGTGTACAAACACTAACAGCCGGTCCAACACCCTCGCTAGTTAAGTTTCATGGGTGTCTGATCCGCGAACCCACGCGTATGCTTCATAAAGCTCAACTACACACACTTGCCTGGCGTTAGTCTCAACGGATATACACAAAGGACGAAAGATGACAGACGGAAGATGAAAGATGAACGGGAGAACGAGTAAAAGAGCGAAAAGGTTTCCTCCTTTTTGACAGGTGTCAACAGTTAAATCAGTACCTAAACCTGTCCCTAAACCTGTATTCGACCACACTTGTTTACGTATCTCGAATTACGTACTCTAATGGACCATTGGCATCGATTCTCCAATCAAAATACCTATAATTATATAATTTCCGATTGCTTTAGCTTTAACCTGATACAGGATTAAAAACACGTAATATGTGTAATCGGACAATTTTTTAAGGAATAGGAAATACTTGGGAATAATCAAAAGTAGAATTAGGAGTAGAATCAAGCAGGCTGTTTCGTGCACAATCAGTCAAGATATAAGGATATAAGGAGATAAGTGGGAGACTGATCCCCAGACCAGAGTCGTTGGTAGAGAGCTAATCGTTAGGGCGGCTTACACCCTAACCAACTCATCCGATGCGTGGAGCTATACAACCCCCCCCCCCCCCCCCCTTCCGACCCTGCCCCTGAATCGTCCTATTTCTTTTCCATCCCGTCCCGACCCGTCCCCCGACCCGTCACGTCTAACCCCAAATCATACTAGCGTAACCCGTAGGGATTTACACCAGCGATAATTGCATTAGCATCTGATGATTTTTATTGGTTCGTCGCATCGAATCGGCACTAATACTAGAGTCTACGTAAGTATCTATGTATGTATGTATTTATATACACATAGAAGCAAACTGGTAACAGCACTCACTACGATTTTCGTCGAGATAATTAAAGAACATAATTTAATAGTTCACCCTTCCGTGCTTTCGCATCCATTTCTTAACTTGTCAAATCACAAGTGACATGTCAGTTTTGATCTGTCGACAGGTTGCGCGGCACAGCACGCTCTTCTTGGGAAAACTCGACGACCCAGAACTGCATTTACATCCCAACAGCTTCTGGAACTGGAGAAACAATTCCGACAGAACAAATACCTCAGTCGACCGAAGAGATTCGAAGTTGCTACTTCATTGATGCTAACGGAAACTCAAGTGAGTGCGAGTGATTGATGATATTTGATATATTATTTTTCAATTATTTTTTATACTCAACTTTGCTTATACTATTCCGAGTTTTCCAGCTAGCTTTTCTTTAACTTGAACTTTACTTGACCAAGTTGTACGCTCAAAGTAGAGAGAGACATACGTGTACGCTTCCTTTGATATACAAACATGAGTACATAGGTAAATGGTTACATGGGTATATAGGTAGATAAGTACATAAGTACATAGATATATTTTTTCTTGCATGGTAATCTGAGCATACAGAATCTAACGGTAGCTGGTCGGAATTGCAAAGGTTTCAAGCCCTGACGGATCGTTCGCGGCAAGCAGGGGTTAAAGCCTGAGTTATAACGCTCCGAAAGCCTGATTTGTTTCGATGTTCTACCTACTGATTTTATATCATCGCGAGCCTCTTTATCGATTTAGTTCTACTTGACTGTCACGTTAAGCGAGCGCGCGAATGAACGAACGAACGAACGAGAGACGATAAAGAACATTGAGATTGACGAAAACTTGTGGAATAGCAGAGGAAGTTTCTTTATTATCTCTTCTCTAAGCACAATCAGAAAATTCTTTACACAAAAGTATCTACTTATATGCTTTGGTTACGCGTTACGCGTATGCACCGATTACGCTTTCCCCAGTGCACTGAAGCGCATATTGGAAATAATTCATTTTTTGCCAGTCGATTTGCTATACATATCCGTAAGTGGTAGCATTGAATTAAAATCAAACAACTAGCGGATAGATCGCGAAGAGGGGAAAAAGCAAGAGCCAAGAAAATATCTGACTAGGGTGGAGGAAAGCAAACTCAAACGAATATAAAGTAATATAGGATAATGTGTATGGATGACTAATAGTAGATAATTGTGCTGCTTTTCAATTGGTTTCATCTTTACGGGTTTAGGTAAAGATCTGGTTTCAAAATCGACGGATGAAGTGGAAGAGGAGCAAGAAAGCCCAACAAGAAGCACGTTCGAATAGTAAAGTCGAAGAGGGTGGTACCGGAGGTGTAACCGGAAGTGGTATTGGAGCCAGTGTTGGAGCTTCTGTGGGAGGTGGCGTGGGAGGTAGTGTTGGAAGTAGTGTCGGAGTTGGCGTTGGTGTAGGCAGTGGAACAGTCGCCAGTGGAGCTGTCATAGGGGGCGGCGCAGCTACCACGAGTAGGGTCAACGAAAGGGAGCCAAGTAACGAGACAGTGCGCGGAAGTGCGATTAATGCACCGGAAGAGCCTGGAGGGACATTACAGGAGAATCAACGAACCACGTCAGATCTACAAGAACCGCTTTATCGGCCTTACGTAGTATAAATCGTCAAACGAACGAACGATACGATTCTTTTCATTTGATTCTATTCATCTTTTCTTTATCGATGGATCGACTCGAACTTGATGATTGCGGAAAAGGTGTTACGGTGCGTAAGTACTTAGCCAAGTGGTAGAAACGATTTAGAAAGAGAACTGAAGACACATTGCTCGAATCAATATTCTGTGTCATGTCTGTACATTTATCTATGCTAACTGTAAGGAGAAGATTACAGTGAGAAAGAACAGTGCTGCGACAGTGCTGCGTCAGTGCTGCGACAATTCTGCGACACTCCTGCGACAGTGCTGCTGATGATCAATGCTTTATGGAACGTACTACTTACTATGTACCAGTACCTAACTAATTGTACGTAACTACATACCGTTACTCGTTACACCGTGAACCACCGTTAGCACTGTTGAATCCATCATGGCGAACAATTTTATTATTTTTCTATACATTCACACCCACTGGAAGAAACGTGAATTTTCAAGAGCGTCAGCCTGACTAAGCAAATACCGGCTTTTCAGAATCAGACGCAGATTATGGCGGGAAAAAGTTCCTGGGAGAATTTTCTGTCTTGCGATTATCGAACATGATTGACTAATGCTGTAAATAGTGCGTGTCCCATACATACTATTCTGTAAATATCGCGACCAAGCAACAGTAATGGACGAGTCAAGCGAATTACAATATATATTCGAGATGAAAAACCCTCAACGAGATTCCCTTCGGCTGAACGCATAAAAGTAATCGAGTAATCCTACAATACTTGTGTATTGCGTACGATCAATTACGGACACGTTCCTGGTCACATTTCTATTTGGATTTGCGAAAATCTTCCGCGCTCTCTCTCTATCTCTCTTCCAACTATTTATATATTTATCTATTTATCTCTTTGTCTCTTTATCTCTTTTTCCCCTTCTTTTCGTCCTCTGTTCGCGTAAATCTGCTTCATCTTTCGTTCCTTCTTGAGTTGGGTTGAGTCGAATCGAGTCGAGTTGTTCCCAGTGATGCTGCACTGACCAGTCAGAGATGTAAGTATGTATTTACTACTGCCTACTACTTATGTACCGCGATCCACGTCTAGTTTTATTTCTTGTTAGGTCGGAATTTTCGCGTAGAATTATCATATCTTATGGCTATAATATAAAAGAGATGTACTATTTACAGAATGCTACAGTATACCTTGTAAATGTATAAATACCTCCTCCTCCCCCCCAAGGCACAGCCCATAATATACCATGCTACAACAAGTTCCTACAATAAACGACAAGTATTGACGAAGAGAAATGTGGGATGAAAAGTGTCGTTTCTCTAACTTGTTTTGATTAGCACATCGACAATCGACAAATGAAACATCATATACATATGTATTATTTGTATCGTTGCGTCGGGGAAAAGCTGACCAGCGGAGGACATTGACAATTGGGGTCGTATCGGAGGTCGTACCAAAGGTCGTATTCCTCTTGGATCTACTAGATTTCATGGAGATGGTGTTAGTCAAGCAGGAGGTACCGCACAAGTGGAAGCCCCTGTCGCTGCATTACTATTTATGACATGCTAATTCCCTGTTATGAATTCGGCGGTACGGTGCAGTGCAGTACCTCACGAGCGAATACGGTGGAACTCTGCATAAAGTGGCACAACATACCATTGCTCGTACAATCACAATCAAAATCAGTCTTGTAATATACGATCACGTGTGATATCACGTGGAATATCGCGTGATGTACAATAATGTGATTTCATAGATATAGTTGTCTCCTTCTAGCATTGCTGCTCTTTGCAAGAAAATTAGTTTCCGCTTTGCGCTTTGCCAGAAATTAATTCAACTACTCGTATACTGCTATCCATAACGAAAGCAGTATATGCTCTCATAGCATTTCTAGCAAGTTTTTCTTGGAAACCTTTTCTCTTCGCGAAGTGGCACTCGGCCAGGTTTTGGGATTCGACACTGTCTTGTCTGTTCCGAGATTTTTCTCCTAACTAACGGATAGGTACTGGGACAAGATTGCTCGTAAATTATTCTCTTGGACTGACCGCAAGCGTAAAGTAGTGGCTAACGTAGCGAAGTAAGTTGGCTTCTTTTTTCACCGAAAGATACATGGATGTATATGTAGGTACGCATAACGAAGTAAAAGTCAGAGCAGTTGATGCGAATACGAAGCTGTCTCGAGTCTTTCGCTCGAGGGTGAATGTCATCTTGAGCTCGAGCTCGATCTTGATCTCGATCTCGACCTCGAGGGATGTTAGAGAAGGAGAGGGAGAGAGAGAAGGTAGCCATAGAGGAAACGTAGAGAGGAGTGCAAAAGCGGATAGAACCGCTCATGTTTATATGCATTGTATTGCTAAAACCCTTTTAACCGAATTACATTTAGCAATTCTATTGCTCCCTACCGTATTCCCATCCTCTTTTCGTTTCGTTCACCGAGATTTACAGATACTTAGCGATACATCGTCCACCCTTCATCCCCCACTAGATAGCCTCACCAGGCACCTTCACTTGCCGACATTTCGCGACGCAAACAGACTCTACGCTACTAAACTGATTGATTTCTACAAATGGGTCTTTTCGGTCGATCACCGACAATCTACTATATTTCTGACTCTCGAAACCTTCTACACCACCCACATCCGTCCGGATGATGCCCTCCTAGCATCATACGTACATATCGGGTCAAGATGGAGCCAGTCTGATTGTAAGAAACGAGAAACGTCGTTGAACATGAAAGGGTAGAACTTGGGACTCGATGCACTTTGCAAATGCAGCATGGACATGAAATCTGGCATTACACAGCTGTGTGTCTGTGTGTGTGTTGTCGTATGATACAGAGTATACACTACTTGTATACAGTAATGTATACATACTCCGGCGAGTCCATAGCGCAGTGGTATGGGCCAAGGAGAACGAAGGGTTCCAGCGATCCCAGCGAAAAGCACTGGGGTTGGATTCCGGGTCTGGAACAGCATCCCTGAATTCTTGATTCCCTTGGTAAACAAGCGTTTAGGTGATTCACTGCTTGCTCGCTTCGATCGACTACCGTTTGTTTTTAGACGCCATTGCGTTTCGTGATTCTAGCTCGTTTTCCGGTCTAACGACTATCCGAATCTAACGAGCACCGACAATGGTTTCCTATGTTATCTCTATCTCTCCTATTTTTCCCTCTCGAAAGTTCGACCCTCCAAGAGAGTTTTTGGTAAAATCTCAAAAAGTCTGATAAAAAAACGATACGATCACCCTAGTTACTTCGAAGAGAACGGAAAAAGCTACTGCGACAAAGGATGGAGAACCCGACGAAGCACGGCGGGGGTGTGGTCGTAAACGACTAGCGTCGGCCGTCATTAGCGCTAATAAGAGTAATAAGTAATAACGTTAGCCCGGGGATCAGCTCTGCACAATGGGGAGAATGGGGAGAATGGCGAGAATGGCGAGAACGAAAACTAGTCGTTGGCAAAAGGGAAAGATACCCGCAAGCGTCCACCCACACGAGAGTGATTGTCTCACTGTGCACAAGCGCGCTTACGCTCGCACCCCTCGAACGGCTCCGCCTCTCCAACTTGCTCCTCCTTGTCCCATGAACGAGTGGGGATAATAAGATCTACGACAATCAACTCCGAAGACGAAATCCTGACGGGACGCGAGAGGACCACAGGGTGCCAGAGGGTGACATGACGCGCGAGTAAGTAAGCGCCAACACCAAGCACAACACGAGCATGTAAAACGCAATCTGTCACAGACAAGTTTCAGGGAGCTCAACTGGCTAGAGGCTAAAGGAAACCGATCAAGCGGTAGAGAAGAAATTCTCTTATGTTTATCTAATTGTAAGTAAGTAAGTAGGTTTTGAAATGTCAGCGAATTTGAAATGAACGAGTTTCGATCAACGTGTTCCGAGAGGGTAATTAGTGGTAATTACGCTGTGCAATTGGGAATCAGTAACTTCTTATAAACTTATAGACTCTTAGAAGTGGTACGATAAATGAGCTCGCTATAAACCTCCCAAAGTGGGATTCTAATGAATAGTAATAGTAATCAAAGGGCGAATTTGATTATGTTTTATATTTGTTCCAACGGTGTGAACCAAAACCAATTCTGGTAAACGTTTAAATAAAAAATTGTAAAAAAATGAAAGCACGCCGGGAAAGACGCGGGGGGGGGGGGGGGGGGGATAATAAAAAGATCCACTGTGCATTGCAAGTTGTACCATCCGTAGCTACAACTGGGCTCCTGGTTTACCACGAGCGGTAGGTAATACTGTAAACTATATTACCGATACAACGATATCAGGAATTTGATCAATTCCCATTGTTCGAAAAACAACACAACCAAGCACAACAGTACTCACTTGCGTATTTGTCTGTCAAACGCTAGTCAGAACTCTTCAATGGTTCATCCTGATTGATCGGCATTACTGGCTACTCGTCGTCTAGGTGTCATGTTGTCGACTTGCTGAATCGTCATTCCTAGCCTAGTTAGTCCTGGTCAGGGACGTCAGGGTCCTGTATCGTTCTGGTTATGGATCGGTCGGTGGCACTAGTGGGCTATGTATTGGGTTAGTGGCAGCAAATAGCACCAAGTAGCAGTTAGTGATCAGCAGTGGTCAGTATAAGCTCAGTGTTTCCCAATTGTTTATAGCATTCATAGTGTTAACTCGAAATCCGCGTGTGTGTGTCGCGGCAAAGCAGCACGCGCCGCTCACGGTGAGTCAGCGCTGTCTGCGGAGTCAGCAAGAGTGGCACAAAGCAGACAACTCATATTACTGCATCTTACACACATACGGACAGACCAGATTGAGCATTATCTGCCCAGCTTGGTCTAGCTTGCTCCACCTCTGACTCGTTCGATTATTTCAAATTTTCTTTTGGTATAGCGTTATTGTGTCTGATTCTGAAAAAAGTGGGTTGTTGCTTACAGTTAATCGAAACCGAAGGAATATTACGGTTTAACGCATCTTCCTGGCTCTTCTGGATTTCCAATGATTTCGAGACAGCGTCAGAGAATCGATTTATGCGCCGAGGAGATATTGCCCCGGCTAAATATGACCGCCCTATGGCCAAAATTATTGGAAAATGGTATCTACCATAGGGATGACGTGAATGTACCCCGATGGACAGTGCGTATGATAAGTTGGTTAAAATTAATCTTCTCGCCCGATAGTAATCAGGGTGTAAGATTGACCGATCAAAGCTTATGTCACGATTCATTCAGAATGTATTCACCTCGCTTCCGTAGAAGTGTCTCGAGAGCCCGGAAACAATACGGGATATTTATCTAACGATAAAGACACGCGGACCATCGGCCTTCGAATCGTTGATCACTAGCTTAAAAGAAACCGGGCAGGAAGATCTCGCTGATTTGCTGGAAGGTCGCCGAGTCCGGGCGAGAGAAAATCACTTGACGAATCCACCCGGGAATCGGGAGAAAAATGGTGGAGAGGAAAGGATACCTTTATCCCCGGCACCAGAGCCGATCGGGTATCTATCTAATAAAAAAAAGATTGATAAGTAAGTAAAACAAGTAACCCAGTATCGTACTTATTTTCAAAGGGGCAAGGATTCTTTCTTCTCTTGGATGCAACAGTCGGACGAACCGCTACAGATCGATGTTAAAAAGGCAACGGAATTTTTGGATGGACCCATGTATAAAAATGTCCAACGTTATCCCATGCGGAGTAAGCCACGCGGCTTGGTTTTAACAATTACGAACATACACTACCAATACACGATCGAACCACCTCGAAAATCTGCAAAGCACGATGAACGTAACTTGCGGGTATTGTTCGAGCAAATGGGTTTTCGCGTCGAGAGTTTTTGCGATTTGTCGACTCAGGTAAGGTATACACGCTAGATATTGTATTTTTCAATTGCGGAAACTCGACGATCCTCGATGATCTCTTCGGATGTTCCAGGCACTGATCGATCGAGTTAAAGAATTTTCGCGACGCGAAGATTTGCGGATGGTGGACTCCTGTTTCGTGGTCATCAGCAGTCACGGTCACATGAATGAAGAACACGAACGCACGGAGATTTTGGGAGTCGATTATTATCCTTCGGACGATAAATTCAATTCGAGGAGTGTTTTGTGCAGTGACATTACTGATTGCTTCATTGCGGAAGCATGCCCCCAACTCGCAGGAAAACCAAAAGTATTTATCTTCCAAATGTGTAGGTCAGTAGTGCACCCACCGTGCAAGCTAAAAAAAAAATAGAGTAGCCGTCGAACGGCCTATTATAGGTAAAATGATACTAAAAGCAACAAGTTTTCTCAAGGGGTGAGAAGAAGCAAAAGGCCGTAGCAGCACCAAGACACATCACGGATTCGTGTAACTTTACAGCGACTCAAGTCGAGGGAATAGGCACCCGCGCTGGAAAGAGTGCTATGTCAGTACGAAATTACGCGGATATGCTAATAGCACATGCAACAACGGCTGGCCACGTGGCGTTTCGAGATGCGATGACCGGTAGCTGGTTTATACAAATTCTCTGCGAAGTCTTCATGAATTATGCCTGCACGACGCACGTTCAGGATCTACTGAATATGGTAAGAAAGCTAACTCTCTTAATCGACCTTTCTGAAAGATAACGTGGATTTCAATTGCGACAGGTTGACGAGCGTCTCAATACCGTGCGTACAATGAAGGAAGAATGCCAAACCCTAACAGTCACATCAATGGGATTCAATAAGCACTGTTATCTGCATCCCGGCTTCTTTGGAGAAGACTCTTGATTCGGCACATTACCACCTGGAATGCCGAAAGCATCGTTAACTTTTAATCCTTAGTTCTTAATTGTTAGTGGATAATCGATGTGTTACCATTTATCACTTGATTCATTCTCACCAAAAACACATTTAGATTGTAGATTTTTATACGAATTTTTATACTGTGACGGTTTTGTGCCATCTACAGTCGGTGGCTTAAACAATCGGAAGAGAATCCGTGGATACTTTTAATGAACGTGTATCAGTGTTGCCCTCTTCGCCTAACGTATACTTGGGTATGAGATCGAGAGAACGGAATTCGGGCTACGTACAATTATTGACAAGAGTACCGCTAACTTTCTTACAGGTGCTTCATTTATCTTCTAAGGACCTTACAACTGTAAATTATAAATGGTACGCGTTCAGCTATACTAATGTGTGACTTTGACGATTCATTTCTTTTTTTCTTTTTTTTTTTTCACTTTGAGTGGCATTAAGTACATTGCACTCTGCAAGTGAGCGATAACAAAATTCGTTCATTCGTTCATCAAAGGCAGGAAGAAGGTACTGTGAGTCTATTACCGTGGATCGCTGGAACAGAGAACAACGCAACGACAACGAATGATTACCTCTTTAAACTATTATATGTATATGCATGAGAAAGCTTTATCGACAGCAACGCGCGGCCTTGTGTTTTCATGTTCCCTCTTTCCTGTTCTCGACCGATACCTATCCCATTCCGCGCACTTGCACATAGGCTCGCACTTGCACTTACACTTGCAAATTCGTCAAAGGAGCAGTTTCCAACAAAAGAGCATAATAAACCGCAATCAAGAGGAAAGTATAATCAAGGATTGCGGTAGTTTTACCTTCCGCTCTGTTAATCGTGACTTAAATAAAATGCGGAGTTTGCGATACGTCACTTGCCATTTAAGAGGCGAAGCTTTAGGCTCCCGCTTTATTCATCGCAAACACGAGAACTGACTTTGTGGCTGTGCGCACGCCCGTGGGTATGCCTATGACAAATGGATCGCTCATATGTCACATCAAATAGCCGTCCGCTTACTTTTATTGCGCAAAAAGATCATGCCTGGTAATATGCATCAACCCCATTCCCGCCCCACATCCTTCCCCCCGCCCCACTCATGCTCTCTCTCACACGCCCTTTGTCTTTCTCTTTCTCATCTTTGTGTTCCTGTCCCTGAACCCGTCCATCTTGTTCATACACTCGTTTCTTCTTGCACCTTTTAGCGAATTCCCTTCCTTTCTTCTTTTGTTTGTCTGTTTGTTTGTTTCTTTCTTTGCATCTCTCTTTCTTTCCAGTCTTTTCGTCGGGCCTTTTGCACGATGTCGGTTGCAAATTGTCCACATACCCAATTAGTATAGAGACTGCGCATTGGACGAGCGTGGTTTCTTGATTTTTTCAAGATTCTTGATCACAAGATCGTGCAGGGAGCAATAGCGGTTACGGACTTCGCACATTACTAGCCAAAGGCTAACGTACTCCTTCTCATCCATTTCTTGTACGGCTCTTCTGTAATCGCTTATATGCGGATATTTAGCAACTTTACTAACGATTTTCCCTCTGGATATAAAGTACCTGTAAAGCAAAGGCAATGGATTTTTTAATGGACGTTTTAATGGGCTTTCTAATGGGATGACTACGTCAAGTATGCTAGCCACAAGTCTGTACCTTGAAATCTGATCAAAGAAGGCAGCTGCTTCGCTCTCAACAGACTGTATTTCGGCGAGTGTATCTTCTTGAATCGATACACCGAAGTTGTTGCCATCCTCGATTTTCGGAATTAAGAAGGATACCCACATCTTCAGCTGAAACGGTAGGAAAATCATGAAGCCTTCCGTACGCTACAATCATCGATGACACGATTCAATGATCGGACAGTTACGTACTAAATTTGAATCCTCCAACAACTGTCGAATGTATGGCTTGACTATGTGAATCAGATCGCACAGTGGTTTGTTGCATGGTATTGGACCATTGGGTAGGACCATCACTTTGGTTCCGCTCGTTTCGTCCCTGCTGTTCTCCACCTTAAGTTTCTTTGAAATGTGCACATCCTCGGAATGATTGAGAACTATTGGATCTGGAATGGGCACATTTAAATCCTGATGAACGTCTGAGAGTTTTCTATTGTAGAATTCTCGAGTTTCCAGCAATTCGTTCAGCTTGACAATCTTCTCTGGAAAGCCTTTTATCAGCAGCTGCTCCGCCTGTGGGAAAGCAGGGTGGCATGTCGGTGACTCGTTTAACGGATTGGATAATACGTATATCGTGTTGTCTATCCTATTGCTTCCATCTATGATTGCAACGATCTTAGTACCGGCGTTACGATCTCACAAGGTCTCGTTCATAGATGGAATCAATGATATTATCGCGATAGACAACTTCTGACAATGAAGCAGTTACCTTGGTCTTAAGTGAGTCCTTATATTCCTGAACCTGGAAAAATAAACTTTAATGGTAAATACTTTTCATAAGACGAAAGGAATAAAAAAAAATCAACCGGTACTGTGGTGTATCGCGCTCAACTTTTGTAATATTCTATTGGAAAAAGTGGAAACTCGGGACTATAGGCCGCGTGATCATTCTTCGGAGGTGGCCTGCAAAATAGCCACCTTCCATCTTCCGCCTTCGAGCCGCGTAAGAATCCATCTCACGATCCTTTTCCAATTCGAGTGGGAGGTTGGTGTTATCAATTCATTTCTCTAGGGAGTGAAATATTGCAGGGAACAGTTGAGGAACAGACTTAACCAGACTTTCGGTATCGTGTGGATTTCGTCCGACAAATCATGACAGAGGTTACGGTGACCGAAAAGTATGTAAATAAGTTTTGTAACAATGGTCTTCTCGGCAAAGACGTTCACTATCGACAATGCAAATAATTATAGACTAATGACGGGAGCAGTACAAACATAGACCGAGTGGTTGCAACGCCGGTGGACTAAACACACTAACCTAACTATCTTCAGCTACAGTTTATCAACAAATATTCATTACTTATCGTCCGACGAGCGGCTTCTATACTATCGGATAGACAACCACGTTGAATAATTTACCTTTTGTGCCGTAGTGTCCGCCATTATACGCTTTATAAAAAAGCTTCTAAAAGTTTCGAAAGTATAATCAGACTGCCCTTTGTTGGTAACGTACAACTTGGCTTGAAACAGGAAGTTGGGGTGGTTGGGACGTTGAGACTCGAGACTACTCGAAAGTCGACAGTAGAAATGTTCGATTCTGAAATCGATTTCACCGTATTCGGATCCGGAAAAATCGATTCGCTCCTAGTCGAGTGCGAAAAATCGATTCGTGCTCCCACCAGCACCAGTTAACTTGCGGTCGATAAATAAATACATCCTCACCATTGATGCAATTGATATCTGATTGATAACAATCAATTGCAATCAGCAATGAATTCAACGACTTGAACGTTACATCTTACGTTTTGTCTACGTTGCGTTGCAGTAAACAGATTTAATTTCTATCAAATATTTAATTATCTAAGATTATCCATGCTTTATTCATTTTCTTTCTTATGTACAATGCGTAGCACCAGTTCTCATCATTCGATTATGTACTTGACGGCAGTAGCTGGAAAAAAATGCGTAAGCTGAAATAGCTTTAGAAATTCCGCACTAAAGGACGGTGGGATGGATTTATGAGAGACTTCCCGTTTCTTATTGGCTAATAATATTCGATTACCAATTCGTTTAACAACCCAAAACTAACTATCACGTTCTAATTGTTAATATTATCTCGGTAATGTATATCGTAAATGATTGCTTTTTCAATTGGTAATATGTCGTACTTTACTGTTTTCACAATCATTGATTTTGCGTTTTATTTCAACTACAAGTATCAGTTTAGATTTTAGATCGTAGCTTACTTATTGTGGCTTGACGGGTAAGCTACGTCAAAACCGCAGACGAGACGGCTGAATTTAGCCTATCGAAGATATTGACAGTTTCGAGTAATGAGTCACGATAATAGTGATAATAAGGTTGCTGCTGCCGTTGACGATAATATGTACATGAGAGAAAAGGAGAAAGACGTCGAAAAATGAAACTGACCAGCCGCAACAATTGCGACGACGACGACGACGACGATGGTCTCAATCATCATAATAATAATCATAATCATAATAATAATAACGATGATAATGATGATAATAAAAGTTTATAATAATAATCATTTCAACACTGCTTCCTCATATAAATATATGTGTATTGAATAGGGCTAAGTAAGCTTCTTAGCCTTTTGATACAAAGTGTCAACGACTTTTCCCATACTGTGTATCGTGTCGAGAGCAATTTCATAGGTTTTATCCCGAGGCGTGTCCTCGAAAACGATCAGAACACCCTCCCCTTGATCTAGGACGCCCCTAAGCTTTTTGTCGAGAATCATTTGAGAGAGCTTTTTCTCGACTTGGGACAATGGCAGTGATATGCATGTCGCGATGTGGCCGACCTGTACCGAGTGGGAGAAAAAAATTTAATGAAACATGGTACAAAAATAGCACAGCTCATAGGGAAGCAGAAACAAAAGGAATAAGACGATTGGTACCTGTACTCGAGAATAGGGTTCTACCAATCGGCAGAGATTTTGTTCAAGCATAGCGTCATAAAGTGAACCAAGATGCGCTCGCACAATTACATCGTCTTCCAATTCCTGTCGATAACTTTTTACGGCCGTTTGAAAATCAGCTAGCGATCGACGATGACTTGCTTCGGCAACGGCTCGCATGGCGTCCAGGTCACGCCCGGCATATTTTACGGCTAATTTTCCTGTCATAATCGATTGCACATCTTCTGGAGTTCTCAGCATAATTTTCGAGAGCAACATGTATTTCAATGCGGTCAGGGCTTTTGGACTCTCCACGCTGTCGTATCTGTCGTAGAAGCCAATTTGCGATTAATGATGACCAGAACAAAGGATACACCATAAATATCGATATCAGTAAACGTAAAAGGCATAGTACCCTTCGAAAGCCTCATAAAAATATGAATATGCAGTTTTGAAGTCTCGTTCATCGGCAGCATGTAAAATGCCCGATTGCAGGTCCAAAGCAGCCTGCATCTTTGGCGGACAATAAATGGCATTGGCAGTGGTTCTAGCACTGGTCAAAGCTGCTCTTGCTTTTGCCAAGTTACCTAGCGCATGATACGTCTTACTTTCTAGAAGTTGCACTTCGACCAAAAGCTGCTTGTCGTCCAATTTCTTAAGTTCTTTTAGCAACGCGGATCCCAACTGTAAGGCTTCGCCAAACATTCCAGTGTCAAAGTAGAGAGCTATCAGTCGTGCTTCCAATGACTGCCTCAGGAAAGTCCTGCGTTCTTCCTTTGCCCATTCTATGCATTCTTTGCAGAGTTGTACCTATAAAGTATCATAAACGATTTGAAACCGATTGCACAAAGCAAAGCGAACCCCTCCTGTGAAAGAAGGCCAGTATACGTACCTCGATGCCGATGCCAGCCTCCAAATCAAGGAAGAAATCTACCAAGGAGCGTACTAGTTTGGCTGCCTTCGCCTTGCTGATCAAACTAAGGAATGGCCTGGTTGCTTTTATCAATTCTGCCAATTCCTTTGCCTTTCCCTCTTTCTTATAAAGCTCACCCAGATACAAAATCACCTGTTCTTTTACGCGGATACTTTCCTCATCCGCAAGACCGACACTCGAATCGGAAACAATTTCGTTTAACAGCGAAAGAACATTACCGTGATTCGTTAAAGAAACGGCTTGCGCTCGTTCGAACAACATCGCGCCAGCCATTTTTGGTTTATGTCTGTTCCCTCAACTTTCGGGACCCTGCTAAATTTCTGCAAAGCTGGCTGATCCGGACTTTCGTTTACACTTGGAATTCTTGACGATATTGCGATGCAGTTAAAGATTAGTTTACTATTATTCGCAGACGGAACAATTGTTCTTAAGCTTGACGGAACAAGGGTTGGCCACTCTTTAAACTGACGCCACACAACTAATGACACAGCACCTTCCGAATCGGAGCTTCTGCTTCTGCTTCTGCGTTCTGCGCTCCGTGGCCTCCAAGGCAAGCGGCGGCGAGGGTGAGCGCAAGCGAGCGGCTCCCAGGCACGAGATGAATCGAGATGGATCGAGAGCTCGGAGCTACGGGTAGCTAGACTGCAGTGCTACAGTCGGTTTGCCTCGGTACTCGGTACTCGTTAACCTCTATTTAAAAAATTTAAAAAATTTTACACCATTTAACTTCTTCTATCACTACATAAAAGTTTATTTGCCAGATCTAGATAACGTTTAAGGTCATTAATTCAACCTAAATACCCTTGAATGACCTTGATTTAGGCTTACTTTAGTAAAAAAATGATTTGAAGCTAGAATTCTAGGTTAACCTGCAAAAGCGCACGGGTGGTGCCACCTGGCAGATAATCATGGAAACCAACGAGAAAGCATCTATTATCGATAAGATAATTATATTTATCTCATATTCAGTCAGATAAGTTGCCCGATTGGTAGTTTGCGGAAAAGTGCTTGAGAGGGTCATAGCAGGTCACGTTTACAAATGCCACTGCCCAATATGACACATTAGTGTGATTAGTATTAATTAATACGGAGTGGATTATTAGTAGCAAGTGGTAGCGTAGCGATTAATAGTGATTAGTAGCATCGAATCGATTGATGTTGAAATCGTTTATGATAGCCTGATGGTCTGATCATGAGTAATCAGGTATGACTGGGTCTGAGAGGTTATGGTTACAGGTATCATCAGGTATCGCTTGATATGATACAAAATTCACAATCGGTGTGGCTTTTACGCTGTTTTGCGGTATGACACTGAAATTCAATGATATACACGATCATTCATGACATCATAATCAGCCATAGTAAAAGTTGGTTCAAACGTTCAAGTCGATGAAGACAAGCGAGGTGGAAATGGCGAAATCTGACAAAAGTATTCGCCAGCGTGCGTCAGACCCACTCTCACCTTATCCGTCTCTATCGAAAGAGTTATTTCACTCGTTCGAACTAGGTTAGTTGTTGGTTCAGCGATATGCTTGGAGATGGGATTCCAATTGTCATGACGATCATTCAGTCACGTTTAGTTAGAAGCAAGGCTACGAATTCATGTTCATTGATGTTGTTTTACAGGGAAACGAACTAAGTCGCATTTAGTTTTCCAAATGGCCTTGTACCTAAACGTTTGGCTTTACCCATTTTGGTTGGTTGTTTCTTTGGTCAGCTTGGATGGCAAAGTAATTGCAATTAAAAATTCAAAGTTTTAATCGAAAACAGTCAATGAGAAGTTAAACCAGATCGAACTAAGATAGGACTGTCTATTTTTTGTGATTGTTGCAGTATCATCAACTTACTGAAACGTATAAAGTCCTGACTGTGACGATCTTTCTTGTACAGTTCATATCGGAAGCCATAAGATTATATTTGGGCTACTGTGGTAATCTAGCTGGAAAGGTTAGCCAAAAACCCATTTGTTCCCTTAGGGAGAAAAAGGTGAATCGGGCCATGTCAATGAATAATGAGAAATGGATTTCTAGATTCCAGAGTTGGTCAGCTTTTGGTTGGTTTCTTCATTGATACAGTTACCTTTGGGCCTTTTCTCCCTTTGTGATAACGGCATGCGGCCGACCGTCAACGAAACTCTAATGAATTCTCTTCAAATGTTTCTTCTTATTGGCCAAATTCTGGCAGGGACTATGGCTTTGAAAAGCCTATCACAGCATAGCGCAAAACTGTTTTATCTAAGACGCGTGTACGGATTGAAGAATCCACAATAGTGGATATCGAAAGTAAACCGCATTGTCGAACACGTTCAACAACGAGCAATGTTGACACTGACCAGCAAAGTGGAATTTCAATGTAAGGATTTCCATGTACCAGAAAATTCGTAAGATTCAGGATTTTCGTACTTTATTTCCATGCAATTATATATAGCCGTTAGTCAGCATGCACCGTGCTGCTTTTGCGCGAGTTTATTTTGAGCCAACTACTAAGAAAAGAATTCCCAGCAGAAGAAAACATTTGGTAAGTGGGTGCAATTGAGAGAGTCGATGACCGAGAGGTAGTCTTGACCGTCTTGCTTGTCGCGTATCACAGCAGTAAGTTACGATTGTCCAGCTCGTTAATACGATAGAACGCTTGTATTGCGAGGACGTTAGCTCGCAATTTTGGCAGGTAACATTCGATCTCGCGGAGAACCGCCTCATCGTCGTAGGTCTCGCATCCATCAGCCAACGCTCGTAGAAGTGTGGTTCTCGAGGGCGTCGCTCGAGAGAGCAGCTGACGCAGAAAACAATAAGAATATAACAAAATATGCCTTTGATATTGTATTAGCAGGGTGATTTGGATTCTAAACTCAGGTTGGGCTTACACCGAAAAGCTGCTGTGTCATCCAACCATGGTACGGTTCCAACGCTTCCTTGTATGCATTCCTTAAAATTGCTACCAAGTCCTCAGTGGGTTCGGAAGTTGTGCTGTCCTCGATGATTTTTTCGAAAAACAACAGTATTAGGTGAAGAGTTCTAAAAGTAATCAAGAGGAATTCCTATATTATCGGCAACGACGCTAATATACATCTGTAGTTAGTAGTGTAAGTAGCACGTGTTATCCGTGGTAGAATGGCGCGTACCTCGTCAACCAGATTAAAGCATCGGCAGCCACTAAACTCTTCTCCGTAGTCTGCTCTTGTAATATCATATCCTGCAGGGTCGAATTGGTCTCGGGGTCCATTGCGAATCTGGTATTTAATTTCTATTGGCCGGTTCTTGGGTGAATTCATGAATCTCGCCAATTCGAGACTCATTGTCAGTTAGAATTAACCTAATAGAAGCGTGTTACTTTACTTACTTCGATGTTTCCCTGCATGTCGTACTTTACGGGGGTAAAGATCTTGCCAAGCTTCTCTGAAAAGAGGAGACACGAAAACTACGTAGGAACATGTGTCCTAACATGTGTGTCAACGAAACACGTAAAGACGTAAGTAATTCCTTACCGACTAAAAGAACGACATCAGCTGCTGCTTGAAGAAATTCCTTCGTGGATATTTTTTCTTGAATGACATCAGGAAAAGGAGTTCGGCAGATTAGAGACTCGGTGGGTTTTGTACCTTCGATACGATTTTCTGAATTCGGTGACTCCATGATTGTTGCTACTGGTTTCCACTGGTTTCTATTATCTGCTGCTTGCTGCCAACCGCAATGCTCGCGACACTCGCGAGTGCATAGCAATACCGATAGTCCAGTTGATGGCAAATGGGCTACTCATAGGTTACTGGGACAACTGTGTATGCAATCTATAGCACATTGATATATAATACATCAATGTATTTCCAACATTGTAAATATTTGCGTTTAGCGTACACCATTGCAGGTAGTGAGTAGTCTTATCGGATGTTGTCGGGCGCGTTGCAGATCGAAGTTTAGGGGTGTTAGTTTGGCCCAACCTCCTGATCGTGACAGATGGCATTGGGACGTTTAAAAAACAGCATCTTTCTTTGTAAGAAATCAATATATTTCGAGCAAAAAGGTATAATATCTATGCATCCATATGTATATACAGAAATATGTAGTTTTTTGGATGTATTCCGGTATAAGTACCTAAAAAATTTCCAAACGCGTTTCGCTGCAAGATCTCGTTCGGAAGTAAGCCAGAATGGGCAGAGTCTATTCGCGATTTGCCGTTCCCTATACAAGTGTGTACTTTGGCTTTATGCTCTTCTCTTCGTGTTCATACATATGTATACATACGCCTAATCCTACGGGCTATTGTCATTGACAAGGCGGCCCAGCGGTTTGTCCTGCGAATCACGCAATCGAAAGAATTGTTTGTCCTGGAAAAGATAGCCATAGCTTTGCGTCAAATGCTGATGCTCGTGGGTCAGTGTTTCGAACCGTAGCATCATTTTCCACCGTTCCTCATTCCGGAACTTTGTGGTTTCTGTTCGTAAAGCTACTACAAGTACATTAAATGTACTCGTTCATTTACTTAATTGCTTACTTACTTACTTATTAACTTATTTACTTATTTACTGATTTTGGTTTCACCGATCCGTATGTACATAATTTGCGATTGTGTGCGGTATTGCTTAACGCGAATACGAATCTAGATGAATCTGACATTAAATTCAGACAGCAGGTAGTAGTGATCGACGAACAAAATACCCACCTTGCCACTTATCGTATGCGCAATATGCTCATTGTCAGTACTCGCACAACGGTGGAAGCTCAACAATTTCAATAATACTTGGATTATTTGGAATGCAATTGAACGACATTTGACAACTGTTTCGATTCACTGCAACACTTGGAGGGCAAGAACGAAAAAAATGAAAAGAAAAAGAAAACGTAAAAGAGAAAGGAAAGGATAAAGGAAACGAACGTGAAGAGAGGTGATGCTGCCGGCAGCTATTGCCGAGAGCTTGTTTCATAATATACCAAACGACTATTCAAAAGGACGTTGGAAGAGGATGCTTGAGAATGCTGCCAACCGAATCCTCCGCGACGAGAGTCAGAGCCGCAAGACAGTATTGCGGAACGGATGGAACCAAGGCTTCGAACGGTGGTCGAAGACCGGGAAATTGTCGCGAGGTAACCACCATGCCACCTGAAGTTTCCCGGAGCTCCATTACACGTATTCCATATCGCGATCTTACTGCGTTCCTGAATGTGGAAAATTGATATTGACAGTGATTTTATCCCGTCAGAGAATAATGATGAGCGACTGACCTTTTTCCGTCATAGACGATATTGGACGAATGGTGAACCGCAAACCTAGACCAATTGTCGTCGGTGTGATCGTTGAACCAGCGATGATAGGCCAACAGTGCCGCACACGAAGGACTCCAAAAAGTTCGATCGGACTGGGCGGTTAGTTCAGCAGAATTGCTTGCGGCGGTGGCGGTTGCGGTTGGAGCGGAGATGCCGATGGTAACGGCAGTAGGAGCAGTAGTAGAAGCGGTGCCAATAGCACCGGCATCCGCGCCGGTATCGCGATCAGCGCCTGTTCCAACGGTGGTCATCTGAAGGCTCTTGGAAAAGGATCTGTTGAGTTCGGGACTGGCAGGGGCGGAGAGTCGGCCAGGCATCTGATCGGGACCGACCACGGGGGAGATCGAGGGCGAGGGCCTGGAGGTCTCGGAGAGGAGACGACCACGGCGAGGACTCGAGGATAGGGATAAGGATAAGGCAGCGATAGCGACTTCCTGCACCGTCACCGTCACGCTGAGTGGTCTCGTGAGGGCGACGGTCGTGTGCTGGGGGTCCCTACGCGCCGAGTTGCGATTGACGTCAATACCGGCAGCACCCAGGAAGACTCTATCAACGTAATCGAAGCCGCGACCCATAATGCCCTCGCGACTGTGACCTAGGTCGAAGGTGTGACCTAGCTCATGCAAGGCTGAACCGAGGGTAGTGGCGAGGCAACCGGCATGGGTACCGCGATAATTGCTGTCATCCATCAGTTGTTCGGTGTCGACGAGGGTCGCGTCGAGGAATCGCGGCAACACCTGGCTCATGCAGGTCGGCCATGTGTGAAGACAGGCTGAGCCGAAGAGAGCAAGGCCACCACCCCCAAGGGCAGCATGCGCTTGAGTTCGCGCGAGGGTGTCTTCGTGCGTCCGCGGGTTAGGCGCACCGCGATATCTCGTGCACGAAAGGAAGGCGAGGTACTTGCGATCCTTCGAGGCGAATGGCCCGGTCATCAATTCGCGCGCTATAAACTCCCAGAGTTCGCGCTGCTTCATCGCGCGTGCCCGATCGACGTGAAGGGCGCTGTGCATCACGAGGCATTCCGCGCCATCCAGGTCCCGCTCGAGCTGAAAAGTTTTCCTTCCGTAGCCCGCTTCGTTTAATTTTTCCGCGGTAAGAGTTTGCAGGAGTCGCGCACCTAGGCCAATTCGAGTCGCGGCACTCTCGGGCGAGCGGTCCTCCCCTCGGGGTCCCTGAAAGTAGCCATCGTGACCTGCACAGATCACGTAGACTGGCGTCACGCGCAACCTCGTGGAACGTGGCTCGTGAATAACGAGGAGCTTCTTCCTATATCCTCCAGCCTCGAGCTCCAGGGTATTGCGCCCGCGTACCAGTTCCGCGAGCGCTCGAAATTCCCCGCCGATTACGGGCCATTCGGAGTTGACATTTTTTCGATTGCGAACGCATATCGTTTCGCAGATAGCCGGTGCTCGACCCCGAATCAAAGCCAAGCTGTAGCACAGGATTTGGCCATCGTTCAAGTTCAGTATCGAAATCCCGTTCTCGAGATTGCCATTTGTCAGGAAACCATCCGGACCAGATCCTTCGGTGTACGACCCTTCGGAGTTGCGCTGATGACGATTCGGACAATGTTGTTGCAATTGCACTCTGCGATTATCGATGCGCTGGCACTGGTGCAATCCATCTCGGGTTTCTTCTTGCTCTCCTTGTCCCGGTAGATGGTAACGGTGGTGTCCTTGGTCACGACGATGTTCGGAGGAAAGGTTCGAGTCAGCAAGTACCTATGGCAAATAATATGTAATCGACTGCAAATTTCGCAGGGCTTCCCTCGTGCTTGCCAAACTAAAGATAAGAGTGCCGTTGCGGGCTTTGCGTTGCTTAAATTTCTTTTGCCTAATGGTGCATCGGTATATTTCGTTGGATAGAGGAGGTTTCTTTCTAAACGAAGTAACGAAACAGAATGATTGAAAATAACAGAGACTACTGTAAGGTGCACATCAAGAGAGAGAGAGAGAGTGCTACGGAATCTATAGCGGATACCGTTCATAATTCATCGTTAATATGAAATAGTAAATGGGCACTAGAAATACAGCAGGCAAGCAAGTTGTAGACGGAAGGGCGCGCACTCGCTCAAGACCTTTCCAGGCAGTGCTGCAACCTCGCGGACCTGAGTGGAATCTCTACGTGAAAATTTGCCGAAGGGTTCCAATCTCGATACACAATAGATTTTTTCCCTCAATGAACCTCACTGCTCACTACCACAATCATCTCGAGTGATATGTCACGTCCTGGAAAAAAAAATACTACGGTATGTGGCATACCTGGTATATATCTCAAATGAACGTGTTAAATTACCGGGTTGGTGACTCGCACCAAGGAGGATCCGAACGTTAGAAGATGTAATAACGCGTATATCCGCATAGACACGCAGGTACATACAATTCGCATATATAGACGTTTCGCGTGTTAATCCGCCCTCACGGTCGCCGTTCGCCGTTTACGAGTGACACTAGGCTTTTGAGGCGCGAAGCGGAGCTGGATCGAGCGTGGCTTTGGAAAGGTGCGAAGAAAGCTCCGTTCCTGGTCAATTTGCCCGATTGGCTGATGACTGTCAACAGCAGTGACAGTAATGACAGCGACGGTAGCAATGCCAGCAATGACAGCAATGTCAGTAGTGACAGCAGTGGCAGCAGTGGCAGCAGTGAATAGGTAGAGGATTGGTAAAAGGAGTAAATTTAAGGGTCAGGGTATTTTGGGTGTTTGTCCAAGAGACAAGGAGGAATGCTATCCTAGCTTTGCAAGAACTGTCAGCTTACCATTTTGGGCAGGGAGAATTGTCGGATTGTCGGGTGGATGCGTGTCTCGCAGTAAGAGTAAAAGAGATTCTCAGCTGCCGGCTCTCCGTGCATGTGGAGACAGTAGGAGACTGTGGCGCCGAGTGGACGGAGGGTGGCGGGTTGCGGTACTATGACGTCGCAGCGCACCGCGGCGTGGCCCGGCGCGGCGCAGCGCGGCGCATGCAGTATTTCCACCCCTATCCCCACTAGCCTCTAACTACCCCAAACCGCCCACGATTCCCGGCCTTATAGGTTTGGTCACCGTGCATCCCTTATCCCCGCTTTCCATCCCGCTTGCCAACTTTGGTCTCCTGCCTCATTCTCGACTCTCGCTCTCGGCCCGTAACATCAACAATTGACAACGCTACTTGGCATCGAAGCGTTGCTTAGACCACTTATGTTGCTGGTACCGTCCCTACGCGATACGTGTCAAGAGTAAACTCTATTTACGTATACGGTACACAGATTGTGTGAGTGTACCTGAATTCATCAAGTATTAAGGTCCCTCTCGATATCTACATAATTGCTAATTGGTATTGGCTCCTACCAATGGTAATTGGTGCTTGGGGCGCGTGTTGCTGTGGTTGCTAGGACAGTGGTCTTTGCATCACAAATTTGCAATGCCCACCATAGGAACGTTTCGAGAGGCCAATCGGCTACTTCCATTGCCCATAGTGCAGGAACAAATCGATGAAAGGGAAGACTTGTTGTTTTCAATTATCAGCGAAACTTTTGGCGCATTTCACTACGTCGATCCAGTAGCGAGTGGCGAGTGGCGAGTGGCGAGTGGCAAGTAGCGAGTGGCGAGTGGCGATCATTCGTGGTCCGGAAAAAGTTTCGCTCGAGGACGTTGCAGCGGCGCATGCAGTATCCATTAAAGTTTTGTGTGGCTGTGTATATTTCTACGTGAATGCGAATGTGACTGTGAATGTGAATGCGAATACGAATGCGAATGTGAATGTGAATGCGAATGTAAATGTGAATGTGGCTGTGGTTGTGCCTGGTGTAAAGAGGATTGGTTGCTTACCATGGGGTTAGTGTCCGTGAAAGTACTCCCTTGTGCAAAAGTAGAACAACTCTTTTTCAAAATCGTTACTGGTGATCATGGCGTGCGCCCACAACCGGCCTACTTATTGTGACGGTCGGTCATTGCACTGGAGATTCATTTCCTCCATCTCTTCGTGTTTGGCTGTATAAATGTACAAATTAGATGTGTACAAGCAGAGTCGTGGAGAAAGATAGGTGATCCTCCGGTTATGCACTAATGCTCTGCAGTAGAGTTGTGCACTAACTTTCGTACCATTCTTGTAATTTTTTCATAAATTTTGCTTTTATGTATTTCAAGTATTTCGCGTCTGTCTACTTCTGTCTACTTCTACCGTCTCCTTCTCCTTTCGCGCTCCACCGCTCGTTTGCTGTGCCTCATATTTCTCAATTTCCCAATTTCTCAATTTCTCAATTTCTCAATTTCTTAATTTCTTAATTTCTCAATATCACAATTTCTGAATCTGCTACGCTGAGCCGCGGAGGGATGCGGCGGAGTAAGAGTCCTTTCTATTGTTTACTTAAATCTCGTTGTCCTTGCCCTATCGATAAACCAATTGAAACTTCGGGTGAAGTAGTCTTCAGCTTGCTGACAAAGAAAATCTTACTGGAATGCACCTTGCTGCCAATCGATGGCGGAAGGAAAGTAAGTAGTTGTAAGTAATTGCTTCTAAGTTTGTAAGTATACTCATGGTGCAAAGTCTAAACGGAGAGAGGGAGGCAAGGCGTTGTAGGCTGTTAGAGACTGGGCCAATGCCAGTGTCATCGCGGTAGAGCGTATCCGCGACTACTTTCATTACGCATTATAATAACAACAAGTATCTGTGGAAGTAGCAACTAAGCTCCGCACATTTATTTATGTACAATATTCAACAATTAATAGTTAAGATACAATACTGAATACAGAAACTGACGCTTTATTAGTCCAGCGAGAAAATAAATTACTGTTATAAGAAAATTTCTGACCGGATGACAGCGTCTTGGATCTTTCGCACGTTGGCTTCGTTGTTAGACGTTTTCTCGTTGCCGACCACGATCGAAGATTATTATACAAGAAAAGAGGTTTTCACGGTAGTCTGACAGTTTTTATTTGACACAGTGGGACGCGACACGATCCGACATAGGGAAAAGGAAGAAATCGAATCCATTCAGCGGAGCACGCTAATGGAATTCAATATCGGGAAGTCAGATTGCGACATTGTTACACGGTTTTCGAAACGGTTTTGTCATTGAACAACGATACGCAGTTAGGATGAAGAAACACGCAATTCTGAGGAGGAATCGATGTGGCGCGTCGGTTCCATGGTTCCACCAACACATGGATCCAAAGCCACTCGTTTCTCCGTCCTCTTAAACCATCGACTCCGCTTGAATGCTGAGTTCAGCGATCCCAATCGCCTGCACTCCTTTCCAAACATTACAAGAATAATTCTCGGAGGATCTCAATCTTGTATGAATTTCACTCATGACTCGGTGATGCGCGACGTGAGACGGGATAGGATGCTACCACTACTATGACTGTGTTACATTTCTCCCACACTTGGATCTTCTAGCTCGGTCAACGTCATTTTTGTCGTTGTTCTTTCCATTTCGAAAGAGATAGACGAGCGAAGTTAACGTATGAGCAAGAAGATTGGCTACAGGGAAAATAGGGTGGAAAGCCAAATAAGTACATACGTAATTATGATTAAGCGATAGACTCTCAGGCCGAGAGAAAATGTACTGAGGGAAAGTCGGAAAAGTTTTCACGGGCTGAGTATGGTATTGGCATACCAGCGCGGCGTACTGACGTACCAGTGTACTGGATGCAGTAGCAGAAATGGTAGAGATGATAGAGGCGCGGGAAATAGAGGGAATTGAGAGACGGAAATATACAGAACACAGATGATATGGATTTATATGTAACAACTTAAGTACATATCTACGCATGTGTACTACCTAAGTAGTTTAGGTGTACCTCTGGACTTGATAGTCGTGCCGCGCCGCGCGTCGTGTCGTTTCACTTTCCCCACTCGGCGGGACATGGGGGCGCAGAAAGACTCTTGCGACGATTAGCAGAATTTTAGAGACAACCTGTTCATCTTGCGGAATTAGGCCGAGAAGACCCGTTGTACGCGTCCTTGACACGTTGAAAGCGAGGCTCAGACTGAGCCTGCTAACATTAATATCTTACGCAATCGATCGTAGGTGTACATATAAGCATGAATATCGAAACCGACATCGTATTCGGTGCTGTGCGATTCGGTGCTGTTCGGACACGCAGCATGCGGCACGCCGCATGCCTCGTGCCGCACACCAAATCGAAATTGAAGCTGAAATTTAAATCAATCTCGTCGTCATTGGTAACGGTGCATTGGTTGTTATAGGACCCGTTTACAAGGATCCAGCGAATAATTTTACGCAAGAAGAATCATCGAACCTAAGGGAAATTGACATGTAGACTTGCATAAATTTTTAAAAGCGCATGGTGCATGGAATCAGTCTCTGACTTTGTTTCATTCTCAGAAATGCAAGTCGGGTCAGCATTTTTCTCCTTTATTTTCAGTTAACATTGTAAGAGGTGCATCGATCGCATTTTAACGATCGTTTTTTCGTTGGACGGTGGCATTCGGTTGGGTAGCAGCCTTGACCGAGATTAAATCATCTCGTTTGCGTGTGCAGAAGAAAATGGGAGAGAAATGGCACGGGTGGTGAATAAATTGGCATAAATGGACTGTAAATGGATAAATGATAAACGTTAAAGGAGAAACGGATGACTCGACATGGATAGTTGGTTACCCTTCTTCTCATACTTGAACCTTTCCTTGACTTTTCCTTGACTTTTCTACGGATTACCACTACTCATATATTATTCCTTTCCCCGACCCTGGTAGATCTTTCTGGAGCATGTTTCGATTTTGACTGAACCTTCCTACGAATCTTTGACATATTGCCTTTTTTGCTTATTTTTATGCACGATGCATTATTTTTACTCATTGTCAGTAGAGGCGTCGTGTCAAGTACTTGGTGTAAATTACTCGTTTGCTTTAGGTCAGGGCGGGCTTGGTCATATTTGTACCTCTGGCGCTTCTCCCTCGCACCTGGCCGTGGAAGAGGTTCGCTTACTTGTAGCGAAGACCGAAGAACAGGTCGAGAGAGAAAAAGAGAAGGAGTAAGGTGGTATTGGTGGTGGGGGTGGTAGTAAGCGGGACTCTATAGTCGATGACGAAAAGGCCTTCGGGGCGTGAAAGCGAAATCCCGGGGATTCGGAGGAATGACCACGTGGCCATGTGGTTGACTGGCCGTTGTGTCACCTAGTGCTTGAAAATCGGACGATGCGAGCCGACACGAGTCGTCGCGACGCGACGCGATGCGGCAAGAGATCGTAGGGCGTGATCGAAAGAGGGGAACAGGCAAGTGCATCGGTTCGATGCTAAAACTCACCAACGAAGATACTACATAAATACATAAATACATACCGGAGATACCGTCCTGCGTATCACGATGCGTATCATGATGCGTTCAACCTCAACGGATATAGAATAGTAGACGCATCGAGACCAACAGTCGCCGACAGTCGCCAAGGATATGTGAAAGAGGAAGGCCTCGCATCAGCCGGGATTTCTATCGCTTTCACCTCGGCACACCGTTTGCTTCGAGAGACAGCAGACAGAGAGCTTCTTCTTCTTCTTCTCCTCCGATAGATTCTCAGACCGCTTTCACGCGAGTCTCGTTGACACGACACGGCGCCGTACCTTGCCGCGCCAATCGTCGAAAAGGGATGGTACCTCAATCGTAACGTAATTGAACACACATGTGGCTACCAGCCAGTTAAGTTTCAAACTCGTGCTTTTCAGACATTTACGTCTACACATAGTATCTGTCGATTCTAATCTTCGGTTCGAAAGCGTAAATATCTCGCATGGTTAACAACAATTACTATCTTGCAGAATGCAAATAGAATGTTTATATACTGTACTATGTAAATGTATGTATGACGATACGTGTAACTTAAGCGAGGGGGAGGAAGCGCAGTGGAGAGTTAGCGGGAAAGTAGGGGGAAAGTAGCAAGAACGAACCAAGAACATTGAGGAGGATTATAATCCATAGGATATCAGGCGGATATTAGAAGAATGTTTAGAAGGATGTTCGGAGGGTATCGGTAAGGAATAACGATAATGTGCTGATCACATTGGTACGCGATACCAGCCAACACTTTCGTTCGAAAATGTGATCGTGGAAAGGGAAAGTGGTATGTCAAGGCTGACATCCAGCAATCTTTTCGTATTTCGATCAACACTACTCCGACTGCTTCTCGAATATTTGACTAAATCCAACCCGCGGACGAACAGCTCTGGACGATCGAATATGACTAATCCAGCCGTCCATACCGATTCATTATACATTGGCGTATGTATAAACTATATTGTTACAAGGGGTGCAACTACAGTATTGTAAATACATACATCATAGATACATAGTAGATAAACCAACGGAAACAATCACCCAACATGACAGTCCCATCGGAGAAAGAGGATGATCCATTTATTTGTGGATCACCATCTGTCGCCGGAGGATGGGATTGTGTGCTCCTTCGGGTGTTGGCGGATCGCGAGTCGCGAGTCGCGACCTCGAGCAGACGAGAGATCGGTTTGCCGTACTTTGGTCGACTGTGTGGTTTCTGTGAAACCTGACCTGCATTAACGTGCTGTCAGTTGGCTGTCGCTGATAATGTTTGTTGTTTGTGCCAGGAGCAAGAGAACCTTGACTCCAAAACACAAAAACACGGATTTCGGTCGGTACTTCACCCATCCGGTGTGTGTATGTAAACGCAGCATCACAGTAAGACAGCAATACAGGTCCCAAGTTTCGTACCTAGTTCCGTAATAGTTAAAAAAAGATCTATGCGTATTGTAGACTACATATCCATGCGGATGTTTATGTACAAGATTTTCCAACTTCCACTAGCTACAACACAGTGGAAGGCGCGCAGTCATTATGTACCATGCATTTACCCCAAGTTTCATTGTCAGCGCGGATGCTTGTTCAAGATGTTCGATTTGCTTGGTTTCTTTGAGGTACAGCAGGGCGAATGCACGGTACTCTTGGAAATCAGGTTATATCCAAGGTTACCAAACGGAGATTACCCAAATACCCAGATACATACGATTAAGTCTCTCGGACGCGGACTTGGGGTACAGATTTGAGAATGGGTTCGCGAGCGTGAGCCAAGTTTCGGTCCAAAGTCTGTCGTATTCGAGTGTCAAGTAAAGAATAATAAAAAATTGATTTCGTTTTTAATGCATTTCCGATTTACCCTATAAAAGTCCTACCCTATTAATTGTGGGAATGAGGGTGAGGCTGAGAATGAAGGCTCCATTCAGCATCAAGTTGGAGGTGGCGATGCCAATTATAATTGCGGCGCCTTGCAAAGGCCAAGTTGCAAAGGCGAAGGTAATGGAAAAATAGATGATGATGCTCCAGCAATGACAATGAGTAACGGCCGCTATGCATCGTAGGAGGATGCGTCATCTCATTTCGCATTACCGGTATGATATTAGTAGGAAAAACGTGCTCTTCTGTCAAGTGGTTGTATAAGAATAATCTTTATAATTAGCGATGGTGTTGATGCACTCGAAGCATACGCATACCAGAGTCTATGTTATGTACCACGTTGGTTCCTACCGACTGCTTCTTTTGCGTGTATGTATTTTGGTTCGCTCTGCTCAATGCACAATATTTACTTACTTAATTACTTATATGGCTGCTGAGAATTGAGCGAAAGTAATACAGGTTACTCAGTTCGGTCAATTTTGTGTTACGCTTCCCGGCTGAAAATTCGTAACCGGTCGTGGTCGTAAGGGAACGTGACCACGGGTCCGGAAATGCTTGGCATGTCGCGCCGATGCGAGTCGAGCCAAACACTCGACTAGACTTGGTAGACGCACTCTCTCGTATTTCGTTTTAGCGGGAATCCAATGAAATGACTCAGGGGTGCTGGACCTGGCTGGACTTGGCTAATTCTGAGCCTATGGTTTCCGTCAGATATCTTTTCATTTCACTTCATTCCATTTCGCGGGCATGTTTATAAGTGCGTATATATACCGGTCGCGTCGGATTACACAATTGACATAAAATGACAAAATCATGAACGTGACACGTGACACTCCATGAGTGATACGACATCGTACTGTATATTGTATCGCATTGTTATGCCAGCAGTTACTTCAAGTGAAACGAGTAAGTTTCCTATTTCCAAAATCGGTTCAATTAAGCTTCGCTTGTACGATTCTGATTAGTGTACTTGAGTTAGTACCCACGCGATGTTCAATCTATATGTGCCCATATCTAGAAAATTGGATAACTTGACCGACTGTCCCTTTTACGTTTTCGATGTCTAGTCTGGGGTATCTGGCCAATCCACGTGTATAGAAGCACGGATCTAGTTACCTATTTCCTGACACAGTACTCCTTCGGGCAACAAGAAGAAGCGGTCTCGCATTAAGCTGACGCAAAGTCGACCTAACTTCCTCCAATCCTTGCCGTCTCCTCCTCACCCTCTTTTCGTAGGTATGTGTTCACCTAGCTGACGGTTTCGAATCGCCAAGTGAAATATCCTGATTCTAAGCTGTAAATGAAAATGCAAAAGATGGGCATAGTCATTATCCGAAACAAGTTGTACTTGGGCATTTGCGCCTTTGCTAGTTTTGTGTCACAATTGCATGGCTCGGTAGTATAAAACTGAAAAAATGAAAATGCGATTGCAAATTGAGAACTCCCTGACCAGGGATTGGTACGGTATGGGATACCATCGCGTCATGTTGTACGGTGATACACTGTGTGTATCCATCGGTCAGTGTCCTTTTGAAGGCTCTGAATCGAGTACCAGCGATAGGTGAGGTCGAGTGCGCTCTCTTACCGCATACTCTCACATATACACTCTCCCTCTCCTGGCTCTCCGCGTCCACCATCTCCTCGAACTCCTCCTTCACTTCCTCCACGACCCCACGTCCTCCTCCACCTGCTCCTCCTTCTCCTCCTCTTTCTCTACCCCCCTTTATCGACCCCTCCTCTTGTTTTTCTTCGCCTCCCTCTTTCTCCACCTTTCTCTTTTTTCCGCTACCCCGTTGAGAGGAGGAGAATACACGGCCAATTCGTGCCTAGCGGACTCCGGAAATTTGAGTCAGATGCAAAAGTTTGAGAGGGCAAAGTACAAGTACAAGTACAAATACAGGATACGTATGTAAACTCGGAAAAAACGTTAGAATTGGTATAGATCGAGGCGGGACTCCAGTCTGAGCTCGAGCCTGAGGCAGAGCCACGTGGAGCCAAAAGTCGTTCGACTTTTTCTCTTCCGATGCCTTAGTACGTTTTGTCTTTTCCGTTTCCAGTCCTCTTTACTAGAGGAGGAGGAGGAGGAGAAGGAGGAGAAAGAGAAGGAGGAGGACAAAAGAAGAAGGATGGGAGTGGGTAACTATACTGACGATCGACGACTGACGACTGACAAGTGACAACTGGGTGAATGGTACTGTCGTTAGAAGGAATCCTGTTAGCGGGAGATATGATCGGATTCGCCGGTGGACACTGAACACGCGGTTACAACGTCCTGTGGCAGGGCATGCGAGCGCGGTCATTGACATTTGATCGCACAAAACAGCGGGTATAAGGCAAGAGCGAGCGAAAGATGCCGAGAATGCGTATGCGAGAGTGGAGGTGGTAGTACTCGCTCGAGTGGCTAGCAATCACTCGTCGAATTCGAAGTTTTCGGTCAGTCGGTTAAAGGGGTCGTTGTTCGGAAGTAAACCAACAAACGGCATTGGTTGGGATTGCCTGTTGCTACATCGATTATCGATTATCTATTACCGATTATCTTCTATACGTTATCTGTTATCTGTTATCTTTGACCTATTGTCTGATACTATTCTTATGCAACGATTGTCAATTAACAGGCCAAAGGATTTCTACTTTTTGATACGTACATACTATGTGTTATGCTGTCAGGATGAGAATTAAAGAATTTGGCAGAATTCCTAAAGAAAGAAAAGTATGTACGCATACGTCAAGCCACGCGCACATTATCGTCATATGTACAATATACGTAATACGGGATCGGCGAGAAAAGCTTCCTCAGCAGATCGAGACTGGCATGCGTCCTCGTGGCGTTGCGTGGCATGGAGCAGCATGCTGGTAGATTCTGTAAAATTCACGATAGACAGCAGTTTTGCGGATTACGCAAAAGAGCAGTGACAACTTGGATGACAAAAAGTAACGTAGCTTACGTAACACGAAGCAAGATAAGATATTACGCTAAAAAAAAATAGCCATCCGTCCATCGCATCGGTTTGCTACCGCTAGGTAATCCCTTGGGGTGAATCTCGACGAGAAAAGAGTTAGAAGAATAAAGGGATATGTAATTGTGACATGTGCGTATCGAGGATCAATGAGGATGTAGTTGTTTATTCTCGAGAAGGAAGGAGAGAAAGAAGACTTACTATGCAAGACGATTCGCGTAAGATGCGTCGTATAATTTGCATTCTGCACTACTGTGGATGATGGCAGAGGTAGACGGTAGATCGTAAACGGAGGACGGTGGATGGGATACGACGATGGGTAGCCCGAAAAATTTTCGTTGCGAATGAGGTCTTAGGTCGTCGACCCGTTGCCGGTGGTCAGTGATGGTAACGGGCAACCGTAGCAACGAGTACCCGATCAGCCAGTAATCTGGGTAACAGCTGAAAGGACCAACCGTACTAAACTGCTCGTAAGAACGGGCAAAGCCAGGAACTGCCATAAAGCTTGAATATATATCGTCTAATGAATGTGCGATTCCTTATCGATCTACGTATTACTGGTTATATAGATAGAAACAAACCAATGACTAAACAAGCAAGTATATTGGCATTAATTATTTATTATCCTTCATCCGGCAGTACGCGAGGCCACGCGAGACTCTACGCGAGGCTACGCGGGCAACGTATCGCATCGATTCATTTAGTTCAAATTGATTGAATCTATTGCGCTTACTCGATTCCTTCATCGACAATGCCAATGAGATTATCTTGTCGTTATGCCGATATACCGATAACGTTAGGAAATCAATCTCAGAACAAGTGGGGTTCAATTTTATTTTCGTACCGTAAGTTCGTATTGCGTTGAAGCTTTGCGATCAACGGTTCAAACATTTTCAGCAGCTGGCCGCGGGTTTCGTTTTCTAACGGGCCGCAGTGAACGTGAATCGGATAGATGGCGAAGAGAATAACGGGTGTCCAAAAATCTGTCGGTTGGTCCTTCTTGAACGCTCACTTGGAATCCGTTATTAGCCGTTAGAAAGGAATCCGTTCGTCATGGGCTCGAATTTACGGTCAATTTACGACCAATTTACGGCCAATTTGCGCCCAATTTACGCCCATTTACTCGTTCGTTTGCTTACTCGTTAGTCCCTAAAGATGTACCTATGCCACATACGTATATTTCTGTTATCATCGAACCTACACTTTCTTTATTATTTTCAACTGCATATTGACAATATCGATCCATTCTGTTTACACCGTACTTTGTCCAAACGCATTTCTATCTTCGATCTCGTTGACAATGAGGGTGTACAGCTCTGTCTTATACTCTGCCTTGATTTCGCTTGCCTTGCCTTGTCCAGCCTCGCCTCGACCTACATTCTTTTGTAGTGATTTCGCGATGCGCTTATTTCGAAAGTCGAAACGAAAAGACAAGCAAAGTGATAAGATATACGTCATATGACATACGACATGAGACTCGATACGATTGAAGTCAGTGGCCCATTGCTAGTCCGCTGACCACCCGTGACATGCGTCAATACCCTTTAATTCCAAATCGACTTTCGCTAACAATAAGATAACGCGAGTACCAGTGAGGAAGTCTACACTGGTAAAAAGAATAAGATTCCCATCATCGCGCTTAACTTCTCAACCAAATTTAATAGGTACTCAAATACTTGGGCACCTATGTGCTTGGACATAGTTAGGCGTCAGATTTTTACGGTAGAACTTTACAGTTGAGGTTCACACGATAAATATGAGTGCGAGCGTCACTGAACGCTGGAACGGAGCGCGGCAAGAGACAAGCTTTTCCGAATTGAATTCTCGAGAGAGAATGAGTTGAGCGTCGAAGGTCAATAACCCAATGGGGCCGATTGCAGTAGATCGCACGAGGTAGATTGTAAGACCGTAGAGTGCCGTAGGACTTACGTAGAAGGTGATGATTCGACTACGCGGTCTTGTAACGAATGAATCGATGCGACGGTGAGAGATTCTACTATCTAGCTGGAGCAAGAGTGTGTACTAGTAGAAGTAGAAGAATAGAAGTGAGTTTCTACAATTGTAGTTGGGATTATGGCTGTTAGTGTCGAGAGGAAATTAGGGGGATAAGCTGTCACGGTCTTGTAGTCTCGTAGTCGGATAACTCGGGTAGTCGGGCAGTCGGGTAGTCGGGTAGTCGGGTAGTCGGGTAGTCGAGTAGTCGAGTAGTTGGGTAGGCGGATAGGTGGCTGGTGAGTAACGGGGGGGAGCCGGTAGTTGGGTAGGTGGGTAGGCGGGAATCGAGCGTATGTCTGTATGCATGTACTCCGGTGAGAGGGGACATGACAACTGGAATGCACGCGTAAGGTAAGGTAAGCGGCATCCGGGCAATGCCCTCGTATGTAAACAATCAGAAATTGCATGTTCGCTCGAGCAAGTAAGCACGTCGTTTCACCGCAACGCAAGCAATTCCCATAGTCGTAGACGTAGATGTAGTTGTAGCTGTAATCAAGATATGTAGCCTGTATTGAATCTTGCCACGTTTCGCGAGTTGATCAATTTTCAGAAATTCATGGGTCAATAACCGTATTTATGTATATATTAGATATGTATGTATACATATATCCTGCGATCGCATTCCCATTCGTACGTTGATTTACGAGTAGGAAGCTTCAAGCGGTCAGTTTAACGCTGCGATCGAATTATCAGGATCAGGTTCCTATCGGTGAGTGCACACATTTGACTTTTGGATCCTCTGCGTCCGATCTTGGCTACTCAAATTCCACTTGCAGTGCGTGAATTTCCGGTGGTACCAGACTGCCACGTTTATTCAGAGGAACGCGAACGGACCGTGCAGAGTTGCGTTGCGTTGCGTCGCGTCGGGTCTCGTTGGCTTCAAAATTCCGTGGGAATTTGTGTTTGGCTCTCGTTGGCACTGTTCGGCTTTTGGTGAGTTGCACCGTTGCATGGCGATGCGTCGCGTCGCTGCGTGTGACTGCGTAAACTGATGCGTACCGGTTACGAGTCTCAAAATTTGATCCGCAATTTTGATTAGCACACCATCAATTACGATCCCTGTTACCTGTCTTTGATCATTTAGACTCGTTCGACTAAAGTTATTACGACTGTTACGATTTCGATTTGATTTTTCGCAATCCAATTTCGCCGATCCCAATTTCGAGATTTCCAATATCTCCGATTCGATGAGACGTTCATCACGATAGTGTATGTACTTGCAATCGACTGCCGCTTTTGAGCGATGGATGTAGACGCTGACGAGCCAATAAAACCAAGAAGGTCAATGATCCCAATAGCACAAGTCAAAGTGAACGGGTAACACTGGCTGTGGCGCCTATCTCTCTATAGCGCCTTGCGCTCATTCTCCCTTTGGAAATGCGTCGTTGATTCTATTATATATGCGCTTATTTATACTACATTGACAGTTGGAAGAAGGTGGCAATTTGTGAAAACTTGACATGGAGAGCTTAGATCGAATTGTTCGACAAGGGCACTGATAGGATGCCGCATGGTCAGTTAGACCCGTACGGGAAAGGTCCCGTGACGGAATACGTGGTTTGTCAAATTGCCGAGTCTCCTATTCTCATCTTCGGTGACTCGAACGACTGCACCCTGTGAGGTCGATAGTCAAAGCATGCATATTGTATTGGTGATTTGAACGTGAGTAAAGACGGATTGATGTCGTCCGGGACGGGCCACTCTGCGCCTTTCAGTATGGACGATTGGCTGTAACAATAGATTTTACCAGGACTATTCGAATAACTGGAGATCGTGCCGACTACTGCACCGGTATTCTTCGGCATCCGGACCGCCACTACAGCCTCCAATGCAACAATTGTCATTGGCAGCACTGTGGTGTCAGTGGTCGGTGAGTCACGAATAGGACGGGCACACATTATCTGACGAAACCTAAATTTAACATCAAATCCTCATTCGCTCATTCCAACGGGGGTTTTTTTTCTTGCCGATGATGGACTCATTGATCGACTGACTGCATCGAACGAGTCCAGAATAGGGGTCCGCATCGTTTTGGCTAATTGTCAGGGAAACATGATTCATTCGTGCGTGCGTATGTACGTATCTACGTATAGGTAAGTCGATATCGCGCATCTAATGAACTCGGTTGTCGTTGACTGTTTCTTTCGCGGTGCGCTGCGGTGCGATGCGACGCGAAGCGACAATAATCTCTCTCCCTTTGGATTCTCTCCTGGCATTCACTCTCGCACTCACGCCCGCCCGCACTCAGACTCGCACTCAGCCTCGGACTCAGACTCGCACTCAGGCTCGCACTCACGCGCGCGCAAGAGAACTCACGCCTGTTCCTGATTGCCGCATATCGTGATTCGCGTCAAGGATTCCTGCCAAGTATACCGAGTCTCCCACTCCGATCCCCCCTCCAACCTCTGCCCCACCACCCCGATCAGCTTTGATACTTATAGCCGAGAATTTCGGAAGTATCGTATCGAGAAGGAAAATCGTGCCGGAGCCGCGACGGTCGCGCAAGTACCAAGAGAGCAAAGAGTGCTCCTCTGGTTCTCCAACGTGAATCGAAGAGCGAAGAGCGAAAAGCTAAGTGAAAAGAGGAAAGATCGAAGAAAGAAGATTTTCAAGAGAGTTGGCCCCTGTACGCAAGCTTCGAACAGCCTCGTGGAGCAATCGGGGGGATACACCGGCAGCCGGTCCGGGCTAGACAAATGCTACGGCCTGATCGAACGAAGATATTGCCGCTGCCGTCTCTTGTATCGTTCCTAGTGTCCCTGTCACTGTCACTGCCGTTGCCACTACAGTCGCTGTTGCCACAACCGTTGTCACTGTCATTGCCACTGTCACTGCCACTGCCACCGTTGCACCCGTTCCTATAGTCATTGGAAAATTCGACATTTCTCATTTGGACTGATCGACTGGCGTGCCGGAAACGCACGGATATTGGAAGAAGAAGAAGAAGAAGAGGAAGAAGAAGATAGAGTACGGAGTACCTGTTGAGTGAGGAAACCCTTAAGGGTGAAAGAAAATAGAGAGTTTTACAGACGAGAAAGCCAGGGGTTGGAGCTTGCGCGATGCTGGTAGAACACGCGATACACTGGGCCTGGCAAGCCGCAAGTGACACCAAGATCGAAACCCTCTATACCTTTCTCGTATTTGCCAGTGTGCTGCTGCTAGTATGGTGTGTGCAATGGGTTAGATACGTACAAAGCTTGCCACCGGGACCATGGGGCATTCCTATTTTTGGTTACAGACCATTTCTCAAAGGTGACATTCATTTACGGTATGGCGAACTCGCGAAAAAGTACGGACCAATGTTCAGTGTTCGACTGGGAACTCAACTGATCGTCGTCCTCAGTGGTCATCGTATAATTCGGGACAGTTTTCGACGCGAGGAATTCACTGGTCGACCGCGTACCGAATTCATCAATATCCTCGGTGGTTACGGTAAGTTTGAATTTTTCATCTACTTACTCGCGTAAAGTGCGGGCTGCGAGGTTCCAAATGTCGGTTGTCGCGTGTAACGTGCCGGGTGCCGGGTGCCGGCAATAGTGCTCGATCTCTTGTGGGGTTCCACGGTTGGTTCCGTCAACTTGAACGACAGTAGATTTTTCGTCTCTTTGTCTCATCCGAGACGCTCCTCGCGACTCCTAGATACTCTGCAAATTTTCCTGCAATTCTTCGAATCCTCCTTACGCGTTTTACTTTCCCGGTGGACCTAACGATTAAATTCGATTCTCTTGTCCACTGTAGGTATTATCAATACAGAAGGAGCCCTCTGGAAAGATCAGAGGCGATTTCTGCACGACAAACTTCGTAGTTTTGGCATGACCTACATGGAAGCTGGCAAAAAAGTGATGGAATCGAGAATCATGGTAAGGATTTCCCTTTCTCTTTTTGGTCGCGTATACGATTGGCAAGATTCACGTTGTGCAGGGAATGGGATGGGGAATGGGATGGGAGAGGGAGGAAGAGGTCTTCCATCCCATCAAGTTGTATTCATGTACGGGGGATGTATGGATCTTTGAATCAAGGTAAAAGCATTTGTTTTGGGGTATGATTACAGCGCGAAGTCGAAACATTTCTTCGAGGGTTGTCACGGAGGCGCGGCGCTCCGACAAACGTCTCACCGTTCCTCGGAATGTCGATAAGCAACGTGATATGCTCGATCATAATGGGAGTGAGGTTTCACCACGGCGACAAGAGATTCAAGAGATTCATGGACTTGATCGAAGAGGGTTTCAAGCTGTTTGGCAGTATCGATGCAGTCAACTTTAACCCGGTGATGCGATACTTGCCACGGCTGCAAAGAATACGGAATAAGATCTCACGTAATCGGGCAGAAATGGCAGACTTTTTCCAAGAAACGGTCGACGAGCATCGAGCAACTTTCAACGAGAACAATATACGCGACCTCGTCGATGCGTATCTTCTCGAAATAAGGAATGCCAAGAGAGAAGGCCGGTCGACCCTGCTCTTCCAGGGAAAAGATCACGGTAAGTCAGACCCTTGCCCTGTGCCCGGTGCCATCCTCCTTTCTTTTTTCTTCGTTCTATTTCGAGCCCGTCTGCGTTCTTTCCTAGATCGGCAGATGCAGCAGATTCTTGGCGATCTTTTCTCGGCCGGCATGGAAACGGTCAAGACTACTCTCGAGTGGGCGATGATCTTGATGCTGCATCATCCGGAGGCAGCGAAAGCGGTGCGAGAGGAGCTTGATCAAGTTGTCGGAAGAAATCGAATGCCCGCGATCGGGGACCTTCCGTTTCTTCCGGTTACCGAGGCCACCACGCTCGAAGTCTTGCGTCGGTCAAGCGTCGTGCCTCTCGGAACCATCCATGCAGCTACACGGTCAGTACAATACATTATGTGCCGCGTGTGTGTGTGTAATGAAAAAAAAAAAAAAAAAAACAGCGATTATATCGGATTGTTGCCGATGCGTTTTGCACTCGAAAATCTAGAGGTTCGTCCGATTGACTGTTACAGAAGCGTCAAGTTACACGGATACACGATACCGGCCGGAGCGCAAGTGGTGCCGCTTTTACACGCGGTGCACATGGATCCGGAACTTTGGACCGAACCCGAACAATTCCGACCGAGTCGTTTCCTCTCGGCGGAGGGTAAAGTGCGGAAACCAGAGTACTTTATGCCATTCGGTGTTGGAAGGCGCATGTGCCTCGGCGACGTGTTGGCACGAATGGAGCTTTTTCTCTTCTTCAGTTCGTTGATGCACACCTTCGAGCTGAGGCTACCGGACGGTGCGTCACTGCCAAGTTTACGCGGAAATGCCGGTGTAACCGTCACTCCGGATCCCTTTCAGATCTGTCTCGTGGAAAGATCCCTCGAGACAACACCCTCGCCGTTGACTGCGGCCAGTGCGGCCAGTGCGGCGAGTGCGGCAAGTGCGACCTGTGCGACTAGTGCGGAAAGTGCGGAAAGTGTGGCAAGTGCTGCCAGTGGGGCCTATCATTCGAGTAACGGAACGATCGAGGATCGAATACACCACCGATTATCCAGTATACCCACCACAACCGAAACCACTGCCAAGTCCAGGGATTCCCTTTCCCTTTCCCTTTCTCTTTCCCTTTCCCTTTCCCTACCCACGACCCAGGAACCGGCAACAAGTTGCTCTCTCAACGTTGGCCCACTTCGAAATATCGGCAGCCACTGAAAAACGTAAAAGCGTAAAGCGTTAAGAAACCGGGATGCCAAGAAAGTCAGCATCCGAGCAGCATAACACCAAGACCATCAGGAGCACGGTAGTGGTTCCTACGGGCACGGGCCCCACATTCGAATCGAGTTTCTTCCTCTCCTTTTTTTCTGCCGCGGATGAGATGGCCAGACAGTACTGACGTGAGGAGGGAAGCAGAAACAAGAAAAGGAGACCAATCCCAATCCCAATTCCAATCCCGACCCATTGAATCTTCGGAGCCGTACAATCGAGCGGACGACTAATCATTTCGTTTTATTTCGACTTGAATTTCAAGTTCGGAAAATTGTGGCAGTGACAACAGCATCCGCATCGGCATCGACATTGGCATCGACATTGGCATCGGCGTTGGTATAGGTAGCGAGCATTCACATTCCTTGTCTTTTTCGCTGTTTGATTTTTTTTCTCGCAACCCCTTTGTACCTCCTCCATCCACTTAATTCGCGGACGCCGCTTCGGGTCGTTATAACGGTCTTGTATCATATGTGTGGACGTATGTATCATTATCACAATCCTGTGCCTTCGCTCTTCACCCTTCGACGGCCCGAGTCGCTAGTCAATTTTGGTTCAATATCAATGTTTCCTTCACGAGGTAGGTAACGATGGATTCTCTTTACTTTTTCATTTGGGACTCGATTTCTTCCGTTCTTTTGACAGACGTACGTTTTCTATGTTTGTACGTCTGTCCGTTCATTTTTACCATCTACTTATTGCCCTCCGCGCATGCATGATTACATTACGGGCCGGAGTATCACGCGCTCTCTTCTCCCGACCTAGAGAATAATGACCTTTGTGAAAGTTTGAGCGAGATTCTTGCGACACACCGTTGCGCGTGGAGTAAAATCTACTTACTGGTTAGACAAGAGGAATGTCGCGTCGCGTCGCGTTGCTCTGGGTCGCCTTCGATCGGTTGAGCATCGACGCGTATACATATGTATGTATAACTAGGCTGTGAATTTCGAGTTTAGGATGCAAGACCGATGTTGGTCGATGTGATATCGCGATCGTAAAACTATTTCCAAAGACTGTACGTAATGTGACGACTTTAAAAAAAAAAAGAGGGTAGGACGACGATGACGTCACTGGCGGAAACATTGACTAGAACAGCGAGTATCGTAGCTACAAAAAGGACATTGACGGTAATGACGATGATAACGAGAATATGTATGTATGTACTACTTGCCTTTGCGCCTTTATGCTTTCTTTCCTCGAGAATCAAATTTGTCGGACCTTGCGGCTGACTGTGGCTTTAACTATCTCTCATAGATTCTGGAGTAGAGTGGGCATAAATGCGTTGAGTCGCGTCGTTGGCGACTCGAATCCGCCATCGTTTCGTCGACACTAATTATTATTGTAGGTCGTAAAATGTGGGGGTGGGTGGGTTTGCCTGGGTAAATCGATGCAGGAGTTTGTCTGTGTATTCGCAAGTATGCGTGTGTATGTGAGTGTATGCGTGTGTATGTGTGTGTATGCCTACATTCCGGGAGAAGGAGACGGCTTACCGAATAGGCATAGACACACTCCACCTCCATGTGCGATCATGACCGATTCGAGCTATTCATAAGGATCGTTTTCTATCGAATAAATACAACCTGTTTTTTAACCCGTTACATTTTATTCAAACACAAAAGCCCAATTCGACGAATGCGTCAGTGTACGCATATATGCAGCTAATGTTGCACTTACCAAGTACATATTATCTTTGATGGTACTTTTACAAGTACTAGACTTCCGGCTGCAATCGTTCCTTGAATATGAGCGAATGTGGCTTTGGAAGCAAAGTAATACCACACACGCCGTCCAAATCAATCTCAGTGTTTGGTGGTATTGAGAGAGTAAAGAATTTTAGAATATTCCCGGCAAATATGTAGAGTATCATCTTGGCGAGTTCTTCTCCCACGCAAATACGCCGCCCTTTAAAGCAAAAGCAATGGAATGCAAAATTGGGGAAAATCAGGAGATAATTGTCCAGTTGGGGGTAGATGATGAGAATTCAAAAACCAACCCGTTTGAAATGGAATAAATGCGTCAAATTTAGCTTGGAAGCAACCGGTCTCGTCGAGAAATCTGTCAGGCCTGAATTCAAACGGTTCGGGCCAATAATTCGGATCGGTGTGAATCGCCCACTGCAATGGGACGATCATAGTCCCTTTTGGTATATCGTAATCGCCCAACCGAGCATCCTAGATAACGATGTGACAAAGTAAAATTAGGGTTTAGGGAAGTCAAGAAATGAACCCTTTACGCGATCGTTACCTCCATCGTTCCATGCGGAATCCCGAGAGGAGTAACGCTACGCAATCTTTGGACCTCTGCGATCGCGGCTTCGAGTCGCGGCAAAAGTTTTCTTTCTTCCAGTCCAAATTCCTTATCGGTGCCAAGATCAGGCTCGAGGGTCAAGAGGTCGATTTCATTTTGAATTTTCGTCTATAACGGAGGTACATTCGTCTGACAAGAGGCGGATGGTTCGGTCTTTTATGTAGATCGTCGAGTAGGTTGTCGGTAGTGTACCTGTTCCTCCGGATATGCAGCCATGAATAAAAGGAACCAACGAAGAGTTGTTAGAGTAGTGTCGGTACCGGCACCAAAAAGGTCCCCCAGCAAATGACACATTTGCACTTGCGTGAAATTGTTAGATTTCTCGTCCGCCATTCCTCCGGCTCGTTCGTCAAACGCGGCAAGGAAACATTGAGTTCCGTCCACGCTTTCATCTTTGCGGGCTCGATGTTCGGCGAGCAACGTGCGATATATTTCGTGTGTCTTCGACATACCGTCCGAGAGAGATCGTATTGTTCGCTCAAATCGAGGAAGAAATCTGTGAATCCCATCACCCGGTTAAGTTTTTTGCTGCTCCGATAATCGTACCGTTACGATACCGAAAAATGGGTACGCGTAGGTAAGATACGTGTACCTGAGAAAGGGCATGAAATTTAGAGGGCCAGCGACGCCAATTTCTTTTACGCCTTCTTCCTGCAAGTGTCTCAGCCACTTCCAAACAGGATCATTTTCCTCGTAACTCTTACCAAAGACTATCCGATTTATGAGATTACCGATACAGTGGTGCAGAGTCTCCAGGGGATCGAGGGGTCCGCGTTGCGAGCGCGCCTTCAATTTCTGCATCACAGAATAAGTAGAGGGTGAGTTGTAGTCGGATTGGAGATCGGATTGTCAACCGGAGTGCACGCATACCATTACGCACTCTTTCACGGCATCCGTGATCCTTTTCTCCATTTGATCTCTCCTTGGTCCAGCAGATTTTGTCATGCCAAAATTCCGCAGACAGCTGGCAACAAAGCTTCTTTGCTCCTTCCATAGTTTGCCCTCGGCGCATATCAAACCTATAAAAATCTAAGATGGCTCACTGCTCTCACTCGTCACACTTGTTACACTCCTCACACCACCCTCCCGGCACGATACCCCTCACTCCCCTCTCCTCTCTTCTCACCATTTCCTTTCATAATGCCATGCGTCAGGTAGAGGGGTGCCCTACCGGCAAACGTATAGTTTGCAAGGGCTTCTCGAACCAACTGTGGATCCGAGAGTAGAACCGTATAGAGCGAGCCCATCCAAAGTCCACAGATCGGCCCATAAGATCTTGACAAGTGCGTCAGGCTCTCGTGTGGCACTTTGCTGTCTATCCAAGGTAGGTAGCCAACGATTGGTAGTCGCCACGGCCCAGGTGGAAGCCGACGTTGTCGTTGCCACCGTTTCTTGTATTCGAGAAACAACCAGCCAAACGACGTGATCAAAAGAACGAGAACCGCGAGACCCAAGTACATCTTGTTATTTCTGTTGGGCGCAGTAATCGGCAAATTAATCGTGAGACTGCAACACGAACGAGTAACGAAGGAGAAAGAGAAGAGAAGCAGAGAAGCGAAAGAGAAAGCAGGATTTTATTAGAGTAAAAATTGATATCGTATAGTAGAGTGTGCATCAACTGAAACTTACGAAGTTGACTTTATTGTCGGCTGAACGATTCAGACGCTTCGGACGCGGCGGAAAGTTCGGAAGACACTGGGCTTCGTGCAGGAAGGGATTCGTGCAATCGGACCCTACCGTTCGGTTGCAGGGCCTTCAGAGACTCAGAGGCACTTTGAACGCACGGATCCTCGAGGTTCTTTTCAGTATGTATTATGCTGCGCAGGAATCGAACGATTCTCTCGATTTGACTAGATTTGACTAACAAAGTGATCCCAGCATTCTAACGTCGTCGCATCGAGTCGCGTCGTAACCAAACACCGAACTTGACCACGAGGCACGAAGCAGTGCTCTGATTTTCTCCTTGATAAAAACGTCCGTAGAACGTTGAACGAAGAACAAACTTATCTACGTATGTACTCACTTATCAGCGAATCAAACTCTCGCCGATCATTCCGATTCAAGATGACCTGGGTTGCGAATGTTTCGATTAACCGGATTGGCCGGTATGCTTGGAACGCCAGGATCCTCCGGATTAGAATCGATCACCACATATTTTTTGCGAAGAATGCACGGAGTTGTCCTTTTGGACGGACGTCGGCTTGGAAAACGAAGGATCGAGGGAACGCGGGAACGAGGGTTGTAGCAAAAGGTTTTCTACCTGAAGGAACCTACGACGATCCTGATTCGTGAATACCTCATCCCCCTTCTTTTACCTTCCGTTCATCTTCCCGACCCTCCTCCCCTTCCTCTTCTACCATCGTCCTGCTCAGTCGCGTTCTCTGTCCGCTACTGCACTAATTTATCTATCTACCCATCTTTCGTCATACCTCTCATACACATCTCCCCCTATGGACACGTATGTGTGCACGCATTAGTCTTTCCACTCTTTGTTAATCATCCGCGATGGTGCACACGTTCGGTATGCACGTTGGATAAATAATTAACCAATAGGAAGGATAGATGGTACCTGCGACTGCAAGTGTTCAATGTGTGACTAACAAAAGACGCAGGATGAGCGAGAGTCGAGCAGGTTCGTCATGATTCAATGAGTCTCCTCGTGCATAACGCAACGTCTGCGCGAATCCGATTCGAGTTTAGGTTTCCCGTTCAAGTATGTGTATGTGTTGAATGTGTGCATATACTTATTTAGTACATTGCCACGTTGCATCGCATTTCGCAGGCATCGCGCTGATGGTATCGCATCGATGCGGTTAAATCTGTAGCTATGGATAAAGGATACATACGTATTTACTCTTTCCTCCGGTTTCCTTTAGTTTCCTCGACTTAAGCACATACCGATTTTCTGTAGGCGAGAGTCTTGTTCTATTGCTTTCGACTTGCTTACGTATTTATATTGTACAACTTGGTACTCGTCATTATAAGCGTTATTCGGTGCGTTCACGAGGACAGAACGGCACTGGATCGGTGCCAGCTGACCAGAGTCGATAGCTCAAGCGAAAGAATGCATCGGGAGCGAGAACACGGTGACTGTTTCAATCTGATGTGAGTCGAATGACAATATGAGAAGGTAAGTGCTTAGGTTTTAATTGTTTCGTAAAACAAATGAAAATTCGTACAGAAGAATTGGATGAATTTAACTACGCGGATGGAGATGGGTGGGTGTGGTAAAGTCACCCGCGGGAGTGAAAATCAAATGGCGGGAGTCCAACTGAGAGTACGATGACACCAACCCGAGCAGTAATGAGATTATTTTTCAACCGATCTAAGGACGACTGCTTTGGGTTCGATGAAACGTATTTTTCTGCAAAGGTTGCCCCGTTTGAACATGCACGTGAACGCGAGACTGGCATGGACTGCTAGGACGCCAAGTTGCATTGCGTTCCGTTGCGTTGTCTTGCTTTGGACCAACGAACCCAATGCACCGTGATCGCGAGGGTGCATCGATCTCATCGGGCAATGACTCTGTCTGCCTCCGAGCTTTCTTACCCTTGATTTTGTGAGTGTCGATTTTGCAGTTCCTTCCTTTCTTCACCTTGAACCTAATCTCCCACCTCTGTGCACACCTCTTTACACACCTCTTTACACACCTCTCCCTTGGCATGTGTTACTGCGCACGGAGCTATCGTGCATTGTACGACGTGTATCCAAAGAGCCGATGTCTCTATAATTTTCGAATAGTTGCGTGCGTTTCCGATTCTTGATTCTCAGCCGAAATGCAATCTGTACTAAACGCAGTTTTTGAATAACAGTTTTCGTAGTCACAGTAGTCCCTTTGTGCTTATGTAGCTGTCGCATACTCACAGGTAGATGCGTTCTAACGAGGAGCAACGATCAACCACGGTCATTGGCTGATTCGAGTTACCAAGGTTGGGGTTCTGTTTTTCGTAGACTGGACCGATGCTTCTCTTTCTTTCTCTCAGATACACAGACACTTGCATATGCGCATCTGCGCAGGCACCCACACCTCATTCTTATTTTGTTTATCCATCATTGGTCCTGGAATAGTTTGCTTCATTCTAATCCAGCATACGCATGTACAGTATTGCATCTCGTGCTTTCTAACACTACACTCTTTCTTTCAGTTGCTCTCTTTCGTTTGTGCGCGAATAGAAATTGAAGTTCGACTTGGACAAGATAAAAACGAAGATATCGCTAGGGGGTGGAAAGAAAAATCTTGCTATCTAAACTGGTTCGTGGAAAGTAGTCGAGTTCTCTGTTCCAATAACCTAGTTTTCTACTCGTGCAATCGGTTAGAAGAGTCTTCTCCATTCCAGTTGTACAGACGCAAGCGTTACGACGTACGAAAGTACATATAAGTATGTTCAACATTCGGAGAAATTACCTGTCCATTATAAATATGGATAAAGTTGTAATTAGTTTTACTCAACGACCGAGTCTCGCGACAGGGTATGATAATGCTGTTATACATACATACATACTCTTATCGGACTGCAACTAATTTCTTGCAAATCGCCGAACGAGTAAATACGAGACGCTGGGCCGCGCGCTGCGTCGTCAGGGCAATTCGCAGAATGCTAGCGGAATTCCTCAGATTCGGGGAAAGTTTTCCTCCAGTAAAGCAGCCTTCTCTTTTTCTCTCCTTTTCTCTCGTTGTCGCCGAGACTGCTCCCTTTACTTTACTGCCTCGCCTTGGTCTCGAGGTGAGACGGTTATTTCGGAACGGAAGAGGACTCGCAGATTTCGGTGGTCAGATTCGGCCGGTTGGAAGCTCAAAATGGTCGGTCCCGGTCATTGACCGCGACTTTCTCCTTTTATGCTAATTACGTTAATACGCTATTTTCACGAGTTCCAGAGAGACTCCAAGGTAGCGGGGTGTGTGAGAGGAATCGAGAAGAACCAGCGCGTTTCTCTGATGCCAAAGGAGCATGTGGAATCCTTCTCCTTCTCCATCTCCTTCTCCTTCTCCTGTTTCCCCTGCTGCTTTACCCGCGTCGACGCCTTCTCTTCGACCAGCATCTCAAGCGGATCCAGTTTCGGCTTTTGAGATCGGTACGTGAGTACATACGTACCAGAAACTGCATACTACCAATTGACTGTTGATGTTATCGACATTTAACTAATCAGAATTAATCATACAAGGACGAGAAATAGAATAGATTATGGAATTGAGATAAAGATAGCGAAGAGCGTTCACCGTATCCAGGTGGATCGGACGTTGCGAAGGTCGAATGGCATATTGTCGTGCTTGGTGCATGACATAAACCATATCATAAGACATAAGCCACCATTACTCGTGTAGCCTCTTTCCTTTCTAACAAATGCACAATCAAATTAAATCTTCAAACTAGGTACAATCTATGTACATACCCAATTGCTAACTTACTCGTTTACTTTTAAATACTAGCGTTACCTTACCCACACTACAATTAAATACGTATATCTTGACGATTCTGGACCAATATATTTTATTGGGATGCTGGATAAGCCAGACAGGCGTGAATACTGGTCGCAATTCGCAATATGCACATACTACGGTTGACAACAGAGTATGTATGTATGTACCACGGTACAACCGGGCGGGACATAGTGCAAGACAGTGCGACATAGTGCGACACGGTGCGATACAGTGCGACTCGCCGCGCGAAGGGGACCGTGCAAGGGGCTAGAGGGGCCCAAGTTCGTTGATCCCGTGAAAGAAGACGGGTGTATTGGCCCCGAGCCGGCGCGCGTTTCTGGGTTTACTACCATCGACGGTCCCGATGACAGCGGGTGCATGTAAGAAAGTGTACTTGGTTACATACTTACAATAGTGTATGCACAACGATCCGATCGAACCTGTAGAATTGTAGTTCTCGTTGCTTGACTCATATATCCGAGCCTAGTTAGTATTCTTTTGACGCATTCCTTTCTACCTCTAGTCTTATGAACAAGCGGGTCAAGCTGCAGTGTATTAGGTGGATTGATATTGAACGATACCTCCGTCGATCTACCCCCAAAAGACTGAGTTAGGAGGGATCAGCCTTGAGAGCGTTACCCTATTCGAAAGTGTATGTTGGAATATGTTTTTCCCTTTATCAGGATGTTTACGGGGCAGTTGACTTCTCTGACTTGTGTCGCGACGAAAGGGGTGAAAGAGTCGGTGGCTGGAAATTGAAACGCGATAGGGCGCGGCATAATCGGGTGCGGCGCGTCAGCGCGCGTTAACGTGCGGCGGCACGGCACGGCACGGCGCGGCACGGCGCAACGAACCCCGGTGACTATGCCAATGACCGTGCCATCACCTTGGAGGGGATGGAGAACACTTTCACTCTCACAGGTGCATGACCGAGAGAAGAACCGAGCCCGAGGACTTTATTCCAGAGGACTGTCTGCACGCAAGCGCGTGCATACACATACATACTTCTTTCCGAAGGTAAATCTCTTTTTGTATGCCGTATCTAACGTAAGTGCATCTTTAGGTACGAGTGTTCGGTCTGTCGTAGACCAACGCCTCTTCATTTTCCAAATTCTTCTTTTTCTCGAGCGATCTATCAAGAAATCGAGGTGGCTCTCGAATCTGAGTTTCTCGGTGTTGCCCGCGAACCAACTAGGGTATCGAGCATCGTACAAATTACGATACCAATGTGGGTCTGGGTGTAACAATAAAACCTCGTTCATAGGACACAATTGGGCTCGTTGCCAAAGGAGAGAGAGTCTACGTCTCTCTTTTCATTACTAACGCATCGAAGAATAACACAAGAGCGGTCTGTAGTAACGGAGTAATGTCAAAAAGGCATTCGTCGACTGTTGTAGTTTGCCAATTTTCTTTTATCGCATATCTACGATCTCCTTTGTCTTCGTTCAAGTTCCAAGACTCGCTTGCCATCTTCAAGTTTTCCTATATTCTTACTAGCGATAAAGAGCAAGATACGAACTGGAGAAGGAAGGAATGCAGTCGGAATGGGGATAGAGAGTTGGATGGTGGGTGGGAGAAATTTGGCTGGAGCAAAGGGCAGAGAAGACTGGATGTGCCAGGGTCATTGAACTCTACCTGGTACTCGGCTTGTAGGCGGGCAATTATCATTTTTTTGCGGAGAATATAGCGGCAGTGGCAGCGGTTGTAACAGCGACCAGTCTCTGTATTGCCGAACCACATTCGCAATATGTACATCGCGGGGTATCGCGCTTGGTTTGTCCATCCGCCCACCCACCCTCTCTACACGATCGCTCATGGGCCCAGTAGGTCAGTGGTTCAGCCGAGCCAAAAACTCACATCGCGCCAACATCGCGCCAAAACCGTGCGGCGCACACTTCCGCGTATGTACGCGTTCGTATCCAAGTATTTTTCTACTAAATTAACCAACTCTGTCATCTACCTTTTTCGTGTTTCTCCTATTCCGACACGTTAATACTAGTTATTAGAACCGACAAATGTATGTGTGAGCGGTAACGAATAACAGTCGATATACCTACATATATGGCATAGTAACTTGGTTATTGGTAGACTGATTGTGAACTAAATACATACATATATGCAACGAGGCAACTATGCAACTACGTAACTAATGACAACTATAAAGAATAATCTGATGCATGCCACTTGTCTCCTTGTTATGAACGAAAGAAAAACGGAGGCTTGGCGATGCGTGGAATTGCTCTGTCGCTTTACTTCTAGTAGTCGGTCTGATTTTAAGGAATGTAACGAATGCAAGATCAGCAAGTCCGGTTAGAATTTAGGCTACGTGGAGGTGAGCTCCTACTTGAATCTGGAACACGTTGGTCGTTGACCTCCTGTTCGATACTTGATCTCTGACGTGAGATTTTTGGGTACAGAGATGCCTGTGGCGGATCTCTTTGCCGCGTGTGCGCTTAAAGTTACGCTTAAAGTCTAAACAAGCCAACCAGTAAGCAATCAACGTGTCTAGCATACATCTATGTATATGCTTGTACGTAATCCTTGCAATACGCAAATCCTGCTGAAGGACGCTAAGATGTATATGAGTATTACAAGTACTGTTTACTTTGCGTATTTGCGTACGGGGACTGTCAGTCAAAGACCTCTGCAAGTTTCTTCGATTTTTTCATTTAGCATTTGATTCATCAAAGGAGCACGACGAATGGACTCGGTTTGACTGCTTTCTTTTTTCGGGCATACGGCTTCTTTTGTATCGGTGGAAGTGTATACATATCCAAATACAAATACAAACATTTATATGTGACCATAGGAAAATATATTGCATACGAGTATACGTAAATTAATATATACACCACGATTCTACTTAGCGATGGCGCTGATAAATCAGCATAGTTTTCAGGAAGTGGATAAAGGTATCGTACATCACGGTGGGAAAACTTTTGTATCTGTGCGCTATCGAGGTTTATGTGACCGTTTTACAGAGCAATGAAGCTGATAACGCGCAAGTTTTTGGGTATATAACAGTTGGTCTAGGCAGGATGTCCCAAATAGAAAAAGGAAAAGCAAAAGGGATAAGATCCAGGTGGAAACGATAGTTTACATTTAGCGTAGGAAACATGGAGTTCGGCATTATTCTACGGGGGTATCGTGGTGGCAGCAGTTCATCTCCTACTTTACAACACATATTGCCATTATTCTTGGCATTGTGTATTGGAAACAGTTTAGAATCGGTAATACCGCCAACACCGAGATTTCAAGGAGTCTTTGGAGAGAACCACGATCACACGACAATCGGTTGGTACACAGTGTAGACGCGTAACGTAGGTGTTTAATAAACGGCTCGGAATTCGTCATCTCACGCAATTAATTATATATTTAGCAAAGCAGATCGAATCTTGGAGAGAGAGTAGCCCGGGAAACGTTTGGGAATTGAGTGGTCTGGACGAGGGTGATATAATGGTGCATCCGGAGAGTCAGTCTACAAAAAACGGTCTTCTTGACGCGACGACTCGTTGGCCCGGTGGTATTGTTCCTTATTACGTGCGGAAAGAGGATTTTGGTAATTGATCTTCATAGAGTACTAATCCGATATGTCGACGAAGTCGATTAATCCACGCGAAATCACGATACAGACGAGGACGACCTCAAGTTGATCGAAGGCGCGATAACAGAGTATCAGGAGAAGACCTGCTTACGTTTTCGCCCGTATAAAAAATCGGACGACGACTACGTGACGATCGAGGGTAAACCATCCGGTTGTTGGTCTCTCGTGGGACGACACGGCGAGGGACAAGTACTCAACTTGCAAAAACCAGGCTGCGTACGCCATGGCGTTATCGTGCACGAATTTATGCATGCACTAGGCTTCTATCACCAACATAGCGCTGCCGATCGAGACGACTGGGTCAAGATACATTGGGAGAACATAAAGCCTGGTGAGTCGAGCCGTCCTCTCTATGTATAAAAGTACATGTATGCACGAGAGCATAATATTTCTAGGAAAGGAGCACAACTTTCGAAAGTACAACAATCGAACTGTCACGGATTACGATGTCGGCTATGATTACAAGAGTGTCATGCATTATAGTTCGAAAGCCTTTTCGAAAAATGGCGAAGCGACGATAACTCCAAGGGTGAGTATAAGGGCAAATTTATCGTGGCTAAAAAGTGTTTGGGAATATTGGGATCTATTTGTAATCTATTTGCGAATATTTATTCAAACAGAAGAAGGAAGTGGTCCTCGGTCAGCGAGAGGGACTCAGTGCGAAGGATATACTTAAGGTACAAAGAATGTATAAAAAGGAATGCGGTGGGCGTCGCCCGATGGCTGAAAGCTCAACCAGCGAATCGTCGGCGGATATCTCGATCAGTTGGATCAAACGTAGTATCCTGCCATAAAAGGAAAGGATCGTATAATAGACGGTATAATAGGGCAGAGATCGAGGAGAAGTAGGGTACAATACAAACTAACTACTAATTGCGTACCATTAAATATAACAGTACGTACTGAAAGAATCGGAATACGCTATTCCCATCCAAATCAGTATACTCTTCCTCTTTCCTCTTGTTCTGCGTGAGTTCCTGCAAGCTCTCGCCTTTATTTACAAAAATAACGATATAATTATCTCACTCGAACCTCGAAGACACATTACGTTGCCATTGAGCCTTCCTGTTTGTAGTAGAGCAATTGTTTCAGCTCAGTAACGGTATCCCCGGCAGCCTAAAATATATTTTCAATTTTTTCCGTCCTTTACGCGTTAATCGCCGAAGGGTGATTGCGCGTTACTCACATTTCTAACGTTTTCGTCTTGGTCGAGCACTAGATCCTCCAAAGTATTTCTCAAAGACAATGTCCACACTTGCTGTAAAGCCCGACAAGAGAATCGGCCTAAGAGTCTAATTAAAGTGCAAGTTCGCGCTCTTAGAAGACTCTCTCGATGTATCAGCAATTTAGTGAGCTGCTCAACAGGCCCACCTATTCGATTTCGAACGTTAGATGTAATGCGCGTGCATAGGGAATGACATGCGAATTGTCCGAGAGTACGGAAAGGAAACTATTCGATATCGGGCGGGACTTACCGTTTATGCGTGTCGTCAGCACAACCTTCTCCACCAAGTCGGCATTTTCCGGTTGAGACCGGATTATATTATTGAGAATGGCAACGAGATCGGATACGACTCTTGCCTTTCTCTTTTCTAAAGTCAACAATTGTTGCAACAATCCTATACCATTCACGATGTACACGGCATCGCAAAATTGTGTCAAGAATTGATCCTGATTATATAGTAGCCGGCAAAGCACCAACATGACAGCTTCCAATGCCTGTAGCTCGTCCGCAGAGAGCGTAAGGGCCGACCTTGCAGTTGCATTCGCAGTTGGACTTGCATTTCGATTGCATCCTCGATCTCTTTCTTTAGTTTCGACGTTCGAATCGGGAGATTCGGACATTAAAAGTTTCACGGCATAAACGAGATTCGGTACTACCCTTACGTTCGAGTAGACTTTTTCAATTTGGCTGAGAGTTTCTTTCGATACTGGTACGACATAAGGCAAAGAGAGCAGGCATGCCACGTACTCGACAACGCGACAATTCGCCGCCGGATTTCTCAACGGCGATACAAAGACCGATACGCAATTCTGTTGAAGCAACGCACCCACCTCTCCCTCCATCACCTCTTCCATGGACTTTTGCAGAAACGCTATCCACTCCTCGTTCTCGATTGGTCTCTCCGCAGCGTGTGGATTCCAATCGGTCAATCTCGCAGGCTCCTCTATTGAATTCCGGTTTACTCCTGTCATTCCCGGTATTCGTACCTCAGTTCGCCGAAATTCAAGCTCACCTGAGTCTTTGCTTGGCGTGCTTACCCGTGAGCCGCCTTCTGCTTCGGTCTCGCGAATTCCTACGGGACTACTACAACAGCGATCGTTGGTAGGTCGATTCTCGGAGTTTGGTTTGGTAGTACAGTCAACCTGCGAGATCACCGGTTTCCGTGTTGTTAAGGAATTTTCTTCGTTTTGAGCTGAACCTCCCCGTTGGGGTTGGACTAGCGATTCACTTACTGTTGGTGGCTTGATCGAGGTAGCCCTAACTGGAATGTGTGTCGTTGTCGGACCTAAAGCAGCGGGATAACCGAGATTTTGGCCGTTCGGCTTTTGGTTTTTAGAATGGTTCGTAACATTGAGAATATCACTTCTCAACGACGCTCTTAAGCTAAGATTCCCTAGAAGCACGTCAATACTCGTGCTGGAGTCAGTACCGCTTGGTTCGCTGTGTCGTAAAGCCTGCCACTGGTTTATCCCGCGTTGGCAATATCCTCGCGACATCGGACATGGGGAGTACGATACGCATCTCCTTTGCTGGTACACCTGCGCTTGTCGTTCTTGTTCCTGGAGCTTTCGAATTGCTCTTTCCAAAATTCTATGCAATCAGAAATCGTAAACTGTGCTCTAATACATATTCTATCCATATCCATCATCTATATCTACGTCTATACGTATATATGTACTTTGACTGATTATTAGGATGAGTTTCCAAATTTTCTAGTTGTCGTTGCTTTGCTCTGGCTTGACTGGCAGATAGAGGAATCGTAAACGGCGTTTGCATCTGCCCGGTTACACCTCCTATCATAATCTTGTCCTTTACAAAAGGGTGCTCCAGCAGCATAGGCCACGTTAATCGTTGACTTGGATCTTTTTGTAACAGTCCCTGTTTTATCCAACATTAGTTCGTATTGTGCCAAAGACTGGCGACGCTAGTGTTACCATACATACTATTATGTTAGTACGTTAGTGTTGAAGTATACAGTGGCTATTTGTCACCTGTAAGAAACTTTTGCATGTTTCCGATATGTAATCAGGCCATTTTATTGCCTCGAACCTAATCAATCTGACCAAATGAAGAATGGAACTTGTCTGAAACGGCGGAGCCCCAACAACCAATTCGTATATTATACAGCCAAGCGACCTGTGGTCAAAGGCAGGTAGGATCCGGTTATGGTTTTGCTCTAACTTCACGCAAAACCTTCAATACGACAATACGTACCATAGATCAGCATTATGGTCATAGGGACGTTCCTCTATGAGTTCCGGAGCCATGTAAAGTGGCGTTCCTTTGATCGATGTGAGCACATGCGTACCAGTACTCATGCTACGTGCAAATCCAAAGTCACACAATTTTGCAACTCCATTACCTTCCAGTACAACGTTCTGAGGCTTTAAATCCCTATGAAAGGTGCATTAAGGTGCACGTATGCATCGGTAAGAAGGGCAACAGTGAGGAGAAATCGTTCTTTGCTAATTCAACTATCATTACCAACCTATGCAAAACTCTGTTGGAATGCAAATAGTACAGAGCAGAAACGAGATCGCAAGCTATAACCTGGGCTTTCTGTTCGGACAGTTTCCCAGCTTTCCCCAGTATTTCGTAGAGTTCTTTGTCGGCGTACTCGGTGACAACAACAATCTATACAAACGAAAAAGCACTCGTAACGAACGTGGGTGTTACTCGAAAAATCATTTCTTTATTTGCGTTTGGGTAAAAATGTTCCCTGGTTCAGTTATACCATTATAGTATTCTATTGTATGGTATTGTGTCGTATGCTACTACATATATACTACCTCATACTACCTCATTTTCGGTTTCGAACGAATCTAGCATGAGCACAATGTTTGGATGATGAAGATGACGCTGAATTTCGCATTCTTGCCGCAAGCCTTTTAGCTCCTTGGCCGAACGACCTCGCTGTAACGTACGAAACGTAGCATCACAATCATTTCGATGTCCCCTGATCCCTACTAGAGCAGTATACATGAAACGTAAATAATGCGAAATCGGTAGTCTGGATAATCGACCTTGCGGATCACTTTGAACGCGACGATTTGACCATCTGATCGCTTTCTTGCTTTGTACACTTGGCCAAAAGATCCTTCGCCTATTTGCTTCAAGATTTCATATTTGTCCATGCTCCTCTTGACGTTGGGACCTTTACCGTTGCCGTTCGCCGTAAGAGAACGTAAGAGATTCGACTGATCGTTAGGGTATCGGAGAAAGCTGCTAATAACCTAATACAGGTCTAACGCTACATGACACAAGTCATACGGGAACACACAAAATCACGGGAAATTAGAACTGATGAGAATCGATTGTCGCAAACAGTCGCCGAAAAACCTACAAAAGCTGCAACTACATGTAATTGCATCTAATGTGGCCCAATATTGTTTTCATGCGGCCTATGCGAGCCTACACCGCTATACACACGACTACACTGAACTGTACCTGACCAATAACGCTCCTTGCGTGAGATTTACTCTACTAAATCGATAGATCCTACGGAACGAGAGAAAGGTGCCAACAGAAGGCAGCGATTGCCGTCCGATGGTCAACTGCGCTTGTTTACCTGTGATCCGAGAATTCGAGGGTAACGCGTGTCAAAGTCTATACCTCGTCTGTGATCATACGAATTATACGATAACAGTGTATAATAATGTAAGACATACATTACTTTATTAAAGATGCGCAATGGATACACGTATTTTTGACATTTCAAACATTTGCGGTCTAACTAGTAAGCTCCGCTATTGATTGTGCAATTTGAGCAATGCTACACGAAATAATGCGATAAGCGTCAAAATCACTTTTACAACTTAGAGTTCATTCTTTCACGAGTACCGACGTTTTTTCCGACTTTTCCCATTATTATAGTCACGTCGGTGACTGTCCCGGTTATGGTCACGATTGTGATCGTGATCGTGGTAGTAGTCATCGTAAGAATCATCACGTATGCTCGATTTATAACTTTTGTAACTTTTTTTTCGGTCGTGATGTCGTCGTTCCTCGCTAAATTCTTTATCCTTGGATCGAAATTTGCCCTTTGTGCTATAATGTTTGTAATTCTCCGTTACGCCATTTCCTGCGTGGGTATTTGACCTTCCAATTGATGAATGCTTGTCTCGATGATGTTCCGTTTTTCGCGATGACGATCTCGATGTTGATCTGGATGTTGATCTCGATCTCGGTCTTTCGCGCATTTCGGTCGCGTTATCGCAATCACCTCTGCGATTGTACTTTCGATGGGTCTCCTCGATTCCGTTGGTGGACTGAGGTCGTTCTGAATATGGATCATTGTTGCACGCAGTTTCGCTAGTCCCACTTGGTTTACCCAACTCTAGCGGTTCAACTTGATCCATCAGAAATTCCATTTGCTGATTAATTACCTCCCTCAGAATTTCTGTCTGCGACTTTCGATTCGTGTGTACTCCACGATGCTTTGCTCTGCGTCTCTTAAGATTGCGTTCCTGGGCCAGTAGCTCGAGGTAAGACAGCTCTTTAACATTTTTCTCTTGGCTCATCCTGAATATATCAATCGTACGATTTAAGGAGATTTGAACTTTTCATGGAGAAGCTAAATTCGAACGTGCATTATATCGATTTGTACTTACAGTGACGAAGGATCAGCAATGTCCTTCCCGATTTCTGGTTTAATCGTATTCGCAATCGCGTACTCGTACAATGCTCTTCTCTCGTCGCGCGTAAAATCTGTTAGAAGCCTATTGGACGTACGTGGAATTAACCGTTCACCCAAACCTATTATCAGCGTTAAGAAATCATATTCTATGGAGTAGGAATGTGTACGCGTACTAGACGATTGTAAACGAAAAAGAGATAGAGGACAGCGAACAGTCTTATCGGATCTAAGCAATTTAAGAATAATCGAATATATGTTCTATGCTCGATCCTGTGACAAGCATAGATCAGGAAAAAGGATATAACGAATCCATGCCGAGTATAACATTGAGATACTTCTGTAAAAAAGCCAAATCTTTAAATTCTCTTAAAGCGTTCACTGATGTCTCTCTCTTATACTAACCGATCTCCATTGTTGGTTCCTTGAGTTTTGCATCCCGCAAAACTTGATTTTGTATGTGTTCGTCTGAAATGAAAATAGAACGACACGATGTACCATATGAAAATAGGGAAAGTGAGGGTTGACGTACCAAGTTTTATGCTCGACAGCCTGTTACGAGACTGTGCTGTGGAGAATGGTTCGTCGAATGGACCGTAACCTTCCGTTTTCCACTGGCACTGCGTCAAATGATGTTCAAGGGATTCTCCTTGCATTCTGTGCGATGAGTTATACGGACACGCAAACAATTCTCCTCCCTGAATTAAAATAAAAGCAATACAGCAAAATGACTGGTACTCGCCCTTAATTACACTCACGTTACTCACTTTTCTCATCAGCTGATTTTGGTCCCATTTTAAAAGTGAAGTAATCTGAGCGATTTCATGATCTACGTCTCTTGCGAACGTACTGAAATCTTCTATTTCCTCTTGCCGATTAAACATTTTTTTAAATAAGTCTCGTTCTTCGGTTCGGTAAAATCAAACTCAAATTTTGAGATTCCGAGCAATCTCAGGATCACTGATATCACTGGAATCCTGAGGTATTCTAGGGTTGTGGAATATTGGGATGGGCAGGGATGAATTCTGTTTATTTGCAGTAGTAAAAAAATCCCGAACCATGCAGAGTACCCCAAGCAGGTAACATCCAATAACATTCAAGCACACGAAGAAATAATAGATTGCAATAGACCCGTCACTGATTCTCACTCTCTCACGTTTGACGGTACCTGATGCTACATTGCATTTCGTGGCCCACTCCTACACTGCTCTCACCTAAAAAGATACCGACTGTACAAGTCGAGCGCACTCTACCGACTCTATTTAGACCAATTAGCGACTGTGCGTTAAATCGTGTGGTGATACCATCGCATACTTCTTTATCGGCCAGCGACGCGATGAAGGTTGTTGGTAAGGTTCGTAAACGCGTACCTACCAGAACTAAGTAGGTAGCCTGTTCTCCGTGATTTTTGGCAAAGTGAACAGTGGCGCTAGTAATAAACCGGTCTGCGCGGTACGCGTACGTGTAATATGTCGAGGTTATTAGTTTTTCCTAGTAATGTAAGATTTATTGGAGGAATACCTTAATTCTTTCCAAGTTAACGTTCCCGTTTCGCGGTGGAGGTGAGAGTAGCGAAGCCCAAAATCCGAAGTTATTTTCCACAGTTATTATCCGAACGGGTTGTGAGTTCTCTTACATTACGAGTACTACATTGAACAAGCACTCACCGTACTGCGTTTCATTGCAAACTCCTCGACTGGACCGAAGCACATATAGTTCGCTATTCGGTAAGTTAATATGAAAGAATATTAAGTTCGTATTTAGCTGTTGGTTAATCCGAATTAAGAGTTAAGTACTTATGCGTGCATCACGCTTTCGACCGGCTCGCGACCAGTAGTCGCAACAAGTTTTCGAACGATCGTATCGTTCAATAGGGGCACTTTCTTTCGGAAAGTGAATACGCATTACGTTGACAGCTGCTAGAAGGGTGTTTAGAATATTTCGTTATACCATTATGCGTTATACATATCACCGTATAGTACATATAGCACGTATCTATCGGAGCCACAATCTTTTCATTGCACCAATTTTATTGTTAGTTCAAGCTGGGGTTTGTTCAGTCCGGTACGCGCAACGTTTGGCATAACCTTCAAAAGGGCCAAACTTGTGTCAAGCTGTGTCAATCTATCGTAATCGTCTGTAACTAAGGGTTAACAGGAATTCGATGGTTACTGTATCTAATTCCCCTGCACAGTTGCATTCATAATATTTGCTCTTGCCCTGGCTGAGGTGAGGTTTCTTGGTTGATTGGTTGGTTGGTTGGTTGGTCGCTTGAGGAAGAATCGACGCCCAACGCAGTACCTACATAATGTTTCCAAAACCCTAAGGTGTCGGCGTAATGTGCGTATATTTACTTTAGCACCCACCTGTTGCCGTAACCCAGTTCCTTACCAGGTACCAGCCGGAAACTTTTTAAACTTTCCCAAGATCTTTTAAATTCTCCGCGGCTTTGCATCATGCCACAAGACTGCGCTTCTATTCGTGTAATGCGCCCCGATTTTCGCCGTTGCACAGTTCAACGGAGAATTGAACGATCGTTTGGGTTACGCGATTATCTTCCATAATCGCAGCATTCGATCGCTGGATTACGTTCATTTATTCGGGTCTTTCGGAGAAATTTATTGTCGAGGCTGATGAAAGGGACTAGACCCTTTAATGTAGGCGTTTAGACAAATACGCAAACACTTAAGATTTTGGTCCTCTTTTCTTAGTTGACCCAGGGTAGAATAGGGTGAAATGAGAATAATTGGCTTGAGCATTGGCAGTTTTCGGAGCTCGCTACAGAAACGGCAGATGCCGCAACGATGCTCGATTTTGAACATTTCGGGAGTAGCCTTCTCCCACGCTAACGAATAAGGTATCGATACCTAAATGAACCTTCTGCCTTATACGGCGAAGAATTGCGACAGTCGCAATTATCGGAGTGGTTATGATGAGCCTATGATGCGGTTGTGCCATGACGAGTAGTACGGTGAGCTATCGATGGGTGAATGGGTGAATGGGTGAATGGGCGGATGGGTGGGTTGGTGAATCAACGGATAGCAACGGGTGCTGGGGGTGGGACAGGAAGAGGAAAATCGTGGACATGGCGAGACGCGTCATTGCGCGTGCACCTGCATTGATACCGATATTTATGCCCGCCAGTTAATCATGTCAAAGTCGTTTGATTTGTCGTTGGCTTTTATGGAGGGGAATTAAAACGTTCATTTCGCCGCAGACACTCGCGAACAGTGTCTGTCCCGTCGCTGCTATTGCTCTATGAGTTATTTTCTGGGCAAGCCTTGTTTCGAGCGTATCCTCTGGAATCGCAGAACGGAGAGCTTTTTGGAAAATTGCCGTATTTCGTTTAGATCACAAATTCGAATTAGTAACGCACGCGGTTCTCCGAGACTAGCGTATGCCTTGCATACATATACTATGTATCTACGTAGATGCGCCCTAAAATAATGGGATTCCGAATGAGGCTGCGCGAAATCTGGCAAAAATCTCGCAAAAATTCGCCAAGCGTTACCTATTCCTGCTATCGGAAATTGTCACGCCGGTAATGTGCGTACGATGGGAAATGAAAAAATTTGGGACTTTCGAAGGGAACTGACAACTGTAGTGACACTGACTATGCGAGTAGGAACAGGAGAAGGGACTAAACCAAACCAAGAAGGACTATGGGCACAAGCAGTCGCCTTGAAGAAGGTCCACGGTGTGCTGCCACGCGGTTCCCTGTGCCGTGCACCGTGCCGCACGCCGCGCCGTGGCGCGCACACTTCTATCACGGGTCGGGTGAACGGGCGGACAGCTCAGAGGCGATTTGTCTTTCATTTCGGGCTAATTTATTGCGCCCGGCCCGCTCTCCTTCCCCCTCTTTCCCTTTGTTCTCGTTCTTGCTCTGTCCTAGTCCACCACCTACCTACCCTCCTAGTCCGTTGGACCGTTGGTCTCTTTCTTTCGGAGTTTCTCCTCGTCTTCCCACCGCTATTCTCGACTCCACACCATTCAGCCACGCCCCACCCAACTAATGTCCCACATAAAACTTGGTATCAGCGATCCTCAAACGGGGATTTACAATCCCTTCAAGCGCCGCTGTCACGATAAATCCTCTGGGGCGACGCCGATATATCTCGCGCGCGGCCGTGCGGCCACACTGCCGCATCGTCACACCGCCGCACAACCGCACAGTCGCGCAAGATCGACCCAATACTTTTCTCCCTAATGTGTACCTTCTTCTGCTGCTGCTTCGCTAAACCCACTAGTCCAAGATACCGTCTGTGCAGAGAAAACGTAGCATTGCACGCTCTTTAAGTACTCTCTATTGTGCCACGCGTCGCTGACAGTTAATAAGGGTAAAAGCGCGCACATTCTTGCAATTAACAGTGGTAATAAGCGCCTTAAGGCCGATAAGATGTTTCCTAATGGGACCGACTAACAGCGTCGAGCCAATTATCCGTGCACACGTTAAAATGGGCAAGGAAAGAGGGTCATCGATAATCTGCGGTTTAATATTCTCCTCGGATAACCCGATCGGACTCTACCTATTTTCGCTTACGCGTGTTTGCTTTGCGATTTTTTTCCCCCCTACTCTTCTCATAACTAGTCTGTTGGAATTAAGTATTTTTCGGATTGACGTGATTTGCGGCCGAGAACGACGACAGAACGAGCTACCTCGGAAGCGTATCTACTACGTTCGTAAGAGTCCTCTCGAATTAGAGTGGGTATTAAGGCGTATCAGTTAAACCATAATATCGGTTGCACGGAGCCAATGCTACTTTTGTAAGCGGATTCTGCAAACGCAGTCACAGTTGCATTTCGTGTCGCAGTGGAAGTTGGAGCGATAGTTACAGCTGCACGCGACCTGCAGCATGGCTGTGCGGGTTGGCGTTGTTTTACCATAAGGGGTTAATTGCATTGCCAATAACAGATAATGCAACAATCAATGATTTAAGGGAGGTGGGTCGGGTGGTTGGCGCGGTGCGGCGCGGCGCGGCGCGCACCCGTTGGTGAGAATTGCAGAGAGCCACCGAGGACGGGGAGGGAAAGAGGGTTGGGAACGAGAACGGGTACGAGAACGCGGACGCGGACGAGGACGAGGACGAGGACGCAAAGTGGATGGTGGCAGTGGCAGCGTGCTCGCCTGCGGAGAGCGTACAGGGGTGGTCGGACGAACGGATGAGGGGGAGGAAGTATAGGGTGGTTACGAGCCATATAGGTGGCAAGGGCAATAGAAATGAGGATGACGATGGTGATGAAGATGGTTAGGGCTGATTGCAATACACGACACATAGATATATACTTTTGTACAATTTGCATGAAAGTTTGAAAAATTCATTGGAAATATTAAAATAAGGTCAGCGCAAGATTTTTAGTAGCATACCATATGCGAATGGGCTGGATAGGTTTGCGATGGAGGTGATGTAGGTGCAGAATGGGTGTTGAGAGGCGAGATGGAGGGTGGGCTAGCGACGTTCAAAGGATTTCTCAGGTTAGAGAGCGAAGCCATTACTTACTATAACTGCCGCCGTAGTAGGACGCCGGCGTTTCTGTCAGGCATCCATCATTGGGACTAATGGTTCCACTCTCCTGTCAATAACATCCGGCCATGCGGCCGAAGCCTCCGGAAACGTCCAGGGCATTTGGCGGCTTCTCGATGCTTTTACGTTTGACTTGTCCGGTCGTCGACGGCATCTTGGTCATCTTCTCGTATTATCGAAATTCCGTTCGTAAACCGTGGTGGTTGAAAAAGCCTTTCTAACTTGTGGCTTTTAAACAGCCCGATAAAGTTCTTACTCGAGGACTTACATCAGTTATTGTTAACTACCGCTTCTAGTACTAGAAGAGGTACATATTAGCCTGCTACGACTACCTCGCGAATAGTTGTGCTTACCTATGGTAGCTGAATCAGGATTCTACGGTGCGGCGACAAGCTCGTCTGTCCTGAGAAGAGGCGCTTGGTTTATTTTCTACGTTGGTACATGTGTATATGCTGAGTCACTGTCTACCGTGCAAGTAATAATATTTGCATCGTGCGACCACTAGTAACGACGCTAAAGAACATACGGAACAGCGATTATGCTAATCCTCCTTGGACCGATCATCACCTTAAGAACGGTAGAATTCTGGCCGACGCGGTCACCCTTGCAAAATGGCATTAGACGTAATTAAACGAGGACGGTTGACGAGGAGAGCCAAAACGGCCTAGTAAGCAGGATAGCGAGGGCAACCGAACGGGCAACTAGCAAGTAAGCAAGCAAGCAAGCAAGTAAGCAGACGACAGAGTACGTATCGCGTCGGCGAATATCGTGCGCCATTCTGATCGCGAATACTCGACGATGATGGTACTCAAGCTCTACCGTCGAAAAGAGTCAGCAGTCGTTATCGGGCTGTAAAAGAGAGATTCAGTACCTGTTGCATACGCGGCAGTGATTCTTTTTCCGGCGCGACGTAGTCGAATATCGAGGTGACGCTTGTTATCGCGTGAAAGATTGTTCCTCTTTTCCAGCGTGGAAAAGAGAATGCTTGATTGGGATGAGCTTTGCTCGGGGTGCAGATTTCCACTGGCACATCGGTGAACGTATTGTGCTGCCGTAAATGTTATCCTCTATTTCGTGTGTGTATTCCGCTCTGTTCTCGAGTGCGGGATCTCTCCAACTCGATTAAATTCTTTTCTCCTCGTCTATTCATCTCTCATCGTCGTCGGTAACGAGCAGAAACTCTCGAACGAGATGAAATGGAAGTAGAAGTTAAAGAGGCCGAAAAGTTGAGAGAGACTAGTGGGGTGGTAAAAATAAGAACCATCCGAAAGAGAATTAACGGTACCAGAACACTGTGGTTTGGTGCGTTGCACCGCGTTCCGTAGCGCGTTCCGTCGCGTTGCGTTGGGAACGGCCGTCGAAGTAGCGGTTATCTCGGCAATTAATATGATTGAGGAGACATCTCTCACGTCTCCGTAATATCCAGCAATGGCCCAAGTTCTGATTGCTTTCCCCGTTCCATCCACGCTTTGCCTTGCTATCGCGAACGCCATAACCCTGCCGCCCACTTCCTCTTTGCTCGGTCCACGACATTCGGAGTTAACGAAACTGAATTATGCTTCTTCGTGCTTCTCCGTGCTCCTCTGTGCTTCTTTGTGCGTCTTCGTGGTTCGAATACCCTTTTTTTACCTGTTCCGTAGCAGATTTCCCGGAGGCGATATTTTTCTGGCATATTCACCGGTAGCTATTCTCAACGTTTACTTCGCCACTCGTAAGTGTGACATGCCGTTTGCGAGGAATCAGCAAGATCTGCCGCGTAGCTAGCCGTTGCGCCAGGGAACGAAGAAGCAGAGAGGAGAATGAGCGCGTGGTGGTTGTAGCCAACGGCAAGGGTAGTGGCGAGTGAGGGTAACGTTGAGGGTAGCGGTGCGGGTAGAGCGGGCCCGCACGATAGGAGGAATGGGTAAAGGGAGGTAGCGGGGTAGCATCACACTCAAAATGGTACGTGACAAACCAGCACCGGTTCTTATCTGTCGACCACGTTTTCCGTCCCCGTGGTGTCACGGGTTCTATGGGGTTTCTAACGGGGTTCCCGTGATAATCCGAACATTTCGCTCTTCCTCCACGTTTTGGAGGGAACCTACTATCCCTTTTCTTCTCGTAAGTGGTAGTGGTAGCGGTGGTCGTAATAGCAACACTTGCAACAGTATCACTGCCAGGAGCAATAGCAATTGCAATAATAATTGCAGTAGCAACAGCAATAGCAGTAGCAACGACAAAGGTGGTCGCAGATAACGCTTAGTCCTTTCCTCTTGTTCTTGTTACTATTCTCGTTGTTATTGTTGTTTCCACGTCACGGCCTACGTATATATACGTACATAGTACGGATGAGGCGTATCGGAAAGGGTATGAGTAGTCGGGATTGTACCTACCCTTACTACCATTCGCGTATATTCGAGTTGGCGATGTCGTCTCCGGAATCGCACGTACGACGCGACAACTAGGTACATAGGTACATACATACTCGCCAACTTACTTATACACGTAACCACTCGCGAAATGTTGGCCTAGCTGGGAGGTTTCGAGCGCATCACGATCAACCCGTAAACTCGACCTCTGCGAACTAAACTCCCTATCTTTCGGTATCGGATCCAATAAAGAAAGCTAGATGACTCTGCGCACCAACGTAGAAGCATCACGGATAGATGCATCGAAATTGTCCCTTCTCCAATCTAGGGGAGACGAATTCCCTGACGAATAATATGTATCGTACATATAATCCCTGATTATATTTCGACGCGTGTAATGGTTCGTGCAATAGGGAGTAGGTTGAATACTCGAAATCTATGTACAGATGCATAGTGGGTGAATTTCGGTTTGGCGTCGACCAGAGACGGGCCTCGTACCTGGTCGTTTCATTAACTTTGGGAAGAAAGTAGGAGGTCAAAGAAGAGGCGGTTCTTTGTGCTGTGTCGGTGACGGTGTCGGTGTCGGTATCCGTGTAGACGGATAGGACACTGAGAGAGTAAGGAAGGCCGAGGGGAACGCTAGTGGAAGCATTCGGATTGTGTCGACCTTTCTTTTCCGTTCTTTTGCATTGCGAATTGAAGATTTTGCCTCGGGTCGAGCGACCGAAGGGAAAACACGAAACGAGAAACGTATCGGTGATTCAGTGGCTTCTGAAGGAAAAGAAGCTCAGCGCAAAGTAATCGGTCCCCATGTCAAATTATGCGAGCTACTCGGTATTAAGACGGCAAAGCCTGTAAAAGACGGAATGGAACGACAAGATACTGTAATTGTGTTATACTCACAATGGTATATCCTCATGTACGTGTAATAGTCTACTTATATTTATGCAAACGTATGCACATATACAAAAGGACAAATAACTGTACAACGTTGGTGCGTATCGTGGTGTCGGGTAACCAATGGCAAAAAAGCTATGAAGGCAGGAAGTGGCAAGGTATTTACGAAAACGTGAAAGCGGGTAGCGAGAGGGTGGGTGGACGGTTGGCTGGGTTGACTGGGTGGTTGGGTAGACGGGTGCACGGGAGGAATGACGGGCCGAGCGAGTAAAGTAGATGGACGGATGGATGGATGGATGGATGGATGGATGGATGGACGAGTGGGATCGCGGCTGACAACGCGAGCAAGGGAGTACGTGAGTGTGAGCATGTGTGGGCGAGCGCGCGCGGGGCGGGAGAGGGATGGGTGAGCGGGTTGAGTTGGGTTGAGTTGGGTTGGGTTGGGTTGGGTCGAGAGGACGCGAGGACGCGAGGACGAACACATGTCCGTGTCACCGCCGTCTCTCCTGGCTGAATCCCAGAATTTATGCCGGTCAGTGAATCACGTCAAAATTTGATTTGTCGATGGCTTTTATAGCGGCAAGTTATTGCGCGCGTTAGGTACAAATTCGGAACGGTATACGTCGGCGGTGCTCCGAACATTTCCACTTTGTCGGTCTCGTTATGTTTCCGATACGGAAAAACGTTGATATCGGAGGTACGCGGGAATGCGAGGGAGCTTTTTTCCATTGAACCCACGCAATAGCGCGCCGCGCGGTGTGTACAGTGTTCGGATTGATGCGTGCTCAGGTTTAATGTTCGCTCGATCCGCATGGCACATTACGAATTGGGTTTTCGGTAAATCACTCTCTCTCTCTTTCTCTCTCTTTCTCTCGTCGAATAGAGAAGACAATCGGATAAGCAATTCTATCGACACGACATGACGCGTTGCGGCCGTGGCGGTGACTTTGCGCTAGGCTCGATCAGTCCGAAGAAGGATAAGACACACATGATTGATCGCTTGATCGCGTCTGGGGAAAATTCGGGTTAGTAGAATTTTCAATTGACGAAACGATCCAGTCAATGTAAAGCTTATCTGTTTGGAAAAATGTTTCGTCTAACCGGTTTCGTCTCTCTGCATTCCGAGTTTCGTGCGTAACCGCATTTTCAGTTTGACTTCCGTCACACTTTCGGTGAAGTGTGTACGGATTTTCCAAGGGCTGCCACGACTGTAGTCAGCCGGCACGGACGGGAGATACGCATATATCAAGGGAGCACAACGAATATATCATTCATAATTTGTTCGGAACGCTTGATTTGTAGCCCGCGACGTGCGGCGCGGTGCGGAGCGATGCCGCGTCGCGCGGCGTCCGCCTGTCCCCCCGCGCTTCATCCTCTACCCTCGAGGTCTGCCGGTAGAGTCCCTGGATCGAGCTCCGCGCTCACCCCCGGACGCACCACGGTGCCTGCACGTCACGCGGCGCACCGCGCCATTCTATCTGCTGTGAGTGTAGATTGAAATTAATACCCAATAATGCTTGTAAATCATTAGTGAAATGCACGAGCCGTGTTAAAACCGCGGCTCCATCCACCCGGTTAACGGTGTTCGGCCCGCTCCGTTCTGTTCCGTTTGTCCGATCGGTCTGTCCATTGCTTTCTACCGCGAGACACCTATTCTCCCCGACCTGCCTTCTAATGGCCCCGCATTCCCTAGACATATACATATTACGCGTATGCATACATATCTATCCATCTATACATCTGTAGATATACATGTATGCGCGTATATCGTCCAAGTGCCTTTTCTATTTGTACTGCTTAGGCATCTGTCCAAGTAGTACGTATACCGAAGTGTACACATTCGTACATCCTCGTACATCCTCCTACATCCGCATAAGGTAGAATCCTGAATCGTAGACTGGGGAATGCGACTTGGAGGAATCGCGAGTTGGGAGAGGTATCGTGGAATCGTACCGGGCTACGGCTAATCTCGTGCTCCCTAATGGTAAACCGGTAGACTCGGTAGAGCTTGGTGGGTTACTTAGGCGCCGAGTGTTCACGGCCCGGCTATATTACACTTGGTATTGCGCAAGTGATACCGAGCCAATGGGCAAACACAAGTAAATCAAGATTGCCGGTGATTTGTGGCGGTCGGAGTGTCGGGGTGAATTCGGTCTATGAGTTTCATCGGCCTCTGATACCGGAAACGACTGTTACCAACACTAGATAAAGGTACTCCCACCTCCGACACTTCCTATCTCCCGAGTGGAGAACGAGTTGCGCACGGGATGAAGCTTCGGAGAGTCTTGGGATTGGGAGAGACCCTTCCTGTTCCAAGACTCTAATACACGTATTCATTTTGGTCTATCGCATTGCGTCGGTTCCTATGACTCGTAAACTTTACGTTCTTTGGTTTGACTTTGCCTCGTCGTCTTACATCTTCTTCGAAGGCTCTTGCTTTTCCACACCTACACTGACAGCGAATCGATAGTAGTGGACGTGCGTGGACGGGTGGACGATGTGCAAAGAGCAAAGAGCAGAGAGCAAAGATCGAAGAAGAAAGTGCACGGAGCGAAACCGTCTTGCCGAGCGTTTGCCAACGACGCCGAGCAACCTTTCCTTGCAGTAGGATGCAAAGTCTAAAAGTTCGACGGCGAGACGCACATAGGTGCAACAGGTGGCCCATAAAGCGCGGATGTCCGTTTATCAAGAACGAACGAGTGCATTCGCATTGACTGATGGATGTTGAGGTTCATTCTAACACTGACATCCTAGGATCGACGCATCAATTGATCTTATACGGGAGCAAACTGTCCTACGACATATTATAACGCAGGGGTAGACCGATTGTCAGTTGACAGCAAGAGACTAGCTAGGGTAATATGATCGCACTCATGCTATCGCATGAGGCAAGACAATTGCTTCGGGCGAGAAGATCAAGATTGCTCTTGTTTTCCGTCCGGTAGCTGTTGAGAAGAGATCGCTCGACGTATGTGCGTTTGAAACATATTGCGAAGAAAAATATTTGCTTACCATCCCTTTGAAGACTGTCTCTGTGATCCACTTGCTCTTCTTCTTTCATTGGCTTTGCTCTCGCCACCGTAGGGATGCAACCACGGGAAGGTAGGACCGATCTCGGATCGGGGGCGAGCACTCCTGGTCGAATTTACAGGAAAGGTGAGCCCACCGAGGCCCTCCATCATAGCCCCTCTCGCGGCTCGTCCCAGGACGACAGTAAAAACTTTTCCAGTCCTTATAATTACGGGTAATTCACGGTAATTAACGAGGTTGGACGGAGTCACGCGGACAATTTTCTGAGTAATATTTCTGCGGCGATAATATCGCACCTTCCTATGGCATCGTCGTAGAGCGCACACTGTTTCCCGTGAAACTGTCTGCAGCGAGTTCGCTCCATTTACGAAACCTAGAGGCAGAGGGTGACTGGTGGCTAACCGCTGGCAACCAACCACCGCGTGGCAAGGCAAAGCGCGGCAAAGCGGCGTAAAGCACCGTAAAGCGGCATAAAGCGTCGTAAAGCGTCGTAAAGCGCGGTGCGGCACGACTCGCCACTCGCACTGCCCTTCATATTTTTTTTTTCTTCCCTTCGTTCAGCTGCTCACTGACGATCGAACGATTACAAATCTCACGATGCAAACTGAGCAGTCTTCCTGTAACTCGTTTCTTTCTTGGGAAATGCGACACCCGCTTTCGAAAGATGAATGCCGAGTGAATGCGAAGTAAATGCAAAGTGAATGCGAACTATATGCAAAATGAATGGGGGGTAAATGCGGGATAAGTGCGGGATCCTATGCAAACTGGAAACGAACTTGGAAAATTTGCGACGGGTCTCTTTGAAATTTTCGGATAGAACGCAATCGAAAATTCGGAGGAAGTATTCTTCGAGACTTATAGTTCTTGGTATAGGAGCAGTTTTTCCAGCATTAACGTAAGAAATATAAGCCACGTAATTTGAAAAATCCTGGTAAACAGGCTCGTACATAGTGCCCGACCCACTTGTAAGCGGGTTTGCACACTATTCCAATGATCCGGTTCACCTGGATCGAAGTTATCGCCCGGGCTGTTTATCATCTTTATCATGGTCGCAAAAATTGACGTGTGTTGATACTCGTATGGTGAGTCGAAGTAAGCTCCTTGGGGGATTGCTACTCTAGCTTTTACCCGTCTACCCCGTTCTCCTCGGTTTTGAGCTTCACAGTCGAGGTTTCTCAGCTGTCTCCGAGCTTTCTCACCACTCTAACCTGTTGGCCGCCTTTTGAGCTGCAGTTGCGCCCACTAAAACGCGGATGGGGACGCGAACGAGGATGATAACGAGCAGAAAGAAACTGTAGAGAGACACGCGGGGAAGCAAAGACAATTTGAAATGGGTAAGCAGCTCGAATTCAGCTTGAACTCAACGTGAATTCTGCACGAATTCAGTATGGGTTGGGATTCCCACGGAAGTTGCGCGAAGGGTAGTTAGTACTTATGTGGTTCGAGAGGTTTGGATGGACATGTACGCTACTGAAGGGGGAGAGGGGTGGATAGTAAGCAGAGTGGGGCGCAGGGGCGCGAGGTTTGGTACTAGAGGAATAGCGTAGTGGTGGCAGTGGTAGTGATGGTAGTAGCAGTAGAGTCGTAGTAGTAGTAGTAGTAGTAGTAGTAGAGGTACCGCTGCTGCTCGGTATAAGCCAGTGCGCGTCAATAACCGTCCATCAGATGTAATAGCTCCCCGAGACACATCGGTTGCATTTAAATGGCTGCTTAGCCGACTCTGTCTCGACGGCGACGTGGATCTATGGAATTCCATCAAGCTCCACGGGATCCCTTATCGTTCTAACCGGGTCGTCGCGTCTGCCGTCTCTCGTCTCTCGTCTCTCGTCTCTAGTCTCTCGTCTGGCGTCTCCTACCCCCCAGTCTCCCGTCTTTCCCGTCTCTCCCGCCTTTCCCGTCTCCCGCGTCCTGTTTCCAGTTTCCCGTCTCCCGTCTTTAGCCACGGATGCCTCAAATCCTGCATCACGGTCCAAACTTTCTAGGACTCGCAGGCATTACTTTCTTTACGTGCTGACGCATGGCGCCTGTCTTTCCGTAGGGCTCTTCCAGTCGAATTCTTTTGCTGCCCCTCGTTTTTGCTTCGTACCATACGGATCAAATTGTTTGGATATATTGCTATCGATTTCTTGGATTCGATCTAAATCGATCGACAACATCGTCGATCAATTCGAGGCGTTGGATGGAGTTGGATGACTGTTGAATCCACGATAGTTGTAGGGTAGTTGCAAGTTGTCTATCTCGTGTTTTTGCTCCTTCGAGTCTTGTACCACTTCTCGAGTGAGCGACAAAGTCACGCGACCGAGAGTAGAAGTCCAAGTAACGAGGAGCGACACAACCGAAATCCGCTGACTGGCTGGTTTCTTGATTGGCTCCATCCGCAGCGCTACGTGCTCGTCACAACAGTTCATTCCGCCCGGAGCCTTGCCTTTTCGATCGTATTCTCGTTCGCACTCTCCTCCTCGCTCTGGTTGACTTTTCTTTTCTTTTTCTTTTCTTATCTTTTTTTCTTTTGTCTTATTCTTCGCGGAGTAGTTTTTCACAAGGAACTGTCGCACTGATACATCGAAGACGACTACCGTTCTACAATCGTTGTTCGATTCGCAAGAGCAAGGGTGATGACAGTCAGATGACCGATGGATGGTGATAAGACTGATAAGTAGTACTACGGATGATGATAGCGATGGTGTGGTTTGGTATGGTTTGGTGCTGCTTGGGGCTGCAATGCGCAATGGCGCGGTGGTGACTTAATCCCTCGAGGCTGTTGGGCCTATGGAGCTAGGTGCATAGTAGTAGGTAGCTCGTGTTCTTGCCCGCGGTATTGTCGCGGAGTCGTAGAACGAAGCTTCGTTCACCAGTGGCCTTACCTCACTTTGCCCCTCCGTTCTCTCCGGTCTCTCCGGTTGCTCCGGTCTTTCTGGTCTCTCGTGTCTTTGTATGTTTCTGTGTGTCCGCCGAACGGGGTGCAAGAGGGTAACTATGGGCGAAAGGATCTGCATGGCGGCTCTGCCGCCTCGCAAATCACTTAAACTGCGGCTGCTGGAGGTCCGCGGTGGCGGCGGTGCCGGCAATGGTAGCGGTGGTGGAGGTAGCGACGAGTTCAGGGAATGAGGGAGAGAGAGAGAGAGAGAGAGAGAGAGGGTAGCTGGCTGGACGAGGTGTTGGGTGGCGTAGGATGGCGTAGGGTGGTGTGCGGTGGCGCATGGGAACTAGCGGGGGATGTGCACTGGGAGCAGCGAGGCAGTGAGGTAGCGAGGAGAAGGAGGAGAATGAGGAGGCGGAGGAGGTGGTGGTGGAGGAGGAGGAGGAGGTGGAGGCGGAGGGAGTGAGGTTGAGAGCGAGCTTGACTCGCCGAAGAGAGGGTCTGCTGGATAGCCGAGGGTGCGAGAGGTGAAAGAGGAGGAGGGTGATTATAAGACCGCTCGGGGTTGCTGGCTAGCGAGGTAGTACCATCCGTTATGACTATAAATCTAAGATAACAATAACGTCCCCCTCACCTCTGAGCTCTGTGCGCTTCTTCCCCAAATCCACCCCTCCTCTCTCTCTCGCGCCGTTGGTCCCTGTCTGACGTAGATGCACACGGGCGCGCGCGTTCACGAGGTCTCTTTCTCTACCGTTAGCTTTCTACACACATACACATACACTCACACGGCGACACTGAGCCTCCAGAGCTGGCAGTTCTGTACTTCTCGCTTCTCTGTTTCTCTTAGGACGCAAAGTGTCTCCTGCTTTCCCCGTTTTCCCGTCCCTGGCACTCGATCCCGTTCTCTCTGTCTCGCTCTCTCTCCCTCTTTGGGGTTGATCTCAGCGTGGTTCTCGGCGCGGTTCTCGGGTATAGTCCTCGGCGTGGCGGTCCTCGCTGTTGCCCTCAGCGCGGTCTGGTGCTCGCCCCGAATTTTGCCAACCCTTCCTCGAGCCGCCTTCCAGACCACCTTGCCACGGAGCGTTTGTCCGACAGGCATTAATGCGCGCTTGCATCGAGCTGTTCTCGGGTCATTCGACACACGTGGCTCGCATGCCGTCGTATATTATAAGAGTGCAATGGAAACATGGGGATACATAATCGGACATTGGACGAGATCGATCGTTGATGCGGCGGGTGCTCGATATTTTTTTCGATTTAGGAAGGTTCCGTCGTCCAACTCATCGCAAGGGCAGTGGAGGAGCATAGTGATTTGTCGAAATTTGTCAGAATTTGTCGCGTGGTCTTCTCCTCTCTCCCCATCGGCGAGCCAGGCGTGGAAGAGCACGAAAGCGCGAGTACACGTCGCGGTTGAGCGCACTCACCCCACAGTCGGGGAAGGCAAGTTTATAATTCCGACGGGTAGCGTATTAGCCGGAGTGAAATTATGCCACGCGTGTGTTTTTGTCCACATTAAGCTCGTCGGAATTGATGCACGCGGTGTGCTTGGCCATTTGTGCAGCGCACCTGTGAATTTATTGATATTAGCGGCAACGAGTGGTACAGCTGGCGCTGACCAAATCATGACTACGGTACACGAGGCGATGCGACGCGACTGCTCGATCGCTACCGATTCTCAGAGTATTATAGAGGAGAATTTGTCATGGACGTTTGACTTCCGACTAAGATGAATCGGACGAATCGAACGAATCGAACGATTATTATTGACAAACAACTGCGAGCCACCTCTGCGTTGGCAGTCTAAAATCTATGTAGCGATACGTCTCGAATGCCGTAGATGTGCGCATCGGGTGCGTACACGATCGAGATAACGCAATGGTTTTAATGTCTATATCGGCTGTGCTTTTAATTGGGCTTAATGCCGTAAACAGCAAGCGCGTTAATGAAAAGTACCTCGACGCGGCATTGCTATTCGGTACATTAAGTCGCAAAATGAAATTCGCAATCGATGACCGCGCTGCGCTGGACCGTCGCGTCGGCGAAAGAGAAGAGTAATAACGCACGGCGATAAATATGTATAGGGGTTTATCGTAATAATGAGTTCACTGATTCCTGCCGATGCGATGTCGCGTGCGCGGACAGAGGTCAGTACGAATGGCGAAACAGTCCAGGAGCGCTGGCCACAGTAACATCGCTATAGATTATAGACTCTGAATAGTCTGGATACTCTAAAATCTCTAGATCCTCACAAACTGTAGAGCATAGAGGGAGAGTGTACTCGGCTCTCACAAGTCAAAATCAGGGATAGAGGTAGTAGTCGAGTCAGCCAGAGTAAGGAAACTAGAGTCATTGAGTTAGAGTCGGATAGAAGCAAGGTTTGAGGCTAACCGGTAAAAGAAGAGGTTCGTAGGTAAATAATCAGGCAAATTGACAGTACAGGTGATTGGTGATAGCTACAGTGTCGGTAGCAATGTAGCAATGGTGGTAGTGGCAGTAATAGCGATAACAACTCGAGCGGTATACCAGAGGGGGACAAAGTTGGTTATTTTATTGGAAATTTTGCCGAATCGCTGTTCGAATTTGCGAATCGCGCCTGTTCGATTGCTTTCAAAGGTAAATTAATATCGCGCCATGAACACGTGCCCATCCGATGCACTGATGAGCTTAATGAGAACGGAAGTAAAGAGCCGTGGATAAATGCTACTTTGATCAGGGTACTAATTGAGCTCCCGGGCAAAACTCTAATTGTTCGTGAGCTCAAAAGGCAGTGCGAGGATATTTCGTTGAATTGATTTTGCCAGAAATAATTTCTCGCAATTTCGAATCGTGCGTACCGTGAGATGATACTGGTTAGTACTCGTGGTTTTCCTTGGTTCGACTGGGTGCGATGCGGTATCGTGCCGCACTCGACTGCACCTCTTCCACACCACTCCGCACCGCACCGCACCGCAACGCGTTCGTCCAGCAATAAGGGAAATCGAGGAATGAAGAGCCCTTTCGGTACATCTGCCGCTGGCTCGTCTATCACTGTTGCCGCACCGCACTGTGCCGCTCCTACTCGCTTCCCAACGCCACTTCCCGCCCCGTTCCTCCATCCAGCGCTGCTTTCGCCCACCGGCACCGCTAGCTAATACACGTATAATTACTCCTTTCTAAGATTTATTTTAATTAGCCTCTATATCTTCCCCTAACGAGTTCTCGCACCCTGATTTAGCGGGAACTGTATCGCTCCTACTAGCCCGCGCACATCGTGTATGCTTCGGCCTCCTCCTTTCTCTCTGCGCTCTTCTCCCACCAGGCCACCAACTCACCAACCTACCAGCCGTGCGATCGTCTTATCCCCAAATTCCCGGCGTCTGACGTTTGTGCCTTTCCGATTCTCGATCGCTTCTAAACCGCTCAAGGAGGGTCGATACGTATCTCGTGTCGGATTAGTCAATTCGATGTTGTATAGCTATTATACGTAGATATTATAATATCTATATTTATCTTCGGCCGATCGAATGTAAGTACCTGAGTAGCGAGTCGAGTACACAATCGTAGGAGAGACAAACCGATTGGAATGTACGGTAGCGGTAGTAGCGGCGTGGCGGTGACGGTAGAGGCCGCGGTGGAAGAGCCTGGTTTGGGTAGCTACGAGGAGATAGGAATGGATAAAGTTTGCAACGGACAGGGATGCTGGAAGGTCGCGAACGGGTGATAGGTGGGGGGGTGTAGGAGAGAAGGCAAAAGCCTTCGTTATGCGGTTCCTGGTGGCGGCGCGACTCGCTCGCTCCATTAACTCGTTCATAGGCGATCTAGCGTCGTGGCGTCGCCTCACACCCCATAAGCCGGCACTAAATCACCCGTAGTACTCGACTTGCCACCCTCCGCCTGGGGCTCGCTCGCTTGCTTCCCCCACATTGTGTTCCTCTTTCTCTATCTATGTACCTACCTACCTACCTACCTACCTAGCCACGTAGCCACCTTAACCACCCACCTACCTCTTTATCTATCTACTTTTCTACCTATCTATCCATCTACCTATCTAGCTATCGATCTATTTATCCATCTATCTATCCATCTATCGATTTATCTATTCATCTATCTATCTATCTATCTTTACTCCACCCCCGCATACCACCCATTCGAGAGATTGAACCTCTCAACTCGGTTGGTATCACTTTTAGGCTGGAAGCTGTGGGGGCGGCGGACAAATGGGAACCTGAAGGCAAACAGAGAGAGACGTTCACCGTTTCTCACCTCCACGAAAGCTCGCTCGCTTAAGATCGCCTGCGAATCCGCAATCGTCGTAAACCCAAGGACTTAGACGCACGAACACGAGGAGGAGCAGGAGCACCAGCACGAGTATGAGCACGAGCGCAGGCACTGCTACCCGTAAGCTTGTATTAGGTTTAGCAGGTAGATGGAAATCTAGAGAAGCGAGGAATCGCTGGTGGCTTTTAGCCATTCGCCTAAATCTATATTTCCAGTCCGGGTATTCCATATCCGTTCATCTGCTACCAGCGGTGCCGCGGTAGCTTCAATTCAGATCCTGCTAGTAGTCTCGTGCAATGTACCTCTACGGATCTGATCCCCGAAGCGATTTTCTTAGCCCGTGTGCCGGCTTTTATCCCGTTTGGCTTTCAACTAACAAGTAAATTCGCCATCGGTGGATCGGTGTGTGCAGTTAAAGTGCTCGCTGGTCACTCAGGCGTCGCGCATCGGGGTCGGATGTATTCGGTGTCGAGTGTCGGGGTGTCGGGTGTCCGGGGGTCCCATGTCGGATGTTGGCTGTTAGATATCGGGTGTTGGTCCGATCGTCAAGTAGTCGGTGCTCACCTGTTAGTTTCGCCGATCGGGCTGTTGAATCGCTATGCCAGGTCGCGCCCCCCGGCAAATCCTAAACGGACAATAGATATGTGTATATGCGATCGCGCGAAACCTCGGACTAAATTGAAAGTACGATCCGAAAGGGGAATACATTCGTAAATGAAACAGTCATGAACGTATGTTCGTTCTGGCAGCCTGCGGCGATTCAATCGGACTGCGCACCGGGCTAATAGAAATTCTGCTATTCCCGCATAAAGGAGAGCATGAAATAAAATCGAAAACGGATCTTGTTGTGGTTATTACACGCGCGACAAGCCAGTAGACGACGTTTGCCAAGTGGATGCTCGCGAGTCGAGTTTTCAGTAGATAAGCTTTTTCCCTTTCCTGCTTTACGAGAAAACCATCAACGGGGGGTTACCTCGCGATCGTGATTGATGATGGTACGGGAGCACGCGTCGGCAGAGCAAAGCTGCGTTTAGGGTTGGAGCGCTTAGCGTTCGTTGGTGACTCTTGGCTGCTGGTCCTTGGTTCGTGGCTCCTGCCTCCTGGCTCCTGACTCTTGACTCCTGACTCGTGGCTCGTGTCTCGTGGAATAAGCCGGCCTAGGCTGGGGCAGACTACGGAATTAAGATTCGAAGGAGGGAACTCGGAATAGGTGTTTGGGAGTTTCGTGGTGTATCCTTACGCCCCTGGAATAACGCGGATTTAAGTCGGCAAGATAATTTACCGTTGAAACGTTAACTCGAAACGGAGACTGGATCTCGCCAATCCAAAGCAGAGGCGAACCAGAGGCAAAGCAGACGCGATGCAGAAATGAATGGATCGGCTAGGATAGGGAGAGGAAGAAGATCTCAAGGGGGAGGGGGAAGTCTTGGCGAGAGGGAGATGGAACTAAAGAAAGAGAAGACGACGACGACCAAGAGGAGGAAGAACACGTGGCTTCCACGTCGCCTTGCGTCGCGTCGTGGCGACGAGTCGACTCGACCGGTAGCAGCGTGTAAGGGAATGGCAAGGGTACGGGGAGAGTAACGTTTTCCTGGCCGTGACACCACCACGAGGGCGTTCAGTTACCGACCTTTTTACCCTTGCTGCTGCTGACATATTTCTTGATTTTCGGAACAATGCCACGATAAAGCAAGGAAGCCGTGTAAGATCGCCCGGTAAGCAAAGTACGCCTAGTGCAGAGAAACTCTGAATCCAACGACCCAACTTACAATTAGAACCAGAGGGGAGTCTGAACCAGGGTGACGCTTGGCATCATCGAGGAGGGGTTAGGAGAAGGGTATTACGAAGCACGCTTGCATGATATATATGCATTGCTACGCGCGGGACGTCGAATTGTGGATTTTCGTATGAATTGATTTGGAGATTGAAAAAGATGTGTAACCAACCAACAAACCAACTAACCAACTAACCAACCAGTCACCGAAATGAATCAGTCTGCGAGCCCGAAAGACGAGGTGCAATTCTATTTAGCACCGGCGCACCGTTTGACGGGGTTTATTGAGGGAGCAACAGGTCGGGTTAGACTGGAGTGTGTTCTCTCACCGCCATCATTAGTCAACGTCACCACCCACGTCTCCCTGTTTCCCCTGTCTCGCCCGTCTCGCCGGTCTCGCCGGTCTCGCCGGTCTCGCCCGTCTCTCCCGTCTCACCCGGACCTTCCGCGCTCTCGCGCCACTAGCTCGTCTCCCGATTTACCCTGTCTCCCCTGTCGCCCTTGTCAGTCCGGCCTCGCGGTCTCTCGGTCTTTCGGTCTCTTCGACTCTCGGACTTTTGCGGTAACGCTCTTTATCTCCTCGGTCACATTCTCCAGCGATTTGGCAGGAGAGGGTGTGTCGAGCTTCTTTAGCTCATTCCCAACTGTATGTCGAATTGTTTGGTGGTTTCGAAATCAGCTGATTGATCCGTAGATTAAGCAAATGGGAAACCGACGGTCATTTGAAGAGCATCGGGGGCAGTATCGTGGAGAAGGGGAACTTGTACCAAGTGTACCGGGTCTTTCCTTTCCTCGGTTATGGCGGTTCCATAATCCTAGTGAGATCATCCCATTGTTGGTTGCTCACACGTGGCTCTTAGCTTTGTAGTTTCTCGAATAGAGTCATACCATGCCGCGTCGCGTTGCATTGGATCTTCCATGCCTTTTCCTCTATCTTTCCCTCCCCTTTCTCTTTGCCGCAGCAAGTATAAGCTCTTTCCAACAAATCCACCAGCTCGTTTAGCGCCTGCACAGCAAGGATTAGCAGGAAAGCCTCCTTGTTGTGTCGCGGCTCGGCCGACCGCGGTACTTGAGTAACTTCTCCCCTCCTCCACCTTTCCTTTACCTTTTCCGCATGTTCCACCTCTGTAGTGCGCGCGTGCGGAATCGCTAGCGGACATCGTTATCAAGAAAAAGGGGTAGAAATTGGCGCAAATGCGGAAGGCAAGCACCACCCCACGTTGAAGAACAGGTTGGCACACCCCCGATCTTTGGATCCGTGAATCGCGGCTTGGCCTCGATGCAGGAAGCTTGAAAGCCGCTGTCAACGTCTCTCAGTGAGCAGCGTTGTCCGGCCCGTAAACTTTGTTATCAACCACCGGCCATTAGAGGTCCAAGGCGACAAAATGCCGCACAAAGTGCCATCTTTCCTAAGTGATTACGTTCCGCAGGCTCGATGCTGGCTTGTCGCCGTGCGCAACGCCTCGCTGCGTTCGAACTGCGTTGCGCTGGGATGCGCTGGGTTGCGCTGCGTTGCGCTGCGCTGCATCGTTACCGTCCTCGATATCGGCACCCTTGTTACCAAGGCTACGACCAGCGTTACAGCCACCTTCGTCCGCTTCTCCCATATGCTAGCACGAATTCCTGCTACGGTGAGATTAATCGCTTAGATCAGCTTAAATCGCTTGCGTCACTAACGCTCTGGACGCCGAGATTAAAACGCGTTTAAAGGAATGCGCCATTAAAAGCGCGACTGAACCGGATAACCAATTAATTGAGCGTGTCGCGAGCACTCAGGTTCTCGCGTTGAAAGTCCAATCGAAAGTCAACAGGGGCTGTTGCGTCCGGGCCATCACGCACTTTCTCGCGACTTTGGCTTGCTTGCTTGCTTTCTGCGATAGGAGATTCGTGCCAATCATTCGGACAGTCTCCGAGGGCATTGTTTTTTGCGTAAAATGCATCGGTGAGAAGCGATACGACTGCGAAGGATCGATCGAGCAGGGCTTATTATTTGCGAATTTTGAAACAAGAACAAGCGGGAAGGGCGGGTCATGACACCGATTTGCAAGCGTGGACGTAGAGGTGGACGTGGATGCGGACGTGGAATGAGGTGCGGGTTAGGTAGGTGATGGGACGGGTTGGTTGCCGTTGCCGGTGTCGATGCTGGTGCCACTGCCGGGGATCGGTGGTGGAGGTAGAGCATTTGCAGTAACAAAATGCGAAGCGCTGCACGCGTTAATTCCCGTCCATAAAAGCCATCGACAAATCAAACCTTCGACGTGATTCACTGCCGGCATAAATACAACTAGATCAGCGTGTGTACGAGAAACACGGTATGAGCGATGGCCCGACAGCCGTTTGCCTCTCCCCCTATTTTCTTCTTTCTCTCTCAATTTCTCGTCCCACCTACCTTCTATCTCCCTTTTACCTCCCTTTTGCCCCGCATACGGCAACCCTAAAACCTCTACCTCTCTCTTACTCTATCCGCAGTCATACGAATACGTGGAGTACGCGCTCGCTCCACTTGCGGATGCTCGCGTTTTCAACCTGTCTCGTTTCGTTGCATTACGAACTGTTGTTCGTTGCCGTGGTTTCTCGGCTTCTCCGTTTCTCTTTGACCGATCGGCCGTTTCGAAACGCGACTACTGCTCAAAGGAATCTTTTAATTTTTCGATTTCGCTCCTGTTGAAATGCAATTGGGTTACGCGCGTTTTTAATGTATGCACGAGGAATCGCTGTTTGAGAAAACTTTGCATAGGCTACTGCCATGATAATTTTCGAATTTCCCCGGAGTTTGAACTTCAATTTTGCCCTCGACAGTTTCAATCGAGGGTTGGGGTACTCTTGCGCGTACGTCTTGCGATATATCTGCATACATATACATATACATGTACATACGTATGTATATCTATCTATTGACGATAGTTCCATGATATAATACACGTGTGCCGCTCGCGATGATTTATAGGGGTATGATGTATTTTGCGCAGAATGGCAGTCGTGGCGACAGGATGGGAAGCGGAAACCGAAGAGAAGAACGGAAAGGATAACGTTCCCCGTCCCTTCCCCCGCCGGTCAAGTACGTAAGTATCGAGTAGGGTTGTTGGCAGCGACCGCGTACAGTTGTGCGTGCGGCTGGTACATACAACACATACGGGAGTTGGTCTATGCGGGAGAAAAAGAGGAAGCAGTGAAACATAGGTGTCCAAGTACCTATGTAGATGCCAGGGGAGAGCAAGAGAGGAACCAATGAAGAAGAAAGAAAAGAACAAGACGCGGGAGAAGCTACAGTAGGATACCGAGGACGAGGGGGAGAAAAAGGTGAGAATACAGCGAACGAAGGGGGGTGCCTGAAGCAGGCAAGCAGCGCGAGACTGCTCAGTGCTCACTTATCTCGACAGCCGTAAATAATAAAAATATAGACGTTATGCTCCCGTATATCAAGGGACCGCGTTTCGTTCATTTTACGTTTAAGATAAGCTTTTCGTTGTCCCAGTGCAGCAATGGCTGCAGTGCTGAACAATTATTGCCCGATTTCGATTAAACGCGTCATCCCTGTACCTGCGAATCTTGGTATTTTCTGTTGTGGCAAAAACACGAGGTAAAAGAAATCTCATCCTCTTCCGTCAATAGAGTAGCCTCGGTAATCAAGGAGTTTCCGAACGTTTCCGACGGACACAGTCTGGATGCTTTTCGTCAGTGGCACCCAAGACGCGAAAATTGAAAGATGCAAAGGACGGAACAGCCGAGCGAAAGGCATCGAGTCGGTAACTCGAGGACTCTAGGACACGAGGACTCGAGCTGGCAAGGGGTTTCACGAGAATAGAAAGAATAGAAAGAATAGAAAGAATAGGAAGAATAGGGAGAATAGACAGAATAGGAAGAATAGGAAGAATAGGGAGAATAGAAAGAATAGGAAGAAGACGAAGAATCGGGATCGGTGGATAGTTGCGTGGCAAGGGTACCGCTAGCCCACAGACGCTTTATAAACTATTCGTACTCGTATTCCTGTTGTCTCCTTGGGCATTATTCCGGGTGGTGATTTACGGACGCCATTAATTAACGGTCGCGAGCGAGTAAGCGAGTGAGCGAGAGCACGCGCGAGCTTGGCCGCCTTTATTCGTACGAAAGGGATGGACCTATTGCTCACCGGTTAGACGCCAATTCGGGACCATTGTTCTTGCGTCGTTTGCACACGTACAGACGTACGGGACGATTCGCGCCCACTTGCCAGCGCACACTAATGCACCGACCGAACGAGGGCTGGTGACCGTGCGAGCGCGACAATAATTTTTCCGAATGAAATAAAGTAGGAGAAGCTGGTGGAAGTGAAGAGGAAAGGTCCGGCTGCCGACGAAAGTACGAGAAGCCGAAAGGGCGAAAGGACGAAAGGAACTTGGAAACAACGGAACAGCGGAGCAAAGAATAGAGCGAGAGCACGGGGCGAGGGGGTTAACGGGACTGAACGTAGAATGGAGAAGGTCCGAAGTGGGCGGATCGCGAAGACCATGAGAAATGTTTTTCCAGTCGCAAAGAGGAGCTTTGCTAACCGGAAGCTGTAGATGTAGACCGTGTGCTGAAGCATGAAGAGTAGCGAGGGTGGGGGCGAGAACAGAATGGAGAAGAGAGGCGAGACAGGGGCTGATTGTGAGGCCGAGACCAATTCCGATTCAGTCAACGGTGCTTACTATATACCGTGTTCAATACTGATTCAACTCGCTTCATCTTGCGCATTAATAATTGCTCCTTCCTCCTTACCGCCGAACGAGTCTAAGACTCGTGATTAAGCATGAACGAGAGGATATTGTAATGGCAACGGTAACAACGCGACACGATACGATACGATACGACGCGAGCGGGGTAACGGCAACAGCAGTGCACCAAATATGTATGTTGTATGTAGCTAGGGAGCAGCGCACGGGGAGCAGAAGAAGGGAAGAAGAGGGTAGAGCAGGGTGGGGAAGCCAGGAAGATAGGCTGGCGAAGCGACAGCCGCAGGGTGAACGCGGCGTGTTTAACCCTTTTCGCGGCAATTAGCGCTCGTGCCTCGTTTGCTCCTGTTTGCTCTCGTTTACTCCCGTTTACTCCCCTTTGCCACCGTTTGCTACCGTTTACTCCCGTCTCTCCCCGTCTCGTAGCGTTCGCGAGCCGGAAGCGTGCTGGATTATTTCGTCCCACGTAATATCGTACCGTTGTAATATTCGTTGCCGGGTGTTTGAAATTGTCGCCTGGCCCTTCTTCGGGTATCGTGGTGGCAGGGGTGCTGCAGGGACGCGAGAATTTTGTGCAACGTTCAAGTAGGAGCACTGGGTGCTCTTATCGTTGTCTTGTCGATCGAACGGTCACTGCAAGATCGACACGCGCTTGGTCTCGTCTATCCGATATAATGATAGCTCGGCGAAATTTTCCACGCATTATTCCAAAGGTAACGCGTGCTCGTTGTAGCGCGTAATTCGTCCGGATCGGTGGTTGACAGGTGACAGCGCTGACGCCGGCCAGCAAGTGACATCTGTCAACTGTGAATGTTTCGAGAGCAGTGACGCTGCGCGCCGCATTTCGCTCTTCGCTCTTCACTCTACGGTTCTCGGAGGCCGCGTCTCGCACACATCACGCCATATGTACTATGTCCTTCTTTGGAAATCGCGAGATAGCAATTTTGTTCTTCGTTCATCTTGTATAGATTCGGTAATGCAGTCTCGCGAAGGATGATTCGAGGTTGGCAGGTTGAATGGGAGAAGAGTAGTAGATTAACGGTAGCGAAATTGGAACTGAAACTGGAACGGGAACGGGAACCGGAAACGGAATCGACATCGGCATTGGCGCCGGCAATGGTAAGGGCGGAACGAGACGCACGGGTTGTGAGACTGCTAAAAAGAGACCGAGAGGAGAGAGGGCCGTTATTTGTCACGGTAAGCGGCCTTTCTCGCAGTATTATTTCCCGCAAAGTGTTATTAACTGCGCTCATATTTCGCCTTTTTCTCCCGTTATCTTGTTGTTCTTTTTACCTTTTCGTTCTCTGTCACTATCCTTTTTTTGTTTTTAATCGTTAATAGCGTCCGTTCATTTTGGTGCTTAAATGCGGCGCTGCACAGCGCAGCTTCGGGTAGTCCTGCGTAGCTTCGGGTTGCCTCGTGCCGTCGCGCATAGTTATTTAGTTCAACTACATACTTTCGGCACGAACGTTTCATTGCGACCTTTTTTTACGCGTAGCAGTTTTGCAAGGGAGATTTGGAAGATTCGGAATTCGTTGAGAAGTTGAGGAAAAGCGAACTTTTGCATTTTGGTTCTCTCTTTCTTTCTCGTTCCCTCTCTGCTCGTCTGGACGTATGGACGATGGCATAACGAAGCGACACTTTACCAGGTTATCAATTGTTAATCAATGGCCGATCCAGCTTTGTGGAACTTGCTAGCGCTCGGCAGATGTGGCCGATAGTGGGGGTACGGTTCCCGAGTGTCGTGAGGGGGTGGAACGAGTGGAAGGAACGGAGAGCAGGGGCCAGGGACAGTCGCAAATCACTTTAACTGCAGGGGGGGCAGTTTCGAGCCGCTAATGGCGTCAAGCGTTCCGGATGCCGGTACTTCGGAGCTTCGGCTCTTGCTTCGATCCCGACGAAATCTCCCGAACGCCGAGCCGAAGACAGAATTGGTTCTGACAGTTTCGACTCTGGTTATGATCGAGGTTCTTCGCACGTTGCATCCTATCGTCTCGTGTATCGTGTCGTGTATCGTTTCGCGTATCGCTTGGCTCGAGAAAAGGTGTCAAAGTCTATCTCTTCGGGGCAGGAGAAGGGTTCGAGAAGGGTTCGGGAAAGGCTCGAGAAGGGTCCCCCGGCGCCTCGTTCACTAACAGTCGTGCACGTACCCTCACTTGTACCGAAACTTGTGTACTCGCGGCTGGGTACGCCGCGCCGCCATTCGTTACATCCATAAATCTAAGATAACAATATTGCCACCACCTCGAACGCCACAGTCACCGCGCTACCACCAAGAGCCAAGCCACAAGCACCCCCAGAACTACCCGTCAGTACCCTTGCAATTCTCACCATCCTTGGCAGCGCTTAGCCAGCGCCTAGCCAGCGCCTGGCCACCGCCTAGCCAGCGCCTATCCAGTGACTAGCCCAGCGCCTAGCCAGCCACCGTCTGTGCCCACCGTCTGTGCCACGATCTAGCAACTCGCTAGTGTCGTTCTGGCGCATCGCCCTTTCGACCTCTCGTTTGCTCCTTCTCGTACGAAGCTACGCACGTCAACGGTGCTGTCGCGCGTTGGCGTTGCCAGTATAGGAACGCTCGGTCACGCGGTTATAGTTTCACTTGCTCCGAGAAGAGCTCTGGTCGAAGGTAAGCGGGACGGGAGGTAATGAATGTTCGTACAAGGGCCATTAGCGCCTTCCTCCGGTCAGTGGATCGGGGTCGTTGTCGCAGAGCCATTTCACGCACATGGGACATTCTGCTGCACGGGCTACACCCCACCAAAATCCACCCGGAGGGACTTGGTTGCTCGGTTTGACATTTCTAGTGGTCCCAATGGCGACAGTAGTCCCCGATAGTCCCTGGTAGTCCCCGTAGCCACAACCGACGCCACCACCACCACTACTGTGGTCATTTTCGGCCCCGGGGGCGCCAGTGGTAGCGTCCACGCACCAACCGGATCCACAGCTGACAACGCGAAGACCGCTCTTATGACAGAGGGACCGGAACTTGCCAGCACTTTCGCGTTCTGTCTGTCACGGATGCCTACGGGCATTTTGACCAGTAGGAAATATTAAAAAGAGACTACAGAGAAAAATGTTTGGTGAACGTCATCCGCTGCTGTTACATATACATAGGAGTACGTATATGGGATGGGGGTTGGGGCAGAAGGGTGTGCTGGGCTGAAATCGACATCACCAACCAGTACAAAATTTATTTATTATTTTTGTCGTGTAATTTTGTATCGTGCCCAACTGCGGTGAAATTAAATTATTATTTTGCCGGTATAAATCATCGACATCGGCCCGGGGGCCGAGTCCTGGATTGGGAGCGGGTCGAAAGAGCAAACGAGCAAACGAGGAAACGAGCAAACGAGCAAACGAGGAAACGAGGAAACGAGCAAATGAGAGGGAGAGATGGCCAAAGTGCGCCACGCGGCACCCACGGGAAAGGGATGCAAAATGAGAGCGAGCAAATGCGAAAGCGTACGCGTGAGCGCAAACGAGAGACCTGTGACGAGGATGAGCCTCGATCCGACGAAGCGGTGCGGTGCAGCGCGATGCAGCACGGTGCAGCACGCGCGGTCCGGTGCGTTACCGTGCGTTACCGTGCGGCCCGATACCGCCACACTCGCCGCACTCGCCGCACTCGCCGAGGGCTATGCAGACGGGGTGGAGGGTATGGGGCTGACCTAACAGAGCGGGGTATAGAGAGCGCGAGAGAGAAAGAGAGCATCCGTTCGCTTTAAATCCCCGCAAATGAATATTTATATTTTCCATTGAATTACTCTTTCGGGGCGGCATAATACGCGTGAAATTGAAATATATTCGATAAATTATTTTATCGAACAGCGGCACGACTAATCGGCTCTATATTCCCGAGAAAATCCAGGAACATTGCTGTGGAAATTTTACGAGAAAGACCTCGTTTACGTTCGAGTTAGGAATACTTGTTGGGGTTGACGCGCGACATGCGATTCAAAGACGCGAAAGAGTACCGCTCGGTTTGAAAAGTTCCCGGCCGCGTTGGCTGCCCAATCTGCCGTTCGTTCGACGCGATCCGATACGATCCGACCCGATCCGACGCGCAACCCCATGTAAAAGCTCGTTCCACGATTTCGTAATTCGAAATAATTATTGGTGAGCATTGCGAGTGCCATTATCGCAGACAAACAGTTTTATATCGTAAACAGACGCCATTAACAAAGAAGAATTGTTGGCTGATTTCGATGTGCTCAGCAACAAAAGCGCGCTCAGATTACACGTACCACCGCTGTAACTGTCGTAATAACGAACTGCGTGGATTAATTTCGCAACAAGCATTGCGGTTCGCGAAATCCACAGTTTAATCTGTACTCAACGTTACGATGGCATCGGCATCGACGTCGGCTCCTGCTACCGCTCGATTCGAACGAAGAAGCGCGGGAGACAATAAGCGGAGATTTAGAATAATGTTGACCTGGCATCGCTGGATTTAAGCACAATCTACATACGTAGAATCTTGGAGGAATTATGCGGAAGCTGACCCCTCTTCATCGTTTGGAGTACGTCGAATGCCAAAAATGGACGGGGAGCATCCGAGCCCGAAGGTGCAATTGGAGTCGCGTACCGCCCGTCGCAAATAGTTTGGTAACATTGATCACTCGGGGGTAACGCGAAGCGCGCGTGGTAGTTCCCGCGATTGCTCCAACATCGAATAGAATCGGATAGAATCGAATAGAATCGAATAGAATAGTACCCTATAGTATAGCATCCTTTGATATAGTATAGTATAGAATAGTATGTACTAAAGTAAAGTAGAATGTATTAGGGAGGAAAAAGAGAAGAGACGAGAACCTGGCATATGTTACTTTCGAATAAATTTTTGGTACTTGAAATGGTAATTGACCAGTCGATCAGCGGAAAATGTTGTTGAACAGATTTGTTGGAAATGAGAGGTAGACATTTGGTGAAAGCGTACTCGTGCTCATGCTCGTGCTCGTGATCGTGCTCGCGCACGCTCGGTCATTCGGCCAGAGGCGGTCGCTTTGCTCGATAGCCTAGCTGACAAGTGTAATTTGGCGTACCCTCGTACAGTGGCCGCTGTCGCAAAGGCCGCTACCGAGTCCGGCGTTAAGGCATTAAGGCGGCTTTTAAGGTGCGTCCGAGTTGTCTGACGACGGTCGCTGTTCAAAGGTTTTCCTTCCATTTTCGTGGCCGGTTAACACCGGCTAGCGACCAGCAGCCAACGGCACTGGCCATTCGCACACGCATGTACTTCCGCACACACAGTCTCTTCCACGTAAGTACACGATTAGATCGTCAACCTCGAGATAATTAACAAAGACGCACCGACGAAAATCCCCTTCTTCTCCTCATACACCTTGTACGCGATGCACCCACCCTCGGCTCGCTTCCCTGTTGTCGTCCGATTTAACCAAGAACGGTAGGGTCACTAACCAATGAAAATGATCAAAGTAATGAGAGCAATGAGAGTAACGAGGGTAATAATAGTGGGGAAAAGAATGTGAGCCAAGCCTTAAGGGCGGCAGGGTCGTCAAAGGTCTACCGAAGAAAATCGGAAATGGTCCAAGTTTCGCAGAAAAGAGTAAGTGGTTGGAAGACGTCCCATTATTTTTCTACCAATGTGGGCGAGATGTTGATGACGATGATGAGGACGGTGGCGTTCACCAGCAGGGACGGTGCGCGTTGGTGATCGTGAGCCAGCAGCCACACATAACGGGCGAGCAGCATTGATACGACCGGATCACAGCCACCGGACCAATGTATTTTACTGCCCCGAGGCTTAGCGCTATCGAAGCACGCAGTCACCCGCCATCACTCGGTGCACGGGTATGTAGTGACGGTAATAGTCACTATATCATTGGCTCTTGGTAATACCCTGGCTGCTGGCGGTACTGCTGATGCCTCCCTTCGGCCCCCTCGGCAGCCCCCTCGGTGGCCCCTCTCCCATCCTGGCCCTGCATCACCGCCACCGCCGCCACTGCCGCCACCGTCCCTCGACCACCCTCCGATCCCGCGCAACCCCTTTCACCGGCACCGCTACCTCGTTGCCCCGTTCTGGCCACCACCCGGATCCTCACCCCCAACCTACCGACCTGACCTCTCCGTCACTCCTCAATCACCACTGCCAGTACCACCACTACCGCTGCTGCTGCTACTGCCGCTGCTGCTGCTGCTGTTGCCGCTGCCGCTGCCACCACCACCACCACCACTACCACTCCCACCCATCCCAATCGCACCGATTTCACGAACCCAACACCGCAGACCAAGTACCCCTTTTCACCCTTCGTTCACCCCGCGTTCATCCCGCGTTCACCCCGCATTCACCCCGCATTCACCCCGCATTCACCCCGCGCCGCGCCGCGTCGATTCCCAGTCCTCGAATACCCGCCCCTCCAGCGCTTCATCCACCTGCGCGTAATGTTCGAAATGAAAATGAATGTATTTCGGATAGCGATAAATACCAGGTCGATCCTCTTGCATCCCGCCGGGCCCCTTCGCGTCCCGTCGCGTCCCGTCGCGACCCGCTGTGATCCAGCGACCCTTTTGCTCGGTCACGGTAACCTGTGTTTTTTGATCGCTACCGATCGATCACTCGCATTTCGTTATCTACTACGATCCGAATGAACGGCTGACGACAGCCACCACCAGTTGTTTTTGCTTTCAGGAAAGTTCATGCGTACCCTCGCTTACCTACAATTTACATCTTGATCTTGTTAAACTTATTCGAACCGAGAGTATTCTGTTCGAGAGTGCAAGAGGCAAGGGATGCCACCATGAGGTCGTGGACGCGAGAGGGTCAGGGTGGGTAAAGGAGCGAGGGGTTGTGGTGATGGTGGTGGTTCTCACGATAAAATGTACTTGTAGAAGGTTTGCGTCGCACCGTGGGAGGCTTGGACGGTGGAATGGTGTAGCGGGCGGGCAGGCAGGCAAGAGGTGTACATTTCTGCAAGATATCTATGTATCTGTCGCGACGTCACGACGTCTCACTAAATCCGGCGCTACGTGTCTGCAGAGCAGTGCTCCGCTACTGGGGTAAATCAACCTGAGTTAGCTCCGTCCCATCCGACAGGCCGTTTGCCACTCCGTCGTCGCTTACGAGCCTGCGGCACGAGGCACGAGGCACTAGTTCTCTTTCTGGCTCGTTTTCTCTCGCGTCCATTCTCTCCCAGACTAATCCTTGGTTGGTCAAACGGTTCCGAATTTGCAGATTCTTCGTTCGATGAAGTTGAAGCGAGCCAAACCGAGCCTGAGGCACGCGCATGTGAAGACCAGTAGTCGGGACCAGTACTGGCGGGTGAGTTACTTAAAAGGTAAAAGGGTGAAATGCCGCTCGATAGATCTTCGAATCAGATTCAGTGATGGATCTGGTGAGAGGAACGGTCAAGTCACTGGGGGTCATCTGGGTGGCTGGCTGGCCCGTTGGCCAAACGGTCGGTCGTCGGTCGGTCGGTTGGGGGATTTGAAGCAGGTCCTGGCTTTGGATTCCCGCCGAGGGAGATTGATCCGTAGTAGCATTACTTCTGGTTAGCCTCCGAGCGACGCGCTGTTAGTCTTCATTCCTCTCTGGGTCTGGTAAGCAGCCGCAAACTCCGGGTGCTCGCTTGATTGCGTCTAGTTAGAGCCAGGCCAAAGCCATCAGTCGACTGCCGTGCTCGTTCCACCGCTATTATTTGTCTTCTCATTTTAAGACTCCGAAAGGAGAAGTAGAGACCGCGAACAAGGGATTACGTTGTTCTCTGAACGGCCGGTGTGAAATTTATCAAGGGGCATTACTCGCAGGCAGCGGGACATTTTTCGCACCAGTAGCATAGTCATAGTCATAGTCATCGACATCGACATCGACATCGACATCGCCATCGCGATCGGAATCGGCATCGGCCAACGTAATCGCTCGGTCGCAGAAGCAAAACAAACCGGTATACTTGATACAGGGTGTAGTTAACCACAAACGATAATCAGCCCGAGTCGGAAATGAAAAGATGCCGCTCATTTATCGCAGCCGTTCAGCCGTTCATCCGTTCGGCCGTTGAGCCGCTCAGCCGCTCAGTCGCTCGGTCGCTGGGGGTGCGTACATAGAGGTTTGGTTGGGGCGCGCCGCATGAAATCCGATCGTAATTTCAGGCAAAGCGTGCCGGTACTAGCGTACACGCTAATCCATTCATACGCTCTCTCCGAGGCCTTTCTCGCTTTTCCTCCCGCCTGCCGTTCTCATTTGGATTCTCTCATCCACCCCTATGTTTCCCTCTCTACCTTTAGCTACCGTTCTTCCTCCAGCCCTTCTTCCTCACTCTTCATCTCGCTCCTTCATCCAGTCTCGGTACATATCTATCGATCTGAGTATCTGTCTATCTATCCGTCTGTCTATCTGTCTATCTATCTGTCTATCTATCTGTCTATCTATTTATCTATCTATTTATAGATCGATCTATCTATCTATCTATCTATTTATCTTTTTTCTCTGCTCTTCATCCCCTCTGGTTGACCATGCTGGCTCTCGCGGCGTTATCCTCGCTTCTCGCTCCTCGCTCCACGCGCCTCGATCCTCCAGTACTCTTTCCCTCGCCATCGGTGCGGCGATGTACACACCAGCTCGAATATATCGGCCGGTATTTCAGCCGCCATGCCGAGGTAATGGATTCAGAAACGCGGCGGACATCGCGCGCCCCGTGTTAATAACAATCCATACTTATTGCCCGCATATTTTACCGATCCCCGCACCCTGCCGCTTGCTACCGACTATATTACAACATATGGAGAGCATAAACTTTTATGGTTACCCTTCTACCGGTGCCCTTCCTCCGCCGACCACCAACCAAGCCTGGAGTGTGTGGGAGAGAGAGAGAAAGCTCCGACCGCCGACTGCCGACTGCCGACCGCCACCCTTTCCCACTTTCCCGTTCAATCCCTCCCGTCCTGTACTCCACCCCACTGCTGTCGCCGGCACCAACACCACGCGCCACCACCGTCGCTATTGCACCCGCTGCTGCCACTCTTCCACCCTCCTTTGGCATCCTTCGCCATCCTCCGTCCATAAGCATCGCTGTCTATCCAACTCCCAGCTGGCTACCCTTTCGCTTCTTTCCTTCTGTTTCGCAAGCAGTCTGCTTCTGCTTGTACCTCTACTTCTACGCGTCCGCCCACGCGATCATTCTACTTGTCGGCTGGCCACTTACCACTATTAATCTTTTTCCGTTTGACGCGATCACCGTCAATACGATACACCACACAGAACTCTCGCAACCAGTAATTATTTGGCTCTTTCTTCTTTTTCCTCGGGAGTCAAAGCCACGGGCCGCGAATACACACCGATCGAATGACGATCGCGCGCTACCACTACAGGCCACCCACCCACCACGAGAGCTAGGCAGACGTTCGAAATCGGTCGCACATTACGCAATTTATGCCGGGAAGTGAACAAGGACCGTTTGGATGCGAACAATCGGCACTCCGACAATGCGAAGCCTTAAATCATAATTTGGTTAATGTGGAATGTAATGTCGATGTTTGGCGGCATCCTATCTCTATCCGTGTGAAAGCGCGGGAAAGGGATGGACGGAGGGGGTGGATGGGAATGGAGTAGGTGGGTGGGTGGTTGGCAAAAGAGAAAGAGAGAGTTAGAGAGAAAGCACCGTAATCGGTCCGATGCTGCGCGACGCGACGGGACGCGACGGGACGGTAGGTGCGAGCAGATGCACTCACACTCCGCTGGAGGGATTATAAATCGCAGGCCAATGAGTGGCTTCCATTCGTTATCAGTGCCGTTGGCACGCCGGTTAGATGTTTGCTGCTCGTTGTTTTACGCCCGAAATATTGCGCTTTCGGCACCGACGTCCCTCTACGGTCTACGTGGCTTCCCTTCGATCCTGACCACTACGAGACCCTTTCCAAAGTACATACTGTCATATGATCTACATTCTCGAATCCAGACTTACGTATTCCAATTGTAAGGGATGACGCGATCCTACGATCGTTCGAGAAAACGATCCTAAACAAGGTGGGAGGGGGGGAAGGAACGAGTCGCGTGTGGTCAGAATACATTACTGTTCGTATTACGTATTGACCGACGAATAGACCATGGCAGATTAGCAACCCGTGCCTATTTGGATATAGTTATACCAGTAGAATTGTGTGCGTGGTGAGGAAGGTGTACCGGCACAAGGTGCACGGCTATGGTACGAAGGCGAACCGTAATGGGCAAAGCAAAGGTGTGCGCGTGTCAGAAACGGTGAGAAAGGGTCAGCGTACAAGGGTATGACAGGGTAATGCCACATAGTACATAGAGTGGTCGAACGGAAGGCAGGTCTGCTGGGATACCGATAGAGTTCCCTCGCACCCTGCGGAGAGCAGTCTTGCACGCTCGTCGCTCCAAAGAGGACAGGAGTATTAGGCATGCTCGCTCCCATCAGCCGAGCTTTGCGGAGCCGTCGGCGAAACGGAACGAGCGGAAAATCATCGGAAGCAATATATTATAGAATAGAGCCAATACGTGCCTTAACCACCCGTACACGGTTACACCGATACCGAGTCGTCGCAAATGGAAGTGGAAGGAGAGTAAAAGCCGGAGACCGAACGCAATGATTGCAGGAATTATCGAGACGTTGGAGACAGGTGGTAGTATCGGGGATGGCCGACACGGTAGAGGCGGCAGGGACAGAGGCAACGGGGGAGGGTGGCAGTGGTTGGTCATAGGCAAGGGTTATTCGAGAAAAGTCAAGGGAACCAGAGAGGATCAAGGGGAAAAGGGACAAACTCGTGAGAGGGAATGGGCCAGAGAAAGAGCAGAGGTAGGGGAAATGAAGCTGCAGGGTCGTCTCCTCCGTGGTGGCGTTGGTTATTCCGGGTTTTTTGATATCGGCTGGGTTTCGCGGCGGTAGCAGTATCGAGCTAACAATTAATTATTGGCGGCGCTTCAGAGGGTTGCCGGCAGCCGTAGTTAAACATTACGCGTTCCATATCTTACTGTGCTATCTAATCCCCACGGGGCGCGAGCGCTACTGCAGTAATCTCGTTTAATTGCCGGCTGTAGACGCGAGAGTCCCGTTCAATTAGTTTTTCAAATAAACATTAGTTTCCTTAACACGCGGCGCCATAACGTGCTGAGGGAGGACGAGGACGAGGACGAGGACGAGGATGAGGACGAGGAAGAGGAAGAGGCGGAAGAGGAGGAGGAGGAGGAGGAGCATGAGGATGAGGATGAGGATGAGGAGGAGAATGAGAACGAGGACGCGGAAACGGACACCAACACGGACGCGAATACAGGCGGCGGACGCGGTAGGGCGCGGGTGGACCGCTGCAAAGTGAGAGTGAGGAGAGGAAGCGGAAGCGGCCACGATAGGAGAAGAGAGATGCAACCGAGCCGAGCGCGCAATCCCGCGATCCCGAAAGAGCTCCTAGTACCTATACCAATGTTCGAGAGCGAGATCGAGCCATCACCGGAGAAGCAGGACAAAGTGAGCAAAGTCAGTGAATGAGAGAGGGGGAAGGGAAAAAGAGAGCGCGTATCCGAGAGAGTACTGGACGTGAGTAGGATCGTACGGAGAATTTCACAGGAATGGAAAGAGAATCGGTGATGCTATCGAAAGCAAAGGCGCCAGAGACGAAAATCATGCAGACTGATGCGCAGTGAGGCATAAGCTAATACTGGTAGAGAGTGGACATCTGCCTTATGGCGACTAGGAGAGTATCAGTCCGGAAGTTTCACATTCGTTGATTGACAACCGGCTTTGCCGATGCATCGCGTTGCCCGAACTTGCCTTTTTTGGTCGATTCGTGACAATCCTGGGACAGGTGAGTCACGGAGGTGAGAGTAGGAATTGAGTTTGGAGAAAGAGGAAGAATGACGATAGCAATGGTAGTGGCAGCGCTGGTGGTAGGAAATCTGTGAGTGGGAGGTGCGAGGTGCGAGGTGCGCGTTTGCTCGTAGCACGGGTCGCGGTGATGCGGATTATTCACTAATATGATTTACGACGTATTACCCCGACGAGGTAGCGCGAGCGACTCACAATGCGCACATAATGTGAGGCATAATTTATTAATTTTACTAATGGCTCCTGCCCATTATTATTGATTTCGGGCCGCGCCTCGTTCGGACGGCCTCTGATTTATCCCGGTCGTTATCGGCCCCATGTTAAATCGTCCGCGAATCGGGATCCGCGCGAGTACAATGCGACGACGAGTCGCCTGCTTTTGTGCTTTTCCTTTTCGCGATCGCGTTATTTCGTCGGCGCCGTTGTTTCGAATGTCAATTCGCTGGCCAAACCAATTATACCTAGGTACATACACATATAAATGTGCATGTCCACACCTTATTCCTGCAGTTTGCATTACTACAAGGGGAATTAACCTTCATCCACGCGTCTTACTTCCCTCTTACTTCCCTCGAAACGTCGACGAGTAGAGCTTTCACAATTCTGTTTGAACTCCTGGCTGTGTACGTCTATGTACTGCGGCCAAACTGGCGAGATCCAAGCAGTGCTTACGTTCAATTCGGCAGGGAAAGTTCAAAGTCCGGGATATCCTGGTGCGATGAAGGCGTTACTAACTAATCGTAAGACGCTGCCACGGCTGGCAGGTTCGCCATTGCACTGCCCGAGCGTTGGGTCGCGGTCGTTGAGCTCTACCACTTGCCCATCGGTCGACCAGTGCGAGGATGAATATGTTCACGGACGGATTGGACGCGCCTCCTTAGTACGGGACTTGAACGGCGCCAACCGCAAGCCGGTCGGCCCCATTATTGGAAGCGAGCCTAGCCAGAAGCTCTGCTTCTACCCGAACCACTGTTGAGCCGTAATTCCTTGAATAATTTCATTCTGCTCAACCTGCTACGGTGCAACCTTGCACTTCTTAAGCGATGCATCATGTTATGCAATTTCTTTTTTCTTCTGTTTTTTATTCATTTTAATAATCGATGCATCAGAACCCAAAATGTTAGTCGAAATTTACATTTGCATATCACCTCCATGCGTGCCTTCTTTTGCATCAAGGCTGAAACGTAAAGACAAAAGCTTCAATTTGATATCGTAAACTATATGTAAGCGAAAGCTGTGAAGTGTCAAGCGTCAAGCGTCAAGCGTTAAGCGTCAAGCGTCAAGTGTCAAGCGTCAAGCGTCAAACATCAAATGTCGGGCGTCAGACGCCAGGCGCTAGGCGTCGAGCGTCAGGCGTCAAGCGTAAAACGTCAAGCATCGTGCTACGCAAAGTCATACGGAACGCTCTTTGATCCTTTGATCCTTTGATCCTTTGAAAAATATGTATGTATGCATGTACGCCATTGCTATAATTTGCTAGCTAGTGCTGCCGCGCGAGAGATCTGACCCGTCCGTATTCTACGCCCTCCTCCCGTGTTTTCTCGCTTTTTTCCCGGTATCCTGGGTCGCAGGACGATTGCCGAGTACCGGGGAACAAAGTTGAAAAAATTCCATTAGACTGCCAATAAGGATCGGGAGTCCGGGGATCGATTCGAAGTCTGACGATTAATTATCACAAAGCGGGCTGTGTTTGATGTCAGTGAAAAGGCAGTGTTGCCGATTGATCGGTTAATTTAAAGGGTTGCTAGGAGTGAGCGAGAGAAGCCCGAAGGATAAGGGTAGCAAAGCAAGTCAGCTAGGGTTGCTCATGCCGTGCTGTCAGTGGAAAAAGACTCCGTAGTAACTGTGCAAGTAGTCTCAACCACATCGATGGATCAGAAGATCGCGTGCTGACACACACAGCACCCTCGACTTTGTTCGGCCCTGATCGCGATGTTTCGACAGCTCATTCATCCGCGACTTTCGTTAATACGCTTTCCTCCCTGGGTCATTTCTTTGCGACCCTTGATGAGTGGCTACTTTTAGATTTGGACGTCCATCAACCCTGCTCTTCGATAAAGTACAATTTATAAAGAGCACTCGTTTGGAGCGTCAACCAAATTCTCCGCAAAGTCACAGTTCTACGTCAACCGAAATAACGTTCACGTTAGTCTCGCGTGGACCTGATGCTGACACACATCACCGCGCTACTCGTAACTTGTCTTCCATCCCTACACTTCCTACGGTGGCTCCGTCCGCGACAGTAGCACAAACTTAACTTTAGCTTACGAGGGCTAGAGCGGTAGGCTGACAAGTACTTACATACTCATACATTTACATACTTTGAGATTTACCTAGTCAAGTCGACCGATCAACCTAGGATAGCCTGCTGTCGTTTCCAGAATTGTTGAGCGGAATCGATCAGTTCTTCCAGGAGCAAGACGTTGGAGGCACCGAACGCTGTTGATTGTACAGACCGTAAAATATATCTATACGAATCTTCCTTCACCGAAGTAGAGGTATCAAGGTGTGGGGGTGAGGGTGTGAAGTTGTGGGAATCAAAAGCGCGCTAAATTAGCGTGCTGAATTAGCCTGCCAAACTTTTGGGATCTTTGCAAATTTCCTTTGACACATCGAACGAACCCGTCCCGACATTGTCCATTGTTTGCCTGGCTTTTGTTGGACTTTAAGAGATTCATGAGGGTCGCTCTGATCTAAAGGTTGAGCTGAAAATTCGACCGGCCGGTTTTTCCGGTAAGATAGTACCAACCAAGAGGGGGGTGAAGTCGTAGAGAAAAGGGGAAAGAAATCCGTTGCCTTACGTTTGAGGAATCGCGCGATATCGCGCCATATCATGCCAGTAGTATTGTTGGGTCGAAGTGGGGAATGCAGAGAAGGAGGCTTTTGGACAATGACGATGGTGGTGGTAGTGTTGATAGTGGTAGTACAGCAGCACGGTGCCGCGAAAACTAGGAAGGAGTGGACGGAGGCGGAGGTTCGCGAATTCTACGAACGGAAGTTTCCTTCTCAAATTAACCAGGCTGAGAGACGCTACGTAAACTGAGATTATTATAATCTCTCGGAGGTCTGAATGTGGTAGCATTAAACGAAGGGACGTGCCCTTTGCGTACTTGCTAGCGTGTATGGAGGTTGTGCCAAAGCTTGGGCTGGCGTGGCGCGTGGCGTGTGGCGCGTTGGAGGTGGCGGTGGTTCAGCTAAAGTACTGTTGGAGCGTAGCCGCTTAACCTTGCGCGACTCGATTACTGTTCGCTCGAAGGAGTTTGCTGGCGACTTTCCGATGCGCTTTGCCCCCCTCCTCGCGTAATGAAAGCTGGAAACAGATTAACCCGAAGGTTTGCAATAACGGTAGGGATGCAAGGAAGGAAAGAAGGCACGATCGTTGGGTGGAGAAGATTTTCGGAAAAACCGATAAACAAACCAGCCGAGAACAGTATCGTTACGTGACCTCTAGTGTTCGTATCGGTCTCTCGTAACCGACGAGTCAACAGCCTGAGTTCTCGCTCGGTCGACCGACTGTATCACTCCATTAATGAATCTGCCAGGATCGAGTCGCGCAATAACAGCTAATGTAGGTATTATTAGGCACGATAATAACGATGGGCTATTTCGGTTCAAAGTCCAAGAGCAAATTTGCCGAAACGGATTAGTAATTATGTTCGGAGTGGTATCAGATGGTAGGATAGCGCGCGATACAATCCCGCCGAATCCAGTCGATCGTTTCGAAGCTCGAAGAGCTCGAGTCGGAAAGCCCTCCGCATCCAACTCTGCTTCGCTACGAATCCCAAAGCTCGAATCCCGTAAAGGTACGTTATATATACAACTTGCGTGTTGGGTTACGAGTCATGGGTGGGTGACCGGGTTGGCTTGAACTTTGAGGTTTGAGGTTTGTCTTTCTTTCGATCCAAAAGTAGGTGTACCTAATCAGTTACTGCACCTGAGTAACAAATCTACTCTGGTTATCCGTAAGAACCATAAACGTACTTACACGCGTACTGCAAGCCACGAATGCTTCGCGTTGCGTTTCGTTCGTTTTGGTAAAATACAACGCTCGCGAACGCCACGCCAGCCACTCCGCGCCACTCCGCGTTGCTCTGTTTCCCCATCGCACTTAATCCCGGGGTATTTATTCGCATAATAATAATAGTATAACGCCGTTGGAACGTTTTCAAGAATTATTGCTGTCCTTGCCGCCCACGATAAATGAGTCCGGAGGATTAGCTAAACAGTGGCTCAAAAATGTTATTATATAGCGGTATGAATATTCATCAAGCTGCGGACTCAGCGGGTCGCAGCGGCTCACAGTGGCTCGCAGTGGCTCGTAGCAGCTCGTAGTGGCCCGCTTTTAAAATGTTTCAGCTACCGTTTGCTGAGCTTTTCCTGCTCCGAATAGTACGTGCGAGTGGTGCGAACACTGATAGAGGAACGTCAGGGGATCGATCCTTTCCGGACGAAACAAGTGCATCCTTCTTGGTGACCATCCAGCCCCCTCTGCCCACCCTTCCTTTTACCCTTTCGTTCTCTCTCGCAACGAGACTGCAGTAAGGCGTAAACCTAGGATAAATCTCTTTGGCGTTGGCTCCGTTATTTAAGAGGGATCTCCGTGGGTGGGAAATAAATTTGGCGATTGGACTACACCATTATTCGACGACGTTCGCGTGTAAAACAGGCTCGCGATAATTGGTGAAACGACTGCGAAATCCACCGAGAAAGATGGCTAATAAGGAAAAGCAAGCAGAAGGCGTGACCGACCCTACCGGTAGTCCACGCGGATTGACCTTCTATCACCGTTTGATAAACTAATTCAAACTGCAAAGGAGACTAGACCAGAGTCCGAGAGAACGCCTTACGCGCGAGCGAATCTCTATTTTCGAACGATCAATACCTACCTACGCGGGATTGATTGATATTTTTCCCACAACCCGTGGTAATCGCATTAACGCGGTTGTCGAATTTCATTTGTCTGGATGTTGGTTACTCCGCTGCAGCCAGCCCCCTCCCTATACCTGCCCTGTTCCAGGGTAACCAGAATGTCGCTGGTCAGTTCGAAATCGCTCGAAGTCGTTCAAAGTCGCTTGATCGAAAAACGAAAGTCAGATCTGGACGGAACGGTGGAAGCGACAGAAGAAGCAGTAGACACCGGTTCCAAGCAGTTCGATAACGCGATAAGGCGAGGTTAAACCCATGTTTGGCGGCCAGGTTATAGGTTAAACGGCAAGCTAGGGGGTGCAACAGGTCGCGTGAACTTGGGTGAATTTTCTGTTCCACGGCGCGCTGTCTGGCCCTCTTGCACTATCCCCTGCGTCCCTGCACCCCCTTGCATCCCCGCGGCGTGGCCTATAGCGCCGCATCGTGCCGCGCCACGCCGTGCCACGCCAGACCACGCCGCACCGCGCCACGCCGCCGTCGCTTCGGCCGGCATGCCGTCATTAGTCAATGTCGACGCTCCTACCACGTGGAGTCCCACAGAATGCACCATCTGCCTGATATACCCTAGCTTGCGTTTCTCGTAGAAATCTGTCGTACACGGATTTGCCGCGGCCGCAATCGCGGTCTTTGTTGTTGCGGTTGCCACGTTCCGAGATCGTGTGTACCTCACGCTTGTACAGCGCGTGCAGGTACTCTTCGCGGTACATACATATATACCGTTTGGTGTCCGATACTTCGCGGGTTACGGTACACTCGAGTGTACACTCGGTCGGTGAGCAACCTGGTCCACGATACCGTACAGGGATGACTCTCACGAATGCGAAACGATGAAAAAGGAAGAAGCGAGATGAAAAGAGACGGAGTAGAGACGGTGGAGAGATGAGAAGGGGAGGGCAGACCGAGGGGGGGAGTGGAAAGGGTTACTACCCGCAGAATTTAGCCCGCCCCTGGTCGCTCGAAGAACAAAGCTTGATTTATTGTAATGAGTTTGCAGGAGTTAAGAGGTCTGCCTCCCCTTGGTCTTCCGCGGTACGGTGCTGCCTAGCTCGATACTTAGACTGGTGCGGTTTGATGGGGATCCTCGGATCAACCCCCGTCATAAACCCTTCTTAGCACCGACCACCCTCCGGCTCCCTCCAACACCCTCCAACACCCTCCAACACCCTTCACCAGTCTTGTCGTCCTTGCCGCTTCTCTGAAATATGCATGAGCCTCGTGCATACTGATTGCATTATTTGTAGTACGTATGTAGCACCTACTGTGAGCGAGCGTTGCATCGCGTTGCATCGCGTCACATTGCAGCAGGGCCAGTTTGTGTTGCTTCCGATAAAGCCTTTCCTTGGAAAGGTAGCGTTCTTTCCGAATCTGTTAAAGGATCGTTAGAAAGGGAGGGAAAGAGAGAGAGTGGAAGAAGCGAAGAGGTAGACGCGGGTGAGGAGGGTGCGTGGATTTCCACGCGCAGAATTCGTTGCGGAGCGCATCGATTCTCCGCTGAAAACGTTCGACTCGTTCGAAACTGACGGGGGAGCCATAATTCCCGTCCCGGTTTGACATTAATGCCTCCCCTACTTGGTGGTGCGCAGATAGGCGAGGGGGTTAAGCCCGCCGCGACATATTTATGGAGAGGACGAGATGTTATCGTGCCGGAGGACTCTGGGTTTGCTCGATCACGCTGCGGAATCCGCCCTTCCTACAATCTACTTCGCAATTATCGGGCCCGACGTTAATATTTGACCCAGGGCCACTGCTCGAACGTAGCTCGTCGCTCGTAGCTCGTCGCTCGTAACTCGAATCTCGATTTTCGGAGAAATATTCCGATCCCACTCCATTTCCTCTCGCTACACGTTTGCGTCTGCGTTTGCACTCGCGTTTACGTTACTATTCTCTCTGAAACTACCCTCACGCACCCCACACTGGCACGGGTGTGGGTTACCACGATTAATCCAAAGACCAACAATAAGCTCAAGATTACATCGTCAACGTCGATTTTACTGGAGCGTACGGGTAACTCGCGGAGGCGAGTCGCGTTTCGGCTTTGCGGAAGACTAGTCGAAAGCCAAGTTGAAAGGCGAATCGGGCGGATCCGAAGACGTCTCGAAAGAGGTTACAGGAGGATGCACGGAGATATGCGCAAGTGTATACATACATACAAGTGTATAATAGGTAGAGGAGGGTAGCTAGGAGTATCCAGAGGTACACGTACACTGTGTGAGCATATACATGCTCGTAGGTATTCAGCGGGTGGAGCAGTGGGCCAAGTGGTTCGGTGGAGGACGAGTGGGTCGGGAGGGTCGAGGTGCGTGTAAATTAAAGGCGTCATAGATTTTCGCGGTAGCCCGCAGGATCAGGGCCTTAGATTTGCGTCCGGCAGATTACCCCGGGGGTGAAATGGGACAATGGGCGTTAGTCTGGGCCGACGGCGTATAAATAAGGATCCCCAGGAAGCTTCTGGGGGCACGGGGGACAGGGGGACGGGGGCCGGCGGAGGAGATCCTCGCTTGGTAGCGATGTGGTAGCTGAGAGAGCTCGGAGAACCAAGAGACAGGGAGACAGGGAGACCGAGAGACCGAGAGACCGAGAGACGCTTCGTCCAAGCGGCAGAGAGAGAGGCGGAGGATGGAGGGAGCTTGGCTACTGCTGAGGCCGCTTGGCCGTCCATCTTGGCCGTCGCCCTGCCGGTCCTTATCTGCGCTCACAGCTCTGCTCCTAGACGTCCGGTGATCTAGGGCACTTCTCTCGCTTGCTCCACCTTCCGCACCTTGCCATTCTGCGCTGCCATCACTATCACCACCCACCTTCTTCTCCTGTGCACCTGCCTCTCTTCCTCTTTCTACCCTTTCCTCGTCTTCTACTTGCTCCATTCTCATTCTTCTTTCGCTATTTCTTCACGATTTCTTCACGATTTCTACTTTACTCTTCTCATTCTACTCGTCTTTGCTTTTGGACACTCGACTGTTCAACTCGTACCGAGCTTAACTTTTCTTTTGTCGCTCGTCTTCGAGCCCCCCCTAGCAGTCTGGACCTCGCGGAACCCTTCGCTATCGCGTACGTACCGTAAAGGCAGGTCGAAGTGCGACCAACCGATCGAAAAGGAAGAGGAAAGAAGAGAAGAAAGAAGAAGGGAAAAGGGGCAAAGAGAATTCCGGGTATCTGCATTGAGATTAACATCGACCGCGCAGCGACCGGTATTTACGATGTCGGCGGGACATGTCGCGTGTGGCCACGATGTACTGGTCTGCTTGTTCAGCCGGCTTTCTCTTTCGGGAGATGGGAACAAGACTGAAATTCAGTCCAAGGGGTCGCGATCGTCGTCTCGCGAGTCCTCCACCCGAAGCCGCTCGAAGCGGAGGACAGCTCCGGCTCGCTGCGAGCATTTTGCCATTCTTTGATCGTCCATGTTTTCGAGCATACCTTCGCCCTTGACCCTTTACCTCTGTATAATGAGTCCTGCACTGGTAATCCATTATTCATAGGCTGCGTTGTGTTACCGCGCCTCCGCTCCGAATCTGCACTCTCAACCACCCTGCGATATATTTGCTCACCGATACGATTTACTTTTCGGACCGCGTCGGAATTCGAACCTGGAATCCGCTACCCGCGCAAGGCATTATACTTTTTTTTGTTTTTGTTTCATTTACCAACATGAAGGTGATGTGGACAGGGAAGGCTCACCTGTCTCTGCATATCGAACGAGATACTCTCCCGAGCAGTTTGGTTTCCCCTAGTCCTAGCACCTCTTCCAGCCTCTACGACGCCGTGGTAGCGAACTGTACGGTGCCGTGGCGCTGAAATGTTAATCACGGTAGCGCGTGGTTATCGAGCTCCCGTTGAGTTTCCAGCAACGTCTACTCTTTGCAAAGCAACATTCGTAGAGCTCAGTGCGGGCCTCAGAGCGACGCGGAGCGATGCGGAGCGATGCGGAGCGGCAAAGTGCGCAGAGCATTAAATATTGGGCAGTCGGAGCATCGTCCCGAGTCCTTGGAGAATACCGTCTCTCGACGGTCTACGCGAAAGGGATCGGGAGGCGTGAGGTAAAGCCAGCGAGTAACCACGAACGGGAAACAGGTACAAAGGTGGTGACAGCAACGGGTAGCAAAGGACCAACGAGCAAAAAGATCCCAAGTTTCGAGGGTTGCTCGGTTACTCTGTCGTCCGATCGCTCTACCAACGCGAGCCATGCCGCTAATAAGCAAATAATCGACTGCTGCGTGAATTGCAGCTACAGAATACTATTTTACGACTATGCCACCCTGCGTCTAATTAGGATGGGTCGTGCGGAATACTATGGGATAATCCGTCTCTCTCTCTTCCCACATCTCCATTGATATCTTTTGCAGAGCGATTCGGTACACAGGTGGTATTGTTACAGGTGGCAGGAGAGTGTGAAAGAGCACCCACCAGTTTAGTCAGAACTCGACGCGAACGTAAAACGAACGCGTATACGGGGACGATTAAGTGAGCGGACGAGTGGACGAGCGAACGAGCGGATCAACGAAAGTCCAAAGAGCGACTGCCTTTGTAGGTCTTTTGGTTGTCGCGAGAGCGACAGTCTGCAAATGGAAGGGTTCTATGGGTGGAAACTTTGGAAAAATCAATCCTTTCCCTGCACCGCGTATCGTTGGTGCGGGTACGGGTACGGGTACGTGTACGGGTTCGGGTACGGGTAGTCCTGACAGTGTCGGTGTTGGTGCCGATGTTAGTAGCGGTGGCAGTGCCGGTGCTGGTGCTGGTGCAATTCATTTGCATGGGAATTGCACCCTACGGAGAACGAGTGGGTGGTTGGGCGGCACGTATCGATTTTAAGTGGACCTCCTGTCGCGTCAGCCTCTTGTCTCTCGTCTTCCCTTGCACAAAAGCTACCGGAAAAGCCGGTGCGCAAGCGCTCTCGCGACGACCTCTCGAACGCGCAGCAGAATCGACGAAACCCCACTAGTACATATCGGTAACAGACGATGCTCGATTCTCGCTCCACTCGATTCCAACCCTCCTCCGTACTCTCTAGACCCGAGACTTCCATCTTTGATTCTCCTCATCCACGACTTGTCTTAGGATGTATTTTTTAGTAAAATTACTGAACAACTCAGATGCAAGGGAATGCGTATCTCGCGCATATCGAAAGCTAAGCAGTCGTGGAAACGCGTAACAATAAGAGCAAAAAGGAAGCGAGGAGGTGGGCAAGCAGATAGAAAGACGAAGAAGAGCGTGCTCAGCGAAGAGCATGGGCAGGGTTGAATAGAGCTTGGGTCGCTCGGCTGCTTCGCTGTTCGAGTCCCCAGTGGCCAGTACGTAAGGACAATAAGCCAAAAAGTTTGTAAGGTAGGCATGGCGGGAGTCGTTACCCGTTATGAAGCTCAGGGGTGAAGTCAAGATTGTAATTAGCCGGCGCTAAGTTTCGAGGTTTCCCGGTATTTGCATGTGATCCCGGCGAATGCTCGGAGATGCCAGCTATAGTTAACGCGAACGAGTACGCTTGCCGCCTACAGACAACGCGCGATTCCGTTTGCGCGATACGCAACTGCTACGACTCCTGCACCTGCACCACCAACCAAGACTTGAGCCGAAGCTCAAGTTCGAGCACAAGGCCCAAGCCCAACCCCAACCCTAAGCATCATGCGGATCACGTATCAAAACTCCCTCCTTCGTGTTGGGATGATTCTTAAAAATTCTCTAGCTTTCAGCGTTCCCTCTTCCAACGTTTGTCGGCTAGAGTTGTGCGATTGTACGCACTTATGTTTCTTAATCGCTCGCTTCTGGAAATCTTTCTTTTTTAATATTTGCAGAGAGTAAATATGTGTGCGTATGATCTAGGAAAGACAAGGTGCAAAAAATTCTTGTTATAGATCATGAGACCGAGATTGCGTGACCTCTGCCGTCATGATTGGGAAATTAGGGAGAGAGAGCCTCTGCATCGAGAATTTCCACCACACATGTGTCTCGGTCTCTCTTGACGAAATAAGGATCCGTTAGCTCTCGTAATCGGCGTACCACTCAAATTTGTTCTATTACCATCGCGTACACATAAGAAAGGAATAATAACTGCGGACATGTACAGTTCGTCCTTCGGTTTGCGGTTTTCGTTATGTGTGTAGGTACGTATATCGTTTGGTAACTGTTTCTCAGACGCTCGTTACCCACGCTTCACCTATAGATTTTCGTAGTCTAAGTACATGCTACAAGGGTTTCTGGTCGAAAAGCGACGTGCACGGTCTCGGCGAAGCTTCGCGAAACACGTACAGCAATTACAGCAACCATTCTCGAAAATAGAGGGTTTCTATCCCGCGATTGTTATCTACACGTGTTGTTTATTGATTGTTTCGTTGTCTCGGGGCAACCAGAGCAGCGTACGTCGTGCTACGTCGCGTCGTGTCGTATCGCCTAGTCTCGCGTGTACAGTTTCGTCGTCGGAGCGAAAGCCGTTCGCACGGCTGCGGGTAATTGCCACCACGGCACTGAGGCGACCCAACGAAATTCACAACGATGCTTCTCTTTTCAAAGAATTATATTTTCGTCTAACAAGTTACGTTAACGTGTCCGAATAGCACGCTTGGTCTGGTCTAACGCATCGCGTCAGCTCGCGCCTAGAGTAGGTTCGTTCAATCAGCCAAGGGAGAGCGTAATGCTCGTTCGCACGCGCAACCACAATTCTGTACGTCGACCCTCCCTTACCTTAGGGAGGCTATCTTTCGGAATAATCGGCTCGCTTTCTCGGTTCAATTGCCGGAGCCGGGAATTGGAGAGTTGGTATGCGATGCGGGGTATGGGGTGTGGAGTGCGAGGTGCGGGTTGAGGGGTACATTGTGCGGCACCGCGCCGCGCATCTTTGCAACCGAACCTTTCGGATACGAACGTTCGATATGCAATTTTCCGCGTGTGATGCGCCGATGAGATAAGGCAGTTTGCCTATCCAAGTTGGCGGAGAGGGGTGGACTATCGCCGTCCAGAGGCACCTCGAATTCCTCAGAGAAATCTTCGGTGCGCTACATCATCCGCGACGCGTATGTTCCGATCCAGCGAATTTCTTTCGCATCTTGCTACGCGTCTTGCGAAAAATGTCGAGGATACATCCTTGTCCAGGGGTAGCGTCGACCAAACCCGGTTCACGATTCGAGGTTTGATGGGAAAGATCGCGAGATTCCTCCCTGGATGGGTTTGTTTTGTTGCGTCTAGTCGGTTGACCGTATTCGGGGCAATCTGCAGGCAATCCGTACCAAAAGAGTAGAGTACACCTGACTACCTGTCTGTGTAGGCCGCGGCACATCGTCCCACATCGTGCCACATCGTGCCACATCGTGCCACATCGTGCCACATCGTGCCACACCGCGCCGTTAACGGGTTGTCATCCTGGATAAGAGGTTATCTCGAAGATGACACTGATCGCGCGCGACGTGGAGGCAAGCTGCTCGTAAAGTGTTTAGTCGAAGGGAGGCCAAAGCGTGGTGGTAGAATCAGGCGAGGAGGTGTAGCGGGGTATAGCGCGGTGTTGGTACGGCACAGTGCGGCACGTTGCGACGCGCGAAGCAACGCGCGAAGCGAGATGGAACGATGGAAGTCAGTGGCGGGAAGTAGGAGCAGTTGCCTCGGAATGGGGCAGATGAGTTAAACTACACGAGGTCTGACGGTAGTAATTGAGTGCCGCTCTGTCTAGTTAGCACCTCCTGCCGCCCGTTGGTTGGCGCCCGTCACTTTATCGACTAAACGACAGCGATGCGTGACAAATCCATCTTGCCTTAACCGCTGCCGCTACTGCTACCGTTACCGTTGCTCTTGCCATTACCGCTGCTGCCACCGATCTTATCTCACCACCGAACGATTATTCGCAGCGTAATTGAGGTCCCTTGCCCACAATATGGTATCTCGAGAAATAAAAACCAAAGGAATCTTTTTCCTTCTTCCAGTACCTTCGTGCTTCTCAATCAGCAGTAGGGCGTACTAATTGCCACCGTTGTTACAAGTTTGAACGAAGCGTCGCGTCGCGTCCCATCCTGTCTTGTAGTCCGCGACTCCTTTTTTGAAAAGGACACGATGCGTTTTGTGACTGCAGATAGTTGGTTCGTCGGAGGAAGTTGTTCTTCTGACTGTGCTATACAGCCAAGATTTACGCGAGCGCCAGATGAGATATCAACTCGCACACCAGAGGCAATCCTCCCGCGACTTTTTCTTTGAAGCTTGTGGGGCGATGCGGTGCGGTGCGATGCGAATCAGTTTCCTTCTCTATTCCTGTATTCGCGAGGGTGAAACGTTTGCAACCCTGTGCTATGCGTATAACTCAATTACATGGACAAGAACAAGAATAAGAATAAGAATAAGAATAAGAATAAGAATAAGAATAAGAACAAGAACGTGAAGAAGGCAGGAAGGGGTAGAACTAAGAAGCAAGAGAGGGTTAGGTTCAGAGCTAAAATTTTACGCACCATTGTTCAATTCCGCCAGAGAAAAATAGTAGAGGTCCCAGGCACCCAGGCAGAGTAACGGAGGTGGTGTGGTGCAGGCCCAGTGGCAAGTAGGGTGGTAGGCACGGGCTAGTGAATTACGGTCCAAGATACGCCGTCGCGCGGCGTGGCGCGGTGGAACGCAGGAAAGAAACGTGGGGAATGCCAGTCAGCGAATGGTAATGGCATGGCGCGCGGCGTGGAAGCGTCCTAACTAGTCTCGAGTCCTTGGCTTCAGGTCCAATGCGGACCCATCAACCACATCAGTTCGTGCTCGTGCTCGTGCTCGTGTTCCTACCCATATCCACATCTACCATCGCCCTCTACCTCGCCAGAGTTCAAGTAGTGTTCGAGCAGCGATTGTCAAGTACAGAGGAAAAGGGAAATGACAGCGCGTCTCAGATCGGAAAATGAGCAGAACTCGGTAGCGAAGATCTGCTTGAGGGAGATCACCACCATGGGGAGGAAGAAGTGGGAAAGTATAGTATCGAGAAAAGGAAAGAAAGCAGAAAGAGGTGGAAGGAGCGAAACGAAAAGGAAGATAGACTGAGAGCAAGGGAGCGAGGGAGCGAGTGGAAGAGACGCCCGCATTCTCGGAGATTATCGTGTTCGCCATCAGCGTATCAGAGCGTCAGAGGACAAGATTTATATGTAGAGTTTATTGTCGCTGAGTCCGCCCTACTGCGTTTTATGGATGTTTTTCGAAGGAGCGCTGCCGGCCGTGTGATCTATCGCGGCACCCTCACCCTTCTTGCGCGTCCTCTCTCGGTCTCTTTCTTCCTTTCCCATCGGAGAGGTTTCTTTTCTCGCTCAACCGTACTTCGTCTTCCGTCCCCGTACCCTGCTTGATCTCTATTTCGCTCGGATTCGGCACAAGAGGACAACGGGAGACGGTAGATAGGGGGGGATAGTAGACGGGAGACGGTGGACGAGAGCTCGGGAGACGAGAAATTCCTAATGAACGCCACCCTCGGCACTCTTCTTTGCTTCTCTATTCCTTCCTCGTTCCAACCCGTTGATACCCGCTCCTGCCGTGTCCAGCTCTTGCGAACCTCTTCCCGAGATCTTGCCGAGCTCTTGCCCGCTCCTCGCCTCTCGTCTCCAGCACTTGTCGTCGCTTTCCCGTTTTCCAGCTTTCCGCTTTACCATTGCCTATCGTCTTCCCTACTATTCCCAGCTTGGCATCCTTCTCCGACTGGTTCCCGTGGAGAACGGCACGTCGCACCGCGTCGCGTCGCCGCTCGCTCCACACATTAACGCGAGATTTATACCAGGGACTCCTGGACGATCTCGCATTTACATTTTTGTCGCATCACTATAAACCACCTAGTACTCTACTACTCGCCTATCTATGTAGACCGAAGAAACTCTCTCGCAATCCCCCTTGCACCGACGGTCTCTCCTCGTCTTTCGCGGCCACGAGGATATCGCAAGGATCGCGTCGGTAGGGAGGGAGTGGCGAGATACGGAAGACGAGACGAAGAAGACTTCGGAAGGTTGCGCGGCTTGTAGTACCGGCTGGTAGGTTTCGGGATGTGAGATGCGAGAACGTGTCGCGATAGCTGCCCCTCTCGATTCCACATAAACACGCGAACGTAGTAGAGGGAGATACATGGTGGCAGTATGTTACACGTGTTACCGGCCGGCACGTACGGGTTACGTCCGGCAGTCAATCGCTCTAATACTCGCTCTCTCGGTGCACTACTCTGCGGTACAGTGGGCTACCGTGCGGAAGGTTGCGTATCGCGTTTACCACTCGCATCCCCTCGCCTACCATCATCCACCCTTTCACCCTCGCCCTCTTCCCTGCTCTCGCCCGCGCCCTCGCCCGCGCCCTCGCCCGCGCCCTCGTCCACTCTCTCGGCACCTCAGCACCTCGGCATCGGTCTCGGCTTCACCCTCAATCCTCGACCCTCGACCCTCGTACTGTCTCCGCGCGCGCGATACACGACAACCCCACCTAGCTCCCACTCTATCCATCTCTCTTCGCGAGAACTACATCACCGAGTGATTACTCCCACCTTGTCGTCTGCACTCGACTTCTCGTATAACCTACCTCTATTGCCTCGGTCTCGGTTTTCCGTATTCCTCTTTCAGGTCCAGCAACCTGTTTTTGCAGATTCTACCCACGCTTCCCGTCACGTGCTTTCTCATCGTTTTCGCAGGACCCTGCCTAAGGTCAACGTCAGCGTCTGCGTTCCCCGAGCGTGCACCGAAGCCCTTTCCCGACACGTAGATCACGAACGTTCTCGGTACTGTGTCCTGAGTTATGCCCGACAATTATACCTATGTCTCTATGCCTATGTGTCTACCTGCGCGGTGGGCGTCATTATCATATTATACCGCGTTACGCCTTGCATTTACGCGAGGCTATGTAGGCGCGCTCCTCTACGGGCGCGAGGCTAACTCGCTCCGACGCAACATTCGCGAATAACAGCCTTGGGGTCGACGTCCTCTTCGAACCGAGTTGAGTCGAACGTTCCTGTTCGTCATCGCGTCAGTTCGATACTTGCCAAACTCGCGTCCAAATGCAGACTCTGCGTTAGCCTGAGTCGACGATCGTGATTTGAGAACAACTGGAACACCGATATGAAATATCGGTCAAGGAGAGCACGGTAAAGCTTCGAGAGGAAAGTCGTTCGAAGAACCGGATCGATCGAAGCGGAACCCTGGTCCACGGCCGCGGACGCGGCCCTGGATCCTGGGCCTCGAGCCAAAGCTCGTATGCTCGGCAGGACGGCGGTGAAAAATCCGTGAATTATGATAATGGCACCGACATAATGCGATCCAATGAGGCAATCAAGGGCTAGCAGCAGCAATGGTGGTAGCAGTGGTAGCGGTGGTAGCGGTAGCGACAGTGGTGATGCAGCGTGGTACATAGTCGTAGCGGTGGCAGTAGCACTGGCACTGGCACTGCCAGTAGAAATAGTAGAAATAGTAGAAACAGTAGAAACAGTCAGGGACGGCAAGTGTGACAAGAACGACAGGAACGACAAGAGCAACGAGAACGGTAGAACCGACAGCTCAGGAACGAGAGCGAGGGAGTGAATGCGCGAGTGCTGGTTGACGGTATCGATGGCCAATGTCGGTATTGCGGGACCGCGCGAGTTACGCAACTCGGGATCGTATTAGCGTTACTGGCCACCGAGCCGAGCCGAGCTGAGCAGAACAGAGCAGAACAGAGCAGAGCCGGGTTCGGGTCGAACCGAATGAGCATGGCGATCTATGTGTCGGGAACGATACAATGCGTGTACCAAGTATAATTGCCGTTGGTGGGCAGCATGGGTAGCAGTTGCTCTAGGAGGAGCCGTTTCCATCAATCAGCTCCGTTAAACGGCCACGCGCGGATCGCGAGCGAGAGCGAGAGCAGTGGCGAGAGCAGTGGCGAGAGCAGTAGCGAGAGCAGTAGCGAGTGCAGTAGCCAGAGCAGGAGCACCAACAACAGTAGAAGCGAACGCGGGTGCGAGAGGGCACGCGACCGTTTGCTGCTCCCTGCTCGCTGGTTGCCGTCAGTACCCACCGGTCCCTACCAGTCGTCGCCGGTCGCGGCTGTGGTCGTTCGTTCGGAGCGCACTCCGAAACTACCCTTGCGGGCCGACTGTTCTATCGGCCAGCCGCTTACCCATGCTCATCCGAATTGCCCGAATGGTCCGAATGCGGTTCGCACGCACCCACGATCTACGTCGATGAGCTTCGGAGTGACTGGCAGGGTATATGCACTTGGGATTTGCTTAACCGAGTTTGTCGTCGCTGTCATGGTCATCATCGTCATCGGCGACTCTTGCCGCTAGTTTACTTAGGAACATTTTTCAAATTCCTGCTTGCGAAGCTTTTTATTAAAGTTTGAATAAGGACACGGAAGGATAGGTCACCGATTCCAAAGTATAGTCTTGCTATCGCTCGAGATTGCAAAGCACGAGGGTGCAAGTCCATCTGGATGCTGCATCGAGAATATTTATGCATGTGGGTGTGCGAGACGTACACCCTTGTGCATATCCAGGCGCATTTGGTAACACGTACGGTACGGCACGGCACGGCACCGTGCGGTGTACAGTGACGCCTGCTGATGGAATGGGAGGCTGCTCCGCTCGGCTCCGGCCGGGATCCGCTCGGCTCCGCGCCCCACCGCACTGGTAGTTATGGGACCACGAGGATGTTAATGACCATAAACAAGCAATCACTGTAATCCGCCATGAGTCACTCCAGCTGTCCAGCCGACTACGCAGATAGGAGCTGCCATATGCCAGGACCAACCGATGTGCTACGTCCACGGGTGTAATACTGCGGCAGTGCGGCAGTACGACGATACGACGGTACGACGGTACGGCGTGTCCGTACGGCCCCTGTTGCGGCTACTGCCACAATCGTTGCTACGTCCTGGATCTCTTTGACTCGTATCCATCATGCTTTCGCCGTCACATCAACGCGCTACTTGTCCACTTACTCTCTTACCCCTTCAACGCCGTACGTTTCCCACATTTTTTATTCTTAATTTTTCGCTTTTGGTATTGAGCTCTAAAATCGAAAGAAGCAAAGAATAAAGATGGCACGGCCCAAGGAGAACTTCTCTCGGAATCATTCCGAGAGAAGAGAACGAATTTCCTATCAAGATCGACGGGAGACCTTGCCATCGAGGCTTACGAGACTCGTAAATACCTTGGCGATACGAGCCTGGTCGGCCGCTTCGACGACAAAGATATCGAAAAACGGAGCAAAGTCCGGGGAATCTGCTACGGATTGGAGAAAGGAGGGAAGCGGGGTAGCTAGAAAGCGAGCGCTCGAAAAAACGCTCGAGGGAGAGAAAGGAAATGGAAGAGGTAAGATACTGCGTGAGGGCATAACGCAGAGCGCGGACGAAAAGGGACGCGACAAGACGCGATACGACGGTGGACGGGGCGACAGACCGGCGTCTAACTGTAGACCGGAACATTTTATGGATATCGATCTCTGACGTGAAGCGAGTACCTTTAGAACATTGCATGTCGAGGGTGCAATGTGCACGTGCACCTTACATAAGTAAGGAAGTAAGGAAGTAAGCAAGTGAGTAAGTATGTATGTACGCGCCTATCTCCGTTCGGGATAAAGGTATTACCTTACGCGTCAGGTATCCTACTTGCCTCTAACGCTCGATATCCGAGGGAGGGTTACTTCGCGAATCGCTAGAGGCCAATTCTCGTTACACCCTCCCCTATTCCCGATTCGAATCCTCGTTATGCCACTCTCTCTTCCCCTCGGTACATCTATGAATTATCCTTCGCCGCGTTCGATAACCTCCCCTGGCCTTTCCGATCAGACCGCTGTGTCGCGCCACATCGCTCTGCACCTGGCTGTCCGATCCTCGCTGTGCATTTTCCGAGGGTTTGCACCGATTGACGAGTGTTGGGAAATTGTGAGCGAGTCGTCGACAATTGCAAAATGCTAAAGTTGTCGATAACGACAAATTTTATCTGAGGGATGCCCAACGTTAACGTTACTCGACGTAGGGGTAGTGCCTGACAAAGGTACCTCAGAACCCTGGAAATCCTTGGTTCGTCGTAAGTAAGTACTACTTAAGTATCACCGGGGCCATCGGCCGAGCATCGCACCACGGGACCGAGACTGCCCTGCACCCCTGAAGAGTGGTACTCGATTGTGTTCAGTTTCTCGAACTCGTTTCCCCGCGGTACTCGATACTCACCCTCTCGTTCTGTCCCATTCCATTCTCTCCTAGCGGACATCCTCCCCGGCGCGGCGACTGGGTGGACTCCGGCGAGCCACTGGCTTTCCTCCTCCTTTTATCGTCCCTCTACTCTCGTCTCTGTTTCTACCACCCCAGCTCCTTTTTCCCCTTTTCCTCTTACCCCTGTTACTCTTCGTAATAACTACAAATCTGTCACGCATTAATTCTCCGTCCAGCATAAATTCGAGGACGGTACACGCGGAGAAGGAAAAAGTTATCGCAGGGGTCGTCGGGACACGAGACGAACAAGCAAACCCTTCGACCGAGAAAGACCGACCGACCATCCAGTACGGTTGATCTCGTTTTTAGCCAGCGTTATCATTTTACTTGCGCGCTTTTGGTTCCGTTCAATTCCAAAGAACTTTTCTCTCCTTTTGACTTTTTGTAACTACAACAACGAGCGAATCTAGAAAGCAACAGTTTCTGACCTCGGAAGCAAAAAAATAGGCAAAAGTAGAGCGAAGACAGGGCAAAGAAGTGGAAGAAGGGAAAAAGAGGAACCTCGTGGCAGGAGCCAGGAGCCGCGACTCATGGTGGTAAAAGCGGAAAAGATCCTGCCCTGAGGCTTCTGACAAATAACTCTCCTTCAACGTAGGTCTGCATCATTTAATTTTCCTTAACCCCGCCACCGGAATCGATGATCTGCTCTCCGGAGTATCTTAGCGAAGACGAATGAGACGACTTAGACGCCGTTTCACCACCTTTCCCGAGGGATGGAGCCCGCCATCGGCGGTACGGCCACTCCACCACCGGAACCAAATTATTCGCGGAAAATTAACCTTCCTCTGTCGTCGCGCGATCCATTATCGGCTATTAACCCCTGAAACTGAAACGGAAACTGAAACTGAAACTGAAATCGAAACTGAAACTGAAACTGAAACTGAAACTGAAACGAAAACTAGACGCGAACCTGGACCTGGAACTGGAATCGTAGCTGAAATTGTACCGATCATCTCGAAAGGGCATGGTTGGCATGACGCACAGAGGCAGGAATGATGCTCAGGTGAAAGCGGCCCTGGAAGGAAAGTCTAATTTCGACGTGGGTATAGAATAGGTCGAATACTACTCCTACTGTACGTAGGAGTAGGAACAGATCGGTACCGTGCGGCCAATTCTCTCGACATTTACAGGCTTCAATTTGCCCTTCGGAGAAGGTGGCGGTGGTGGGCGAGTCAGGAATGTTAATTAAAGCCGTTCGCTCCTCGATCTCGCGCTTCGACTAATTAGTCGCACACAATGCCACCGTGAGCGGCACGGTGCTCGTCTCCTGACCGAGAGAGGGAAAGAGAATCAGTTGCCGGGCAGGGAAAGAGGGGAAGTAGGAGTAAAGGCAGTAGGAGAAGGACGAACGGAGATGAAGATGAGATGGAGAGATAGGGTGGTAGGATGGGTAGTAGCATGGCGTGAGCTGGCGTGCTCTTCGTCGTGCCGTGGCGTGCCGAGTCGTGGCGTGCCGTGGCGCACCGTGCCAATGCCAGCAGTGGAGATCACTTCACTCGGATGGCCAGGAGGATCTCCCGTTCAAAGGAACCGGCGAACCCGTCAAACCCGCTGGCCGCCGCTCTCGGATCCACGAATCGTCCGACTAACGTGGCTCGAAAGAAGAATGCCAATTTACCGAAAGCTCTCCTCGCGGTGGTGAGTCTCTCCGAATGGAAATTCTGAAACGAAGAGTCCGGAATTCCGGAAGCAAGCATCCGCGTCTGCGTCTGCGTCCGCGTCCGCGTTCGCGTCCATGTCCCGCGTCCACGTCCGTAGAAACGAAGCCTCGAATGGACGCTTACGTGCCCCGGTCTGTCGACGAGCGTCAGCCTCTTTCACTCGCCTCCTTTTTCTCTCATTTTCCGCCCTCACCCTTCGGACCCCACCGTCGTCCCACCCACTGGCGCGACGCTCCCCTTTTCATCGATCCCCTTTGCAGTTGTGGCCGTGATCGTCTTTGATACCGAGAGCGAAGGACGCTACCGAGAACACCGACGGTTCCCTCTGCATTCTTACGATTTTGCACTGGCTAATCCCGTAGTGATTTTCTACTTAATATCGATGCGATTTCTCCAACGAATCGAGCAAGACACCGAAACTCGTGGGTGGGGAAGACGATGGAAAGCGAAGAGAAAAGCCAAAAGAAGGCGAAAAGAAAGGCAAAAGAAAGGCAAAAGAAAGCCAATGGAAAAGCAGCGCAGCGAAGAGACGAAGGAAGGAGGGCATACCGTAGCGGGGGACCTCATCTAAAGTTACAAATCGCAATTCTTCCATGGCCGTGGTTCCGATTCTGTAAAGTTATGTTATGGCGCAAAGTAAGCGGGATTTATCAAGAAAGTTGGTATAACTTCCCTACGACTATTGATGCAATGAAACGATTGGCTCCGCCTCATTTACCACTCCTTTTCCCCGTCGCGATCTATATGTACTCTCTCGGTATCACTCGCTTTCTCTCTCACAATCAGTCTCTTGCACGCGCCCACCCAACCACCTCCGGCGGGGATTCTCCTTTTTTTCCTCCAAGAATCTTTTCTTCTTCTCTCGGGACTAATCGATCTTGTTCCTTGTATTCCGATTTGGTCCGCGAACAATTAGAAAGCTGTTATCGAAAAAACTCTTGCCAATTGGATGGCGAAATGGAATGAGCAGTGGTAACACCAACGGTAACACCAGTGGTAACAGCAGTTGGTTTCACTGATGAAGCCGATGGGTAAGCGAGTACAGAGCCGAGAATGAGACTGGAGGGATGTCGGAGAGTAGGAAGGTGCGACCGAAAGCGAGGAACGAAAGGGGGGGAGGAACGGGCGAGGAAGAGTCAGCCAGAGAGACGAAATCGTGGGTTTATCTGAAAATATTATGATAGTGTCGTCCGTGTTCCAGGCGTTCTAGGGGCAGCCGCCGGTTTTGATACGTCCCCAGCGTAGCGTAGACTTGCGACCGCGCTCGTATAGCCAAAGATATATGAACGGGATTGCAATCATGTCCGTGTTACCCGCGAGTGTCCTGTTGGGATAATATAAATATTGTACAGTACTCGTCGTGGCCGCGCTCCTCTCCAATCCCCATCCCTAGTTTCGCTCTTGCTCATGCTCCCGCTCTTGCTTCTGTTCTCGCTCCTACTCTTGCTTCCGTTCTTCCTCCTACTCCTCCTACGCATTCTCGTATTCGTACTTCGTACTCATCCTCGTCATCCTCGTGCACGACGGTATAACTTGACCCGAGAGCCAGATAGGCCGAGCAGGATGAGGCTGGGTAGATTCACCTGCAAACTCGTCCTCGTCCTTGTCCTCGCCCGCGTCTCGAAGCTACGTCTCTCGTAATATTAGCCGATATCCTTCGCTATCGGGTCAGGAATTTACGAGGACGGCTCTTCCGCTCGTCCAAGCTACAACTACCCGTTTGTCGACTGGCCTCGCGAAGCTTTAGGTTCGTGACGTTGAAATCGCGTGGGCGAGGAAGCAGAAAGCCAGAAGGTATTTCGTTTTTGGAAAGGTAATCGGACGGGTGACTCGTCGTCCTGTCTGGCAGTCAACCAATAACTACTGCGAGTTATATCTACTCACGTACACTCGCCTAGTTAGTGTACTTTCTTACTTACTTACTTACTGTTCGTTGTCCATCGTCTGACGTCTGTCGGTTGACGGCTCTCGAACGTCTGACCATCGTGGCCACCGCGGGACCGAACAGAAGAAACGAGGTAAAGACGTAGCGCGAGCGTTCGCGTAAGCCAGCTAAGCAAGCTCCGTGATGTACTGAGAAGAAAAACTTTCCTAATACCGTCGCCCGTACGGGATTACGTCGGAGATTGAAACGTATATATGTATTTACGAACGTAACCATGCCTCCCGAGAGTACCTACGAGAACGGGTTTCCTGAAATTCCTTTTCGTTTCTTCCTCTTCCCTTTCCGGTTTCCTCATTATTTTTCTCCTTCCCTCTTTTTCCCTCCTTTTCTCAGCCACTGCTACTCGTTGCTAGGATTGGATGATCTCGATTCGGGACCAAGTTACGCGGATTCACGAGCAAGTCCCATATTCGCCAAACGAATAGATCGCGGCCGACTTTGACCCTTTCGGGCCAGTGGGATGGGTTGAGCGAGCGAGTGTGTGCGGATGGGTAGGTCGGTGAGAGGGAGGCTGTTACAAGGGGACAGTATTTATGCACATTGTTGACTGGCACGTGGATTTATGTACGTCCGTTATATTATGCGTGCTGTCGTCCCCCGTGTATAACCGGTATTCCTGGTACCGCCTCGCGACTATGCATGCAACATGTATTTCGGATTAACGTCTTGCCCGAGACGCCACGAATTCACCGCTTAAAGTGGCCTTGGTCCTCGGGAAAACTAGCCCCGAGCACGCAGCGAAGAAATTGGCTAGGGTCAGCGAGTAATCGTTGCCACTTTGCTGGCTGACAAGCTCCGCGTTGGTTGGTGCACGCTTACGCGAGTGGTAATATTTCAAGAAGGGGCAAGAGAAGAAAATCTGGCCAGAATTCTCGAATCAGAAGTATATTGTATTGCGTGTAGACTGTGGACATAGACGGATATCACGCGTACGCACCCTTTGGTCGTTTGGAAGCAAGATGACGGTTGTTTGCCAGTCGTTCTTAGAGCAGAACCGAGTACAAAGCCAAGTGCTGCTGTCCAGCGTTTCCGAGTTGACGTGACCCCCGGCAGCGCGGGCATTGTGTCTGCACTCTCGACCACCGGCGATACCCGCTATGTACCGCCTTACTTTACCACCGACCGGGCTCTCTTGGGCTCGACTGCATCGAGCATGTGCGCCAGACAGCAAGGAAATCTTCTTGCTCGTTCCGTCATCTCCAATCCGTCCTGTCGTGTCGTAGCCACCGCGTCTAGCGTGTCGACTACTGCGCTCGTCATTCGCTCTGTCTCATTCCCGCCGCTCCGGTCAAGCAAACGTCGAAGAGGACATTCGCGAAGCAATAGCGTGTCAGCGCGTAGATTATGCGTTGTCTGGAAGGGCCGAGGCGGAAGTCGAAAGGCGAACGATACGAGGAACAAGGTAGATGGTGGAAGGTGCAAGGTGCAAGGTGCAAGGTGCAAGGTGCAAAGTGCAAGGTGCATGGTGGAAGGTAGAAGGTGAACGGTGGAAGGTGGACGGGTGGAAGCGAAGGGGGAGAGAGCCGAGTCGCCGAAGGGGCGAGTGCCCAGTTGGGTCCTGCGATGATGCAAGGTCCCCCGGTGCCACCCCCGCCCGGACATATATTAGCATTCTAACCAACCATTATTATATGCCTGGTGAGCCGCGTTGGGCCGAGAGTACCACCAACGCCCATGTTGCGTACTTGGACCAAGTTTACCAACAATTCACCGGGGCTCGCGCTCTATAATGGCCCCACGGCTGCTTAATTTATCGCGCTCGTAATTAATAGCTTTGTAATTTTCATACAGGCGTACACGGGCTGCGTCGCGGAATTTATGGATACGTTTTCGCTGGCGATTATCGATTTCATGCGGCACTCGACGAGACCAGCACCAGGCTAATCTCCAATGAATTCTTGCGTGTCGCGGCGCGAGCGTTGCGTGGCGCATTGATGCGATGCGATGCGATACGACGCGACTAGTATACAACCAATCGGCCAAAGTCGACTGTTCCGAAGCCAAGGTTTATGAAAATGCCCCTAGCAGATGACGTTGCGCGATTATAAGAATATCGCGATTCAGAGATTCTCCTCTAGCCGAGCGGTAGCGAGCCCTGCCACCTTCCAACACCTGACACAGTTTAAGGTGGACGCGAGATCGGACAGAGTTCGTTTGGAGTAGCGATATTCATTATTAAATATCCCTTTCGTCCTGTAAGTAGCTCCTTCTTTACGGCGCTTAAATATAAAATAAGTAGACGGCTGGTACGGTAAGGTGCTCGCCACGATACCAGGCTGACTTGTGGCTCCATTAGCGCCCCGGCCTGGTAACGTATAGCATAATAAGAGTTTATGTGTCAGGTTGATGCGCCAGAAGGCTACCAGACGAACTCCGCGGCATAGAAACTGTTATATTTTCATTAGGACGCCGAGATCGTAACGAAGGGTGCCTTCGATGAATTCAGAGCAGCGGCTAACCATCTCCGGGTAGCGGCTATATTACCGGTCCTGCACCACCGCACCATACCACCTCGCCGCCACTCGCCACCACTCACCACCACTCGCCGCACCATTTCCTGATACACCGACCGCCATACCGGCGTACTGCACTGAGCTGTGCCACGCCGCGCCATACCGCTCCAGCCTTTGCAAACTAGCTCCAGCCAACTATTTAGAATCCTCCCTCTTCTTGCCTTTAAACCTTCCGCACTGTATCCCCTCCGATCTCTCGCTTCCTCGCTCTCATTCTCTCTCTCCGCGAGCAAATTTTCCAGAGGATTTATTTTTGAACGAGGAGCCACGCGCGCTCTTTAACGACCACGCTTTAACTTTAATATCCTCGGCCCCCACCATCCCTCCCTCATTCCACCCTCATTCCACCCTTATTCCGCTCTCATCCCATTCGCGCCGTTCTTTGCTCCAGCCGTCCACCCATCGGGACTTGCCCACGGATCTTGCGACTTTAAGAACACAACTGCAAACTTTTCGCCACTTTCTACAGAGTTAGTTTATCTATGCGTATGGTGCATGCATGTATCCCTCGACTGAGACATTTTGCGTACGATCTTTGAGGAAACTTGCCACTTACTAGACAGGATAGGACGAAACAGGGTAACGAAGGGGAGCTAATGCAGTGGCACAATGTTGAGCGGGAACGATGACGCTGGGGAGGAGTCGGCTTTCTCGCTTAGCCGCTATCTTACTCTAGGTAGGTGGCTATTTTGAGGCCGCGGCTATTCAGCCATCCGGCCGTTTATCCCTCGCAAACAATCCTCCCCTCTCCTCCCTCATCGTCAGTTCTCCGTTGTGCGAACGTAGGGCGCGAGTATAGGGGTGGTGCGGCGGGCCGGTTCGAGTAGACTTGGCTTCGTTCGGGTTAAATCCTGACCGAACATGCCACGGATGGCTAGGAGTAGAGAGCGGAAAGGAGAGCGGAAAGGAGAGCGTGCACTCTCCTTCGACGAAGCGTGCATTTCAGGAAGCGTTCTAGCAGGTTCGGTACAGCAGGATGGCCAGTATACTGTGGAGACGATAGTTGTGGCTAGTTGGCCGTCAGCCCTGCGCGGACGCTCCCTTGTCTCTTGGACTGATTCAATTTGCCCGCCGCGTGGCTGTTTAATTACCGACCGGAGAGTGGACCGCGGACAAGGACGTGGACGTAGACGTGGATGTGAACGTGAATGTGAACGCGAACGGTGGGCGAAATGGGGTAGCGGGGTTGGCGGCAGGGGGGAGGAGGGGGAGGCAGTTGCGACTCTCCGTGGCAGAAGGACCCTCGGTCCGAGGAGGTCCCGAGAATGGCTCGAGGTTGAGTGGACTGGCTGGTTGAGGACCGAGTGCCCCGAGTGCCCGAGTGCCCCAAGCGGAAGGGAGCAAACACATTGTCGGAAGAGGAAGAAGAAAAGCTCGATGGTATAGACTATACTGTGTAGAGTACAGAGGATAGGAGAGAAGGTTCCTCTCTTGCTGTTCGTAGCTCGTCGTACGGTGGTGATGAGGGTGAGGATGGAGGTGGGAGAGGGTGCGGGTGCGGCTACGAGTGACGATGCTAGCACCAGTAGTGTGGCAACGGTGCCGTGGTGGTTCCGCTGCCACTAAGATTCTAAGGGAATAACGCCGTTCGAGATTGTTGTTGATGCTAAAGTGTAAAGTAACTGGCATCCCTGAGGGGTCTCCCACTGCGGGAGAGGAAAGAGGGGCAAGGGGAACAGGGGATGGTTCGTAGGATGCCGCCCGGTAGAAAGCGGGTGGTTGCTGATCAAGCGGGGGCAAGGGTGCCTAGAGGCTAGTGCCCAGTGGCTAGTGCCCAGTGGCTAGTGCCCAGCGGCCAGCCCCATACGGGCTAGGAAAGCGGACGTGGACCGGCCGAAAGTGCTGTCCGGCGGGGTGGAACGACCCCGGGACGTGTCTTGCAAACTGATCGACCGCTCTGCTCCCTCTTCTTCCTCTCCTGCTTCCGCTTCCGCTTCCTCCCCCCTTCCCGCTCCTACTCATGCTCTTGCTCTGCTTCTGTCGCACCCACACTTGGTCGAGCCACGTCGGTTCATAGTTTGCGTGGTAGGCGCGCATTAGCATCCATCGTCTGGCAATGTTGCCCTACCATCGTAACGTTTCTACGGCGGCACCCCCGTTCCCGTTCCTCGAGGATCAACAACTTTGAAAGCGATGCGAATTCCAGAGTCGTCACATCTTTTCTGCCATTTCTCCTGCTCGCGAAATAAGTTGCAAGAACGAAAGATTATTGCGAGTCGGTTGGGCCGCAATTGGATGCCAGTCGCATTAGAATTACGTTGTAGCGAATTGTTGTCCTGCACATGCATTAGCACATACACGTGGTCTAAGCGAGCTTGGCGGAAGAGTGTGGCGTGGGATATGGTAGGCTCGGACCAGTGGGAGTGCTACTCGGTAGTGGCGGTTGTTTGCAGTGGGAGTTGGTTGTCTCTCGGTGCGGTACGGTGCGGCGCGGCATCGAGCAATAAACTGTATACCCCCATCGAGAAAGCTCACGTGTTCGCGTTTAGCATTTATCGAAACTCCGTGCGCGAGATCGTAACTCGAAAGTGCAGACCTGCTGGCTGCGTGTCATGCAGATAGGTTTAAAAGCTGAACGTGCCGCATTTACAAATGTCTTTTTCGCTTTCTCGCTTCTTCCCCGTCTTCGTATGCCTCTCCTCGCTGATCCTCGCCCTTCCTCATCGGCCTTCGCTGATCTCCAAATCTGCTCCCGCCTCTTCTCACGTGCGAATGCGAGTGCGCACCCCCATAATCCTCCGCAGTTTTATCTTCCGTCATGTATGTCAGAAACGACTAACCCTTATTCCGTTTGCTCTTCTATTTGCAGTCGATGGCCAAGGTTCACGAGTGAGTCAAGTAAATTGGACAATATCGATGGGATCGACGAAACCAGGAACATAGATGCGGATTGCTACCTGTGGAAAGCGCGACAGCGAAGGAAGTAAAATGAGGAAAAGGGTAAGGGTGCCGGATTGACGAAGGGCCTGCCTGAGCAAATGTATCGCGTGCGGGTGTCGCGTGTGGACGCATTCCAGGCGTGACGGGGACGGGCGAGGGTGAGTCTCCCGGATCCGCAGACGTCCAACAACAAAAAGGGATCAATCCGCCCGCTCCCGAGACAGAGGAAACATAAATCTTGACGGCGGTACAGGATGGTGAGGGAAGCGCGGTGTAGTGTGGGGCAACATAGGCTATATCGTTAGGTAGCGCGCTGCGTTAGTCTTCGAGACCGGATGTAAGTCAGTAACTGTAAGCGGTAAACGGTAAATGGTAAGCAAGGTGTCGATCAAAATTCGAATGCATCATTTCGTTTTCACAAATGAAAACATGTCGGCAGGACAAACGAAAATAAAAAAAAACCAAGGTTGACATTAGCATTGGCATCAGAATTGAAATCGACGTCAGTGTACCGAAAGGATCCCGATTACTGTCTTAATGGAGACACGTTCGCGTGTGCAGTCGCTTACGGTGGGAAAGCCGATTTATCCGCGTCGACCAAGTCCTTGTCTTCCCTCGCTTACCATCCTGCTCGGGACAGTGGCACGGTTTTTTGTCAAATCCTTTTTTCAATGACACATGCACTGCTTCTTATTTTTTTTCTCTCGCTTCTCCTCCTGTGTATAGACCGGGATTGGTGCGAAGAGGGGGGTAGAATCATGGGGTAGTAACAGGTTGGCTGCTCGATGCCGAAAAAGTGTAACAGACACGGCGCCGTCTTTCCCCGTTCACAAATACGGCTGACGCGTTTGACGCGAGAGTTAGGACGAAAGCTGCTCGCCAGTTCAGCGGATGAAACCACAAATCAGGAGGAACCGAGGATGCTCTCGTTCCTCGTTCTGGACGATGGTCCGAGAGTGGGGCTGACGGGGCAGGGTGGTCCGAGTCTTGAGATCGACTCGGGAGTGGTGGCTGTTGGCGGGATGGCGAGATACGGACGGGAGCCGAAAAATCGAACGGATCGATGGTCAGTATAAGATGCGAGGAGGAGAGGACAGGAGAAAGACGCGAGGATAAGAAAGAAAAGAAATAAAAGGGCAAAGAGGGCGGCGGTAGAGGGTGGGGCCGGGGGTCGTGAGTGGAGTAGTGAATAAGGGGAGGAGGCGGTACGGGGGGGAAACTGGAGACGGAGATATACCGCGGAAGAAGAAGAGAAAGACGAATGCCCCGAACCGTAGAACCGGAACGCCGGAGTTTGCCCAGGAGGCAATGAAGCACGTCAGGGCCATGATGGACGTCTCCGCATAAACCTGACGAGTGACTCGTGGCGCCTTCAGGAACGACTCTGAGGAGTCCCCTACATCACTTTTATTACGGCCGTCCTCATTTTCATATCTCATAAAACCTCCGGGGCTCTCCTTGCCTCCTCCTCCTCCTCTTCCTCCTCCTCGTTCCATCTCCCTACTTCCTTCTTCCTCCACACCTAACACCGCATCGTCCTACTCCCGGCTCTCTAGCTTCTACGCCCTTTCCATGACATTGTTTTTTTTCTCTTCGCTTTTCTCCTCTGGGCTTCCACGTGGAAATCCGACTTACGCGGAGTTCGTGGTCGCAACGCACCTACTGCAGAATTATTTGTTTTCGTTACTCTAGCAACCTTTTGCTTCTCGCCAAGTCTAACGACTGGTCGACCAAAGCTGCGTTTGCTCTAAAATTGGAGAGAATCATCGGTCAGCCAGTGCGTCGAGCAAGAGGCGGAAATCGGGCGTAAATTGGGGGATAGGGGGATGCTGCAGTGTTTTGTCGTAAGCACGTCAACGTCCACGTCCACGTCCACGTCTGTTGCCATAGCTATGGGAGAGAGCACCGTAGCATACCGTAGCACACCCCAGTAACTGTGAAACGCACCGGTAAGTGCCGGTGCACTGCCGACGACAGTGAATGACTGCGTTGCGCGTGACACGGGACTGACAGGTTTATGCGAGAACGCGGGTGGGAACATAAAGGGAGCAAAGACATAGGTATGTAGCTACCAGCCAGTCGGCCTTCTCAGCGTTGCCTTGCTTACCTTGCGAATCTTACCTGTCTGACTACCAACCTGACTACGAACCTGACTACGAACCTGACTACGAACCTGACTACGAACGTGACTACATGGTTGCTTCCCTGTCTAGCAATTTCCAACTCGCATCGTCCGACTGGCTGCTTTACCGTAATGTAGAGGAGTGTGTACTCACTCACTTGGGTCTGTTTGCGAAAGTGAGGCAAAGCTCGTGAGCGCTACGTTTCGTTTAGTTTGTTCGTCGTATCGATACCGCTCGTCGTCAACGGTCAAGGAGGAAAGAAAATTTTACTGAGGAACGAAGAAAGTAAGAGAAAGAGAGAACTCGACCCGGGTACTGGTGCGAGTTGAGCCAAGACTGAAATTTACGCAAGAGCAAGCAGAGCGACCATTCCTTTACTTCCATCTAATTCAAAACTATAAATCGAGGGCGTCTGTTGTATGTATGACGACGGCCTGGCGTGAACCTGCAAGGCCGGAGTGAGGAGCGAATGCCGCGAAAACCCGACAATCTCCCTCTTGCTTTGTCTCTCTCGCTTTTGCTCGCGTGCAGAGATGGAACCCAGCAAAACTCCAGGCCGGCAGGGGTGAACCTGAGTATGAGAGCGACGGCATGGTGTAGCATGGTGCGGTGTTGTGTGGTACGGTATAGTGTGAGTGAAGTCGGGGACGAGGGTAGCCACGGGGCCGAGGACGAGGGCGAGGGTGAGAATAGGAGAGAAAAGGGACGAAGAGAAGAAGAGAAGAAGAGCCGGCGGGCGCGAGGAGAGCCGGAGTAACGTAACAGATGCTGCACAATAAACACCTCCCGTCACTTCGCTCCATAAATCGCGCGAGGCGGGCTCCTAGAAGAAACATTCAACCTCCATCTACTCCTCATCCTCTTTTCGAACCAAGCGACTGTACGAATGCCTTATCCCGTCCGGCCCCGTTCCGCGTCGGCCAGAATCGTCCAGCCCCGTCCAGCTCCGTTCAACCCTGTTCAGCTCTGATCGGATCTTGCTCCGGTCTCTACATTCTTTTTCCGCGGCTGTGTCACTTGAGGTGCACTCTAGGTTCTCGAGGGATCGTTCGAATTGGCAAATCAAAGAATTTTCGACCCAGCTATCCCGATGGATAGTGTGCGAATGAGAAAGGGACACCCGCGAACATTGGGCTAGAGTGTAAGAGAAGGGGGAGAGACCGCTGACTCGCGACACAGTTGCAAACTAGCCGAGCTGGAAAATACTAAATCACAAATTTGCTCGGAAATCGTCAAATGGACATAATTGAAGGGCGAAATGAGGGTAGCGTGAACGGCCCTATCGCGAGTAACGGTTTTGCCCATCGAAGGGTAAACTGGCCTTTTGTAGGCCGGCAGGCAGGCAGGCAGTCATGAGTGCATCCACGCGTGCAGCCAAACACACAATCGCGCAGACTATATCCGCAATTCGGTAGACGAGCCTGCGTGCATCGGCCAAAATGATTTCTGCGTTTCGACTCGTGTTGGTCCAACGGAAGAGCAACTTACCCCCTAATATCGGACTCTTCGCTACTATATCCGACCGTTCGACAAAAGACTTGGATGTTTTGGGAACTGGATAGCACGCCACCCCGCGTCATCACAGATGACAATCTGTCTGGTGTTGCGCGCCACGATCCGACAACAAGGTGATACGGAGGGGATGTAAAGCAGTGTAGCAGCACGATTCTATGTACACCGCGGTAGAGTGAGACTAGAGCGAGTACGAGTGCGAATGCGAATATGCGAGTGCGAGTATGACTGCGGTGCGATACGGAGACGGGAGAAGTACCGGGAGAGTGGAAGGCGAAAAGAGGAAGGAGGAAGGAGGAAGGAGGCAGCACACAGGACGGAGGTTAGGGGCAAGCGTGGCCGCGCGCGCGGCCGTATTGATCTTATCCCCCGACATGAGAAATGCCCGCCGGTTTAATAAACTCCCGGGACTTATGAAGCACGTCAGGGTGATTCACGGCCGCCTCATTGAGTCGTATTTATACAACCGCGGCTGATAGATTTATGGCGGACAGCACAGCGTGGTCCCTCCTACCTCACCCCGTAACACCGCCGCCACCGCCTCCCATCACCCCCCATTGCCCCCTGTCGCCCCCTCATCCTCACCCCTCCAAGCGGTGCTCCTTGCCACCCCATCCACCGCCTACTGAGTCCTCTGGTCCGACCGTCGAGGCGACCAACCCTCCTCCAACCACCCCCCGCGATATCCTGCACGAATCATAGCGATCGCTAACCACCAAACACCCCCCCTCAAGATCGTTCTTTTCCTTCTCTTCCTTCCGGTGCGTTGATTACGCTTGACTGCATCTTTCAAGCGCTCAAAGTGCATGCCAATGAAAAGAATTGCGAGGGAAGGAGGAATTAGGTACTCGTTCAAGTGGGAAGGCACGAAAGTAAGTAGTTAGATACGTGAGTTGGGCGAGCCGGCAGGACGACAATAAGTAAGACAGTCGGAGATCGCGCTCACGCAAGCGAAGGGGAGGGGGGTGAGAAAGGAAAGGAAGAAAGAGCAAAGCGGGGAAGACGGGTGAATGGACGAAAAGTATGGTGGAGCATCCATGGCTGTCAGGGGGCTCCATGGCGTCACATATGCAGCTCGACTCGGCATCGGACGAGAGCGGCCAGCCTTATAAAGTAGCCGGGCTACGATTTAATCCGAAATTTATTTCCTCCATTAGTAAAGGCTTGTCTCCCTGCCACGAGCGTGAGCGAGACCCTGACGTGAACGACGAGAACGGCGCCGCTGCCTCTACATCTCTCTACTTCTTCGCGATCCTTCTTTCTCTCCTCTCTTCTTCCCTTGCTTCCCTTTTCCTTTCTTTTCCTTTCGATTCCTTTCGTTTCCTTTCTTTTCCTTTCCTTTCCTTTCCTTTCCTTTCCTTTCCCTCTCTTGCGTCCTACCTCCCTGGCTGGCATCGCCTGCCACTTCTCTCCTCTTCTGGTAGAAGCATCGGAATGCATGACGGTACATCGGTGTATCTTAACAACACCACTACATTACGACTCCTATATCGCCATCTTTATTACGACTCGAGAGCACCGCGGAAGATCGTAGCAGATCGTGGCAGACCGTGGCAGATCGCGGCAGACTCGCCAATACTCTCAAATAGTCCGCTATCCTCGGGGACGCATTGAGCAGGCCGATTTCGTATCTTCTTGCTTGCTTCTCTTACAATTAGGATGACGGAGAGAGTGATTTTTTATTTACCCGAATACCTTTGAGATCTACGTGAACCAAAATCGCACTACCAGAGGTGCTGGTGGAACGAGCAAAAAGGTCGATCATCGTTGGGTGTGCGCACGGTCATAAATCGCTCTGTTAGTGGGCCCATGGATGCGTGTCGCTATCGCAACGGTGCGGTGCACGTAGCAGTAGCGGAAGGGCGACAATGCTCGAGTACGGGTGCGGGTGCGGGTGCGAGTGCGGGTGCGGATGCAAGTGTGAGCACGCGGCAAAAATCAACCGTTCTGGATTCCGGAGAAAAAACCGAGGGCAACAAGTGGGCGGCTGTTGAGCCTGGTCTTTCGAGAGTCCTGCAGGACAATACGCTGCGCAGGTAGAATCTTCCTGTCGCGATTCGCGAAATACAAGATAGATTGCAATGAAAGGCTACACGAATATTTCGAAAAGGATACAAATTTGCTCGTCAGCTTTTCTCTTGTCATCGGTTCAAGAAAGAACAATTGGAATATCTGCTTCGTGTATAACATGCACAATGCGATCGAGGAAAGTTCGATAGTATTTCGATGGAAAATTGGACGAGATAGAACTGTCCTCGGTCACAGTAAGTGAGCATACATATCTGGACCATCGTTTCTCATAGATCCTAATTGTTAGAGAGAGAAAAAACAGCCGAGCAATGATCGACCGTTTCGCTCTTTTCGCTCTGCTCCTCTTGGATCACTTACATCGATCGCGAAAAGTTCTTCTAGTTGTTTCTCGAGGCAAGAGATGGCGCGTGCAGTCTCAAGGTGACCCGAACGACTTACTTCGGAGCTCATTCCAAATACATATTTCGATCCATGTCTCATCGGTGGGATCGATTATTTATTATCGTAGCGTAAGGTGCAGAGTGTTGTAAGAGGGGGGAAGAGAGAAGAGGGTGAGCTTGGATGAAACGGCGCGACTGATTCGACTATGTACAGATCACCAAGGGAAGACGAGGGTCGCGGTGAAAAGGAGTTCTACTCAACGAAATAAACACTAATGCAAACCCTTGAGGCTTACAGGGATGTACGTATGCAAGTGAGTACTTACTTACTTACATAAGTAGGTAATACTCTAGACTACAGGGTATCGCGCCGCACGGCCTTTCCTACGGTTTACACGAAAGTAGCGTTTGGACGCGACACCAGTGATGGTAGTAGTGGTGGTAGCATTGGCTGTAGTATCGGTGGTAGTACGGGCCGGTACGATGTTTGGTTGCGTTGCGTCCGTGTGTATGCGCGATGGTCACTTGCCATAAATCAGATTCCCGTGAGATAGCCGGCTAGCTGCTTCACTCCGTTGAGTTTTATCGGGCGCACCGGCGTCGCGTGCTAATTAAACTGACGTGAAATAATCGCGACCATTTCAGGATTGATCGTTGATCGAAGAGTTTGCCCTGACTCTATCTCTGTCTCTGTTCAGTTTTTCTTTCTGTTTCTCTTTCTGTTACTGTTGTTGGTGCTCGATATGAGTATAGGAGCAATTCGTACACGCGAGGACTTGATCCTGAGTAAATACTTGCATATACATATAGCGATGCAACGATCTCTCACGGTGACCGTAGTAAAGTTTGGGCAAAAGTGGCCGAGTTCTCTTAGCGGCACCCCTCTCGACGGTTTGGTAGGGTTGTGCAACTTGTGCAACTTGTGCAACTTGTACAACTTGTGCAACTCGTGCACGTCTGTGGGCGCGTCCGTGGGCGCGTCTGTGGGGTACCGTGAGGTACAGTAATTATAGTGCTCAGAGAATAAATGTACTACGTCTGCTACGATCACCGACCTATCATCCCTCGATCCGCCCACCTACCGATCTCCTTCTTCGACTTACGTCTTATTAGCAGCCTGTATTCACCTTTACTTCCTTTCTTCAAGCCCGTGTGACGCGTTTACAGTTGATACGTACGGATGAAAAATCTTGATCGAGAAGGACAGGTTTGAGGAGCGGGGACAACGGGAACAGGTTTGTTTGACGGGTGTCAAGTAGATTGGACTCGGTGAAAACTTGGTCAGAGGTTCGTCGTGGTAAAGACAGTCCGAGAGAATTTTTGGCAGGATACGATTGGTTCGCTTTCCATATCGATGGAAATTGCACCGTGAAATAGTCGCGATGTGCCAGCATCCGCAGAGGTGCGGCCACCAAGCAAAGTAAAGTAAACTAAAGTAAAGTAAAGTAAAGGAAAGTAAGGACCAAACAGGTTTTCGAGGACGTCGGTAGCAATAAAGACTAATATCAAAGTAGAGTCTAACTTGCAGAGTGTGTTCACGGTCCGAAGTCGCGTTATCTGAGTGGGTTGAGGTAATCTTGCCCCTAAACAGTATCGAGTGGTGCACGAGAAGATATCCGATTAAAATACGAACCATCCTTGCGAACCTTAGCTCACGATCAAGGACGGAACGCAAACGCCTTCGCCTTCGAGTTCCCGCTCGTCCCCGTGGTGCGTCCAAATCGGCGATCGCGACTGCATATTAAGTCCAATACATCGCGTTTCTCACAATTTATGCACCCTTGATTCTGGCACGATTCGCTGGAAGTCGTTGCCATTTCCACTGTCGCCACTACTCCCCCATTTCCATCACCGATAATATTCACTGGTGCAAGATGAAAAAATCGCACGAGTCCAACGTTGAAGGAAGATTCTCCGTGAGTAGTGTCGGTGATTGAGTCCACTCGAGGTCGGGTCGTACCGGGTCGAGTTGAGTCGAACCGTGTCGTGCCGAGTGAAGTAGAAGCGAGTCAAAGCCGAAGCCAAAGCATTTGTATAGAGTTGCCAGATCGAAAGCGTGTGTGCGTGAATCTGAGGAAGAGCAAAGGCGAGGAAAGATGCTGCACGGTAATTAATGGCCGAGCGAGTTCGTCACAAATCACGTGGCCCGTCCTATAACTCACCGGTGGCTGACGTGTATTTAAATAGAGTCCGATAGGCTGTGCGAGTGCCTTCTCGTCCCAGCGAGAAGGCACTCACGCCTCTTTCTGCGTCGCAAAGTCAAAAACGGTTTCTTCTCAATGGTACTTAATCAATCAGCCAATTGTCTTTGGTCAAAGTAAACAAGAGTCGCCTAGGAGAGTATCGACAGCGTCGACAGAACCGACTGAACAAAGATAGGTGAAGTAGCTTTGGAGATGCATACAATGACTTTGATGATGCAAAAATTGTCAGTGGCGTACTCGCGACGAGTAAAGACAGAGATTTTTGAAGTGAGAGAAGTAGAAGTAGTAGAAGGAAAAGAAATAGAAGGAGGGGAAGAAGATGAAGAAGAAGAAGGAGAAGAAGAAGGCTTGGTGATTATGCGGGTCGTTTATTCGATAAAAGCTCGGATACTAGCATCGGGAAGGGTGAGGATGACACGGGCCGAGATCTATGGCCGCGTAATATTCTATGAGCAATATTTACGGGCAGTGAGATAAGCGTAGAACGTTTGCTGTGCGCGGACGAACGAACTCGCTGCCTAACTCGACCGCGAAAAACTAGCGGGTTGCTTTGGCCTCTTGCCGATTTTCACGACGAGTTTCTCCCCCCTCCATGGACAGCTATGTACTCTGATTGTACCGTAATCGCGGGTCCGATTAAAGGCTTCGATTCCCATCGCGAGTAGGGACGAAAGTCGACGGAAGAAGAGGGGAAGGGGAGAAAGCATCGACTCGGAATCTGTTTACTCGAAACGAAGGAAAAGACAGGTTCCCGACTCCGGAGGCGGTAACGCGTCGCAAAATCCGGTAGTATGGTCTTGGCGGGCATCCTGGAGCACCAGTCCCGGCATTCTCATCCTCCGCTATCGAAAAGCTAGTATTTATAGCTCCATTAAGGCCGAGACTAAATCATCGCCACGGCCACAACTTTGTTGTATCCAGGCCGGTACTGTGCTGCCCATCCAATACCTTCCCAGCCGTGGACCTCTTGTCTAATATTTCGTTCCTATACCCTCCTCGCTACACTGGGCGCACACTCCCGCACACTCCCGCATACACCACTGTTCGCTACTTCCCCTGTTCCCCTTTCTCCCTCTACCGTACATGCCTGTATATTTCAAGTATCGATATCGGGGTTGCTGGATGAAAATTCTACCGAGCCGCTGAACCCACTTACCGAGGAAACTACCACCAGCGGACCGCCTAATCCAGCCCGAGGCCGCTCTTTCCTTCTGCCTCTTCCTCTGTCTCTTTTGTTTAGCCCACTCTCCCCCCAACGTTTTTTGCCCGCAACACAAACACACTCTTTTTTCCAACGACGATATTACAACTTGTTCACCGCGGGTCGATTGTCAGCGGTATCGCGTAAGGTATTGCTTCACCCGAAACTACCCTTTATTATTACCGTTACTGCACACCTAGAACGTCAAATCAGATATTCGCTCTCTATGTCTGTGTTCGATATTCCACTATTTGCTTGGCCGAGTAGCGGATGGCTGAGAGCCAGTTGAGAGCTACACCGATCGCTCGATACCCGAAGAGTTTTGGATAGTATGCTTTTTTTCGGTGACGCAGCGCCAAACGATGCGATACGATGGCTAGAACCCGTCAGTATTCATTAGACCAGTGCCTCCTACGTTATTTAGTGGCTCGTGCTACGAATTTGATCCTTTGCTCGTAAGGCTCCTCGACAAATCCGACGGTCAAGTGAATCGATCCTAGGCCAACTGGCATTTTTCTGACAAGTTCTCGATGACTGACGAGGAAGCTATGGTCGAGATTCAGTCAGTCAGAGGAAATCGCTTTATCCAGTCTCCTTCTGTCGCGGGTTCTACAAAGGGCGGCATATTTATCGCGGGACATTCCGAGTGGACGTGATGCGAACACCCTAGGTCAGCATCGACGAGATATTGAAGAACTTGAAAATTTAATATGTGTTGATGTGTGACCACGAGAGAGAAAGAGAGAGAGAGAGAGACGGGTGTGGAGACAGGCCAAAGTGGTGAAACTCTTGCGATTCGAATGTGGCTGTAAGAAAGAGGTTGCGAAAGGGGGTAGGTGCAGGAGGCAAGAGGCAAGAGGCAAGAGGCAAGAGGTAGCGCGAGCAAAGGAGCGAGCGAAGGTGCGGGCAAAGGCACGGATGGGGGCGGATTTCAGGCCACACCGAGACAACCGGGGCTAAACAGCCATCTAAATGCATCCGAGGTGGCGCACGCTACCATTACGGCTGATGGACGCTTATTGACGCGCGCCCTGCCAGCCAAGCCAGAGGCAAGCCCTGGCAAGCCCTGGCAAGCCCTCTGCCGCATCCCACCCGAAACCCACCCTGTCACATCCCTCCGCCGCATCCCTCGATAGACATGCTGTCTCTCTCTCTCTCTCGCTCACAATCTTATGTCGCTTCGACTTTTCTCGGTTCGCATTACACCCTGCTAATATTTGGGCAATGCGTAGAGAGAAGCCTTCGAAGCGTCGTCGAACAATCTCGCTCATCCTTCCCGAGTAACGTGTATCCGCGTGACGATAAAGAACGCAAAGAACGCAAACGGAATAAAGTCTCTAATTAGAAATGTGTCGGAATCCAAGCAACAGCAATTTCTTTGTTCCGAGCCTGTCCGAACGGGGGTGAAATCTGACAGATTCAGAGGGAAATTCCAGAAGCGCTTGACGCCTAACCGGTGTCCGACTCTGATCGGCTTTCCGATGGGGTGTGCAATGCAGGAAGCGTGATGCGGGATGCGCGATGCGCGGTGCAGGGTAGGGGCTGCTGTTTTACCGGGACCCCGTTAAGGGGTAACTTCCACCCCGACTTCCCCCAAATTCTCGTACTTCCATCGCCACGGCAGGATTATCGCGTTATTTATACGGTAATAATAACGAGTTAGTGTATGCGCGGGATGTGCTTTATGTCCTCGCGAACCATTAGGGTTAATATAGCGCTAGATACTCTTCCTCTCGTATTCTGCCTTGCACTTCCTTCTACTGACTCGGCCCCTTCTCTCTCGATCTCTCTCGATCTCTCTCCATCTCCCGGTCTCATCCTCTCTCCGTCTCTACTTTCTACCTGCTTCTGTGTTTGAGCACGATATTCTGGATCCCCTAGGTTTATGCGACCGCTTGCCCTTCTTCCCTCGTTCTCCCCATCCACTTTCTACCCACTCCCTCAAAACTGACGACCCAAGAAAATTAATCCGTCGCAACGAGAGCTTGACGCGAGGTACGGCAAATTAGTCAAAGCAGAGCAAAGAGGAGAGAGCAGCGGAGAATTTGCGGTGTTTAGCGGTCTTGTCTACCATTCTGGTATTCGCTAGGTGCTCGCAGCACAAAATGCTCGATTGTACGCTCGAGTGGCCATGCTCGAAGCATGCTTCAAAGGTGTATCGAGTGCAAAGAATTCTTTGAGAAATTTACTAAATTCGCTAGTCGCAATGGCTGATTGGTTTGAATCTATCGTACTTGGAACTATAGCTCGAAGTCCAAGCGGAACAAGAGAGCGAGAAGAGAACGAAGAGTCGCGTAGCATCTACGGACTACCGAGAAGAAATCGCGGAGTTAGTGCAAGGGAAGAGGGGTAGGTAGAAATGAGATCCAAAGACCGTTCCTGGCATAACGTAGATGGGTATGTGGACGTCGACATGGACGCGAACGTGGACGTGGTCGAGGTCGGTTGGGGCGAGGAACCTCACGACGAGAGAAACGTAGACTGGAGGGTGGGTTGTAGCGGTAGTTGAAACACGGGTTGAAACGCGGACTGAAACGCGGGTTGAAACGCGAGCTGGAGGTCGCGCACGCGAGTGCGCACGCTGTTGTTCGATTCGGGCCGCGCGGACGCTGAGAATACGAACGGCCGAATTATGAAAATAGCCCTGTGTGACGCGGCATCCACCCTCGCCAGAAGAGATAGCTTCGAGCAATAAACATACCACCCCGGGCAGCACCACTCACCCTTCCTGTCTCCTACCTCCTACCTCGTACCTCCTACCTCCTACTACTTTTCTTCTTCTTTACCCATTCTCCGTCCAGCATCTAGCATCTTTCTCTCGGAAAGCCGCATCCTCCCGTTCCAACTTACCCAACCTATCCAACCTATCCAACCTATCGCGAATCGAGAACAGACTGGATCGCGCTCACCAAGACCGAAGGAACCTCGCTCAACGACTCCACAATAGGGAGCCACGCAAGAGAGAGAGAGAGAGAGAGAGATAGCGAGAACGGGAGGACATCAAATGCAAATACGCTCAAGCTAATTCCAAATGGATTTTGGCCGAATGCTCACCAGAGACAAATTGGGCTCCAATTCGAAAACTAAAAAATCAGAAAATATGAAACAACTGAAAAACTGTAGGGCTCGTACGAATAGGACTGATCAGTGAAATGCTTTTCTAGACAGGCACGCGGCAGGAATCGAAAGTGAATTTTCTAAGAGGAGACGATCCTCGAGGATTGCCAAGTGACTGGTCGAAGAGAATAATAATGGGTCTGGTAGGTAAGCTAAGAGATCGAAGCAGGTGGATACTAGCGATAAACAGATAACGATAATTTCATCCGGGAAACAAGAGATGGACGGAGAACAACGATCGTTCGATCGATGATTGAACCGATCCACTGAAATGCCTGTTATAGCTAGAACGATCGGTATTTCCGTGGATAATCGCATTCCCTAACCCTTTCAAGCTTCGCGTTCCATACATCTTCGCAAAATAATCCCAAACCAATAAACGAAATTGTGTGACTCTTCGGTTTTCCGCAAAGTTGAATCTGGCTGGTTCGGCTCGTTCATCTTGCTGCGGTGGTCGCTGGCACTTTTTGTGGCTGCTCCCGACTCTTTCCCGGCCGAATTTGACGGACAGGTCTCATGCACTAATTGGCAATTTTTTTGGACGGTAACCCAGTACCGGTCTGGCTAGCAGTTCAACAGGTGTCGTGCTGCCGGGTCGCGGGAAACTTTTATTCGAGAGTGCGACCGAGGGAGGTAGTGGCACGCTCTTCTCCCTCTCCCTCCCCCCGCACCCTTTGCCACTGAACCACCAATCGCCGTTCTCTCTCTCTCTCTCTCTCTCTCTCTCTCTCTCTCTCTCTCTCTCTCTCTCTCTCTCTCTCTCTCTCTCTCCGAGAATGGAAAGATCGGGATAGGAACCGAGACGAAGAGGGATGGGAGCAGTGCGGTGGTGCGCGGGCCGCGGAGTTAGGAAGGGGGAGAGTGGACGAGGTGGATTGAACGAGTAGGCGAGTGCCCGAGCGAGCGGACAAGCGGGACTGGGAGTCTATTAGTTCGCTCGGGAAAAACGGGCCCCACCGTCACCCACCCTCACCCACCCTTCGCGCACGCCGCGTCGAGTCGTGTCGAGCCAACCCGCTTGTTTGGCATCAGGGATTTTTTTCTTCCTCTCTGCGCTTTTTTCCATTGATACGCACCGAACAACGTAATCGTTCCGTCGAAACGATCTTTCAGTCGGCAATTGTCCGATGAATTTTTCCATCTTTCTTTCCATTTTACGATTTCTTTCCCGGATATTTGCACGACGGTACTTTCGTCGTCTTTCCATGCTTTTTCCGCGGTTCTTGAGTCTTGCTCATCTTGCTGCAGATACAGTCGTGAATCAGGGAGTAGAAAGAGTCGAGAATCAGCATGACTCACCTTTCTCGAAGTGCTCGCGGTGATCGCTGTGATCGCTGTATCACGACAGGAGTGAAAGGAGCAATGGGCGGAGTAGATGCGGCCTCAGATAGCGGAATCCAATGGCCATTGATCGATGGAAATCAATGCGTTTCATTTCGGAGAACAATCGTCCGATCACGAGTAATCTGTCGATCATCGACAAAGAAACGGCCGCTAACGCGATGGTTCGGTTCTGCTTTCTTCCCGCTCTCTCCTATTCTCTTTGTCAGTCACCGAACAAAACCGAGCAGAGCCGAACGGATGATTCCGATCAAGGAACTGACCCGGAGCGTAGTCCGGGCCCAGGACCCACCCCTAACCCCCGGTGGCACTAGTTACGATTCGAACGTACTAGGAAGGACAGAAAAGGAGGAAGAAGATCGCAAGATTGCGGACCCATCATCGAGTTACGCATCAGCGATTCCGAGTGAAGGAAGTTTGCGAAGATGACGAGACGTATTCCGGGTTGCATTGTCGATCGTTCGTCCCTCCCGCAAGATCAATGTGAATATGTACCCTACAATATCGCATAATACTTTTGTATACGCTAGTCAAGATGAGGCAGCCATAACCGGCCGCTGAAACCGGGATCGACGGAGATAATGGCTAAGAGATAAGGGCAGCGCCTCGTTACATTCCACTTGGCAGCTATGCGACCTTCTTCGCTCTTCCGCTCTCCTCTCTTTCTATTTCGCTCTATTCAGGTATCTGTCTATTTTTCTATCCATCAAACTATTTATCTATCGATCTATCTTTCTATCCATCTGTCTATCTGTCTCTCTATCTTTGCTCTTGACACCATTGCCGAACACTACCAATTCACCACTCGGCATTCGCCGATTTCCTTTCGCTGCTCTTTCGCGAATCCGTACTCTTGATGTGCTCATGATGAAAATGCGTAAAGAACCACTGACACGATGGACGAAAGGTTAATGACGAGGGTGGTGGAAGAAGGGTAGCCAAACGGGTGAAATTGGTGGATGATCAGGAGGGATGATCGGGCGTGCCATCCAGTCGCTACCGTTGCCACTGTCGCTGTTGCTGTCGCTGTTGCTGTCGCTACCGCTACCACCACTAGCGAGTGAAATTATTTTTCGCATAAAATTGGCATAAAACTATAACACCGCGAGTTTTAAAAAGCGATTTCGTCCGGGCGTATTCCAGCGGTCGTATTCCAATCGTATTCCAATCGTATTCCAAGCGTATTTCGGGAGTATTTCGGGGGTATTTGAGGGGTGTTCCGGGGGGTATTTCGGTCGTGTTCCGTGCGTATTCCAAGCGTATTCGAAGCGCTGCAGAGCAAACATAATATTTACACAAATTACAATTCCACGCTTAAATCCCGTTTAGTCTATCTTTATGCGTCTATGTCGAATCAATATTACGAGTACATATTTATGACGAAATTCACCTCGAAACCACCAATAAGCCGCGGTCTCGTATACATTTCCGTGTGAGTGCAGGCGCGAGCGAAGCCGGAATACGGGAGGTTTTGATTTTCGTTCTTTGTTCATTTATTTGTTTTTCCTTTTTTACCGAAAAATCTGTCGATTTACGAGGGGCACCGTTTCCATCGTACCGACATTACCGCGCGTATCTGGTTACGCGCTTTCATTCGTTTATTTATCGCACGGAAATTTCGCTGATTAGTATCGTGCGGACTGCACTAATGCGTTGTCTCGTAATTCATCGATTTTAACGGGGCTGACCACGCCGCTCCATTGAATCCGCTTGCCTCCACCTCCTCACACCCTCTTCTGCGCTTCTCCGACCCTTTCCCTCGACCTCGACTCGACCACCCTCCATTCGACCCAACTTTTCAAAAATTAGCAACGATTCTCCTGTTTCACTGCGATTCCCTGCGATTCCCTGCAATTCTCTGCAATTCATTCAGAGGCGACCGATAGCGTCGTGACCTCGAACCACGAGCGAGGAAACTCGATTGAGGAAACAAAAGTGAGAAAGCAAAGTTTGTGCGGCGAAGGGCGAGGGATCGAAAAGAAAACAACGGGGAACTGGTTACTTATGTAGTAGCCGGGGTCAGTGAGAAGCAGAAGGAGGGAGACGTTTAATGTAGTTTCGAGCGTTCGAGTGGCAAATCCATCAGGCGAATACCTCGGGATCGCATTCCCCACGGGACGGATAAATACTTATTTAACGCGTTTATGCATGCAGCCGCGGTAGCGAAACTACCCGTAAATCTGTCTGAGGTAACACAATGCTGCTAATTATATACAGTCCCGTGACGCGAGAGATCCACCCTGACAATGAGTGGCGACTGCGAGACAAAGACGGAGAGAAAGAAGATTTGTGGTTACGCCCGTGCGTGTGTCTGCAAGAGGGCCAAGCGAGTCGTAGAACCACAGGGCTACACAGGGCTATGAGACTATGGCGTAGCGGTGGATTGGGGAAGGGAGCGGACGACCCGAAAATCGGGGCTGGCAGAAAGGTTGAGAGAATGTATTACTTTTGGTGGCCATGGACCAGTAAAAGTAGCAGTAGTAGTATCAGTAGCAGTATCAGTAGCAATAGCAGTAGCTACGGCAGTAGAAGCGGCAGGAGTGCACCAAACGGCACGGCACGGCACAGCACAGCACGGCACGGCACGGCGCGGCACGGCGCGGCACGGCGCGGCACGGCGCGGCGCGGTGCTGCAAAACCCTCCCCACGGTTTCTCGGCGAGCCATGGCCCGTCGGCTCAAAAGACTCGCAGATTTATTGCCAAAGAGAGGAGGGAAAATGTCGACCTAAGCTCATACGTACGGGCTTGGCAGTTTGTATGGCCGCGCACGCTCACCTACTGCCTCTGCCACCCTCTCTCCACCCCACTCGGCAACCTTCTCCTCGTCCCGTCCTCCTCAAGTTTGTCCTTATCTTCTGTCACATCCTGCTTTCTCATCCTGGTGCTCGAAACCTCGAACGAACCAGCAAACGAACCAGCAAACGAACCAGCAAAGTGCCAGTGGCACTGCACCACCGCACCGGCGGTATATGCCGTCCAACGCGACGCAACGCATCGTGTCGTTCGCATTGTCAGTCCGATGGACAGGCCTCGGGACCAGGTTCGATGCAAGCGGAATAATCCAGACAGGGAGGAGGGGGAAGGGGAACCGAAGAAGCATGGGAACGAAGAGGGAGAGAGGAGAGATGAGCTTGGAGCAAGCAGGAAGGTATCGGAAAGGGTGGTTCGTGAAACAAACCGAGTCGGAGGGCGAAGAAGACCAGGGTGCGCCTCCTCCTACCTCCTCCCGTTAGAGAGGCCTGGAAACTGGCACTGGAGGAGAGTGGGCGCAGCTATAAATTCCATCCCAGCGTTTCCACCCCCTCACGGGAACACTAGCCCGCCTCTCTCGCTATATCACTGATTTATAAATATGACTGTAGCCAAGTATAATAATACGTACGTATCCACCGAATCGCGTCGCTCTTCCCGCTCGTTTCTACCGTACCTTCCGTCTCGCGTAGAAACGGATCGCATCTACCTCTCCTACTCGACCCCCCTCTTTTTCGTCCTTCCACCTTCACCGCTAGCACGCCTCCTCCTCGCAGTTCACTTTGCTCTCTCCTTTGCCGTACAAACTTGAGTTCGACGTTCGGCGACCATCGAGCAATCTGTCCCTCTTCGCGTCCCGATACTTGCTCTTCGTTATTGGTGGCTCAAAACGAAGCAAACCGTGACGCGACCGAACACGAGGAACCATGGAAGCGGCACAAAAACGAGACTCGAGCGTCCTGTCCCGGAGCCTTATGGCGCGATGTCAGTCGCAGAATATAATCAGGATTTGTAGGGAGGCAGAGAACCGTAAGCGCCTCCCTGTAAATGAAAGAAGAAGCGACTAGTCTGGGGGTGGTTAGGAGGTAGATGCGAACCGCGCGGAGCAAGGAGAGCAGACAGTGCACTGCCAAGCTACCTAACGTATGGAACGTAGCGTTGGGCAAAGGGGTAGAAGAGAGGAAGCATGAATGGGGGGGGGGGGTGTTTCGGAAGGGAGAAACAGAGGGTGAGACAGAGGGTGAGACGCGGGTGAGACGCTCGGCCGTTATTAAGGCGCGACAAGAACTCCGCCGGTGTGATGAGCGAGCGGCCGTGCCAGAAGATACCACCAGTGATTTATGCGACAGCGACATCCACCAACCTGGCGACCACCACCGCGCCGAACCCCACGAATGAATCTCCCTGTATCGCTCCTGCCAGCCGTTCCTCTACGCCGCGTTACACCGCGGCAGACTATGTACCGCGAATACCTCCCACCAGGGACTGCCACCTACCCTTTACACCTTTCTTGCTGCCTGCGAGTCTTGGACGATCTGCCAATCGTTGCTTCTAGCGTGATGCGACTATTCACGCGGATAAGGGCAAGAGCTTTTTTGACGCACGTTGCTCGCACCGTCTACTACGATCCGTTTACGCCACTCTCTTGGGAATCGTTTCTGCCGACGGCTTCCCCCCGTGGTAGTCCGTTCTTTCCATCCCTGTTCTCAGTGTCGCCTTCCTCTCCCCCAGCCGCTTCCGCGACGTTTCGCAGTGCAGAACGGACGAAGAGACGCGGTGAGGTGAGGTGAGGTGAGGTGAGGTGAGGCGAGGCGAAGCAAAGCACGCCACCGAGAATCTGAGGAGAGGAGGCCGCCGAGCGGTGGCAGTCGGGGAAGCCGTGGAAGCCGTGGCAGCCCTGGCAGCCGAGGCAGCCACGGCCCGGTTTTCTTCTTCTCGCGTCTCTCGTCTCACTCTTCTCCTTCTATCTCGCAGCTGTGCTGCCGTCACCAATAAGTCAAAGTTATCCCCGGCAGAGAAAAATGCCAGACGTTTCCCAGAGCAGAGAAAGGCCAGCTTTCTCGGCGTGATTTGTGGCGAACGCTCGCTCAACTCACCGCGCGGCAATGACTCGCTCAGTCGTAAATATCCTGCTAGACTCGTAGACGGCCGACGACCGATGCTCGACGCCCGACGCTCGACGCTTCAACCTCCAAACTCCAAGCTTCTAGCCCAATCCTCGGATGTTACGTCGAAGGGAAAAGAACCAGGACCAGTTTCACATCGATAGGTTGCTGGCTCGCGCCTTACGCGATTCAATCGGAAAGCGAAACGCGGCAAAGTTAAGCGATACCGTTTGCGAAGCAAATCCCGTATGAGTGGAAGAGACCATTGTCGAACGAATTGCCGATCAAATTGACGATCCTTGGGTAACCCACCCACTCGAAGGGCGAGAGCGCTCTTCGCGAACGGTTCAGCTCCACCCCTTCTTTAAATCACTCATTCTTTAATAATAGACAGATCCCATTATAATACCCGAGATTTATATCCGCGGTCCCCTTTTCTTGTTGGCGATAAATTTCACCACTTTCTTTCCTTTTGCGCCGTCGATTAACAAACTGTGTTGGGTTATGGCTCTACCGCGTGATCGACTTGGCGGGCTTCGAGTTTCAAGTTTGAAAATAGTCGAGAAAGAACGAAAATCTTTAGAGCCGTGAATATAATCACGAGACTTGCGTAAAGACGCGGCAGGAATTAATCGGGAAATCAAAGTAAAAGTGTAGCGATTGGTGAGAAGCAAAAGAATGGTTGGTAGGTTGGTAAACTGGTCGACTGGTAGCTAATTGTAAGAGGAACGGGCTAAGGGGAGAGCTTTCGTTAAGTCGCGTCGACGTCGTGTATGCACGCTCAGGACGAACCGGACCTATAAATATCGCCGAAATGCATCAAATAAATCCGAAGCTTTCCCATGTTGCAGGACAAAAAGGGAAAAGGAGGGTGAGCGATGGCTCGATGGTCGTCGCATGGGTGACCCCTATTTATTGCCGAATTAAAGCGCGTCACCATTAATTCGCATGCCATGAGCGCGATCCCAAGGGAACCGAGGCGTGCGCCTGGAATCCGAATGCATGCTCCTTAATACATACATACATAGATACATACATACATACATACATACATTCATACATACATAGATACATGTATACATGCGCGCATGCATACGTAATATTTTCGAGCTAGCTTATTGTTAGATCGCGTACTTACAATTAGATACAGACTTATGTCCGTGTGTTACGCAAGTATCTATTTACATTGCAGTGCGCGACTTTCTTCCCATGAATCTAGATACAGATGTACCCGTGCTTGATGAACGGTAGGGACGCGGGGAAAAGCTGGGAAACGCGGGGAAAAGCGAGGAAAAGTGAGGAAAATGCGAAGAAGAGCTTAAAGGAAACGAAGGGGGTGAAAGGGAGTTTTGAAGGTAGCGCGGGTTGGATTGTAGCGAAGGGAGGTGAACGGGGGAATGGGGCAGAGGTAACGAGCTGCTCGATGCGCGCCATAAATTAGCAATTATTTAATTTTCGTAGGGCTCGAGGTCCTTAGACGGCTCTAAATCAGTCTCCGTCGCAAAAAGCATAGATAACTATGACGCATGGCTCCCGGGAAGAGACAGGGGTGCGCCTGCCGGATTGCGGCTGGGTGCGGTGCGGTGCGACGCGGTGCGGCGCGGTAGTACGGCGTGGAGCGGTATGGAACGGCTCTTCTCTGTTCGGCTCGGTGCGCTAGCACAGTGGAGTAGCGCGAGATACTGGGTGAATCGTAACGCTCGTCCACTCGTGTACCGTTGCTTTGCCGATCCTCTGGGTGTACACTAGTAAGGCGAACAAAACGAACCTGGCTTGATCCCTGCCAGCGCACACGTACTCGCATATACTTAGAAACAACTGATCGCTAACGATCTGCCAACTGCAACTGCTTAAGTCAGGAAAAATAGGATAAACTTTTACCATTTGCGAAAATGATTCCTACTATCGAAGTGGGGATCGAGCATTCGATCTATGCACTACCTCGTGATAGGGTAGAGAAAGAAGTGACAAAGGTAGAATCTAGAGAATGCGAACGAGAAAGCTGACGAAGGGTGTCCATGTGTGGTCGAAAGGGGGATGGGGTAGGTACTTACTTATATAGGTAGAGAAGGTAGGTAGGGTTGGTAGGGGTCGGTGGGTAGGCCGGCAGGCAGCCAGACAAGGTAGGGGCGTACGGGACGAACGGGACGGACGAGCGCGCTGGGCTGAGCACGCAGAGCTGGGCACAATGGCAACTAGTTTTAATTACAAAGTAAGGTGAAGCGATCAATCATAATGATGTACGTGAGGCAGCCGCGGCCTCTGGGGTGTCGAGGGTGGGAAGCGGCAACGGCAACGAGCGCGACGCGACGCGACGCACGTCGGAATGAGGAGAAGCTCGGAGAACGCGAACGAGAATGAGAACGACGCTCGGTGTGATGTGGTGCGGGGTGATGCGGGACGGTGCAGGGTGGTGCGGTGCACGGCGGACCGGCAACAGGAGGAGAGAAAAGAAAAGGAGGAAGCGGAATCGGACGAGTCTGTAACTCTGTAGATGAGAACGAGAGAATGAGAGAATGGGTCGAGGGTTCGAGGTGGCAGCGGAACGCAAACCACCGTGGACGCGATGCGACGCGATGGACGTACTGACGTAGTACATACATACATAGGAACGAAGAGAGCCCATCGTCGCCCTCGCCATCTCCTCTCACCCCCTCATTCCCCCACGTGTGCTTTGCGTATAATTTACTCAAACTGGATTATACCTAAAGTTCCGCCACACCGAATCAACTGCCACCTTGCTTCCCTTCTCGTTGGATCTTCCGTTCGAAGACTAGGAGTATGTTTGTCCAAATGACGCGGGAGAGATAACCCTGGAATGACGATGATGCGTGATGACTCCTTTGTTGCTCCGATTGTGAGACGTTCTTGCCTGCATGCACCTGTGTGTGTGTGTGCACCTCCACGCGTACCCTAATGCAGAGGGAAAGGAAAGTAGTTGCGAGAGGGTGATGATGTTGGGTGCGGTGTTGGTGTCAGTTCGGGTCGTCTCTCGATGGAAGATGGTGAGATGAGAGGTGGGTGGCGAGAGGCGAAAAGCGAGACACGGTGGGTCTCCGCATCCCCATCCACGCCGCACCGGGTGGTTTTACGTCTTATGAGTTCCCAACTGCGGCAGCTCTTCTATTCCTCGCAATGATTTTGTCGCAATCACCCTCATCCTACCGGGTGGTAGAGCCCTCCACGGGGCGGTAATATCGGAGAATGGCGCGACGAAACTACGAGAGCCGAAGGAACCGAGCGACACTTTTGTCAATACAGAGCAAGCGTGAGAGAGAGGACGAACGAGACATCCGGCGAAAGAGTCGCGTTTTCTCGCTTCCTCTCGAGGAAAGCGAATCGGCGTTCCCGCTATAAAGACCACTCGTGTCATTTCGCAATGACGAAACTTTAGCACGGATTCTCCCTTGGCTGTTGGCTGTGCGCTATGCGCTCTGCGTCGTGCGCGCCAGGACCAGGTCGCCAGTTCCACACTCATGACGCGTCGTGACGAGACAGTGTGCGTTTCGCGTATTCGAAGGAAATATCTATGTAGTATGCGTCTTACTTCGTCCGGTTGCACCACTTGCGGCTTGGACTCTTAACTCTTTCTATTCTTCCACTCGCTGCCCTTTTTTCCGAATGGCCCCGTATTTACCGGTCGCACATGCCTGTCCTTAAACTCGTGCCGATATCGGATCTCATTCTACGACCATGGCCATTTACGGATCCGACGTCATATCCAGAAAGTTTGTTGGAGAGACCGAGAAGACAAGAAGACCAGACGATAAGTGGCTGTCGCTACGATTGGAAAAAATGTGCGGCGAGTTGCGGGGAAGGTTCCGGTGACCGTTCGGTACCATAGTGCCCGATCCTGAGCAGTGGGCACCGTACTCTCACGGAGGAATCGGGAGAACGAGAGAACGAAAGAAGGAATGAGGGAGACTGTGTTCACCGTCCCGGTCTAATCCTGAGAATTCGAGGACAGTCGTTATTTATACACGGGGTGGAGCGGTCAGTGGAGTCTGATCGAGCCAAGCGAACGATAGGGTGGGTGGTAGGAGTAGTGTTGGCGGCGACGAGCAGCCACTGCACTGCACCGCACCACACCGCACCGCACCGATCCGAACAACGGAGGAGAATATACGCTGCTTCTGGTCACGACTGCCGCTCTCCCGTATTTGAATACAATGCATTATATTGTCCGCGTCATATCATATATCTCCCTGGTAAATAAACACCGTCTCAATATTTAGGCCTTGCGAGCTAGCCCGCCGAGGTAGCCTCGCGAAGAGGTTCGTAGTACTTACTTACTTTCGACCCCACCGACGACTCGATGCCATTGCGCGACTTACCGTAGTGCTCGATTGGCGGTACTGGTTCCTCCGATGCCACTGTCGAAAAGCCTTTGCCCACTCTGCCATTTCCGAATGCCATTATACAGTCCTATCGATAACGAGGAGAAAGAAGAGGGCAGGAATGAGAGCGAGTGCATTTAACTGTAGGCGAACCGTACGTGGCACGGTTCAAGTATCAGACAGCTATGGTTTAGGTTGGGAATTCGCGAGGTCAGTCTGCTGGCTCTAGCGTGGACCATCTCGCGGGCGCATTCGCGGTAATCCGATACGTCAGAGCGACGTCAATTGACATTTAACATGCAGCCGTGCAGTTGGCGTTATATGGATCTGTTGGCGCAGTGTATCGCCCCGGGTTTATGATCTCATCGGCCGATTGATTTATGTCGGCAATTATAGCATAGCTAGGAGTGACGCACGGCTTCGTGTCCCGAATGAGTTATGGGCGTTAATCTCGGGAAAACCAATGAAGGCCGGCCTTCGGACGCGAGCTCCCGATCTCTACCTCTCATCCCGTTTCCCAAGTCGCACCATCCACCGTTCAACAGCGCAGCACACCACACCACATGACACTGCCTGCAACGGATGCCCTTTATCCTATTCTTCTTGTCGGTCTCCGTTTGCCATAGAGCCAACCGATCCCCCATCAGGCTTTTCGCAGGGTAAATTTTCTCCTACCAGTCATTTTTCTCGTTGCACCCCGTATTAGGAGAACAGGACAGCCGAGTTGCACCTGCAGACTGAAAATGCCTCGTACGCTTTGCATTAGGCATCTCGTTGCACCGAAAGCAATTTTCGCGGCGTGTGCAATTCTGCTCGCCCTATACTCTTCGTGTTCATTCCAATTTCGCGTTTAACGCGTTCTTCTCGCCCTAACCTCGCGCATCGAAGGGAGCGAACGAGCAAGAGTTCCCAACGGTAAGAAGAAAAGCAGGAGGAAGCACGACCGACTGCTAAATGGACGTACGAAAATGGACGGGGTTTGTAAGATCCCAGGGAGGATGTATTTACATTGCTAATGTATCGCCGGCCTAACTTCTAATTAAACAAATTCGCACAATTGAGCAGAGCGTAAAGCTACCGAGCGTAAAGCGAACGATGGAGGGTGGAGGATTGAGGGTCGAGGGTCGAGGGCCGCGAATACTAGGGTGGTATAGGATGGTAGGATGGTAGGTTAGATAAGTGGTTAGGTATATCGCGAAATAGCTCGCTCTCTCGACTCCGGATCTTCTCCGCTTCCTCGTTCGGCGTTGAATTCGGCGGGAAACACCGTAGGTGTAGATCCGTAAGCGCGGTGCGTTCGAGTAAGAACCGAATACGTAAGATTGCGAGGAGCAGCGAAGGGTCTCGAGGTCTCGAGGAAGAAAATCTCCTCCGATTTTCGCCAATTCGCCTACCCTCGATTCATCGGAGAAACCGAATGAATATTTATAAGTAACTGGAAAACGGTGGATCGCTTCCTTCAGTTCCTTCTGACGCCGTCCTTGCGCATACTCGTGCTCTCTCTCTCTCTCTCTCTCTCTCTCTCTCTCTCTCTCTCTCTCTCGTACTTTCTTCCGTCGCGTCGCCTCGTCTGTCCTCGATTCGGAATCGGTAGACAAAATTAGAGACGTACAGCATTAGTCATCGTACGCGGAGACGGAGTAGAGGCTGGAGGAGAGGTAGCTGGAAATGAAAGTTTGACTAACGCGTTGTACGAGAATCGCGACTGCTTCCTGCCTCGTCTTGTCTACTATCTTCGGCCACTTCCGGTGTCCCCTCAGTGGAGCGTACCGCGACGCATTGCGCCACGCCGCGTCGTTGGCTCCATTATGGTGTGCAATAAAATATAATATTATCCCGACACCTGCGGACCCGACAAGAGCCTCTGTCTCTTTTCCTCGATAACGCAACTACAAAGGATGCTCTATAACGTCGCCGGCTGGCTCAAACCCGAGATTTATAAAAAGCAATAAGGCAGGAGACAGTGGTTTGACACAGGAGTGTTCCGAGTTTTGAGTTTCGAATTCCGAGGTACGTGATGAGTACGGTCGGTGCGGGAAAGCATGAAAGGGCTTCGCAGCAGCCTTTGAAAGTTTTGCACTCTTTCGGGAGAAGAAACCGATTGCGAGGGAACCCACGAAAATCTTGCAAATCTGTCTTCGAACGTAGTCGGACGTTCTCGACCCATTTATGTACAATCGCATTTTGCACTATCTTCTCAGCCAGAATATTGGCTATACCGCGAAAAGGAAAATTCATCCGAAGCTTCTGGTATCATTAGGGCGGCGCGACCGAAGAGAATGGCTTTCCTCGCATATCCCATATCAGTGGCGATTAATTAATTGAAGAAAGAGACTTAAATTTGCATGTACATTACAGGGACATTGTAAAATAAGTAGAGCAAGTCAAAGCAAGGCAGAGCGAAAGTTAACAAGGCGAAATCGTCTTTCTTTCCGAGACTGTTGTCGATATGATACGAAGGTAGGGAAGGGTGATATCGCGAAAATCACTAATCTGCAATGCAAATGTAGTTAGGGTCGTAAGACTGTTAGCGCGGCGCGATGCGACGCGACAAGGTTCCACTGGAGGCTCCACCGCCCCCGTCGGACGATGCACACTTTTTATAAATCTGACGCAGGCTCGGTAGACTCGCGGTAGGCTCGGTAGACTCGGTAGACTCTGTAGACTCGGTAGACTTAAGCCCGTTGTTCACGGTGGAGATGGCTCGTGTAAACTGAAGAACAAATGTAACGAGGCAGTCGCGTCTTACCTGCGCCCGGAACTTTAAGCCGGACTTGTTTTTTGCAAAAGCAAAATTCCCCGGGCCTCTCCGCCCTGCATAGCAGTCTTCGCTATCCTCTTCGCACACCCGCCTGCTCGGACTTGGGTCCAGCGGTCGGTACGCACGTGTGCGCAGTGCATCGTAAACTAGATGTACAGATCGTGCATATCTTACCGAACTAAATTGCACGGAGACGCGCGAGAAACGAGAAAGGACGGGTTAAAGAGCTGAGAAGGAAAGAGGGAGGAGAAGGTGCGATCATGGCTGGTTCGTGGCAGGATTGCGGCGTGATCGCAGCAGTACTGCCAAGAGTGGCAAGAGTGGCAAGAGTGGCTACGAGTGCCAAGAGTGTCCGGAGTGCCCGAGAAGAGCAGCCGGTGGATTGCCTGCGACCGAGGTAAAGAAGGAGAGAAAGAAGAAGAGTATAGTACCAAGTGCGAACACCCACTGACCAGCCGCGATACGTATTATACATATGTATATCCAGCTGGCTCTCCCACGCGTTCTCGGCCAACTGACATCTTCATCACTCGCTGCGGGAGTCGCGCAGTCGCGCAGTCCCGCACTACCAGCATTCAAATCCTCTCGCGTGCAACCTCTCGGAACAGACTAAACCCTTCCTGTCACTTTTCTGCTACCTTTCGTCTTTGAGCGGCTTCCGGTATCTTCCGCCGATCCGATCGGTTTTGATGACCCAAATCTACTTGAGAGCCACCACCTCCGATCGGCGAGGACAAGAAATTAAAGAGGAAAGAAGAAGCGACCGGCTCGAGTAGACCCTGCAGCACGATTTGCGTTTACGTCGAATGGCCCCTGGCCGCTTTGGAATCAGTAGCTTCTCCGCCGTCGATGTTTTATTTTATCCTCCCTGCTCAGTAAGATCGCATTCTTTATGACCCATTAGACGAATTCATTGCCGGCCTCGGGCAGTAGGTTCGCGAGGTTCGTAAGCCCTTGGCTTCTTCGGTCTTTGGTGCCTGTTTGCCGTTCACTTCCACTCAGCCACCCATTCCGTTCCCCGTCGCGTTGCACGAACACGGTTATCGCTTCTTTGCGCACCTGCCGGGCCTCTGTGCCGCCGATTCCCCCCATTCCGTCTTCTACGCGCATCACTTTCAGCTTTGGACCCAGCGACACGACGATCGTACCATCGTATACATAATTACCTTTCGTATTGCATAGAATAAACGGAGACATCGGGAACGCTCATCATCGTGATGCGACGATGGCTACGAAACCGAAGACGAGCAATGGGACGACGCTGCATCGATTCATTAGCGTTCGGTATTTGAAATAAGAGCACCGACACATCTACTACATCCTCGACGGGTCTATCTCCTATGGTTTAAGGGGGGAGGTATAAGACAAGAGGGAGAACTCGCCCGACCTCCAGCCGGTTCTCCGACCTCCGGATCTTCGCGATCTTTGCGATCCCCACGGTCCCCGCGGTCTTCCTCCCCCATTGCCACGTTCCTGTCCACCCGACATACTCCCGCCACCTTTCCACTCCCCGTCTTTTCTTCTCGTCGCTCCTTGGAGCATTTATTCACGCCGCGGTGCGCCGCTGTGCGCCGCTGTGCGCCGGTACGGTCCAATACCCACGATCACGATCCGTCGTTACCATAATTCCGAAGGCGGCGATGCTGTTACTGCTGGCGAATTGTCCGTGGCCCAGCTCCACGGTGGAGCAAGCTTCCTCACTATTTCTGAGTACAAATCGGACTAGACGCAAGGTTGGAATTCGTAATTGCGTTTTGCCATCCATTATAGATTAGTGGAACTAGTCAATACGAGTTGGACCGAACCAAGACCGGTTCGACGAAGCAAAGGGCTCGAATTCGCTACTAATGCCGGGAGCTCTCAACGTTTAACTTGTCATCTGGTTCATTCGATACGGGAAGGAAAGGAGACTCGAATAAAATGCCGTCAACTACGTACTTTATAACATATATATTTATTTGAGCTTTAATTGCATTTTAAAATACAACCGAAATAATTAAATAATGACAAATCTGGTAAAATGGTTTCAAGAGTCGCGTATACATGATGCATATCTTTGTGGTTGCGCGTTTTTTTTTTATTAGGTAGGTACGTTTCGAGCGCATCTCTCTCGCACGGCTTGCTGGCTGGTTGGCTTGCTGGCTTGCTGGCTGGCTGGCTGGCTGGCTGGCTGGATAGCTGGCTAGCTTGCTTGCTGGCTGTTTCTTTTTCCTCGGATTTTCCTCGTGACTGTGTTTATGTTCGTGTTTGGCTTTGTCTTTATTTTTGTGTATTTAGGTAAGTGTAGGTGTGTTTGCGAGAGTCACTGATGGGGGTGTATGTCGGCGTGTATGTGCGTTTAGGCATGTGTATGTAATTTGTATGCACGCCACCCGAGATTTGTGCGCGTACGCCGTGTTCTTTCCGTATCCACGTATACTTCCTGTTTCGTCTCCACACTCCCAGCAGTCGTATATAATTACAATAATAATAATGTTAATATTATTATTATATTGATAAATACTTTTAAAGTCCGCGATGGAAGAATTAGAGTTTACAAGAAATACGTATACAAGTGTGTTCCGCTCCTAATTCGGGCTTCAGGCTCTATCACGACCACGTATTCGTTCGCAACAACTTAGTCATTGTCCGTTCTCTCCGCATTCCTCTTTCCCTCTGTTTCCCTCTGTTGGCCCTTTCTACCCTCTCTCTCTCTCTCTCTTTCTCGCTCGCTCACTCGCTCGCTCGCTCGCTGCGTTCCTTGTCCGTTCATCCCCGGATGGGCCTTTTATTCCCTATCCCATTCGCAAAAACGAAAGACTCGTTCAGTCGCTCGCGCATTCGCACTCAGACACGCACCCATCCGCGTCTCTTCCTGACCGTTTGCGCAGGTTGTTCGCCTATTGCATTTCGCGTGTCGCATGTGCCCGCATGTCGCATGTAGCATTTCGCAGTTCGCAGTTCGCAGTTCGCATTTCGCTGTTCGCTGCTCGCCGATCCCCTTTTCGGTAGGTATGAGGCCGCTGCGATGCCTGCGTTGTACCCGCGGCCAATTTCTATAGAAACTTGTCGCTTCCATCCTCTCGCACTTCGTACTTACATCATAGCAATTATAGTTCATATACACGGTGTACTCGCATACTTGATAATCCGAATGATATAGTAATGACAGTATTTTACAGGTCGTAAAATGTTGCGCTGAGTACGCGCACGTATTACGCGCGCAATAAATATGTATTATTTGAACAAAGAAATTTACAATGGTCTACTGGTACTCGTACGCGAGGGGTGCGCGGCCGAGAGAAGCGGTCGAGAGAAGCGGCCGATATCCTCGGAGGCGGTCGCGACCGTCGCTGCCAGTTGGGCTAATTTTGCCGATCGCCTTTGGATAAGTACGTGCGCCCTTTTGGTGCTGCGATTATCGCATCAGCCCGCTCGCCGAGAGCCTTGTACCGCGTCTATTGCACCGAGTCCTTTTCTCTCCACCCTTGCGCGGCAATCGAAGCGAGGGCATCCGAGGGTACCGAGGACTTTCGATCTCGAACGAACGGTCTCACCGGTTTCGCAGTAATAAGTATCAACAAAGAGATTCCTATACAAGGGGGGCGGAGCCCAGTTTAGCCTAGGCGCTAATCAACTATGCTCTTACAGTCTAGAGGTATACATGCTGATGATCTTACGGCTGACGACGACTAACTTTTTTCTCTGCCCGTTTTCCCCTTTCGACTCCTACCCGGACCGACGACTCATGCTCCAAGCTGTTCACTCTCACTCCCACTCACACTCTCTTTCTCTCACAGACGCTCGCACCCAGGCGCACAACCCTGTCAGTCACATTCTATCGATCGATCGATCGCTCGCCCGTTCTTTCCCAGTTTCTTTCTCAGTTTCTTTACTCGCGTGTTCGTTCGTCGTAAGTTTCCTTAAATATTTATAAAATCACAAACATGGCCGTGCGCGCCGAGCCCCGCCGAGCAAACGGTGCCGCGGCGCGGCGCGGCGCGGGATATGGTGGCATCACAATTTTTTCACCGACGCAACGCGACGCGGCGCGGCGTCCGCCTCCCTCGTGCAGCGTTCTTTCGCTCCTCTCTCTTTCTCGAGTCCCGCTCCGTTCTCGGAGAGCAGACAATTTTTCGTCCGATGGTGACTAGCGCGAATGACTGTCGAATGTCGAGGAGAATTGCCTGCCAATACAGTAAGATCGGATCGGATCAGTATCGTATCGCGTTAGCAACGAGAACGATATCCTACCCGATACCCGGTTTCGAGACATAAGTACGACAAAGTCGCGACAGCGACTTGGAGGTGAGGCGCAGCACGTGGCCCCCAACGACGTTTGGAGTTGGAGTTGGAGTTGGCTTCGCAGCGAGCGTGCGGTACACGGCTTCGTTCGCACCCTCCTTGCACCATATTATTCCTACGACCTACTTCACGCGTCTGCTTTTCGATTAATCCATAGTGGTTATCTCAAAGTAAGAATAGACGAGGATGCGAACGGACACCGTGCACGCGGATACCGATTGCGAGAATTGGAGTGCGCGGCTTATCGCTAAGTAATCCCGAGGAAATCAATTGACGTTTGACCGAGTCAAGCACCGGGCAGCCCGAATCTTGCGACGCGTATTTGCCGTGACGCGAAAGTAATCGATTTTAGAGGCTGCGGGGTATATCGGAGGACGAAAGGCGAGGCGTAGCGAGGCGCGAGGCACGGCGAGGCAAGAAGGAACGCTCCGTCGGAGACGGAGGCCGACGCGACGGAGCCGCGCGAGTGCTTCCACCTACGTCGCTAGTTACAGTCGTCGGAGTATAGATACAGCTATGTACAAGTGGCACCGCTACGCACGGGGCTCGGACTATACGTACTTACTGGACAATTGCTTGGCCAACTCCGTATACTTGAGAAACTTGGAGTGCGGGCTCTCCTCGAGCGGAGAGGGCGCAGACTGTGAGGGGCTGCCGTTTGCTTGGGGTATCTGGGATGGCTGGGGAGGTGGCGGGGCTTGCGGCTGTGGCGGCTGGGGCGACTTGTTGCGCTGGGAGGTTGGGGGCGAGCCGGAACTACCAGGAGTGCCGGGGGCGCCGGGAGTGCCGCCGGCCTGGGAAACGGCAGCCGCGGCCGCCGCAGCAGCTGCGGCTGCGGCAGCCCGACCGATCGTCAGGGGGTCCGGGATGACGCCGTCCTTTACGAAATGCATCTTAGAGAGATGGTGCCGATAGGCGCCCTTCGAGATGAAAGGTGTGTCGCAGAAGGCGCACTTCATGATCGAATCCGCGGTGACGACGGCGTCGTTACAGGCCCAGCTGAACGCGAGAATCGCCCCGGGCGCGGTGGCTGCACCCGTTCCCGTCCCCGACCCGGGACCTGGTCCTGGCCCCGGTCCCGGTCCCGGCCCCGTGCCGGAAACTCCGGGGCCGGGGCCCCCTCCGCTACCGGAGGATCCACCGTGCACCGAACTCGAACCGGATCGTCCGCCACTACCGCCACTACTACCGGACCCACCGGCGCTCGGTGCTCTCGTCTCAGTCTTGTCGCAGAGTTTCTGCAGGGCTGCCAATGGATGGCTGCTAGTCTTGCGACCTTGGGAATCGAGATTGCCGCTACCGCTGCCGGCACCGCCCCCGCTTCCACCGCCGCTTCCGCCACCGCTGCCACTGCCGCCGCCATTACCGCCACAGCCACCGCCGCCCGAGAGGCTATCGAACATCGAGGACAGAGCCCCCAAACTGCTGGACGCCTTCGTGTCAGGGGTACCCCTTGGCGTTATGGAACGGTCGCTACTAGTGGGACTGCTGGTGCTGTTCCGGCAGGGACTTCGAGGAACTGGCTCGAGCTGACTGCTCGAGCGCGGCGTCAACGAATTGACCCGTGGCGAGATCGCCTCCCTAACCTCTTCACTGGATTCGTGCAGACTGCTCCGTCGATGGTTGAACGAACTCTGCTCGTCGTCCTCGCGAGCCTCGTCCATAATCTCCTTTTTCACGAAGACTTCGCGAGCTCCCGATGTCGGTGGTAGCTGGGATTGCGAGGCTACTTCCTCCTCGTTCGAGCCGCGTTCCTCGGTCTCTTCGTCTCGCGGCTCCGTCTTGACGACGACCGCCGTCGTGTCCTCGTCTCCCGACTCCTCGGCCGAGGGTTGGTGCCGAGCGGGCACCGGGGTAGTGCTTTGTTTCTCGGGGCTGATCCGATGATGATGCGGCTGAGGAGTGGCGTGTCGGTCGTGCGGAATGCCCGCGACGTCGGCGCGCCTCTCCGGAGTCATGGTGTCGGTTCGTCCGCTACCCCTTTCGGATATAGAGCTGGACTCGCTGCCGCTTCTTTCCCTTCTGCTGGCACTACCGCCACCGTAGTGTTGTTGCTGCTGCGATTGTTGATGGTGCTGGTGTTGGTGCTGGTGTTGCTGATAAGATCGCAGAAGATTCATGGTCTGTGGATCGACCAGGGGCTTGGTGTAATCGACGCTTTCGTCGATACCCAGACGCTTGAGGATGCTCGTTCCCATGGGTGCACCAGCTTGGGCGTGATGCAACCCCGGAGTGCCGTGACGAACGCGGGAGTCGAAGCTTTTCTCTATCAGCTTCTCGATGGCGTTGAGAACCGATGGCGAGGAGCTACCGGTGGTCTCGGTACCACTGGGCGTTGGGGTTTCCTTTCCCGGGGTGGTGGTATCGCTGGCCGAGGAGGGCGACCGGTGGTGCCTCGAGGATATCGAGGAATTGTCCTCGTGAACGCTCTTCCGGCCGCTCTCACTCGCTGGCAGGTGGTTCGACATAAGGGCGCTCTTTAGAAAATTCCGCTGACTCGCTCCCACGGTGCCCGCACCAATGCACTGGCGGATATGCTCGACGAAAATGGTGGTCTCGATCTTCTCGCCACACTTTTCACAGGTGATTCGACCAGCGTGCTTACCCAAAGCCTGTCCCAAACCAGCCGCAGCGTCACCGTTCTTGAACTCGTTTTGCGCACGCTCCAATTCTAGCAGCTTTCTTACTGGAAGAGATTTCTTTCGTTTCTCGCGCGTTTGTCGGCGGCGGCCGCCACTCTCGGTGATGGAGCGCATTATGTGCTCCTTGTAGTGGGAATTTTTGACCATGTGATTGCTCAGCTCCTTGAGCGAGGTGAATGCTTGATCGCACACCTTGCAGGTGAGCACCGCGCTGACGTGACTGCTGGTCGCCCCGGCACCGGGACCGTTACCGTTGCCACCGTGAACCGCCGAACCACCCCCGGCGGAAACTCCACTGCCCGGTCCACCGGGCCCGCCGGCGGAAACGACGCCACCTCCTCCACTGCCGCCGCCGCCACTACCGCCACCTGCACTGCCGCCACCGGGTCCGGTACCGCCAGCGGCACCTCCACTTCCTCCACCTCCGGTGCCGGTCTTGCCTTCGTCGGAAGACTTCCACGAAATAATTTGCTCTTGGGAAATGATGTTGGTATAATGCTGCGTCTGCTGCATGTGCGAGGTCATCTCGGCCAGAGACCGGAAGCTCTGTCCGCACCACATGCACTTGAGAATTTGCCGAGTCTGTTCGGCGCCCTTTCCCAGCCAAACGTCCTGGCCACGAACGAGTTTTCGGGGCAACGGCATCGTCTCCTTGATCAAGAGGTTCAGCTCGGATGGACTTTGCTTGCTGGTCGGTGGTGCCGAACCGGTAGCAGCAGCGACCGCGGCTGCGGCCGCTGCAGCCGCCACCGCGGCACCACTACCGTTGCCGCTCGAAACTTGCGATTGATGAGAGGATTGGTGGGGTGGTTGATGCGATCCCTGCTGCCCCGATGGTATCGTCGGCATTGCCGTTTGCTGCGGATGAAGCGCCGAGGACGTTGGCGGTACCGGCATGTTTACGCCGCAGTGCTTTGCCTCCTTCATGTGTGTAGTCATCGCCGCGAGAGTCGGGAAGCTCTGCTTGCACCATACGCACTTGAGCACGTCTTTCGCTTGATCCGCTCCCTTGTTCAGCCAATGGGACTGCCAGGCACTGTGACGATTACCGGACGACGCACCACCGCCGCTGCCACCGCCACCGCCGCCGCCACTGCCGCTGCCCCCGGATCCACCTCCGCCTCCCGCACCGCTTCCGGCCCCGCCGCTACCACCGCGGAACAAGTCTTCTCCGCCCAGCTTGCTCAGCTCGCTCATCTTCTCGAGTGCTTTCGTCGCCTCGCTTGGTTGGTAGGATTTTTCCAAGGCCGAGGATGGTTTGATTTTCCCGTTCCAGAGTTGGTGATGATCCATCACGCCCGCGGTGCCCTTCGGCGAGAGTTGCTGCTGACTAGTCGCGGCCGCGGCTACTGCAGCCGCGAAATATGGAAAGTGGGACGCAACGACCGGGGAGGTCCATGGGGAGACAACCGGTGGCCTGGCGAACGAGGCTGCCGCAGCAGCTGCGGCAGCGGCGGCGGCTGCCGCGGCCGCTGAGACTCCTTGTGAACCAGGGTGGCTATCTTGATGGCTGGCCACCGACGAGCTGCTCGTTAGCCTCGAAGATTTCCGGGGCGGCGGTGGAGGAGGGGAATCTTCCGCACCGGGTCTTTTCCTGCCGGCCACCGATAAGTCGAGGGGTCCGTTGTTGGGCTCGCTCGACGAGGACGGGGTCGGCGGTTTGCTCAGGTTCAGGATCTGCTCTTCCTCGTCCTCCTCCGGTGAGGACGTTTTCCTCGTGCTAAAGTCGAGAACCGCTGGCAAAGGGGTGGCCGAGGGTGAGACCTCTCCGAGGCTGCTCGGCGATACCAGTAGACCTGGGGTCGCGGCCGGTGGTGAACACGAGGAGGACACCAGAGGCGACACCGAGCCTCGCGACAAGGGAGAGTGTCCCAGGAGTAGTCGCTGGTGAGTTTGCTGCAGGTAGGCTGCCATCACCGCTGCCGAATGTGGTGGTAAGAGCGGATGCGCGCCCAGCGGTAGAGGCACGATGCTGCTCGGACTTGCTGGGCTGGCACTACTTCTGTTCGCGACTGGCGGGGGACTCCCGGTCGCCGGACCAGATGATTCCCGGGAGTCTCGCGAGGGACAACGTGGACTCATTGGCTCTCTGTAATCAAAAACATCCAAGATCCAGGTCACTTTCGGCGGTGAATTCACTCGGTCGGCGATTCGAGAGTGCGCGCCTCTCGGATCGCTGGACGGCCAATTCCGATGATGCGATGCATCGTGTCGTATCGTGCGGCGAAACTCTCTACGCGCGCAGGGAGAGGGAGCGAATCATTAATCGTGATAAACGAGCGATAAATTTCTCGGAACCAATGCAGAAACGCTCGAACGCGACGCAGGTGACGCCGCGCGACCGTGACGCTAATATTTCATAAGTGTCCAGCATCGGTATTGCCGCGCAACCTGCTTTCGCGGGAACTCACGCGCGATCGGAAGATCGGACGATCGCAGCGAGCCAAGTATGTATCGAGTAAGACACGCATGCGAGTAACACGAAGATAGCGTGATCGATTGCATCGCAAAATGACCCCACGAGATCCTACTGCGAACCACCTCGCCAATTCGATATCGCAATCAGTGAACAATATTTCGAATGAATGCATTTCGACACACACGCGTGGCCAAAAGAGTATCGATCGATACCTGTCAAAACTTCATTGGCAGCTCGGTAGAAGCACGCCAGGATCAGCGAAGCACACCAGAAACACGTGGTCGCGACGACGTAGAAGAGGGTCGTGGCGTTGCACAGGTGGCAAGCTCCTGACAGGATCACAACTTTTGAGTTGTGCGATTGAGAACGAACGATGTTCCAGCCTTGACGGCGGCTCGTTCCTAACTGACTGCTCCTGACTGAATGCCGAATGCGTGCCGGCAGATGAAAGGGGAGCAGTGGCACGCATGCAGGGGAAGTTTTCGGAGGCTGGCGGGGTGCCGCGGGGTAGTGCGGGGTAGTACGGGCCGAGGGTTGCAGAGGCGCCACCGCCGCAACCTGCCACCGCCACACCACCCACCTCCTCCCTGTCCCACCTCCCAAAAGCAAACGCGTACTTGCAGCTAAACCCCAGTCCGATCGCGATCCCGATCCCAATCCCAATCCCAACTCCGAATTTTGAGCTAAATACCAACCAGAAACAGTCGAATCACTGCCGAGATGAGTGCTCACAGGCTTATACTGCTTATGCCTATTAGCTGCATGACGTAACGCGATTCAAGATGTGCGATTAGGGACGCTCCTGATATCGCTCGCTTGTGCACACTTTGCGTCGCCAGCTACGTCCGAACAATTCGCGTTCTTCAAACATTGGGAATATGTATCACGGGCACACAGTCGAGAGCCCCTCTCAGGGGGAGGACGGCAAAGTCAAAGAGCAGGGGAAGCGATAGAATTGTTCGAGCCTACACAAGGACCGATGGCTTAACTTACGCGCCAACTAGCACTCGTCGTATGTATCGGGGAATATGAATTGAGAGAGATACATTACCTATCCGGTGGTCCACTATCCCTCAAAATCGTGGGATTCAGTCTCACGGCAGCGGAAGGTGGCGGGGTAGAGGGCGAGACCATCTCCTCGTCCTCTTCGTCGTATTGCTCGGCATCTTCCTCCTCTTTGGTTGCGGGTGCGCAACCTCTCTCACTAGGGCTGATCGGTCCGTCATCCTCGACGCATTCTCCCTCTTCTCCTTGGAGGTCCGTGCCAGGGCCTGACCCTTCGACTCCGTCCTCCCCTGGAAGCATCGAGAAAAAAACCGGTTGGGTTAAAAATTGCGGCACTGTATTCGTTTCCATTTTCGCGTTACGACAACCCCCTATGTCCATTACCGCCACTATACTCTACCTGCAAAAGTCAGTATACCGTCACTACACGATCCTTAAACGGTCTCTACACGGTTGCTATAAGGAGGAGATTGGCACGATGAAATGATGGAAGACAGGATCCGAGGAACCGCGGCATTAAAGATGCAGATAGCTAGCAAGACAATGCCACTATCGGTTCATTTATCGTCCTTTGACGACGGCTGCAATGTTGCGGACGAGGCAAATGAAGAGCGTGACAATCGCCCTAGAGAAGAACGCTCCGACGCGGCCGCAACGCGATGCCACGAGACGCAACAACGATATTCCCACTGTTCGAATGAAGCGGGTCGCCCATCGCCTCGTCACAGTGGCCCACCAGCTTCCGTACCGGTATTCAAGAACTTAATGGAATCGTTTTGTGCGACCTAGTCCCGCCCATTTCTCTGGGACGACGGGCACTGTACGTATATACGAGGTTTGTGTGACTCCTTCGACCTGTAGCTAGAAAAAGCAGCACCATCGGGGGACACGAAGCTTCGACACAAACGCGGCCGCGAGACAACGGAAAGAAGACCTTCTTGGTACGCGCCATTTTATCCAAGTGGAACGACGACAGGGGTGAGCGAAGGTGGACCAGGGTGAAGGTGAATGCGAACGAGGATGTGGATGCGGATGTACATGTGAAGGTGGTCGTCGATGTGGACGTCGGAGGGAGCATACCCAACCCATCGCTCGGAAAGGATATGCCCGCGTCGTCCTCGGTTCGCGGTGATCCGGCAAGATGGTAGGCGAAAAAAGCGAAGAAGGCAAAGAAGGCGTAGAAGGGAAAGAAGATAGCAAAGAGGACGAAGAAGCTCACGGGGCTGGCAGAAGGCAGCTTGGCGAGCACACCTCCCTCGAAGGAAGGTGGGGAACTGGAGCTCGGGTGTTACCAGGAGCACCGTCCTACTTTACCGAGTAACCAACCAAACGATCGTTTGTTCACCGATGCTCCGCAGTAAAGGAAGGGAAAGGAGATCGCACATTGATCCGTGGAGGCATCGGCAACTAATTACGCAGATTTATGTCCCCATTGTCCATTGTCTCTCTCACCCGGACCGGCCCTCCGAGACCCTGGCCCTGTGCGCGACCCTGAACGATCCGATCCGATCCAATGCGGTCCAGAGCGGCCCGGAGCAGCTCAGAGCAACCCAAACCAACCCAAAGCAACCCAAAGCAACTCAGTGCAATCCAACGCGGCCCAATGCACCGCGCATCACGATCGAATCCGGTCGCATCTCTTACCGATCCTCCCCGGTTGCGTTCCGATCGGTTCTCGAGCTGCCCAACCAACTACGCCTCGACTTTGCCACAACTCTATTCTGCGGCTACGCCACTCTCGACGAAACGCAGACTTGCATTAGCTCACTTTGGTAGGTCACTTGCGTACCATCTCGGAACAAGAATATTTCGCACAGACACCGATAGCTCAGAACAAGTCTGAATTGACTTTAAAATTTCCGCTAGACAGAAAGATCACAAGTTCACCCTTCTCGCAATATCTAACAATAACTATTAAGTGCGAGACAATCATCCAGTACCGTGAAGCGAAGGATTTTGAAGGATGTGGTACATTCTCCCTAAAGGAGAGAGCGACTCGGTAATCGAAGCGAACAGAGGATAGCGAGAGAGCGCGCCTTGGGCCAGAAGTCGAGTCGCCCCGTAGCTGGGAAGCGGCTCGTATAGGATGCAAATGCTCCTACGAGAGTTAAAGTCGTGCCAGCCTATTGGCAGGCCACTAACAAGCCATGTGCGGGGTTGCATATTCACCGCGCGGTAGAGATACGAGGAGAATAAGGAGCGTGGCGTACCAAGCTTAAAAGCGGCCGAGGCCTGACATTCGAGAAGATGCTACTGCACGATATCCGCTCGTCCTCTTCCCGATCCCACTCCCGATCCCGATCAGAATCCCGATCCCGACTCGTACCTCGTAGTTCGTACGTTTCGTACTAACATAAGCTCCAACTTGACCAAGAGGGAACGATGGATCGAGCGAAGAACCATCCAGCTATTGCAACGAGCAGGAGTAACAAAATTATTTATGCTTACGTTTACGATGTATCGAGAGAGGTCAGCGGATTGCAACGTGTTCGGGAAAAGTGGGGGAAAAAAGATATGCCTCTATCTCGAAACTCGATGTCCGATTCACCCTCAGGTGAGTTTGACTTAGAAAAGAAAAGCTGAAGATTGCGCTTGATCGTGCTAATGTGGCTCGGTACGCTGAAATTTCCTGAAATTCGCCTTATTCGCTTCATTCGTCGAGAGCCTTCACGGTTCTCGGGTTATTTCGCGTACAAGATTATTTATGAGTTACGGAAGCCCTCTTTATCCGGACCGGGCGGCAGAACCTAGAGGCAAGAGTTCCGATGTTTACTCTAGGACGGCTTCAAAAACAGCGAGGAAGATCCGACAATAAATCTCGAAGCGCCTGATCTTTGCAATAGCTTCTGTCGGCTTCTGTCTCATCTGGATTTATTTGGCGTAGCACGGTACAGCACGGCGCGGCACTACGTATTAAATCGGTTGGGTTTACCAGTAATTAGACCGGTCGTTAGCTAAGCATTGCGCTTTCAGTGAAAATTTACGGCGGGGCTGTATACCTTTAATTGTTTGCCCGACAAATTAAGATAACGAACGATTTTTCTTTGAGCGATCTCCGGCTTGAGTTTCGCCACTGATTGTCGGCGGTTAGCTGCGAGTGAATAATTTTTTCCGCAAAGTTCAACTGGCCTGAGCCCTCCGGCGAATCGTCTCCTTGAGTACCGTAGCATAGAGTAGCATAGAGTAGCATAGAGCAGAGGAAAGACGATGCAGCGCGATGTACTCTTGATTCCAAGGTGGTCGCGAATAGGTGAGAGACCGGCCGAGAGAGTAAGTGTGACAATAAAAGCGAGAGAAGAGCGGTTGGTGGCAGGGGGGAAGCGGGAACGATAGCGGCAACGAGAGCGAGAGCGGGAACGGGTGGCGTAGGGTAGGGAAAACAAAAGGAGCAACTGAGGAGGACGTGATGCTGCGGGACAGGACAAGACTGGAGAGGAGATGAATTTCTGATGGAAGAGCCAAGCCGGGCCGGGCCGAGCCGTCGCGGGATGCTGCCGAGGCGAGCTACGAGAGTGACAGGAGGCAGACGAAGAGACGAACGGATGGACAGGCGGACAGACGGACGGACAGACGGACGGACAGACGGAGTGACGGACAGACGGACGAACGGACGTACGAGGAGCGGTTGAGCGGGTGGACAGAGATCGACCAAAGGGAACCAGGAGGGTGCGCGAAGGATAAGGATGGGCAGAAAGGAAGAGCGGGGGCTAGGGGCCAGGAGCCAAGAGAGAGAAGCAGATCGAGCGAGCGAGAGAGGGATGAGGAGAAGCCCCGCATTGTGATTCTCTCGCGGTCTGCCAGAGGGTGACTGACGGGTGAATCCGCTCTCCTTTCTCGCTTCTTCCTTCTGCTATCCGTTTGCTCGTTCGCACGTTCCCTCTCGCTCCTTCGCTCTACTACTTCTCGCGCTTGCACCTTTCGAAGCGACCGGCTCTCAAGTTCTTCTCCTGACTTTTTTCGTAACTCCTTTCCTAACGGAACGGCGTATGTAGTTCGGATGACTCGGGGTTGTACCATGGTACGACCTTCGCGTCGTGACCCGCGTGACAGCGTCTTTCAAATCCTCAATGCCAATCGTTCATTGTCCTTCTCTTTGAGCCTTTATCTCGATCAATTGAGTCAGTCCTCACGGAACGCTGCGATAGCGATTTCCTATATTATATACGCGTTAACTGCACAAGTGTAGAATAAGGATGGTGAAAGCACTAGATCGAGTGGCAGGCTTTGGTTCGTGGGAAGCAGCCTACGAAATGTTTGTTCTCACAATGAGTTCTTTCAGACGTGAGCCCACAGAACCTACCGGGGGAAGCTTCTTAGGAGGCGAGACAGGTATTCTCAAATTTGCCGGTGATGTCGGCGATGTTGGCGATTTAAATGTTTACGATTGACTTGCCTCGACCGAAAGGAGTTCGCTCGTTGATTCACTCGTTCCGGTCGTTTTCGGTCTCTCGAACGAATGCGGACGACTGGTCGAATGCCCACGAAGGAGTTTGGGAGTCGAATGCAGTCGACGACCGAGAGGACCGGGAGGACCGGAGGATCGGAGGACCGGTCGAAACCAAAGACGGAGTACCGACCCACAGTAGTCTCTACCTGAGTGATTGACCGATGAGGCGACTGTTATCCTAAGTCAACACTCGCTCCATCAGTCTGTCGAATCGCGCCTGCTTTAGCGAGGACATGGGGCTGGCGACTGTGGACTGGGGAGTAGAGAACACCCGCTGCCAAGCCACGGCTCCTACAGCCTCCGAAAGGGTCCAGCCGTTTCGAATTCGAGAAGGTGATTACGCGAACGATTAACGAGCGAACCGACGCAACGCCAAAAATAATTGCGTCTTTCAAGAACCATCGGCTGCAGAGGGGATAAGTCGAGGTAAAGGAATCGTTCTTCCCTCCAGTTTTCCGATATTGGATATTCCGAAGTGCGAGCGGCACTTGGACACGCTTCGTTCAATCTACAGCGTGATCGGCGAGGCTCGCGAAATCTCAAATCCAAGTCGCACGATTGCTTTTCCTCTGCCTCTCCCGTTTCTTTTCTCTCTTCCTTTCCCTTTTCCATGCTACCAGCCGGTACCGTCTTCCGGCGCCTCTTTCCATCGCCCCGCGACCTCGAAATACCAGGCTACAAGAAGATCTCGGATTTTCACGAGCGGTACTGATGTTCACCCATTCCCGGAATTGTCATTCCCGCTGATAACGGGATTGCGGGAGGGATCATACGAACTGGATGCAGGGTTGCGCGTAACATTTCGCACCGATGAAACGCCCTTGGCTTGGTGAAACGTCGAAACAACCAGAAGTCGAAGAGACAGCTCGAATCACAGTCGGGATTGCCTACTCCCCCGATCAAGGACAAACTTTACCAAAAGACTGAGTCGGTGAAAAGGGGCAAAATGGGAACAAGTCGCAGGTGGCTAGACTTTCCTAGACCTTCGCGTAAGAGGCAAAGACGAACCAAAAAGTCAGACACACTTAGCTTTGCCATATGTCTTATTAAAGCAATCTACGTCAGTTCGCATCGCCTCCCACGATTATTACTTATTGTTAACATCCTTCATACGCGTTTCGTTTTTAATTCTCTCCGTGGGTAAATAAATCGCACTAATTTGCAATCGCTGCGCCCAACTCGGCCAAGTATGTATTGTGTAATACGTACATCCTTACATATACCGCGGAACGCTATTAATGGACGAGCGAGTGCAAACGCGTACAGTGGCACGAAAGGTGCGTCCGCTGATGCGGCTACGAGGACGGGATGATGGATGACGTCGTAGACTCTCGTCCCTCATCCTTTTCATCCTTCTCATCCTTCTCACCCTTCCCAGGCGACTCTGCCTATGGATGTCCAATATCATACCCTGTTTACTACAGTATACATGTGTGCGCCCATCGGTGAGCAAAATCTGCTTTAAAACAACTAAATTCCATTGGTTGCCCTGCCTTACGTTTAATCTCGATTCGACTGGGAGTCGATGAGAATGACGAGACGACGTCAGAAGACCGGAAGGAGAAAGTTTCATGAGAAACGCAGAGACTGTCGCGCAAAATGAACTTGAGTGCTCGTACCTCTCGAGAGACACTAGAGCAAGACGAACAGGCTCCGAATCGGATGAAGGAGGAGGTATGACATCGGACGGAGGACCGTCGCGAGAGAACTAGAATGGGATAGAGAACGAGAAGAGTCGTAGGAGTATGTTGAACCGGACGTAGCCCGTGAAGAGAGGAAGCCGTGAGAGTGAGTGCGGTTAGCGCCAGGCGGCAAAGAGGGTCAACGTCGATGGCAGTGGACGTGGCTTGGATGTGGCGTTGGACGCTACGGTGGACGTAGTAGTGGAGATGGCTGCACGGATGAAAAGGAGGAAAAGAAGGTAGAAGTGGAAGAGGAGGGATAGGAGATCGAGGAGAAAGAGGAGAAGGTAGTGGCGGCGGTGGCGGCGGCGGCGGCGAAGTGACAGGAGGACGCCTTCATCACGATATCCGTCACTCTTCTCTTCCCCTCTTTCCTCCGACAGCAGCTCACCCTCCGAGCCTCATCCACCGCGTCTCTTTCTTGCTCTTGCCGTCGCACTGCCTTTCGAAATGTCACTCCTGTTACTCACTGCTGGTGCAGAGGCCGTGACAACAATAATTGTCACCGAAGTAACGTCTGCGCCGCTCGTGCTGAAAACGTCGGACGTTGAACGTTGGACGTCGGGTGTCGGACGTCCAACGACGAAGAAGATGTCGAAAGCGAACGAGGCAACCGAAAGAGAGCAGATGAGATGGGGTGAGGAGAGAAAGTGTTCGAAACGAAGACCAAGACGGAGATGAAGTTAAAGATGAAGACGAAGACAGGGAGAGATACGTGTATAAGGGTTGGGGATCAGGATCGGTGGCAACTGAAGTGACGGCTAAGAGAAAAGTAGAGAAAGTGGCGAAATGACGAGACTCAAGAGCGAAAGTAGGGGACGCGACTCTTGGCAGTGCGTACACGCAAGGAGAATCGAGCAGCGAACACTATTTATAGAACCGGCAACAAACACAGAGCAGCTGGTGTCGATCCGTCCGGTTATCGTTTCGTTTACACAGCGCCCCGTCCATCGTCTTGTCATCCGCCCTCTCCCGCACGACGCACGACGCACGATGCAGGTTCGAGTGATCGCGCTTCATCAAGACCGGACCAAAATTCAATCAACTTTAGCCACCTTCCGTCACTTTGGATCAGCTGACTACTTTGACTTCCAAAGAGAATCCACGTTGGTCCATTTTTATCTTACTAATTCATAATTTTACGCGCATGATTACACATTCGGGTTTTCACCCAAAAGGGGAACAATAGTCTTCGAGAGCGGTCAAACGATCGATCGAGCTCCGATAATAAATACGCGTTGTGTCACGGGAGATGAGTGGGGTTGGTGGAGTCGCTGGCACACCTTCCTTGATCCTGCCTCCCAGAGCGCCACTTCATCAAGGACTTAAATCGCGGCCACGCGCGAGGAAGAAGAAGAAGGTAGAGGGCAAAAGAGTGAGAGAGGGGGAGAGAGGGAAAGATAGAGAAAGAGAGAGAAAGAGCGAGGTGCTTAGTTGGCAAGAGATGCTTAGACAGGGACTAATTCCCCCGGTATGCATTTTGAATGACACGAACGACACGGAAGACAGCTGCATTCCTCGGGCTTCTTCCATCGCACGGTCGACGCTGACGTCGTCGCTTAATTTGCCCCTGTCCATTAAATTTCATTTTCAGATTAGAATAAACTCAACTGTCAGTGCATTTAACATTCCCTAGGTCGGACTTGAAGGTATTTTCAGAGTAGCCTCCGCGTCTCTCCAAGGGGTTGTTTATATTTTTGTCCGGTTCGCGGGTTATGGAGCTCATCGAACGCTTCTAGTTTACCGTAGAATTCGATTCTTTGCAATGGGCCTTTTCGCGCAGAGCCAAACGATCCGCCAGCTAACCAACAAGCCTCTCCCTCGATTTACGGGAAAAGAGATTTTGCTTCAAGCTTCAGCAGGCACTCGCTGTTCGTCTCGCCTGGTGCGATGAATCGCTTTAACTAAGAGTGTGTACGTGTAGTAGGTACCGTTCCATCGGTGGACACTGTCTAAAAATAATCACGCTAATGCTCCGCAGAACACGATTTACGTGGCGCCGTCGCTACTGCCGCTACCACTGTCGCTACCACCGCCACTACCACTGCCACTACCACTCCATGTAAGTAAGTAGTATAAGTACTATTGCCGCGCCGCCACCGTTCCTCATCACTAGTACTACTACTAACTACGAGTGTCACTACTACCATCGTTACTACATACTATCAGTGTTACTACTACTACTATTACTACCACTACTACTACTACTTGTGCCCTATCTCCTTTCTTTTCAATCAAGTACATACTCGCATAATTCTGATACGTAACTGATTAACAGTGCGCGCACTCGCACTATGTCCGTAAAGTATTCCTGAAACTATCAATGTCCTCGTGAGTACTTAAGTAAGTACTTACTTACGTACACACTTGGGTCACAATAATGTCTCATTGTCCGACAAGTCCGATCAAAGACTAGACCACTAGAGGCTTACAAATTGATCGCGAGGCTGCCATTGCAGCAGCATGCTCGAGATTCGTAGCGGTCAATGAACGAGAGGCAAGACACTTGGGTCGAGGCAGTGTACGCTTCGTCGTGGAGCCAGAAGGAAAAGGAGAAGGAGATGGAGAACGAGAAGAAGGAGAAGGAGGAGAAGAAGAAGAAGAAGAAGGAGAAAATCGGAGAAGAAGCAAAATGGGAACTGGCCAGTCAGTCGCGCAGTTAATCCTGTAGTCAGTCAGTCAGTCCGTCAGTCAGTCAGCCAGTGGATAGTCGCGCGTAAGATCTAGAAGAACGCGAACGTGAACGCGAACGCGACGCGGAGGAGAAGCAACGAGTGAGCCAGTGACTAGTGAGTGAGCGAGCATGAGCGAGCATGAGCGAGCACGGCTGTAAGGGGCCGGTAACGCGAGGTCGGGGCAGATTTATGCGACACACATGCGGCAAAGCGTATAACTCACTCGTTCGCCCATAATATCTTCCCTCCGACCCCTTCGAACGGCAAGCGCACTTCCCCCGCGACCGTCTTAGTCTGCCCTCCACCATACTCGCTACTCGCCACTACTCGCTACCGTGGTCGCTAGTGTCGCTACTACCACCCCTTCCTCCCCCGTATACATCTCTACGCCTTCTATCTTCCCAAGGCACCGTCAGATGAGAGACAGATACGCCAATACCGTTGAACGAGCTTGACGCTACAATATTTATTACGAATTGGGATTACGCTGCACCAGTGGTTCTCACAATCGGAAAGACGCTAGTGAAAGCTGGATCAGTCGAGGTTGGTAGAAAGCTTTGCAAAAGAAAATTGCCCCTACTCCCTCGTCGCTCATGCCCAATCGAGGAGACGCGGTATGCACTCGCACGAAACCTTTCCGAAGTTGGCGCAGCTTGATCAGGCAAAACAAGTCGTTCTTTCGGGATGCAGAGCAGACCGTATTCCCGGTAAACTTGGGATTAGGATGCGACATGCAGAAGCAGGGGCGCCAGAACGCGGACCAGGAAGACAGAAGAAAAGGAAAAGAAAAAGGAAAAGAAAAAGGAAAACGAAGGAAGGAACGAAAGAAGGAAGAAGAAGAAAGAAACAAGAAGCTGAGAAAGAATGCCGGTACATGGTAGGCATGGATGAAAAGGGTGGAAGGAGGGTCGGTTGTGTGCCGTCCACAGAAAGGCTAGTTAGCTCGAGATCGTACTAGCTATGTTTTCGCGAAGCAGCTCGAACATCGAAGTGAGAGTAGCCGCGCATCGAGGTGTAGGTGCACGCACACTGATGTTGCACCGGTAGCCGTGGCATTATATCGTGAGCACAGAAGTAATTTATAGTTGCAATAATTTATTGGGTACCATGGGGTTTATACTTGCCTGACGTGTAGCCATCCGTCACCGTCAGTGACGTCACCTCCCTCCACATAATGACTACCTACGTCCCCAGCTCCCGGCACCCGGCACACAGCACCCGGCACCCAACACCCGGCCTCTGGCTCACGGCTCACGGCTCACGGCTCACGGCTCACGGCTCTCAGCTCCTCTACCAACCCGCCACTCTTCCGCCACCCCTCTACCACCGTCCACCCGTCCATCCGGCCACCCACCAATCCTCCGTCCACTCGGTACTACTCTGTGTCTCTACACCGTCGCTTCCAACGATCGTGGATCATCAACCACGACAACGACAATCGTAATACATCGGAGGTGTTAAAGAAATCTACGCTGCTCAAGATGGAGAGTAACGCAATGACACAGCTTCGATGTGGCGAAATTTGATAGTGGACAGAGGGGTACAACGGAGAAGCGATGCACCTTAGAGTCTAGACAGTCTAGCACCACTCTAACCCCTGAGTAGGACCCCGGGCGTAGCCCTCGTGATACGCTCGCTGGCGAGGTTCGAAGGACAAGTACCATTGGGGGAAGAAGGGGAAATGGTGGCGGTGAGTTGCCTCTCGATGCTTGCCAGAGATGACGAGTCGTTCCGGAACTAGATACGCTCGTCACGTCCTCCGTCTGGCTTGCCTCCTGAGAGAAACGCGCGAACAGCTAGCAGTGGCGTCAGGAGCGGACCAAGAGATTCGAGGGCGGTGGGGGTGCAAAGGGAAATTGCGAGGTTCGAGAGTTGGGGAGTCGCGGTCTTGTCGGGTTTCTCGACTGTTTTCTTGGCCTGTCAACGAAAGGTCACGAATAATTGTCACTTGAAATACGTTGATTCTTTGTGCTTGTCCGAGGTTAATGTGACCAAGACCGTCGGGAAAAAAATCTTATTTGCCATCCGATGGTGTGTTAGTCTGACGGCTCCGATAACTTGGGCCGCTTCTTCGGGAGGCGATATGGGCTTTTTTTTGGAACGCGTGATACATTTGAAAAAATGACGACACGTCAAAACAGAGATGGGCGAGGTCTCTTACTTTGAGAGTAGCGACGAGATCGAAATGAAAAAGAATGGATGAAAAGTAGGTAACCGTCGCGCGCACGGTGCGACGCGCGGTGGCTTGTTGTAGTTATCGGCGTTGGACCGGTGGGAAGCTGTTAGTAGCGATGTGGCGATGTGGCGATGTCGGTCGTAGGAGTGAAGTCGAGGGTGCGAGTGGAAGTGACATTGACGGGCGTTTGTCACTGTCCTCGGCAAATAATATCCAGCGCCACCCGGCGCACCCACCCGCGCCTGCCATCGCTCTCTAGCTCCCTCGCTCCCTTACTCCCACGTTCCCATTACCCCCCGCCGTGGACATTACTTCCTCCCCCTCGCAGCCACGATCGCGAAGAAGTTCTGCGCGCGTTTCGTGTCTCTAGATTTTTCTATTCTCCCCCTATACAACACCGTCGATACCTGTACTCCGATCATTCCGTTATCAGTCTCATGAACAGGAGCAAAAGTCTGGTAAACCCAATCGTGTCGTATGGAAAAAAATAATTTCCGACGGCAATATTTAAGAAAAACCACCGTCGTGCCGTTCATGCGGACGGATTTCACGTTGAAGTAAGTATCGGAGTGGGAAGAGGAGAATTTCAGAGACAACGACTACAGAAGGAGAAGGTGAGGAAGGGAAACGAAAAGGTAGTCGGAGGGATACGGCGCGGACGACGCGGCGCGGCGTCGGCCAGGTTCGGTGAGCAGGAATGGTCGAGACGCGGGATCGGCGGGGTAAGGGAGCGACAAGGGGAAGGCGGCTACGAGAAGGGTGGCTGGGGCGGAAGGTGGAAAGGGTGGAGGGTCTTGGCGACAGCCGTCAATCGATTGTCAACCGGGTCAGGCGACCAACCTAACCCAGGCTCTCGAACTCCTATCTTCCTTCTCGCTCCGGTCTTCGCGTACGTATCCATTCGAAGTCGCCGCTGCACCCCCTGCGTAAACTCTACCCCACCGCTCTGCCACCCCTTTCCTTTCCTTGCCTTGCCTTGCCTTGCCTTGCCATGCTTTGCCTTGGCACAGCCGCCACCAACTCCGCCGATGCCACCCGCACAACCACCCTCGCTAGCGCCCTCGCCACTACCCTCACTACTACCTTCGTGCAACTTTCCTTCTAGCCTCACGGTCGCTACTCCTACATATTGGGTACTGCCATTACCACACTACGACTACCGTTGCTGTCATGACCACCACTACCAACGCTGCCAAGACAACCATCGGTACCAATCTCGCCAAAAACAGGATAAAAGGGGTAAAGAGCACCGGGTTTTCCTAGCGAAGCCGATTACCTGCCTCCTGTCCGTGGCGACGGCTGATCGACCTAAACCTCGAGTTAATCAATCGGTCTTCCATGGTTCTTTACTCTCGATAATCGACGCGTCGCGTCGCGTCGAACCGTAGAATTTTACCATTTCTCTCCTCGCCAACATAACAGCCACCAGCCAGTCGCCAGTCGCCCCGACTAACTCGAAAAGGCTCTCGAACCTCGCAATAAACTTGTTCCCTCATTTCGCGAGCGCTCCAAATTAGGGTTATTCGTAATTGCGGATGATCAAGCGAAATTCGAAGCTTAATTCGACGTTGCACTCGGTCTGGTGATTCCTACCGCGCGTATGCGGCCCTTGCCGTTGCCCTTGCCCTTGCGAGGAGGGGACATTGGAGTCTCCCAACGAGGGAGATAGCAGCATAGGCAGCGAAAGAGCCGGCGAACGGTCGGCTCACAATTTGTTGGCTTTACCGTAATAATGATCTCGCGACTGGTTCGCGGAATTTCGTCCGAGACCATAAACCCGGGACTGTCATTAAGAGCGAGCTCGTCCTGTACCGCTTTACCGTTCGAGCGGTTTTTGTTCGGAACGAGGCGCGATCCCATCCAGGCAGGGTACGCATATGAGGGGTGTATTTAAAGGAAAGAAGAAAGAATGAGCGATAACGAAAGAGGACGCAAGAGAACGAAATGGGCATTGCGATGGTAGTGGTGGTAGAGCCGAAGGCGAAGAAGAAGGAGGAATGGGAGATGGATAGCCACAATTCCCAAAGTGGGAGTAATGAATCCCAGACGCGAGGTGACGAGCGCGAGTCCGTGGAGTGACGGTCGAAGCGGCTCGACACCATACCACACCGCACCACACCGCATCGCAGTGTTTCACCCCTCGTTTTCCAAGTTTCCCCTTTCGATTCACGGCTCTATCTATCTCGAGGCTTTAACGAGTTCCGACTGGTGGCTGCTATTCGCGCGGAAGCTGAGCTGTATTTTCGATACGGTCAAGGTGCAGCGCGCGTCGATGCTCGTAGCCGTAGCCGTAGCTGTAGCTGTAGCTGTAGCTGTAGCTGTAGCTCGAGCCCGGGCCTGGCTGCTAAAGGAATAGGTACCGGGTTAGCCGCCTTTCCGGCCACCTTCGAGTTCACCCTCGCGTTCAACCTCGAGTCCACCCACCAGTCCACCCGCCAGTCCACCCTCCAGTCCACCCCCCAGTCCACCCTGCCCGACCGTCGATATCAAGACAGCCGTCCGACAGATCAATGCCGTGAACGGCGACGACGCCTGGGCGTCCACCGACCCGTCTCGTCGCGTCACGTCGTCCACCGTTCTCCTCGGTACAACTCCTCCAGCCTGTCTCGCGCAATGCTTCGCGCAATGCTTCGCGCATTGCTTCGCGTTCTCCTTGCGTTCATCTTGCACTCATCTTGCACTCTGCCTCATCCGTCGACTGTTCCCGCTCCCTCTCTCTCTCTCTCTCTCTCTCTCTCTCTTTCTAGTCTTACCCACTTTTTCAGGTCCATTCGAGAATGGACTTGAATACCTTTCGGCTCGGCAGCGGCGGCTCGAGGCGGTTCGACGACGGCTTCGCGGACCCTCTCGACCCTCGACCCTCGACCTTCGACCTTCGAGCCTCGACCCTCGATTCTCCACTCTCGACAAACCACCATCCGGATTCAGCCGACAGACGGCTTAAATTGCTTCCGAGGCAACCCCTGCCGCTTCGGTTCATCTTGCCGTGGCTTGTCGCGGGGCTGCCGTGACGCGTGCCATCGTTGACTAGCGTCGGCCTATCCAACCCTCCTCCGAATTCACACATACGCATGGGAGAGCCGATTGAACTTTATCAAAATCTAGCGACTCGGTTGCGAGACCTTTTCTGGTGTAAACTCACGGAATAATATCCGCGTCCTTTTTCGATAAGGCGTCCTGCTGGTCCGAAAGGAACGTTAAAGCGGGTAAACTGTGGCTCAGAGTGACGGGTGGACGAGTGGACGGGTCGACGGGTCGACGGGTGGACGGGTGGACGGGCGAACGGGTGGACGGGCGAACGGGTGGATGGGTGGACGGGTGGACGGGTAGACGGGTAGACGGACGGGCGAGCGAATGAAACCACACCCGTAAGCTCATTGCATATTCAGCAAGTAAGGACACGCGGATGGGCAGATTTTGTCTTGGCGCTCCGCTAGAACGAAGCGGAAAAGTAGAGACCGGGTTGAAAAGGAGTGGCGCCTGGAATACCAGATCCAAATGCGACCAACGGTTCCTCCGTAACGCGCACCCCTTTCTGTTCTCCGAGTTTTCGCGTGCACGTCTCTGCCTCTGGGTTATTGGCTACGTCGGTTTATTGCTGCTTTTCGCAGCCTCTCGAATTCATCGGCAACGAATGCGAAAAGTGCACCGAGGGTGGAGGACGCAGAATTTCCAATGATTTAGTAGCGAATTAACGGTATCGAGACTCGAAAGAGGTTCGAACTTATTGTCGAAGGAATAAACCCAAAGGGGAAGAGTGGTAGTGACCAGAGGTAGGCGAGTAAGCGCGGATACCTCGCGTATCTTGTAAGGTTTGCTTCTCGGATAAAGCGAAGCGATGCGAAATGATGCGGAGCGATGCGATGCCGCGCCCCAATAATGGAAAGCATGGACTTCGGTTCCGTCGTTCCATCAGTTGCGGAGGGCGTTTGGAAAATTGCTTGGACGCTGGACCGGGGCACTCGACGAAGCCGTCTCAGTCAGCGACTGGTGGAACTTTGATTCAATTGTTCGAAGAAAGCTAGAAGATTTTGACAAGGAGGACGGTCCGTGAAGGGCCGCTCTCGTTCCCGTTCTCGTTCTCGTTTGAGGGGCGAAAGGGAACGGACGAAGCTGCCGTTCTCCCCGAACAGAAGTGGAATGGGAGGAATACTGACGGAGACGGAGACGGAGATGGAGACGGAGACGGAGACGGAGCTGAAGCTCGAGCTAGAGCTGGTACGAGAGACGTCGTCAAGGGGAGGGTGAAAGGGAGAGAGAGAGCGGACCGAGGGAGGGTGAAAGGGTGAAAGAGGGAGAGAGTGATGGGGGGCGGCAGGGAGGGCAGGGATCTATAAAGAGGTTGCGGGAGGGAGAGGGTGGCTGTTTCATCTGTCACCTGCAGACGCCGCGCCGGCTTCCTTTCCGTCATCGTCCCTCTCAGCCGTGCGCCACCCACCCCCGGCGACCCCCTTTAATAATAACAACAATAGAACTGGACTAGCAGCGGCCGCTGGTCACCGGGCACCGGCCGCTAGCCGTTCTGGCGGTTCTGGCATGTAGTATACTGGGACAAGGCGTCGAGGGGGAGATGAGGAGGAGGTGAGGTGACCGAGGAAGTGGTGGAAGCAGAAGCACGGGCAGAACTGGACGTCGTGCTGGATTGGTGATAGGGTGGTGTGGGGGTGCACAGCTCGGAAGACGGCCGTGTCACGTTCGTTTCCAGGCTTGCCTCCGTTCCGCTCTATACCGCACTCCGTCGGGTCGGGTCGCGTCGCGTCTCGTCCCGTCCCGTCGGTCCTTTCGTACTCGACGGGTCCACCCAGTGCGTCAACTTCACCCGTGGATGCAGCCTTGTCCGCCTACAGTTACGTCCAACTACTGTGCCGCTAGCTCAAACTTGGAACGCCTGTCAGGGTCGCGGGTTCAAGCACTCATCTTCTGTCGCGAAATAGTTTCGCTACGCTTTTTCGCTCCTCACCTGTCCTTCCCTCTGCTGTGCGTAGAAGAGGAGCGAGAAAAGAAAGATTCTTCGCTCCTCCACGGTAATGCATATACATGCATATACAGGTACTCGGAGACCGAAAGCCAATGATTTCACTTTGGGGTTCGGTTAAAAGGGCCGAAAGAATGAAAAGGGTGCAGAGTGGAGTGGGGCAGGACGGAGATTTGGCTGGTAATAAAATTTCGGTGTAGCCGCGCGAAATGGTGCGCTTGGCATTAACGATGAAGAGGAAAAACAGCAAATGTGCGGTCTCGAAACCACGAAACAATTTTTTGGAAAATTCTTTTTGCAAGGCACTTGGTGATTTTACGTGCGAGCCACGAACGCGTCCAGAGCATTAATCGTTCGTAATTTCATTCAATTTAATTACCTGGCCGGCGCGCCCGAATCGAACGAGGCATTAAACCGTCCGAATCGAGCCGAATGTTTGCATTTTAATACGCGCCGCTGATGTTGGCCACCCGCTCGCGCGTACACTTTTACGTCGCCTAATAATAGACGCGTAACGATCGCGTCGCTGTATTCGCGGGCAAATTAACGCTCGATAATGAGAAGGGCGCGATCCTGCTAGGATCAATACTTTCATCGATGTATCCTCCGCGGTACGAATTGGTTCCTTCTACCGGGCTCTTTGTTGTTATTGGCTCACTCATTGGGGTGTTGCACGATTGGGACGAATTCATCTCGCACTCTTGCTCGCTGCAGTTTTATTTCGCTTCGAGGCCTGCTCCTGATTCTAGCCGATCAGCGTGCTCGTGGAAAATTCAAGTAATTCGATAAACGCGTATTTTTGGTAGAACGCATCGGAGCCACCAACCCACCGCCCCATCGTCTGCACCGTTCCGGGCAGTGCGTCCAGTAGTGGCTCATCCTGGTCGCACTCAACGCACTCAACGCACTGAACGCACTGCCCGTAATGATCATTCGCGTGCGGGCAGGCGCGCGTGTAAACCGTGTAGAGGGTCGCTCGCATTGCCGCATTGTTCCCCCGCGAAAGCTCTGGTCGCTCTGGGACTCGGTTTTATTAGTTTTTCCGTTCTTTTTTAATCGTTCGAAAGGTAATTTAATCGAGAACGATGATTGAATTATTAATCGAATGATGCGGCTGCGTGCTGGAGGTTGAACGGACGAACGGTGCGTGCATCGTAGAGCGTACAGCGTGTGCATCGTGTGTACTGATGTATGCAACGCTCCCCTCTTGTCAAACCCTCCCGATCAAGCGGTCGGTCGATGCAAATAATTTACTGAATTTACAGACGTACCCTGCGCTTTAATGAGTCTACCGAAGAGCGCATCGACATTTTTGGGAATCGCCGTGCCTGGTAACATTTTCCGACCCGCTACTCGACCCCAACCAAGAGGATTTTCAAGCAAAGTCCCCCGAGGGGCCGCGAGAAGCCGCGAGGCTACCAGAGAGACTGGACTTACTGGAAAGGAGCTTTGTCTCGATCAGCGCGACGGCCTTGAATAATCTTGTCCTCGGAAATTTGATCGACACCGGTCAAACGGGTCGGCCGAACCTGACGCGCGGCTGCAGTTTTCTCTCCTCGTTTCCTTCAAACAGTCCACTCACTCGGTTCTCCGGAGACCGGACCAGACTGGACTGACCGAACGAAGGGAGGGAGAAAATCCAACGATTCTTCAACATAGATGGATCTTGGAGTTATTTTCAAGGCGAGTACATCGCACCACATCGCACCACATCGCACCACAACGTGTCGCGGTCCGTCGCTATCCTGATGGAAGTGCGGCAGGAGGAAAAGAAGGAAGGGATGGCAAGTCGAGAGTCAAGTCGCATGGCCGAATAACTCGAAAAGTGTCAGCACCATAATCTGACGGCAGCAATGTGACGGACAAGACGTGTACGGAAGGATGGACCGGATCGTCGGTTCACGCTGGCAACTTCCTACCTTTCCTCTTTCCCAACTTTTCCCAACTTTTCCTAATTTTTCTTTTTCCTCCCACGATGCGGAATTGAACCTTTACTATTCTCGATCAATTTTCTCGGGTTATTCTTACTTTTTTCCTCTATCGTTATGGAAGACTCTAGCGAGGCAGAACCAGTATGCACCTTGGATCGAAAGATATTTCGCGAGAAGGCGGCAAAGAGAAATTCGAAGAGGTCCAGTGGTCCCATTTCCGGATATTAATCCACCTCCGGTAATGGACAAGAGGACGATCGAAAGAGAAGAGGAAAGCCAGGTGCACCGAGACGGATCCGGGTCGTCAAGACGAGGATATTAATTGCGATGTGACGCGTCCGAGAGGAGAAGCGAGCGCGGGGAATCTTGGACAGTTTCTTTACCATATTCTTCTTCTTCTTCTTCTTCTCCCCTCCTTCCACCTCTCTTCTCATCGTTCTCGTAAATTTTCCTCCTGGTATTCCCTCTCACCGATTGATCCGGACAGGCAGGAATCGAGTACACGTAATAGACATAATTGACGGTGACGGACGCGCGCCCATTATCTATCTTCTGTCGACGTATTCCCATTTTGGTATCGGCGCACAATTCGCTCCAAATCATCCGACAATGCGCCAGCCATGCAACGGAATCGGCTGAGAGGAAAGCGAGGAAATCTTTGAGCATCCTTCGTCGAAGAAACAAGACTGGCAACTGATTGTGAATATTGGCGAATGGCGCCAGCCGGATCGGAATAAAGGCCCCTGGTGATCGAAATAATTTACGCGCTCCTCCAGACACGCAGTTACGCGTCAGGATTAATTTTCAATCTCGATGTTGTTTCGTTAACGCGCAGAGTAATTGAAAAGAAAAAAAGGGACACGTAAAGAACGAGAGAGAGAGATTATTTTAGCCGCATAAAATCGCTATAAATCAATGTCGCGTGACGGTGTGCGCGAAGGCATCGACTAGAAAACGGGATTATTAATCGGTTGATAAGCAACGTTGCGCGATGCGGAGCGGTACGAGCCTGAGCAGGAAAACGGGCAAGACAAGAGCAAACTTGCGCGCACTCGTGCATACTTGCAGATCGCAGACAACGCAAGAACGCGCGATCGTTGGATCGCGATAATCGCGACGATCGTTCGCGACAAAGGACAAGGACATCCAGTTCCTCCAACGCTTGGCCTAATTACCCGTCAGCGCGTCGGATCAGCTCGGATTGCGTTGAGAGCAACCAACGCACCATCTTCGCACCATCTTTCCACTATTCCAACGGCGCATTGACTTTTACCGATGTTCCATTCATATCGCACGATTTAGGCTGCAAAGGCAATAACGAAAGGTGAGCGCTTCCTTACTTTTTCGTTTTACCGAAAGCAGTCGCATTGGACCTTGCCAAGGTCGAGTGGAATCTGTCGGGGTCGGTTGAGGTCGGTTGGGGTCGGTCGGGTATCCGGTACTCCGACACTCGAGACTCGAGGCTCGAGACCGAGGCCCGCCTGGCTCACAGTTCTACACACCCACGTGCGTTCTAGCATCGCACTGGCATTGCTCTCCTTTTCCTTCTTCCTTCTCTTTCTTTCCCGACCCGTTCCGTTCCGTCCCGTCGCGTCGCGTCCCATCGTTCCCCTTCGGCCGACTAATATCTCCTCGTATTCTTTTGTTGCGTTTCGCGGCAATTCGCCTGCCTACGCTCGCAACGAATTTCGGCCTGATTATTCGGGGCTACGGAGTGACGTGGGTTCGCCGGATTAAAATGCTCCCACTAGGACTCTCCGGCACGCGCTCTCTCGCCACACTTTGCCACCGTGTTTCATTGCACGGTACGCGTGCTCGTGCTCATTCTCGTGCTCGTGCCCGTGTTCGTGCCCGTGCTCGTGCCCGTCCTGGTGTCCTACCCTCGAGATTTCGAAAGACCGCCAAGGAGAGGGGTGCGGAAACCACTGGCCCGAGGCTTTAGTCTTCCCTCTACCTCTTCCTTCATTCACCCCATCTTCTGACCCCTCTCGAACCCCTTTCCTCCCGACCTACCGTGAACTCGCAACTCTGTCATCCGGATTCATACGCACTGGCTCTAATCTCGCGAGCATACGGAGACAGTGCTGCCCGAAAGACCACCGAAAGAGTAAAAAACAATGTTCCTAGCCTAGGTTGGGTCGAATTCGCGAAAAAAACTCCGCTGTCACGGTGGCATGCTACCATGCTACCGTGCTGTCATACTGTCGCGTTGCCATGCAGCCCTTCGCCCTACCCACACCAGTGTCTACCCGTAGGTCTACTCCTAAGTCCTTGCCGCGATGCTAGTAGCGAGCTACCTACGCGAGTTGTGCATTACTTCCGCGAAACTTGACTGGCTCAGCCGTAGGATATTACTGGTTTCTCTACCTCTACCTCTGCGTCTACCGGTGCCGCTCCATCTCCCATTGCCTAGGACCCTTGGGCTTGTCCTGTTTAAAAAGCATATTAGGCTGCCACCCTAAGCGTAACCCGAATGCTCAAGAGAATCACTTTGCAGGACGACTTGGACGATTAACAAGGTTTTCATTTTTACGATCCGATCGGTGGCGCGTCAGATAGGATGAGTAGGCGAGAACCCGCGCCCACCGTCGACGGGGGGTGAAAGCCAAATAAGAAGGGTGCGGGAACGCATCTCGGATGGACGGTAATAATAATAAAAACTGATGTGCCGCTTTATGGCTACTATAAAAACGGCTGACACACCACGTCAGAGTCGCAGCATGGCACGATACGAGGCGATACGACACGATACCGCACGACTTTCAGGGGAAAAAGGGTGTCTCAATTTAGGCAAGGAACAGCCCGAACGAAGACCAAGACGGACCACTGTGCACGATCTTTCCTCGAATCCACCTCGCGAGGTACATTTTGCTCTTTCGATCCGTTTCCGATGGAAGATGAAATTTTGTGCTTTCCACGGCTTAGGATAAAGATTGGGAGGGTAAGGGCAAAGTGTGACTCGAACGTCAGAGAATCGGTGCGCAACCGCAAAGAACAAAGAGCGTAAGGGAGTAGCGACGGACGAAAGAGAAGAGGAAAAATGGGAGACGAAAAGGAGCGCACCCGAAGAGGGAGGGTGAGAAGGGGGGGGGCGGGAGGGGGGGTCATGGAGATAGGGCGAGCGAGAAAGAGAGAAGGCGGATAAGTCTGCTACCGGCACGGTGGCAGCCCTCGTCCAACTGGGCTATTGACAGATATTTAAATGAATATTCCTCCGCTGTAGGGGAATCCTCTTTGAAATCAAAGCAGAAGGTACAACGGTTCATTTAGACGTCCGCCGATATCCCATGCCGGCTGGACCGTGGATACACGATTTCGCTTGTCACGTCATTCGCTCGGTTATCATCGAGAGGCCAGGAGCTCCATGCGATCTTTCCTGACTACATACCTGGCAACGAACGCTCCGAGAATCGAGAGTCGCGAGCCGAGACCAAGGCTCGGAGTGACCGCGACGGGGGACGAGGAAAATCTACCTACGACCCGACGACCCTCTTTGTCGACACGGATCGACCATTCGCTACATACGAACACGTGTAGACTTGTACTTTGATTTCTCAGCTTATCTGCCAATAAACGATTGTTCCCGATATCTCTGCGACGGACCACCCTCCCTGCAAGACATCCGGAACATTCATATCAACCCTCAGCCTCGTTATTGAGAGGATTTTCACGTAGAAGGGGAGACTATCGTCGCTCGGTAACCGAGCTTACAATTACAGTTCCAATGAGTTGAGCATTGGGATTTGCTAGAACGTATTTCAGGGCTTAGACGTGGCCAAAGCAACGAATACCCTTGTCATCCTATACGCGTATGTACAGTTATGTCAGAGTAATACGAGAGCCAATGTCGCAAGCTTCAAAAGATTGTAACTTAAATTGTACTTTGTAAGTAAGTAGTTAACAGTGAACATGCAGCCGAACCTAAAGGGACGTAGGATGGAATGAATAAGCACGTGGTTCATATGCGTGGATATACAATGCATGTGTATACAACATGGTATGTATAGATATATGCGTGCGCGTATGCGTGTTTGCATGCGAGTGAGCGCATGGATAGGCCAGTGCATGGAGGAACTAGCAGTTGATCTGTTAGATTAGTGATATTTACCAGTAGCGTTATCACCGCGTTGCTGCGGCCACCGAAAGGAAGGCCTCGGCTGCTGCTTGCTGCGCATGTCTCCCGTCCGGTGCGGCGGCTGCGGACCGCTCGCCTTTCAAACGTTCGGAGACCACTACTTACCTGAAAGAGAAAAAGTCGCTCAGTTCAACGGCACGTCCGTCAGATATCTTTAGTACCTCCTTCGAAATTCTACGTATAATTTGCCGAAAGTGCGGAGGGTACTTGTCGCCCGAAGTCGTGTTTGGGGCTTTTCCTCGATGAACGCGACCTTGGCTCCGAGGCCTATTGGCGAAAAACAGCTTTGAGCGCGCGAAGGGTGCGAGAGTAGAATCGCGAGCGCGACTCCAGTGAAGTAGTGAACGCCCCTTATCCAGCCGTTACCAGCCATCGTAACTGGCCGTATATCTCTCGAGCGCGTTCCCTCGAAAGCGACCGACCGCCTTTGTTTCAGATATTTATGAGGCGTTTTAATTCGCACGCTGCCGCCGCTACCACCACCAAGACCCCCCGACTGGCATCGACGTTGTCCAACGTCACCCTCACCCTCGACTTCAACTTTCGCGCTGTTCCTGCCATTCCAAGCCCATCCACCAATCCTAAATCCATGGCAAGCTTGCTATGTAGTACCAAACGAGAGGGAGAGAGAGAGATAGAGAGAAAGAGACTATTGGCAGAGACTATTCGCGTGGTGTCGAAGAAAGTGTCGCGGAGTAGGGCCGGCAGAAGCGCGAGGTGGGTAAGGAGGATAATAGGCATAAGGACGAGCCGATAAAGCCTCGCGTTGCTTCGCATTGCCTCGCGTCTCGCGCCGCACCAGGCTGCTCATCGTCGAGCCCTTAGCTCCCATTCCAGACGGGGGCCATAAGCGCAAACAAACTCTCGCTCGTATATCTCGGCTGAATGGTTTCTACGGTAGTGCGCAACCCCTCGCACTGGCCTGGTTCGAGAGGAGACGAAGCGAAGCGAGACAGAGCGAGACGAAGCGAGCTCTTTTGCCACCCACCCACCCTAGCTAACTTTGCCGCATCTCACAATTTCCCTCGATCGAAATCATTCTCGGAGCATTACTGGCTGGTTTAATTGGCCGCTGGAAATGCGGCTACTTTTCGGTGGCGATGGAACTGGCACGGTCACCGCGAACTGAAGGACATTGAAGAGCCACCGGCTTCTAGCCAGAGCGGTGCCACAGTTTACGCTGCGTTTCTTTACGTTGCAGCCGAGTTTACCGGTAACAGTACATTACCCTGTCAGAGCCTTCCTCTTTTTCCCTACGTATCTATCTCTTCGTTCGACGAACTCCACCTACTTCAGCGAAACTGACTCTCACCCTGCGCGCAGTCTTTCTACCCAACGGCAGCCCATTTCTACTCCCGAGGCTTGACTCGACCAGCTTCGTCTCTCGTTTTCCTTTTCCTTCTCCTCCTTCTCTGTCTCCTTCTCTGTCTCCTTCTCTTCCCGCTCTTCCTTCTCCTCCTGTTCCTCCGCCTCCACCTCCACCGTCACCTAGCTATACCTTCCCCGTCTGACCCGTTCCTTCTCTCTTTCTCCCGGCCTCTTGGTCTCTCTGTCGTGCGGTCTGCTTCGCTCCTGCCTTTCCCGCTTCTCCCGCTTTAACCGCTCCTCTTTCTCGCTTTCTCATTCTCGTCCTCTCTCTCTTTCTCGCGCGCCCCGTCTTTCTCGTTCTCTCCCTTTTTGTCGGGGGCTCTTTCGCGCACTCCTTAACAGCCTTCACTCTCTAAAAGCCTGGCTGTGATCTATGGCGGGACGTTGCGTCACACGGGGAACAGATGCAGGCCTCGTATATTACTCGGCCATATCTCGCAGGAAGACGAGGACGGAGAGCGAGTGAGCGAGTGTACGTAGCGTAGCGCGTTCGTACGCAAGAGAGGGCGAGAGGTGGAGCAAGAGAGAGAGCACGGAAGAGAGGCAGGGAGGTAAAGAGATGGAGCGAGACTGGGAGGGTGACAAAGCGGGTACGGGAACCGAGTCGGTGGTGCGGGAGCAAACCTTGCCGGGCGGTCAAAAGAATGGCAAACGACACAAATCACCCGGCCTTTGTGCGACTCACCCCTCGCTTAATTTTTTCCGACGTTAAAGGAAATTTACTCGTGGACGATACCGATGCTTTTGGAAGAGCTACCAGCTCTCACCGTTCTCCCCGAAAGAATGCCCCGTTCTTTCTAGTCTTCGCTCTAGGCCTCACCCCATTGTAAATGGCCGCAAGCGTCTCGCGGAAGCTTCGGACCGAGCAATATCCTCGACAAAGCCATTCGCTAACAATATACATACATATACATGTACCGTGCGTACGTATCGGCGATCCGCGGAGCATAGCCATTTTCTAATTGTAAGCTCTTGTCGTTCAAAGTTCAATTGGAATTTTCTTCACCGCGGACCGTCCGGCTTACCGTGGCACAAAAGCTCGATGCAACTCGCGAGCAACGTTCTCGGAGCTCAAAGACAAAGAGAGCGCTCGAGGGTGAACAACTGGAGAAGGGTCGAAGGGTGGGTACGCGCTACGAGGGGAAGTAGCCGGACCGCCGAGAACGCGGTAAGGGAATAGACGACGGGGAATAGAGGATCCCATAAATCAGGTCAGGGTCGCCGACGTCTTCGGTCGCTGTAGCTGTAGTGGTGGCGGTATGGCGCATGCACTCGTAAAACGTTTCGCGAAGCGTCGTCTCCTTTCGAGACCTGCCCCATCGAAATGCTTATAGTTTCCTGAGAAGGAGAAGAAAGAAGCAAAAGATCGAGATATGACAGGACGATAACCAGACTCAAAGTGAGGCGCAAACATTCATATTCGTTAAGAAACGCAATTGTACCACATCGATGTTGGCAAGAAGGAATTGGCAAGCCATCGACCAAGCGCAACTCATATCCATCGATAAGTCCGGCAAAGTCGATAAAGAAAACTCGAGGTAAAGGGGAAGGGTAGTGACTTGGAGGGGAAATCTCGAGCTTTCGAGCTTTCTGGCTCACGAGCGTTCGGGAGAACCCAAATGGAATCGGTGCAGTTTGGAATATTGGAAAATGACGGGAGTGGGGAAGGAATGTTAAAAAAGAGCAGTGCTGGCGAGCAGTCGGGTAGCTAAGCGAGCGTAGAAAGGGAAGGGAAGAAGGGCGATGAAAGGCGAATTGCAAAGAAGAAAAGCACTGGGAGACCGTCAAGTGCCAGAATGGCCTAGTATTTATGACGCATACGTGAATTCTGGAAGTAAGAGAACCCGACCGATGGAGTTGTCCAAATTGAACATCTCGTTCCTGATCTACCATCGGTCAGTGTCTTCTTTCCTCGAAATATGTGCATGGATATCAGGAGTAAGAATGGCTGGGACGATAGACTTTAGAAAGAGAAAGTCGGTGAAGGGCAAAAGGATAGAAGGAAGGAAGGAAGGAAGGAAGGAAGGAAGGAAGGAAGGAAGACGAGAGGGACGGAAGGATGGGGAAGCGGGTGCTGGTACCCGATTGATTCATTGGACGCGCGTGCCTGCTTCCAAATCACCAGAATAGAATCCGCTGCCTCGGAATGCCCGACTCACCATTGGGCTAATCCATCGAGCGTCTTTACTGCTGGCGACATTTATAAAACGCCAGTGCGACGAGGACTCACGGCAGCGATCGCTCTCATTCGTCACCGATTATAAATCGTCAAGACCCGGTTCGTCGTCTCTCGCCATTTCCCACCGCGTCGCGCCGCACCGCACCGCATCGAACTTCTCTTTGCTCGCGCTCTGCTCCGTTTGTTCCTCGTCACTCGCCAGAGGCACTTCTCTCTTTGATTCGCATTTACGTACCCGGCCTCGGCGATTCCTCTCTTTCCGTCGACGTCGAAAATACGCGTCGACGGCTCCACTGCGCCGGGTCGAACCGACCGTACCGCACCGATTCCTAGGATCGAGAGTCGCACCCCAGTAGCCCAAGAAAATGGGATTGACGAAAAATTGACAAAGCAAGCCATCGGGAACTCGGATAACAAGACGAACAAGTTAAAGAGGAAGAATCAAGTTATCGAGCCACCACTCGAGTAGACGATCGAAGACCAAGAGACCGAACGATCGGAGCGATCGAGCGACCAGACGAGCGGACGACCTACCCTCGTCCACAGAATAGAATCGCATTCGGGACAGAAGGTAGTGTAGATAGATAGCGAGCAAGCGAGCGAGCAAACGTTTCCCTGGCTTTGCTTCGTCGAAGATAAGATGCTCGTTGCGTTGAGGCGTCCCTGGGCGCCCGTCCAGAAACGTCTCGATGCCCGACACTCGACGCTTCGTGCTCTACGTTTCTCTCGATTCTCCTCCATCGCATTTTGCCAACCTAACGATTGGTGTCTCCGCGATATCCACCTCTTCCACCCACATCTTCCCCACCTTTTCGAGGTGTGCTTTTTGCAATGTTAAGCTTCTCGGTTCGAGCATGTTGACACAAAAGCTATGCGGACGAAGCAACGCAACTCCTTGAACCGCAGATGCTTCCTGCACGCATTTACTTTCAATTAGTTACCAAGATAACTGGAAAGAATTAAGTGGGTGGAGTCGGTAGTTCGAAAAGCTATTAGAAAGGAGGGACAGGGCTACAGAACGCGACGAGACGCGAGGCGCTCTTGAAGGCTCGCAAGCTGGATGGCGAAGGGACAAGCTAAGTAAGTATAAAGGAGCGTGACTGGACGCGAGTTCAATACGCGCGCGCGGCCCTCGAGCACAGCTGTCACTGACATCGGCGCAATTCGAAACTGACCGCGACAGCTAACCTCGGTACCAGTGGACCACAACGGCGGAAACTTATACCAACCAACCTCCCGATTGATACGTCCCAACCACTCACCGTACGCCCAAGGGGACGGATTGCTCGGCCACCTCTGACAGGCTTGCTACGGGTTTATACCCTTTCCTATGCGATCCCATGTACGACAGACTATGACAGATAGACCTTTGTCTCAGGATTGCGCGTGTAAAATCAACTAACTACCCTTGGTTCGAAATCCTTTGCTGCGAAATTTCCTAGCCGTGGACAGTACTGTAATTATCGCCCATTAGCAGGAGCGATTAGATGCAGCGTCGGCAAATTCAGAGGGGCTCGATTAGAGAGGGAGAAGGGGGAGGAGACGACGTCCCCAGGAATTAGGAGTCATAATGTCGCGTCAGGTTCGGGGTTCCAGCGGATCCCAGGCCAGTTAGCCAGCCAGTCAGTTTCTTCATATTGGCGAAAAGGTAAAATAAGAGGATTCGGAAATAGCCAAGTCGTGGGTATTCCTTAATTGTCCTGGATGCGAGGCGGTCAAAAGGAAAGAAGCACAAAGGTGAAGAGCGCGAATGCAATGACGAGGGAAAAGTGGCAGCGTTCCTGAGGAAAGAAGAGTGAAGATCGGTCGAACGCTGACCAACTCGCCACTCGACTCGACACGAGAAAGGAAGAAGGAAGAAGGAAAAAGGAAAAAGGAAAGAGGAAAAAGGTGAAAGGTAACGGCTGTGTGGCAGCGGCAGAGGCAGCGGCAGAGGCAGCGGCAGCAGCACTCGTAAGCAGGCGAGGTGGAGGCGCGGCGAGCCTGAGCAGAGCCGCGTCAGTGAAATCCTTGGTGAGCAGCGAGCCCGAGCGGTGATTGATGGAACGTCAGTCATGCTGCAGCCATCAATCTCCCGCAGCTACACCTTTATTATTTATTATTCTTGCCGCTACGGATATTTCGCTTCGGCCATGCCCGGCCGCTCGTTCCCTTCGATTCCATTTCGATCGAGAGAGCCCGGTGCATCGGAACGACGAACCCCAAAGGCGCCGCCAGTGACGAAGCAACATGTCCCAGGTCCTAGGACCCAGATCCCGGACCCAGGTACCAGAGGTATACGATCCAGCAATACGGCTGGTTCCCCTAACAAAAATTACACATTAAGCGCCCTCCGTTCGGACTTTGACACCCTCCGCTGTGCCGGACCGGATATTGCAAAGAGGATTTCCCGCGTGCGCCTCGCATTACGCCCCATAATCCTTCGTTCCTTTTTTTTCTTCACTCTCTTGCCTCCGGAAGAAACGTTTGTGAAATCTGCGGCTACAACCTTGCAATACTCGACAGTTCGAAAGCATTCGTAGATCGGGATAAGCATAGATCGATGTACCGTCGATGACCGGTACGCTCGATCGCTTACGATCGTTCTTGATCGTGCTCGACATTGCATGCTGCGTCACGAAACAACCGTGCGCGTCCGACTAATCATCGTCGCACGGCACGATTCCTCAAGATGACGCGATGACGGAGGCGAATGACGAGACGAACCACGCGAAGAACGATGCGAAGCACGATGCAGAGAATGACTCTTCGTAGCTGTCAATCGCGTTTGGAGTCAGTCTCGAGTGTTGGCACCGGTATTACCCCCGCTGCCTCCTTCACCTTCTCTCGAACCAACACTAACAATGACGCTCCGACGTTCCCAACGCAAAAACGAATCGTTGACAAAAGTACTGGCCGGCACCGTTGTTGCCACTAGCACAGTCAGGAAAGTCGAGCGATCCTTGATGCAGTAACACCGGCGGAAAAGTTGACGGCTTAGACGTTTAAAGTTTCTCAAGGCATTTGAGAAGACCGCGAGGAACCCGATCTCCCGAGCCGGACGCTCGAGATAGCCGCACCTGAGCCTCTTAGACATTTTTTTTCGAACGGGCCGAACAGGTTGCTTGCCATGGTCGCGCTGCGAGGCGAGGAAAGACGCGTTCGAAATTTCTTAAGAGCAGTCAGCCCAAGTCCGATCGAACGGCTGCCAAAACCACACCCACGCCAACTCAACCGCGCGACACTCACTCTCGCGCTTATTAACATTTTAACGATCGGTCGAAGCATCGTCAACAAACATCCTCGGAAAACCTACGAGCTGCTCGTTTCGGGTTCCGAAGATGTGCCACGCGGTAAGGACCAAGAAGTACGAACCATATGGACCTTTCCGAAGGATCGAAGAGGGAGACAAATCATTCGAGAAGTAGCAACAGCAGCCCCTTTACCGTAGGACAAGCTTAATTGGAGTCTCGCGACGCGACGCGACGTGTGGATGGCACGGCACGGCATGAGGGAAATCGATCATGTCGAGACGAACCAAGATCGGTGGCCGATGGCCAATGACTGGTGGACGGTGCAACCGGCAATCAACGACCAGCAACAGAGCGACTCTCCTTCGCTGCGTGATCGATAAACTAAGAATGGTACTATGACGAATGGCACATCGTGACGAGTTCGTGACCAAGGCGGAGAGCGAGTCTTTCACTGCGAAATTGGGTTACACGCTTGACGAGCCGATGTTACGGAACCGTGAAACGATAATCGATCGTCTGGTTTGCGTCGACGGCACTTTGGTTCGAGCGAATTAAGTGTGCCGATCAAACGCATACACGGAAACCGAGCGATAATCGCACATGAGCGGTGACAAACCAGTCGGAGAAATTCTCTAATTCGGAGAAGAACCGATCTTAGAAGTTTGACGTTTCTCATTTCTTAGGAAGTGGGAAAGGCCGAGAATCGACCGCAAGATGTTGGCGATGGTGACACGATGACTTTGACACAAATCGAAGTCTTTAGCCACCTGAATTGTACCGTTAGCAAGTGTGGCTCGCATGGGGTGCGTGAGGCGCGTGGAGCGCGTGGGCCAAGACGCGTCTTCTCCATGCCATGCCATACCAGATATCTACGTACGTTCTCTCTCTCTTCCCTCTCCCTTGCTCCCATCCGTGGGACGGGCCGAGGCCCCACGTGCACGGGTCCTAAGTACCGGCGAGTTTTACAACTTTACTGTATTTTCCAACTGTCGCTTCCGAATGCAATTTTCACTGCTACGTCTCGATTTTGTCAAAATTTCTTTATAAATAACAGTTCCATTATTTCAATGTAATTGCTTATGACATGTAGATTCTTTAGGATTGTGTATCTTACGAGATTTCAGCTCATAACGACACGTAAAAAAGTAACCAGTGTAAAAAAGCATTGTGATCGTATACTTGGGTTCCTCCTAATAGCAGGAAAACCGGCGGAAATTTTCCGACGAAGGACACTCCGCGAAAGAGCGAGATCCTCTCTGGAAGGTCTTTCGTGCACAAGCGGTAACACAACCTGTCAGACTGCACAGTCATTACTCATTGTCAGAAGGATTGCCGAGAAGCGTCTCTTCCCACGCAGAAAGCCGCGTTCTCGGCTTTCCAGCTACGGTGAGAGCGCGGGGAAACGCGACTGAATGAAGTTGCGACTCGTGAGGCGCGAGTAGAGTAGACTACTGACTGGCTAGCCGGCTGGTCGACTGGATAGCTGAACGGCTGGACGGCTGGCCGGCCGTTCGGAGCTTTATGGGTCGCATTACCATACGCGCATTGCGTAAACTCATTCATACAACCTTAGACTCCATTAACCCAAGCCTGTTCTGTTTCAGCAGAATTCGTCACTAGCTGCCGCACAATAGTTTACGGTGTTCGATTATCGACGAACACTTGTGCGGAATATTCTTATGGCTCGCCGAAAATTCAGGAAGAGAGAGAGAGAGAGGTCGAAGTCGATAAAACCTCACCGTGTCCAGACGGTATTTCGTGTCGCGTCGAGGCGCGATTGGGAATTAAGAAAAATCGAGATTGCGCGCGATACATTGGCCAAGGCGTAAAGTAAAGTGATATACGCGCGAAGATCAAGAGTGATTTATAGTCGAGTCAACGCGGCGACACGAGCGCGTTGGCAGCGCAATTCTCTGCCCTCGCATAGCAGAATACTTCTGTCATGCGAAATCTGGAAAGCAACGATGCGAGTAATGCAGCGGCTGATTCACCAAGGAATTTTTCCCCCTGCGTAGAACAGACAGAGAGAGAAAGAGAGAGAGAGAGAGGATTTATCGTCCATCGCGAATATGTAAAATATGTAACCACCTTGTTTTTTCGATTTCGTTCTTCTATAGTCGTTAAACGGAAGCCTAGCGTCTAGACTTTAGTCAAACACTCACAGTTTCGATGTAGTTTAATTTGCAATTGGAACTTGAGTTATATTCGACACCGACACGTTTCGTCTGTGTCTAATGTAATGCTAGATCTCTGGCTAATTCTAACAGCTTCGAAGACTCTAATACCGTTGACAATATCTCGCCGAGAATACGAGGAGAAGACGAAAGCCGAGAGTCTGCTTTTGGGAATGGTCATTCATCTGGACTATTTAGATCTGGTTTGGAAGAGTGAGTTACGGGGAGTGGGGTAGCGAGGTGATGGGGCGGCATGTCAGCCTGGCAACTTCTTTGATCGATGTGGCGCCAAAACTGCTACCGCATTGTCGTATCGAAGCCTGTTACGTAAGAGGCAGAACCACGTCCCATCTTGAGATCTTCGTGCTCGTTTCACTGCCCACTCGAGTAAATGCTTTTCTCACCAAGAGAGCTCACAAGACAAGGATAGAAGAAGTTGACGTCGCGTTGACGTCGCGTCGCGCTAGTGCATAGAAAGTAGTGGCCACAGCTGACCAGGTGAATTGGCCTAGCAATGCCGTAAATTAGCGTGAACGCGAATGATAATACCTGTAGTTTCGCGGAGGACGCACAACAAAGCGTCTATTGCACGCAGGGCTGTTGCATGGGTTGGGTGCATCCGGAGTGGCCAGAGTGGCCGGAGCGAGCGATGCGGCCAATGTGGCCGCACTCGCCCAGTGTTCGGTTAGCGCGAATAAAAACGTAAACTCGAATTATCGTATTTCACTCGCACCTCTCTTTGATAAACCATTGACCAGGATCGTTTCGATTCCGATTCCGATTCCGATTCCGATTCCGATTCCGATTCCGATTCCGATTCCTATTCCGATTCCGACTCTGATCCCGGCTCCGATTCCTATCGTCAAGAGGCAAACGTTCGAACGTGAAGCGTTTAAACATGAAATTTATGAACTCGGAGCTTACAACGGAAATAATGCAGCCTCGTCAAACGACGCGAAATGACGCGAAACGACGAGAACCGGCTTTCCGATTATTCGTCGATATCCTGCTTTTTCAATCGACCTCTCTCTATCCCCACCCACAATCGGTTCCTCTCCACCTCACTGATTGTGAGCCCCTCGCGGACACCCTCGGACCGAGTCCGGCTCGTTATCGATAATTAAAAATTGTCAAACGCACTTTGCTCGGGCTACCGCCGATCATAAGTCCAAGTAGCCTGGGGCTCATTGCGGAAAAGCATGGCCCAAGGGGAAATACAAACGCCATCCCCATTACCAATCCTATACAACCAGCCTCCACTGTTGGCTGCCACCCCCTCGCGTCCACCCCTGCCCCATATGCCCCTCTCCCTCATCCTCTCTTACCCTTTCTCATCCTATGATCATTAACCACTGCATTATTGCTCGCTGGATATTAATTGATTTCGAAAATACAATTTTCTGTTTCAACGATCAAAACCCTAGTCTTCTCTCGGCCTCCGCTCCCGTTTCCCTCTTTCGAGCACTGGCCGCACGCGTGTCTATGCCGTTGCCTCCCACCGTTCCTCTTTCCTTCGGCACATTCTCATTGGCATTTTCGTTGTCATTGCACGCATTGCAATGTTCTTTTTGCCGCGATTAGAGCCGCGATTTCCATTGCGTTTCGCGTCATCCTCCCTCCCTCCATATTTTCTCCTCCCATACTCGGTCTCATCTAGCTGCTCATGTTCGTCGCATTCTCGTGTCATTGATGAGCTTGTGCTTGTGCTTCTGGTTTTGCCTTCAGTGTCGTCCCGCTGTGTATCATCATCGGGCCCGTTGCCCACAGAGGATCGGCTTCATCTTTTACCAGAAAGCAAGCCCGCAGCAAACGACTCTCTCCCTTTTCCTTCATTTCTCGCGGCTTCTCTCATCGACGGAAAATGTCGAAGCGGATGGGAGAACGTGCAGACGGGTGGACGAGCTTCCCGAATGCGTAATGCGCAAAAGAAACGCAGAATTGCGATAAAGGCGAGTCACTGCGGCACCCTTTCTACTGGAGCAGCCGACAAAAAAGAGCCACCGAATTGGTGCAGTTCGTAACGCGACACCGCATTAGTCGTGGCCGGAAACGAACGAGGCGTGTAGAGAGCGATACAGGTAGAATATTAGGATAAATGCGATCGGTCATGGGGATCGGAATCATCGGCAGTGTAGAGGAAGCGCGGGATGCCTGGGAGAATCGCGATGAGACGGTGGGCACGCACGATAATTCCAAGTGCAACGATAACGTTTCGCGATGATTGGAGGTGCGTGATGCGTGGTACATAGTACGTGGTGCCTCGACCAGTGGCGTTCACTGCGAAACCCGGTAGTGCGGGCAATCGGTGCGTGAAAATGGAAATCAAGCAAACTCGTTCGAATGGAAGCGAGAGAGAGATAGAGGGAAAGGAGAAATAGCCCATCGACGCGGAATCGCAACACGGACGGACGAGAGCAGAAGGGGACTTGCCTGGGAAAGCGAGAGGGAAAAGGCTGCCGGCAAAAGGTAAAAGGTAAAACGTGGGAGGAAGGAACTACCGTGGCTGTTGTTACGGTTGTTGTCGGCGTGTCGCGCCGCTGCGGCCGCCGGGGGTTGTGCTAAATTAGCGACATCCTGGGTGGCTAGCTTTTTTTTCCTTCAAGAACAGTGATACCCGTTTGAAGAAATACTCTTCTGATCAGACAGCTCTTTTTCGATAAAGGAATTCCTCTCGCGAGTACATCGAAAGGGATTGGAAAATACGAGGGTAAGAAGCAGTGGCTCGTGACGACTTTTGCGAGCAATACTAGCGATCGTTTGCCTCCGTAATAATCTCGTCTTTGCCTCGAGAATCTCTCCTGGCTGTTTCGGCCGATGGGCGTCTGCCATTTACGAGATCTTTACGATCCGCTCAAGATTTAAGCGCGGGACAGAAGTGTGAGCATTGCTGCTTCTCGCTTCTCGCGTGCGAGCTCAAATTATTTCCGTGATGTCCACTAACTAAGGTCTATGCGGTCATCTCACCACCTTGGTCCATTCATAAATCGCCAACTTGGCCGAAGGACTATCTGCGCAGTCCTACCTCAAGCCGACGTGAATTTCCTCTTTGAAACCCTTTCCTCTTTCTCTCGTCCGACCATCGAGATCGGGGTCGTATCAAGTGTGGAACCGTAGAGTTTATTAGTCATTCGCCTCGAATTTAGCCGAAACTAGAGAGTTCGCAGGGGAAAGAGTGACACGGTGAGAAGCTGACAACAGCAGCGACTTGACAAGAGCCAAAGAAAGGAAGAGCAGCGGGGAAAGAGAGAGGCACGCTGTGTTTATGTTCCTATGTGTGTACGGGAAGGTACGCGAGGCAACCGAGGCAAGAGAGGCAGGCGCAACTCGGGATGTTGAAAGAGAGCCCCTGAAGGCCCGAATATCGATCTCATACATAATTAAATACCGGACCGACAAAGCATCACAAAGAGAGCTTACTTGGGCTTTGATCTGCTGACAGACGGGGCCCGTCATCGCGGACTTCAATAGGCGCTACTGAATCGCGGGGGTGTGTTATTGACGCTTGCGGGTACTCGCTCATTCTGCTGCCTTACGCCTGCAACCCGCACCCACACCCACCCCTCCTTGCGATCTTCCGACTTTCTCGCTGCCTCCCTGCGCAATCCCGTCACGAGTCTTCCTCTATCTCTGCCTCTCTCGTTCTCTCTCTTACTCTCTCTTACTCTCTCTTACTAGACGTGCACGCTTCCGTACTAGTCGACTAGTTTCGTGGCTCGTTGAGCTTGTGGGGCTCGTGGCTCGTGGCACCGACTCTCGTGGCTCGTGGCCTCAGCTCGTGGCTCGTGCCTCGAAACTCGCGACCCGCAACCCACAGTCCGCGAGTTTCGAGTCACACATGTACATACCACCGTGCTACTCGTCGGGGACGAGTCTATAGCGACCCGTCAATCCTGCCGGCCGCCCAACCACCCACCTTTCCACCCACTAACCTATCTAGATACCAGTGTGTTCTTGTGCCACTGCGATTGACAGCTGTCAGGTTGATATTTAACGCTCGCCCTCGAGAGGTATTAGTCGGACTAAACGCAACCTTTTCGAGCGGCATTATCCACTTACTCGTACGTATAGTTGGGTACTCGGAATTACCTACACAGAGTGCTGGAGCTGACACGAATAATTTTTTTCCTCGATCCCCAATTGTTTCGCTTCGAACAGAGTTCATTATATTTTCATTCTTCCTTCGTTGTTTTCTCATTGCTTGTATCGTGGTAATTTCCAGTCCAACTCGGATCGACGTAGTCCGATCGATAACTTTCGATAGCCGATCAGTGAAGAAGAGTCCACGTCACAGTCCGTGGACGGATCGGTCGTACAAAGAGGCTGTTACCTGAGCTGGAGCCTGGGCCGAGACCAGGACTGGGGCCGGCGCTGTCATGAATTCCCAATGACTCGTCATACGTGCATCGAAAGCGTCTCACGGTGACGAGACGTATTTAATTGTATCCACTGACGTCATCCGCGGTCGGTTTTGAGCCAGCGGATTTCGACTGACTACGACGATCGATCGAATATGTGTAAACGGATATTCCTGACCGCGCGCGCGGCATTCTATTTTTGTTTCGGTGCTATCCTTCTTCTTCTGCTGCAAATTTTTCGAAAGAGAGCGCTTTCGCTTGAGGAAAAAAAGAAACGTGTCTGTTACGGACTAGACCGAGGTGCCGATCGACAACCAACGATTCTCTCCCTTCTCTTGGACGATGCAGAACTCTGGAACGCATCGCCATGTGTACGCCACGTACACATCAGCTCACTTGACATCGCGGCCCATTAACGCTTTGGCAAAGTGTCACGATTTGACCGGCGCTGTTCGACCGGTTCGGTTAGCACTCAGCGACAGGCTTTCCTGTCGCTCTACCATCATCCTCTCCCTGCACCTCCTCCTTCTCTTACTTCTCACCATAGTCATTCAATTCTCAGCTCCAAGTGCAACTGGCGCAAGTACCCACGACTGTTCCTCTTTCCTGGTTGGCGGAAGAGGAATCAAAAGACACGAAGAATGCGTGCGGCTATGCCACGAGAGTCAATAGCTGTCAAAATGCAGATGTCGAGATGCTTGAACCTCATGGAGGAAAGTGCACCAGAAACAGAGGAAATCCGTGATGTTACCGCGGTATCGAGAGCGGGAGTGTGAATGAGAGCGGTAACGGCAGTGGCACCGGCAGCGGGAACGTTACCACGAGTACGAGCACGCGCGGCGAACCGCGCCTCACCAAAATAGACAGATGGACCGGAGCGTGATTTTGAGCGCGATTCCACGATTTTCTCGTTTTTCGACATCGTGGACGTCCTACACTTTGGTTTTACTCGAGAAAGCGGAAAGGTCGGACGCGAGCAGCAAGAGGTTGAGAGAGTCAGAGAGAGCAAGGTAGAGAAGGTCGGGGGAGAGTAGGGAGGTTGGGTGGTTGGGAGGGAGGAAAGAGGAGGAAGGGGTATTTGCGCGGTTAGATAGAGGCACGAGGTATGTGTGCACGATTCCGTCACCTGCCGTGGATCGGAACGGAGCTTTCCGTCAGCACCGAATGACAGATGGAAGAGTGACAGTTCCATTTCGTCTTTCCCACGGCAGTTTCTCTTTGGATCGCCGTGTCGTGGGGTAAAACCGCGAGGTGACAACGATGGATGGGGTGTGGGCGTAGAGGGGAACGATTTCATTCGAATTTCATTCGAAAATTTGATGCACGTACGATGCATACGATGCGGCACACGATGCTCTCGATTCGCCGCGGCACCGAGGCAGAACGCGAACTCACCGTAAAGTAGTGGTATCCAGCGTAAAGGTAAGGTCAGTCTTGGCGTGAACGCTCCGCCGTACCGCGGAGATCCGCATGGACGATGGAAGCGTGTTGTCGCTTGTTTGGCAAAATCGAGAGGACGCACCCACCGAACTTGCACGTTTTTTTCGACACCATATCACCACCTCATTCTCACCGATTTTCCACCCGCGCAATGATCATACGAACTTCACTGTCGATCACTCTCGCACTCAACTGATTCGATCACTCGACGAGATGCGACTCGGGAAGACGCCTTCCTTGCCTTCCTCGACTCGGTTTCTCGCCGGGTACTTGAGCTTCCTAACCACAGCCACAGTCACAGTCTAGAGAATTCTTGCAACAACTCGAGGACTAGCGATCGCGAAACGAGTCTAACGAAATTCCAGAATGACGAATCACGAGCGTACACGGCTGCGTGTGGGTACGTGCATGACTTTTCGTCGGACCGCGACAAAAGCGAAGATCCTCCCACGACGGCAGCACGTGGCGCACTGACGGCTCCGCGGTCATCTTCCCCACCTCTGCCCCCACCATCGAGCTCCCCCGTTAAGCCCCACGCTCCTACTCGAGTGCGCCTTCCCTCCCTTCCCCTCACCGTACACTCGCCGCACACTCGCCGTTCTCCTCTATCAACTACGGCTGCTCCACTCTGTTCAGCTCTAGTCCGCGCTGCACAGCGTCCCAGCGCGGCGGCGCAGCTCAACGCGGTAGTAGTAGTGCGTCGCGTCGAGCCGTCACTGCCGCCGTCACCGTTCCCGTCACCGTCACTGCCACTGCCACTGCCACTGCACTCCGATACTGCCGACCAACCTAGTCCATGTACGGTGATGTACTTCGTTTTCCTTGCCCCTTCGTTTCTTTTATCGGCCCTTTCCGTATCTTTGTTTCTTACTTCGCGACTGTTATCTACTCGTGCTTCTCTTTTGCTCTCATTGCCATTTCCACTAGTTCACCTTGCGCCTCCATTTCTCTCTCTCTCTCTCCTTCTCTCTATCTTTTCCTCCCACTCGCAGCCCCTCATCCCTGTCGTATCCTCGCGTGCGTCCCGTTTTCTTCTTTCTTTTTTGGCTCTACCGCCTTTGCCTTTGCCTTCGTCTTTACCATCACCATCTTCATACCTATGTCCATCTCAGCATCCGTGTCCGTCTCACAAAGTCTGATTCATTTCATTCTACTCTACTCGGACGCCCCTCCCTCCATGTACCGCTGCGTGGCTCGCTCGCCACTCCACTCACCACTATGCTCGCCGCTCCACTCCACTCCACTCCATTCTACTCCACTCCTCTCCACTCCACTCCACTCCACTCTACTCCACTCCACTCCACTGTACTCCACTCCACTCCACTCTACTCTACTTCACTCCACTTCACTCTACTCCACTTCACTCCACGCTCCTCCGCGCCTCTCCCCACCAGCCATATCCGTGGCGCGTCTTATAAGCTCCTACCACCCCTACCGTCCCTCGCCCAGGGTTTTGGCCGAACCGAGGATCCGACAACACACGCTGTACTTTGACAACCCAGCCCAACTCCAGCCGTTCCTTCCTTTTCCATCGGCTCATGCAGGACAGTCTGTTCGCGGGTTCACCAGCTCGTAGGCTGTGACTATCTTCGATTGCACGCGTGGCTACCGCGGACTACCGCATGTAACCCGCAGTCCGAGGCCCGTAGCTCGTGAACCGCGATCCATGGCCCTGACCTATCCCTGCGCGGAGCATCTCAAGGCCCCGGTACACCTGCTCAGTTACTCCACCCACATACTCTTCTAATCGCGTTTGACAACCACCGAGAAAAACCAAAGAGACGGTACAGCTTCCGACTCGATTTCTCTCTCTTCTTCGTTTACACCACTTTCTCTTATCTCCTTCCTTCTCGCAGTCTCGGTATTGCAACGTCTCTATCGCTCGGCCTCATTCTCGCTTCTGTTTTGCTACACAGCTACGGCTCACCCGACTCGCCTCTGTCTACGATTTGTTTCTGTACTGTCGTCCACGAACGGGACGGCCTGCTGCAGTTTGCTCGCAACGATCCATTCGTTCCACTAAAATTGCGCTTAGACGGACGACGAGAAGGATGGGAAAGGGCGTGGTTCTGCCAAAATTAGAAAAGAGACGCGTATCAGTGTCTCGATCTGATATTCTTCGCCGGTGCGGAAACGCCAAGCGACTGATCGCGGGGACCAGATCCCCTACCACGTTCGCGCATCTCATTAAAGTTACTCGGGTTAAGACTAAAATTTATAAACGCTAATACCATTTACTTAGTAATGATTTATCTCCTGTTCGCCAGAGCCAGAGTGCTCGCGACCGTAAATATTGTTGCGCCGACGTTTACTACTTTGGTATAACGGGTGGCGGTAAAGTAGCCATAACAGCATCAACGACAATAGGAATAATAGTATCCCTCTGTTGCAGCGGATTAAGAATCGCACACCCACCGGTACAGTACGTACCTTCCTTCCGATCAAAGAGATCGTTGAGTTTAAAATTGAGGAAGAGTAGGAACCGTGCGAACGCTTGCAAGCGTCTAGGAACATATCCGAACGAGCAGCAGGAAAGGATTGCTCGCGTGAAAAGAAACGAAAGGGGATGGCGAAAGCCGAAGGTATCCTCGGTGCCCGCTCTCGAAGGCATTAGGAGTTCAGTAATAAATCTCGGTGAAAAAAGGGGTGCACGCGTACATCCAGCTCGAGACACGTACGGGTCTCGCGAATGCCCGCGACTCTGGACAGGAGGGCGGAGGATGGAAAGACAGAAAGACGGGGTGGCGGGGAGAAAATGGTGGGAAGGGGTGAGTGCGACGCATGCAAGATGTGTCCTCGTACACGTATCGAGGAGAAGGCTCCGTGCACGGCCCGACGACTCGAACGCGTTGCCTCGCGTCTGTCTGGCCAGGCGCGTACATCTGTGTCCGTAGCAGGAGTACGAGAGACGGGGAGTGCGGCCACGACGACGGAAACGAAGACGGAGACGTAGACGGAGACGGAGACGGAAACGAAGACAGGGATGGAGTCGGTGAGCCGTCGTGAGAAGTGTAAGCGAGAGGACCAGCGGAGGAGCCGAAGAGAGTGGTAGGCTACTACACCCAGCACCCCAGTTCGAGGGCCAGGGGCAGCAAGAAGAGCGGGAGGATTCGGTGGAGGAAGCGGAGAAGGAAGTGGTAGAGGTTGTCCCTCCATGCTTTATATCTCTGTCCTCTACGTTCTCTCGCAGTGCAGCTCACTGCACTGAGACAGCAAGGAGGTCGCTCGACATGATCTATGCACGGCGCGCAGAGGTGAGTGTCACCGTTCGCTTGATGCATCGGTCCTCACCTGAGCCCTCCCCCTGTCATTCCTCAGCCGAGATCGCCAGCCCGCGTCACCTCCACACCACCCTTACCGCTCTTGCCGCCATCCTTGTATCGCCCTCACTCGCGTCACTCTTGCACCATCGCTTTTCTCGTTTCAGCTTCCGCTACCAACTTTAACTTTACGATCCTTTACCGTACCTATCCTTCCTACTTTCTCTCCCGCCTTGCCGACCATTCCTCCCGCGGTGATCTCGCGTACGATCTTTCGCGTATGGAAAGGCCCACGGTGCATAGGACTACGTAAGTACCTAAGTACTTATACTACTAAAGGTAAATTCGCTTATACGAATTTCTACTCGATCGCGATCCTCGGAGATTCCTGTAATGATGGTTAATTAGGAACATCTGATTTTCGCGTACTTGAGCAATCGTGAGTGCCATCGCAGTTATGATGCCTCTCTTACACCCTCGAAGCGTGAAATGCAGCAATGGGAAAAAGTGTGAGGAAGTGTGAGAGAGAGAGAGAGAGAGAGGGAGAGAGGGCGAGTGCGGTGAGAGGCGAGATAGGTGAAAAAGGGAGGGTTGGTCGAAGAGATAGGGAGAAATGGGCGAGCAAGAGGAAGGAAAAAAAGGAGAGAAAAAGGGAAAGAGGAGGGATAAAGTAGAGTGCAGGTCCTGGTGCGAGCAGTAGGACGATGGTTACATTCTACGGATCAGAGAGCTCGATAGCGTGCCGAAGTCGAGGCGAACGGCAATAAATCCATTTTTCGTGAAGGGTCGGTCGAGGGGCGAGAGCGAGCCAGGGTCTGATTAGCAGCCTGACTCGCCGTACAGGATGACAGCCGGTGAGTTATAATATTGCCCATCCATCTATTTATCTACTCCATCGGTTCTCCTCTTCCCACCCCCAGGCTCGTACTCGTTACCCTTACCCTCGCCTTCGCCTCCGCTACTGCCTCCGCCCTCGCCTTCATCCTCACCCTTACCCTTACGCTTACGCTTACGCTTACCCGCACCACCCTCACTCTTATCCTTACTCATAGCGTCGCGAGCACTAACACTCTTAAACTCGACCCCCCGCCCACCGTTCTACCTCGTAGTCCATGCACCCTGTTCCTCTCGTTCCACCCGTTCATTCTGGAGACCGGCAACCCGAACCGCGATTTTCCTCGTTTCGTTTCGAGCGAGAGCGCAAGTACCACCCCTCGAGATCACTCGGCGTTCCTTTGCACTCTCCGTGATCTCGACTTTGCTACGCTTTACGCGATTCTCTCCAACAAAGATCGTAAACGTGTCAGGATGTTCGAAAGATGTTGAATGCACAGATAAATTAGTCGAGGTTGGGCTGCCGATCGAAAGGATCTGTCAGAGAGGCAAAAATTGGAAGAGGGATCCTGTGCTTGAAACATCCCGAAGAACGCTCGAAAGAGAACTGAGAAGGGGCTGGTTTTAAGGGGGTGGAGGAAATTAAAACTCGGCCTGAGAGAAAACGATCGGGGTGAAGAGGTGCGGTGAGACGAACGGAGAGTAAAAATGTTGAAAACATTGCCACATTGCGTGGAACGGTGACGGCGAACGGCAGGACATCTCTCTATACATTTTCAACTGGAAAGACGCGACGCGGCGTCCCGAACTTTCGACGGGAACCAGTTCATATATCTGAAGTATGGCTGCCATAAATAAGCGAGCTGTCCGTTTGCTCTGTTCGCCGAACCTCTTGCAAATCTTCCCTCCTCTCTCCGTCTTACCCACGACGGAGCACTCTCGTCTTTCACTCCACCCGCTTCTCGGTATCCTCCTCCTCGCCCTCCTGGTCCAGCAGATTTCTTGCGACCGTAATATCGGAGTCGCGCACATTCCGGGAGCCAGCCGCTGAAGGAAGTATGTACTATGTACTACTTACTTTGGATTTCGAATCTCTTTGACTCTTCGTAGGAGTTTCTTCGACCGACTGGTGCCCGGTGCATTTGTAGTCTAGCGTTCTTAAACGCGTCACGCGACTGCCGCTCTCTTCGATACCCAATCGAGGTCCATTGATCCGAGTCACGCGCACCGAGGTTGGCCGAAAGCGCTGCTCCGCTTTACTTTGGTTCTTTGATTGACTGGTAGTCACGCTTGTTGGTGGCGTCAACGCCACTGTGGACGCTTGAAACGGTGACCGAGGAGAATCAGGTGCGCGAGTGAGGAGGAGAGCCTAAGACCATAGGAACGAGACGGATCGGAATGAGAAGCAGTGACAGAAGCGAAGAAGGTGGAGAAAAAGAAAGAGAAGAAGGAGGAGAAGAAGGAGGAGAAGAAGGAGAAGGAAAAGGAAAAGAGGGGGAGATGTTGGAGGTAAAGGGGGCGCGGTAGCGGGTAGGCTAGTGAGCTGGTGAGCTGGTGAGCGGGTGAGCGAGGGAAAAAGCAGGCAAGAGGGCGAATCGAGTGGAGCGGGAGTGATTTATGCCAAGTCGCTGGTGCTGGTGAAGCCGGGGCCCGTGTACTATACACTCTCGAGAGCGGCCATCTTGAGGTCCCCCCGTTTCTCCGGGGACTCGGATCGATTGACAGACTTGTGCTCGATCGGCCCTTAACGAACTCTCGCGTTCCTTTCCTATTCGCACCAGTCTTACCCATCCGTTTTGTTTTTCCCTTGTACCCTTCGCCCTCTCTTCCCTCAGCGACGTCTTTTGCTTACGGCCTCTCTTGTTTGTCCCTTCCACATACCCCCGATACTTGCAAAGAATTTCGCATATGCCACACTCTGCGCGATAGCGCACACGCACACGCTCCCACGCATGCACACATAATAAACGCAGACAACGGGTGATAGATTTACGAGTCCCCGAAGAAGGACCAGGGGCCCCGTTTTCTCGTAACCGTCTCGGTCCTGGGTTAGGCCTCGAACGCGGGCCCGGGGGTCCGTGCGCAACAATGAAACCACGCCATTTGTCAGAGAGGCGCTTCCTTTGCTTCTAATAAACGTTCGTCCTACCGTCGTGCCGGCGTCGTTCCAGCGTCGTGCCAGCGTCGTGCTGGCAGCGTCGTGCCGCAACGTGCAGCACGGATCGACCTTTGCTTTTGCTTCGAAGATCGTGATCTCCCCCTTCCACCCCCGCTACTGCCACGCTCTCCTCATCTAAGCAAGTCGAATCGCCGGTGAAGCTAAGGAGCAAGAGAGCAAGGGAGATGCTCCGTCTTCCTTCATCCTACCGACACCTTCTCCAATACTTTCACGTGCGGCTACAATGCACCACGGACCATCGAGAAATTGTCATACAAATTGTCGATTATTCACCGACCTTCCGAGCTCGAGACTTTGCAAGGTACGTCCCGTCGCCTTGCGGTAGCCACAACGAAAACTCAATGCTCGTCAGTCCCCTTTCCTACTCTCTCTCTCTCCCTCTTTTCATTTTGATTAGGATCATCGTCGTTGAACCGACTCGGTGGCTCCTAATGATTCGAAGAATCATCGTGACACTCGTTCTTTTACCCTGCTCTATCTCCATGCTCATTCGGAACGACCTGCCAAGTTGCGAATGCTCCAACAAGTGCGAGTCGGCTTCGGTTTCGAAACAGTTCCTCAGTACCTTGTTCTTGAGTGGGAGATTTTTATGAGCCGAGCAACGGCAAAGTACTTGTTTGCATTTATGCGCTGCTGTTTGTTAGCGTCAAACAGAGGCTACCGTAGCCGAGAGCGGCACACCAAAGCCCAGACCAAATGAGACGAGGCATCGGAATACGAGACACCGCACGGCGCGGCGGTAAAACGGGAGCAGCAAACCCGCCAGTATCGCCCTCAAGCACAGTTCCTAGTTAGCATTTCCAAAACGCAGGTCAGCCGTGCCTCTGCCGCGTTTCTTTTTTCCCATTTCTTTCTTTTCTCTTTCCCTTTTTCCATTGGAATGTCACCAGTGTTATTTATGGGGAACCAGGGAGGGCCATGAGGGCCACAACGGTCGAGGGGTTTGACTGGCACGACAGGGGATGCACGGCTTTCGGCACAATTATTGTTCTGGATGTGTTCAAAAGCCACCAGCTACGAACTTTCAGCCAAAGCAAGAGCAAACGCGAGGATGCATGTGTGTGTGTATGTACTGGCGCAATTCTAGTGGCGCTACGCGTACTTCCCGGTGAGGATGCGTGAAGAAGAACGAGAAGAGAAGATGCAGAAAGGTAAAAGAGAAAAAATGACTGGGACCTTTTCAGCTGTAGTCTGGTAGTCGAGAGCGAACGAGGAGGCGCCTCCTCGTAAGAGCTCGTAATGTCGACCCCTGACATCACCGGTCAAGGTTATTGTCCATCGAGGTAACCGGCTGCCGTGCCGTTTGCACCTTTGCAAATTTATGCCTCAACACCCCCATTCTGGCTACCCTCCTTTGACATTGCAGCACGCATTCCTGTTCTTACGAATACCAACATGAAACATGGATTATCGTTGCAATTAAGACAAACGTATTTCGACTGGCACTATGTCAAGATACATATTGTACATATTCTTTCGGTTAGGCAAGAGGCGCTCGGTAGACGAACGAACGAACGAACGAACGAACGACGAAAAAGAGGCTGCCTGGGCTGCGCACTGTCGAAGAGTTCACTTTTGTCCCGACTGCCCCGTCGAAGCTTCTGCTTCGAGGAGGTCCGTGGGATTCCTGAGATTTATTGCTCCCCATTTATAATGGGTACGAGAACCCAGTTGCGCAACGCGGCTGTGGGTGAGCAGAAGGGCAATGACGAGTTGGTGCCGTTGCCATTGCCGAAGAATCGGTCTGTCTGCTACGCGTTTTCTTTTCCTTTACTAAAAGCACGAGTAAGCTACCCCGAGTTACTTTTCAAAGTTCGATTCGAGCTACGAATCCCGATAGGAAAAATTTCAAAAAAATTAACATTCAGTTGGGATAAAGGCCAGCGTGACTAAGGAACGTTCGTAGGTGCATCCTCACAGGTGTGTAGCACACCTCTCAGATTTACCTCGTTCACCCTTTCTCTCTTGCTTCTGTGGTTGTCCCGAGATTGGAAGCGGTTCTACTCGGTTATCCAGTGAAGAATGCGTACGCTGGTTTGGCTGGTTATACGATATCGGAAAAGAAATCGGGCTCGAGCGAACGTGGCCAATGTGGCCAATACGGCCAATGAAGCCAATGTGGCCAATCTGGTAGGAACGTAAGCAGGATGGACGGATGGACAGATAGACCGATGGATCCGAAGCGACGCGACGCGACGCCACGTACGTAACAGTACGAACCGATCAGGTTTGGGCAGCTGTCCGCAATGGCGTCAGTCAGCTTCACTGGTGGCTTCGCGGTGGAATGAATGCCTTTCGTTATGAGCCTTATCTTCAAGTCCGATCTCTTTCAACCCTTTCTACCACTCGTACTCTTGCGTCTCATCTTTGTCCTCCCTCTCTTGCCTTGGGCTCCTTCCGTCTCTCGATCCCCTCGCCTCCCTGTCTTCTTTTCACGAACACCAAAGTTCGAACGGACCTTTTGCGAGCGATGACTTTGCGAATGATCGACAGATCGATCGATGAGGGAGAAGGAGCAGGAGCAAGAGATAAACACCGACAAATCACGACGAATGGTAAACTTATTCTGACAATGAAAGGCATTTTTTTATAGTCAAACTACTGACTTCCAAATTGAGGTATTGATATTTCGAGTTTAGAATCGTGAGTTTGGAAGTTTCATAGGGACGTTTTTATGTCAATAAAGTAATTATAATTGTTGGGCGATAATTTTGTTAAGAACGGTTCATAAGGTTTGCACAGGGTGAGTGAGAAGAGTGGATGGGGAGAGGATGGGGAGAGGATGGGAAGAGGGCGAAGGTGGCGAGCCGAAGAAATCGAGCCAGCGCCACTGGGTGCACGCTCTTTGATCGCGATCGATTGCCAGGCTGATATCGAGCACGCGCTCGTCTCGTGCAAGCAAGCTTCCACGCGTGCGCGCGTGCGTTTCGATCGTAATGACAAGTTATCGGTGTCCCGGCGCAAGATTGATAGTTGGCACAACGAAAGGCTAATTCCCGGCGTGCGTGTACGCGGTACGCACCGAATGCCAGCTCAGCGAAGAAGGTTAATCGTGCTCTCAACCATTTACCTATGTGCCACTCGTTCACCCGCTTGGTGGTAGGCTTGCTGCACGGAATTTGCATCTTAATTTATTCCGCGACTCCCATCGTATCTACCTACTGTGTGGGTCTATTGCTGGTCGGTCAACCGCTTGCCTGACTTGCCTTCGGAAGTTCCTACCCTCTTCCGCTTTCCGTCTTCCGTCTCGCATCCCACGGACGAGCAAATACCGCGTGCGAGGCAGTCCTCGACAATTGGATGGTTCGCGAGCCTGAGGGTCCGGTAAAAATGCAATGTTCGTTGGCCGTAGGTGTCGAGGATCTCGGACACGCGAAGAACCAGTTCCGGGCCCGTGGAGGACCGGTCCGGAGGATTGGGGGAGGGCAGGTGTCGAGGGCAGAGAGGGCGAGGAGGGGCGACCGTCAGGACTGAGGACTGAAAACTGAGGACTGCACCCGGCTGTATGTCATCGAGCGGAGTGGAGTGGAGCAGCCGAGCTTGAGAGAGCGAGTTCATCTTCCGGAGACAGTGCGAATCTCGCATTCCCCTTTCGAGCGTGTAAGCGGCAGGATAGCCACGGTACATATGGCCTGACATGCCGGACAGTTTGACACTCGGCTTCCTAACGATCGACGTGTAGCCTCCACTACTCTCAGAGAAAAAGGAAGCTCTGAATACCGGCGATTCTCTCTGCAGCATGATCGACGCGTCGTCTCGCTGTCGAGTCTCCACTCTCCCTTTCCCCCGGTCCCTCGATCCCCCGGTCACAAGCTCGCGGTCCCCACCCTCATTTTAGTTCTCGCTCTCGCTCAACCGACTCGCTCGTTCTCGCCTACTCTTGGCCGCTCTCTGACCAGAGCGTGCGCGATTTTCTGCTTTCCCTATCCCAGATTTTCTTCGACGAGCCGCGCCATGCCGCTGAATGCCGACCTATTGGGCTTCAACGTTTATTGTTTGTCCGAGAGCGTCTTTGTCTCATTGTCAGTCGTCACGCGGCACGGGCTGCCTGACACCCCCGTAATACAAGTTAGTCCGCCACCAACGAAATCAACGTCCTGCCAATCGTTCTCCTTCGAGCCCCGTCGAGATTACGAGCATGCCTTGCCTCCTATTTACCATTTTCCCTTCGGTCGCTCGCTCAAATCATAATCGTAATCGGCTTCTCGCAATTATAAACTCTACTTTCGCGTAACGCCTGTAAATTAGCATTGCGCGAAGCGGCCCGTCTCATCGCATCCCTGCGGATCCAATTGGTCTCACTGTCTTTCTTTCTATCTCTCTTTCTTTCTCTCTTACGGCCGAGTCACCGCACGAGCAATTGACTTTGATCCGTCCGTGCGCGCTTAACATTGAACGCAATTACGGCCAATTTACGTTGTTCTCGAGCTGTCTTCGTGACGCGAACCGATCGCTTGGATCGCATCGTGTCGTGCCGGTTCGCGGCACGCATCGTGGCACGCGTCGTGGCACGCGTCCTGGCGCGCCTAGTATGCGCTTGCCTGGCTAGGCAAGTTATGTAGTTTCGCGGGACCGGACTTCCTTCTCGGAGACTAATATGTACGCTCCATTAGGGAAAATACAATTAGCGGTGTACTGAATGAAACTCGCGCGGAACAGTGCAACGCACATACGCATATTCTGCGTATGGTAGATTTCTCCATTGCAAGCCGCGAACAGTTGGCGGATGAAGGAGGGTCGGTGAGGGATTCAGCGAAGGATTCACCGGAGAAAGCTCGATTACGGTTCACCAAGATCCGCGCACAAGTCCTAGTCAGGCACCGGGAGGGGTTTAAGGGGGTTTCACGCTCTTCGAAGAGCAAGAGAATGGGCGGGAGGGTCGGATCGTACCGAAGGAAAATTTCGCCTATAAATAGCAGTGTATTCTAAACGAGGTACAGAGAGCGCATTGGATCTAAATTATGAATTTCATCAGCGGCAGTCTGCCGTTTCATTCCGCGTTTTAACCTCCCACTACTGGTCTCTTCTTCTCCTTCTCGACTTGCCTCGAAAACCCGTAGCCCTTCCTCTCTTTGGTCTCGTTCCACCTCGCTGATTCTCCTCCCGACTGGCTGCCACCCCCGACTCCGGCACCGACTCTGACTCCGACTCTGGGTCTGGGTCTGGCTCCGAGTCCAACCCCAACCCCAATACCAACTCAGACTTCCAACATCAGCTACTACCACCGGCGTGCCGGTCGCTACTCGTCGCTTCCAACTTCCTCGAGGTTTCTTCGCGGGCGTTCTTCTTCCTTGTTCTTCTTGCAAGCCCGCGCACCCACCTCCCCCCGACACCCTTTCGACCTCCCGCCTTCGTTGGCCCTGCCAGATGAAAACTTCTGGCGAAGACATAAAAATGCACCGTGCTGCATTTCCCTTTTAAAATAACGCCCCGTTCTCTTTTTTTCAGTGTATTATTATCAAGTTGTGCAGCCTGCTCCCTTGCTTGCTCGGCTCCGAGTTCCCGGTCCCCGGTCCCCGGTCCCCGGCTTCCAGCACCCGGCATTCGCGTCAGACCTTTTCCGTCCCTCCAAGTCCGGCACCACCGCCAGCCTTACTCCAGTTTATTCGCGTGCTCGTCCGTACATTGTGTGCCTTTAATTCCGCGCGAAAAAGCTTTCGCTTCTGCAGTGGTTTACCTCGCGTAGTCGAGCTCGACCTCAGAGGAAATACATACACGTGCGAATGCATAATGGTGTAATTATTAATCCGTCAACTTTCTCTCTTCCTTCAAAGTGGAAAGCGCGCGCGAGCGATTTACGCGCCTCGTCGATCTTATCATCCGCCAAGTAGTTGGCTCCCTGCTGATTTAGCGGCAAGTCCAGTGCGATAGGTTCGATCGCAGCCCTTTCCTAAATCCCTTTCATAAATAAGGGGATAAGCTTTGCACAGACGAGGGGGCTGAAACGAGGCGAGGAATGCACTTTCGAGCGGTCGTAGGCGGTCGCGGATGACAAGAACAACCGAAGCCCAGTCGGTGAGAAAGTCAAAAGACTCACGAATCGAGTGCCGGACCGCGACGACCAAGACGGGAGAAGAGAGATAAATGAGATCCTCGTTTGGTTCGCGACAAAGTGTGACAGACGCTCGATGCCACCGCGACACTGTCGAGCCATCTTCTTCTCGCGTTTCGGTCAAAGCGGGAGTTTGACCTTTCCCGTCAGGTCGCACGACTGACAACATCTACGTGGCTGTGCGAGTACATACACTGGGATGAGAGGCGAAAAGTCAGCGAGAAGTCGACGGAACGAAGAACGAAGGGAAAAACAAAGCAGTGAATGATCGACGACCTTGAATCCGTGACGAGGTTGTGACGCGAGAAGGCGTCTCGAATGAAGCTGAGACTGGCCATACCACATATATGCATACAGCGACCGCTGGCCGATACTATTTATAAGCTGGTTGGCAAAAACACGAGCGATGACGGGGCGACGCGATGGTCGGCGAGGGAGGATGCGGTGGTGGGCCGCAAAGTACCTCCTTTGGATCACGGGACAGAGAGAGCCGTGCTCAGCCGGGGAAGGAGAAAGCGAATGCGACGAAGAAGGCGACGAAGAAGGAGACGGGGAAACCAACGGAGAAGGAGAAAGAGAACGATCGCCAGAGAGCAAATGTGAGGCAAGACGCGATCCGAGGTGCGGTGAGACGAGGCGAGACGAAGCGAGCCGAGGCGAGGCCAGGCGAAGCCAGGCCTGGTGTGACGAGGCGGGACGGAAAGAGGATAAAGTATAGAAGAGAGAAGAGATACCGGAGATGGAAGAGCGCGAGGAACCAACCAGCCAGATCGAGAACAACGCATGCGAAAGGAGGAGAGAACCGTCGATCAAACGTCGCGCGCGTCCGAACCGTCTGTCTGGAACGAAGACGTCTCCATCAGCCGTCAGATCGGGGCTCACGCTTCTCGCTCTGCTCATTTTTATTGCGCCTCAGGGCCGCATCCACGACACGCTGCTTTCTCGTCTTGCCTCCCGGTCGCTTGCATACTTGCATAGGTGGCATAGACTCTTGGCATCGGTAGCTGGCCAGTGCACTGCGCGCTGTTCGCTGCTACATTAAGACTGCTCACCGGACGTTACTCGCTCGTCAATTCTCGAGACTGAACGCTCCCGAATACCCGGATCGCGCGTTCGAAATGCCAAAGCCGATGTGAAAATCGCGAATCAAAATCGGAATCGACTCTCAACGGTGAGATTGGTTAGTTGGGTTCGATGGGCAAAGACCCGTGGGGATGAAGTGGGATGAGGAGGAAGAGTGAGAAGGTTGGCGCGCAGCAACGATAAAACTCAGAGATAGCCGCGGTGCCGAGGAAAGGATAGGAACATAGGAAGGCACATAACAGGAAGAGTTACCGCGGCAGGACAAGTAACTGGTGGAGCGAAGTGTTGCAGTGGTAAGCGAGTGGTAAGCGAGTGGTATAAGCGAGTGCAATGCGACACGATGTGAGTCGCGTCGCGCCATGCCGCGCCATGCCGGGTGAACGTATGATTATCCGTTCCCTTGGGAGCCGCTTCCCTCGGCTCGGTAGAGAAGTTACTAGGAGGAGGATGTGCCGCTGGTTATTAGTCGCCTCGTTGCTGTCGTTTTATCTTCCTGCCCAATTAGCAAATATCATTCCGTAATGCAACATGACGTGGTCCTCCTCTGAAAAGAGCGCAACTGCATCGTTATCGGAAAAAGACTAGACGCGCGACCCTCACCGTAGAGGTGGCTTACCCCACGGGAATGTCAAAGAAAAACCGAGCGACTAGCGGCCAACTGCCGGACAACTACTGGACAACTACCGCACAACTACCGGACAACTACCGACGAGGCTGTAGCTACGACAAGGATGCTCCTACCCAGATCCAATTCTTTATTGGCACTTTACGAGCCTCAGAGCCGTAACATTGTCTGTCACGCCTAATAATTACTATCGCTACACCTTTGCAATTGCATTGGATTATTCTTGAAAATTCCGTCACTTTTTCTCTTGTCCGTTTCGATGCGTTTTCGAAAGTTGCTCTCGCGAGAAAGGGCAAAGGAGGAAAAGGGTGTGGCAAAGAGTCGGATCGAAGGGATGGAAGCGCGAGTCGAAAAGTCGAAGAAACGACGAAGGCTTGGCAGAGGCAGATACGACCGGTTGGGCAAAGCACGGTGGTCAGTCAGGTCGATGTCAGGCCGCTAATTGGCAGCCGTGTCGCATAGAGGTAGCCCAAAGCCGGTTTGCATGCCGACTGCCTCTGCACTGTATCATGCTGCATCGTGCTGCACCGCGTCGCATCGCATCGCCGCGTAATTCGTAAGCGGTTTTCGCATCCGTCCGTCCGTCCTTAGACTCCTGAACCAAAGTAGTAGTCGCTCTTTCAACAGAGTTGGCAGCCGTCAGCGGTCCTTGCCCATCCTACGCGTTTGCACGTCGAACATGTTACGTCCTTGTCCAGTCCTGCTCCAGACTCGCTGCGTGGGCGACTCGAATCAAATGGAAAACGAGCGAAACGCGAGGGAGAGAGAAGAGGAGACGGGGCGAGAACAGGAAAATAATTGGGTATACTGAGCTGATTGACTTTCGGAAGAGGTAGCTAACGATGAGAAGCGGGGAACAGGAGAAGACTAATAGCGAGAGGAGTAAGAGTTTGGAATTCAGAGAGAGAGTAGGACAGTACAGGAGAGGACAATTCTGGAATTCGGCGGCAGTCTGGGAGGATGGGAGAAGGACAGCGGTGTTGGCGGTAGTAGCGGTGCTGGCGGTGGCGGCGGCCGCTGCTATCTGCACCGTGGCTGACACCTGACGGATAGCCTGGCGTCGGCAACGCGGGATATTAATTTGGTAATTTATGAGGCCCGATTAGCCACCGCTATCTGTCGAGCTAATGCGCGAACCGTTGGCAGGTCATCGCCAAAGGGCCTGAATTTCCTACCGCTAGAGGCCCGCTCGCGTTTCTCCCTCGACGCTAAAGAGCTCTCCCGAGTTTTGCCTCACCGCTTTTCGGCGAAGGGGTAATTCATCGAACGGAAATGGAAAACCAAGGAGCGTTTGACGATTCTGCGGAATTGATAGAATCGAGATGCACTTACAGGTGCACTAGAGTAAAATGCACGTGAGATATTTCGAGAATCTCCGAGTTGAAAGGGTTGAGGGGATGCCTGTTGGTACAGTGGTAGTGATGAATGGAGCCACCGGATGGAAGAAGTAGCGCGAGTGACCGTGTATTAGCGGATCTCGAAGTGTGTGGGTATCAACGTAGGTGGATGAGGATGAATGGCCCTCGTCAAACGGAAGGGACCGCCCGCCGTTTCGCACCATAATACTCTTTCTCTCTCAGCGCGTCTGGTCTCGCGCGCGCGTCAGACGCGAGAAGCGAGGAGCACGCACTGGGCCCGCTCGTGCTTATCGATGACCGCACGCGGCTACTTATCCGCCAGAAGAACGGTAGAACGAGCCATTTACCAAGACCAAACTCTCACGGGTTATTTGTCAAGCGGGGCTTTGCGATTTAAAGTTTGTTCACTCGATGGGAATACGGGAATCCGGAAGGGATTACTCGAGTACCGAAGCTCTGACGAACGGTTGATCGAGGATGGCCTTTGGGTAAAATCCGTGGCGAACCCTTTCCCAGTAGCCATAATGCACCGCGTCGAAACATTGGCCGAACCATTCGCCGACAGGTTCGTCGCGCGTTTAAACGGATCAGCTCGGTGACGGTCAAAAAACAGAAAGCATCGAATCGGACGGGAAAGACAATAATCGGGAGTAAACAAAAAAAATACTTTCCGAGCGGAGTGCTAGCTCGAACAATGGTAGCCACAAATCAACGGGATTATGCCACTATTTCACGCATGGCTATGGCCGGCTCGAATGATAAATCAAGCTGTCGTTCGGCCACAATAAACAATAACATTTGGACGGCCGGCTGCCGGGACGGCTGGTGCGACTCTTCTTCACTTAACTCGGTCATTCGCTCGCTTCGCTCCACCAGCGTTCTCCGCTTCGTTCTGCGATGCGATGCGGTGCAATGCAATGCAGTGCGATGCAGTGCGATGAGTTGCGCTGCGTTGTGCTACTCTGCCGTACGATCGCGCACACGTTTTATTTCCTCGGGGTTGGCTGCTGTTCCTCGATACCACCTCACTACCGCCACTCTCTCGACGCTCGACGCTCGAACGTTCGTATCGTTTCTCCCGATCATAAATCGCCACCCCTCCCCCCCTTCCCGCCAACCCACGCTTCAACGACGACACAACACTCTCCACCGCAGGTTTCTACTACACCGCGCGCTGCCACCACTCATCTACCTTTCCCCTTTCTTCCGTCGCGCTCTCATTCTCATTAGACACATATATCTGTGCATTTGTCCACCCGCCATCGATGATACTTTTTCTATCGGGCTACGCGTCAATCGACCGACGGTTGAATAAATGGATGAGACCCTTTCGCACGATTGGCACAAGGGGATAGCTGGTGAAAAGTCGATCCGTCGATCGGCCACTTGGCCGATCGCTGAGAGAGAAGCGCGCGGCCCCGTGAGGCCCCGCGACCATGCGAGTACAACGAAACTTGGAATTTATTTGTCCAAGTCGGCCGGAGGCCGGCCTCTCCCGAACCGGTCGTCTGTAGCATTCTCGAGCGAGTGGCCATACCCGCCGACTAATTATAGCTTCCTATTTATTTTATTTACGCGTCCAAGTCTGGGGAGAGAGGAGCCGAAGAGCCGAGGAGCCAAGGAGCCGTGGAGCCGAAGAGTCGTGGGGAGGGTGCGGGCGAATCCCGCTCACCCAACCTCTTGGGTGTGGGCTGTGGGCACGCACATACGCATATACCGGGAACACGGAGCAGTCATAAATCAAAATTCCATTTCAACGTTCTAACGAAGGATCAAATAAAACACTTTAATTGACGTTTTTACGGCGGCCGGCAGCCGAACTCGAACTTCTGCCTATCCAGCCAGTACCGGCGTTGCCGCTCTCACCGCCCTCGCCACTCTCGCAATCCTTCCTCCCCTCGCCGCTGCGATCGGATCATCTTGAACGACGCTAGGGCGACGACGGATCGGCGATACTGCTGATTCTCGAATCACTATGGACGCCCCGAGACAAGGGGATATCCCGTGGCCCGACAAAGATCCGATGTGAGAATTGATTTGCGAGCTAGTGGCAACCCACTTTCGTCTCCAGCATGGAGAAAACGGAGAAAATCGAGCGGTCGTCGATTCGGACGCGACGTGCTCTGTCGGTGAATCCTATCGGGGTGTAGTAGAGGGTGTAGCAGGGTGTAGTGGGATAGCGTGGGGCGACACGGTGGCCGTACCAGTGGCAGCAATCCCACCAGCGACAGAATTAGCCGGCCTCGGATCCTCGCGGGTCCTTTAAATTCGGCGCTTTGGAGTTAATATCGCCGGCGCAGGAGGGCGAAATGGGTAGGATGGTGGGGCAAAGCAAATTTGCGATCGGACCGGGCAGAGGAAGCCGTGAGGGAAGCGGTGAGCGAAGCGGTGAGCGAAGCGGTGAGCGAAGCCGTGCGGGAAGCAGTGAGGGAAGCCAGGGGAGGGTTGCTGATTATAGCGTCAGAGTTATTGTTAAGGGAGTGCCTAGCCGTGTTACTTGCCGCTCGCGGCGATTATCAGTAATTTCATGGTTTTCGGATGAACCAGCGTAAACATAGAGAATGCCCCGTGGCCACTTTAATATCGGTCCGCACCGATCAATAATAATAACAACGAAATACGCTTGACTCTTGTTCCGGCGCCGATTCGCCGACCAAACCGACGTATTATAGTAATTTTGTCGAGGGTTCCTACTCCCATCCCGTTCCTGAGATCAAGCTCATTTCCTACGGTAGTGAAAGCGAAAGTGTGCTGCACCGGGAACGATCGTGAGTTTTGACGATTCACGATTCAGGATTCACGACTCGCGAAAACTCTCGTACACCCCTCGACGCGTACTCCCCTCGGCTTTCCCTCTCACTCGGTTGCCACCCTTGATTTTCCTCTCTAGCGTTCATCCCCAGTTCGGGATCGGCCGACCGCGTCCTGTTTCCACTCTCGTTCCCTTTCCCGCTCCTGCATGCCTGGCCATCCCTTTTTTTATTCTCCTGTCTAGTTGTTTTGCGGTTTACGACGGTTCGAGTTACAACTGATTATTAGCGGCTGCCGCCGAGGCGAGCAGAGTCGAGGCCGCACCGTCACAATCGGTCGCCACCACCATCACCAGCATCACCCCCATCTCCACTTTACTCTGGCTGCCCTGCCTGCCCTTCCTGCTCGTCCTTTCTTTCTCCCTTTCTCCGTTATTACAGACAGCCATATATGGCTATTATGCCCAGGCCCCGATATACAACACAATCCGCCGTAATGCCGGCCATAAAATTAAATTAGGGTTATAACGCGATTTTTCACAAAGGATCCGTGGGCTGCGCCGCACATTTCCAGCCGTTCGCGTCTCGAACGCGATCCCTCGGTTCCCAGATTCTTCGGCAACTACCTGCCTCGATGATACCTGTTCGATATGTTGTGATCGTTCTATCACGCCCCGAGTGCTCGGCTCACCGAGGCTCCTCGCCACTAAACGATTTTGGTTGAAAGAGACGGGTTCGACGTTCGCGCGTCGAGCCACCCTTCTTTTCGCACGCTCACGCTCGATGCGATGCGACGCTTAGGAAGAACATCGTTCCTCTAATAAAAACGTGAACAGGAGATAAAAAGAGAACGAGAGGATGGTAAAACATTCGGTGCCGCACTACTCGATCCAGACTTTCCCTTTGTTTTCGTTCTTCCCAAAATCCCTATGCAGCCGTTTCCGCTTTAATCGCGATAATTCGATCGATGGATTATCTATTCCGAATCTTGCTGCTCGAGCGCACGGTCTATTTGTGCTAGCAAGTAAAAATTTCCAGACTGTCTAAATGGCTGGAAGCTTTTAATTTGCTTTGCTTCTTCCTTTTTCCTCCCCGTGCCCCGCTTACTGATTTATAGGATATAACGTTTTTTTATCGCCGGTCAAGTCTGATGTACATACACACCGTAACGGTGCATTAATAGTATATAGGTAGGTACTCGAGCATATTAAGGTCAATCGGTAGAAATAGCCACAGCGAGGCAAATCAGTCGAGATCTCGAGACGAGAAATGGAGCGACGTCTGGCACTCGCTAAAAATGTTCCACTTTTAAACGAGTCAAAACATTTACGATCATCGGCCCAGAAAACATACAAAGCATTCCCATTCGTTTGATTCGCTCCTTCGCGCCCACGATCCTTCTTCGGTCGATTATCAACTCGCTCGTATCTTATTATTTGCCAATTATTTATCTATTCGTCGATCGAGGAAAGTCTTGAGACTCTGCCCGCAAAATCGGAGATGGACATACCTATCGTCTTATCTACCGACTGCACGCATGCCAAACGGTAATTACGAAAAGTGCCAGGCAACGAAGGGCTGGAAGGGGCGATAAAGGGGTGGTAAAGGGGAGGCAAGGCGAGGCGAGGCAAGGCAAGCCAAGTGGAAGGGTTAAAAGTGGGTGGAAGAACGAAAACACCAAGAGGGGAAGGCGGAAGAAGGTCGCGAAGAGAATTCGAGAGGCAACAAATCACGGGGTGAGGGTGCGAGTGGCGTGGGTAGGAGGGTGAGAGTCAGAAGGTGAAAGAGGGCTCGGAGAGGTTCGAGGCAGCGATAACGGGTGGGTCGTACCGTGCTGGCTAACTGACGAGGGTAGCATAGAAGCCTGGCACGAACGAGGAAGACGAGGAGGTGGAGGACGAGAACGAAGTCCTGGAGAAGGAGTACGAGGATGAGGCTGAAAGTGAGGGTGAGACGGGCGGCGCGGTGAGACGGCGGTAGAATGCGGAAGAGGAATAGGCGAAGGAGAGGGAGAGGGAGAGGGAGAGGGAGAGGGAGGTGAAGAAGAAGAGAAAGAATGGGGCCGCAAAGGGAGCGAGAGGGGTATGTGGGGGTGTGCAGTCGAGTCGAGGAGCACTGTGGTGCGGTGTGGTGCGGGTGCAGTGTGGCGCGGCAAGCGGCAAGCAGCAGGCGGCAGACATGGGGCGCGACATGCTTTATGACGTCTGTTCATCACATCGCCCCAGTCTCATAAATTAGAAATCACCCCTTAGATAGGTGGCACCCATCTAGGATGGCGTCAGTGCCGTATCGTGGGAGGCAGGGATCGCCGAGGGATCGTCGAGGGATCCTCGAGGGATCGAGATTCCACTCGGACACGGATTCGCTCGGTCTCGACCCCGATGCGCCAAAGAAGGTGGAGCAACGGATCCACTGTCGCTGGTCCACAGCGTGGACGTCGGTAATAATTTTCACCGCGTGTCAGCCCGCTCGGGGGAAAAACTGGCTACGACTACGAGTACGTCTATAGCTACGTCTACGTCTACGGAGGACAACTGGAACATTCCAGCTGACCACGCTGCCTTATGGAATCGCATCGCGTCGCGTCGGGTGGGCGAGGAACCCGTTTCGAACGTTTTCTCGAGCACCTCTAATCGGAAAGATTTTGCCAATCGAAAAGGAAGGTCACTCGTGGCGAGTGCGAGTCATCGGCTCCGTACCTTCGAAGAAGTAGGAGGCGCGTTTGGCGAGAGCAGGCCAGGTCGCGTCATATCGTTTCGTCCCAGATATTATGTACTACCTTCCTCTATTCCAACTTTTATTTTTTCCCCCCCTCCCCCGGACTCGCGGTGGTCCAAATACATCTGCTTTCTCCGCGTATCAAGTACGCTTTACTTCGTTTCCACCAGTTTGACCTTTTTCTTCTCTCGTGCCGCGCTACCCCGTTTCTATTTACCAACGCCGCGCGACGCAACGCAGGGCGCCGGATCGTCCTCACCACTACCACCGCTTCGCATGCTTTCGCATGCTTTCGCTTGCCACCCCGCCAACCGACCCTCTCATAGTGACTCGTGAGAGCATCCAAAGCCAGCGTTTCGCCGAGTAACCCAATCCACCTCTGGTGTGCCGGATTCGCACTACATTTTTTATCAGCCGCTGAGGAGCGATGAATAAATTTATCGCTGTTTTTGGTATTCCACCGAATGTCGAAACGCAAAAGACCCTTGGCGCAGTTCCTTCGATTCCTTTCCTCCTAGAGTACTAAATGTCATTCCAGTGGGCTGGGATCGCTGATCCAGCGATCGTCGTTAGGGCGGTGAAGAAAGCGGAGGAACTGGCGCCGATATTTTTTTAGAAATTCATGCGGCAAACGAACGGCGCAGTGCTTTCGCTATACTTAAAACGATCCTCAGCTCCCACGGCGCCAAATGGAGTGGGACGCGAACGCGAATGCAATAAAGGAAAGCGTGGTCCGAGTAACGAGGGTGAAAACAAATCGGAATCTTTCCGGTGCTTGGAACCAGACGGATTTGTCGTCGAAGAAACTTTAATTGGTTCTCGAGTCCTGCCGATTAATTAATCTTCGATTGACTCTCGACTGCTAATGGCTCATTATGAAGGATCTTTGTCTTCCCCGAGAAGAGGTACTCGACTGGAAGGAAAGCCAAGGGTGGCGTGGCACGGTGCGGTGAGGTGCGGTGAGGTGCGGTGAGGTGCGGTGAGGTGCGGTGCGGCACGGTGCGCCGCGACGCGACCCGATCCGACGCGACACGGCGGGCTAATCGAACCATTTGCATTTGCGGTTCATCCACCTCATGGTTATTTCGCTCGGTCAGGAAAGCTTTTCCAACAAACTCCGGTAACCAGTTTCTCCTTGCCTCGATATCCAGGTGAAAAACGTGGTTGCGCAATTACCGGGGGAGCGAGGGGACAGCTGCCAGTTGCAGGGTGACTGTGATCGCGGACAAGAAAGACCGGGCAGCAGTCCTATGCCCGGAACAAGCAAGCGTCCGGCGAGTGGGCAAAAATGAGTGAACGGTGCTGATGAGCGGACTCGTGCCGTGTGATCGACAGCCAGCCCGCGTTTCCGATGGAGAAGGTGCGGGGAAATCCGATGATGCGCACTGGCAAAGAGGGACATCGGTCGACAGTAAAACAGGACAAGGCTGGCCAAGCCTGGTCAAAACTGGGCAACAATGCGCAAGGATGAGCAAGTCTGGGCAAAGCGGGCTAGCCAGGAAAGCTTAGCAAAGCTGAGCAGAGCCGAGCAAAGTTGGGCGAGGCAAGGTGAAGCGAGATGGGCCGAGATGGGGTGAGATGGGGGGCGAGGTGAGGCAAAACGCGGTGGAGTGGGCAAGGTTGTCCATCTCGCGGCACGTCGCGCTAGAATGGAGTCGTGGAGTAGGTCGTTCGTAGTGGGTACGGGGCTACGAAGGGTAGAAAACGGCGAGCCGGGCTGGAGTGGTACTGGTGGCAGCAGTGGTGGCAACGGCGGTGGCGGTAGCGGTGGTGTTGGCGCGTTGGCATCGGTGGTAGTGATGTCGGTAGACGGGAGAGTGAGTCGGGTGGACGGTCGAAGGTAGAGACGGAGGGTGGCAAAACGAGAGCAGCAGGGGGAAGGTGAGGTAAGGCGGGCGCTTGAATAGGGGGTGAGGCTGGGTGGTAGCTGTCGCTCGCCCGGGCAGCAGACGTCTCCTGACCCGGCCGGTGGCTCAACTCGACTCAACTAGACTCTCTGGCAGCAGGCGCCAGTTCTCGACAGAGAAGGAAAGAGAGAAAAACGTTAAGAAGAGCAAGAAGGCAAGAGACGTCGGAGAAGCGGTAGCGGCAACGGCAGCGGCGCCCGCGCGCTCCTACACCCGTACGCTCGCGTTCAGTAGCCGAGAGGGGTGGCAAGGGAAGGAAAGGAAAAGAAGGACACAAGGAGATGGAAAGGATTCAGGGGTCTGATGGGTAGTACGAGATCGAGCGGATGGTAGCGATAGTACGCGAAGGTCCGGAGAAAAGGAAGATTTTTGCGGCTAGAAGCGAGACGAGGCGAGGCGAGACGAGACGAGACGGGACGAGACGAGACGAGACGAGACGAGACGAGACGAGACGGGACGAGACGAGACGAGACATAACGCGGTGGAGCGAGGAAAATCGCGAAGGGGTGAGCGGCCGATCGGGGAGCGGGGGATGAGGGTGGTGGTATCGAGTGTGGGAGCGGCAAACGGCACGGAGAGAAGCGGACGGTAGGTGCATTGCTTTTCACAGGAGAAGGTGGAGGAAGTTGGGGTCGTAAGGGTGGCAGGCGTATCGATCCAGACGGAGCTTCGCTGACGGCTGACGAGGCCGTCACGCGAGACGAGACGAGACGAGGAATTCCCTACCCTTGCCGCGTGTCCTTCGGCAGAAGCAGAAGCAAAAGCAGAAGCAGCAGGGTACGGGGAGGGTCCGTTACGGCATTCGGTCAGATAACGTGGCGTGAGGTGCAATGCGCGCGAGCAAAGAAACGACAAGGAACGCGGCAACCGCGGGAGAGCAAGCGAACTACGCGACGGAGAAAGTTGAGGGGATGTAGGGGTGTAGGGGTGTAAGGGTGTAGGAAGGTCGAGTGACGGTTCCAACTCTTCGAGAGGACGAAAGAGCGACGCTACGTGAGGATGAGGGACCGAGGATGGAAGGGGACTTTGGGGCGAAAGCTTGAAGGGTCCGAGGCTAAAAGCACGGAGGTTAGAGAGTAGGGAGTGAGGGGTGGTAGAGGATAGTGGATCGAGGATGGCGGGTGGCGGGATGCTGCTTACTTCCCCTTCGTGGCCTCCTCGTTGCGAAACACTAGCTAGATTGTACGCGTACAGCCGAATAGGTTGGCCAGTGTAGCGCAATAGCGTTTCAGGTTCGGTACTACGTTTCCACGTGGCAGTGTGTACACCCACTTACACACACGGTGTGTATATGCTACGCAGGATCCCAAGTTCCTTCCTGACCGGCTGTTTGCATACCAACTTGGTGGTGAGACGTGGCGGAGGGTAGGCCGCGCACTCGTACAGACGCGTGCGCGGCCTGATCTTACGCGTTTACGAGTTTTGGCTTGGCAACTTGCTGCTCTTTTGCCTCGCGGTTCAAAAGGGGATCCCGCTTACGGATTATGTAGTTCATCCTGACGATTCGCTACCTTTTCTGTTTTCGGATGCTCTCTTTTTCCTAATTGTTGCAACCGCGTTCCACGCAACGATCTTACGAAACTGAGGGCGCTCTGACTCAAAATTCGGATGACGTTCGAGGAACTTGAACAGAAAAGCTAGCGTCCCCTTTGTTCGTTCGTGAAACGAATGGTTCGGGAGAGTCGCCACTGTACGGTGCGGAAACTTGACCCCTAGCCCGACTCAACCTGGCTTCGCGCGCCCTCCTTTTCCTCGAACTTTTTGCACAGTGCCAATCACTTTGTACGCTTCCACGTTCCTGCTTTGGATCTTACGCTTACTCGAGCCTAATTGCAAGTGAGGTAAGTAGCCTAGGGAGGATACGAGAGTAGAAGGAGATAGGTCGAAGACAAGGGAGGCGGCGACGAGGGACCAAAGGAGAAGAGAGGAAAAAGAGGAAAAAGGGGCAAAAGGGGAAAAGGTGGTGGAAGGTGGGCTAGGCTGACTGGCAGAGGCCTTGTCGCGAAGGCACCGAGCAAAAGGCTTTCGCCGCGCGCAAAGGCCAAACACCAAAAGTCACTTAAGCGCGCCGCGGCATGTCGGTTTCGCGGACCTCCAAAGCGCACCTTCGACTCGCACGCACGATTCCGCATTGGGCCGCGCCGAACTGCACTCCGCACACATCTCTCGCCTCTTACTTATGGCGGAGAGGCTCGAGTCTCAAAGCGTTCAGTTCCATCTCGGGATCAGTTACCCAATTGCGATGGGTTGAACGACTCGCTTGGAAAAGTGGCCATTCATTTTGGCCAGTCTTCGAAGTCTACGGGCCTTTCTCTCCGTCTGCCTTTACAATTAAGTGAAATCATATCCAGTTCGACCAGGTTTAGAAAAGCGGGGGTGGTGCGCTGACGTGCTCACTGTTCGATTTATGATCCTGGCTACTTGGACGCAACTTCGGCGTCTCTGGTTTATGTTTCACTATTTAAAACAGACTCGCAGCTGAGCGAAGGCTTCTTATTGTTGGAATAGCGAAAAGAAGCGGAAAAAGACGGAGAAAAGCACACGTGCTCGTATTTATTTATTCACCTTAAAAGACTTGTCTCCGATTTGAGCGTACAAGCGGCATAGACTGCATCAGTCCCGACAGAAATGCGCTTTGATGTGACGCCACCACCCGCGAGTGGTTCTAACCGCTGCGACAGCTCCTTTATGGGAGCCATCGGGCATCTGTCGTACGAGTCTCTTTTTTTCCGCGTCTAATTTATTAGCGACGCGCAGAAGACGGTGGTCTGGGTCTGCCACTGTAGTTGCGGACCATAAGCCGTAGGAGAACGTAAGTTGTACTTAAGTACTCGTGATCCTTCTACCCAAGTTCGGACCTCTCTTGGTTCTCCGATTTTACACATACCGAAGTAGAGCAGCAAATTCGTCGATTAAAATTGGTAAATTTGCTTCGTGATTAAACGACTTCCGGACAAACTATCGTAATCTCTCGTGCTCGCCATTTGCATACTGATCAATTGGAATGTCGGCTGAAAAACGTCGTATTGAACTAAACGATAAGAGAATGGATATGACTGGACGGGTTGAGCGAGGTATATACTTGGGTGTTTGTCGTATCTACTCGTCGATGCGACATTGCACGTAAATCAGAGTCGCAGGAAATAATGAGAGTCAAATAGAAAGCTGACTCGTAGATTCGTAAACTCAGGGACTCGCGAACTCGTGGTCGATTTGAGGTTTCCGCGTCGCGTGCTTGCTCCGTCATCCGCTAAGAGCATACCGTGTTTATATGTATGTACATGTATCTATGTACATAGTACTAATGTGAGTACGGAAAAGTGGCATTCCGACCGATCGAGATAGTTTGACGGTTGGTTTTGATTACGTTCACCCTCAAAATCACTCGAGTTCTTCTATCCTCACCCGTCGAAGAATTCCCTGGCAGGCAAGCGCCGGGCTTTATTTACCGCCGGAAGCGGAGGATCGTAAAGTCTTTGGGCCTTCGCGAGACTTTGTATATGTATTTTTGGCTGGGTATGTAGAAACCGGCCTGAAACCGGCCAGGAACCAACCAGAAACCGGCCAGAAACCGGCCGGAGACTGCCTGAAAACCGGGAGAAATTCGGCAGAACGAGAATTCGTAGGAATTGGTAGGAATTCGTTGGAATTCATAGGAATCCATAGAGGAGTTCATAGTGGAGGGAAAAGGTTGCGCGCGAGCGCGCGCGTTACTTTGTCATGGGTTTGAGCGATTTACGACCGACAGGAAGAAGAGAGGATCTGAAAAACGCGTGGCGGCATTGTTTAAGGAGAAAGTTTTGCGCAACAGGGACCTGGGTATGGTGAGAAAGAAAGAGAGATAAAGGCGTGAGAGAGAGAGAGGTAGAGGGTCAGGAAGAGGTTTTTGTCGGGTCCACTAAGAAAATTTTCCGGGGTCCAACCTTGTCATTCCCATCCCACCGATATCTTTCGAGCGATGAGCATTACCACCGTAAAAGTTTTAACGGCACGTCTCACAGGTAAGCACATTGCGCCATGCCGCGCCAGCATGAACCAACAGCGCGCGGGATCCTCCACTCCCGGTAGCCACGGGAGAAAGCGTTCGCCATTCGTCTTTTCTCGAGTAACCATTCACACAGTTTTCCCGGAAGAGTTTTCACGGACGACTTTAAGTAACGCGTCCATAAGCACGATTTGCGTTTTCGAGTACTCCCCACTCTCTCACTTCTTTTTTTATCCCCCTCCTCGATGACAAGAATGCGCATAATTGACGCGTCCTGATCTTGGATTAAATCCTATCGAAAGCCTGCTTTTTTCAGCGGAGCAGAAGGGGAAACGTAAGAATGTCAAAACTTCGACAATCGATTTGGCAGAAACGAACGAGCCATCTAAATATAATCGCACTCGAAGAACTTTGTTATTGAATAAATGAACGGTGTCTGTCGGCAAATCAATCATTTCAATCTGGTTATGCCGGTTTTGTCGAATCTCCTCGTGCAGATTGAACCGAGGTCGAGGGAGAAAGAGAGGAAAATGGAAAGGGACGGTGAAACACCCGACACGTCCTGCTGTCCGCGTTTATAATTCCGGATCGCCAAAAATATCCATGGAACGACGGACGACGGACGATGAACAACGGATCTACGACTCTCCGTTACGTGCGCGCTTGCGCCAACTGAAACTCAACTCTTCCTACTTTATGAATGAACCTGCAGCTCAGAAGCAGCCAGGGCCCACCAACGCGAGACATGGTTCGCGATCGCGAACGCGGGAGTGTACGAAACGCTCGTTTTCCCGGGTTTCTTATCGTTGTTTCCTCGATCGATTCTTGCAATGTGTGATCGCGTGCAAGGCTCGGGAGTTTTGCATTCGGAAGAAATGCGGGTCCGATTGGCCGGTGCGTATGATCACATCTCTAATTTACGTGTGACAGATAGTCTCTGTCAACGGAAGCAACGTTTAAGGTGGGGATAGGTGGAGCGAGCAAAGTTGTATTCCCCTTGGCCTTTGCCTTCTAGATACAACCTTGATACAGCCCCCTATGCTCCGCTGTGTCACTCTCTTCCGAAAGAATAACACTGTTCGGATTGGGGGGTTCGAGACTTCACTTTCTTTATACGTAATAAGTCACCGGAGAATTCGGTTGCGATTGAAAACAGTAGCTCGAAAGTTCGCCATGCGTTATCCCATTTGCGGGTCAACGCATCCCACTCTAGTTACAGTGTCCTAGGTTTTGCCCACTCGACGAGTTTCTTCCTAGTCGCGCGCAGGAGACGTTGAAACTGCAGCTGCAACTTTTTTCATCGTCCATCAATGTAAGATGGAGCGATGCGCCTAAAGTGCACCTGTTGCGCGTTTAGCTAGGAATTTAGTGACAAATGGCCGTAGGAGTCGAATTAATAGAAAATTAAATGAGCCCGCATTTGAGTGTACATCGTCATAGATACAGATAGCGATACCGATACCAAAGGGGAGACTCGTTAAAAAGTGGCCTCGTGGCGGCCTCATTCGAATCGCGGTTCACTGTAAAACCGGCCTCGGCCTCCCTTATACCAAGGTCAACCACTCGAATGGCAATTAAATTTAATTGCCGCGTTTCGCCGGAATTAGGAAAGCGAGCCGCCACGCAGTCCGGCCAATCTCTCGTATCGTCGCGAATTAGATACGCCGGTTCGACTGCTTTTCTATTGCAATGGACTACACGATCACCCGATCACACACGATCTTACGACTCCACGAGACTCCGTTGATTGGGTGACCAGCTCAATGGAAAAATGACTCTGCGAGAGCCAAAGGAGTTTCCCAGTCTCCTTTCCCCAAGAGACATCGTAAATTGAACAGAGAAATTAACCGAAGCTGACTCGCCGGATCCGGAGGCCATATTTTGCCGTTTCACGACCTATTCCTCGTTTGCGTCTACTTTCGCTGACGGCTTCATTACCGGGTTGGCCGGCACGTCCCGTCAGTCGCGCCTCTTCGACACTTTCCTCCTTTTTCCTTCGATTCTCTCACAATCCAAGTTACTCCGACAACGATGCTTCGGAACTTTGGAATTCAATTGGACATAGGAAAACGTGGCACGACCCAGCCTAGATTGATGCGGATTTACGCATAACATTGTGTAAATAAGTAAGCGCAAGCGTCATGCTGTAAATGCGTTCCGCTTCGACCAAACCATGCTTCTGCTCTGTCATCCGTGTACCCCCGGGGTGCCGAAGCGACGCGACTCAAAGTCCGCGTGTTGCGTACATCCTATTCTATCGTCGAACCGCGACTCCACGCCACAGCCACAACCACAGCCACAGCCACAGCAGCAAATGCGCAAGTTGCTCGAGCTGCTCGAGGAACCAGAGGCCGTGCGCGCACTAAGATTTATCGGTGCTTGGCCGAGTTTCGGTAGGGCAACTCGAGTGAATTGTAAATGTTTCCGGCAGAACTCGAGCAAGATGGCGTACTCCACTAGGGGCGAGTTTGTTTACGCCTCATGGCTCCCCACGTGGGAAAAGCAGCATGGCGTGCGTCAAGACCCCGCACGCACAAATCCCCTTGTAGGTTGCTTCTGTTCCTGCTCCTCGCAGCAGCCCCTTTCCCAGTTCCTTCTGCCTTCATCCCTCAGACTCCTTACCCTCGCTCATTCTACCCTCCTCTTTTCACCGTCGTCCCTTCGCCAGTGATCCTCTCGCCATCCTTCCGACCAAATTCAACGAGCCATCTTGTTTTTCTTGCCACGACCGCCCTTCTCGCGGTACCCTTCGCATCGGCTCTCATGCCGCATCGTACCGTACCGAATCTCAAATCTTCAATCTCCGATCAACGATCTCCATTACGCAAGCTTCGTTGGAATGTCCCATTGGACTACGCACTCCTAGCCGTCGTTTGGCCGATACGGATTTTTACGGACAGAACAATTTTTAGCCACAAAGTTAACCGAATTATTACGATCGTGAGAACCAAAATACGACGGACACCGATCGACGCATTTTTCGTGAAAAGATTAGAGGAAAAATGGAACTTACATTTCATGCGTTGCGGGGCGTGCTGTTTCCTGCGGGGCATCTGCGTTCTTCGGGGATGCTCGATTCTCTGTGCGGCCTCCAGTTCTCCTTTCCTCAATCCTGGCTGACTCGAGCCGAAACATGAGGTGAGGTCCGTGCACCGAAATCTTGATCGAAGATCCTCCGCGGATCTTCGCGGCTCCACTCCGTCAAGTTTCCGTGTGGTATCACCAATCGCGCGCACAACTGTCATCCACTCGCGCCCACTTAGCGCGAGCGCGCGCGCGCGCGCTCGCCCGCCCGCGCCTCTTTTTTGCGGTTGCAATTCTCCTCTTCGCCCTTGCCACCGTCGCCACGCCGTCGTTATCGTTATCGTCGTCGTCTTCGTCGTTTATCGGGCACCACCACTACCTTCGGGATTTTTTTTCCGCGATGTTTCTTCCTCGATCATTCTTACTTTGCTTGGTCAATGAATTTAGTACGGGTACGCGCGCGCTCGCGCGCGTCCCGCCAATCCTGCGGGCTTCGACAAATTTACCGACGAGTTGCCTCGTCGTTGACGATCGCTGATCGAGATCGGGAATGGATCGGTCAAAGCTCACTTCGCTTAGGCCAATTTGCGAGTTGCAACTTGTAACTTTGAATTTTGGTAACGCCACACTGTTCACCTTCTCACCGATTCTTACGATAGAATCTCTCGAATTTCGTCGCTCGCGTAACTGATCGACAAACACTTTTCCTCCGCCGGCGTCGTCACCACCAACATTCTTCCAGTCACACCGCCGAATCACGCAAATTTACGTATACGTGCCATCACTATTCTCGTTGTACAAGATTTCCAACTCTCGCCGGAAGTTTGTGTGAATGCAGTTGCTGGAATCTCGAAGAGTAAACCGCACCTACGACAGATCAATGAACGCACCGTCAAATCTCGATGGTCCAGGATTTTGCGACCGCGAGAACTCTGCTGCGCGCAATAGAAGCGTTTATGTCGCGGGGCCTAGTTTGGCTTGCCGTTCAACACGATGACCCGTGCTCGCACAATAAACACTAGGCTCGCCGCAGGCACACAGGCACGCACGCATCCACGCACGCACCGCAACACAAGGCACCTCGCAGCACCTGCTTCTCGCTGTCGCGATGGGTACGCGCAAAAATAAGGCAAAGCAATGCGATGCTGGGATACGCGGAGACGCGAGTGTACGCGGCCACGCAGGAGCGATTAATTGCGGATAGGAGGTGCGGACGTGCTTGTGACGTAGTGTTTGTGTTCGTGCTCGTGCTTGTGCCCGTGCTTCGGATCGGTAGAAATCGGCGAGGTAACTTGAGAAAACCGATCGAATTCGAAAAGGAATGGAGAGAGGATTCCGTTCATGCGAACGAGGGATTTTCTCTTCCAATTTGGAACAATTGACGGAGGAGCGGTAAAAGAAGCGAAAGGATGCATAGGAAGAAAACAGTGAGAGACGGTGGGAGAAGAGAAGAAGAAGAGGGTGAAGGAGAGGGAAGAGAAGGAGGCAAATACGTGCCAGAAGAATATCGCACGGCAAGAGAAGAGGAAAACCGGAAGGAGAAAGATGGAGGTAAATGAAAAGCGAGAATAAGCGAAAGGTCGGGAAGAGGTATCGAGAGGTAGCGGCGGTGCAGGTGAAGGCAAAAGCAAAGGCGCAGGCAAAGGTAAAGGCAAAGGCAAAGGTGTAGGAGGAGGTGGAGGTGGAGGTGGCGGCTACCGTCGTTCGTGGATCGCGAAATCGAGCGGGCGGCGGTCCAGCGCTGACTGACTACGGACTGGCGTCGCGGCGGCAGGCCGCGTGGTGGGGAGGCCCCCGGAGTAGTAGTAGTAGTAGTCCTCCTCTTGCCCTCTCTCGCCCTCTCGCCATCACGTCGTCCCGCGCTCGCCGCGCTCACCGCGCTCACCGCGCTCTCCCGCCTCCATCACTCCCGTTCACTCTCTAGTCCGCGCGCGGTATGTACCTCGCCAGCCGATCTTCTTGCTCTTCTTGCTCCTCTTCCTCTTCTTGCTCTTCTTTCACCTCTTTCCCTTCCTTCTCGTACGTTCGTAAGTACCTTTACTCCGACAATTCTTATACAGTCGCCCGTCTTTTTGCTCCAGTATCCTCCTTCATCTCCTCCTTCTCCTTCCTCTAGTTCCTTATACTTTTCTTTTTGTTTACTCCCTTGTTGTCCCTCCACATTGTCTTCTCTTTCGCGATATCTCCGCCTGCTACCTGTGCGCCGAGATTATCCCGTCTATTTCGGCCCATTCGCGTTATCTAATTCGGCTCATTCGTCACGTCGGAGCTGTTCGCATCTTCCTAAGTACTCGTCGGCCACTTTTTGGCACCGGCATTCCGACGAGGGCAAGCCGGACATGGAAAAGAAAAAACGAGGTACCACGGCAGGGAGGAACTTCCTGGTTATACGGATTACTGGATCGGCCAAACGACCCGATCGACCACGATCGGCCAGGATCGGCCAGTGCGGCGGACCAAACGGGGCACCCTACAGGGTCGAAGGGAGGAAACGTCCCCTATCCTCAACGCTTCGGGATTTTCTCATGCAACTATATGCGTTGCTTGCCGAATTAAAGGTGTGGTTTGGTATGGGGGGCGGACAGGGGGAGGAGTTGGGGGGTCGATCGTCGGGGATGTTAGGAATACATATTAAAACTGTGGGAGCCCGCTCGTCAAATGAATTCATCGGACGAATATCGGTGGATGCACTGGCTGCTGTAATACGACTACAGTCGGTGGTACCAAGGCGTTTTCCCTCGCGACAGTTATCGTTTGTTCGTTCGTTCGTTAGCGGGTCGCGAGAAATGGTACCGCGGTACGGTCTCTGCGGGGGTGAAAAGATGCGAGGAAGATTCGTCGATGGGCCCGAGGGACTGAAAAGGTGCTCACGCGCGCAAGAGGTGGACGAAAAAGGAGGCGGGGCCCCCGACCACGTCGGCCCAGCTCTTCATCAGAGTGGGGTGTACCTCCGATCAGAGTGACTCTTTTAAAGGCCACCAGAGGCGCTGCCCGATGAGGACAGGCACGCCGGTACTACAGAGACACGAGACCACACCTACGAGTTTCTCGAGTTTTTCACCCACAAAAGACTACCAAGGCTTCGAGCCACTTTGGTAAGTGCATCATTCTGACAGTTCTCATTCGCGGAATCTCTTTTTCGATAGTGTCCTGCACTCGCGCCTACTCGCGAGTCTCGCAGTAACATTTTTGAAAGCTAACCTTAAAATACTAGGCTCAGTCAAGTGTTTGGAGCCGGGTGAATTTTTCTGTTAAACACCTTTGATATATGGTACATATATGCCTATAAATAAGTCAGGAGTAAGTTGCGTTGCATTGGGCCAATACGGGACGTAATGGTTTGGCAATCAGGACAGATACGTTCGAAAGTTTCTTTTCAACTATTATTGTTGTATATGACAAGCGACAATAATTTGGGTGATACTGTATTGGTAAAGGGGTTCATGGAGGCCAGTTCGGAACGATGCCAAAGGTGGTGTCATTCAGGTATCCTTATTCGTATTGTTCGATGTTTTTTTCCTCCAAGATCCTTCGTTGAAATTTAAATAGAGGGTCGTTGCTCTTACTTCTCTAGGTACAACGTTTCAGTTTAGGTATTGCGAACGGATCCTGTTTCTTCGCAGATGCCAATCCTTTTTCATAAATAATGAGATCGAACGTCAATGCCACTGCGATATTCGAGGACGGAATTAATCACGTTGTAATCGGGAATTCACGAGTGTTGTCCGAGTAGCGTTCATTCGTTATGGGGGCGATTAGATGCCTTGTCGATTTCCCGAGGGATTGGATAGGTACTGGACGTTCCTTAAAATGACGACGAACACATCGAAGAAGTCGAAAGAAAGGAAGGATATGGGGAAAGGGGGGAAAATGCGATAAATAGCAGAAAAAGGGGTAAAGATGATAAGGAGGATAAGGAAGATAAGAATAAATGAAAAAGAGGTCGAAGGATGCGCGTCAGTCAGGCCGCGGATGGTTGGTGACCGGAACTCGTTTTGGCGGGCAGCGAACGTGGTGGCAAGGCACTGGCAACACTGTCGGGCTTGCGGGACGAGGAGCACGGAGAAAGAAGGTGAGCCCGCCTACTAGGCGGAGCCCGCATGATCTATAGCGTCATAGAACACCCCTGCCGCCGTGGTAGGAACCGAATGGCGACGCCCACAGCGTGGAACGTGCGCGGTACCTCTGCTCTTGCCCGCACTCTCTTCACCACCACATTTGCCTTTGCCCTCGCCCTCTCTTCTCTTCCTTATCCTCGTTCTCGTCCTCGTCCACGTCCTCGTCTTCGTCCTCGTCTTCGTCCTCGTCCTCGCTCGCGTTCCCTCTTTCTCTCTTGTTCTTGGTTTTCGTTCTCGTTTTCGTTACCGTTTTCCTTCTCCTTTTCGTTCTCCTTTTCGGCCTCACCTGCGTCTTCAATCGCACCTTACGCTAGAATCCCGCTTCGTTTTGCCTAGTATCGCATTGCACTGCGGTACGAGTGTTCGCCCTCCCTTGGGCGCATGTGGGATCGCTTCGTCGTCTTCGTCCGCATGAGCTACCGCGAGAACCACGAGCATCGGCCCAACCACCGTCGCGTCGGCTTGATATCACCAACGCGCAATGTTTATGCCACTGTCGACGCGGCACGATTCTTTTCTCGTGGTCCGACCAGCACGCCCTACCTTCGGTGCGAGTGCGAGTGCCATTGCCATTGCCACTGCCACTGCCACTGCCGCTACCGATGAACCTCTGTCCGTGATAGTCGTCGCTATTGCCGTTCCTATTGTCACTACCGATCGCTTCTGCATCGGCCACGGTCTCTGCTTTGGCCTTTGCTCCTTCTCCTGCTTCGTTCTCAACCTGCCTCCCCATTCGTTTTGTCTTTCCTTCCCTTTCCCTCCCTTCCCTTTAACTTGCCTTCTCACGCCTTCCCGCACCTTTCTCACTTGGCTGACTCTTCATTATCGCCAAACATTTCTGTCAATTAAAAGTGCAACGACGCCCGATTTACGGCTATTACCTTTGCTCGTCCTTCTCGAGGGAAGCCGCTGTATTTTGTGGGGTCGATGGTAACGAACACTATGATGGCTTTTTTCTCCTTATCGACATCGCGTATTCTCATTAGCAGGGCAGCCCATGCAGCCGGTGTACCGACACTCTGCGCGGGACACCTCCAATCGGAGCGCGCTCTTCATCCGCGATCCCTCTTATTCATTGCCATCGACTACGGCTCGTTTTGACCAGAGGTAACCAACGGGCTCGACCGCTCCAAGAATGTGGAACAGAAATTTCGTTTTGTCGAGCTATCGTTTATTGCACGATTTTTCCGGATTTGGCTCGGTGTCGACTATCGACGATACTGGAACGAAGGTCCAGTTGCATCTTTCTTGGTGGCAATTTTGGGACTTTCTCGAACGCAGGAATGGCAAGATATTGTTTCGTCGGTGACAAGAGAAGTCGATGGTACGGACGCTACATAGTAGCAGCGAGTATTGGTGCGAGGTGCGAGTGGCGTTTACCGCTCTCGGCTCTCTGACACTGTTAACTCCGGTGGCTGCGGGGGGTTCCTTTTACGAGTGTTGCGGTTGTCGGCGGAGGCTAAATCGCTGACAGAGCCCGGAGGCACTAAACTTGCGCATATTTCGAAAGGCGTCCCGTTACGCAACGACAATGTGGGTCAGTGCAATTGCCGATCTTGTCTGCCGACGTCATGAAAGAAACGATGCTCTTGACACTCCAAAATTACAAGGGTATCTACCCTGCTTTTACCTTGTACGTATTACTCTCGGTGCCAGGTAGAAGAATCTTCGTCCGCACCCTGGCCATTTCCAAGTCGTGCGTTCGACTTGGAAATGCCTAATTCGGTATTTCGGAAAATCCGAGTAGGTAGGTATTCTTTGCACGAGCGGTGATAACTCCGATAGTTTGCGCGTGAGAGATAATGGGTGGAAGTAAACGAGGGGAGCGTTTAACGTCGATGTCGATGTCGGCGTCGATGCGTACACGCGAAACCGGACCGTTTGAAAATAGATGTACTATCGGTGCTTCGCTTGCCGCCTCCATAAATTTGCCGCAAAAAAGTGCACGTGCAAAATAGTTTACGAACGGACGTCGATTGGCGTTCGTTAAATATTTCGCGTTTGTTGTCGAATTGAATTGTGTAGAGGGAACGGTGTAGCGTGGCGTGGCGTGTGCGCGATTCATGCTGCTTTTACATTTATTTTTTCATCACGCGCCACTCTATTTCTCATGGGCGAGGGGATCAAAAGCGACAGTGCGGATGCCGGGACTGATGCCAGGACTGATGCCAGGCCTGGTGCCAGGCCCGATACCACTGGTAGCTTTTGCTTAAAACGATTACATCGTTGAATAAACAGGAACTGGTAGCTCTCGACAGTCTCGATAGTCTCGCCACTCTCGACACTCTCGACTCATCTCTCTGTCCATGTCGAGGCTCGGTTTGACTCGGCACAATTCGGTTCGAGCCGACACTCTTCACCGATACGAACTTACGTAGCCCTCCAAAAGGAAATGCTAGTTTTTGGTCCGTTCGACCGTAAAATCGTCCTTCGAGGTTTGGAGGAACCAGGATTCCCCGAAAATTGCTCGTGGTAAGTGCACTTCTCAAAAAAGGGCTCTCGAACCGAAAGCAAAGCTCCAGGCCAAAATCGTCGACCCCCGAACCTTGAATTGAGCCGCGGCAGAAGCCTACCATTTCTTTTTCTCTCTTTCGTTGCTTTCTCTGTTCGTCGTCGGTCTCGTGACGGGCTCAAGGTAATCGAGCCGCCGCTACCGACGCCACCGATGCTGCTCAATTCATTTCGATTCCTTTCGATCACTTTCGACAGGAGAAGAAGGTATTGAGACGTATGTACTTATGTACTCCGGAGCATAGTCAGAGTGTTACGAATGCTCTTAAAAGTGGCAAGATGAAAAATTGCCCGACTATGGTTGCAGGAAGTCCCGTAAAACCAGTTTGGCGGTTAGTCAGACTGAAGAGCCGTCTGTCATTAAATTTGGTTTTTTTTCGCAGGAACTGCTTCAGGTATTTTCGTGGCTGTGGTCTCTTGTCGGAGATAGCGAGAGTCCCCGGCTCGGTCAAATGAGTAGACCGAGTTGAACGAGTAGGATCAGCAGTCGTTTACTTATCGGCCATTTCGATTGTACCTCGTATTTTCTTAAATTAATAGCTTCTCGGCATGGTTATTGGTCATGCACTATTTTCGACTAGCTTCCTTCGGCTGGTTCGTTCGCAACGCCGTGGTGCATCTTTCCGCGTTGCGCTTTACTTCCCGATCGCGTACATTGCCTGCTCGGTTGCTTCAACCTTCCTATATTTTCCCGATCGTGAAAACTTTACGATCCTTCAGCAAAGCGATGAAACAGTTTCCGCAGATCGATTCTCGGACAACGCTGACGTTCTCATATGAATCTCAGAGTGGTTTTTCCTCAGAATTCTCGATCAAAGAGGAAAAGAGACCGCCCGCGAATTGACAGTCGCAGTCGGAGAATGCGTAGAGTCTCAATGTTTCTTAATAGGAAAAGACTCTGATTGTCGGGCCGCTGGCGCGCATTAGGGCCCGCGATTACGGGGAATCGCAGTTTTACGATTCGATCGCGATCGACGTATCGCGATAATTGGAGGTAGACTGGTAAGCTGGGAGGTAAACCGGGAGGTAAACCGAGAGGTAAACCCGGGCGAATATCGGATATTAAGTAAGTCGGACGATCGTGTCTCCGCGCGGGAGCATTTTCACGGGACATTTATACCGGTCATAAAACCTACCGACCGAGAGTAGGGGCAGGTTAGCACTGAGTGCCACCGTACCGCACCGCACCGCACTACACCGTACTACACTGCACTACACCTCGCCGTGGCAGCTCTTCGGAAGAGCCGCGCTACACGGAATCGAACATGTTCCATATTGGGGGATCGCGAATCTCAACGAGACGGCAACGGCACTAGGCTGTCAGACTTGTCCGGTATTCTTTGGTAACGAGAGCGCAGAGAGAGAGAAGGCGAGAGAGATAGGAGGGCAAGAGACATTGAGCATTCGTCGTATCGTACTCTTTCCATAGGTATATCGAAGATACGTGAGAGTTTCGACGAAGGAAGACGCTGCCGAAAAAGGGTGAAGGGGTGGTACGGCAAGGGACTCTTGCTCTTACGAGCAAGATACAGACAAGTGTCGGAGAGGGGCGGAGGATGGCGGAAAGCAGTGGAGAGCAGTCAAGAGCGGCGGCGATGGAGGGCGGGAGGGGGATGAGAGACGAAAATAGGGGAGGAGGTGGGATGGGTGAGCAGAAGAGCGCACCGTCGAGGCCGGGTGATAGCGGCGGCTGGGATGAGGGTGGTGGGTGGTTATGGGGCGATGAGGCGGGAGGTGATTCTCGGTTCGGGGCGACTTCGGGGCCGAGGGCGAAGAAAGAGGTGGCGGAGCGCGGAGAGAAAGCGAGAACGTGGCGTTGCAGTTGTGTGCTTCGTCGTGCTTTGGTGTGTGGTGCGGTATAGGGGAGAGGGTGAGAGGAGCGAGGTCCGTCGGTATCGATCGGGCGTCTGCGGTAGATTGACACGTGTCATGGCGGCCTCTCGCCGTGAGTCCGCTCGACGCGCGAGAAAAGGAGGAAGGCGGAAGTGGGTGCGGGCGGGCGACCGGGCGACCGACTGGGAGAAGGGAAAGCGGCGGAGCGCGGTGTGGTGCGGCGCGACAGGCCGCGCGGTTCGTAGGAAACCTCGTGGAACGGCTTGCCGGCGAACGAGGAGGGAGGGAGCGAAAGGGAGTAGAGCATTTGGAGATAGAGACAATACGCGGGAGAAAGAGAGAATTATCGAAAGAGTAGGAAAAGGAGAAGGAACGGTGGAGTAGCCGACTAGTAGAGTACAGGGAGTGTGGCGCGGCGAGGCGCGGCGAGGCGCGGCGCGGCACGGCACGGCGTCGAACCCAGGAGGAAGAGCTGCGGGAGGTGGAGGAGTCGGGTCGTCGAGTAGGGTGGCGATATGGGTGGCAGTATGGGCGGCTGGGTCGGAGGGAGGCGAGGGAAAAGGACATTAAGGTGCGTAATAGCCAGCGGGGCGAGCGCGCACCGCCGCGGCATCGATTAGACAGAGGCTCCCTCGTCCCATTGCTAGGATGCAGCCCACCCCTTCCTCTGCTTCTGCTTCTGCTTCTGCTTCTGCTTCTGCTTCTGCTACTGCTACTGCCTCGGCTTCTACTCTTCTCTTCGCTCTCTCCTCCGGCTTCCTCGCACCCGTCCACCCACAATCCCATACTCGAAGCCCCCCATACTCCATAGCCCATTGCCCACACTCTCGACATCGGGAGGCTTCACGACCACCCACCCTCACCCACCTTCAACCACCTTCAACCACCTTCGTCTATTCCCTTGAACCGAGAGTACTGCCAGTCTACGTGCTCCACATGCACTCTTCTCTGCTTTGCGCCTATGTCACCCCTTATTCTTCTCCGCTTCTATTCCCCCCTTCTTATCTTCGGCCCCATTGGTCTCTCTCATTTCCCTCCTTATTGTTTCTACGTCGAGTTCAGCCTACCAAACTTTGCGATCCTTTGAAGCGTCCGATTGAGTTTCTTTTGCTGTTCGATCGCCGTGCCGCACCGTGCCGCGCCACGCGAACATTGCTATGCAGGGAAGATGAGCGCGAAGACGAGAGAGCCCGAGGCGCTCCCGATAGAAGGACAGAGTGAGCGCGTCGCGGCAGGACGCATTAGGTTCGGGCGGTACGGCCCGCGGGCCAGGACGGCGAGTTGAAAAAGGCCAGCCGAGCAGCAAACGGGGGAATGCGCGAAGAAACCAAAAACTGAAAGGGTAGGAGGCCACGCTCGGGGGACGGGGTGCGAAGAAATGAGAAAAATAATAATGGAAGAAAGTCGTCCGGCTAGAAGCCGGTGAGAAGCCGATGAGAAGCCGGTGAGAAGCCGGCAAGGAGCCGGCTGGCAACCCGAAGTGAGAGAGGACGAGAAGGAGCGAGCGGGATCGCGAAAAGGAGGGAAGGAGGGCAGGAGGGTAGCAGGGATGAGATGGGAGAGGTGAATACGGTAGAGGGTAGTCGAAGCTGGCTAGCCATTCTGCGGCACCTACACACACGCTTCCGGGGAACACGAGCGTCTAACGTCGTTATAAACATTAACGGAGCGGCTCAATATTCCCCGGACCGTGCATCCCCTGTACGGTCTACCCTGGGTCCATCTCCCTTCTGGTACATCCTATTCCCTTTGTCCCTTTCTTTCCCCTTCACCCTACTCCCCTCTCGCCTCGTCTCGTCTCATTCTCCATCCACCGCTAGTACTCGAACGATGCCGGCTCTACCCTGCTCTCCGCGACTCTACTTATACTGTACAGTGGCGGACAGTACTCTGCGCGTATCCCCTACCTCTACCGAACGCGAGGTGTCGAATTGACGCTCCGCTCTACAGACTGACGAAAGAATTCAATTATAAATGCCCTCGTTTTTCTTTTACCAAACTAAACCATTCGACAAAATTACCCGCGGTGGTACTAATTATTCTGAGATGGTCTTGGTGAAGTTTGTTCGTCGTAGCGAATTCCATCCCCGGGCGGCCTTCGATGACCGTCTGGCCCGTACTGTCCTTTTCGCGAATGAAACAAGTCCACTCCAGTCCGTGGTGGCCCGTGCTGCTCCGGTTCGTTCGTCATCGATTTTACCGAGAGCCAACAGGACAGACAGGAGAGACAGGAGAGTAGTCGAATTCGTATGCGAGGGTCGGCGTTGATTATCGTTAATTGTGGTTGATATTGAGGATGAAGGGGACGTGGACGTCAAGTAGACGAGGGGACCCTCGATACTATTGCGCTCGGATTAGCGATCCTGATCGGGGTTGATTTGGACTTGGGAATTCGTTACAGTTCGTTCGTAGAGATCGAGAGGCTTGGAGCATCGGAAAATGGGCCATAGTGGCGCTTGAATAATTATGACAAATCGATGACACGCGCTCTCGCTCATGCCCTCTCATCAGCCTCTTCTCGCCCCGTATAGAACGACCTGCCTTTGAGCGAGCCTACCTGTGAGCTTCGTCTATCCTCGGAGAAATTCGAGCCAAGCGAGAATTCTCTGGTTATTTTTAGCTGTTTCTCTCTCGGAACGGAGCGGATTCGGGATTCCAGTGCGATGGAAGTTAGTCTTGTCTGCCATCCGGACAGAGGGAAATTCGTCTAGTTCGTACGTTCAACAAGTATCCGTCCCTCCTCCCCCGTAACCGCGGCTTTCGCCTCTGCTTCTGCCTCTGCCTCTACCTCTGCCTCTACCTCTGCCTCTACCTCTGCCTCTACCTCTGCACCGGGCCTGCATCGCTCGTGCACGTCACCCAGCCCGTTCCCACTGACGGATTCAAGTCACCCTTCGTCTTCGCTCCTGCTTCCTGGCTCGGTAAAGCGAGAAAAAAAGGAGATATAGGGAAACGAAGAAAGAAAGAGAGAAGGTGTCGGTCGGCTGATTATTTTTTTCCAACGACCATTTGGTCACAGGTGCACGCTCTTTTTCCGGTGTGCGATAGGTAATGAGGGATTAATCGAATCGCTGATCGTCGATCAACGTTAACGCGATGGCCAGTTAGCTGGAAGTCTCGGCTGGTCTCTGCGCGATACGTCAACGTCGGATATCATATTGACGTATCGACGACTCGATGCTGTTCGCGACCGCCAGCCAATTAACGAACCTTCTTGTTTTTTCGCCAAACACTCGTAAATCTCACTGGATTCGTCTCTTCCTCGCTTCGTGCACTCTCGCTTCAATTGCCGTACGTTCGTTTCGCTCGTTCGTCCGTTTGTTCGTTCGTTGGTGCGTTCGTTCGTTCAAGCCAACACTTAGTCTTTTCTACATGACGATACAATTAATATCCGTGCCTGCACGATCGCTGCGATTGGCTTTGCTCGGCAAATATTTAATTTAGTACGAGCATCGTAAGCTTAATTGGACTCCGTTTACTTTGGTCCGTCTGTGTTTGTTTCTTCGCTCGTGGCAAACGGGCCGCCGAAGTCGAGCGACTGCGAGTAAGAGAAAGAGAGGAGTCTCGTGTTAATGACGCGTAGCCAAAGGTATGTCTACAAAATTGAACGTTTCGCGAGGGTCTCTCCCTGCTGCATCGCGAGTCACTCGCCACTACTGGCTCCAACTCGTGCCAAGGAAAAAGAGAAGAGAGTCTCGGTGCTCGATAACTCGCCAATCGCTGCAGTCATCGGGAAAAAATGCAGAACGCCAATCAGAGAGAGTGCAGAGTTTGCAATTAGTATCCGGTTCATTGGAATCGCGTTCGGTGCGAACGGACGTGAGTATCCATGCTTGGCCGCGTTTGCTCGAGAGCTAGTCGCAAAGGAATTCGAGGGGGGGTGGCTACCACCGACTCTCTAGGGTCGCGATCGAATCGAATTTCAGTCACGTCAAAACTAAACGATGTCAAGATCGTCTTGGCTGGGTTGCGCGGCTGTCGCTGTTGGGTCTGTCGATGGTGCTGGTCCGGTTGGCGTTTCTGCTGCTGCATTTCGAGGAGGAATGGAAATTTCATTCGATAGTTTTCCTCGTTTAATAAGACGACGCTCGGAAGAAGGGAGATCGTAGGAGGATGGTAGCGCGTCGAGCGACGGGCAACGAGCGACGCGAGACGAGAGACGGAGCCACGAGGTCGCTGCCAGTTTGCAGACTTCGAAATAGGGGAAACGAAAAGGGCGCAACAAGGCTGCGGGCTTGTCGGAGAGTACGCAAAGCCAAAGAACGGGTGTGGGAAAGAGAACGCGAGATAGGACGAGCAGGGGCCAGTGGAAAGAGGAAGAGAGAGAAGGAAATATGGAAGGCAGGCAGGCAGGGAGGCAAAGGGTGCAGAGGGTAGAGGGATAGTGCCGGTGCTCAGAGTATACGGACGATGTCGGTTGAAGGGTGGTAAAGGAAGAATGTACGAGTGTGCACATGTGTCTGGGTGTGCGTGGCCAGCAGTCGGGATAGTCAGGGACTGAACGGGGCAAAGAGGGGCTAGATAGGAAGGTAGGAAGGTAGGAAGGTAGGAGAGAGGGTGGCAGTTTGGGGCAAAGGAGCGAAGGAGCATAGGAGTCAGCGGACCGGAGGGTGCTAGGGCGCGAGGGCGCGAGGGCGCGAGGACGCGAGGGTGCGAGGGTGCAAGGGTACGGAGTTGGTTCGGGGTGGTGCGCGGCGCGGCGTGGTGCGGCGTGGTGCGGCGTGGTGCGGTGGGGCGCGGCGCAACGGCGGGTCGGCCAGGACTGGGAGGCGAAGTGTCGTCGTCCGAATAACGGCCAAGCGGCATCGACCGATCTTCCTGGCCCTGGCTCCTACGAAGCGTCAACTTGTTTCCCTTCTCTTCCGTGAATATCCTGCCTTCAATTTGCCCGGTTATGCTTTACCCGCACGATTCTGTCCAACTGCTCTTCCTCCCGCGATTTCAGCCCCGCGCCACCCTAAAGAGCCCTCTTCCCCAATAGATCAGCCCGATGACGGATACGCTCTGATTTGTGATGACAGATATCCACCGCGGTCTCCCAAGACGTTGCGTTTCCAGCGTGGAGTTTAGCGGCCCGGCTAATGGAGGGATACGAGGAGGACGATGACACACACTTTTGCATAAAGTGCCATCTCACGATTCACGGTTTGGAGAATTACGTTCGACATCGGCAGTCGGGCTGTCGAGCCTCCGGCGAGAAGAGCGGCGTTGGTCGCGTTTGTCCCTCGACACCGACCACGGTTTCCTATCCGGAGATCCTAAATGCCGATGCGTTCTTCAGCTCGTTGCAATTGCAAAGCAGCTCAAAGTCGAAGGAAAGTCGAAAAACAAAACGGAACGAGGGGTCAAAGAAGAGCCGCAAAACTGCTGTTGGTAGTGGTCAGCGCGAGACCGAGGAGCCTCTCGCGGGAAAAGAGAAGCTAGCCAGCGTCCTACCTAGCGTCGCGGATCTCGAAGACACCAGCGAACAGCTCTGCATTCCATCTCTCGTTGGATTTCCCGATATTGTTTATCCCGCCGCGAGCGGTAAACGTACCATCAGTAACACTGCTCCTGCTGCTGTCGCGAGTAGCACGGCGAGTGCTGTCACTGCTGCTGCCATTGGCACTCCCAACAGCAGCATCGCTGCTGGAGGAGCCGGTGGAACTAGCACCCACCCCGGCTCCTCTAGCCTTCAGAGCAAATTAACCCAACCGATAGCGCAGACGAGCTCGAGCACCGAGTGCACGAGCTTCGTAACGAAACACGAGTCGGAAAACTTCTTGAGCGCGATCAAGCAATCGGACAGAAAGAGGCAAGAGGACTCCCAGAGGTCCGAGCAGCAAGTTCACCGCAATTGGCTCGACGAGACGCTGCTCTCAGCGCTCTACCGAGCCAACGAATGCAAAAAGTCGACTACCACCTCGAGATTCACCTTCGAGTACCAACAGGACGAGGACACCGAGGACGACACCCTGGACGAGGAACTGGGCGAAGAGGACTCCTACTCGGAATCGGACGAAGGGGATGATCGAGTTGGGCCACCCCGTGGTCACACCGGTGGTAAATGGAAGCCGGAACTCGACGAATTGGCACAAAATATCTCTCAAATTCACGATGACGACGTCGAACCGGAGCAGGATGCCGAGCAAGATACCGAACAGGATGCCGAGCAGGATGCCGAGCAGGATGCCGAGCAGGATGCCGAGCAGGACGCGGAACAGGATCCTGAACAGGATCCCGAGGTGGAGGACGAGCAACAGGAACACCCTCCACCGACTTACACCGGTGGAAAGTGGCGACCGATGGAATCCACGCAGGTATCCACCAATCCCCTTTTCGACTCTCACAATCAGCTTCATTTCTAATCAAGGTCTACGACCTCTGCTTGGTCGGCCGAAAATTGGCAAAACTATAGTACGTGTGTGGCGATGGAAGGATAAGAAAACGAGAAGGGAAGAAAGTGAGTCGTCTTTTACAGAAGATCGAGGAGTACGGGCCAAAGGATGGTAGTGGTCAACCACCGCCGGGGCACACCCGAGGGAAATGGGTGCCGGGGGCGCAAACGGATATCGAATCGGGATATTGGTGCAGTCCTTGCGGTAGGAAGCTCGCCTCGCGATTGGTCTACAACAGGCATCTTCTCTCCGACTTGCACGCGAGAAGGAGTATCAGGGAAATTGACGACGTTGTTCACCTGCCGCACATTATCCCCCAACTTCCTACGAGAAGGAAGGTATCGGCTCGTAATCCGGTAATCGTCCACTTTGAGCTATGGCGCATTCGATCTTTCGAATCGTCAATCGTTCCATCCTACAATTTCCAACGTGCACAAATGAACTTGCATTAACTCGAGTAAATGTCAATACGTACGGTAGACCGAATTCTCGGTCGAGATCAATTTTCCGCTTCGCTCGTAATACTGCTGCGAAGGATCGGGTATCGGGTTTTTTTTTGTCCCAGCTGCACGTAGAAGTTGTGCACGCAGGAAAGCTTGCGAACGCTTTAATTCGGTGTACCGGTGTAATTCGGTGTACAGAAGCTGAGGGAGAATCACGAAGCGGAGGATGGGAGACGAAGAAGCGTCGTCCGCAGGAGAGAGAAAGAGGTATTATCGTGCGAGATGTGTCATGCCCGGGTGAGGAGACCTCAAATGGGCAAGCATTTGCTCTCTCATTATCACTGCCGCGTCGCGGGCGTAAATCCCCGTGGTCCAAGGGCGCGTCGTTTTCTCCTGGAAAATATGGCCAACGTGGTTCGCCAATGTCCCTTCCAATGCTCTTCCTGTCGCTTTTATTGCAACACAGAGGAAACATTTTTGCGGCACTGGCGTTCCGATCTTCACGCCCGGACCCTCGAGCAGGTAATTTTATTTTGGTTACGAAGCGACGATATTACGCTATGAGACAACGAGACAACGAAAGTTTGCCCTCGGCCGAGTCGCGTCAACTGTAGTATGCTGAACTGATACGAAAAAATCCAAAGCTTTCGGTATTATACATGTACACTTAGAGTACGCTCTATAGTGATGTATAGTCTTTCACGTATAGATATCTAACACGCATACAATAAACATTGCATGGCCGAGTCCGCGTCTCGAAAACTACTCGTCATTCTTCGTTCGACCGCCAGATTGGCGGAAGTTACAGGTGTAGTCCCTGCGACGTTTGGTGCGAGAGCAATGACACGATGGAAGCGCATTTGTTGGGCGCGAAACATCGTGAGTACGTCTCCGTGATGAACGGCTCGGTGCCAGTAGTGATCGGACGTCAACGAGCACTGCCATGTGCCGGTTGCGATCGGCGATTCCGATACAATTTGCAGCTACGATTGCACATCAAGGAAACCGGTCATGCCGAAAGCCCGACTGCCACCGACGACTATCAAACGAGGATAAAGTGTGACTCGTGCAGTCGAGTCGTGCGTTCTCAGATTTCCCTTCAGCGACATCGACTCAGTTGTCATACTGGGAAATCGGATGAGCTTGTCGCAGGTCCGAGCTCAAATTCCGCGATCGGCTCGGATTCAAGATCGGTTCCTCCTTATTTCTGCTCATTTTGTTCGATGAATTTTGCGAGCGCACGGGAAGCAGTACTACACCGACGTACCTCTAGCCACAAGGAAACCGTGAGGATCCGCAAACGGCCGGATGCGGAAACCGGTCGCGAATGTCCGTACTGTGCGGAGAAGCAAACCAACCTCGCCGGGCACAAGGAACATCTTCTTCGAGATCACCCCGATCTCTGCCACAGGTACGCTTAGCCGGCAGCCTTATTGTTAGTCGAAGGAGCCTCCGGGCGCCGCAATTTCGGCAAATATTCCAGGCGCGCGAAATTGACGGACGACCGTGGTAGTAGTGGTAGTGGTGGCAAAGGCACCAGTCGGCTCTTTAAACGTTAAAGGTCTCTCTCACTACTGCATCGTATCGCACCGTGCTGGTTTTGCGGTGGTTCGTGTTCACAGATGCCCCAGGTGCGGGGAGCTGTTCGCCCTTCCGCAAGACGTCACCCGGCACACGAGGGGGAAGCTGTGTCGTCCTGATAACAAATTAAGCGTTGTCAAACCCTCCAGCGATAAAGAGGAATGGAAATGTAGCAGCTGTACCTTCTCAACGGATTCTCGGGCGGAGTTCATCTTTCACGAAGCTCTTCACGCTGGGAGTATTGGAAGAGCGGCAGATCCCGATGGTAATGCCGATACCAGGGCCGATACCGACGTCGATGCCGATGAGGAGGATGCCGATGAAGATGAAGAAACACGAGGTCGGGAGAAATTGCCAACGAAATACTCTTGCCCCGTGTGCAAGAAACTCTTCGCGAAAGCCTCGCTTCGCAACCACATTAGAAACCATACCGGTGAGCGACCTTTCGCTTGTGGCAAATGTCTCGCCTCGTTCTCCAGGCGGTCGGAATTGAACGCTCATCGACGCGTCTGCACTGCCGTCTCGTCTGCTCGCTCCTTACCAAACGATCCCGAGGACCGAGAGCGGAAGAGGCCTTTTGTTTGTTCCGAGTGCAGCGACGCCTTCTACACCAAGTAAGTACACAGCTGGAACGACGTCGTAATAGTTTAAATATCGACGTTGTGCCATTCTCTTTTCTTTGTAGTATACATTTGTAGAACGGGGGTGCGTGTGCTCACTCGAGCAACGCGACGCTCGTAATTCTGTCGAACGTTCTCAGACAGTCTCGGCAGGTACTCATTGATTCTTTTCTCTCTTTGCGACCTATGTACCGATTTGTCGGTCAAGCCAAACGACTAGGGAAATTCGGGAGAACGGCTTCCCACCCAGTTGCATGCTCGGAATACAAGATCGTGGAATGAATGTTTAATTTGAACCGTAAAACTGGATCGTGGAGCTGGTGCTTAAACTGTCGGTGGGATCAACCCAAAGGAAGGTGTCGGCTCGGTCGGTCGATTGGTGGGGCGATCGGTGGTTGCTCGGGGGCAAAGCGGTAAAATGCGGGGAAGGGAAAAGAAGGGAAGAGAAGAGAAGAGAAGAGAAGGTGCGGAGCATTTGGCTTTTGCGCGCGTGCATCTTTGCGAGATGCGAGGGAGCAGCGGCGTGACCCGGCTCGTTGTAAATAAAGGCCGGCGCATTCGGGGCTAAAAAGTGTAAGACAATAAAAGCCACCGCCGCGAGCTGGAACCACGGAACGTTCGCGCGCTCGTAGTAAAAGTGTCCTCGCTGCATAACTATAAAATAAAAGACCGTATCCCTGCATCCCTGCATTCCCCGTATCCCCCGTATTCCCCGTAACTCCTGTATCCTTGTGTCCATGTATCCCTGGGTCGGGTGGACCGACTGGACCGGCCCGGGCGAGCAGGGGAAACGAGAGACAAGGCAGACCAACCGAGGGGTTGGAGAGTTGGGGCGAAAAGCAGAGTAGAAAGCGCGCCACCGACCGCGGTAGAAAGCAACTAAGTAGGCTAGCTTTCCGTTCCTATGGGAGGAAAGGAGCGAGATACAAGGAAGATACCGCGATAGAAAAGGCAGTCGAGTCCACGGGAAGAAGGGAGAAACATGCTCAAAGAAATAGGTGGGACGAGGAAGAGCAAGGACCGCGCGCGGCCGGACACTCTCTGCTACTGGCTTGTATTAACATCTCATAGCGGGCCTGTAAGCCCACGGGTCATTCTAGTATTTAACGGAGCTGCATTGTGTTCCGGCTAACAATAAGTATATGCTCTATGCTTCTCTAATATCCTCACAGGCACATATCTGGATGGCCAGGTGTGCCATCCACCTCCTAATGCTCCTATCACTCACAATCGGATTACCGACTCGGCTAATGTTTTTTCCTCCTTAAAAACTCTAATTGCTTCCCTGCGATGCCTGTTAATTCCACTGGCTCTTACGAGCGTAACCCCCTTCTTGTACTTCCCTAATGTCGACAATTGGGAGAGGGGATCGCTGACGATAGGTGCAAGACGAGGAGCACGAGTTTCCTTGTTCGGTTATTCTTCTTCTTTGCGTGTGTCCCAATGGACGGACACGATAGATTCGAGAACACGTAAGCACGTTAACGAATTGGCTCAAGCCATGGGATGACAGTGTGCGAAAGACCGTCGGACACCTAAGGGAAAGCCGCGCGAGGGATTCGAGAAGGGGGGAGAGGCATAAGCAAGGAACAAAAGATAAAGAAGGAGAGAAGGAGGTAATTACGAGGAGACGAGCAGCTCCCGCGCATCCGATCGCCGACCAATTCTGAGAATACGCGACCAACTCTCGATGTATGCGCATATTCAAGATAGTATGTTACGTACGCGCGCTACTGACCGTACGTTTCGTTCCCGTACGGCTACACCCCCGCTCGTGTTAGTGCCGCGGAGAGTCGCCTGGCCTGCCGTTGCCCATCCGAGAGGCAACGTTCTCTCCTCCTTCTAACTTCACCTCCACCTTCGCATCCACCTCCTCCGGCAAGAGTTCCAGCTTCAGCTCCATCTCCATCTCTATCTCCACCTCCGCCTTGTCCTCCGCCTCTCTAACTCCATCTCCGTGCGGTGCGAGTCGAGGGCCAAGTCTGTTCTCCCTGCGATCGGTCCTTTCGAGCGTCCAGCCCAATGCCGGTGGCGGCAACGGGCAACCCTCTCGTCGTACCTGCCGGACCCGGCGCGGTGCGGTGAGGTGCGGTGCGATGCGATGCGGCGTATACGTCCAGTTCCCCTGAGGTATTTACATATATGGACCGCGAGCAAGCGGGCGAGTAAGCGGGCGAGCAAGCGACTGAGCAAACGTGCACGCCTATCTTTTATCTTCCACAGCAGTAATGGCTGTTCGAGTAATCGCGCGACCCTTACCTTCATCCCTTCCTCGGCCTATCGTCCAAATTTCTTCATATTAACTTTCAACTCTACTCGCGATTGTTTTTATAAGCGGGGTGATTAAGATAGACAACGGGACTAGGAACGTCATAGGAACCGTGGAGAAAAGTAGAAGCAACGAGAGAGTGCAAACTGTATCGGGTAGAGAATCGCACGTTTTTCTTGTGCACTCCTTAAAGTATCGAACGACGATTGACCAGCAAGCGAGTAAGCGCGGGTAAGCGGGCGAGCGGGCAAGGAGGCGAGCAAGGCAAAGAGGCAAACGGACGGCAGCCCGAGCGGCTGCTCGCCCGGCCCATATATCGCCCCGCTCGAGAGAAGTACGGGATCGACGGTATTGTTCGAAGTTGGGACGCGCGATCGATCCGGGTGTTAAGCTCCTTTGGATTTGAGTCGTATATAAAGGGCCGATCATCGTAAATTTAGTGGCTGCTGCACCGAGAGCCCGGTTCAAAGATACCATTGTCTCCGTAACCAATACCCTCGAATACCGTCTTTTCGCGCTTCTCATCCAACTTGCCGAAGCCGCTAATGAGGAGGTTTGGTGTTGTCTTTATGGATCAGGCTCGAGCCTGGGTCACCCGTAAATACGCTGGTTGCACGGTTGTCGATGGGTTTCGGTCGGACGGTACGTCGGTGGCTCATCGCTGCAGGGTTTTTTGCTCTTGGACATAGCAGAGCAAAGCAGAACAGGGTGGAGAGTTTGAAATGGAACGAGAAGGCGCGAGAACTAAAGAGTAATCGAAGCGGGGAAGTGCGCTCGAGACGGGAAAGGGAAGAAGAGGGAAGGAGAGTAAGGGAAGATTTCTGCATCGGCCATAGAAAGAATGCGACGGCGTGTTGTGTGAGGCGCATTGGTCGCATTGGTCGCAACCGAAATGTATTAGTGGGGATCCGGGGTGTGAGTGAGCGTTGGTGCAGAAGCATTGTTGGTGTCGAGCGTACGCAGGTACATACATAGAGTGGGTACTCGGTTGGCAGTATGGCCATAGGGCCGTGCGGCTGTGCGGCTGTACGACTGTACGGCAGTACGGCATGAGTTTTCTTGGTCGAGCGTGGCGGGAATGGTGGGAATGGTGGGAATGGTGGCAATGGTGGTCGGTAGCCGAGGGTACGGTAGCCAGTATGGTATGCCTGGGTACGCTCGGCTATGGTGGCACGCGGTAAGCACGGCCCTGTATGCAGACAGTTTAGCGGTGACCGCCCCGCGAGTCCAGTTGTCGCGTGAAATATTGCGATTCATAAAATAAAACAGGCCTGCGGTCGAGGACGCATAGATATAGCCACCGGCCGCTAACCCAGACCTAACCCACCCTCCTCTGCCTTTGCCTCTTTTCCTCTGCCTTTGCATCCTCCATCTCGTCTACCCCACCTCGTCCTCGCTCTTCCCCTCCCTCCTCTCACTCCCTCTTATCGCCCTTGTCTCTTTCGTTCTCTTCTCTTTCCTTTTCTTCCGTCTCCTTTCGTCTCCTCTCGCCTCCTTTGGCATTCGCGAACCACACTACCTTCCCGCTTTCCCCGATGCTGTTCTTCTCGATGACCTCCTTGCTTCTCCGTTCGTGCCGCCTTGTCTCGACGCTACTGATTTCGTCTTTCTGCTGCTCCCGCTGCTGCTCCCGCTGCTGCTCCTGCTACTACCGCATCCCTCGTTCCGGGATCCGGATTCTCTTTGCTCGAGTAAGGACGATAGCTAGCCGGGGGAGCTCTTTACTCGGGTTATCGGCTTCTCTCCATTGTACTCGTGCGCACACGCACACGCACATGCGGATACACACATAAAACAGTGGTGGGTGTCCTCGAAAGAACGCGGATCGCGCGACACAATACGCCTGAACCGACCGACCGACCGACCGACCGACCATTCTGATCTAGTCCGACCCGGCTCGACCCGGTGCTGCGACGTGGCTGAACCACCGCCAAACCGCAGCTATCCTAACGTCTCCCGAAAGTCCTCTCGCTACGAAATTTTTCGAGCTCGACGGGGGCATCGCAACATCCTGGAATCTCTAGTTTCGCTCGAGTTCGTAAAGTTCGCGTTACGCGCTAACTAGGAAAGAAGGCGATTTAAACACGGCGGGAAAAATGCGGCGCAAAAGTACTGCCGTTGCTTTATTTAATTAAACGCGCGGTTCTGCTGAACGAAACGACGCGATGTAGCGCGGCGCACGACCTGCGCAGGGGGGATATCCGTACGCCAGAACTCAACGGAACTCCCTCGAACTCCTCCGAACTTGCCGGAACTCCCAGGAAATCCCCGGAACTCGCCAACTTCCCATATAACGAATGGTCCTTCCTGCTGAACGAGAAGGAAGAAACGTCGACGTATGTTACGGTTAAGACGCTCCTCCGTTCTGGAGATTCTTCCGTTGCCGCCGACGAAATTAGCGGGGGACATGTTTATTGTAAATGAATCCTACTCGGGGAGCTGCTCGTGGAAGACTGCTACGTGTCGTGGGGGAGGTGAAGAGGGGGGGGGGGAGAGGAGAGAAGAGGGAGGATGAATCCCGTTCCTTCGTCGCTCCGATGGAAACGCCACCAAGTGTGAGCGGTAGCGGCGACAGGGGTGGTGCCGATGCCAGTAGAGAGGAAGACTTGCATAGCTAGAGAGAGAGAGAGAGAGAGGGAGAGAGAGAGAGAAAGAACGCGGCGGATGGGGATGGTGGTGCACTAGACAGAGCATACCGCGGGGGGATAACCAAGGATGGCAGAGGGTGGTAGAGGTTGGAAGAGGCTGGAAGAGGGTGAAGGAGGGTGAGGGTAGTTTGGAAGGAAGGTGTGGGCACGGGTAGCGACTAGCGCGAGGGTCGGTGAGCCGGGGGCAGTAGCAGAAGCGGTAGCAGAAGCGGAGGCAGCGGGAGTTGAAACGGGAGCGGTAGCGAGCGAGGGAGCGGGAACGCGCTCACTGCTCCGATTTATGCGCCCGTTACCGAGCCCTCTGGCGCAATTAAGCTCGCGTTATAATATTGTTGTTTATTCTGAGCCTCGGCTGCGAAGCGTTAACCACCCCTCCGCTCTGTAGCGACGCGGGACTGTTCCACCGGCAGCACAACCAGCCTTTCCGTACCTCCCTAGCAGGCTAAAGGCTTCCTCTACCATGCGGCGCGCGTTGCGATTCCGAGCGAGCGGTGTGGTGCGGTACGGTGTGTTACGGTACCGTACGACTTGGTGTGTCGTGGTAGTGAGTATGTACCGTGGTGGTGTGGCGTGGTGCGGTATCGCTCGACGCGACACGATGCGAGCGATGCGATGCGATGCGATGCGGTCCCCTAATCTCCCTGACGCGGCAGCTAGACCCCTGACGCTCTTTCGTTCTTCCTGTTTGTCTATCCCGAGCTCTCTTACTCTCAGGTACACGTTTTCGTTTTCGTTTTCGTTCTCGTCCTTCTTCTTGGACGGTAACACCCCCACGAACTCTTATTCCTGCTCTTTTGCCCATCCACTCGGGACCGGAGCGGAGCCGTGCGGTGAGGTGCGGTGCGGCGACTTACGGTATCACCACCAACACCGAGACCAACTTCTCAACGTCACTGCCTCCCCTCTTTGCACTCAGGTCCGAATTACCTTCCCTTTTCTCCCCACCGGGCCGAACGACGAACAGTTCTCCGTTGATTGGGATTCGCTCTCCGATCGACCTTGCCGTAAGCTTTACTTACGCTGCCGAATTTGACGAAACTCTCCCTTTGTCGATGGGAAAAATTCAAGGTTCCTAGTTGAGGTCCTAGAATCGATCCTACGATCGGTGATTTATTCGCCAGTTTACATAATATTCTAGGAATCCCTAATCATATGCACGATTCGTCTTTCAACGTTTTATCTCTCTGGGAATCAGGCAGTTTATAACGTTTGTATAAAGTGTGAATCATTGGTTAAACTGGTTCCTCGAGTAGACGCCGAGAACGTTGACGAAATGAGTACCAATTTACCATTCGAAAACAGCACACTGGCTTTGATCGACACGGTGGTCCGGAGGCTTCTATCGAAAACAGGCCCAACGTGGGGCCGGACCGGCCCCTATCCTCAAAATGGATTTGATGCGTTCGCGCGCGCGTACGCGAGTGTTAGTGTGTAGGATCGAGAGAAAGGTAGAAAAGGAGGAAGAGGTCAAGGACTGCTTTAATTCGCACTGGTCATACGGCACGCATGCATCATTGATGTGAACCCGTATGTAAGTGGGCGCGTATGTACACGGATAGATTCACACACGCGGTTCTGTATCGTGGAGGCAGAGAGGTATCCGTTGGTGTCATAAAGATTAAAAAGTTGGGAAAAGAAAACCTCGATGGAATCTAATGAGCGAGAGAGTAGATCCTGTTGGCTCGACATCTCCAGACTCGGTGGTTCGCTTTGATCAAGATCGGCTTGGGACGAAGACAGAATCTAGGGGGAACGGGGGGAAGAATCGAGTGGAGAATGACTCGAAGCTGAAGAAGAGGAGGGAGACGAATGCAGGTGCAAGCTCGACCGGTGCGGGACGGATGTACAGAGTTACGGACAAACGAACGAAGGAACGAACGAACCAACGAACGAAGGTGGGATTGAGTTATGACAGCGTTTGCTCCAGGGGGCCGGCTCTGGACCCGACCAAGCGGATATTCTTCTTATTCTTTATTTCTTCGTCTGCGGCCCCGCCGTTGGAACCGTCGGCCATGCATCACCTTCGGTTCAGTTTGGTCCGGCCTCCTCTTCGGCCACATCGGCATCGTTCTCCGGCCACACCACCATCACGGCCCATCACGATCCCATCTTACTCAACGTTCGCTCGAAACTTTGATTCCACCCACTGCACGAAGCGAATGCCGCGTCGACCCTAGTCAATTCTAGCAGAGCCCGTGCAGACCTTTACCGATCCTCGTTTCTTTTTTTTCGATATTTCATTTCGTCACAATTTATCCTTTTTTTCGCATCTACTCTTCTGCGCGTAATCGGATCGTCGCAAAGTGCGAACTGCTCTGGCTTTCGATGCCGAGTCGAGCTTCAATTTTGCCGACTCGTTCGAGATTCCGAAAAAGTAGGGAAGGTCGCGTCGAGAAGGAAAGTTAGCTGGGTCAGATTGAAAATTGCAATCCGCTGGAGAACTGAGCGTAGAGTAGAACTTGGTCTGAAATAGCCTTTGGAGGAGCGAAGATACATACGTCAGTGACACGAAAGGGACGAAGGAAGAGTACGGCGAAGTCGCGCATAAATCATCGCCAGTAATAAAGATCCACTTGTCGTGGCCAGATATTTATGAATCGCCCTCGGATCTCGGTTCTCGGTTCTCGGCTCTCGGTTCTCGGTTCTCGGTTCTTGATTCTCGGCTCTCGCCATTGGATTCTCAATGGTAGAAGAGAGTCAGATTTTAGCTCTCGCTACCAACAAGAATGAACAATTGTCCGATCGCGAGATAATCAAAGAGCTCAGGGGTAGAAGAGACTAGAGTTAGCGTGAGCGAAGAGTGAACTCGGTACAACGTGGGATGGTTCAACATCCGAAAAGTTTGGAACAGTGAGATGCAACCCGGAACAGGATTGAACTTGAGGAGAAACTGGACCTCGAACCGAAATTCAAAGTCGTAGATGTAGCAAAGAGGAAGACGAAGACGAAGATGAAGCCTATAGTGGAAGCCCCGGTTCGTTGTGGAGGCCGCGAACCGACAGACCGGGCGAAGGACCGCGAGGCCATAAATACCTCAGCGCGTTCAGCCAATTAAAACAAATCATTTTAATGCGCAACCTTTTTAATTAATGCCCGTGCTCGCTCGCTCCCATCTGCCTTTCGTTCCCCCTTCTACCCTTGGCCCTCCGCCCTCCGCCCTCCCCCACGCGTAGTACACGATCACTTTGCCTGGTTCACTTGACTCTACCGCCTGGCATTCCCATCCCAGACCGATCGAGGCTATATTAACCCACACGTCCTGCTATCTTGTTCGAGCTGAGCCTCGCGCGTACGGATATCTTCCCCCGGATCTTTGCCTGCGTACCTTCCACCGTGCAAACCCCCTCGAACAGATTACCAGTTCCTCAAACTAGCCTGTATCCTTTTTGTCCAACCTTCGTCTCCACCCTCGCCATCCTCCTGGCGTCCGTGTTCCCTAGATCAGCTTAAACCTCTTCGTTCAATTATATGAATTTTCTCGAAAATCACATCATGGACCACCACCACCACCACCACCACATTTCCTAATTATCAGTCTAGCTCGGATCGTTCGAGTCGATCGTGAGACCCGAGCGAGACTCGTGCTCGTGGTGGCAGCACGCCACGAGCACCCTTTGGATCTTTCAAAGTTACGTGCCTCCAGGGACCGGGAAACGAGCACGTTTATTGACGAATTTAAGAAGGATCGCTGCGACTCAGCGATTAGACTTTTAGATGGCTCGCACTCCGGAGTGGTCCGGTATATATATTTCACGAGATGACAGGGGACGTCGCGCTAAATCATTCGGAGTGACCGCATCCGCTTGGCCAATCGGCCGGTACACCGCGTCTTACCCGAGCTCGCGTCTCGCGTCTCGCGTCTCGCGTCTCGCCCGCGGCGCCTCGGATCGGGTCAAGTCGAGTCGCGTCCAAAACTCCTTAATGGCCTGTTGTCACGCCCGTGACATTCCTCCGAAATACACATACTTTAGGCGAGCTGTCACCGATCTCTCTCACTCTCTTCAGGGACCACCGAGCTCTTTGTCGACTTGGTCGCAGCTAAGCTTCTTCGCCTTGCTTTTGTCAAACGCGATATTAATATTGTTCTCTATCGGAATTGGAATCCGGTGGAATGGCCCGCCAACCTCGGATTTCACGACGACGACATAATTCACTGGCGCAGCACACCACGCCATACCAACGTCGCACCGCGCCGCGCCGCACCGTACCAACTTGACTCGTCGTCTTTTCTCCCGACTCGTCGACTCCGGGAGATTTTTAAGCAAATTACCCAGCAGCCAAGTGGCGAGTGAGTGAGAGAGAGAGAGAGAGAGAGAGAGAGAGAGAGAGAGAGAGAGAGAGAGAGAGAGAGAGAGAGAGAGAGAGAGAGAGAAAGAGTAAGAGAGCGAGCGAAAGAACAAGCTAGCCAGCGAGGAAGCAAGCGGCACGGATTTATTTGATCGCGAAACTTGGCGCGCGTAACCCTCGCTCACCGACCCCCGTAGATAGTCGGCACTTTTTTCACTTGATCCCGGACAGCGTGCCATGAAGTATCGCCCTGCACCAACGAGATTCCATGCGTGACTAAGTGCAATTGCATATAAAATATTGCATTAGCCAGTGACATCTTTTAATCCGCGCTCAAATCCACCGGAAAACTGTTGTCCTGGGAGTGCCGTCGGACGTCATAATTCGGAAGGGCAATTACGCCGATCTCGCACGGCGAGGCACGGCCTGTGCATCAACGCGTGCGCTCACGGTCATTAGCATTCATCCGACGAGAATCTCGACCTCCCTCCCTCTTTTCCTCTCCTCTTTTTTATTTTTTGCACCAAACACCCCGTGCTCCACTCGAGCGTACCCCCTCGACGATCTCTCTCGTCCCGACCTCGGTTGGAATGCGAGATCATCGAAAGGCGAAGTAAGGCCGACAGGGCGGAACGGAAAGGCTCGTCGAAGATTTCTAGTCCGAGCATCAGTGTGGTCTTGGCGAGAGTGGAGCTGACCGAGGGTGAGCAGTGACTAGAGAGAAGGAGGCGAAGGAGGATATATTTGTGTAGCGGAGGTTCGCGGTCCAAAGAGTCGGAGGTACCTGGGTGCAGGTGTAAGGGTAGGTACGTCCTAGGCTGGTGCGAGGGCGTGTATATTCTGACATTGTAAAACTTGCCGTTACACTTGCGTAGCCAATTGGGTAGGCCGGATCCCTCTAGGACGGCCCAGATCTCGTAGCCTTCTCCCGTGGTTGCAGAGCGTTCGATGTCTCCGTCCTCACCATTCCTTTCCCTTCCTTTCCCTTCCTTGGCTGTTGCTTCCTTTCGGCCGGAGGCTCTCGTTCTCGTTCTCATTCTCGTTCTCATTCTCGTACGCCCGCCCCCTCACCCTGCTCGTTCCTGGTTCCATCGTTCCATCGCTCCGTCGCTCCTTCTTCGAGGACTAGTCGTTGAGCGAGCGAGCGACCGACCGACCGACCAGCCAGCCAGCCAAGCAGTGCGCAACGATATCGTAGCGCTGCCATCTCAAAAAAATCCGTGTCCTTCGTCCTGCTACCACGCGGTAGGTTTCCTGCATCGTGACCACGTCCACCGGCAGAGATCCCAAGACAGGAGCGAGAGATATGTACGCGCGCAAAGATCGTGGCTACCACGTTCGGAAATTTGCTGCCGATTTCGATAACATCGATGAGTAGTACTCCCTTGGTTTTATAGGTCCCGCGCTCTCGCATGGTATTACCGATCACCTTGCTGCTCTGCATGTTTGTCCACGTGTACGAGCCCGCGTACCCGCGCATTCCACCTTCCTCTGCGCTCACGCACCAAGATGAGTCGAACCGATCCGATCCTTAGCGTATTAATTTGACTCGCACGATAAACTTGGATGGGATTGGGATCGGGTTGGGAAACTGCTACCAGGATCGAATTTCAGCGTTAAAGCATGGCCTTGAACAGAAAAGAGGAAAATACGGGGTAGGTGCGAGTGAGTTTCGAGAAGGGATGGGTCCTTGACGAAATCGGGGAACAAGTTAAATTGTGAGGGTAGCGAGAAAAAAAAAAGATGAGAGTGAAACGAATCTACGACGGTCGACTGCGGAAATTGACGGTATTTAAGCGACGCGTCTAGTCTGCTTTGGTACCACGCTCGCACCACACTCGCACCCCGCCTGCATCACGCCTGCACCATCCTTGCACCGCTTGATATAGGATGCAACAGCTGCGATCGGATTGTATGGTGTGCGAACAGCGGATGGTCGCACTCGCGCGCGTACCATGCATTCGTCGGGCTATTGTGCTGTCTTATTACGCGTTGCTTTTAACGAAAGCGTACCTCTTTAGTCGCAAAATCATTATTCCGAGGGTGCACCATAGCTTTAGCTCGCTTTTCCTCGTTTCGCCTCGCCTCCAATTGCGGCTGCTGGTATTCCAAAAATTATATCCTACCGCATCCCGTGAGATACTTGCCGAGCGGAGCTGCTCTCCTCTGCACGACACGATGCGTATCGAATTAACGCGAGAGCTCGAGAAGGATACAACGATACAACGTAATACATATTAGGGTAGAACGAAATTAGAAGATCGATGGATATTTTCAGACCGATATAATTGTCATATAAGTTTCGGACGAAATGAGATTATACTCGATCCAAGGTTTCTCTTTTCAGACACACTCTCCGGCAGCACATGTTACGTCACGCTGGGAAAAAATACAAGTGTGGTCTTCCGGGCTGTCCCACGGTCCTAAGGACGGCTTCCGAGTTGAAGACTCATCGAAAGTTGGTTCACGAGAGCAAATCTACCGACCGTCAATATCCTTGCGATCGGTGCTCTTACGCGGCTAAGACCAAATCCCAATTGCACAGGTACTCAAGCTTTACTCCACAAGCTTTCAATCTTTTCCATAATTGGGACGAGGCGGAAAGCAGCGGCTAGCGAATTAATTGTAATAGCGAATTCCCAATTGTGTTACTGACTGACACAATTGTATCGCGATCCCCCTCGGATTGGGCTGACCGTGCTCTTACCGCGTAAACAGCTGGTCGAGCATAATCGATAGATGTGGTTTTACCGGGTTCATGAGTTGCTGCACGCAATTAAGTCGGGACGCGAAATGAGCCAGGCGAAACTTTGAAATGGCGATTAGACCGAGGTGAAACCCGGACACGACGGTTTTGCAACCCTAAAAGTTTTCGTCCATGGACGCGTCTCGATGGATCGGATTCTTAGTGTTCCAAGACGGAACTATCAATATCTATTCCGGTGAAGAAAGTACGCGAATGTCGTTTGTCTCATGATGGAGCAACACGACCGAGTGCAAAGGCGCGAACCATGATTTAAATTAAGTCTTATTAGGGGAATTGTAGAGGGTAAGGCCGCTAATAAATTTCTCCTCGTTTGACCGCGTGCGCTCGCGTGAACCATTCACTCGAGCTAATAAGCCACCTAAGATGCCAGTGGTTGGAGCGATCAGTTCATAAGACAGGATTCGGTCGTATACGAGAGAGAGAGAGAGAGAGACAGGGGGGACCGCAAAAGCGGAAGTTGCGTGCGGCGGAGCGACCAAGTGCGGCCAGCCCGTTATGACCGTCCGCATGGCGATGGCGATAGCGATGGCGATGGCGATGGCGATGGCGATGGCGATGGCGATGGCGATGGTCATGGCGATATTTCATCGCGAATTGAGTACTTACTGCGCGAACCGAACATTCACCTACCAGAGTAGAGTGTCCTCGCTTTGCTTTCCTTTCCTTTCCTTTCCCTCCCGTCCGTGTTTGGTGCGCAGTCTATCTTGCTCGAGCGAGAAGAGCCCCCTGCTCGGTCCCCTGGTCCCCCCCGATCCCCCTTGGCCCTCGACCTCTCTGTCTCTCCTGCCGTTCGCAACATACCACTCCGCGGTACTCGACGCGAAGTAAATCACGCGGGATTTTAATTAAACGTGTCATGCATTTCGAACTCGATGTACAGGTGGCCGCGTGGTCAATGGCTCCATCGCAATATTCCGCACGCACGTCGCATCCTTCATAATCATCGGGCATCCCACGCGTGTTCGCACGCTGCACACGCGACGATGAACTCGTCGTTGAGTCTCGATCTCTCTCGGACGGAAAGAACTCATTCGCGTTAGGCTTGGAATTATACGGGTACACGTGAGTACAACGCAAGTCAACGCGTGTGGGCAATCCGTAAAAGATGGAAAGTCAGGAAGGAAAAGCTTTGGCATGGAAGGGGGATACCACCCAACGCACTTATTGCCGAGTTAGGTCTATCGCGGGTCGAACGTTAATTACGAAGAGATTCGCGGCGCGAAGCATGGAGTGGCACGCTGCTGCGGCCACTGGTTGCGTTCGTCTCGAGTGTCTCGACTCTCAAGCTCGTCGAGCGTGAAATTAATTTCGAGGCTCTTGCTTAGCCGCTTGCTCAGGAAGCTCGCCCCGATTCCGCCCCGATTCTGCCTCGATTCTGCCTCGATTCTGCTTCGATTTCCGACCCGATTTCTCGTTTTCAGACACAGCCTGCGACACGAGGAGCTAGCGGGCAGCTCCGTGAAATCGCATTGGCAGTCCTGCCCCTATCCCGGATGCAGCTTCAGGACCAAGTTCGCTTACCACTTGCGACGACACGCGCATTTACACACCGCCACCAAGCCGTACAAGTGTCGTCATTGCGCTTACGCGAGCAACAACTTGGTAAGCTTCGCTAGATAGTTCCTACCTTCGCCGACAAAAGCCACATCCATCCAGGTGCTATCAGCTGTTGGCCTGCCAGGTCTTGGGTTTTACGACCTCCACTTGGGCTTTCCATTTGCCGACTCTGCCGTTTCCGGTTGTCCCGTAAAGCATAAGCATTGCCGTGTGGTGTGCCGTCAAGTTGGCGAACCACCGCAAACCCAAAAAGGTGTCGGTGCCGCGACCGATAGTACCCAAGGATCCCTAGAGTCCGGGAGGCTCCGCAACTAATCCAACCGTCTCTCGAGCCGCGAGCAGCCCAATTTTTGCTCACCCGGCAAGCCGCCAGCGTAAATTAAGCAAAGTACAACGTTCACGTTAGCTGTGTGTAACACTGCCGCAGTCGCAGCCACAGTCGCTTGCTACGGTCGTCTCTACCGTCGCCTCTAGAGGCGGCGCGAGGCGCGATAAGATAACGAGTTAATTGTGCTCAGTGGATGCCCACACACGCACGGACCAGTCATACCGTGTGGTCGGTATGCTAATGCCCTTTGAGGCTTTGGTTAGGATGCGACTCGCATACGAGGGCTGCGTGTCTCTTTGATAGCGACATAAACTCATTGCAGTGACTCTCAGTCGAGAGACTCCCTCCCTCGATGCCTCGAATCGTGGCTCTTGAATTTCTGCGTTTGTCTCTTGCCGCGCAAATGCACAAACCTGGTATGCTCAGATTCGGATTGATCCCCCGACCGCCCACCAGCGGTAGGATCGTGGGCGTGCGGTACAGTAAGTGGTAGCGATTAAGCGCGCGTATATCCCTCGATGCCTCGGATAATTCGCCTCGATCCTCCGCGTCGAGAGACGTACCGCCAAAATCGGCGGAATTCGCTCGCGTCGAAAGGTCGAGGTCACTGGGGGCGACAAAAAAAATGGGAGAAAAAATAGAGGAAAAAAATGTGGAAAAAAAAATACAAAGACGACCAGGAATCGTTCCCGTCCGAAAGAATATCGAGTCGAACGATAGCAGTTTACCCGTTTACCCGCTTGCCCCCTTGCTCCCCCCTTACCCGATATACCCGGTAAGGCTTTAATAAGGAAGGAGCGTGCGAGCAGCCTGCGGGACGATTTAACGAGGGAATTCCCTTCCACGTTGCTAGAGTACCGGCTCGCCTCCCTTCGGCTCTTCTTGCGGAGAGCTTCTTCTCGTCCCCGATCGCTTCTCTTCTTTTCTCCTTGTCTTCTCCTTTAACATGCTCAGGCCCCGACTTGCTGCACTTGGTCCTGTTGTGTCTTGGGCGAGGGCCAGGCTACCTTACCGTACCTTACCCTGCCTTACCTTAGCTAACCTTGCGTCAACGAGATTACACGCGGCAGCTTTCTTATTTCCTTTGTCCCCCTTTTTTCTCCGCTTCCATTCTATGCCCTTTTCTTCCTGCCACTCTGCCACTCGGTGTTTGCGACTATGTATAACCGAGCTCGAACAATCAGTCAGTTGAGTGGTGGCGTCGCAAAAAATCAAGTTTGCTGGCAGTTTCGGTTTATTGACAAGGAAAGAGAGAGAAAGAGAGAGAGGGGGGAGTTGCGAAATACCGGATTCGCTACTAGCTCGAAGAGTTTTTCGGTATTAGCCAGATATTTATGTTAAGATTACGGTTCATTCGGTAGTCTCGTTCGGTAGTCGAGAGAGCAAAATGAATTTGAGCGGCAACCAGTCTCAAACGAAGTTTAAAGGGAAAGGATGCGGAGACACGATCCGTAATCGCAGAAGGAAAGATCGTAAAGTTAAGCGGTCTTCGACTAGTGCAGCGTATAATATGACTGGTCGTTTATTGAGCGCGCTTGGCCTGTCGGCCGAGGAGAAAATTATTCGAGACAAAATTGAAATCGATCGGTCGATTAACGAGATGCGAGGATGGGCACAGATCGGCACGGCTGGTCACGGATGATTACGGGTGCTCGATTTTGTGTGGATCTACCAAAAGGGGGGGAAAAAAAATGTAAGAGACCGCCCATGGCGGTGTGAACGTGGCTTTATGCATGAGCGTCACGGAGCGCTGCCCGCGAAAAGATTTACTTATGGGAAATTAAATTTGATGTTGCCGTTGCCATCAACGGCTCGTATAAGCCCGCCTGGTAGGAAGATGTTTACGACTATGGTCAGCTACTTAGCTCGAGAGGGTAAAGCGCTTTTAAATGCTCCGTGGCATAGCCAATGAACGCGTCCGGTTTGCGGCACAGATTCTCTGCTCTCGGGTATTCACTGCTTACCACTCCGACCGCTTCGACTCAAACTTGAAGCAAGATCGTCCCGACCCAACCCCGACCCAACCCCGACCCAGCTCCGACTCAGTCGACACCGCCTTACCGCACCAATGCTACGCGATAAATTCTCTCCTTACTCCCACCCACGCAACTCTTTTCCCTTGCCCCTCTCTCTAACAACTCTCTTCGCCGTTTTAGCAGCCTTTATCCTTATCGCTGCTACCTTAGCTGTCCCGACTTCCCTACTGTCTTACTCGGACCACCTAGCAGGTGTACCGTTTACGTTCGATCTCGTTGTCACGTTATCAATTCTTTTTTTTTTCTTCTTCTTTCTTCCCTAGGAGAATCTGCGCAAGCACATCCTCTCGACGAATCTTCATCCGGGAAAGACCATCTACGAGTGTGATTTCTGCGAGGGGCAAACCACGACCGCCACTACGGCGACCACTGCGACCACTACCGAGGTCTTTCGCACGAATTTCGCTAAGGAGCTCCGTGCCCATCTCTCCACCGCTCACAACGAGCTCTTTCCTAGGTCCGAGCTGGCGAACGCTTATGTCCTCCGAATTTTCGGCGCTCACTCAAACACCAATGCCATGGAGACGCAAGATTAGACACGACGATGTGCATTATAAATATACGAGAGAATCCCTTGGTGCAATAATTTTGTCCATTTTTTACCCTCAAGAATCATACCTTATTCGAGAGACCGACAACGACAGGGAACGAGGATGAGCCAGGTAGGTCTGCGTCGAGTCCGGAAGTAGTTAACGTGATATACAGTCGCACACATCGCAGTGTGTACCCTCGACGTGCATATACTATACGAAGAGTTCTTTATATCCTGTCGGTCTGCCCGATCGAGATATCGCCACAGGTAGATCGCGTTCTGCTACCTGTTTTCCAAAAATGACCAGCAGCACGCGGTTACAGGTTGCCAGCTGTGGCGAAAGTAATGCAGTGGTTTAGTAGCAACCAAAGTAGGGTAGAGTAAATCCGCGAGGTTAAGTTGAGGAGGAAGAAGAAAAAAAAAAATATCGTTCAAGTTGGAAGGGCAAAAATGAAGAAGCAAGTGTCAGGAAGGAGAAGAAGGAGAAGGACGAAGAGCAGCAGGATGAGGAGAAGGAGAAGAGAGGAAGCGAGGGACCACCTCGTGGATCGTCTTACAAGACGCGTTTCCGTCTTCGAGGGTCCTGATTGTGAGAAATGCATCGTGCTGTCGCGCGAGATAGGTGTCGTAAAGTATGCGACCCTCGGGTTCTCCCGGGCAAAAAGGAGGAGACGGGGCTGAGTAGGACGAAGAGAGCCGGAGACCACGGGCGTCGTGAGCGCGAAGGATAATTTATTGACTAATTAACGAGGATGTCCTTCATTACGGGTCGAGCAGCAGTCGTGGTCGCTTGCTCTCGCTCGGAACCGGCATTATTTGGCGCCCGAATATTTACGACCGCGTCCTCCTTCTGGTCGCTACGCTGCTGCGTCCACCGTCGAGGACGGGGTCCTCCGCCCCGATGCCGATGCTGATGCCGATGCTGATGTCGATACCGATGCCGATGCCGATGCCGATGCCAATGCCGAAAGATCCTACTCGGCACACAACGCTAACCGAGGAGCCCGCTAGTGGGTAGAAGGGGGTGGTCAGAAAAGAATGAACAAGGAGAAGGAGCGTGGACCCATAACGACGTGGCCCGATCTTGCGGAGCAACAATTCGCCGAGAATCTGGAATTTCCTTGCACCGGACCGGAGGAAGAAATCGTTTCTTGTGCATCCACTCGCTCACTCGACTCTGCTACCACACCATCAGCGTCGCCATTACCACTACAGCCACCACTACAGCCACCACTACAGCCACCACTGCGTCCACTAAGGCTGGTCCGGTTCGCGAACGATAGTCAGCATGGACAAAGGCTCGGCCTTAAATCGTCCGGCTGTGGCTATCCACCCCCTCGAAGCCTATCGAACGGCAGGAGGAGGAGGCGGCTTGGGAGAGTCTTTGAAATTTATTTCTTTCGAGGCTTGGTCCAGGTCGAACGTATCTCCTGCATGCGTACTCCCAACACCTCTCCGGCGCCTTTAAACGCGAGAGTGCCGATCGTTCGAGCAGACATTTTTTCTGATTAATTCAATGGAAAAGGTTGTTGTTATTATTGCACGCTGCCCTACGCAAGCTCGGCGAGCCACGCATACTGATCGATCGTAAATCACAGCTGGTCGAGGGTTGCGGAACGGGTGGTATCGATTTTTTGGGGAGAGGGGTCGCGTTCGAAAATGGACAGGGATTGTGGGGGAAGAGAGGAAGGGAGGACAGCAGGAGGCGGAGCGTGGCCGCGTGACCGCGTGGCCACGCATCGGTATTGCGCGGACTTGAAGTCGTTGAGCCAGCGACTCGATACTGGTTCGTAAAGTTAAGGAGAGCTTCACAATGCCAACGCGAGCTGCCAAAGAAATCGACTGCCATCGTGCGTTCGTCCTTTTCGGGCCCCAATTTGTCGCTTGCGCGACTATCGGCGCGAACAAGGAAACCGATACGCAGAAGGAAAAAGTAGCGTGAAATTAGTGCGAATTGCAAAGTGGTAAGAAGTCGCGACAGAATGGTTAGGTAGGGCGCCTAATGAAGATATAACGAGGCTGGCGCCCCGTGGGGTTGGCAGGACGACGTCGGTACCAAGCCCAAGGCGCTCCCCACTTAGGCGCATCCAGCAGGCTGTGGTGTGGCGCATCGTCACATCGCAACATTGCCGGTGTCTCGGTGGCTTGGTGCCTTGGTGTCTTGGTGTCTTGCTGTCTCAGAGCCTCGAGTCTCGAGCCTCGGGCCTCGAGTTACGCCGAGACGCTTACTCGCTCGTCCTCTTTACGAGCGTACCTGCTCTGACCATCCTGGCTGGCTCGCCTGCTCTCGGCACTAGTCGCGAAATTCCGCGAACTTTATTTGCCTCGTTAGACCACGGAACTTATGCCATCCTCCCTAGGATTCTCCCTCGCACGCGCATTGCGATTTCGCGATGCGCTCTCGTTGCACTAACCTATCCCGCCCCCATCTCACTGCTAGTCCAGTCGCGGTCAACTATCTTTCTTTCTCTCTCTCCCTCTCTCACTGTCTCCCCTTCACCCCCCCCCCCTCCCCCCTCCTCCCTCCCCCCTTTGTTCGCTTTCGCTCTATACCCGCGTCAATCCTTTGCATGCGTAACGAGCGGCGCGCACTGCCACCGGTATCGTTTAAGGTGTAATTCCCCCTCCAGCACCGGCGACAATCGCGAATCGTGCTGCCTACCCTTCCGATTAGCCGAACGCCGTAATCGACTATTATTTTAATAACGCCTTACACCAGCTCCTAATCTCGAGCATTATCGCACACTCGACTTAACGCTAATTATCAAATGGGCCCCATTAACGGCTTAAAGTGGTCAGTGAACGAGTGAGCGAGCACACGGGTCAGCTACTCTGTAACTCTTAACGGCGGGCAGGGTGGTATGCGCCGGTATCCTCGTGGTATCCCATCGGCAGGGGAGGGAACGGCCAGGCTTCTTTCACGAACGGCGTTTTTCAGTCTAAAGCGCCCGTGTCACCGGGCGCGTTTTATCTTATCCAGAAAAAGCACTATAAATTACGACGTTCCAGTTCAATTTTGTAGGCAGTTCGGTTAATCGCGGGGTGATTGATCGTACCGTGGTTTATCCAGATGAATCCTCGCAATACTTTCTATCGTGACAGGAGAGCTTTCTCCTCCTCCTCCTCGCCCCCCCCCCCTGCACCACCTCATTCTCCGTTGTTCTCTCGCGGGCGCAAAACGGCACGGGTCTTTCGTGACTTTTTTTTCGGGAGAACCTTGCTCGTGAACGGGCTTTACTCATGGCTTCTGGCCGCGGTTCCAACCCGTGGTTGCAGCTCGTGGTACCAAGAGCTCACGGCACAAGCCCACGAGATTGCTGCCTACGGGTCTGTTTCTGGCCCCGGGGTCCCTGGGGACCAGGCGTCGAATCGCTGGCATTCCGTAGACAGGACGATGCAGCGAAGCACGGCGGTCAGCTTGAGAACCGAGCAGAACCGCTTGTCGCCTGCCGCTTGTCGCCCGCCGCTTGCCGCCTGCCGAAAGTGGACGCGATATATTTTCCGGTGAGCACCCCTCGTGAACCCCGCTTCGCGTGTCTACACGCGTGAGTGGCCGGTGTCACGTCGCGAAGGGACAGCGGGTGTCGGCCAGCGCACGCACATCCACGCCGAACCACCGTCTTAATTATCAGCAGCAATTATTTATGTTATCGCGTACCCACACCTCGCCTCGCCTCGCTTCGCCGTGGCGCGCCACGTTCGCGACAAAATTGCACTCGGATCCCTTCGCAATTTGAACCCTTTGTCGATTCGTTATTGGACCGATGCACCTTCTTCTACGGTACTCGAGAACAGCTGTTTCAGCGAGCGCACGAGTCGGGAACCGCTGATAGTCACACGCCTCCGACAAAATTAAACGATCGACGGATGGCCACTCTTTGCCAATCGGCGACCCCTTACCCTGAAACAATTTTCGAATGGACGAGACGAATGGATAGCGCGAACGGTTAGGGAAGGGTTGGAAGAGGATTTTACCGATCACGAGTAGGCAGAGGAATATCGCGAAGGCAAAGGCGAAAGCAAGGACAAGGAGGGCTGCAGAAGTGGGAAGACTGGCGAAGCTGGCGAGGCTTGCAAAGCTGGCAGAGCTGGCAGAGGGGCCCCACGGGGATTGATGGCCACCACCTTTAATGCCGTTTGTATGTAGCGGCGCGCGTAAGCGCCTCGCCTTACAGTAATTAGCTCAACAAACGCGCCACCCTGTCCCATCAATTGCTACCCTACGCTTTCGCTTCGTCTCACTCGCGCAAGCTTGCTCATACGCACGCAGCTTGTACATCTCCCTCTGCTGTCCTGCCGCCCTCTCCCACCAATGTTATCTTTCCCATTCCCATTCCCATTCCCCGTGCGTCGTACTCTATAGCCCACCCCACTCCAACCCACTCGAACCCACTCTCGTCGCGCGGTCCCTTTCGCGAGAGAAGAGTCGAGAGTGGAGAGAGGAGAGTAGAAATCTTCCTCTCTTTCTAGTGCGGCACGCTCACGTATCTTGAATTAAACATTCGATGCCTCCTGTCTTGGCAGGGTGCGCGCACCTCTTGCCTCGGGAATGCAAATGCAGAAAGGTGGATACGCGGCGCACTCGCGTGTGCGTGTCCCTACGTTTATACGTACATACGTATTTACATACGTATGTAGTTACATCGCTCGGGGATACACCTACCGCTGGGATCGGTATCGGAATCGCCAGAAGCCTCCTGGTTCTCTTATCCCTGAGCGACGAATTAAGGGACACGCCGAAACCCGATTGAAAAACCGCGATGCACGCTCGCCTACTCCCACTCTCTTTCCTTTGCACTCTGCTTTTGGTAACGTCCTCGCTCTCTCGAGGATAGGATCTCGAGGATCTCGACGATATCGGGAATCTCGAAGACCTCGAGGATATATACGTGTACCCGCGAGAGAGGAATCTAGTTGCACTCTTCGTCGCGTGGCTCTTCTGCCAAGTGTTTTCCCTGTGGTATTGCCAATAGATATGTACCTAAGTACGTGCCGTTGACTCCCGGCATCGCGAGTTAATTTGTGTATCGGGGCTTTCGCGGTAGATTCTTGTTACGATGATATCGATGGCGGGTCGGTTGTCGAGTACCGGCAGTAGAGGGAGGACGACTGCCGTATTTGTCCCGGTACCAGGCCGGTAATTTTAATGATCATTCTTGCGGCAGTTTGCGACGCAATTACTGCAGTTAGGAGGATGCACTTGGATGCGTGCCTCGATGCCTCGGTGTATTCGGACGAACCGTACGCGGTATAGAAATCGTAGAGAGCGTAGGCAGTGTAGGAAGCGCAGGAAGCGTATGTGCCGCGCTTCCCCCGCAGCAATAGCGCCGGTAGCAGCAGTCGGTGCCGATTCCCCTCGTACGGACCGAGAGAATGAGGGGAGAGAGAGAGAGAGAGAGAGAGAGAGAGAGAGAGAGAGAGAGAGAGAGAGAGAGAGAGAGAGAGAGAGAGAGAGAGAGAGAGAGCGGGCCATATTGCGCACGGTCTTGATATTTACGATTGAAACAAATCAAACGTTATCAAGCATTCCGGCCGGGCGATAAAGAACACAGAGGGGACGCGGAAGCATTCGCCACTCCCGGGGGAGACGTCATCGGAAAATCTTCCTCCCGGCGTGCCGAGTTAACGCGCCGCGTCATATTCGCTCTATATCGTATTGATCTCGCGCTCGTGCCCGACGATTACATCTTTCACCGAACACGCGCGCGCCGCGCGCCTCCCCTGCACCGATCGGGGCGACGGCCCCCGATGGCCCCCGATGGACCCCGATGGCCCCCGATCAGCCCCGAAGTTGATCTTTTCCGGCAGACAAATATGGACATGTCGAGAGGAAGGGATGTCACTGGAAACTTGTAAGCGATACGCTTGCTTTTGCGACCCGAGTCGGGAATTCGAGCGACAGCACCAGCAGGAGCCGCAGGAGCCGCGGCAGCCTCGCCAGCAATTCTGACAATGAGGAATCATCGGGCGGATCCAGGGAAGCGCAGGGATGCCCGGGAGCGTCTGGGTTTCTACGGCCAGTGGCATACGGCACCCGTATGTTTTAAGGGCTTGACTCGAATCGAAATCCAAGTCGAACGTTGATAGGAATTCACGAAACGCCAGTTCGCTTTCGGGCCCTTATAAATCCATCCTTTTTTTGGAGGCCATTGGGGCCCGTTCGGGCAGGCCCACGGCACTATGGTAGGGCAAAGGTGGGCAAGTGGCGGGGTTCTGGTGAGGCAGTGGTGAGGTAGTGGTGGCGGGGCCCTCGGGTGATTTAAGGGCGTCGCCTCGCCTCGTGTATCACATCGCACGGCCCATCCGGCGTTCGCTGCCCGGGGCCCGATGCCCGATGCCCAATGCCCAATGCCCGAAAGACTCCTCTTCCATGGACCACGAGAGACGAGGAAGACGAAGGGCTCTTGAGCTCGGGGTTTCGACTAGGTTGCTCGTGTGTCGGCAGCAGCACGGTCAAGTAGCACGAGCCCGCAGCTCCATTCCAGCAAATATAGCTCGACTACACCACAGACCGCTGAAACACTGGGCCCAAACGATCGAGTTCGGTTGATTTGTGACTAGCGGGGAATCGCGCTCGAATGCTTTATGAACCCATCGGCCCGCTTCGCCCGACCACCGGATGGGCCCATAAACGTCACGGGTTTCGAGTAAGCGACGTGCCAACCCAGCCACGAGCGATGCCATCCTTTGCTTTCCCTCTTGCCCCCCGATCATCATTCTCCGCCAAAGATCTCTCTCGCACACCAATACGCACGCAACCTCTCAGTCTTCTCTCTAACCTCCCCTCTCGCTCTTTCTCTCTTCGCCTATACCCCCTGACGCATGGTTATGATTTTACGCGATTTCGGCCCGTTTCATCAGCAGTGTTGCTTTCACCGAAGATCGGCATGCTCGCGATACGAAGGGTAGCCAAAGGTAGGTTTCGCACGCAACAGCCGATTTGGGCCAAGACAATTCCAGGCTCCCTACCGTGGAATCTTTCACTTGAGTTCGTGCTCGATAATATATGCGTCGAAGATTCGGGAGACGATTCGCAGTGCGATACCAGAAGCCGAAGGGGCTGACTCTTCGAGGACGGTTAACTTGGGTTAGTCCGGCTCATAGGTAGAACGCGGATTTCTACGTAAACTCGCTCGACAGATACGATCTGAGGGACCCTGCTGCGCTCCGGTCCTCCAGTGAACTTGGATGCGCGACCACCTTATAAGCTCGTTGGTCGCATCTCTCTCGTCTTCTCTCTCTCTCTCTCTCTCTCTCTCTCTCTCTCTCCTTTCTTTAATCCGTCGTAACGCCAGTTACGTCTGCATTTTCCGTCAATACCAAGCGTCGGTGTTTGTCCCTCCCGACAATATTGGCAGCTCGGATCATCGAATGTGATCCAATAATGATCCAAATGTTGGTCCTTGGGCGTGGGTGCAGAGACAAGAAGCCATGTTGCCGGTGCGGAGATAATGGCACAAGTAAGTGAGTATGTAAGTACTTACTCACTTACTTACTTACGTCAGCGCATTTTATACGTATGGTGTTCGGTCGTCGGTGCGTGGCCGAGTTGTCTGCGCCCGCGCCCGTGTCCGCGTTGGCGGATGTTTTACGACCGCGCAAAGGAGGTGGACGTCGATCGACGATCCATCGCGTCGCGAGAGTAACCTTGAACCCTGTACCTGTACCTGTGGCTGTATCTGTATCTGTAGCTGTAGCTGCGGCATCGCATCGGTTGGAGGCACGTATGCGCGAGCCGGTGTTTCTTCTTTCTCGGGTGTTAATCACAACGAAGGTCACGCGGCCGTCTTCGATGCAGGTGAAAGAAGCTGAGGAAGCGGAGGAAGGGAGGAGGAGCGAAGCGGAGAAAACGGCACGGAGCGGCGCTTTGCTCGTGGGATGGTGATCGGTAGAAGGGAGCGGCAGGGAGCAGGAGGAGAATGGGATCGAGAATGGGACCGAGAGTGGGACCGAGAGTGGGACCAAGAGTTGGACCGAGAGTGGGACCAAGAGTTGGATCGAGAGTGGGACTGAGAATGCAGCTCGTCGCTCGAGTTCTTGGCGAGCGTGCTTTTACAAGGAAGGCCCGGTCCTTTACGTCGAACAACCGAAAGATCCACTTTAATCACGATCACTAGAAAGATCGGCGCGATCGTGATCCATCGATCGCCTGGCTGGGACGTGTTTACGTGTTCGATGGCGTCGTTACCTTATGCTAATCGATGCCTACACCTGTCGAGCGACGTGCTCCGACGTTTAAACGACTCCCTCGTCTGAATTATTCTCGCTCGAAACTGCCATCCCTTCGTGCTTTTTTATTTCCAGTTCCCTCCGCTTGCCCTCGTTCGCCGTTTGCCTTCCGATAATAAAGGTACATGTGCGATCGCGGTCCGATCGGAGGGATGCTCGGGATCCAGGTATAGTTCCAATTTTCCGATCGAGTCGCGGAAGATCGATGGCGATTCGCGATAGAGTCGCTGCTCGCGTCTCGTTCGTCTCTCGGACAATGGATGTGTTCGAGGGAGGAAACGGGCCGGACCCACGGCCGATAGCGGGTCGAATATCTAATTGCGTGGCGAGGAACCGAGTTGGTCTGATTCAAGGGAGACCCGACGCAGGCTGGCTAGCTGACCGTGTCTTTTGGAAAGAGCTGGCTTATCGGCATCCAGCCCAGCAAAGTAGCGAACGAACCAATGAACCAGCAGCAGCGAGCAAACCTTCTCAGGCTCCCGGACACTCGAACGGTGCAAGAGGCAGGGGCCAGGAGGCAGGGGCCAGGAGGCAGGGGCCAGGAGGCAGGGGCCAGGAGGCAGGCGGTAAGAGAGGCTGGGGACAAGAGGCAAGGCAAGCAGCAGCCTTCATTGGGCGCTCCCCGTTGGCTCGGTAATGATCGTTTCGTGGGTGATCAACGTTCCGCCGCATCGGTGGAGGTTCATGCGCGCCTTGCCTTGCCGCGCCGCGGAGCATGCACCCGTGCTCGAATCGGGGCGACTCCCGAGTCGCAAGAGCGAGTCACCAACCTATCCACGATGCCATGCGAGGAGAACAGTAAGGGAGAGAGATCAAGGGAGGGCTGGGACGAAACAAAACGGCGCGGTGCGGTGTGGCGAGACGAGGCAAGCCAAGGCATGGCAAGGCAAGGCAAGGCAAGGCAAGGCAAGGCGAGACGAGGAACGACGAGGAGCGGCGCACGGGTGCATTATATGCAGAACAGGGTGTACCATAGTGCGCTTCAACCGAGCAAACTGGGCAAGCAGGGACCAATGTCGAAGGGAAGAGAGCAGGAGGAAGAAGATGGAGGCCAGAGATAGGAGGCCAACGGGGGTAAAGGAAGAGGGATGTAAAGGCAATGAGACGCTCCGCGCTGGGACGGAGAAAGAGGGACCGCTGGCCCACTGACAATGAGGGAGAGAAGCGGATGGATCGAGGGAAAGAGAGGATCTTTACCAGGGACCAAGTGCGAGCGCAAGTGCGAGTGCGAGTGCGAGTGCGGATGCGAGTGCGGATACGAGTGAAAGTGAGAGAGAATGGAAGGAAGGAGAGAAGACCGGCGAGCAAGAGGAATGGAGGAAGAAGAAGATAGCCACTGGGCAGACTCCTCGCGCCAGGATTTATATCATGGTGCCCCGGCTCACACACCGGTACACCTGACTTATGCAAAGCGAGAACCCTACGTCCCCTCGCGCCCAAATAAATGTCACCGGGAAACAAAAAGGTTCCTCTGCGACTGGCTCCTCTGGCCGTAGGCCCGCGAGCGAGTTCGCGCTGTCTTGGACGGTCTGTCCTCTCTGAACCCCGTACACATACTGCTCCCCGTATACTGCTCCCGTCCGGCCCCCGTCCGGCCCCCGACCGGCCCCTGTTCGGCCCCCGTCCTGTCCCCATATGGTCCCCATACCCGGGCCGGTTCCGGCAGTGGGTATGACCTGGTCGCTCTCCTGCAACAGCTCGCATTCTACGCACAAGCCCTTCCTACCGACCGAACAGAAAGGACCAACCATATTTCAGTGACGTCACTGGTACAAAAGCAAAAGCACGCGCCTACCGCGTCACGAGGTGGAAGGAGCGCGCACCAGAACTGGCCGGATTTACTCGCGACCAAGTGACAAAGCACCTGCTGCCTCGTCCTGGGCTGACTTTGCTCGCTGGCTTCGTATGTTACCTTCGCCTGCTGGTTCCTTCGTTCCATGCTCTTATTTTTCCTTCTTATTCTTGCTTCCCACCCGTCGCCGACCCTTCCCACCTTTCTCGCTGCTCCCCGCGCCATCCGAGCTTCCGTCGTTTCTCGGTCTCTCACCTTCTTCCCTCTCAACGTCTTCCTCCGAAGCGTTCTCGCTTCGCTCTGCGTCTTATCCGAGAACGCTCGCCAGGATAGGGAAGGTCGGCAGCCTTTCGCACTGGCCGATAAGCACGATCTTCACGGTTCGAAACACGGTCAGGAATGTGGAAAGGTGGACGTTGCGAAAAAGTATGGACTCGGGGAACGAAAACAGAAAAAAGGGGTAGTCGCTGAATTGGTCGCTGGTTTAGTCGCTGGTTTGGCAGCTGCGTTTGGAAGATGCCGAAGCGCGGGCTACTTCCTCAAATTCCAAAGACCTTGGCGCCATCTCAACGGAACATTTCCAAGCGAGATTGCTGCTGGGTCGTTACTCGCCTGATGTCCGCTCCTCTCTCGCCGTGGGTAACTCCTACGCCAGGTTTGCCCTCCGTTGCTCTTATTTTCGGTAAGCCCTAGCTGCATCTGACGGCCGATCGAATGCCCGCGTAAATATTGAGTATTCTCACCAAGTGCTCGCAAAATCTACTCTCATCTCTCCGCTTATCGACAGTTTTCGCCTATCCTCCGTCCTTCTTTCTTCGTTCGCACTTTCCTCGCCTTTCCGATTTTTCGAACTGAATTTTTCGGCAAACCTCGAAGCCGAGAAAATTTTTAAGCCGAACGCTAATCGATTTAACGGACTGCCGGACTGTCTTGCGAGGAGACACGTAAAAATGCAAAGAGCAAGAGCGATTTCAGTCCCGGAAGATGGTTTGCGAAGCAAATTGAGAGGGACGAGACCGTGCGCATATACACGTAGTATGTATTCCCAATAGGAATGATGTTGAGGGCTGGGACGGGCTGGCAAGGGCTCGCAAGGGCTCGCAAGGGCTTGCAGGGGCTCACGCGGTGCTCCGAGTGAGTCGGTGCAGCCTCTGATGAAGATAACGCCAACTTCCTTTGAATTACGAGCTATGTCCGGCAATAATAAATTCCAGCAAACATTCATTTTCGTATACGCAACTTTATGTCGTCCTTAGCCGGACTAAGCGCTCTCTACCAATGTCATTTAGCATCCCGGTGATGGCCCTAATAGCCGGGTCCTCCTGGTTGAATGGAGGCTTCTCGGAGATTTACAGGATACCGCTCGACGACGACCGCCGATCGCTAACCACCGACCGCCGACCGTTGACCGTCCAACGTCCACCGTCCACCGTCCACCGCCGATACAACTTGTCGATGGTACTTTGTTGGGTTTCGCGAGCCATTTCTCTCGGACTTTAGGGACTCCTCGAAACTGGCCGGTTCGGTCAGTATGTTCGCCAGCTAAGAAATATCTTTTGGTTGGCAGGTGTTTAAGGTGGTTAAGGTGCGGGCACGCTGCTGGCCCCGAAGGGCTTTCGCGAGGTTTCCAAAGACGGAAGGATCACGTGGGTGAACGCATTTCTAATATAGGTGGAACCGGTAGAAAATACTGCGAGTGGTGCGATTCGATTTTCTCCGATAGGGGAACAACTAGAATTTGTTCTTGGAGAAACACGTTGCGCGGGTCACGGGAGTTAGCCAGGGTCACGAAATCCTCGTTCCGAAGATCTCTATCGCACTCTCCTGGTAGTAGTCGTGCACTCGTGCACTCGTGCACCCATGACAAAAAACAACGGAGAAATGTTTTCGCACTAATTGGAGAGCAGTTATCGAGGAGGCCACGCTGGGATCGTTTCCACGGAATCGTGGATCTAGCAAGAGTGGTTTAGTGGCCTGCCCGAATGCTGTACGGATCCATGAAAAGCGTAGCGACGCCACCGAGATAATGCCGATAAAAGCGCCGAACGGGCTTGGCGGGGGAGCGAGTCGCGATCCGGTTCCGATTTTAATTGAACCTCCGAGAATTAAAAGAGAGATCTCGGGAATGTTGGAAGAGGAGCGATTTACCATTGCCACCACTACCACTGGCTACCTTTGCCATTACTCGCAATAGCAGCGGTGTGCGCGGTGGTTCCACCACCATTCTCGGGACCACTACCACTACCACTACCGTGGATGATCGTCGGCCGTGGTGGTGTGCCGCGCCATGCCACTCGACGCAGCTCCATGCAGCTTCATGCCGCGCCATGCCGCGCCATGCCGCGCCGACACCAGTCCGGCTACCAAGTAGGAACAAGCCGCCGCCGTTCCTGCCGCCTCTAAACAAGAGTACGTTGGAAAGAAGAAGAAGAAGGAAGAGGATGAGGAGGAGGAGGAGGAGGCAAAGTCGAGGGTCAGAAAGCACGGGGAACACCCGTGGCTGCGGGCAATCGCCTCCACGGATGGAGCCCTGCCAGGATGGACGCAACAGAATTATGGGCTCCTCGCACGAGATTCGCGCGCAGCCATTCACGAGTTGCTTCGTGCCTTGCTTCCACCGTACCGCTCCGATTTATTCTCCTGGGAGAAAATACTTTCGCGAAAAGTGATCGCCTCGCGTCACTCGGAATGATTTCTTAAGCCGCATCTCTTCCCAATACGCAATGTTCTACGACCTGCGCTCGTTTCAGGTCAGAGACAGTTATCCAGCCGGTTCAGTTTACTTTTAATTAGCTACTGGCCATCCGCTGTTCGAGGAATACCTGCAGCATTCCATGAAAGCGTACCAAGCTACTTTTCGACCGTAGAATCGGAACACCGTCATCATCCCGCGTGGCACTCAACCGGCTCACACGAGGCGCATTTAGACGCTCCAAATTAGTGGACTACGAAGGAGTCTCGGGTGGACCAAGCGATCCGGGCCTTTGATTACCGCTTACGAATTAAAAGGTACGAGGCATTCTTCGCGGATTCGAGGGAATCTCAAAGCGAAGCCGCGAATTAAAACGTAGCAAGGGTGTGGTATAGTGCGAACATTTTAAAAGCGCGTAACAGCGCGCGCCGAGAAGAAAATGCAAAGTCACCGAGCAAAGTAATAAAAGGGGTCGGGAGCTGTGGCAATCCCGTCGAAACAAACGTTTTAATCCAGAAAACACGGGAGGCTCTCGAATGGAAGCGCTTCCCTCCCCTTGTCCCTCATTTTCGCCACTCTGTCCCTTCTCTCTCGTTCAGAGTCTGGCTGTCATTCTCTTTCGCGCTATCCCTCTCACGAGTACGAGTAGAGAGGCACGGGCACTGGCGCGCGTGAATATCCCGGGGTAGGTACGCGTGGGTGTTGGCGACGACGTATAATTTAAGGCTGCGAACGCAACGATTCAATTTCACAAGACCACGGAGCACGGTGCGGGTGTTCTCGCGCTCACTCTCACGCTCACTCTCACGCTCACTCTCACGCTCATTCTCGAGCTCACTCTTGCATTCGGTCTCATGCGGCCGCGCGGACGAGCGCGGGCACGGACGCGGGGTCTCGCGTTGCCGGTATATAAGCAAAACCAGGTCCAGCGAGGAGGAAATAATCTCTTGATTTGTGCCGCGAATAAAATCACTCGATTCATTTTCGTCCGTGGCCGCCTTATCTCCACAAGCAAAGCGAGTACACGTTGGGAAAATGCTTGGAGGGCTGACATCGGACCCTGCCTCGAGCTCGCAATATTGTCAAAAATATTCGCATTAGTCGCCGTAGATTCCCGCCCACGAGCATCTTGAATTCGTGGCCGTTTGTTTGTCAAAGATGCTGGTGCCGGCTTCTTCGGAACGCTCCGACATCAACAGCACGAACTGTACGAACTGCGCGGATTGTGCAAAGTGCGTGGATCGTGTGGAAGGGAACCACCGGTAGCAACGCGTACCCTGATTCACTTCCCGATTCAGGCATTAACCCCTGGCACGCTAGTTATTTAGCGGCTGTTTAGCGGGTGAATTCTTTCGGGAACTTTTCCCCCCTTTGCTTCGCAGTCACAGTAGCCAAGCAAGGGAGGCGTTACGCTGACCAAATGAAAACGAGTCGATCGACAGGACATTCGATCGAACGTGAGAACCGGACCAGTCGCGGACGAGGCGAGCCGAAGGATCCTGTCATACGTACTACAGAATTACACGACCATACATATACATAAGTGTATTTGTAAGTGTACGCATAAATAGCGGAGAGAGGAGTGCGAGGGGGTAGCGAAAAAAGAAGAGAGAACGAGAGAGAAAGAGGAATTGCAGCCGTATCCATAGGTAGAGAGAGGTGGGTGGGGTGCGCAAAGGGGTAGAGAGATGCCGTGGCCGAGGACGGGGGTGCGGGTGCGGTCGAGGGTGAGGACGAGAGTAAGCGGAAGGGCAGGGGAAAGCGCGCCTCGGGAGGGGAAGAGAGAACGAGTGAGGGAACGAGGGAGAAAGGGGGAGAAGGAGCCGCTCCAGCTCGTCGGGGCTCATATAATTGCTGGCATCCATAACGCTGATGTATTTATGGCATTAACTCGCCTCTTTCTCGTAGGCAGCCGCCCCCGCCTCCCGGCCCACCCCGCCGCGGCCTGCCCGGACCCGTCATGCAACCACAAGTAGAAATAATTGGTTGAAAACAGCGCGCTCTCAGGCGGCAATATATCCAGCTTACTCCCCGCTGTCGCATCGCTTAGATCACTTCCCCGCCACCAAAACTCCCGACCTGTCCTTCCTCTGCCGCTCTCTTCTCCCTTTCCTCTTCTCTCATTTTCTCCACCGGACCTACATCGGTCCTACATCGGTCCTCCGTCCTCCGTCGATTCTTCCCGCCCCAATGCCCTTTCTCGCCTTTATTCGCCTTGGCGATTTTCCCTCTTTTTGCTCCCTTCTATTCATGCCTCTTCTTCTTCTTCTTCTTCTTCTTCTTCTTCTTCTTCTTCTTCTTCTTCGTCTTTTGCTTTTTCACTTCCATTCTCTTCGACTTTGCCTCACCTTCTCCATCTTCCAAGTCTTCATCGGCCTCTTCGTGACTCGTCCTTCGCTTCTTCCTCTTCTTTTCATGCTCCGGGTTCCTGTCACCCCCGCTTCATCCCCCGCCCCTCATTTGAATAGCTCTTATTTATGAAAATTGAATTGAATGCTTCTCATTTATGAAAGTAATTGGTACCTGTCACGAGTTCTGCCGTAGGATATCCAACTTTATACGCGGATAAGCGGCGATAATTATTCTTGCAATTGAATTTATTTCTGTAAGACTCGTTTTCTTTCGATCCTCAAGTTCTTTCGGTCGAGTCGGTACTCTACGCACCAATCGTTCAACCTCCTTTCCGTAATCCGCCAAAACCCCCCGCTGAACTTAGGTATCGGCGGTAGTCTGAGTTCGCACTTGTCGCGTCTGCTTCGCCGTCCAACCCTCTTTTACACCCTCGATCGCGGCCCCGATAGATTTTTCCTCGTTGAATCGCGATCGTCGCGTCGCCGGTGAACCGCACGAATAAGTAGCCGTCCCTCTCCGGGGGAGGGAGCGAATAGAAGCCAAACTAATAGTAAGCTCGGGTAAATTATAGCTCGGTAACCGGTATTCACTGTTCCTTGGATAATCAATGGTGCATAATCAGTTACGAGGGCCGATAATTTATTGTTATCCGTTCGACTCGCGACACTGTTTTATTGCTCGGGTAAATATTTGTTGCGTACTCTTGCCTGTTCGTGGAGAGTGGGATCCTCCCGCTGCACCGTGCCCGGCCGTGATCACTCGCGATTCCTCTTTTATTCCGTGCCACTATCTATTGAGCACATATAGCTAGTAACCACGCTTACGCGATCCTCCCAACATCTTTGGAATGAGTTTTCCGAAGCAAGCGGTTAAACGTTAAGGGGTTCTTCTGTCGCAGAGTTACCTCTGATTTCCGATCAGAGTGGAACATAAAGGGAAGGAGAGGACCATGGGAAAAATGATGGTACGGTAAGGATGGGATGACGACACGACGCCGACGGTACAACCCCTCATCTCTGGGACAGGTCGCTGCCGCTGGTTAATTGGTTTACATAAGCAGGGCGTACCGCTGGCTCTTCGCAGCGCTGCGAGCGATAAGAAATGGGATTCTCTTGCTTTCGAGAGGCCAGCGAAATTGATCTGCCAAAGCATTTCCTTTGATCGTTCGAAGCAGGCTCGCAAAGGAGGAGGAAGAGGCCGTGCCAAGCCAGGCGCGCTTCTTCCCCGGACGAGAATAAAGAGAAAGGGAGAGCGAGAGTAAGAGCGAGACCAAGAGGGAAAGGAGTTGAGCTGCCCAAGTGTTTGTTAACTTTTTTCGCAGGTTCGCCAAGAATTCGGGAGAGGAGTGTCGAAGTAAAGGGCAGCGCGGAGAAGAGACGGGAGGAGGAAGGGAAACGATAGAAGATTAGGCGGCGTCGAAGGGTAGGAGAGGAGGGCCGACCAGGGGAAGAGCTCTCGATCCCGGAGAGGCCGAATGGAGTCGAGGCAAGTTGAGTCGGCTCGCCGAGTCTCGGCGTCATCGACGATCCTTCGTCATTAAGCACACCGGTCGGCCTGTGTCTAATTAAGCGGGACGTTAAGTGGGGGCGTTCGATAAAGGCCGGCCGTCCGATAAATTCGATTCCGGCGGACAGCCGGTTAATACTCGGCATACGGGGGTTAAGATAAACCGCGCGTTTTTCAGAAAGATCTCGTTTCGCGTGGACAGGGGCGGAGGATGACGGACCGAACACAGACTCTGGGAATACATATTTCTTTTTGTCGAGAGACGAGAGTCCTGGCGCGAGGGACGCGGGGTAAGCGGCGACAGAGGAGAGACGGGAGGAGAAAGGCGTCCGCGCGCCAGCGAGGTCCGCGAGGGGCCCGATGAGAGGTTCGCTGAGAGGTTTGCTGAGGGGTCCGATGAGGGGTCCGATGAGGGGTCCGATGAGGGGGTCCGATGAGGGGATCCGATGAGAGAAGCCCCATCCGGGGATGCAGCGGAGGAAGCGAGCAATCGTTCGAGCGATTCGTTGGTCCGTATAGAAGAGCGAGAGCGCGCGAGCGGAGATATGCAAACGTCTTGCAACGAGACGGTTGAGCATAATTCAGACACACGTACGTGCCCAAGGAACGCACACCACGGCGTTCCACTGAGGACACTATAAACCTCGATACCGGGCGAATAAAATCCCGGATTTACAGTCCTGATACCGAGCGAGACCGTCCTGTCCTGTCTCGGTGCTGTCCTGTTTGTCGCTGTCGCGCGGTGTGGGTTGGCTCATCAGTGATGGCCACGTCCCGCAGTATCTTTTCCCTCGGCACCGAGTCCGAGTAGACACCGCCAGCGAATCTCGGGCCCGTACACGCGCCTGCAATCGACTTATGCGCGCATACACACGCACAACGCGACGCACGATCCTCGATCCACGGTGCACGATGAGCGTGCACATCGTAGGTTCGTCCTCTCCTTCCACGTGGGACAGTGTACGTGTGCGTGTGCGTGTGCGTGTGCGTTTGCCTTGCGTTTGCCTTTCGAGCTGGTGTGCGTCACGCCTGCGATACTTGTTAGAGAGACCGCTCCCTCTTATCACCCCTCCCGCACATGACCGCAGAACCTTGTTCGATACCATTTGAGGACCTCCAATAACCTATCCGTGCCGTAGCGATAGGACCTGTCAGCCCGCACCCACACGTCGCGCATACGTCCCGTACATGCCGCACACACTCCCGATCCGCGAGCACCGCACCAGCGGGTATCGCTCCAAGAGTACGAAACCGCACCGTCCTCGGCCGGATAAGCTCGGACGCGGTGCGGTCGGTGCAGGTGTGCCGCACAAAATCGTTTGATCGACGTGCCGAGTATGTCGATCTCGATGACCTTCGCCGAGGGTCAACCACCACCCACCCACCCTGATCTCTCAAAGTTCCCGGACCTGGGAAGCTTGGGTGCGCGACAAGAAAGTGGGCAATAGGGAAAATGCACCGTTCGTCCGACCAAGTGCTTAATTAGTCTGCGCACGCTGACTTTCCGCTGACTTTGCGCCGAATTTGTCGGTCTGGCTCCCGGCGACTTGTGCATCCTTGGGTTTACGGACATTCCCAGATTCCCGAAGCAAACGCTGAGACTAATGCGAGCCGCTCGGCGGGTCGCGTTTCGGGGTGGTCGTAATTCGGCAATATTCATCGATCTCGGAGAGGCCAGAGGGAAGGGGAAGTGGCGCGGTGAAGGTAGCGAGTAGCGAGGAATTAAGCGCGGTGGCTCGAGCAACCTTGATAGCTGCCGTTGAGGACGGTGTACTCTTTATCTTCGCGTAGGTCGCTCGATCACGCCGCTTCTCGGGGGAGCGTCAACGGCGATCGATCCCGATGCGCGAAAGTACTCATCGGTCCTCTCGCGTTTCCTCCGTCGATTTTGGGGCTTTCGCTGATTTGTCTGTGTCTTGGGAGTTGCGTGCGTCCCTTCAGTTGGCCCCGGTGATGAATCGGACATCGTTCGCCGTCCACGTCTCTGGCTCTGCTCACCCCCGGCCGACATTAGCCACGAGACTACTCCATCAACCGGACCAGACGATACGACCGCGCCACAGGAACTTCGCCCCCCTCCTGAGTCTCCCACATCCTACATCCTACATCGTACGTCCTACGTTCTACATCCCGAGGGGCACCGGCCAATGGTCATTCTCACCTTTTCGCCAACCCCGTGCAACCCCGTGCAGCCCCGCTCAGCCTCGTGACTATCGCCATTTCTGGCCAAAGGGCCGAAGAAAAACCATCGCGCGCGCGTTCATCTCGGGCGCATAAAAATCTGCCGAAGAGAATCTTTCGAAGGGATGGGAGATCAGGTGGGAATTAGTCGAGACGCGAACGGCTGGCCAGCTGGCGTAGGCTCCTATTATCGAGGGGATGCCGGTAAATAAGGTACGAAAGCCTTTTCCGAGTCTCACGAGCACCCTCCTCCACCGCACCGCTTCCAGCCCTCGTTCGGTTCGTTTCGCATGGAGCAGACACGAAGCATAGCAGAATAAGCAGAATACACGGGCATTAGGTCGGCGAGATCCCGCGCAGATTCCGAGAATGCATATAATTAAGCATGCTGCATCTCGTGGATAGCGTGTAGATGCGTGCGAGTGGCTTTGTGTCGCGAGTATCTTTCGTAGGACTACGCTTGGGCACACTCACGTGTGCCTTACATACATGTAGATGGACATAAATATATGCCTAGCCATCGCATCGCATCGCATCGCCTCGCATCGCCTCGCCACGCCGGTACCTTCACCCTCCGGCCGGACGAGCGGGCGACCGAAGCGTTCTTCCCTCTTCGTTCCACGTTCTTCCTACTCTTCTTCTTGATTCCTCTTGGTTCCACTTGGTTCCTCGCTCCTGGCTCTTCTTGGCTCCGCTTCGCTCCTCGCGGTTCTTCTTCCCCCCTTTTCTTGCCCCACGCTCCGCGGTGATCTATGTATCGGGCTACGCACCCGCCGAACCGGGCAACGTGTGTCCGTCCCCCTCGTGTGCTTACTTTATTATCGGGCCTCAAATGAGAATTTATGCAGACATAAACGCTCGTGTCAGCGGCACACCGTGTAGGTGGGGAGACACACCATTCAACGGGTATCTGTCACCCTCCGTGCTCTACCTGCACGCTCGGTTCGCCTTCAAAATGCCTTCGAGCGACGTCGAACGGCCTTTCTCCGCCATCCTCCACCATCCTCCACCATTCTCCAACATTCTCCACCATTCTCACTCGGCTTTACTCGCCAATCTTCTTTTTTTCCCCTGCACGGATTCGAGAGGGCCGCGCGAAATTTAAGAAATCGGCAATTTCTTTCCGGCAACCGGCAACTGGCGACCGATGCCGATGCCGATTCTTTCTTGCTTCGGCATCGATCCTCCGGATATTTTAGCTTTCCTGTGCAACCAACGCCCCGGAGCTGTTTTTCCTGTTTCTCGCGTGTCATTCGCGCCTGAAAATACGAGCGGTTCGACCCTTGCAAATCTGCTAAAGGGGAGCAATAGCCGTGATACGGTGAAGCGTGGGCCATGCGATTTTCTCGCAGGCTCGTAAATATGGGACAATCGCCTTCTTCTTCTCCTTCTTCGAAAGAAAGAGAAAAAGGAGAGAAAAGGAAAAAAAGACATCGCACTCGGATGATCCTTCAACTTGGGTGGGTGGGTGGTTGGGTGGGTGGCTGGTTAGCGGAGACCGACCGCGGTGCCACGGTGCGATCGTGGTTGCTGGCCGCGTCAATCGATTTCAGGGGGATTGTTCGGACTTGATCGCGGAAGTCCCGTCACCACAAATCATTATTAGCATATTATCGAGGACACTTATCAGGGCGTAGCACGGAATTTCACTCCCTCAAATAAGAGGTCGTGCATAAATCAAAGATTGTCGTTTTCGCGTCGTGGCGATATTTCACTGGTTAACAGGCATATAATTACGGCCGCGGCGGTCAACTCCCAGGGGGCCAGCGTTGCACGGTATAACGCGGTGCGGTGCGACGCGACGTTTTTCAAGTTCTCGTAGATTGAAAAAGGACAAGAGAGATTCAGTGACGAAACGAGTGGAAGGTAGATTCATCCAAACGGTAAATTCTCGCGAGTAGTGCTCTGGCGCAGATCCCGTCGTTGCCAATCGTGGCCGATTATCGTACTCCATCCTGGACGAATACCAGTGGTAAAATACGCGATCACATCGTTCTTCGGCGCGTTGCAGGATGAAATCGTCACCCGTCATTAATTAGAGGGCGAGCGCAAATTTATTCGCGGCAGGCGGCAGGCGGCAGCCACCACCACCACCACCGACGGCGGGAGCGCCAGTGGCAGCGCGTTTGCCACGATATTTCAGTATTGGCACGATATATTTCAGAGTGGCAGAGTGCGCTTTTTTCCCTCCCCCCCTCTTTCTGCCCCCTTCCGATTATCCGTTCAATATCAGCGTTGACGTTAAAATGTATCATCACCGCTCGGAACGGAAGGAACGGCACCGCCATCACGCATCCGAAAATTAATCGGCGTGGGCGCAGCCGATAACGAATGGGGTTCCCGCCAAACGGCCAGTATATTTTACTTTGGACTCCAGTCCCAGTGTCTGTTATTTTGCGCGCACTCTCCCTGTCGAGTCGGACTACGATTTACTCCCGGACTCGCTTAGGAGTTCGAGACCGGCGTCGATCGACAAATACCAGCGAATCCATTAAAAAATTGCTCTGTCAAACCTGTCGCCCTCGTTCTTTCGCCTTCCAGTAGTTCCAGTAGTCAGCTGTTGTTTATCTCCCACTCTCATCGATCATCCCATTCATTCGTCCGACTTGTCCATTCACAATTTTCCCTAATGATCGATCTTCCCCGGCGATCGCTCGAAGCCACTTCGAGGAGACCCGAGTCGTTCGATGGAGTTGCCGTAGGGTAAAGAACAAGCAAAAAATGGATATGGTAGATCCGTGTCCGTGCGCAGTATGCGGATATCGAACCGACGCGCAGCTCTGTTAGTTACTCGAACGCGCATAGATGGACACACCTGTCACACTTACGGCAAAGGATTAGCAGCACAAACCAAGCATAGGATAGACCTGTCGTCAGACACATTTTTCTGTCAGCCGCGAATGGACCTCTGGAGCTCCGTTACCATTTCGCAGTCACGACCCAACCTTGCCGACTTAGCCTGGCATCACTTGGCATTATATTGCAGCGCTGCCGTAGCGGGAATTACAATCAAGTGAGAGAGAGTCGCGAGTTTGCACAGGGCATTTATAATAGTACGCAGGTCTTTTATCGCTGCAGGTTTAATAAGCAGCTACCGGGGGGTCGTACTACCCATTTTGTACTAAATTCTAAACTGTTTCCTCCCAAAACAATGTGGAATAAGTTAAGCACAGTTCTTGGAAGAAAATGCAGCAAAGTACACAAAGTGTACATCTACATATTCTAATAGCGCCAATTGTTACTCAATTCGAATCGACCCGTAAAATGTTAGAAATCGTCGGAAATCCTTGGATTTTTGTGACGTCAGTATTTCAAAACTTATACCAGGAAATTCCATAAAATGAGCTATCCATCCTGTAGCTCTCGTCCATGATTAGCAGCGCAATGTCTATCAATCGGAGGATTTCTCAAGGGAGCAAAGCAGTGGAAAGACTGAAACCCCAAGGTTCGAGATGAGCGTCACTGGCATCGTTGAAAGCTGTGACTGCCAGGCGGCGGTACAGTCGCAGGTTTGCGCTTTGCGCGTCGGTTTCCGCCATCTTTAGTTGATGGGTGAGAGTGCTCGGTACGGACGAGAGATAGGTGGATCGAGCCGTGCCGTGCCCGTGCGTTGAGTGTCGAGTCGTGTTGAGCATCGAGCGTCGGGGGCAAAAGGGAAGCTGGTGGATCAAGCGTAAGGTAGTGAGTCATCCGTGCGTCCGTCACAGTTGCAGACAGACCCGCGGAATAGTGTTCCCCGGAGCATCGCCAAAACGGTGAGTACAGAGAAATTCTGCATTGAGAGAACCCTTCATTTCCGTCACAGGAACAGCAGTGTTTACGCTGGGTGTGTCAAAGTGTGCCTTCTCCTTCGCTTTCTCTCTCTCACCTCCCCCCTCCCCCTCTGTTTCCATCTTTCTTTAGCTACTTGCTTGCTCGATCGCTCTCTCTTTCTCTCCATCTTTCGGTCCGCCTCCCCCTTTCATTCTCCTTCTCTCTGTCTCTCTTGTTCTCGTTCTGACGTATCGTTCGTCTTCCTGGAATATTCGTGTCTCCGTGCTCCCGTTCTCTCTGGTCATGCATAGAATTCGCGCTTGGAGCTTCTTTATTCGGAGCCCAAAGCTTGAAATTCCAGCAGTAGCAATGAGTGCGTTCCTCGAAAGCTGGCTGCATCGCCTTCCGCTCGAGGCTTTGTTGTGCCGCACACCCACGCGCGTCCCTCTGCCTTCGACCATCCGACCATCGACGATCGACCCTCTCTTTCACCCTCCTTCTCTTGCTTGTGCCTCGCGATCTTTCCTTCCTTCTCTTCCTCTTCGCGTCTCCCTCTCTCACTCTCTTGCTTTCATTCCTTAGTTCTTTCTTTCTCTCGCGTCGCTTGTGGCTCGAACGCACCTGCGGCTACAGAGGTCTCGCTGGCATCTCTCGCTACTTGCCAGTCGCTCCCTTGACTCCCTTCCTCTTCCCTTGTTCGTCATCGGAAAGTGCAACGACACGCGTCGGCTTATTCGATCGTGGCAGTGGTGACTGCTGGTGAGTGCTGGTGAGTGCTAACTGACCGCCCCCAAAACGAGTCAGAAACTCGCTGGTAGGGAATCTGCCAGGTTCTCACTGATTTCCCACCATCAGCCTTGATTCATCCACGGAATGCGACTGTACCGACCCTCTTTTTCGTGCGTAGTCAAGATCCTGCGAGCGTAGAGTCTTATTCGTGATTCTCCATATTCCCGCTGCACCTTACGTTCTTCGGTGCTTCCGGTTTAGGAGTGCTGCTTGCAAATTCATTCGATTACTTTTTGTTCTGCTTCGAGTCTCGTACGAGCCCGAATTGTTCGTCGTCGCATTCTTTCGTTCCCCCTGTCAATTTTTCCCCCGATCAACCTGCTGCTTACTGCTACAACCTACCATCACTACTGATACTGCATTGTGCGTTTAGATATTAGAGAAAAGTGCGACCGAGCAGTAATGCTTGACTAAGTCCTCGTGTTTTTACTCAGGTGTGGATAGACTCCTCAGCTGGAGCCATGAGTTATCAAATGTCCACTAACCAAACTAGACCGAGTAAGTAAAAGCGACGTTGTACAGGCATACGTTAAGAAGCGGAAAAGCGGTAAGTTTTCGCAGGATGACGGTGACTGATGAGCGGATGTCCATTGTTCCGACAGTGTCCCATGGGAACTATCAGGGCCCGGGTGATTTGCCCATGGGTTCCGCGAAAGAGCAGACCCTGGTCTGGCAGCAGAACTCGTACATGGGTGACTCTGGCATCCATTCGGGTGCCGTCACCCAGGCGCCATCCCTCTCCGGGAAGGAGGATGATGAGATGGATGGGGATCAGTTGATGTTTGACCTGGACCAAGGTTTTGCTCAGGGTTTCACGCAAGATCAAGTCGACGAAATGAATCAACAGTTGAATCAGACCAGGTCTCAACGAGTCCGGGCAGCAATGTTCCCCGAGACTCTGGAGGAGGGAATTGAGATTCCTTCCACGCAATTTGACCCGGCCCAACCCACCGCTGTCCAGAGATTGGCCGAGCCAAGTCAAATGTTGAAACATGCAGTGGTCAACCTGATCAATTATCAGGATGACGCTGAACTCGCTACACGTGCAATACCGGAATTAATTAAGTTATTGAACGACGAGGATCAAGTCGTCGTATCGAAGGCAGCAATGGTCGTTCACCAGCTGTCGAAGAAAGAAGCATCCCGTCACGCGATTATGAACAGCCCGCAAATGGTCGCGGCTTTAGTTCGCGCGATTTCGAACAGCGACGACCTCGAGTCGACCAAGGCAGCGGTGGGCACCCTCCACAATTTGTCGCATCACCGACAGGGTCTTTTGGCCATCTTCAAGAGCGGCGGTATTCCCGCTCTCGTCAAGCTCCTCAGTTCTCCTATGGAGTCGGTGCTTTTCTATGCGATCACGACCCTTCACAATTTGCTCCTTCATCAGGAGGGTTCAAAAATGGCCGTGCGACTCGCAGGTGGCTTGCAAAAAATGGTCGTGCTCTTGCAGCGTGACAATGTCAAGTTCTTGGCGATCGTGACCGATTGCTTGCAAATTCTTGCCTACGGGAATCAGGAGAGCAAATTGATTATTCTTGCTTCCCAAGGGCCAATCGAGCTCGTGCGAATCATGCGTTCGTACGATTACGAAAAGCTTTTATGGACAACTTCGAGAGTCCTCAAAGGTAAATACTGCCGATCGAGTAGCTTTAGGTTCTTCGGAGGGAATAGGAAGTAATATCGATGCGTTCTCCGCCTAGTGTTATCCGTATGCCCCAGCAACAAGCCAGCAATTGTCGAAGCTGGCGGCATGCAAGCTCTGGCTGCACATCTTGGCAGTCCCAGTCAGAGACTCGTGCAAAACTGTCTTTGGACTTTGCGAAATCTGTCGGACGCTGGAACAAAAGTCGACGGTTTGGAAGCGTTGCTGCAAAGCTTGGTGCAGGTATTGAGCTCGACCGATGTCAACGTCGTCACGTGTGCAGCTGGAATTCTGTCAAATTTGACTTGCAACAATCAACGCAATAAAGTATGTATGCTCGTATTGATAATTCGCATTCGCTGCGAGCTTTCCCCAAGTGCCTATCCAATTGTCCAATTCGTTATTCCGTATAACAGGTGACAGTCTGCCAAGTGGGAGGTGTCGATGCACTTGTCCGTACGATCATAAATGCTGGTGATCGTGAGGAAATTACAGAGCCAGCAGTTTGCGCGTTACGCCACTTGACTTCTCGCCATGGCGAGGCTGAGACAGCGCAAAACTCGGTGCGCCTCAACTACGGAATCCAAGTTATCGTAAAACTTCTGCATCCTCCGTCACGCTGGCCCTTGGTCAAAGCCGTTATCGGCTTGATTCGAAATCTGGCTTTGTGCCCTGCCAATCATGGACCACTTCGCGATCACGGTGCCATACATCATCTTGTAAGGCTTTTGATGCGCGCCTTCCAAGACACGCAGCGGGTAAGAGTACCATGAATTCGATATTTCTCCTTGTTCCCTGAAAATTTGTCCCTTAATCCACTGATCGCCTCATTGTTGATTTCACGCAGCAACGATCGTCAGTTGCCAGCACCGGAAGTCAACAAACTTCAGGCGCATACGCGGATGGAGTGCGTATGGAAGAAATAGTCGAGGGCACGGTTGGAGCTCTTCACATACTCGCACGAGAATCGCACAACAGGGTGTTCATTAGATCGGCGAACGTGATCCCAATCTTCGTACAGGTGCGGTATACTAACAAGTTGATCTCATTATCCCTTTTTTCTCGAAAGAAGAGATTTCCTCAGATTCACTCCCTTTTTGGTTTATTTTTTCAACAAAATAGCTCTTGTTCGACGAAATCGAAAATATTCAACGGGTGGCTGCTGGGGTACTGTGCGAATTGGCTGCGGACAAAGAGGGCGTCGAGATGATTGAACAGGAAGGTGCTACCGCTCCTCTGACCGAGCTGCTACATTCGAGAAACGAGGGTGTCGCGACTTACGCGGCTGCAGTTCTCTTCCGCATGAGCGAGGACAAGCCTCAAGAGTACAAAAAACGACTCTCGATCGAGCTAACAAATTCGGTGTTCCGCGAAGACACCAATCTCTGGAATAATCCCGACTTTGGAATGGGTCCGGATTTACAGGTATTGTGACAAGATTCTTTTTTGTGAGTGCATGCGCAGTCATCCTTGCGACGCGTGGTTAACTTTCATTCGTTCGGAAAATGTATTTTTCAGTCGACCACTGCTGTTTTAATAGCTGGATCACATTTCGTTCGTGAAATTTAACCACGCGGATATATGTAATATGTGATAGTCATAGATGACAGTATTGTATCTAAGTACATTAGGGACGCGTACTCCTTCGTCGTATTTCGATAATCACAGGTATTTACGTAGTTGATCATAAGGCAGTATTAGTTTTACGAATTCTAGCTAGTTGGCTTGGAGCAATTACAACCCAACACATCACACAACCGATACCTATCCATGTTTTTTCTCGTATCAGTCTTACACATGCCCCCATTGACTTTTTGTTGCTTCCTGGTTTACGTTACGTTTGGTGTATCGCGTGCGCGCACCAGCCTGACAATTTCTTTTTTTTTTCTTTTTTCTTGTTGAAAACTGACGTCAGTCAGTCAAAGGATGGCCATTGCATAAACGAATAATGCCGATAATGAGGTATCCTGAAGCATACGGTGCCAACGCGACGTACTTGCATAGGGCATTTTTCCGAGAGTCAGTACGGAATTGAATAGCGAAAGAGTGTGCCTTAGTCAGCTCTGCTGTCCATTGGGTACCATATGCTTCGACATACATCCGTAGTCTCTCTTGTTAGTTCGCCACAATTGGTAACTGACCTGTGTCAAGTACTAGACTGTTGGTCGCTGTGTGTGTGCGTGTGTGTGTGTCGCGTGTGCGCGAATTCACCCTCTGACATTTCCATTCGCTTCGTACGAGTATACTGAGGTCGCCTAAGAACTACTAGAGAGAATGAATCGTCACGATGGACGAACGGACACAGTTGCCGATAACCGAGGGACACATTTCATTGATCAATGCCTCGGTTGCACGAGCGACACACGCTTATATAATTTGTTGCTGCGCGAATGAATTTGGCTCCGGTCGAATAACTTACTCCGAATCTACTTCGGGATGTTAGGAGTGAAAGGGGAAGAGTAAAAGTTTGTGTTGACCTGAGCTACCTAATCTTCAGGACATGCTTGGCCCTGATCAAGGCTATGATGGTATGTATGGACAAGGACCCCCTAGTGTACACAGCAGCCATGGTGGTCGGGGATATCAACCGCAAGGTAAGTTATCAGCGTTTTCCTCGATTTCCACGATTTTTGAGTTGCTTTTCGGTCGGTGAATTAACTCTTTAATCGAACGTAGATCCACTTACATATATGTACGTATGTTCCAATTTATCGTTCGCGTGTAAATCCGAATCGCGACGAGTCATCTTATTCGCGAAAGTCGATCTTTAACTTTTTTTCGCAACTTTCCCAAAGCGACGATCGTACCACACATATGTATCTACTTGAATGAAATGCATTCGGAACGAATTGGTACAGGGTTACATTCTCGCTTTCACTCTTCTCTCGTTACCAACTTAGCATCCTTTTTTAAGCTTGGAACAAAATCAATAATCTTTCTTACTTTCGACTACTCTTTTTTACAAGATCGAGAGGAGTAATCCATTTAATTCTATGTTATTTTAACAGCAGCTTAACCCATGGAGTTAAATTAAAATTCAGGCTATCAACAGTATCTCGCAGTAACCTAGGTGACACTCAGCTCTTATGTACTGTTGTACGCTTTTGTTTTTTATTGATCGCTAACTGTCACATATTCTTTTACGCTTTTTTTGCATCTGTCGGTGTGTCGAGTGTGTGCTGCACTCGCGATTTAGCGCAATATAGTGCAATATAGTGCATCGTGCATCTTCCACCGAGGGCTTCTATCACTATATCAAGAAAATGCACGTTTCATAGAAGCTTTCGATTAACACCTTCACCACACTTTTTCATTTTCCGTATCCATTCCATTTCATTCTTAAGCAGTACTCTTACCACCTGCTCTCTATCTTTTCAAAGTACTGATGCATGATCTATATATATCATACTCGTATCTTTCTCACCCTTTACACATAATTGAACCGTACTGTTTGGTGGAAAGAAGCATAGAAAAAATCTTCGTAAGTAATTAGCGACTACAGTTCTTTCCTAATTTCCCTAATTCTCAATATTACGTCCGATCGAATTGTGGGGTCGAAGAATAACGGAGAATCTGGAAAGAAAAGTTTTCTCTCGTTGAACGCGATGCGAAATTGATCGGTGTTTTGCCTGGCACGAGTCCCCGCAACGCTTGCGGTTTTTTCACGCCCCTACCTTTCTCCGCGAGGAATCGCCGTCATTTTTATAGGTAGATTTGTGGTCAGAATCATCCACAGAATAATGGATCTGTTAATCTACCGATTGATCAAATGTTACAGAACGTCGATATTGAACACGAATCTGCCTATGTGACAAATAACGACGACGTCAACGATAATGATCGTCTCTAACGTGTATCCTTCTTTGCCTTTCCGGTTGCACAGTATCGTATAGCGTGGCATAGTAGCCGGTCAACGCGATCATTAAACGCGAGATTCGTGTCCTGCTCTTGAGAATTTTGTGCAGTGTACTTAGTTCTGTTCGATTGACGTACTTCGTGTAGGATGTTAAAGGGCTCGACAAGCCTGACTTTGATTTTTTCTATACGACAGGTTATGACCAGATACCCGTAGATTCGATGCAAGGATTGGAAATAGGTGGAGGGTCGACGTATGGCGCGATGGACACAATGGACGTGGCGCACGAGGGTGATCTGAGTTTCGATCATTTGGAAGAGCTTCCTGCACCGCCGCAAGACAACAATCAGGTCGCAGCCTGGTACGACACTGATCTTTGAATTTGTCCCAGTGCCGGTATATATATATATTATATATATATATGTATCCATATCTCTCTCCAGAGAAACGCTCTCGCGAGGCTCTTCGATCATCTTATTATTTTAATATACCGAGTAACATTGCCATTCTATCACTCACCCTGGCGCCAGGAGAAATTCGATGAGATTATCGACAGTGCGCAAAACACCATCATCATCCTCATCTCTCTTTCTCCTGTCCCATTCCCCCGTCCCCCATCTATCTATCTTTCTCTCAGTATCGCATAACGCAAGACGACAGAAGCCAATCTTATCTTTACGCGATCAAGACAGGGTACGAAATGTTGTTCAACGTCGACGAACGTTGTTCGACACAATCATTGCACCGTGCTGCGGCCGCCCTCACGCTGGGCGGCTAAGTTCACTCGTGCAAGTGTCAGATTGGTTACGTTATACAAAAGGTATATAGAAATTATATATATATATACATAATACACATATACAAGAGCAGGCAAACACAGCAGGGCCACTTGAACGCGGTGAGATCCGCCGAGTCACTTGCAATCATTGGAACTCATTCACACATACACACACACACACACACACACACACGCATACTTTTACCAATGTCGTACCTTAGATATTTATAATAAAGATTATACGTACATAGGTGAGAACTCGAAGAAAGGTAGTTTTAACCCGTCGCCCGTAAACGGGTTTACGGAATCGCAGAAATTTTCTACCTTTTCTTTCTTTTCTCTCGTACACTCAAGATCGAGTCGTCGAAAGTTCATTGATCCTATCGCGAATCAGGGTGAGAAAATATGTACTTGGAAACCCGCGAGAAACACACTTTACGTATGTCGTAACTCTTTTTTGTCAGTATTTTATTTAATGCATCGTCCGTATGACCGAGCATATCGACCAACACATTTCACGCGGCATAAACGCATCAAAGTATAAGTAATGCATTGGAACAATGAGTCCGAATGGGGAATGCATTTTCTGGCGGCAAAAGCCATAATAGTTTTCTTACCGTTTCGTTAGGGGACCATTCTCTTTCGCAGGAGTAAAAATTCAATTTGTTCGTATCGCGATGGACTGAAAGAGATGCTACTGAAATTCTACAAGAGTGAATGACTGGTGGTTATGTATAATAGTCGTATCTATTGCATTTCACAATTGTATTCCCGTAAGTTTACACGTATAAGGCGAATCTTGAAGATCGTTTCGATCGTTCGTCGTATTAGTTTTGGAGCGTAATAAGCGACAGCGCATGCCTTATTAACTGACTCAAAAACGTTTATCCAAGAATACGGAAATCGGAACTCGGAATTAAGAGTGATTTGTCGAGACAAGTGAATGCAATTGCTCGTGGAGTAGAGTAAACGAGAGACACATATACATATAGAGTAAACGCGGTTGGTACGCAAACAGACCGGCAACGAGTACTCTTCGCGTGACCGAGCAATTATCACAGTGAAGAAGAGTGCGAGAAGCAAAGATAAGATGATTTTAAAAAGAAGAAGAGGAGGAGGAGAAGAAGAAGTGGATCGTTCAATTAGACGAGAGAATTTCTGCCGAGAGAACTGGGATGTGCTAGACGCTCGGCGTTCGTCAGCACAAGGAAAGGGTAATTTAGCAGCGTGTCCCAACTATCAGCACGATGCATGAGACCGTGGGCTTCCCACCGAAGAAGTGGCAATGAGTGTAGTTGGGATTTCCGTTTCCGTAAAACTGTAATCGCACACCAATCGATCGATCGATCGCCCAATTACGCTCACGATCTCTTCATAAGGTTTCCTCCGAAAAAAACCGCGGTTTATTCAATCGGAGATCGATCGACCTATTTATACCGCTAACCCCGAAGTGACATGGTAGTATCATTCTCGAGTATCAGTAAATTACAATCACGTATAAATATAACAAGTATCAATGGGAACTCTCGCATTACGTATTTTACAGGGTAGTTACACTTAATTTTTCATTATGTATTGTTACGATTATGATTATGATTATCATTAAAAAAAAAAAAGTAGGTAAGCAATCGCGGCGCGACGTGTCGCAACGTGGCAACGCGTTGTCATCCCTCGCTGATCCCACGTGGACGCGTGCTCCCGATTGCCGTCGATGTATTAGATTTAAGAGAGAGAGAGAGAGGGAGAGAACGAGAAAGAAAGAGCGAGAGAGAGAGAGAGAGAGAAAGAGAGCGAGAGACGTAATTCGTACACACCATGTATATGTATCGTTTAATTGCCCATGCGAATAAACTGAACGATTAAGTATTTCGGTGTGTCACCCTTCAGTGTCCCAACTGCAAATCGGCGCGATAACGAGACATTGAAACGTTCGCACGTCAACGAGTCCTTACGGTGTGTTATTTTACTTCGGTTAATTCTTCAACCTCGGACAGGATGTGTCGAGGGGGCCGGCGAAGACGCGACAGACTTGCCGAGTGTTTACTTTCGTGTGAGGTTTTCTCGAAATAGGTGAAGAAGTTAGAGTGGGGAGGAAAGAGCGGTGCCGGCAGTGGAATTCCAGGTGTGCGAGCACTCATGCGCCAAGCCGGGTCGAAGCCGGGGCCGCGTCTGGTAGTGGAACGAGCGTAAGGTACTACTTATTCACGAGTCTCGCGGCGCGGTTCGTGCGGTCGGGTACGCTAGAGTATACGGTAAAGCTGTACTACGCGACGTGGTGCGCGACAGGAGGAACGGGTCATTAATCGGCGGCGCGGCGCCGCGGTTGTCGGTGGTAGACTCTCGAACAGCGCGCATCATCGTACCGTACCGTCCGTCTTCCTCGTAGACGCGAACGCGCTACCACCTCGTGAACAGTTACTTCTTTTCGTCACGTGGAGAAAGACGCTCGCCTTGAAAAACGCGTCCGCTTCTTCGAACGTGAAAGGCCACTTTTGCGTTTGGCGGGCCTTCAAGGGTATAGTACAGAATTGAGTTTCCGGTGCGAGGGAACAGCTGTCATTGTGGAGATCGCGATATCAGACCCACGACACGACGCGGTCGCACGCTAGACTGCCGTCATTACTTGTGCTCCGAAATTTTTTCCTCTACTGTGCTTTGCAAGTTGTTAATATTCAGTGGAAGAAACAGGGCAACCAAGGTAAATTTACCGATTATTGTCTTTTCGAGGGAAATTACAGGCTCAAAGTTCCATTTGATATTTCGTTTAATAATTCAGAGCCACTTGTTGCTCTCTGCATTTTGATATGCTTGAGAAATTTAAGAGGAACCTCTCGAACGAACCGGTTGAAACGAATGCACGGACGGTCGCATTATTTGGGGAACTCTGGAATTCGACCCGTTACCCTTGAGCCTTATGGGTTCTGCATTTGGACTCCGGGGACTTGAACTGCAACGAAGTAGCTTGCAAAAGTTACCGCGCGAATTCTCGAACCGTTCCCCCGCGAGCCTAAACTCGGACGATCTGCGCGTTGATTTATCACGGAAATTTTTTCTAATATATGCGTCAAAAGAAGTCTAATCTATCGTAAGCATAGACCGTTGCACGCGTACGGTGAAGAACCGGTAATAACGTGAAAGTGCATCTGCGACCTGGCTCTAGAACAATTCCGCGTCTCACCTGTTTGCTTGTACGTGGGAGGGAACCGTACGGCACGCGACCTATTCGAACGAGTATCCAATTCAAGCGTATCAAACGTCGCGTCGCTCTTCTCTCTCGCGTGAGAGCCTTCTCCGTTACTTGCACCCTGTCGCATGACTCGCGTCGCTAGACAATTTATCGTTGAATTCCACTTCTGGAATTGTCGTCAGAACGAAAAGAGAAATTACGAATCCTCAACAGGTGTACGAACAAATTGTATTAGTTGAAGGGTGCATTCAAGGTCTGTCACAGCATGCGATTGACCGCAGGAGAAGGTGCAGTAAGGACATAAAAGTTTGAGAGATGAAATCGATCATCGCTTGTCCTTGGGTGGCGAGATTGGTTCGATGCTGACGGGATTGTGCCCGCGCAAAGATCGCGGTGTAGTGGAGCGCGTCTCAACTGTAATGCAGCATGCACTGGAGAACCGGTAATGACGTGAAAGTGCATCCACGAGCGAACGGGCCCCGGTTCTCCGTTCTCCTGGCAATCTCACCGCTCCTCCAGTCCAATCTCCCGCAGCGGGCAGTCGCCTCGCGCCTCGTACCTCAACTTTACGCCAGGGAGATTCGGGGAACTGTGGCTAAGAAGTCTTTTCTCGCGGTTAGTGCACCTGTTGCCACGACCGGCGTCAACACGTCCCTTCCCGGTTTTCAGACTGTTCTCAGTGCTCCCGACTAGTCCGTGTCTGACTACAAGGGTGCTTAGGGGTTGGATGCACCGATAAATGAACCAATGTATCGGATTTAGCTTGATCGATGAGGATTCTGATTCCCGTTAATGTGTCAGTCGTGCCAATGTAACTTTTCCTAGCCGCACGGTACACATCGCGGGCGCAATAGTGTCAAGTACTCACGGTTGAGTCGGGTTTCCCCTTGTATCGCGTTACACCTGGTCCGGTGCGGGATTAGTTTTTCGCGTAGTTGTATGTAACTAGCTACGGTGACACTCGAACGACAGCTCCTTACTGACTTCTTAGTTATTCAGGTAGAAAGAGAGAGAGAAAGAGACGCAGGCGTGTTATTCTTGACCCGATTCGCGTTACGGTATCATCGGCCGATCATACGCGGAAGGCTCGAATTGCGTGCGTACGGTTCTTTTTCTTCGTTCAGGGTTCTACCGGGATTGGAGTGCACATATGTACATGGCAGTAATTCGGTGGTACGACATCACGACGAAGAGAGCGCGCGGAAATCAGAGGTACCTTCGGTAACGCGACCAACAACAACCAACAGTCTACCCTCAGGATGATGAGCGCGATGCTGCAGGAAGACCACGTATCGCAAGATCGCTGACCACCGCGAGGAGCGAGCATCGCGAGGTAAATAGCTCGGGCAGCTCTTCGACAAAGATGACCGTAGCGATGGAACACAAGCGGAAGAGTTCGTGGGACTCAAAGGTGAGACAAATGTAGTCCGCTTTCCCTCTGTCTATGGGCTGTGCCTTTTCTCTCGTCCCTTCGCTGCGTATACTTTCCTCAAGCTGGATCGAGTTTTAGACTCTAACGAGTCTAACAGCTGACTCGAGCAGCCCCCTTTAGTCGGGGACGTAACAAAATTCCTCCGTACTCGTTAGTCGCGGGAATGAAAGTCATGCTACCGGATCGGTCGCCAGCACAGCTTTCTCCTTTGTATTTAAGGGAGACTCGGTATATCGAGGTGCCATCCTCGAGATTCCGAGTCCGCAGGGAAATTGCAAGCTGATGTCATGCGGATTACTGCTGCGGTTTCATTGCGTACGAGCTTCTACCGAATTACGAGAGACACGTATCGTGCAATACGAGGCTCGGTCATTGTGCTCACTGCCCTTGTGGGTGTATAAGGGCAGACTCGATATTTACATCGAGAGACGATTTGACCTTGTTCCCGATTGACCTCGAGTTAGCCGCGTCGAGGAACTGGGCTAACCGGAATAGAGAACGCGTTCTATGCATTAAGTGGCTAAGGTGGATTACTGGCGCGCACGCACGTATAAATACGTATAAATACGATATACGCACACGCGCACGTGTACGTTAGTTGAGCTGGGCTGGGCCAGAGCAGACCTTACTTCCCGACCAAGGCTCGTCCCAACGCAGCGGTCCCTCTTTTTTGTCCAATACCGTTAGTTCTTGGCGTACTAGCAGTCAATCGTTCCATTAGCATTCACTTCGAACACGCCGGTGACATTTGTCGCAGCCTGGCAATCCCCAGCTACGCGCTCGACGAAACAACACTTTGCTCTCTCATTGTTTCCTTATCGTCGACTAGTCCACTCGATTCATCTGGAGAGTTTACTGCCGCTGGCATTGTTCTTTTCTTCGTACGAAATCGTTCTGCCGATTTTTACCTAGGATCTTGAGGACGGTTTACTAATCGCGAGAGAGTTATCGCGCGACACTCATCTGACGGCAAACGACGGGTGCTATTGCGACCGGCTGATCCGTTCGCTCGTATGATTTAAGGCGGGCAGAACTCGTTCCTAGATTCCTGCTCTTTCGGAAAGGTAGTCCGTCGTTTGGAGTAACGGTAATAACGGTCAAGAAAGTCACGAGAGACCAGGCGAGCCAATGGAACTTGGTAGGTCGTTCTTTCTGTGGGTCGTTGACACCGATTCTTTCTTCAATTGACATTTTCCACGATTAACATTGTCTAAATTAGTCGATCAAGTTGGAAATCCCCGCATCGATTTCGCTTTTTTCCAGACCAGATCGGTACTCAGCGAGTTAATATAACGAATAGGGGGTTAGTAGTACATTAATTTAAGTTATCGATCAATTGGAAATTGGAATTGGAAGTAGGGAATTAGAGGTAGTTCGATGAGGTTCGATTCCGAGCACCAGCGATAAATGGAGTGCTCCGGCAATTGGTCGTGCTTCAGCGGAGCAACCAACAGAGCAGTCAACGGTGAGAAGCAGATTTTACGAGGCATTCTCAGTTGTTACCGCGGCACCATTATACGCGCGTTTCGCTTATTCGCTTATTCGCTTATTCGCTCGACTCCAAGGGAATCGGAGTTGTTCGCAAGACTCTCTATGGCGCTAATCGCGACAAACTTTCACGAAAGTGCCAACTATGGAAAAGGCTTTTCTAATACCGCGGGAGCTCTCGATTTTTCCATCGACCTTGGAGTCGTTGACCGCGCCCATTAAAGGAAGCACTCGAATCCAGAGTAACTCCGCCTTACAATCGCCTCATCAAATCCACACGATGTTTGCTCGCTTCGTACCCATCCTGACATTGAATTCTACTTTCCACGCTAATGCTTCGCCACGGAACGTTGCATCGTGTCAGACTCATTACCAAAATGATCGCGGGGCCTCGGCTCTCGCGACCAAGACGTCAGATTCGTTGTCCTTGAGACGCGAGGATGAACGACGATGCGAACGACTACTGCTGTTCCATTCACATTTATCGGCTACGATTTCTCTACTTTGTCCCACGATGCAGTGTGGGATTTGTGGTGTGGGTCCCGTCAAGCGCATCATCGATTCCACTCCTTTCTCGCGAATCCACCGAGGATATCTTTCGTCATACGGATGTAATTCTTCGCGAGGGATCCAACGTCTTGACCTTTTCGGCTTTGTTTCAGCCGCGATTAAAAGAATCATTGCGAGTTCTTTCGACTGTACGCGCTTATCTGTTTTCCGATAGTAGAACCGAGTGTTCTCTATCGACGAGCACCAAAGTCATAATCCCATTTTTCCATGCCAAGGCAATCAATTAGACGCTGGTTTCCTTACAAACTCCTTGCCAGGGCACTGGCGGTGTACATTGCTCTGAGAGCGTTACCGAACCCAGGCGAACTCGGTCGGAGGAGTGCAAAGGCATCGTGCTCGAACTTTCATTCGACTTTCGTAATAGGTATCTATCAGTTTGCGCTGCATTGTTCGCAAAAGAACACACCCCTTTTGAGTCGATCGCCTGGTCGCATTACGTAATAAGCAGATACACTACCTGTGCTAATAAGTACATAGTACATATTGCATGGCCTTCCCCTTTTTCAATACTCTGCTCGATTTGACTCTTACGGAAGAAAGTCGATCGTACATTACTGTTCGTGTGTTGGACGAAAGAAAAAGCGCGTAGTCAGTTGGATGCATTCTTCAAACGCAGACTCCACGTTTCTCTGAGAATCTTGCTTCAGAGGCAATCGTGTCGAAAGAGGCCGTTTAACGTGGACGGGACGATGCATTTTGCGACGATGAACGCGCCTAGTCTCTGCCGCCTAGATTTCGCTTGAAATTGCGCAAATTGTGTTCAGACTCCAGGGCTCGCGAGAGGCTGGAAAGAGCCCGGTAACAAGATCAAGGAGGTGTTGTTGGCTTGTTCGCTTTTAGTTTCGAGTACACGCCATTAATTCGTGTGTGTCAACTCGTACAGTCACATAGTTGTATAGTTGCATAGGAGCAACCTAACGAGCAAAGATCTCGCGCGGTAGGTCAGTTTCCTACCACTGCTGCATAATTGGATAATAGTCGCTCGCTCGAACACGCCGCGTAACACGGAAGTGATCGCGAATCGGGCCGCGGATAGTATCTCGTTAAATACCTGTTAGTTGTTTGACCCGTGCGAACCCGTGTAAACCTCTAGAATCTAGACGTGTAGACGTGCGCGCGTACGAGCGCACGTTCTACGACTTCCGAGAGAAAATTGGCTAAATTGCAAGAACAATCGTTCTCGATACCCTTGACCCAGTCAAGAGCATTTCACCAGCCCGGATCGGGAAATTTTCTGGCGATTCGACAAGAAAATAGAAATAATGTAGTTGAATGCCGATAGTTTTCGATAAGTCGGTTCCGGCAAATGTAAGTTTTTTTCTCACTTGGCCCAATGCCAGAGAAGTGGGTGGCCGTAAGTTGCGGATATCCAAGAGATAGCACGATCGCGGGTTTTCGTCGGAGCGTAAAACGCCGAAGTCACTCGATCGTGTAGAAGGAGCGTGTGCCGAGCGTAACATTTGAAGGAGGGCGTCGGCACGGTACGGCGTTCAGATCTCCGCGTTCCGCTCGCGTAGTAAAAGCACCCGGGTTACTACGGACGCTTGTATGGTTACTTAGATAGGCACATGCCGTAGACGGCATAGACCAAAGTCCAAATTGGATCCATGCGTATTCTTGCGGACCGGGTACTGACCGATCCCTACCCGAGTTTGATCGATTCGCAGCAAACTCTCGCGACGCGGTGAACTCAACTTGCGTAACAGCCGATTTCGCGATTTCATGATCTCCGCTGTCATGCCATTCCGCGTTTTGCTACTCGATTGGCTGGTTTCGTTACCCTGCTGCTTTTTGCACCGCTGCTGAAAACCAGTCGAGCATTATTGGCGGTCGCCCCGTGTACTGTTTGTCTACGATCCAATCGCAATTTGGAAACTAGTCTAGTCTTATACAATATTGTCTTGCGCTTATCGTTATGCATATAGCTGCATTATTTTGCTCGCGAGCAGGGCCACTGCACTCGGAGGGATCGCAGTCGGCGATATTGCGCGAGTTCCGCGTCATTGCGAAATGAAATTTCAATTTCTCTAACGAAAGATTTCATTGAGTCGTGAGGTAGAAATGCAATCTCCGCGGTTTGGTCCTCGCCCAGAAGGCGGAAGCGCAGAGATATTTAATAATGAGAATCGTGCCGCCTCTCTATTTCGAGAGCAAAGAGTCTCCAAGACGAAATAACAACGTCGACGCATTTAGCGACGATGTCAACATTCTTCTCTCCGATCAGCTTGCAATTTCAATGCGATGCCTACATGGTGCCAAAGGTGGCCACGCATCATCCTTATCCTCTGTTTTCTGTAGATTTCAGTGAGCACAGTAAGCACGAGGCGATTCAGCCGTGCCGGTACCCCGAGTTCGATCCTGTCATCCGACAGTGACATCCGTTTTACGAGGAAACTCGGTGGCCAATACCGTTGTGGTTGTTGTGTCTTGGCTGCCTTCCTGCTCTTTCTTCTCTTCTCGGGCGTCTCCATTTACCTCGGATGTGAGTATTCCGACTATTTATCTTATTCCGCGTGGTATGCAAGCGAATGCAACATCGTCCGTGCTCCTTATAATCGGACGATCTATCGTGGCAATTTCGCGTACTTTCTCCGCGGATTATCGTGCCTCGTACAATTAAGGGTGAAACGATGATCGGTCTGGCATTCCAGTTGCCATTGCAGCGGTGGCTATAAATCCGTGAAATTACTTCGTAGTAAACGGAGATCTTACGCACGATGCGGTTCACGGCACAGGATTCTCCTGCGTTTCCCTTTGTTCGCGTAAGTATGCATCCGCCGTAACTACAACTTATGTACTTCACCTTGGTTCGCGCTAAACTGCTAAAGCGAGTGCATCGGAGCGGAGAAAGCTGATGGAAGTGACGGAACGCGCCAACGGAAATTGGAGCCGCGTGATGCGCTTCGCGTTCGAGAGCGGAGCAAAGAGAGCAAAAGGAAGTCGAGGAAGAAAAGGAAGAAAAGGAAACAGCGCGATCCGGCCAAAGCCCATTGAGGTCTTTCGGCGCGGCGTGCAAACATAACGGTTTGACCGAGTTACCGACTCCACGAGTAAATCGTGTCCCGTGTCTTGTCGATATTGGATATTTCATTGCGTATTGTCTTGTTGCCTCGTGACTGAGGGCACGATTACTCGAGTGGAAGGGAGTGGTTCGACCCAGCTGGGTGCGTTGCATCCAAGAAACGCGTAGGTGTAAAGACGAGAAGATGCGAGGATCTAGAGGGACAAAGAAGATGCTCGATCATCCTCCTGGTAGTCCTGGTCCAGCTAGAAGACCTTGAAAGTAGCAGAGTTAACGGTCTGACCGAGTTATCGAGCCGTACCAGAGGACCGCTCGGCGACTCGACCTTAAGAACCGGAGAGGGGCCTCACGTGTCCTTGGAACATTATAAATACCTCATCTCCTTAACCGAATTTCACTTCAAAAGCTAGTCATGACGAAGCAGCCCGACAAACTCTTTCCCAAAAAAATCCGTTATTTCATGTTTGCCAGAAAAAATTGACTTTTGTATCGTTGGACTTTATCTATGTACTCGGGAATTGTACAAAACCAAAAGGATAACGCACAAAACGAATAAGATTGCGAAATCGAAAAACCGAATCGTTTCTTCCACACCGTTAAAACCGCGAAAGATCATTGACCGCGGGCTGGAAACTCTGGCCACATTGGCACATACGCTCGAAAGCATGGATCAAAACATCGGTGAAAGGTGAGCGCCGAACAAAGCTGCGGTAGGTGGTTGGGTTGTCCGCTCCCAATTTAAATCCTTGGAACCGGTCTGTTTCCAGAAACCAATCTGTTTGCATATATGCGTTAGGATATTCCGACAGCCCGATATCGGTTCACGGCCAATTGAGGTGCAACGATGCTCGACAGCATTCTTACCGAAGTTTCTCGAGCGTGCACTGCTATTTATCGATCGCGTACAGTTGTGGTCATTAGATTCTCCAGGAGCATACAAGAATCGGCACGGACCGATTTCTTCATTCTAAGAAGCGTTACCAACGTTATTAGAGCCTGGTTTCTTTCTGTCAGTGATGATACACAATCTAATAATGTGCTAATCGCTAGTTAGCGAGGAGTACTTGACGTCAAATGACAATTGATAATTGGCAAAGATGGAGAGCTGACTTAGAAGCGATTAGCATCACGACCATATGTTATCTCATGATTCCAGATACTTTTCTGACGTCGGATCCACCAGGCGATCAAATCTTCTTGGCAACTTTCCGCGTTACCGAAGGGGACTCGTTCACGACGGAACTCGCAGATCCCTCTACCGAAGCCTTTCGAATACGGTCTCGAGAGTACCGTGATCGGCTTAATCTTATCTTCCGCCGCAGTTGGCTGAAACTCTCTTTTCTCGCCGCTGAAATCTTAGCGCTCGACGGGTAAGCATCTTGCAAATTAATCGATCATTTCACTCCCACGTTTCATCCGGCGAACATTCACGATCTCGCGGGGACCTTTTGAAAAATCAGGAAAACTGGCACGAGAGAAAGGTTCCTCGATTTCTCTGAGTGTAAGATCGCTCGATGTTTTCCCCGTAATGCGATTGAATTGCGATTTCACGAGAGAACATGCATCTTTGAGGATAATCACGACAAAGCTCAACTCCATTACCCCGATCCTTAGTAGCTCAAGATCATTGCAGCAATTTCGTTCTCTCCTTCTTTCCTCAGTATCGTCCAACTTTCCCCAGAGAGACTCTCTCGCTTTTTCCCCGAGGTCACACACGCTTGAAAACTTTTAGGATCGAGAGCCGGGACTTGGTGGTACACTTTGAAATCAGGTTCGACCCGCGGTACCAAACTATTACCAGCGCGGACATTCTGGACATACTGTCACGGGAACTCAATCCTGAGACTTCCAAGTACTTGGTTAATCTGACGATCGACCCACAAAGTCTCGAAGTGCAAGAAAGCATTAAGGCCCTAAATGCTCAGGTTAGCCTGCAAACGACTGTGTCAACGCCACCCCCAACGACTACAGTTCCACCACCTAGAAGATGCAGTCCACTTAACTTACCCTATTGCCAGCATCTTCCATACAATATCACTTCGTACCCAAACATCCTTGGACATCGTTCTCTGGCCGAAGTGGAGGACGATATGATTGCTTTTAGGTATATATATCTTTCTTTCAAGATCGTAGAGTCTCTGATTTCTAAAGTTGATCGGATCGTTCATTCGATAGTTTTCGATGCGATTGCTTGCAGGGAGTTAGTCGACGCAGAGTGCTATCGGTTGGCATACGACTTTGTTTGCCAAGTGTTACAGCCAGCTTGCGTGCACGGTCAACCGGAGGATGTATTGCAGCTTCCGTGCAAAAGTTTTTGTCGTGAATTTTGGAGCGGTTGCGGTAGCCGCCTTCCGGATCGGATAAAGCGTGCCCTCGATTGTGCAAATTTCCCAGAGTACGCCGATCAGGGTAGTTGCCGAGCAAAACCAGGTGAACGAGCACTATATATTTTAGCATTGCACCTGTTGAATTACGGTCGAAGGTAAAAATGATTAAAACTGCAATTTAACTATCGCAGGATGCGTCCAGTCGCTGCAAGAGAGAGCATTGTCTCCCCGAATATGCGATGGGGTGATCGACTGCCCTGACCTTTCGGATGAGAAAAATTGCGCCTATTGTCGCGAAGGGTACATGCACTGTGGCGTGGGCCGGACTTGCATTCCACGTAATAAGAGATGCGATGGTAAAGCCGATTGTGCTAACGCCAGTGACGAGAAGGATTGCCGTAAGTAGCTCTCCTTTCTCTTGTTCTCTTTTTCCCTTTCTCCATTCGCCGGAAGTGGAAATGTCATTTCGCGATTAAATTCGTCGACTTCATTACCATTCAGTGGCATTGGCACCGAGTATTCGATCCGCGAAGACTCAGCCTCTCGATACTCCGCACGCTGCCAAGTACAACAGCGAGGGTTTCGTCATCTTCAATGAGAAGGGTACGATCGGGAAACTCTGTACCGAGAATCTCAACGCAACTTTACCTGCCACGGAAATGGAGACGGTTTTGCAGACCGCAGCGAGCTCCCTTTGCGATCTCCTCACATATTCGTGCGTATATGAATTATTTTTATTTTTCCCCCACACATACATACTCTGCAATCCTGATTTCCTTCGTTAATAGAGGAGTGCAGTCGGTCGAAGTGCGAATCGATGACGAGCCGGACGTACAGTACGTACACATGGAGGATCCCTCCGCGACTGAAATCACGTTCGTTCGAGCTCCCTGCCCGAGCAAAGAAGTGATGTACGTTCGCTGCTCGGAACTTGGTACGAAAGATTTTTCTTTGTCTCCAAGGTTACGAGTATTCTCGCTTGCAATGAAAAAACCTTTCGATTTAAGAATGTGGTGTGCAAGCACTGCGCTCACAGCCTGGTACCAGGGGCCTTAGCAAAATGGCAGAACCGGGAGATTGGCCTTGGCACGTGGCACTTTTCAAGGAGGAGGTCCACGTCTGCGACGCTACCCTCATCGCCGAGAATTGGTTGGTTGCTACGGGATCCTGTTTCCAAGGGTAGGTTTTGCCAATCTAGATCTCCTGTCTTTTTTCTCTTGATCCTCGAGTCACCGGGGTCCTTATCAACGTCCGCAGGCAACCAAAGGCAGAGTGGTCAGCCAGGTTTGGCACTGTGCGACTGTCCAGCACATCGCCTTGGCAGCAGGAACGCAGGATCGTTGGAATGGTCAAGTCGCCAGTCGAAGGCAGCACAACGGTACTACTGAAACTGGACCGACCGGTGAACACGTTTTCCGATTTCGTGCGACCAGTGTGCTTACCATCGAATCAGGACCCACCACCGAATGCGACGCACTGCAATACTCTCGGATGGGCCAGAAATCGTAAGTTTAAAATTTGAGTCACTTCTTCTCATCCTTCTATTCGGGCACTGTCGCGTACTTTCGATCGCCTTCACAGCCGCTGGGCCTGTAAAAGTTGCATCGAGCAATTATGTAAGGCCGTAAGTGCCGGATCCTCGGGTGACCGTTAACAACAGGTTTACTTATATAAGTATTCTATGACACAGTTAGTGGAATGAATATCTCGGACCTTCGCCGATATCGCACGAGAATCGAGAAGGGAATCGTTGAAAATCTTTTGTAAAAAGCTCGAATCTTTTGCCGTATTGTTTTACGTTCACGATGAGTTGCATTCCGACAGGTGAATTACTCCAAAGGGTACAGCTGAGGCACAGCGCCATGGAGAAATGCGAGAACATCAGTATCGCCTCGGTGAACAGCGTCTGTACCGAGACTGCTTATTCCAGTGACGATTGCAATGTAAGTCGAGCATTGATGATCCGCTCTTCCTTCTTTGCGAGCAAAGTTACCCCCATTGCTCCGTTATTCTCATCATTTGAAATTGATTAAAAATCTTTTGGAATGACTTGTTATCAGGAGGAGGAAGTAGCAGGCAGTCCAATGCTGTGTCTTCAAACGGATGGTCGGAAATGGGCCCTGATGGGTGTAGGTAGTTGGCGAATCGCTTGCTCGAAAGCTGGAACCGAGAGACCCCGACTATACGATAAGATTTCCTCGAACATAGCGTGGATTAAATCTACGATCGATTGATCGATCGACATCAGGACTGATATTGACACGACAAGTGTTGCGCTCTACTCGCTTTTCCCACCCCTAATTCAGGGGTTGGTCTTGGTGAATGTAATCGTCGCGTGTCTGCGTTATTGTAAATAAATAATAAATATCGGCGTCAATTGTGTAAATTCGGACCGAAGTAAATTCGATCCGCCGATGTGACATATTCCATTTTAACTTATTCCAGCGAGCCATCCACGGAATCGTTCTTCAAATATTCTTTGTTGTACAATTGCGCTCGTAGAACTTAAGTACTGGAAATCTCACGAAATACAATAAGTGTTATCGATATCACGATTCTTTGCCCCCTCCCTATTGTTATTATTGTTACTCTGAGTGAAATAAAAATTGGAATTACACCGTGTGACGTATCGGAAAATAGAATCGGACGAAGAGGGAGAACCCAGTGAAACCTTAGCGCGCTTCATCTCTCTCATCTATCTTCCGAACCGCTTCATTGAAGATATGGCTCCAATTTCATATACGTACAACTTACATACGTATGGTGTAGGTGGTCGAAACTGAACACTGGAAACACAGTGTGCATCGAGTCGAGAATTGCACCGAGACTCGGAAGAACGGGGATGAGACCCGACGAATGGGGAGCATCCAAAGGATGGTGGGGTGACTGGATAAGTAACCGGCGCGACTGCTTTGCCGGCATTTGGCGAATTGGCTCGCGCAATAGTCTACGACCGAACAGTGGTGCTTCTTCTTTATGGTGTCCATCCATCCCGCCCCTTTAGTATGGTACGTAGATACATATAGATACGTATCTTTGTATGTTATACAAATTCACTCCATCGGAAATTTTATCGCGGTAGAATTATTTTAAAGGAAAAGTCCTCTAACTTGTACAGTTCAATGCGGGACATACATATATACTCAACGATATCTAATCGTCTCTTTAACGACTGGAAAATTGTTGGAGCACACATTACGTAGGAAATGTTTTTATTTTTTGCATACTATGAAGCTCGCTGCTAAGAAGAATGGGTTGTCAGGGTTAGCGAAAATCGAGGAGAACTTTGATCATCCGATCGATCTGTTTAGAGACTGGCACGAGGATGCGCGTAGATACCATCGCCGACTACCAGATGCCTGTTGCTTAGCGACTGCTTCAAAGTGAGTTTCCTATTGATCGATTCCTGGTCGGTTCAGAACCGACTGCCCCTCTCGCATTAATCCTGTCCCTTTAAATGCTGCTCCAGAGACAACAAGATTTCAGCAAGGAACGTTGTCCTTCGCGAATTCGACAATGACGGCTTTGTCATCGTCACTGACAAACGTAGTAGGAAAATCGCCGATATAGTGGGTACTTTGATCAAACTTTTGTACTATTTCTCTTTGAATAAAAATCTTCTCGACTCCTTTAGGAAGAAAATCCCGAAGTTGCCATGACATTTGCGTGGCTCTACGTCAATAAGGAAGATGAAGAAATTTCCCGACAAGTGAGTAGAATGCAATGCTTATGCAACGAGATAGGCAAAACGTGTGTCTTCGGGTAGGTCAGACTGGAGGGAACAATGAGGAAGATGCAGAGGGAGGAATACGAACATCTGTACGATCGAGAACCGATTTTTTGCAAAATTCGATCTCACATTTGCGAGCAAGGGCGATCGGTAGCTTGGGAAGACTTGAAACGTCGTCACGACGAGATTCTCGGGGAAGTTTGGAACGGGAAAAATAACTTGCCCATGCCCGATCACTTGTACGCATACTATATTTCTTTCATTTGCGTATAAAAATCTCGAGCCAATGCAAAAGAAATCTCTTTTTTTTATTTTGTTGTAGCATTGGATATAAGTTGAGTCCAAGAACCATGGAGTTTTATTTCGCAAAGGATCTCTTGATCGGCGATCGATTGCTTTACCGAAGAGCCGACTGTGGGACTTGGCAGCGAGAGAGAATAGCCGCGTAGCTCCAAAGGGGAAAGAATCGGCAGTACGGGAAATTTTAAATATATCAAACTGATAAAAGTATTCTGTACAATTCCCAATGTTTTCCTGTCTATTCGTTATCTAACGTTGATTGTGAAACACAAGACCAGCTGCAGTGCATTTATCCCCCTTTCTTCCACTGTGCGTAATCCTTTTCCTGCTTGTGTCCTGCATCGCTCTGTGCCATTGTCTTATTTTACAGTTGCAAAAAGTACATATGTATACATTTGGTAAATCTATTCTTTGCGATTGTTCAGTACGTATGTGTACAACGTTGATGTGGATAATAGAAAAAATAGAAATGATAAATCGTAGAATGTATCAATAAAAGCAAAGAGAGAAAGGTAAATTGATCGAATGATTCTAACACCGTCCGACCGAGAGAAGAGAAGAGATTCTTGAACAGCAGCAACTCAGTCGGCAGTCGGAGCGCTATACTAGCAGCTGAGAGTTAAAGGCTAGCTCTATCGGGGAGAGCCGCTGCGTGTATTCGATTCGTCTGCTTTTGGAGTATGAGGTACGAGGCCTTTTTGTATGTAAGAGTAGAGTATAAAGCTAGTCGTCGCTCGACGGTAGAGGCAGTGTTCGCTGGAGGCCATCGAGGTCGAGTCGACAGCACACGTGAGAGTACACGCGAGAACGCACGTTAGAGAAACCGGCAGTGCAAGAGCAACCGATACATCTACAAAATTCTACGACGACACGATGCACGATCGTCGAAATTCTGATCTAGCATATCTTTTGCTCGAAGATGGCACGGTTTTCCCGGGAAAGCAATTCGGCGCGGAAGTTCCTGTCGATGGTGAAATCGGTGAGTGTTTCCTGAGGGACGCGCTCCCTTCAATTTCTTCTTTCTCCACGTGCACGCGTCTACTCTGCTTCCGTCAGGCCGGTCTTTTTCCTTTTGACTCTCGACATTTTCCATCGTACTTTCTCGCGGTCGAAAAAAATTTCCATCGATCGATGCGACTCAAAGATAACGAAGAAATTATGGGTCCGGCTAACGAGCCGGTCATTTTTCCGTGATAGTGCGTTATCGGTGAGTTTCTCGTACGAGTGCGAGAGGATAAGCACGCGCACGCGTGCGTTTCGTTCGACTCCGATACACGGATAGCTAACGTCGAGCCACGTGGATTTGCTTCAAGTTCAACGGCGCGGCGCGTCGCGCAGTGATAAATGAATAATAATGAGTCGTGATGTGACGCACTATTCGCCGTCGGCACCGGTCTTCCCAGTCGCTGCTCTCTTCGATGGTGGATTTTAAATTTACGTTTGGAGCATTTTCTCGTTGAAGATCTGCCGCGCGAATCGCGTGACGAAAGAGAAACGCACGTGGACATCGGAATTACAATCTCGTATTCGCGACATCGGTATCGACGTCTGCACACAGCTGATAATCGCCATCATTCGCATCAATTCGGAATGCGGAAAGCAACTTCCGAAGTTGACCGAGCGAGATAGTAGCTCCTCAGTGGTTTTGGAGCACGTCTTTGGTCGGTCGTTGCGCGGTTCTAAGACATAGTAAACGCGTTGCATTAGAAATCGAGAAAGGGGAAGGAACGGCAGGGGAAGCTGCAGAGTAGGACAAGACAGGCCAAAGGCATTATGTTCGCATGGATGCATTTTTTACAGTCTTCCAGACCGGTATGGTCGGTTATCCTGAGTCACTGACAGACCCTTCCTACCACGCGCAAATTCTAGTGCTGACCTACCCACTAATCGGCAACTACGGCGTCTTCGGAGAGGAAAAGGACGAGCATGAATTGCCATAGTAAGGAGGAGAGAAAACATCGAATCTTCTTAATAGTGGCGATCAATATATTTCTTCGACATTATATTACCACTCGAAAGGAGAAGGCAGATATTTTTAGCTCGGATATCTTTCGACGCCATACCTCTCTTTTTGTTCTCTCGATCAATTATATAAATATTTGCTGCTGTTAGATAAATCACGAAATGCTTTTCACTATGGCAGATAGTTAACTGATTCTTATCTCGGTTTCTCCTAAAGTTCGAATTGATACGTTTCTTCGACAAGTCGGTGTAATCTTACGATTTACAGCTGGTTCGAATCCCGACGGATTTGGGCGGCCGGTCTGGTGGTTGGCGAAATCTGCGAAAAACCAAGCCATTGGCGTCACACCAAGACTCTCTCCCAATGGATGAAGGAGGAGAATATACCTGGTCTCTGTGAAGTTGATACGAGAGCCCTTACAAAGATAATTCGAGAAAAAGGCACGATACTGGGTAGGATAGTGTCTGGCCCGATACCGGAAAATCGAATACCGCTAAATCCACCGATAACTGATCCAAACAAGAGGAACCTTGTCGCCGAAGTTTCCCAGGTGCCGAAGAAAACTTATTGTCAGATACATAGATATAAATTCCTCCCACAATTTTGACAACATTTCTAACGTCGGATGGTATCTGTTCAGCCCAAGCAGCAAACTTACAACCCAAATGGATACCCCCGAGTTTGCGTGGTCGATTGTGGTCTAAAGTACAATCAATTGAGATGCTTAATCAATCGCGGCGCCCGTGTGGACGTGGTGCCATGGAATTACGACATAAAAACCGCAGAGTACGATGGCCTCTTCCTTAGTAATGGACCAGGGGACCCAAGTATGTGCAAGACGACCATAGAAAATTTACGGACCATCTTGGAACGGTCCAAGGCGAAGCCAATCTTTGGAATATGCTTAGGGCATCAGCTACTTTGCATAGCCGCGGGTTGCGTTACTTACAAGATGAGGTACATCTCCCTTCGAATCTTCGAGAATTCTTCCAACATTTTTTCCTCGCTATCTACCCTAATAGGACACTGTTTTCCTTTGATCGGTTCCTAGTTATGGAAATCGTGGTCACAATCAACCGGCCACCCATCACGGCACTGGTCGATGTTACATGACTTCGCAGAATCACGGATTCGCCGTCGACGAGAATCGGTTACCGGAGAATTGGGAAGCTCTCTTTACAAACGCGAACGATGAGAGCAACGAAGGTGTCGTGCACTCGAGTCTCCCATACTTTTCGGTTCAATTCCATCCGGAGCACACCGCTGGTCCCCAAGATTTGGAGTGTCTCTTTGACGTGTTCTTGGAAGCTGTCAAAGATCAATTGGCCGGCAAACCTGAAATCACCGTCAAAGATAGACTGACCCTGAAGTTGACCTATAATCCGAGCACTCCGATCGTCACGAAGCGCCCGAAGAAAGTACTGATCTTGGGCTCTGGGGGTTTGAGCATCGGTCAGGCTGGCGAATTCGACTACTCGGGATCTCAGGCCATCAAAGCACTCAAAGAGGAATGCATTCAGACTCTTTTGATCAATCCGAATATCGCGACGGTGCAGACATCGAAAGGATTGGCCGACAAGGTTTACTTCCTGCCGATAATCCCGGAATACGTGGAACAGGTAAGTCTACGATCGTAGCTTTAAAAATGAAAATGGGATTCCGAATGTTCTCTATTAATTCAGGTGATAAGATCCGAACGACCAGATGGAGTGCTCTTGACGTTCGGCGGACAAACTGCCCTCAATTGTGGGATTGAACTGGAGAAGAGTGGCGTGTTCAAAAAGTACGGAGTCGAGATCTTGGGAACTCCTATTCAATCGATCATCGAAACCGAGGATCGGCAAATTTTTGCCGAACGCATTAGCGAAATCCACGAACGTGTCGCTCCGAGCGCAGCGGTGTATTCTGTTCAAGAAGCACTCGATGCAGCGGAGATGTTGGGCTATCCCGTGATGGCCAGAGGAGCTTTCTCCCTCGGTGGATTAGGTTCAGGTTTCGCAAACTCTCGAGAAGAACTGCAGAGTCTCGCACTGCAAGCATTTGCCCATTCGAATCAATTGATTATCGACAAATCTCTGAAGGGTTGGAAGGAAGTTGAATACGAGGTGGTACGGGACGCTTATGACAACTGCATCACCGTCTGCAACATGGAGAATGTCGATCCTCTTGGCATTCACACGGGAGAGTCGATAGTAGTTGCGCCCAGTCAAACTCTTTCCAATAAGGAATACAATATGCTTCGTAAGACTGCCCTTAAAGTGATCAGGCACTTTGCCATCGTCGGCGAGTGTAATATTCAGTACGCCTTGAACCCATGTTCCGAGGAATTTTACATAATCGAAGTGAACGCTCGACTCTCCCGTAGTTCGGCGCTAGCTAGCAAAGCTACCGGGTATCCGCTAGCTTATGTCGCGGCTAAATTGGCTCTTGGTATCCAATTGCCTGATATTCGAAATTCCGTCACGGGGAAGACAACAGCTTGTTTCGAGCCCAGTCTCGATTACTGCGTGGTCAAGATCCCTAGATGGGACCTGAGTAAATTCCAGCGGGTTTGCACAAGAGTAAGTAGATCTCATTTACCCTTCGAGTGGATCATAGATTTTTTTCCTCCGGACTGACGCCAATCTTTTCAGATCGGTAGTTCGATGAAAAGCGTCGGAGAGGTAATGGCGATCGGTAGAAAGTTTGAAGAAGCCTTCCAGAAAGCTCTGAGAATGGTGGATGAAAACGTGAATGGATTCGACCCGTACGTGAAAGAAATCAACGACGAAGAACTGGAGAAACCGACCGACAAGAGAATGTTCGTTCTCGCAGCTTCGATCAAACAGGGCTACACCATCGATCGACTCTACGAATTGACGAAAATAGATCGGTGGTTCCTTGAGAAAATGAAGAATATCATCGATTACTATACGATCCTGGAGAATCTTGATCAGGCAAAGCTGTCTCACGAAATTCTACTTCGAACGAAGCAAATGGGCTTCTCGGACAAGCAGATCGCAGCTGTGGTGAAAAGCTCCGAATTGGCAGTCCGCATACAGAGGCAAGAGAGCAATATTCTACCGATGGTGAAGCAAATCGACACAGTAGCAGCCGAATGGCCAGCTGCCACGAACTACCTCTACTTGACTTATAACGGAAGTACTCACGATGTCGACTTTCCAGCTGGATATACCATGGTAATAGGTAAGCAAGAACCACGAATAAAAGAGCCATGAATAAAAATTGATTTTACTCGAAGAAGGATTTTGATCAAAATTAAATATTTATTCCAGGCTCAGGAGTTTACCGAATCGGCAGCTCAGTCGAGTTCGACTGGTGTGCTGTCAGCTGTCTACGCGAATTACGGAATCTAGGAAGGAAAACAATAATGGTCAATTATAATCCGGAGACTGTCAGTACCGATTACGATATGAGCGATCGGCTCTACTTCGAGGAGATATCGTTCGAGGTCGTAATGGACATTTACGATCACGAGAACCCAGAGGGAATCATTTTGTCAATGGGTGGACAGTTGCCCAATAATATCGCCATGGATCTTCATCGACAGCAAGCTAGAATTCTTGGCACCTCTCCGGAATCGGTAGACGGTGCCGAGAACCGATTCAAGTTTTCGCGTATGTTAGATGGGATCGGGATATCTCAACCCAGGTAATTGTCTCTCGAATAGTTACCCTTGATATTTTCTCAAATGAATAACTCGATGCCCAAATTATCACAGGTGGAAGGAATTGACAAATCTAAAATCGGCCATTGAATTTTGCGACGAAGTAGGATATCCCTGTCTGGTAAGACCCTCTTACGTGTTGAGTGGGGCCGCGATGAACGTGGCCCACTCAAATCACGATTTGGAGTCTTACTTGAAGAGTGCTAGCGAAGTGAACAAAGAGCATCCAGTGGTCATTTCCAAGTTCATTCTCGAAGCGAAGGAAATCGACGTCGACGCGGTAGCGTACGATGGCATGATTTTTTGCATGGCAGTTTCCGAGCATGTCGAAAATGCTGGTGTTCATTCTGGCGATGCGACTTTAGTGACACCACCACAAGACATCAATTCCGAAACTCTCGCGAAGATAAAGGCAATATCAAAGGCCGTCGCTGCTTCGCTCGGCGTAACTGGCCCTTTCAATATGCAACTTATCGCTAAGGTTCGATATTTCACGATTCCGAGTTTATTTCACCAACGTTCCCAACCCAAAAAAAAAACCAGCAGTTTGATATTTTCAAAACGTGTTATTTTATTTTCACAGGATAACGAATTAAAAGTAATCGAGTGCAATGTCCGAGTTTCGAGATCGTTTCCATTCGTCTCGAAAACTCTGGATTACGATTTTGTAGCCACAGCCACGCGACTAATAGTCGGCGAAAGTCTCGATCCTGTCGATGTCTTAGCCGGATGTGGAAAGGTGGGCGTCAAGGTTCCGCAATTTTCCTTCTCTCGGCTCGCAGGTACCAAAAACTACCAAATTTCTTCTGTCTTTGGTGTCTGAGCCATGAAAACAATGCCCATTTTCCGATTTATAGGAGCCGACGTAATGTTAGGAGTGGAAATGGTTTCGACCGGCGAGGTGGCCTGCTTCGGGGACAATCGCTTCGAAGCCTACTTAAAGGGAATCATGAGCACTGGATTCCAAATTCCGCAAAAGAGCATTTTATTGTCAATTGGCAGTTTTAAGGTATCTTATTTTGCTTTTGATTCCCATCCGGCTCGCGCGATTTTCCATTTTCGTCTTTTTACAATATTACCACGTTTATAGCATAAAATGGAACTTCTTCCGTCGATCCAAAGTCTACGCGCAATGGGATACAAATTATACGCCAGCATGGGAACTGCGGATTTCTATACGGAACACGGCGTGGAGGTAAGCTTTATCATTTTCTTCTTTACATCTATATTCGATTTTCTCATCATCCTCTTTCGCCCTCCTTAAATACGAATAATTCCATCTATCTACCTAACTAATAAAAAAAGAATGTAAGGTGAAGCGGTGCGCACTGCAAAAGCTTCCTTGTTGAATTCCCATTACCTTTAATGGGAACTGATAACACTCCCGTCCTTCACAGTGGTAGAAGAGACACGCTCTTCCGCCAAAGTTACGACGTAGTTCGGTTATCTAGAATGACGTGAGACAATAAATATTAGAAGCCTAATAAATTGGATCGTCCTAAGAAGAGGCGTCTAATGTAGACAGGTTCCCTCCCTTTTCGCAAACGGGACATTCCTGCAAAAATATCCGATTCACGAGGATACCGTGCTTTCTTTGCAAGTCCCTTTAGTGTTTCTTCAATCCACTTTCGCGTTGCCTAAGCTCGTCAAATGTAAGTTGTATCGGTCAAAAACGATTCGTTCGGCGTCTCCGCTATGGATATCACTTGCTTCTTTTCCTCGTCTGGAGTTACGCTTCTGACGCTCGTCGCCGTTGTTTCATTGTTAACGTTTCCATTACTCTTTGGTTCCGGTATCACATTTGTCTCTTCGTGAAACCGTACTTCGTGAACCATCGCTTTCGTCGTAACTACGTCTTGACTCGGTTGACCGCGTTGCTTGGAATTAGAATCTTCCTTGAAGTCAGTTAGACTCGTGGTCTCGGAAACCCGAGATTCGTGTCGATATCTTTCGTTGAGAGGCGCCGTGAATATCGGTGCCTCCTTGTTTCTCCTTGGCGTTTCCGGCGCGTCGCTTGGCTCTCTCTGCGGTAGATACTTCTTCCGCAATACTTTGATTCGTTCTTGATAGTCTCGAGCGTCGTCTTTCTGTCGCTGGTGCTCGGAGAGCAAAATAGAGAGGCGATCCGCTTGATCGAGATAAACTGTTTTTTGACGGTAAGCCCGATACCGATGGCAGCACTCGGCCATCACGATAAAGTGTCGAATAAAGAAGTCGAGAAGGGCGGCCAACCTTGGACCTTCCAGTTCTGCACAGACTATCTGAAAAAGGAGGCACAGTCGATTAGTTCGGAGCCTTAATCCACTGGATTTAGATAAGCCTGACAATACGATAGAGACAAAAGCATTGAGAGTAACGGCAACTATCGCTCTCGTTAATCCGTTGTCGCGGACAGCGGATTTAATTATTTGTCGAGGTGAATCGATCGCAACTCGAAAGAATGTCGTTCCTTTGGAAAACAATCGGTTACGCTCGTTGGGCTTTAGCCAAGTTTAATAACGGATATCGCCGAATGCTATTGCATTATTACAACGGAAAATGTTGCACTCACCGAGATCTCGATGATGGAATCGGTAGCCTTGCGAGGATTGATCAAGGTCCTATTGGCGGTTGGCCGTGAATAATAAGCGGCCTTTTGGGGAGTTTTCTGGGTCCTGACGGCGTCCCAGAAGCCGGCCTTTACTCCATACTTTTCTTCTCTACCGAATTGGCCGCCTTTCGCAGCGGGTAGTGGCCGAGCAATGTGTTGCTCCAATGCTGGGTTGATCAAGGCTAGAGTGTCGACCGTGAGAATTCTAAGGAACATCTCGTAGTCGAGCCTTGGAAAGAACTTGCCATTGTACTGGATATTCTCCATCGCGTGGAAGACATACATCACTGGATTGTCTATGATCCGTTTGAGCTGTTTCTGCGTGTGCAACAGATGCTCGCGCGGTACCCGTTGAAAGAGATTCTTCTCCGCGACGAAGTAATCCGGCAGGATGGGTTGGCTTTGGCTGATGCACTTGTAGAGTGATCTAAGCAGATTCAGCAAAGACTCACCGGTTCGATTGTCCGGCCACTTGGACGGTCTATCGCACTCCTCGAGCATCCAGAAGAGTTGATTCCTTATGTGAGCGGTGGTCAGACCAAACATCGTGTCGAAAACCGGTCGCAAAAATGTCTTGTGGAGCATCAGGCTCATTAGATAAACTCGTGCTTGCGCCTCGGTCATGCAAGTCTCGAGATACCGTTCCGCAGCGGGAAAAGTCATCTGCCACTCGAGATCGTCAATCAAATTCCGTGTGTTCTTTGTGACGAATCCCTCTGGGACGACATAGCAGCCGTAATCCTTGATTTTCGCTAGGTCCCGGTAATTTGGCCACGTAGATCGTGGTCGATTGAGCCACTCCTGTGCACAATCAGGCCACTGAACCCATACCGCGGGTATAATCTCGTACTGTTCCAGCCGACTGTATCCCGTGTTCGGAGAGACCATTACTTTGTCGCAGTAGATGACGCATCCTTCTCGCTTCGCGTCATCCACCGCTTCATTATCGAAGCCGAGACTATCCGCCAATCGATAGACGAACAAATTGATAAATTGCTTCATGAAATCGGTACTGCTCAGGTAGCAGAGTTCATAGTTGTGTCGCCTGAGAGCCAAGTTGAGCCGGTGTTGTTTGCTGTTGAGCGATCCTCGCTCTTTCCTTGGATCATAGATCCGTCCGTCACGAGTATGAGTTACCTTCTTGAAACATCGTCGAGGTAATAGCGTGTATTCCTCCCTCTCCGGGTGGGTCAGGTTCGTCTTTGACGCAGCCAAATTGACCAGCTTTCTTCCTTCTTTCTTATTCTCCTTCGTCGTGCCGTATCCATTACAACCCGTCGAATTTTCCGGGATGCCAGTATTATTGTTACAACTACTGTCACTGTCAACCGCGTAATTACCCGAGCGATATCCAGAGCTAGTGCTACTGGTTCGACTGTACGGATCGATCGCTTGTTGCGATTGTGTTTTCGTCATTTGACCGCGATACCGTCGATACTCGGTTCGACCGGTTCGCGAACGACGTTCCTCCGTGGAAGAGGCGGAAGTCTGAAGGGAAGGGTAATCGGATTCGAGCTTGATGCTTCGTACCGATTGCGCTTTGCAAACGTTCCGATCGTCGTAGATATCCTCGTCGCTATAGAGATTTGGCAGTGATCGTCCCAGTTCGTATTTGGCGGCTCGAGGATCCCCCGGTCCCCGTTGTTTGGGACGATTCGGAAGAATCCGCGAATTTGGTCGCGGCCCGTAGACGCTGTCTCCATCGCTGTAGATCCCGTCATCATCGCCCTCGGCGATCGAAGAGAGATCCTCCTCGCCGTTGCCGTTCAACATTGGACTCATTTCCAAAAGTTGCAACTGAACGTATCCTGAAACAGAGGAATGGGAAGCTTTACGCCTCGAATCGTATGTTCCGAGCGGAAGTAAATCCAGGCTTACTGACCCTGATGATCCGTGGGTTTTAGCAGCATATTGTACATGACCGAGTCATTGAGACTACTGTAGTGTGCGGAGTAGTTTTGCTCGGTAACGTCGATATTATCGTATACCGTGTACATTCGTACCGGTTGCAAGGGTTCGATCGTGGGTCGGAAGGTCTGCCTCGAAGAGGTGAACCCAACGTTCTTGGCGATATGTTCCTGTAGAACATCTGGTAGAAGCACATGCTTGTGTGGGGGAAGGTTACCGTTCAGTTCGGCCTCGCGCGACGTCACCAACGATTCCTTGATCTGGCTGATTTCCCTGCAAGAAAAATCGGAAAAGTCACCCCAAAAAAATTCAAAAATATTCCAATTAACTACCACACGACGTATAAACAATTGGAATTTATTGAGTTTATATGTTGCGGTATCACTGCGAACGATATTACATCGGCGTCATCCAGATTCCTGATTAGATTGTACCTGCGGAGACGATAGCTATCGCTTCTGTGAAATTGAATTTTTTATGGCCAAGCTGACAAGGTCTCGAGACGATTGGTCAAAATGAAGCACCGTCAAATTTTTCCATTTCACAAAAATAAGCTGCACAATCGGAACCGCGATCGTTTGCACCGATGCTCACGATTATTATTTACGACGGATCGTCACGCTAGCAACGCTTCGAAAACCAAGAAGCAAGCTTTCGTCATACCACCCTGATATCGTAGATAACAACGATTAACAGCAGTATCGTTAGTCTCTACTTCATCTTTATACGAATTGGACATTCGACTCGAATAAATTGAATCGAGTAGGAAAACACTGGTGATGAATGATACCGTGGAAAAACTAAGATCCAATCAATGCTCTTACTGTTCATAATTCTTGAAGAACTGGACACACATCATAAGGTTATTGAGCACAAAGAGTTCAGGACTACTTTTGATTGCTCTCCTTAGCAGTAGGAGTTCGAGTTCCTCGTAATCGGTCTGTCGTTCGTCCTGTCCGTCCATTCCGAACTGGCCATAGGGAGATTGACCTTTCCCCCGCAAGTCCTGTTTGGCCTTTGACTTGCCGTTGCCCATTTTGTTCGCTCGGTATTCTCACTCGGTCGGTTTCATTGGCGGCAGAAGAAAACGGAAGGACGGAAATTATTACGGAAAAATCTTCCACTTCTCTCCCTTATTTCTTCTTTATTCTTCTTTTCTTCTCACTTCCTTCGTAAATATGTCCCCACACAATAGAATTTCGTGATCGCGCTTGCACTTTACGAGTCGAATGAAAGACCGGACGCAGAAGAGAAAGGGGTTGGTTGTAAGGGCGACTCGCGAGGCCGCTGATACGGCCCGGTTCAAGGGCCGTTCGTTCGCCAACTGGCGAGCGGATTCATCGCGCGTATGGTCGAAGCGACACGTATTCGAGAGGTAGATAGACTCCGATCATCGACGGGACAGTAGTCCGCCCGCTCCCGATAAATGCCTATCGCGTTATCATCAAAGACCGCGTTACCTGGGGTCCCTACTTTTAATCGTCCCTCCTTAGTATCGATTAGCGACTGGCGTTGATCAACCTCGGCTCTGATAGATATACCTACGGTTCGCGATCATGCGTATGGATAGAGGTTGGTGGACTCCTACCACGATGCACTCCACTTAAAAGTAGCGAATCGGGGGTTGGAAGGAATGCATTCTTTTCGATTGTACCGGAATCGGAGAATCTTGAAAAATGGAGAAAAACCAAGTTCGATCGATGGACCGGATGTAATTGAGGAATGTCGATCGAGTATAGCGTACACCAGAACAATACCGTGGGCCAGAGTTACGAATCGTCTTAAAATAAATAATCGAGTAAGAGATGGATCGTTATCTAATCTCGGTCGAACCTGGTATCGACATTGGCGCGAAGCTGCAGATCCATCGCGAACGATTCTACACGATGCTTTTAATGAAGTACCCACCGTGGGGTGGCAACCATTCCGATTGGGCCGATAGTCCAATTTGAGGGATATCGCCATAACGATCCGCCCTCTAAACCAAATCAGTCGATTAATTAATTGCGCCAAGCCATTGGACGCAACCGAGTGCAGATCTCGATATATGTACATACCTCTACACTTAGCATTAAATGTACATAATATCAACTATCGGAGATAATCGAGCGGATAACGTTAACGGCCGGAATGTGGCCGCGCATTCTATTAGAATGATGAAATTGACCAATCGAAGTAAATCGAGCGACACTGTTCGTACGGACAAATATAATATCATACTCAAACGGTATCGTCAAATTGTATGCAGATAAGAGAAAATGATCGATATGCTTTCGGTTTGGAATGTAGGTCGAGTCGGTGCAATGGACCTTCGAAAACATCACTGTCAACGAGAATTCCAGCCCTAGCGATCTTCGTCACTTGGCGGACTTTTTGTCCAAGAAACAATTCGATCTGGTTATCAATCTACCGATGCGAAACGGTGGTGCTCGTCGAGTCTCCAATTTTATGACGCACGGATATCGTACCAGACGACTCGCCGTCGATTACTCCGTACCTCTAATTACCGATGTCAAATGTGCCAAGCTTCTGGTCGAGGTGGGTATTTATACAGTGTGTAATAGTGTACGCATAAGTCAAGCTCAAGTCCACAGGTCGAATTCCTCCGCGTTAACTGTTAGTCGATTGATCGATCGGCCGATACAATAGCCGATGAGGAAACTAAAAAAAAAAAATCTAATAAATCCGACGAGTTAGAAACTCAGCGTGATTCACGATAGTAAGCGGGATTTTCTTCATTGCACATTGATTGCATTGTGCATTCTTACGCAATGACGCATTAACGCTACTTTTAATCTCTGTCGTGAATATTTCATCGCGCATCGGAGTAAGAAATAGAATCAGAATCCAAAGCAGAAGCAGATTGAATGATTGAGGAAGTACAATATGTATAGATATATCTATAGGAGTAAATAAGTGCGCAAATTCGCAACGATGCGATCGTGTCTTTTAATTAAATGGCGGGCTCGCATGAGCCGCGAGTTCCGATAACGAGCTGAATTAATAATAAAGAAAGTGACGTGCATGAGTCTTCGTTTGGTATAGGCTTTGAGAAGACTGAATGGTCGTGCACCTCGAATGAAGACGCACACAGACTGCGCGTCTTCGCGAACGATGGTGAGACTTCCCGGTTTCATCGACGTTCACGTACATACTCGTGACCCTGGTGCCACGGAAAAGGAGGACTTTGCTTCCTGCACCGCTGCGGCACTCGCTGGAGGCATCACCATGATCTTCGCGATGCCCAATACCAACCCTGCAGTGGTCGACTACCAATCGTTTGCCCTTGCCAAGGAAGTACGCAAAATTCGATATTCCTAATTCTCCATCGAGTGTCTTAAATCTTTCATTTTTAATCTCGACGAATAATTATTTCGACAATATTAGCGCGCTATTGCTGGAGCAAGATGCGATTATGCAGTGTTCGTTGGCGCGTCTTCCGATAACTATGGTATCACGGCGGATTTAGCACCTCTCGCCGCTGGGCTTAAGATGTACCTCAACGAGACCTTTACGACCCTTCGTTTGACCGACCTCACCGTTTGGGTCAAGGTAGAATATCGTAAATTCCGAATTCTACTCTCGAGGACAAAGAACTTGATTCCAATTCTCAACCGATCTTCGTTGGTTCTTAGCACTTCCAAAGCTGGCCGAAGAAGTGGCCCATCTGCGTGCACGCCGAGGGTCAAACCACCGCAGCGATTCTTCTCTTAGCGAGTCTGCACAGCAGACCCATTCACGTCTGCCATGTGGCACGAAAGGAAGAGATTCAGATCATACGTGCGGCCAAGGAAAAGGTAGGAAAAGCAAGAGAGATTGAGATTGAGGCGAGTGAGGGATGGATTTTCTTTGAATTTGACTATTTCTAGGGCTTGGCAGTTACGTGCGAGGTATGCCCGCATCATCTTTTCCTCTGTCAGGAGGACCTCGATCGCATTGGTCATGGCCGAGGCCAAGTGAGACCAATTCTGGGTACCAAAGAGGATCAACAAGCACTCTGGGATAATCTCGACGTGATCGATTGTTTCGCTACGGATCACGGTTAGTCGAACGACGGGAAAATTAACTCGAATCTATATAACGCAAGAATTTTTTTTGAATTTCTTTAGCTCCTCACACGGTGGAAGAAAAATCAGGCGAGAAACCACCTCCCGGATTTCCAGGATTGGAAACAATTCTTCCGTTGCTTTTGACCGCTGTTCACGAAGAGAAGATGACAATGGAGGTATGACAATTGTGTTTCATTTAATTCCGATATGATTACACAGCTGTGATAAAATATAAAAAATTCTTATGATTACCGGGGTATGCCATTAGATCAAAAATGTATAGCCAATGTAGACAATGTACGATTCGTACGTCTAGGAAATCAATTGTACGCCGTATCGCTTTCTAATCAGATAAGCACTCCGCCATACAAGTGACTCAACAAACACAGCTCGCATTCTTCGAGTTCTTTTGGGGGAATTACATCGTTCTCGCTACATGTTTTCCGTACATTGAACTTTTGTTATACGAACCACCGAATTCCCATTGTTTTTTCAGGATATCGTCGACAAATTCTACAAGAATCCGAAAAAGATTTTCAATATACCTGACCAACCGAATACCTATATCGAAGTAGACCTGAACGACGAGTGGGTCATTCCAGAAGCGATGAAATTCAGTAAATCAAAGTGGACCCCATTCGCTGGTATGAAAGTTCGAGGTTCGGTTCATCGTGTCGTACTTCGCGGCGAGATCGCCTACATCGAGGGTCAAGTTCTCGTTAATCCTGGCTTTGGCCAGGATATTAGAGAATTACAATCAAAAATGAAAACACTGCCAAGTGCACCAACCATTGACGTCACTGCGAGACCAGCCTCCAATTTGGAGTATCTCTTGTCCCCGAATTCTGAGAGATACGCTGACCGAATCCAAGACATGTCCGAGGATGAACAGACTGGTACGAATGGCCCTTTATTTTCTTCTCCCTTTTATCGATAATTTATGGAATTTTGCCACTGGAAATATCCTCTTACAGAAACCTACTCTAATTTGCTGCAACCTGCATTGCACAAATCAAACGTGCATTTCGCCGCCGATATCGAAGGCCGCGAACACCCTAAGCTCCTCCCGATACAGCGAACTATATCTCCCCTGCCCATTGCCAATGCCATGCGACACAAGAGCGACAGCAATTCCAATCTATTTATCACGCCCGTTGGTACCACGCCATCGGTCACTAACACTCTCGTCGGACGCAACGTTCTCTCGGCTGATATGTTCAACAGGGAAGAGTTGAAGGACATCTTCAACCTCGCCGAAATTCTTCGTAACGCAATCAGAAAAGAGCGTCACTTGGATCATGTGTTACGGGTAGGCACGGATCTAGATTTCTATTTTATCCCCTTATTTTTTTTCGCTTTTCGCAAAATCTAACACGAAAAAATAAACATTTCCAGGGGAAAATAATGGCATCGATCTTTTACGAAGTTAGCACGCGAACGTCATGCAGTTTCGCTGCAGCAATGGAACGTTTAGGGGGCCGCGTGATTTCCATGGACGGCACGACGTCTTCGGTCAAAAAAGGCGAGACCTTGGAAGGTAGGTAGGAAGGATTCGAACGCGAAAGTGGTCAAGGACGATTCAATATCGTTTCGAATTCTTTGCAGATTCCGTCGCGGTAATGGCCGGATATGCGGATGTTGTGGTTTTACGGCATCCGGAGCCTGGAGCAGTGTCGGTGTGTATACGTACTATATACTCTGCACCGGGCAGTTGGAAATATAAATAAAATGCAATCGAACGTGTACCGAGAAATATTTCAGAAAGCGGCACATCACTGTCGGAAACCACTACTCAATGCGGGAGACGGTGTAGGCGAGCACCCTACGCAAGCTCTACTGGATATTTTCACGATACGAGACGAAATCGGCACGGTAAACGGGCTGACGATTACGATGGTCGGTGACCTGAAGCATGGACGGACTGTTCATTCTCTCGCGAGGTAACCAGTGTGATGACTCCTTGGCTTTTCCCCGGGGAATATCCTGACGTCGTAACGAGGCAGAGCCTCGACTCTCCAAAAGCAGAAGCGAGGCTCGAGCCTTAAAAAGCGATAGAAGATAATGACGAGCTACGTTGACACAGATTATTGACCCTGTACAACGTCGAATTGCGGTACGTGTCTCCGCCGGGACTTGGGATGCCCGAACACGTCACGAGTTACGTCTCGAAGCATGGAATCCCACAGGAGAGGTTCGCCACTCTCGAGGACGCCCTACCCGACACGGACGTGCTTTACATGACGCGAATACAACGCGAGCGATTCGCCACTAAAGAGGAATACCAACAGGTAAGTAACGTTTGCAATAAAAAAAAAGCTGCTCCACTATCCCTCGATCGGCAAAAATTTTTGACTGGTCCTGTTATCGTTATCCTGGACCACTCGTCAGTCTACTACGCATTCATTACGCAAGTCGGTGATCGTGCGTGACCTCGACCGAGTTCTTGATAATGGAGCTCTCCCAACGAACGAGATTAAGATAAGAGTTTTCTGCTGAGATAAATGATTGTATTCCCTCCCGCGTTTTTCCGCGGAACCTATCGCGCTCACGCGACTCTCGAGTGATACGTACCCACTTATTTTCTTTTTTTTCCTCTCGGTGCTTAAGAGAAAAATGTTAAAATCGCAGGTGTGCGGACACTTTATCGTCACGCCACAGCTGATGTCCCGTGCGAAGAGAAAGATGGTAGTGATGCATCCCTTGCCACGCGTCTTCGAGATCAGTCAGGAGTTCGACACCGATCCACGAGCAGCTTATTTCCGGCAAGCGGAAAATGGAGTTTACGTTCGTATGGCTCTTCTCGCGATGGTCCTTGGTCGTACCTGATTTTCAAGGAGTGAGGGCTTGGGTGGCAGTCTTGGTACCACCGGGCTGGAGGTCGCGCAGGTCGTTCGCATTGAAATGTCGTGCGACACGCGTGCTCGTGCATTTTTAATTCGACTGTGATGCGTACGAACGTGTGCTCATACGAATACCACCGACACGCTGCGTGATGCTTCAACTATACATAGACGACTGTGTCGGATGATGATAGTCACACCAGACCACTTGGAACAATAAAATCGATTACTACTTTTCTACACGGATGCAGTATCCTGCATTTTTTTTTCACGCTTATTTTCCAAAGAAGATCGAGAGGGTGGACATCCCACATGCGTGGAAATCATTTTAATTTCCCAAAAATATCGTATTTAGGTGTACATATAGTTTACATAGGGACAGAGAAGGTAAGGTAGATAAATAAGGCTTCGTTCAGAGGTAATACGATTGTAAAAGAATACTTTTGGTGTAAGATCGATCACATACTATACACGCGCGATAAACGAAACTCCTGCCACTTGTCAGGAGTACGAGGAGTACATCGCAATTGAGAAGTGAACGGAGTGGCGCGCGCTGAGTGAGAAAGTGCTCCTTCACGGAAGTTATCGGAACTCGGGAGGCCGGGGAATGACTAGATACGTAATCATCGACACCTCGGCGCTGCACAAGAACGTTAACGCTAATGCGATTTCTTAAGCAAATTGAGTGCAAGGTAAGTGCAACTCAAGTTTCGAGAGGTACACGCGTCGTTTCGAGCCAAGTTGTGTCAATTAATGCGGATGAGAGATCTTCCTTTTTATCCTGCTGACTCCATCGATCTCGAACCCTGGACATTTCGGATGTCCGGAGTCCGAGCGGTTCCACGTTACGATCGATGCGATCGATACACTTCAACGACACATAAAATAATAATGGTATGCTGATCACAGTTATAAGGTAATCTTACGAATCGCTAGAATAACGATTCCGTAATCTGGAAAAGTATTTCATGCTCTGTCACGATCACTCGACAGATACACTGCACTTGTGCCATAAATCGCGTCGAATTGTGAAGGAGAATAGAATTTGCTTCGGACTGACTTTGATTTCGGTCCTTCTTTCGCGAGCATAATCTTTCGATTAAATTAATTGTCTCGATTTCTCCGATCGGCTATACGGCTACCTCTGGTCAAACGATCACGTCCCTCGTGTGAAAATCTGGCTCACTCGCACCATTCGGACACATATCAGCAGCCAACGACTTGCCGTCTTCGCGTTGGACTCTTACGCGATTCAGTGGGGGCATTTTTAGTCTTAGCTTTCTCTTCTTCGAAGAATCCTTTTTCCTGCGAAAAGATCAACCGATTACACAATGTATACTTGTCGCTCGCCGAATTCAAGAGAACTTTTTCCTTACTGGTGCCTGCAATCGATAAAAATTCCCATGGAGAACAGGATAACTATCGCCGCGATAATACCGATTACAACGACGACCAGAGTGACTATAGCATCTTCTTCTTCCGGAGTTAGAGGTGGACTCGTCGCTGGCCACGATGCATCTGTGAACAACCGTCCAACGGTCTATTTTAGACCAAAATCGGAATTGATTTCGTTACGCGTAAATTTTGTCGCCGGTAAATGGCTCGTAAGTCAATGACCGAAAATGAATGGAGAGAAGAACGGATACAGGGCTACCGAAGGCCTTTGATAAAGAGTCAAGGTAAGGATTTTTTTTATGTCCAGCTGTGCCGACGTATACGCGGAAGATAGGTGTTGATAAAAATGCGCGTTACGCGTCTTCCTTTCATCGCGAGGATCCATGCTTATGCTTCCTTAGTGCACGTACGCAACGCCAGCCGGTGATGCCCGTGATGACGTGCAGCTACTCTCGATTCCAGCCAGTTCTACCGGCTGAAAAACAGGAAGTGGAAGGGACCGAGATATTTAAGACCCACCCCAGATGCGGTTCTTTGCCTGGCATGCCAAGCGCTCGACGGCTTTCTTCTGTCCTTTTGCTCCCTTAGGACAATTTCCACCTACCCTGCCTTTTGGAATCTTTCCTTCCTACCTGAACGCGTATCGCCATCACCATCGTCCTACCCTGGACACACACGTATTGTACGTTCCCATGACCAGGTACGATTCTTTCCTACTTTTCTCGAGCCTCGGAAATATCGATGGAACATGTTGCAGTTCGTCGAACGTAGAAATTCCAGGGTGTAACGAGGAACGTGCAAATTAGCGCGATAATGGCCGGATACACCGAACTAATCCACCAGTGTGCAGTTACGATGCGCGTTACGATGCGGATCGAGCTACCAGTATATACTTATCGCTGCTTCGTTCAATATGCATTGCTCAATTCTGATTAATTACCGCATCTCGGACGGTGGATTATTTCAGTAGAAGGATTCGTCAAACACGAGACTTTCCGCTGACAATACAATTACCATTGAACTCGCAAAGACAAGTTGCATGTGTATGTGGACGATGCATGGCGTGGTGCATCCGCGATAACGTCAGTCTCGAATATCTAACTTATGTAGGTATATGTATATTTATTGCGCGAAGTAATAATAGAGATAATGAGTACGTCGATCCACCAACGAGGTAATGTTCCACAATGAACTGCAGGCTGCTTTCGTTTATTTTATTTTCAAGATAGACAACTTGGCATTACGCACGGTTAGTGATTCACTTATTTGAAGAGGTTCTTTATTGGCAGTCTCGATATCGCGTTCCAGTGTCTTGAGAAAAGGCCAAACACGTTGATAGAAGCTGCAACGGGACTCGCTTGGAATGCAGCGCAAAATCATCTGGCATAAATCGCGTTGAAAATGAATCTAGGAAAAAAATCCGAGCTCCTATTACTATCCGGTTTTTCGTTCGTACGCGATTCCCCGGAGAAAGGTTCTTGGTAGTACTGACGCCCCGATGTGTAATCGAAACTGACAATGAGTAATTTTAGCCGAGAGGCGTACTTCCTACTTCCGAAGTGTTTTTCGCTCTTTACGATCTTCGCGATTCACTTTCCTCGCGTTTCAACTGTACGCTCGATCGATTAATTGTTCAAGCACCTTTTAAAATTTCTATCAAATCTATTTAGAATTGAACTGTCCTCTTGCCACTTTTGTGGCCTCTCCTGGTAAAATTCCAAGTAAAATGACCGAGTACTGAAGCTGGACGCCTAGATACCTTTTTCCATCGCACGCCCTCCAGGCATACAGATACATACATACACATAGAATGTCGAGGTTCTATCGACGAGGGCACCCAGTGTTTTTCCAGAGAAGCTCTACGACGTAGCTTCGCAACCTATTACATACCTTCAAGTTTGTAATTTCGATCCAATGTGTCGCATCGTTTCTTTGACTTGTAACGCGACTACTGTTCGCGAAAAGCATCGCTCTACGTATACCATACGTGTTCGTGTTGTGTTCGTCTAAACTCTAATCACAATCAGCGCGCAGTGGAACGTATCGTTAACGTGATGTAATTTCAGCCGGACCGATTGCGCTTGTCTTTCTTATAAATACATATGTACTTGTATGTACTATCGAACAACTCGAATTGAACAAAAGCCGGAATAATTAAAATCAGTAAAAAGAGTAAAAACAGGAAATACATGGAACGAAAATTAACGGGGCAATGACACGTTCCAGAGAAAGTGAGAATATCGATGAATTAGCAAGATCGATCGAGCTGATGCAAGTGCATGCTAGTCAAGCTCGATTTGCGGTATCGCGTTGTCTTGTGTAATTTAATGCGAAAAATTTGAACCGCAACCAGTGTGTTTCTTTGGCGTTGGAAATTCTACTAGTACAGAGAAATCAGACGGAAAGGTGTCGCGAAGCGGCCTACTTTAGGCTACGCACAAGACACTACAGATATATTTGATGGATACTTTGGTTCGAAATACGATATTTACCCTTACAACTTTCAGTTATACACGTAAGATCTTTTACGAGTTGTTGCACACACCGTGTAAAAGTGAATTTCACTCAACAGCCGCTCAAGTGTTATAGCTAATCTCGACTTTTACCAAAAGTGAAACTAATCCTGTGACTTGAAGCTATGTATATTCAAAAATTTCAATGAATGTCTGTACATTGCCAAGTTCAAATACGCAACAAGTAGAACACAATAGAGTACATAAGAAATACACACAAAATATACCTTTGGTAGCAATAGTACTGCTAATGCTGTCAGTTCTGTTGACGTTTGATTCCATTTCCAGGGATCCTCGCGATTCGCCGCGCGCCAGAGAGATCGAGGGGGGACACGCGAAGACGATCGTTGAAAGAATTCGAATGACAAGTGATCCTAGTTCGAGAGGATCGATCGATCGCGACGAAAGTATTGGCAATTGGGGCGAAATTGGACGATCGGACGATCTCGGAATCGGTCGTGAATAGTGTGAGATCCTGAAGTAAACTGCCGGAGCACATGCCTCGTGCTCGGTTAGTTGGAGTGCTCGCTGGTACGCTTGGTACGCTCGGAGAGGGAGGCAAAGGAAGAGTCGAAGCAGGAGCAACAGTGAGAGAGCAACGGTAAGAAAGAGAGAGCGAGAGGGAGAGTGAGAGGGACGATAGTAGCGTAGAGGCGTAGGAAGGAGAACACGAGAGAGAGAGAGAGAGAGAGAGAGAGAAGCGGAAAGAGAAACGGAGAGAAACGTCGTTGTTGATGGTGTGAGTGCGGGAGGCCGGGACCCGAGGCCCGAGTCATCGTGAGGGGCGTCAGGGCCCCCGTGGAGCTACGTGGGGACTGAGGACCGATGCTGCTGACCGTACTTACTTACTTACTTACTTACTTACATATACTACCTTCCATTCACTCCTCGGGATCCAGGTATATCCTGGTACGCATTGAAACGACCTGCACACTTTTTGTACAGTCTTACTCAAAAACTAGCTCGACTACACACACACACACATACACAGTGGGACAGTGCTACTCTCACGAATCACTCGAACCAGCAATTTATTGGTAATTGAAGTGTCGTTTGCTCAATTATTTCTTTAAGTTGTACTTGGAGGATATTCCAACTAGAAGTGTCTTTACTGCAAATTTAATGAGAAAGGGATAAAATGTATAAAAATAATTGTGTATGTACAATTTGTTGCTTCGCGATAAGTATATCCAGTAACCATCGCTTCGGGATATTTCATTGGACGGGTCGATATAAGTGTTCTGGATGACGGAGCACCGTGAGTTTTTCCATAGGTGCACGTTTCATCTACCGGTTTTGTAATGAATGTACGAGAAGTATGCATCGATTCCGTGTAGCACACCGACCAGACCACTCAAGATCTGCACAATAATTAACTATGCAAATTAGGATAAAAGGAAAAAAAATACATAAAGTAGCACAAGGGTAAAGAAAATATTCACACTTTTACCCCTGGTGCAATAAGTGGTACACGCATACGTACGTAAGCGGCAGTCATCGCGGGATAGACGTCGAAGCCCGGTTTCAGGTAGTACTCCGGCAAGAGAAAGACTTTCGTGGAAAATGCGAGATAGGAGGCTGAACTCAAGTACAGGAAGCAAGCGAGCGCGTTAAACATCATTTCCTGTAAAGAGGAAAGCCAGTCGGACGGTCAGAACGTACAGTTATTCGCAAAGAGAGGCGACAATAGTATGTTGAGTACTCGAACGTCTGGTATTCAATGTAGTACGTACAAAGAGGGAAGTGCGAATTAGTCTGTACGACTTTTCGGAGACAACGTAACAAGCTAGCAAAACTGCCGACGTCAGGAAGCAAGCCGAAGACGTGGTCAAAGATCCTTCGAATGCCGATCCTATGCTCGTGTTGTACCTCAAGCCGTAATTGATCAGCAAACTTTGGATTAGACCACTGATTACCTACGCGACATAAAAAATCCCTTTGTTAACGAAGAAATTAACATTCGAAGATCACGACGTACCGTCTCTAGAAGTTTAACTATCCCTGGTAGAGTTTTGAGAAATTCTATGTGCACGCATGTGCAGCATCTACAGCAACAACATTCGAGTCCTCCTGCACCGTGTGTGTTGTTGGACATCCTGATCACTGGTCCCGTACTCCGGCTCATTTTTTCGGTTTGTTGCTCCTCTCGAAATTGGTAGTGCAAATCCACTCGTTGGATGGTCTGAACTTTCGCGATTAGTCCCGACAAACGAGCGAAACTCGATTTCGGGAGGTATCGGACCCTTTGATGTCACCCGCACACCGAAAACCTGACTCGTGATGGGCGCTCACTCGTTACGGCTCAATTACCGAACGCATCGAGTATTTGACCGGCCTGATTGCGGACTTTGTTAAGAGCTTGCGTCGAGAACTCGTTCCCTTCGATCGGCTTAATTGGTTAAACGACGATTAATTCGCGTCATTAAGGGAAGAGAGACGATTGAGTTGCCAGCGGTTCACTGATCTCTTGCATCCTCCGCGCACAAAAATCATTCGGTCGAACTGATACCTCTAGGTTTATCTAGTTGAGGTATGCAAGATGCGCGAGCGAACGATTCTCGAAAGAGACTGAGGGTGTTGCCGGAGCCTACGTTCTCTCGTGCTTAACGAAACTTTAAATGTCGTTGCACCCCCTGCATCGCGTTTAATACGGAGCAAACGTACTCGTCTATTTTTGGCTCGTGCCGCAGACGGACGATCTTCCGCTGCCGGCCAAACAACTCGCAGGAAGTGCAAAAAAATTTTCAACTCTATTCTCGTGCTGCTACGACAATGATAATTTTTCTTTCTCACAAAGGAAAATGAAACGAATGGTATAATTTTAGTAGTTCGTTAAATATATTACTTACAAAATATTATTAACACAGTTGTATTCTGGGTATATAGTGAACATCTATACAACAAGACCTGCTCGTACATAGTGTAAGTACACACACACAGCTATTGTGGACGATTTGGAGAAAGGCCGCATTTGAGCAGGATCAGCAATGCAATTCCGCAAGACTTTACAGCTCGAGTATAAAATTAATTATTTCATAATCGTTAATGACTATTACGTGCGACACAAAAACGTGACGTATAGCACACCGACGGCTAATGACCGTGAGGCACAAAAATATAGTGAAATGCGAACCACGTGAAAAATATAGTATTTCAGGAGAACCGTGAGGTTCCGTCAAGTTTGTGTGTTCGTATTGACAGTCTTTTCACTTAGATAGAGTCACTTATGAATCGAATTATGTATTTGTACCGGTCGATGCAAGTGGATAAATAGTTACAAAATTTCGTGTATAATTATTAATTAAATACAAGACGGTATCGTAGTGGTGTATAATGCTCACAAAGCTCGGTAACTGCGAAGAGCGATGATCGAGCTTAATAAGTACAATGCTGCGTTGACCAAGCCGCAAATCTGTGAAAAAATAATTGTTAGAAAATTAAATTTTTTCTTTAATTCTAGTCTCCCTTTTTTTCTCACTTACCGCTGCTCCCAATAATAGTTCATACTCTCGAGAACCTCTCCTATTGCTGACTTGCACGGTTAACGTCAATGCCGCTGACAGAAGCAGTCCAAAGGCAATCGTGTGATAAAGCAGATCCTAAGAAACGCAAAAGATTATGCATACGGGTTTTTCGCGACACTTGGCGCATACCACTCTCTATACGTATGCAGGTAGAATTTCGTACAGTGACTCACATAAATTGTTTTCGAAATGATGGACGCTGTCGAGAGTGACGTAAGGCAGCTGAGTAACAAGATGAAAGTGCCGATCATAAAGGTCGTTGTTATCAATAGGAAAAAAAGATCAGCGGTGGTGCGATAGTAGCCGTACGAAGAGAATTGATCTCCTACTATACCCACGCAGACGATTCCTAAAGCCTAGATACATATGCATATTATTGAACTATTTCCCTTAGAGTTTTACACTCTTCTCTTTTAACGATATTTCTACATATTTTATACCAATTCTATAAGCTTCAGAATTCCGCCCCATGTTCTGAGGTAGCCAGTGTTTAGGATGATCGCTGTGGAACTGGTGGTTACCGTCTGCGTCCTGATCGTTACCGAATGCGACATGACCGTACTTTTGATCGCCGATCCTGAAAGTTCAAAGTTATTGTCAGCGCGAGGAGTGATTCTATGTGGGTAGATGACACGATCATTATGCAGTTCTCCATTCTGACTCGGGAATGGTGAACCGACGAGATGCGACCGTGTAGTAAGAGGGCCAAGGCTAAAAATTTCGAAGCGCGACCTACATTTAGGAATGAGAGAACATCTTGCTTTCTTAAAACCAATAATAGCTCCTTCGAGTCTCTCCAGTTTCTCGTTTGCAGAGAGAGAGAGAGGTCGACTGACCACATCCGCGGCACATTGCCATTTTTATCCGTGCAATCGAGTTTCTTCAGCTTAGAATTACGCTGAGAATAATAATTGGAAAAATAATGCTAATGGCGAGTTTGAGAAAAGGACAACGAGGGTGACGCACCCTTAGAATTTTGGGCGTACCACCGATCGATACTATCCCCGCTCCGCTCAAATCCCAAGTCGCTTTCGCTTTCACTTTCATTCAGGCTGATTCCCGCGACTATACTACAGTACATCCTATGTGAGTAGCCATGTGTCGAACGTGGCCTTGATATAGTGAGACAAGAAATTGCAAGAAATATGATTGTAAACCGATAATGATAAATTCCCAGTGAAACTCTGATAACGCGAAGACGATGGATTTAAGTTGCGCGCGAATCAACACGTGTAAAGGTTCCGTCACCGGTTATTTTTACGTAGCCCAGAATGGCCGGGTTGAAAAATCGTAAACACCTCGAAACACGGTATGAATTTAACTTGTCTATTTTCGCCTTCGACTTCTTGGTAACGAGGAATTACCACGGCAAATCAATCATCTTATCTTTCCCGTTTATCCGGCTATCGGTGGACAAAATGGGGCTTTAACGTCCATCGTGTATGTAAATATGTACGTGTAGCTAAATGTGTGAGTAAGTGTCAGATATCCTACGCATAAACACAGGCTTTATAGATCAATGCATTGAATTCGTGCACGATAAAAAGTTCCACTGCACTTTTCCACTTTCCCAGAAACGTCGAAACACCTTACTGACATTGACGAAATATGACCGATTAGCCGGGTCATTAAAGGCGAACGCTTAAGAGTCCAGCTCCTGTTGAGCTAACTGACCTTAATAAGACAGGTTGACCCGACGAGCGTCTACGATTGACTGAACTGCACGCTTGCGTTTTCACCACGGTACCACGAATGACGTCACTGGTGATATCATACCAGCACACATTTTTAGCGGATTCTCAGTGTGCGTTATTCAACGGAAACGCCACTGCGTGCTGTGCCGAACCTTACTACTACCACCTACACCTTCTATAGATTCACCAGTCGTGTCGCTCTTTCGCCGATAACTTCTTCGCCCAGATATCCCACTTTCTTCCACGTTTCTCCGAACGATAACAAACTGGGACCTAACAAAGTACTTAGGTGGGGCAATTGCAGTCATTTATGAATTGAAGTATCCATGAGAAAATACTATGAAATATTGCGAAACACGTACTTACCAACAGTAGTATACTCTACACTTTTCATTCATAGACACAATCCACAAGTTGTACTTACCAGTGATTATAGATTGAATATGGTATATCGTAGGGCTCCTTGGCACTTTTGTGAAACCCAATGATCATCGAACGCAATGAATTTTAGCGTTACTTTATTCATCATCCACATCTTAGTAATAAATAAAATTTGCAGATAAAAAATTCAAACGTATTTACGTATAATGTATAATATGTTGTATATGCTCTGGCATATTGTATGCAATTATTAACTGAACGTCGTAAGTTATCCTACGCTTGTAACGATTAACGGTGTCGAAGATATACGTATCGTACGTAAATGCATATGTATATGTATATTATTGATGTTCCGTTCGATGATTTAGGGATGCGAGAAGGAAGTGTATGCGCAAGAAAACAACAAAGGGGATAGGGTCAACGAAAATTGTTACGCGTGAATCAGTAGTAAATTCACCACTGCATCCCTCTTAACGATAAAAGATTCATTTTCATCTTATGTATGTACAATACATGATTCGACTGAACAACGAGGTGATCTCGTTTCCGCTTAACATTATATTATTACCAAAAGCAATTCGAAGTGGTTTTTTTTTCTTCTTTTTTTCTTTTTCCTTCAAGAAAGAATGCTTAGGCAATAAACCGACGTAAGTGTATATGTATATACGTGGGTGAATATATAAATAAAAAGAAAAACGTCTCGCGAGCGTGAGTAAAAAGGTACGATTAGAAAAACTTAATTCCATCTGTGGACGGGAAGGTGCTGGGCGGTGCGCGCTCGTCAGCTATAAAGACCAATTGATGATCCATAAAATTCAAGTCACAACTCTTCGTACAATTAGACTACGAATTTGTTCTTAAAGAATTTTCGCATAATACTACTTTACGTAAATTGCGTAAAAATTCATAGTCTACTGAAGAATTCCACTCGATGGTCCTGAGTGAAAGTGGTTGAGAAAAATAGCATCTTGAGGGGAGTCGGAACGAGACCTCGTCCGAACGAGGATCGATCGTTCAGTTTGCTTACATCACCCTTCGGTACGATTACCCCGTCTAATTCCTCTTACCCCGAGGCAAAGTAAATTGCGATATATTTTGCAGAATTAACAACTATTGCAATCGGTTCCATAAACTTGTATAATGCGTGTTCCTAAGGTTGAGTATCTGTCGATTTGCGATGCTGATCTTTCCTGTCCATTCGTTGATGAATATACAGATCTTGCCAATGTAAAAATTCTTGCAAGGCACATACAGACCCGCGGATACACGCGAATAATAATCGTAAGGCACATATGTAGTATGTATGCAGAGTACGGATTCATTCATTAAGGTACACACACGATCGGGTCGCGATAGACTAGCTTTGACCCACTGATCCATACACACTTTCTCTCTTGTTCTCTCCCTCTCTTTCACTCTACCCTTTTTTTTCTCTGTTCCTCGTTCCGTTTTTCCTGATGTTTCCTCGATGGTCAGTTCTCATTGTCAGTGCGATGCGATGGTAGACCGCGAACAGACACGACAAAGTAGCTGCTCGTTCGGGGTGCGACGATTACGATCCCGAATGTGGTAGCGTCGCGATTGTATATACGTATGCTATATATGTATGTATCCACTTCAGGTACGTGGCTTCTTTGCGTGCATTCATAGAGATCCGTTTCACTGCGTGTTGCTGCTCTTCCACTCGATGTAGAGGAAATAGGCGCCAGCCGCGTACGCCAGACAATTGAAAATTCCGAATACCTAGAGTGACATAAATAAAGGATTATTTGTTTGAGAACGATCCAGAAGATCGAGGAGCAAAACAAGGGGAAATGGTTCTTCTTACCCCAGCAGCGATATTCGCCGAGGCTGGCGCACCGGAAAATGCGCTCCAAACGGATAGCTGGGCAATGAACGCGATCATGTAGAGCACTGCTTCTATCGCTGTGTTCATCAGTTCCTGGAAAACAAATCGGAAGAGGTTTGAGATAGCGTCAGTGTAGCGTGTCGTTACCGCTACTGTTTTACAGTAGGATGAACGCAATCGTTGAAAAAAGTGTGCTTACCGAGAGGATCCAGTTGATCGGAAGCTTAAGTGCCTCTCGAATCGACAATAGGTACACGAAGCACCATATGAGAGTGGCGATGAAAGCTGTCACTGCGACGAATAGGAACCAGTGTGTAGCACCGAGAAGTGCCGGAGAAGCGCAGGCCATGCATATTATGCCAAGTGCCTGGAAAAAAATGAAGGATTTTCGTCAGACAAGGAAATACTAGTTGAAATTACAAATTATAAGTATTTTATGGAGTAGCTTCATCAGGCGTATTGTGATTTCTGCATTGCGCTTTTTTCTCGAGTTTTACCGTGGAGACAATGTAGTACGACCGCGAAGGTATCTTATCTTATCAACGTGCATATAGGTAGTACGATAACATTTTGTGATCTGTTTCTAGCATTTGAATTACTATCAGCTCCTTAGCGACTGTGAACTCGTCAAATCTCTTTCGAACTCGTTCCGAGCTTTCTCCTCGTCCGTCGAATACTTTTGGAGTATTTCTCGACAGCGATTCTTTATGATTTCGTACTGCCGAAGATAAGAATCCGTGATGGTTTCGCTCAAACGACGAGCCTCCTTTGACTCGTCAGTCTCGTTTTCTTCCTGCAGAAGTTCAGGAAATTCGGTAACTGTAGCGTCCTCGAAATATTTGCCTCGTGCAGCGACTAATTCTTCCGCCTTGAGTAACTTGAGTTCTCGTTCTCTCTCTACAGTCACCATAGGGCGTCTCTTCTCCTCGATGCTCAAAGGATCCAAGCCCTTCTTCCTCAATAGAACCTTTTTCATTCTCTCGTACTCTTTCATTTTCCAAAGATCGTGCTTGGATTTCGGAGCACTGCGTTCCCTTCTCTCAGCCTCGAACTTTGATCTTTCCTCCTGTTCTTCTTCTCGTTTCGCTCTAGCTTCGTCCTGCCGTTTCTTCTCTTCTTCCTCGATTCGCGCCGCTTTCTTCTTCAGTGCGTTTGCGTCGTTCGCGAGGTAATCCCGTTGCCAGGTATGGAAAACTTTCTTCCTCCTCACCTCTCTCCAGACATACTCCTCGAACCAGTCGAGTCTCTCAACGGATTCCTCGTAGGAGCACTCGGGCTCGTTGATAATACGAAAAATCCCAGTATCGTCACCGACGCCGATCATTCCTCGATTGCCTCCAGCATCGAGACCCTCCAGTAGAATCAATCGAGTGATCGCTCCTCTCGAGAGTGTCTCAACGAGCAACGGCTCATTTGCATCGGTCTCGATATCCCAGACTTCCATCTGACCGTCTTCTCTTCCGATGAGGAAGACTCCGGGAGTACTGGTCCAACAACAAGCCGTGTACGGGACGCAAGATCGTCTGAGGAAAAGGGGCGCGTCCAAGTAGTCGTCCTTCCAAATCGCAAAAACACGTCCACCGAGGGTTAAGAGAACGTCAGGGAGATGCGGCGAGCGTAGAATCTCTCTAACGGGACCATCGTGAGCGTGCGAGTGATTTAAGAGCTTGCACTCTTCCACGTTGGACATTTCCGCATCGAACATCTGGCCTTCCCACGTGCAACGTACTAATCCCTGTGCACTGCCTATCCACAAACTCTTTGCGTACTCGAACCGTAGCTCTTCTTTCGAATCGAACTGATCACGGCCTTTTCCGGATTCGAGGCCACTTGGGGAAGGAAGGCAGAAGGTACAAAGGGTGAAACTCTGAGATTCCTCAGTCGGGCGTACGATCAGACGGTAGATGGGTCGAAGGGTATCGTTCGTTTGGGCGGCGGAACTGTCCAGATAAGAGGAGAGATCCCACACGGCGATTGTCCCATCCTCGGAGGCCGTGAGACATTGCACGCTAGTCGACGAGGATAATTTACTCAACTTTCCATTCGATTCGATCCTGTAGTTGGCAGGCATCCATAGAATCTTACGAACTCGCGATCGATGAGAATGACATCTATCCGATACGATGAACGCACGATCCGCTGGTGAGTTCTCTCGACTCGAGTAGATACTATTTGCACTTTCATCATTGCCTTTATTGCTGCGATTAAGCCGATGATCCGTAATATTCCAAATGACCACTTGGCCCGTACCACAGCCCCCGATTATAATATTGCTCCCGTCCTTGCTCGCGACCCGATATGGACAACAGGAAATGGACAATATTTCTCGATGATCCTCGAGTCGTAGTTTAGCGAAAAGAGAATCTTCCAGGGACCAAAGCAATACTTTTGTTCCGAATTTCAATTGTTCGGAATCTTGGTCAATAGCCAAAGAACGTCTCTCGTAATTATCGTCGACATACGAGATCGCCACGTGTGGCATCGTATCGGGAAGCCAACAGGCGTCGGACACAATTTTTTTCGTTATCGAACCAATTCCAACGAGGGATAATTTCGGGCTATAGGTGCGTCTGACTTTATTAGAATTAACTTCTCCACGGGACAGGGACCGAATATCGTCGACGTATAAATTGATCGCTGCGTTGTATTTAATAGCATCGATCATTTCTTCCGAGTGAGCTTCCAAAAACAATTCCAATGGAGTTTTTTCTCGTGGTTCGGTCTCCTCTTTTCCTTTGGACGCATTACCTAAGTCGTCGGCGCCGGTCGTTACCTCTACTAACGACGTTATCGTATCTCCCTCGTCTTTTGCGGATTTCTCTTCACCCTCCTCGGAGTTTTCCAAGCTATCTTTGTCTTCGAAAGGTTTCGTATCCTCGTAGGCGTATTGGCTCCAAGCATTTTTCGGATATCCAGAGTACGTCTGAAACTGTGCGTCACGAGGTTCCAAGTGCGTCTGACTCGTTCTCGAGATGCATTTTCTCGCAATATTTTCAAAGATTTCGCCTTTGCTTATTAGTTCGACGTAACTATTTTTGCAACTCCCTGCATCTCGATTCGTGAATTCTCGGAACAAGCCCAGGCGCTCTGGTTTTAGGGAGAATTCGACCTCGAAAAGCTCTCGCGTATTTCTCACGAAAGTCTCTTTGACTTCGATCTCACTGCCGAGGGATTTCCACTCTTTCTTGGCGCTTTTCTCAATTTTCTCGCGCACGTTCCTCAGTATCGACTTGGTAATTTGACGATTTCGACGTAGAATCGTGCGCTTGGCTTCTTCCGTTAGGCAGACGACGAAACTCGAGTCACGCAATTCCCTCGAGGCGTAACCGAGGAGAATCGTGTCCGATTCCGACGTTTCGCCCTCGATTTTCTCTTTGAAATCCTCGAGTGGCGAACCTGCTTCCATTGAAAATTTCTGGACACTTTCCCGCGGTACGAATGCCCAGGGATATTCGAGGAACACGTGTTCGCCCGGTAAACAGGCCAATCTCCGCTGCGTTTCGGGATCGAGCGTAAGCCGCACAACATTCTCGATATTTTCGTCGAGCAACGTCCAGCTGAGCGAATGCTCAACGCCCTTCCTCGCCATCCTACTATACATTGCAGTCGCTGCACGCTGCACACTACGGGTCTTAGCAGTCCACACTTACTGCGACAACGTTCTTTCAACTAAACTTCGATGAGCATCGATCAAACAATTCCGCCTAGAAACCGTGGCCTTTTCCATTCTCGAGCAATTACGCTTGTTCACCGGTTCGACGGTAATTGACAGAACAAAATTGTGAATATTTCTGACCGGTTGGATAACCAATTTTGTGCGTCGACTATAATCGACCAGCCGTAAGAAGAGATTAGTCTCTCAGCAGGGAGGGTAGCGCAGGAAAGTACGAGCGCGAGCAGTCGGAATGCTCGAAACGCTGCACCGAAGGAAGAATTTCACTTTCACCGTTTGGAAACGTTGGTGGCCCTGATAAACGCTTCCATCGGGAATTCCTAGCGTTAGTGGCGAGTGCGCGGGTCACAATCGCAGCTCTGACTTTCAGTCGGCAGCGCCTTCTCGCCATACTGGCAACCTGTAGTCGGAAAATAACGGATCACGGCAACGAGCCACGGACTTTCCCCTTGAGTATCGAAATTGTTCCGTTACCCTGAACCAGGGGTTAATGGCAATTAGCATGAGGACTATACCCTACGGCCTTCCGTGGCGCGCGATCCATATGGAGTTGATCGATGCTGACCTTTCGAGAGTGGCGCGCAACACGACGCGCCCAGCCGAATGTCACACCGCTAAATATACATACGCACAACCGGTAGAAAGCACGCTAAAAAGATGAGTACATACACGCGTCACTAACACGCGTCACTAACACGCGTGCCGATCGACCAAGTTCGATGTGACACTTTTTTTCGGTGCCAGTAGCCTTTTTGCAAATTGAACCTGTCGAAGCGATAGAGTCCGCAAAAAAAAATGTCAGTACGGTTAGAGCTGGCAGGCCACAATCACAGCGGCGCAGAATATGGGTCGGTTTTACATTATTTATGGGGAGTGGCCAGCGCGCTCGCACTGGCAGGTCGCGTTGTCGTGCTGCTCCTATCCTGCAAGCCGGCAGCACGTTAACGACAGCAATAACGATGAGAACGTACCACCTCCTAATCCCATTCACTTAAGCCTGTGAACGCGATACTCACGTGCTGCGAACCGAAGCCGCGTGCAAGTAAGTACGTAACTAAGCGCAAATGTGTACTTTGGAGTTTCCGCTCGAAATTACTCGTTCGGGCAACAAACGAGAAACCATTTGCTCATTTAACATTCTATACCGTGTTGAACATCTTGGGTAGTTGAGAGAGATTCGTTCCGTTGCGCTAACTGGAGCTTCGAGAAACTAGACGCGTGGCTTGAGAGATAATGCGTCAGACAGGTCCCCGAGTGCCAGAGAAATCGCTTCTAAAAATAGCGGAAGCTGTTGAAGAGTACCAACAGTTTGATGAGTGGCCGATTGTTCGTGGGACACGATTGCTACGAGAACCACTCGCAATCGTTTCCTTCTGGATATTGGGAAGCTCGCCCAGGCACAGCGCATTGACCTAGATGCAAACGCACCACACCAAGCCACACCATCGTATGCATGTTTGTATGTACAATCTACACTTACGGTCGTTCGGCATGATCGCGCACCGACATCATCATTAACGATGAGCGGTTCACGGTGTATATCGGCACGTCTGACCGGTGATGTAAATTCCGCAGATGCACAGGAACTTGAACGTGTAATGAGGATGGCAGAATCAGTAGAAATATATCTGCAGATCGAAGATACGCCAAGCAAAGATGCAGTAATGTACGACGGAAATCTATTCTTGTACGATTACTAATCCATCGTCACCAATTATTACTGATTGCGATAAAGCTAACACGAGATCCATTGACGACCCTCCGTTTGACATAGACCGAATTGATCGTGATAGATAATAGAAGACGAGAGACGACCTTGCTCCTGCTTCTCATAGTTGTTCAGAGCGTATTATATGCATCCCATGCATCGACCCGTATCTGATTATATCGCGAGAAACTACCGCGAGATGATGATTCACACCCTTGACGACCGATCCTCAATGCCTAAGATCATTAGCCATGGGATTCGATTGGATCGAGAGGTAACGATCGAGATCACTATCAGTTAAATATGGAAATTCTTTTAATTCCCTTGAGAACCTGGCTCGATCAGCATCGAATGTAAAGTATCCTAAACTTGGAGCTAGATAAATGTTCACCTACTGTTACGAGAAGGAGTCACGTATCGGAGCGCAGCTGAGCTCACTGCTCCAATACGTTCCACTGTGCGAAATCCGAAGGCCACGATTCTAAAAGCAAGAGCACTCGGTAGTCGAGAAAGTGTGTAACACTCGAGATACTTTCAATAGAGTAAGTTAGATCTTGAGATAATGGAACCCAAAACAGAAGAGGAATTTTGGTAATAGGCGTATCCTTCTTTCCGGTTTTGCTACATGTGTATGTAAATATGTGAATTGCATATCTCCCACTGACAATAAGCGCCACGTACACGAAACATATTTACGTAGACGTATCGGTACAGTGACGCAATCGTTCTCCTAAACGAGCGATGACTCGAACACCCGCGTTGCCTTATCGCGTGGTTCGACGAAAATATACCTCTCTAATCATCGTGACGAAGAATTACCGATCCATGGTTTACGAGAATCGTTAGTTACCCGCCCATTTTAGAGCGGAAGTTCCACCCCCTCGTCTGAAAGTGAGTCTTTAGAGACTTCGGAGAACCTCGCGTAAATAGCAAGCCGCCTTTACTCGAGACGCTAGAGGAATTCATTTATAGTTGATATCGTAAAAGCTGGTGTATATCGTAACGCTACGAGCAAATTCACGAAAATGGGTCAGCGCCTTTCCATTTTCTCGGGTCAGTTTACGTGCGATGCATAGGGTTCTTTTTCTAGAAGCGAGTTGGTGCAATCACCGTGTAGCTTCCTCTCGTAGAGACTACATGTATACACTTTACCGCCGATGACCGCAGTTAAATAGCTTACGCATAACTAAAGGTATTAGCAATGGTAATCGCGCTAAATGGAAGTATGAATAGCCGTGGCTAGCGCGATCCCCGTGCGAGAAGCCGGGTGTCCCTCGCGATTAGTTCAATCCAGTATGATCGGGTCAAATAAAACGGCGAGCGGCAAACATTGCTAACACCTATGTGTCTTCCAATGCTTCAATGATGTCACTCGTTTCTTTGGTTCTCAGTTCGCGTCATGGACTGATGAATAAGAAGTTCCGAGGCTCGAGCGGTATGTGGCGCTATGCGACAATATGGACAGACAACTATACAATAATAATAATCATCCGCATCGCAGCCTATCCTTTTTCAGATGTTAGCCTCTTATTTTCGCAACGACTCACCTACGACACGGTACGCTGCCATTCACCAGCTCCGTGACGACACCCAGCCCACATGTAGCTACTGTTTCCGAATACATATATTCCCTGTCCGAAATAATATTTTTAATAAAAATGGAAAATGGAATTTTATGTATCTAGACTCGCGATGGAGTCATCGTCATGATTTTTAATCTTTGCTCAACCTCCACGTCGCAAGATGTTGAATCACGTGTGAAGACACTGAGGAACAATGCTTTCGATTGCACGTGGGAGAGGTAAAGACCTTATAATTCCTATGCTACCTACAATCCCTGCAATTTTAGTTGGTAGTCTAATTCGGTTGATGGGTCCAATTACTCATTAAATTTCTTGGATGCAATACCGATGACTCTACATTGGAGGAAAAATAAATATGAAAGTTAGGTGGGACGGTTTCCTTATCAATGCATTCCGCCTATGTGGCCGCATCACGGATGGTACAATATAGAGGCGAGGCGCGGCATGGCGTGGCACAGCTCGTCCTTGTGCATAAGGCAGTTGCGCACAATTACCGCGGTGCATAACTTGTTGCACCAGCCGACACAGGCCGCAGACGACGGCGGCCTACGCGATGCAAAAGGCACATACGAGTCCATGCCACTAGAATGAGAAGGGCGCGGGAGCCTCCGTAATAACCGGTATTGCGCAATCCATGCCACACAACCACACTCTAACTACAATATGCTCTTTCGTCTCGCGTGGGCGATTCGGATTCACGATATTACTCCAATTCCTCTTTCTAACCAACGGGAGCAAAATCGTGAGGGATGGAATTCGATACCGAAGGATAAGTACGTGAAACATCATTTATTTTAATAGCCATACGAACGTCTATGGTTATCTCTGACAATGAGTGTAAGATAGCTGAGTATGAGTCGACTGGTCGTTGTCACGGTGGGAATCGTGCTGCAAGAAAATCCTTGGGCTTTTTGTCCACGTATGCGTGTTTCTCACGGGTAATCGAAGGACAAATTAGCCAAGCTGGAGAATGCACGAATGCAACGAATTATTACCGAATAGACGATTACCAAAATTCGAATCAACGTTGCACCATTTGATGTCTCTAAAATCGATGCAGTCGATTAAAATCTCTCCCGGTGAATAGGATGAGTGCAATTTGTTTCCGCTCGAAGTGAAGACCCGACAAGAATTTTAATTTCACTTTTGCCAAAGAGGAATTTACTCCCGATTAATTACTATTGCTAAGCGATATACCCTATCATTAGTATGTAGCACGTTTGAACTGGAATATGACACTGGTGATGAGTGTGACAGTGGTTGACGGATGAAGACAGGAATGGTGGAACCGGAAACGATAAGACAAGGCAGCAACGAGCGCAATTCTATTAGCTTTTCAGTCTTACGAAGAAATACGCGTAGAAAAATTCGTGTGCTAGAATTCAATAGTCGTTTCTTCTCACTCACGAGATCCAAGTTACCAAGAACTATTGCACCGACCTCTGACACTCTGAAAAACACTTTATGAGCTGGCACTCTCACATCGGATCACCGTAAGTACGTACATACGTAACACGCGCTGCGTAACATTAAACCCATGCGTATAAGTAAGTACAAGTAAGTACATATGTACGTATGTAGACCAGAATAAATATGACGCGCAAGGGATCCGACAGACAGACAGTACATTATGCAAAGTACAGGAGAGCACAGAAATCGTTGTTTATTCCACGTCCAATACTTCATTACGATTCCCTGTCAGTTATTAATTATGTTGAGCCAGTTCATCAGGGACCAAGGCAATTTGTAATAGGAATATGCACAAAGTCAAGCTATTGTTACCTTGCGCTACTATAGTCAGAGGTTTCGTCGATACTAATTGATAATAATTATGATTACTAATATAGTCTAAGTACTTCTCGATACCTCGATTTAAATATTTCACGGCAGTGAATTGTATACCGATGATAGCGGTGAGAATCAATATTGGTCGCGGTAGCAGGAGTGTTAATTGAACGAAAGAGTGCGGAAGGAATTTTGGTAGGAACGGTAGCGGTAGAATTGGTGGTAGAAGATCGAGGGGAGACGCCGAAGAAGGAGTCAAGGACACCTTGAATTCTTAATGAATCGTGTCGATACCGTTGGCTTGAACGTTGGCAATGACGCCGGTGACGGTAGTAGCGGCGTGGCCGTCTCACCGGCGCGGTACGGCATATGGCAATAGGATGGAAGTCGGAGTAAGTATGTGGGACGCCACGTATGGGCCCGGTCATCGGGACGAACATGTATGGTCATCGAACGCGAGTCTACTGGACTTGTGGACGACACTAGTAAGCAAGTAACTAAGTAACTAAGTAAGTAAGTAAGTAAGTATGTATCTTGTATACTTTGCTCGAGGCACCCTACCGACCCTTTTCGTCCATCACACACCAATCCAATCATTCCTCCATCGAACTCGGAACCGGTTCCACTGCCATATTTCCCATCGTTGGAATAAATTCAAATAAATTCAGAGAAATTCAAGTTACGATTGTGAAAGAATTCCATCGTAGATATACCCTGTTTACAGGATTCCTTTGGTGATTCGACTGATCAAAGTATTTTTATGAGTTACATCAGTCTTCCTAAATTTCTTCGATCTAGTAAGAAGCATGGACATAGTAAGTGGTAGCAGCTTGATTCCGCTGCACTCGAGTGTTTGTGCCGAATAGCAATCAATAATAAACACTGTCGGGAGACGGAGTAGGTCTCGAGGACGTCGAGTTCGATGAAACGACGAGCTGGGTATTTGATTTCGATCGAGCAGTAATTCGATCGAATATCGCTCCACGTTGCTGACGATCACGATTACTCGCGGATGAATTTCCCTAGGTGTGCGCTCGCCCATTGGAAAATATCCATCGAAGGTCAAACGTTCGATTCGATCCGGAAGCAGGAGATCGAAGGACTAATTGTAAAGTGAATCTTGATCGCATAGCTACGCTGTCGCCACCGTGACTCGTGGCAAATTATCCAAATTCATTAACGGTATCGTGACTTTAATGAGGTGGCGAATATTGCCGAAAATCCGATCCAGCTTCTCGAGCGGAAGCTGTCCATTTTGATGGCGGTGCGCGTACTTTGTTAAGCGTCCCGTAAGAAAATTACCGTTACGTGGTTATGCCGTTGCAGGTTCAACGTCACGGTGCAATCGTGCAAGTCCTTGGCTTGGAGTAAGTGCTCTCGCCACCTGTTCCTTTACGAGTATCGAACATCCTTCTTTGGATCGTAGCGATGGCGAGAAATCTCAAATGAATTTTTTATCTAATTTCCACTCTATATTGGAGCCAGTCAAAGGCTATGAAAGACGATAAAAAAAACGTCTCCGTTGCATTAAAGAAATTTCGCTGTAAAGAAGAAGCGATGAGAAAAAACGAGATTGTGGAATTCACGCTCCGAGAGACGATAGCGCGTGGGTAAGAATTACGTAAGAATATCCAGGCTCTGGGTGTGCTTGTTCGGCAATGAAGTCGAGATAAAAATTGTCGCGATCTCAGCAAACAGAGTTGCGTGCCTGTGACTCGTATCACCAGGACGACTGTAATAAATGCGCCCGTGTTAAGATACAAGCGAGGAAAATATCGAAAATTATCCATTCTTTCATGAGATGGGCACACTTGGCGAATTTCCAGCGTAAAACAATCCTAGACTGAAGTAGAAAGGAAAACGTTTTGTTACGCAAAACGCAAGATGCTGCCAGACGACACAGCATTATAAAATTGATGCTCTTCTAAATAGAGACAGCGGAGCTCGAGCAACAGTAAATAGGACGATCAGATTGCTCCAGTGAGATCGTATGACACCCTATCAGACCCCTCGACAAACAATAATAATCGGTTTCGCGAAATTAACGCGGTAGGCCGACATTCCCGAGGTACAAGTAACCAACAGTAACCACCAGAGGTAAAATCCTGCTTGGTCGGATTACCGGAACGAAAGTCGGAGTGTGTCCACGGTTTCTACGTCGTTTTCTACGCCGGTTTCTGCGGAAGTTGATTTTGCGTCGATCAGCGCTAATCTCCACTCACCAGTTGCACGAGCTTAATGATACCGGGTATGGTCTTGAAGTAGAGCACGTTCAACCTAATGCCAGCGAACGGGCTTGGTTGACCCGGTTCCGTCTTGACCGTAGGCACCTGCCGAGGATTGTTGCTCGCATTGTTGCTCGAGCCGGCCACCGTCACGACGGTCTCCGACATCATGTTACGCCACGATACACCAAGAGCTAATTGTCAGATAAGAATAGCGAAGGGCGACACGCGACGTCGATTTACGTTTATCGGAAATCTGAATTTCGATCCGAGCCGATCCGCTCCAAAACACACCCGGCAAACACCTGTTGGTTACCAACAACCCGCACCGAGGCTCAGACTCGAGACCACTGACTACTTACTACCTACATATCAACTCGAGAGACCCGCTATTTCCCCACCTATTCTGCCTTCCCCACCTACTTTGCCCCTCGCTCTTTCGATGCCCGCCTCACTCGTCGACTCTTCGACTCTTCTCACTTATTCGTACTCTTCCCGATCTTTCTTCGTCGAAATTAGATCGACGATCTTTGAGACTCAACTTTCTGCTATGATTCGAAATATCATTCGTAATTCTATCCAGATATCGCAAAATAATGAAGTTCTTAGATACTGCAATTAAATGCCGATAAAGATAATTGTGTTCGTGCTAAAGCTCTCGAACTGTTTGATGAAGCGAGTGCTACTGACAGTGAGCATTATCTTTTGCTCTTCGTGGAAAGGCTTCTTGTATTGCCCGGGATTTTACAGAAGAATAAAGAAATTCGTCTAAAATTGAATTTCGAAAACGACTGGGCTCTCTTGATTCATTAACGAGATTGTACCGATAATACCCAGAAGCATCGAGAGAACCCCCACCGGCGAATCATTTGCCAGTCATCGCGATCGACTTACCCCGCAACGGGTTGTTTACGCAAAACCGCACATAGTATTCGGCTGGACAATATCGTATCGCATAATTCTATATATGTAACATGGACGTCGCAGTAACGTTAGAAGGCCACAAGGGAAAGCAGGGGCAGCTGCATTTGTTGGGGATAAAGCAGAATTCCAGCTGGAATAGCAAGGTACATCGGACTGTAGATCGGACTCTTCAAAGTTCAAACCAGTAACTCCGGTAGCTATTTCATCCTTGCGCGTAGCGTTTTCCTACTTCAACGAGTCTTACCTTTAGGCATGGAATACTCGTCGAGAAGCGAAACTTCTCTCGGAAACTTTGTCGCTAGTCTCTTACCATCTGCATCACACTTTACAGACAGCGTTGACATGTCTTTCCAGAAACTGTAATGTAATTATAGACGTATCGTATTAATTCCACTGAAAATAGACAATTTAAAATTTCGAAATCTTACGCGATTCCAATCCCCCTTTTGAATTTGGATAAAATGATCCATCTGCTTCTATATCGATCATTCGACGGGAATTATTTGAGTATAGCCCGCTCGCGAAGCAAACTTTCCTAACGCATGCGCACTGTTAATTGTGAGCTGAATGTAGGCGGAGTTCCTTCTCTGTATGAATACTGTATGGTTTAGGTTTTAGCCGCTTGGCGAAGATAGTATACGGGAGAGGTTTATCAATAGTGTTTGGAGCAGTGAAGCAGTTGCGCGAGTTGCGTAGAGTTGCGTAGAGTTGCGCTCTCGGACTTGGCCGAGACTCTTCAGTTTAGCTTCTGTAAATCGTGGTACGAGTGCTTAAATTATTACTCTTCGAAGAAGCTTCTAGTTGCGGCAAAACTCCATTTTTGCTCGATATTGATTTACTTTCTGCAATAACGCCTTCGTTGCTTGCCTTTCCTCGTAGGAACAGGCAATTTCGAGTGGTCTAGACTGAATGTTCGTGACAGCGCTCCGACATTCATCGTATCGGTATGCGGAAAGTCATCTGACTAAACTATTGTTTCCTACAGAGAACGAGCAGACGTCTTTCTATATTTTGCATCAGCTTACGTTTTATAATATAAGGATCTCCGACTCCAAAATGAATTATTGCTACTGTTGCATTCGTATCATCTTTTTTCTTTTTCCAGTGCAAGATAAGAAAGTGATAATACATTTTATCCTCGGTCTCGAAGACCTCCGTTCAACATGTCACTCTACCCATCTCTCGAGGATATGAAGGTGGACCAAATGATGAAGGTAGCCGTTGGACAAGATTTTCCACGACACTTTTTGAATTCTGCATAGCACAAACGAAATCCTGCGCTGACACACGATATTCCTAGGCTCAAGCAGAAACACAGTATCCTGGACCACCGGTACCGAAAAGAGTGATGCCGGTGATGCCGGTGATGCCTTCGGCACCCGTATACGAATCCTCCGGGACCAACCCTCTCTACCCGTCCTTAGACGACTACATGGGTCTGGATCTTTCCGCAGAAGTGATTGAAAAAAATATGCCGGAATACGCGCTTGCAAATCGTATGCCCGTGAGTATTGCGGTAGAAACGTAAATACCTATCAATTCTACTAGATTCCATCGATCTTACAAGCAGATTCGATGTTTTCGCATTGAGCAGATGACGGTCAGTACACCCGCCGCTACATCCGGTCCACTAACCGGCTTGATTGCACCACTTTCTGGTCAATCTCTGGGTTTGCAAAGGGCTCACGTGTCACATGGGATCCGAGAGGTACGTACAATCTGCGTTTACCTCCCAAGATGCACCTTGGACTTGGATGTATCTAATATACAATCGTCATCGTTGCGTTGATTACGTGTCCCTCGTTGCAGCTGACACTCTGCAAAGACAAAGATGGAAAGATCGGGCTGCGAGTGCACGCAGTGAACAATGGGATCTTTGTTTGTTTCGTCGGGCAAAATTCTACCGCTTCACTTGCCGGTCTCAGGTTTGGCGATCAGATCTTGAGTATCAATGATATTTCCGTGGCGGGTTACACAATGGAGCAAGTGCACAAGATATTCCGCAATGCGGATGTAAATGGGATTAGAGTGGTGGTTCGCGATAGGTGAGTATGAAAATAAGGATTCACCGAAACCAGAAGAATCGTGGGTTTTCCCGATACATGACTCTTCTTCTCTTCCACTCCACCCCCGCAGACCATTCGAACGCACTGTCACTATGCACAAGGACAGCACGGGTTACATAGGTTTCCAATTGAAGAATGGGAAAATCGTAGCGTTGGTTAAAGATTCCTCGGCAGCCAGAAATGGCTTACTGACGGATCACCAAATTTTGGAAATTAATGGAAAAGTCGGTATAACTTTAACATCTGTATATCTCATTTGACGATTCGAGTCTGACGTTAATCATTCGTTCCAGAACGTCGTTGGCTTGAAAGACAAAGAGCTAAAAGCCGAAATTGAAAACGGAGGACACACGATCACGATAACCATCATTCCATCATATATTTACGACCATATGATCAAAAAGTACGTAGCTTAAACGAAATAATTATTTTTCCATAAATAGCCAGAATCTGTAGAAATTGGCATGATCGTATGATAATTGACTTAATTATTCCAGGATGTCCAATAGTCTTCTGAAAAGTCTAATGGATCACTCGGTGCCGGACGTTTAACAAGGTGCAGCGGGTACCGTGCCTGTGAAAATATTCCAAAAAGTCGACGATACGTTACAAGAAGCGATCGGCTAATGAGTAACTTGATCTTTTAAAGATATGACTGCAAATTGCAATTAGAGCACATACCTTCCACATGCCTTAAAAAGCGAATCCAAAGCCTGTGAGGTACAATCGTTATAGCGAATCACAAATCCGATGAATTTTGAATAATCCCTTAGAGCTGGCTGGGCCTCCCAAGATTATCGTTCGTTGGCTTCGCACTGGCCATCGACACAGATTCTAGAAAAATGTCTTCATATTTTTTATACGTAAGATTACTAAAGATACGCATAGGATGTTAATGATCAATTTAAAAAAAAGAAAAAGACGACGAAAAGAAAAGAAAAAATGAGACTTACGCGATGAGCACATTTTTCATACGTATCGATAAATTTTCATTAAGGTTTCGAATACATAGACGATTCTTCTACTTCGCAGTAATATTTGGGTCGCTGTATTTGTTGTAGAATATATACCATGCACAATGTTTTTATTGTTCAATAGAGTACGGTAACTATTTTGTTAAGATTCTATATACAGAGTTCTACACGACTAATTGCACTCCGTTATCGTTTATACAATTATTCCTCACGGACACACAGGATTATTCCGAGCTACGTATTTACGAGTTTCCGGATTTTGTTACTGTTGCACAATCATATCCATATGTTATATTGTAATATGTATATTCGAGATACGAGAAGTTGTAAGCATATATTTTACCGACTCTAATTGTCTCTTACTCGTTGTAAATAATTTTTTCCGCGCTCCCTTATACATCTTGTCGATTAAATACATTTTTCCCGGATACGTGTTACATCTTGTATTCCATGGATATATACAATAAGTATGTATACCGAACAAGCGTATACCCCGACTGTTTTTATACTACGATTGTTTCCAAATGTGCCAGATTTTTTAAAGGTATATTGCGAGATGTATGTAATTAGATATGATTACACGTTAGAGAATTGTAGACTTCTATTATACGAAATAAAGATTCGAGAAAATCTGGAGTAAATTTTGTTTTTCGACCGATACGAACGACTGAGGTAAGTCAGTGAGTCGTCGTTCTCAGAATCAGTAAAATGGGTCCCATGTTGCCTTGAACTGGCCAATGGGGGCCATTCACATTGCCGACTGACGTGAGCTCGAACAGCTGACTGTGCGTATCGTACGCAGGCGTCGACTACTATAGACACTCTGCTCTCTAGTACGAGGTTAAAACCAGTGGAAGCAGGTGCAAGTTGAAAGAGCACGAAGCAAGAAAGCCCTCTGGTTTATTTCGTCGACTCTGCTCCAAAAGAGAGTCACGGTGATGGCGGTACTCGGTTCATTTACCAAAGAAGGGAAAGAAGAATTGCTATGAAGTCGAGACAAAATTAAAGCTAAACTCAATTTGTATTCTTATCGTGCGTGGTGCATACACGTCAAAGTAACGTACGGAGTGCGGGGTGTACGGCGTAAGCTATGTTCGTGGCAAGATTCCCGTGAGTCGTGCGGTACTCTCCAAGTACCATTCGTTCGTTCGTGAATGACATAAATGCGCTCAGCTATCAGTGTAATATTGTCGAGTCCGGTGCCCGACAATAAAATGTCTCACCCCGACTACGAGCAGACGGCCCACGACCACGCGGCACTCCTCCTCCTTCTACGGCCGATCGGCACGCAAATCAAGCAAAAGACTGTCAGCAGGTTATGCGAGAGGATCATCAAAGCTGGCAGCAAGTTTACCGTCTCGGATTCGAGCGGCGGGACTCGTGAAATCCTCGCGAGATTTGTCAAGGAGCATCCAGTTGAGAATAACGACTGGGGTGAATTTCAGACTCACCGGCGTTTGCTCGGTTTGATCACTTTCGGCAAGTACGACAATCAGACCGAATTGAATGAATTGTGCCGCGTTCACGAGAGTCTCAAAGTAAAATACGTGGCGACGCTGTATGACTCGAGAGCCGTTTTGCTTGGCCCAGCGGAATCTAACTACCCCCATGAGCCACCACCAGGTTTCAACACGCCCGCCAATTTCAAGACCACCGCGGTCTTTTACGCCGACGAAGCTTGTCCCGATCTAGAAACCCACGTAGCCGAGTGTCTCAATAGTCTATTCTGGATTCTCGAATCCAAGAGACTGGAGAGATCCCGAGAAAAGATCGATCGAGTTGCTCTTCTCTTGGCACCCTTCGAGAAGAAGGATTTCATCGGATTAGACTTGGAATCGAGAAACAATAGGAAACGATGCGTTGGCCGTATGACGAAACATTTGGGAGATTTGTGCTTGCAGGCTGGTCTACCTGCGGATGCTCTCAGTAATTACAGCTCTGCAGCAAATATTTTACAAGCAGTTAACGACTGGTTATGGCTGGGAGCAGCGTACGAGGGTTTATGCGCCGCCTCTGTTCTTGTTCTCTATCCAAACATGTGTAGAAGTCTTCCGCTACAAAGAAACTCGTCTTTGCAGGAAGGTAGCCCAGGTAAGCAAAGGTACGTACTCCAATTTGCAATCCCCACTACCAGTACATTCTAGAAAAAATGCCCAATTGTCAATTTGATCCAATATTTCACACTGTCAGACGTGGATCGCAAGCCGTTGCTGTTCTACCAGCTCCTCCAACGATCGAGGCAGTGAAAAGCTCGATGCCACACATTCTACTGCCCGAGGATATTTCGAAAAAATATCGCGAGGCAATTGTCCACTACAGCAAGTATCAATACGCTGGGATAATAGAGACCGAAGCGAGTTTCAAAGCAACCCGAATCTCGATTGAACAGAACTGCACTCTGCAAGCAGCCTCCTATCTCAATAACGTTGTGCTAATTAATCTGCAGTTGAGCGAACAAGAAAAAGTGGGTATCATTCTTGATCTGTGATCTTTGCTACACAATTCGGATAGTTATCGAAATCTACAATTTCGGTTTCAGATCGATCGTTTCACCACGTTGTCCGAATTGTATACAAGTTTCGGCTTCGTGAGGAAAGCAGCATTGTGCTTACGATTGGCAGCCACTCGTCACGTTTCGCAAAACAATCCAAATCCCGATTGGCAACAGTGTTACAATCTGATGTTACAAGCTACATCGGGCTTCAAATTGTCGCTGGATCCGGCTGATATGACTCCTGGTAATACGAAACATGCAAGCTCGATGTTTGAATAGTTATAGAGCAAATTGAGTGAATAAATTACGCAATCAGAAAGTATTTTGCTACAGATGGCCAGAGGGGTTGGCCGATTATTCAGATTCACGTGATAAACGAGCTAATTGCAACAGCAAACCGAATGGGTAATCCTGCATTGGCCACGAGGCACATGACATTTTTACTTCAAACGATGTACAATCACTTGACCCCGAATGAGCGCATGGAGACCGCGTTGCAGCTTCAAAGTGTTTCTCAGCAATGTGAGGGTGCACCAGTACCTCTCGTAAGTATACAAATTTTTTTGGATAAATTCATAAAGAAAAAGAAACTCGACCAGCTATTTCCATCCAGGTTCTGGATTCTGGAACAGTAATACCACCAGCAAATTTAACCAACATTCCGAAGACAAAGTCGTTTCTCTTGAAAAATATGCAACCGCACTTGCAGCCTCAAAAAATAGAGAAGGTGAAAGAGGATCATGGACCGTTCCTCTTTACGCCGATTAATTTTGGTTCCCTCGAACGGAAGAACACTTCGAAGAGCAGAGTTGGTTGGTTTCCATATCCAGTAATTTCAACTTGATTTTTTCGTGACAATTCGTTTCTTATCGTTTCATCTCTCCCTGCAGATTACTTGTGGGTAGAGGGCGATATTTGCGAGGTGGCGATGCAACTGATCAATCCCTTGCCTTTTGAACTCCACGTTTCGAATATGAGACTACTCACAAATGGCGTGGTCTTCGAATCTATCCCTGAGAGTATTACTTTACCCGCCGAATCTGGTCCAATCGCGGTGACCCTAGCCGGCCGACCAAAAGAAGTCGGAGACTTGGAAATCCTTGGTTTCAGCACGCACACCCTCGGTGTCAAATCCAATTGTAGACTGAGGCACATGGAAGGCATGTTGCATCCGCAATATACCGTGGAAGTAGTACCATCATTGCCGAAGATAACCGTAGCTACGAGTTTACCCCAAACTGCAAGCTTCAGTTCCGGAGAGAACATTGTCACGAGTGCAAGTATATCTTTGTACGGTGGTGAAAGGTAAGATCGAACTTTTATTTCAAATATACCATTCCTTATCCATAATTATTTTCTATGATTGTACTGCGCAGTGCCGAATGTACTGTTACAATCACGAACTCTGGCCAAGTTCCCATTGACATGCTCGAACTCTCGGTGCAGTCTACCCTCGACGCAGCGACCGAGGGAAAAATCTTTAAATGGAGCGACGAAAATCTCTTGACGCAACTACCCCTTTTACCCGATACCAGCGCGAGTTTAACTGTATACTTGTACGCTGCGACTGATTTTATATCTCCGGCTTCGCGAAATGGTAATTTGCAGAACTGTGGCTCATTTCTGATGAGAGAATTATTTTTTACTGAATAATTGTTACAGATGCCAGTAGCACCTACCTCAGCCAACCCAATAGCTTAATGTCGCAATCTGGATACAGTTCGCTGCCATCTAGATTGAGTTCTCCCTCGCATCACACCAAGAGACAAACCGAACTCACCTCGTCGTTTAGATCCGGCTTGAGTTCCAATTCCGGGCACTCTTCTTTGGCAAGTACGCGCTTATCGAAACTCGCGGTGCCGTTGCAGAGTTCGAGTGTGATCGAGGGTCAATTGAAAATCAAGTATTCCGGTGGTGCTGGTCTAACTGCCGGTTACTGTCGCGTTTCCTCTATTTTTATAACTATAGAAATGTTGCCCAGCGTACAAATCACCAATTGGGATGTATTGCCAGCAGAGACGTAAGTGAAAGAAACAAAATACTGAAATTCTTTTTTTTCTCCTTTTTTCATACAAATGTACAAATATGGATTCATTCGAAATTATTGCACTCTGTGTACTTGCAGACCATCCCAATTTTACTTAGTGCTCGACTTGATGAATATGACTAATCATGAGATGGAGCTTTATTACACGCAAAACAAATGCATATACATGGAAGGCAAGGAACCATGCAGGATACCAGTTCCAGTCGATCGATGTCCGCTTAATAAATTATCCGCGGTAACAAAAACATTTGCATTGATTGGTAAAAAAGTATTATTTTAAAGTTCCTATTAAATCTCTGTCTTTTTTTGCGATAGCTAACCAATACTGGTAGTATGATGGAATTGGAAAAACTTTGTTCCGAGCATATAGCTTCGCTAGTGGATCTAAGGTGGCAGCTGCTAGGAGCTGAGTTAACTGGAAAAGCAACTCTAACAGGGATTACTTTAACGCAGGATATGTTAGACCTTGTTCGGATGAGTCCTCTTCAATGGGGTAGGTATCCGTTAAAAAAAATTGAAATTTTATCATAAAAAAATTTTAGTCACACTTTAAAACTGATTATTCGCATGTTTAACAGAAGTGACGATAAATGACACAACTGTAAAAGCGCAGGAAGAACTGAGTTGTAGTATCGGAGAGTGCGTGAGTGTTGGTATCGGGATATGTAACGCTTTGGAGCATCCTTTGAACGATCTGATGCTGTCGATCAATTTCTATCAAGATCACCAAAATGGTGTCAATAATTACCAATTAGAAACAAGACTTTCCATCGCTGGTGCGAATAAAGTAATCTTGCCAGGAGTAAGTTAAAACAGTACAATTTTCTAATTGCGGTAATTTTAGTTCATAATCGATATAGAACGATATAGAATTTCAATGTTGTCGCAATCAGTTACAGGAGTACGGAAGGATCTACCACGAGTGTCGCGTAGTTTTCTTTACCACGGGCCAGTACAAAATAGATATTCAATGCAGCAGTAAAGAGAATGGACCAAATGGACCAAATGCCCCAACGGTTTGTTCGGAATTAATGAACGCAGGCCATACTTGGCGTTACATACCACCGATAGAGATCTCTGTCGGTGATAACTGAACTTTTGTATCGATAGCGAGAAAAAAAAAAGTAGATCTTATCACTCGAATCGTTCCTAAGGCACTGTCAAAACACATCCAAAGAGAGTGCTTGGAGGGTCTTTGTAAATACTTTAAGATACTATTAATACTAATACATATAAAATATCCTTTCACGATATGTTTCCCAAAAATAATACTTTTCTGTCATGCGCTCTTCAAACGATGACTATCCATAATATCGCTCGGAGCAAATGGCTCGAATTGATATCATGTCAACACTTTGTGTTGATTTCCAACAGTCACTGATTTTAAACGTAATCCTTTATGCAAAAAACCCTTCGTTAATCCTAAACTTTCGTTTTTTTCCCCAAAGGAATCATTTCCATTTCGGTCAAGTGTCTTCTGAACTTTCTGTAAAATTCGAGTACTTGCTTATTGGCCCATACTTGTTGACTGTTAAACTCTAGAACGCGCAAGGAGTCTAAACTTTGTGCTCTCGAGAGCGCCACGTAAGATTGTCCGGCGTCGAAAACCCTCGCAAGAGACATTTCCACGCAGTCAAGAGTTAGACCTTGACTCTTGTGAATCGAGAAGGCCCATGCCAATTTCAACGGAATCTGTTTTCTCTGGACGGTTCCACCAGTGCTAGTGCGTATCGACCACGCTTCTGTCTTTACCACGTATTGAGTACCTGACTTGAATTGAACTACCGGCAAACTTTCGGTGAATTTGATCACGACACCTCTTGCACCGTTCACCAAACCAGACGACACATTGATGTTCTTTAGTAGCATCACTTGAGCGCCAACTTTTAACACTAGCTTATCAGGTACAGATAATTGTTGATTCAAAGTGTACGTCATCGTAGAGTCCGAGTCCTGAGCCATGTAGGTCTTCTCCTCTCCTTTGAGTTCCTTCAGTTGAAAATCGTTGATTTCTTCGGCTTCTTTCACGTGGGAACAGAGTCTCGTTGCAAGGACACCGTTGCTCTCGATCTTTTGTTTCCCGGTAGATTTCAGCGTATTGATTATATCGTCGGTGACCCGTCCGATTCGAATGTTATTCAGGATTTTGACAAAGTCCGCGTCTTTCTGACGATGAACCAAGCGTAATTCGAAATTAAAATGTACGCATTTATCCCAAGCTGCGGCTCGGAAACAGAACTTAGGCTGAGTGTCCCGTTTTGAAACGGGGGGCAATTGAAAAAAATCTCCACAAAGTATCAATTGTATTCCACCGAAGGGTCTCTCGTTGCGTCTGAGATGTCTAGCGACCGCTTCGAGTTTATCGAAGAAATCAGCGTCTATCATGGAGATCTCATCAATGATTAGATGCTTTGTCCTCCTCCACTGAATCGCGATGTGGCTTCTCGAAGCTAAATCGATGCACCGATCTAAGGTAGCGGTTCCCAGACCGATTCCCGCGAACTGGTGCAACGTGATTCCTCCAATATGACACGCTGCCACTCCGGTGCTGGCTGTTGCCATTGTCACGTTAGGCGGCAATGCCGCGATTATTTTCTTTAGAAGAAACGACTTTCCAGTTCCGGCACTGCCGGTGAAAAAGACGTTTTTACCGCTGAGTACTGCATCGAGCACTCTTTTCTGCTCCTCGTTCACTTCGGTGGCTGTAGGATTTACATAGAGCTTCTTTCCCATGGGTAGTTTCGTTTCGTCGCTCAGTCGTTTCCTTTTCTTCACGGCTCCGGGTGACGGGGTGGTAAGAGTGGAGCGACTAACTGCAAGCGCTTTTTCCTTTGCCTTGTTTACCTCCGCGCTGGTGGCTGGGCTGATCCCTTGCTCGCCGCCCAGTGGCCGATTCGACAGCAATTGTTCTCTCAAAGGGTTCCTCGTGGGCTTTTCCGTCTGACAAGTCATCTTCACGAAGATTGTCTTGAGAAAAGTAACCAGTTGAGTAGCTGGGGCGTTCGACAGGAATAACGTACAGCGTTGGTCTCGAAACTTGATCGTAGCCTTTCCTTCCACCATGAATTTATTAAACACCGATATATTTTTCAATGGTAATTTTGTGGTCATGTTTGCTCTTTCGGCTCGTAATTCGACGTACATTTCCCGAGAATTGTCTCTCAAAAGGCGTAGCGTTGCTGTTCGGTGATTTCCCTTCTTCTCAATCGAGCCTTGTGCGTCCATCCACTCCACCAAAACCGTGCAGGTTACCGTGCAAGTACTTTCATCCATTCTTCTTTATCTTAATTCGTACTCTGCTATTCTTCTTCACAAATTTTCTCCGAGTCCAACTGAATCATTCGCACCTGAAGAGAAAAATGATTCGACAGACTGAAGCACGGTCGGTGGACGACACTGAACGACTGACAATGAACCGATGAGTCGGCTGTCGGCTGCCACGCGGGGCTATAACCACGAGGTTTGCCGCCAGAATTGTTAGGGAGAGAGTAGTAGGGGAAAGCTACATCCTATCTGAAGTACGCCGCAAAACTACCGTTCTGTTATCGAATAGGAACCTTCGATCGTCATGCGTGTCTCTCTGCGCAGGGTCACGCGCATTTGAATAATAATGAGAAGGGATGAGATGCATTTTCTAAGAAATTGCAATAACAACGCAATGCGCTTTTTTGTCCAAATGAAAATATAATATTCGACATAATCGAATTATATGTAATATTGTAACGTCTAATCGTAGTCGTCGCTATCCTAGTCGTGATCGTGTTACATTATGTACTTACAACGGAGACAGGGGAACCGTCGATCGGTTCCGTACAATTGAAAGTAGAGACTTGTCAAGGTGGCTGATGGAACTGACAACGACAGTACTTGCAACAATCTCGACGGAATTCTCGTTAATTGCAGTCTGTATCTTATATGTATGTATTTAATCGTAAGTGTTAACGGGACACGTCGAGAGTGTCGAGATGCCAGCGACAGGCAGGACAAATAGAATTCATAGAACAAAGAATCGCAGCGAGGGCGGTCGTTTGCGCGGTCGTAGCTAAAATTGCCTATTGGGACATTGTATGTATGCACGTATACACTTACACATGTATAGTATAATACATATAATTGTATGTATATTGTCTCACATCGAAACATAGAAAAATCAGAGCGAGGGTCGTCCATATCCGAAGGCTCCTCACTCGTCTTTGAAAAAATACTCCGCTCTGTGATATGAAACTTGATTGGGACGAGTTCTGACAATGAATTTCTCATACATTATAGCGGCCGTGTATAATACAGTCCATGATCGTTTCCGTAGAGAGGCTCGCGACATTCGCAAATTCGAAGTACAGAACAAAAATAAATACGGTAAAGATAAACGGTACAAGTGCGAAAGGTTCGCAATGTTCGATAGGAAAACCAGCTAACTGGCATTGAAAACAAGTGTAGTGACGAACCAAGCTACAGAAACGACGATGACTGTAATCGCATGGAATCATCGGCTTTGGTAAATAGCGGCTGACGATGAGGCTCGGGGCAGAAGCATAAGCTGGAAGATAATGCGACAAAATGCTGTCTTGACGAGGCTTTCGTGACCAGAAAAATATCGAATGCGTATATTTGCACAACGTATATAGGCACTCAAATCAGCTACATTGTTTTTCCTCTCTCGAGCGACACGCTTCTTGGCGCTTGTGCCCTTTGCTTCAGAGTTTCGCGCGTTTAGCAATGGCGGACACTTTTGCCGATATCACCGTGTAACATTATAATTGACTACCGGAACGCAAAGCAATACGCTCGCAGATCCATCCTCAATCGCGAATCTCTTCTTCCCCGCGAAAGAAAAGCCGAAAATTTCTTCCCGAGAAGCTGGTCCATTATCATTCGTGGACTTGCACCCTCGATCAGCTTGAATCGTTCTGGCCACTCTCAGCGTGTGTGTACAATCGAACCAAATACTAATACGGAATACATACACGTTAAATAAGTGCTATGTATTGCGAGTTGGCCGTCCCAGTGTTTGCATTCGCAATGGCATTTGCAAAGCGATCAATCGTCGTACATGAAACTGGAGTAACGTGCTTCTAACGTGCAACAATCTATGCGTGGTCAATACGATCAGAGGAATAAAGGAAGAAGGGAAGTGAAGAACTGACGGTAGGAAGTGGGGTGAGCTATGAAATTCTCTTCACCGATATTGCACAACTGTAAATACATCCGAAAATGAATCTCTAGTAGACTGGAAAACACTAGGAGGAATGGGCCTGCGTAAAACATTCATCTTAACGTTTGTACACTGACAATCAGATGTTAAATTGACTAACGCTACGAATGGAAAACATTGATTTTTCGGGGGCCTACGGGCTCATACTGAACATCGAGCGATTATTTGATGAAAATAATGAATTTCGTAATAAGAGCAACTTCTCCCAAAAATAAAATCCAGTTGAAGAAGAAGAAGCAAATTCTTGGTATTTGGAAAATAAATTCTATGGAGCTGTACCGTGGAGAATTAAAGAAATTCGAAAATTATTGGTACTCGATATTCAGCCGAGAATATTCCGCTTGACCCTTTGCTACTTATGGATGGATTACATGTATTGGGCCTTCTTGGGCATAAAAACTCTACACGAAGAGGAAACCTCCCATCGTACTTTACCATTTCTTCTACTTACATTAGACTCGTTAAAAGTAATACTCTACGGTTGTAAGTACAATCACGGCGGAGACTTTCGATTTCATTGATTCGTCGTTCTGCAGCGTTTGGGTGCAAATGTTATCTCGACAAATCTCGGGCGAAGAGTATCAAGTCTTTCGTAGAAATTTGGCAGTAGTAACTTGAATTTTACGACAATTTTCTTTATAGCCATCGTAATACAATCGAGTTCAGAACACATCGAATGGTGACAAAATTCTATGCTTACGAAGTTGTACGTTTTTTGATATTCACTCGAAATGACGAAGAATGCAATGACCAAAAAATTTTTCTTATATCTACGTGGGTGTTTACAATTTCGCATAAAATTTTGATGAGATCGATTATAAAAATTCTTTCCTCGCAAAATAATTTGTGAATCCCTCCTATTCCTGTTGATTGAGCGGTCGTCGATCAACATTTGAACCCTTCAACGCCGTTCTCAAGCATAAACGTTTCGCGTTAATCTTATTTTTTTTTTTTTTTATCATATCCCTACGCACATTGAGTTCACGATCGACGGCAGTTGAGCGCAAACCGAGCAAGTCGACGAGTTCTTTGCAAGAAAATCGAGAATTACCAGAATTCTGATGTTTCGCGCATGCAGTCATCGTCAGCATCCAAATCGTACGAAAGATTCTTATTATAATTTTGTATAATTTATAAAAGTTTGCTATCTCGACTCGCCGAATTTGCGCTCGCGGCTGCACATTCACCGCGCGATCCTTAATACTTACAAGGGAGGACCACAATTGTGGGTCACCGATTTTTTTGAAACTTGGTAGGCAGCTTCTATCGGCCAAACTATGATACCATGTTTCGTAAAAAGACCCACTTTGGCTTTATTGTTAAGATATTTAATGTTAAAAAATGAAAGTGCTCCGATCGACTTGAAATTTTACACAGCGGTGCAAAATTGAAAAATAACAAATACATATTTCTTAATTTTTTAATTAAACAATGTTTAAAAATTTACTCTAGCTAGAAATTCAGTAATTGTAAACCTGCTTCCAATAAGGCAGCGTGGTGGGGTTGATAAGGTAGCGGCTTACGAGTACTCTGGTGCCGGGTTCGATTCCACTTACCTGCATTTTCTCTTTATCATATTTTTCATTTTTTTTAATCTTCTTTTCTTTTTATCTTTACTTCTTTTATCAAGTACGTGAAAAGAGGACAGTACAGGCATGTACCAGCAAATTATCATGTACAATTTTCAAGTGGGAAGGCATATTAGAAAAAGATCATGGCAGTAATTTTACGCAGATGTATTTAAGTTTGACAAATAGACTGTACATTGTTTAGGATGATACGTATCGTACAGACATCCAAAACATAGTGCCCTTCTGCACCAAGCATATTTAATAAAGGATTGTGCACCGCCAATGTTTAAGGATATGTTGCAGTATGCGTGGTATGCCTCCAAATTGTATGAATCCCGTACAATATTTTTGAACGTTAATCAAGTATGTTTCGGGAAGGATGTGCTCCAAACGAATTGCATTTGCGGTGCACAATCCTTTATTAAATGTGCTTGGTGCAGAAGGGCACTATGTTTTGGATGTCTGTACGATACGTATCATCCTAAACAATGTACAGTCTATTTGTCAAACTTAAATACATCTGCGTAAAATTACTGCCATGATCTTTTTCTTATATGCCTTCCCACTTGAAAATTGTACATGATAATTTGCTGATACATGCCTGTACTGTCCTCTTTTCACGTACTTGATAAAAGAAGTAAAGATAAAAAGAAAAGAAGATTAAAAAAAATGAAAAATATGATAAAGAGAAAATGCAGGTAAGTGGAATCGAACCCGGCACCAGAGTACTCGTAAGCCGCTACCTTATCAACCCCACCACGCTGCCTTATTGGAAGCAGGTTTACAATTACTGAATTTCTAGCTAGAGTAAATTTTTAAACATTGTTTAATTAAAAAATTAAGAAATATGTATTTGTTATTTTTCAATTTTGCACCGCTGTGTAAAATTTCAAGTCGATCGGAGCACTTTCATTTTTTAACATTAAATATCTTAACAATAAAGCCAAAGTGGGTCTTTTTACGAAACATGGTATCATAGTTTGGCCGATAGAAGCTGCCTACCAAGTTTCAAAAAAATCGGTGACCCACAATTGTGGTCCTCCCCTTGTTAGATTCGAAAACACTCTTTCTCGTAAATTGAGCGGTTCAATATGAACTCTCAATTCATAGACAGTATAATTCATATGACTAGCCTATACGATATCTAGAATGTCTCACATAGAACGATTCCTAGTGATATTTAATGGGACTTGGAATGCAACCAAACCGAATACCAATAAACGTACAGAGAGAGAGAGAGAGAGAGAGAGACAGAGAGAGACAGAGAGATTACCATATACGTAGTACTTGGCACATTTCAGTCGTATTACACGTTCGCTTAAAACGCAATCACGAATTAAATAAAGGTAACTATCCAAATATCTTCGGACTATCAACACTAATTGAGAGCCACTTTAGTATGTAGTCGTCTGAGATCCACTCAGAAATATGCAATCCAACAAATGCGACACTCAATCGAATACTACCAAGGGTGATAAACGCAAAGTTGACAAATCGACGGTCTTCCTCGGACGAATCACAAGTTTCGTATCGATATTATTCTATAAAAATTGTTGGCTAAGCGCAGATACACGCGGCGACAATCACAATCGGAGGATTTGACTCTCCGTACGCGTCTTCCACCAACAAACTTGTACTTCTGCTCAACAAAAAATTAGCTTACGATCAACATTAACACGATGAAACGAGAAAAAGATGTATTGCACGTGATGAAACAAAAATTAGCAACAATAATCCTCAACGATCATCGGAAGATTTCCACTTCCAACGAACAGTAATCAACAAAAAAAAGTTATACCTACCAAAAGTAAAGAGCATTCTTACTGGGATTGACGGAGTCACAATTTGCCGAAAGGGCAGTGACGTACGCTACGCGATAATTGGACGAAAGGAAAGCTCGACGGATTCAAAAAATGTGAGGAGCCAATTGAAGCTTCCACAGAGATACTGGTCGAGCAAAGACGGTTACCTGACCCTTTTCTTTGCCGCCAACCAGGAAAACGTATAATGGTGCTGGTCCATAAGACGGAGTTTCAGTTTCATTGACATCGACCGCGGCAACTTTTGCCCTCTGTCGTTCCGCTCTGGACGCACTCGCGGCTCTTCTCGACGGGGAACCAAGTGGCAGACTCTTTGGCGGTGCTCTTGGGACTCTTTTGATCTCTTGAAGCTCCAGCAGCTCCGCGAACGTTTGCGAAGCCGATCTACCTGGCTCGTCTTCTAAAACACTGTCCGGTGGACTATTCAACATTTTCGCATACTTTCCATCCTGCTGTTGATGTTGCAGCTGCTGCTGTTGTTGTTGATGATGTCCCTTGGAGTCGTCGAGGCCAAGGTAATTCGGATTGCAGAAGCCAAATTGACCTTCGCGAATGGTCGAGGGATTGACTATAGGTCGATACTGTTTGCATTTTCGCGAAGATGGCCAATCGTCGTCGGCAAGCGGATCACCGGGGCTTCTGGCTTCTATACTCGCGTAATCGGATGTCGACTCCTCTCCTTCCTCCAAATCGGCGAACCGCACCGACGCCGAGGTTGGTATTTTCGTCGTAGTCGGCGTCTTGGGGGTTTGGAGAGCTGCCTCGTAGAGGTGCGAGCTGTAGCTCTCACCGCGAGTGGGCTGGCATGCTTGATGGAGTGCTGCGAAATCTCTAAAAGCAAAAAAATCAGGTATGAGCGACCGATGAGTGGGAAAGTGCTTTCGTTAGTACCATGTGCCATTCGCAAAAGACACTCTCGACTCTTACCGTTTCTCCTCTTGAACTTCGATTAATCGCGAGGTGGGCGGATCCTTGCGCGGCTCTTCACAGTCGCTATTTTCGTCCGGATCGACAAAGACGAGCTTCGTGGCCTCGACGGGGGTTAACACTGGCGTGGGCAAGGTCAGGGCTCGGAAGTTCGGCACCGATATTGGATCTCTGGTCATGCCAGAACTGGTGGTGTTAGTGCTCATGCTGCTCTCGGCGGTTTTTTGACTCGATTCCGATGGCTTCGATTGCCTGCGGCGAGCCAGAGTATTTGCGCTCCGCGATTTTACCATTCCCGTCGATGGCTCGATCACTTCGACGTCCACTTGCTGGAACGGATAATAGGTATTCGCCTGCATGCAGGCTCAATTTGATTCGTTGGCTCTCCTCGCATCTATGAGGCGCGAAGCAAGCGAGAGGAAGGAACAGGTCGACACGTAGCAAAAGTGCAGCATGCGATCTGCATACGATTACATACGTCTTGGGGACTCTCTTCGTGGTCGTCCTGGCCGCTTAGCACCGAGTAGCTACACTTGGTTGGATGACTCAGGCGCGATAGATTGATCTGCGAGAGTTTCGAGATCTCCTTGAGGAAACTCGGTCGAGCTGGAGCCTCGTTCGGTGATATCCTGTTGCTGTAGAGCCTCGTCCTCTGGTTCCTCGGCTTGGGTTTTGGATTGTCGGAACTGGTGCCTCGTATCAAGAGCTCCGAGACCGCGAGGGCGACGCTCTCAGCCCGGGGTTGAGGTTTTGGACCTTGTACGGATAATTTCTCCCACGTTTCTGTACCTGTCGCAACAATTTCGATATCCTCGATGCCTCGGTAAAATAAGGGAAGAAAACTGTTTGCTGGTTTTACCGAAATGAAACCTCCAGAGCTCGTTAGTCGCGAGGCCACTACTTTCGCCGCCGAAGATGAGCATGCAACTGGGAAGCCTGCAGGCCGCGTGCCCGTGAAGTGGCCCAGGTCCAGGCTTACTTTTCAATAGACACCAAGCGGCAGTATTCACGTCCCATCTCCAACAGTCGCTCCTTTCCTGCAGATCGGTCATGCCCCCGTAAATATACATTGCGTCACCGTGCAGCACCGCTGAGTGCTTGTGCCTTGCAGCTGGACCACTCTCGCTCGACGATAACAGATGCCACGATTCCGTTTCTGCAACATACGACATGCAATATTTACGATTTGTTTCGCGAGCGTATTATACATCATGTATAATCGATCGACGTTAAATTAATCCTACCAAAGTGGAAGGCCCAGAGTTCGGAGGAGCTACCGCGCAAGTCTTGGTAGCCGCCGTAGATGAGCATTTGTCCACGATGCACCAGAGCAGTGTGACCCCTTCGACCTCGGGGGACCGCGCATCCTCGTTGAGCTCTGATCTTCCTCCACGTGTTCGTCTGCAAACGATTCATAAACGCGACTTGTCAGAGCAGTCCACTCGTTACGGGTAGAATTCGAGGATAATTGGGGAAAAGCACGGAGAGGAATATAGTCTGGCCAGGGTCCGTTGCTATTAATTCGGACAACAATGGGCTCAGAAATCCTGCAATTGCTGAGGGAGGACGTTCAGTCCCGGTGGTTTTGAAACCTGGCGAATATGAATAGGGTTGAGTAACAAAAGGCCGCACAAGAGGATCAATTTGTCGCTCCCTCATTTTGCCATTTGAATGCAGCTTCCCGACGTCCTCCCAGAAATGCAACGACACCCTCGAGGTTCCTTCGTTAATTTCCTACTTCGATTGGAAAATGACCTATCTTGCAACCTTCCGGCCTCTGCATATTTTTACTCTTCCATTCATTTAGACCCCTCGTCTAGACGAGTGGAAAGCTGGCGTCGTTATTCGTTTGACACCTGAGAGAAATACGCGAGCATCGACCTGCGCCTGTTTTAGCGCAAGATATTTATTACAAGTTATACATACTAGGGTGGCAATTTTACTCTGCCTCTTACTAGCTACTCCGCCCTATCCTCGCTCACTTATTTGCCTTTTTAGGGATGTTTAGCGACGCGTGGAACGCGACAAGCCTCCGCGCGTTGCCATGGAAATGGCACGATCGTCCTGGAGATATTTAATTTCAATTCGACGCTCCTTTGTAGGAGACCCTAACTCAACGAAGGCAAGAAAAGTGCGAGGAGCGACGAACGGATCGGCTGCTCCAGTTTTCCGATTTTCACGGGACACGAGACATGATGAGTTATTTTTAATTGTTCGCCTTGAAAGTATGTTTGTAAAAAATGTAGGGCGCAAATAACACACAGTTTTTTTTCGAGGAGACGACCTGGGACGTGCCGGATGAAGCTTCTATATTTAGATTGATTAATAAAACGAGTGCGTTTGCGCGTGACTGTCTCGAATGCTTTGTACTTTATTTGCTCGTGGAAATTAATTATCGTCTCGGAGACTAATTTTTTCCACGTTCCTGCACTTTTAATCTCGCAGCTGGAGATAAGCGTGACTGTTAAACGAGATCGATTCGATTATCCGCTACATTCTTTCGGCATCGAAGCGAACTAAGAACACGGTAGAATCGTTGAGCTTCGATGACCCTTTGAGCTCGTGTACCAGACAGTATCGAAGTACCGTTTAGAAGATGATACTTCGTCGAGCTTTTCGACAACATCTCCCTTGATATATGTGTGCACAAGCAAGACGGAAGGTTCGTTTGATGTCTAGTGGCAATCATGGGGCGTTTTATCTTACAGAGCGATGAAACCGAGTGTATGCGCGTGAAGAAACCAACGGGCAAAAACTATGGGCACTTACGGGGGTTACGGCTTACAGGAGGAATGAAAGTCGTTACGTAACTACGAGTACGTGACTAAACTTGATAGTTCTGCACTGTCACTCGCGCATATACTGTCATCATTCAGGAGGTCCTTCAGAAAAACGAGTTCAGTCTCTGCATATCCATTTTAACGAAGTGAGTTGTGACAATTTTTTGACGAGCTCTTATTGTTGCAACGAGAAATGCAACACTCGGCATAGGATTATTCTTCAGAAGTGTCAACGACGAAGAAATAATCAAAGGAGATAGGGTGCAAAATTTGATCGATCTGTCACGTGGCGGAGAGTCGTCGCATAGGGGAGGGAATCGATTTCAGAAAGCGAAATACTTTTGAGTCGCTCACCGCTTTTCATACGCAAACCAGAGGAAGAGGGAGAGAGCGAGCACTTTAACGAAGCAGGAAGAGGAAAGAAGAGCGAAAAAGAGCGACGCGGTGAGATGCGGCGCGAGGCAACCCCTCCGGCTTAACCAATCGGGTTTGCCGGGTGCATTCGTAATGCGGTTTTCAATAATACACGCCAAAGAGACAAGCTTCAGGGGGGAGACAAGCAATGGTTTCCGGCATGGTCCAATGATTAAAAACAAATGGACCAAAAGTAACCATGGCAACGCGTCGAAGGAGAAGAACCTCGTGTCGTCGTGACAACCCCAACCGAGAGCTTTAAAGGGTACAACCAACCGACCGCGAGCCCCCGATGGCCTACTCGCTCGAAACCCACGCGCAACTCGATTAATCTCATTTAATCTACATCAATCGATTTCACCAATTACAGGGTGAATTTTAAAGGACGACGTTGATCAAGCTGGACAGGTCCAAGCAGAAATATTAATAGTGAAACTGGACTGCAGAGAATAGGGAATACGGTTTAGCGACAGGGCACGAAACCTGACGCGATGCGACGAGAGACGTGCTGACAACTAGTTGGCAAGAGATTGATATTGCATTTTATGCTCGCGGCGTTTTTATCAATTTTTAATGCCACCCGAAGGGAGGGTCGGATCCTCGAGGGAGCATAAGCGGCCACTCAGCTCGAGGGGCAGAAAACGCAAGAAAGGGCTGTTGACACCAGCTGTTGCCAAAAAACTACTTTGCTTGAATTACTCTTGAAGACGAACGCAATGTGGTAATATCGCATATAGTTGAATAAATCACTTTTGTCCATCACAAGATTTACGTATGTCCCACTAAGAAAGAGCTAATTATCTCTCTAACAAGGAGGTATGTACATTTGTCTACGCTAATGATCCTAGCCCATCGTGTTTGACAGTGACATATGATTTCTCCTCCTGTCGATAGAGTGCTTGACACAGTCAACGCCACGGAATAGTAATCAGTCAAGGGAGAGTCGGCAACTATTCTAGCGAATTTCGAGGTAGGTTAGTGGAAAGCTCGAATCAGGCGACACGTCGCGGAAACCAGCTTGCCGCTTCTCTCATTGACACCGGAGGAGGCAGGGTGTTTTCGGCGAATGTTGGTGGGTTCTTCGCGCTACCCTCCTGCATCTCGATAACGATCTCGACGGAGTGGGAGCGGGTGTCATATCACGGAAAGGAAGCTCTTAATGATGTCGGCTTGGATGCGGGGAAAACACGAGGAAGGAGCCAATCCAGACGAGGACGGCGAAAAAGAGAAAGAGAGGAATGAATCGCACCCTCGGGAAACCGCTAAATCAATAGCGGCGTCATCGGGTACAAGCAGTTTTACAGGAGAGCATACCACCCTCTGTGCGGCTCTCACCCTCTCTCGAAAGGGTCTGTCGTATTCGGTAGTGACTGAGTGACACTGACAACTTCAGGAGAACTGGAACCATCGCGATGCGAAAGGAGAAACACTGCGCGAGAAATAGTAGCTTGGGGAATTGGTAGCCCTTTCACAACAACTGACAGATCTATCGCTTTTCCGTTGTTCTTCTGGTGTCGTGAAGTGTTGGGTGTCGGATGTCGGGTGTCGGGTGTCGGGTGCGGAGGACTCCTTGGGGAAGATAATGCGACTGACGCCAAACGAGCAGACGGTGGATCGCCCTTTTGCCTTCGAGTGCCCGGGACGTCTTAATGTTCGCGCGAACCCGTTAGCAAATACCATTCGACAAACGGCTCGGATTGGAGGGGAGTCTCATCTAATTCGAATAATAGATCTTGGATACTCCGAACTGGGATCCAAGTGGCTTTTAATTGACGAGTCGCTCAAGCGCGATATTGTCAATCTCGCGGGATGTTACCCTTCGATTGGTTTATTCAATTTGGAACATGGTATCCGAACCTCAGTTGCGCTGCGTTGATGCCCGAAGGCCCTTCGCGAACCCCAATCCCGACAAATGAGATCGCGTAGATTCGAATAAATTGAACCGGACCCTTCGTATCTGGTACTTGCGTAAATTTAACATATTGCCTTCAGGGAATGCACCTTGGTGTTTCACGGGTAAATGTAAAAGTTAATTCTACTCGTACAAACCGCATTCAAGTGACGTACGTAAAAGCGGTATGCCTTGCAGCAATGGTTTACCTTGACATTGTAAATCCAGAGCGGCGTTTCCGTGCCTGCGGAAAAACCGAGCTCTCCACCGAAAACGTAGAGGCAGTCCTTGTAAGCTACCGCACTGTGCTCCTGGAGGGCCGGAGGCCTTTCACCCCCGGGATGCAGCTCCTCCCATCTGCTCTCGGCTGGAAGAAAATAAGGAAGGGGTTAAGTAAGAATGCTGGCTCGTTATTCCGAGCGTTTTCATGCCGTGAACCAGACTACTGCCTGCTCTCTTTTTCTCTATCTCCACTCTCAAGAAAAAATTCATATACGCGAGGATTTATCCGTTTAAGCGGAATAGCGCGCAGCACTGCATCGTGCTGCTTGTCGTTGTGCATTTTAATTGGCTACTTATGCGAGAACATAACTCGTACGTGTCCCTTGTCCTAGTTTTTCAAAGATTCAAGGGCCCTGTGGAACTAGTCAACTGAATCGATACATTCCCAGAACTTATGTTTCGCCCTACGAAATATGTACGTAGAACGAACGACAAAAGTCTCGCGATGCGTTGGTCAGATTCATGGGGATCACGAACTCTGCAAGACGTCGACGCGTCAAGGGTGAGAAATAATTTCGAGAAATGGTGCGTGCAAAAGTTTTTCTCGTGGGAGGGCAGACATTTTCTTCCCCGGTAAATCAGGGTTCCTGCCGCCCCAACAATCTGGCGGCCCGGTATAAATCCTCAAAATGGTAGGGGTTCGTCGGAAGTATTCGAAGAGTATTCGAGCGTCTGTGGAACAGCAGTGGAGCGTTGCTCGTCGAGGGGAGAGACTGATCCCAATGCGAAAGCACGGTTTCGCAAAGGCTTAAATCTAACCAGTGCCAAGGACAGCTGAGATGCAATGAAAGGCTAAGCGGAAATACACCGGGAGTAGGAGCATCGACTCTTGAGCCAAAAATAGGCACGCGCGACTCCTTGATTACGTGCTCCATTATATATAATACATTATGTATATCATTTATCGGATTAACATCTTCGATGTATCTTAAGATAACCGCTGCATTGCTTTAATAATACATACGTCCAAAGATTGCTATCTTTGCAGTTTCCTCGATAAAACCATCCAAATACCCGAAGCGAACTCCAGACAATTTTTCCAGGTTGCGGTTTATTTTTTGGGATTGGAGATCCCGATCCACAATTACGTAATGAAATTGTTTGCTCGGCTAGTTTCGAGGGTCAAGACCCGATGACGGGAGCCTTGATGTTTTGGCACGATTCCGCCGACCTTTTTTACGTCTCGCGTCTTAACTAGCCGAATGACAGTCTCCTACTGGAACGTGCTCAGGAACAAAGCCCGAGCGATTTATGTAAGCGTCGTAACGTGCTAGCTAAAGTAAGTACCCGCGCCTCTCGCTCTCCGATGGAATCCACCTCGAAAGATGCCCAACATTGATTAGCCGCACGTGTCCTATCTGGTTCGTCGCGTAACTCGGGAAACGCGCCGAACAATAGGTTCTTTCGCGGAAAAGTGCTATTCGCATCTTGGAAGAGCACCTCTCATTTTTCTCCATCGAGTTCTTCCGAAGAGGCATCGATCGCTTTTGAACGAGCGACTGGCTACTTGGCGCGTAAATAATCGAGCCATCTCGCGACGGAAGAGATAAAGCGCGAATTTCGGCTTCCACTGTGTTCCGTTTGGTTGAGTTCCGGAGATATGCGCACTTTGAGTCGGTTTATTGGAACGAAGAATAGGATTACCAGTGATGAAAGATCTCATGAGGATGAACCACGAAAGTGCTACTCTTTTTATACCTAGTCTCGGCATCGTAGAATCATTTGGATCAATGGAGTAGACAATGTGAATTGGATTGGATTCTATTGAGTAGTTAAAGTCTCCAAGTCTTTTGTACTCGATACTCTGATTACAATTCAAATGCTACTGCAAAAGTAGAGCTCCGTTTAATTGTAAATTCATTACTAAGCGGGATGCAGAGCGTTACTATCGGCGAATTGTAATCTATCTTAAGAAGAGCGGAAAGCAATCCGGTTTAAAGGTCTGTCGAGAAGGATCCGCTTGATGAATCGATTCCGAAGGGCACGAAACCCTCGTAGGACGGAGCAGATTCAAGACTCGAGTCGAGGGTGAAACAAAAACGGTCGCGTATGAAGCACTCTCATGGTTCTCGGAGTTATCACAATATTTTTGCAAGATCAAGTAGATCGACAGAGGTGGGGTTGACTGGTTTTGAAAGCAGACCGCATCGCGAGGTTCGCGAACCACAGGCTCGCTTCAGCCCCAGGAGACCAGCGAAGGAGTCACGGGGTTGTTCGTCCCTAAGCGCGAGCTACCCTTTCGGGCCCTTACGCTGCCCTAATGTTCGTTTCGGTTCGGTCGAGCGATCCCCTCTGATTAATAGAGAGTCTGGCCACCCGACGCGACGCCTAAACTTTCTACCAGTGAATTTCGCGAAGCATCATCCAATATTGATGCATCCAACAGTGAATGTAGAGCTGGTTTTACTTCTGAAAACCACCTATCTATCTATAGACCAGCGAACAACCTTTGACTACCCTCCCCTGCTGTCTCTTCTCTTCTATCTCATTTTCTCTCGAGCCCACTCTCTTCAACTTCTTCCCCAGGCTGGTTAATTATTCCAATAAATATTTAACCAGCGGCGCGCCTAACGAGAACCTCCGAGCTAACGAGAGGAGATTTGCATTCTGTGGCGACGTGACGCGACTCGCTTAATAAGCATAACGAATCTGTCGCGGTCGAGCTTACTGGAAAACGTCACCTTGATATTCCTCTCTGTTGCAAGTGCGGCTTATCACCGATAGTGATTAGCAGTCATTTATACCGGATAAGCTTATGATAATCGGCTGTACTCAACGAGAGGGTGCAATTAATTCGTTGACGCGTCTGATCTCCCTGGAAACAGGCATAATTGTAGAGTATCGTTGCCGGATTTACTTGATATAGGTGGGCTTTAATAATGGCGTTTTATTGATCAGAGGGAACCCTGTTGAAATTCCACCGTCCACCCTCGTCCTCGGAACAGGAACCCCTAGTTGATGGGAACTGGGGACCAACCGAGTTGGTCCGAGATATTTCCTCTCTCTATCCCCATCGCGGCTAGTCCTTTGTCAGACATCTTCCATTAAGCCTCCCCTTCTAATTAAAGGATTTTCTACATTTTCCAAATTCGTCTTAACTCACACCGCTCTATCACCGTCCCTTTCTCCCAGTCGACGATGCGACATTAATTCGTAAAGAGTCCGAAAGAACCTACCACCTATACTATGTGATAAAAGTACAGATATTTCTTGATCCAGAATAATACTGGCAATAGATGAAGAAATTCGACGAATTCGTCTGATGGCGACGTAATCTTTGTGTCTTACCAAGGCTATAGCGCCAGAGATCCTTGAGGGGTAGATTGCCATTTCGCCCTCCGAGAAGGTATACGTGTCCGGCGAGCAGAGTGGCACTATGCTTGCTTCTTGACGGTGGTGCGGGCCCATTTTCAGTGCCAGCTGCAGTAACCGAGCTCCACATTTTTTTCCTGGAACAAACATCGTACGATTATCAGTCGAATTGAACGCGATTCGTCTGATTTTAACCATGGCAGAGTATCGCACAATTGAAACTGATTTAGAGCCAAGGGATCTAACAATTAAGTCCTCGCGTAATAGATATAAATGCCTTTCTAATAGTCTCGCTCTCCCCCAAGATTCCAATGAAGATAATTCTCTTATTTCGAATCCTCCTTCCGAATCTAGTAGGGTCAATTAAGGACATACGATATATTGCTTTTTATTCCTTTGACAGAAGTATGTCTGGTAGTCGTAAGAAATATTTCGAGGCAGATATCCTCGAAACTGAATATAAATCCAGCCGTAGTCGCGTGATGAAATGAAGGAGCGATACATTTGCGACGATACTTCGCGTGGAAGTACATTTCTCGACAAGACTGCGTGAACGAGAGTTTCCGAGCACTTAACCCTCGCTGGGTAGATATTCGCCTGCCATCCACCCCCTCTGTAAACCGAATGTAAATATCTGTGTTTCCGTTGGGCGCAGCCCCACTTCTCATTAAGTGGAACAGGTACTCGAGTTCGCGCTTAATCGGCTCAAGAGAAAGAACACGCTGCTCAGTGTTACCGTAACAAAAAAACCTATCCATCCGGAAATCGTAAACGCTATTGATAACGATTTTGATACCGCAAAAAATGACCCTCTATTCTACACATATTCGGTGGAAATTTGATTTTACGAGGTAAAGTTGAGCCAGTGAAGAGTAGCTAATATCGTTGGGGATGGACAGGTCCAACCTTGGTTCTGCGAAGCCTCTGAGCGACTGTCAGTAGCAGTCTACCTGAAATTCAATTACCGCATCCCGAAAATCGAATTCCGGATAAACGAATGCACCCCTCTCGCGCACCCCAAAACAAGCGTAGGCAAATATGTACGCGGCCTGGCATTCCAATTCCTCCTGTGGTCGACACGCCTTTGCAAATAGTCTCGATTCCGCCCTCTTATCTTTCTCCCAACCCCTATGTACATCCCTTGTCTAGTCCAGATTTCTTAATCCCGTTTCTAGCGTAACTATCTTGAACCGAGCCACAAGAGAGCGGTGCACGAGGGAACTCGCGTGATCGAACAAATTTGAGATGCAATAGCGATACGAGATTCTGAAGCAAGTTGCGGGGAGATGATTCCGCTGAATGGAAGCGCAAGGCAGGGGACTCCATAAATAAAATGGGTTCGCTACGTGGGGTAAGTCTCTCTCTGTAAAACGCTCCAAACCCTGAGGGCGAGCCTCGAGAGCCGATTCATCGTAAGCCGCAATTATTGTGGAATAATGTTCCTTAACGTAGTGGACAAGTTCCAGCCATCTTTGCAGTACAAATTTGTCTTTGAAAAACGAAAGTACCAACTAACATGTACTCTTTAGTGGGCATACAATTTTGCTTGTGGTATTGATCGGTGAGACAGAAAAAAATAGATGCGCGTCAGCTTGGCAAACTAGGCTGAACATACTTTATGGAAATCTTCCACATCCCCTAAGGAGGCATATTAGAGAAACAAGGGTAGAAGAGGAGGCATCGCGGAATCTAGTGGGGAAGGCCTCATGGGATGCGCGGCATATTCTTTGCGCGAACGAAGCACCGAGACTAGGAACCCGCCCTGAAACGCGCCATGCATTATGGATTTTGCAGGATGTTCCATCTTCGGTGGTATATGTATAAGGCATCTCGACTAGGTAGCTACACACAAGAGAGAGTACACCTAAACGCGATAACGCATTGTATCACTCTCCGATTCTTATCCCACGTTTCCGCTTCATCCGTGGCAAAGCCAGATTTATAAGCTCCTTCCGGAAGAGATGAAAGCCAAACGGGATTAATGCAGACGATGCCTGGATGCTCCCCTATTATTCCCAGCCGACGACGACGATTCCAGGTTGACGCGACGCGATGCGATATCGAGCAAGAGCAGCGAGCTCTCGTGCTCGTTCGCGTATCTGTCTGCTCGGCATCAAAGGACGGGACTTTTAATCTCTCGCAGTAGCATCGGCGTGTTACACTTCTACGGAAGTGACAACGAACCGAATAATTTTCATCTCTCCGACTGCGAACCTTTTCAGACGCACTCGCGAAGCCCGGCTTGGTCTTTTCCCGACGCCGTCAGCCAAAAGGATTCCAACTTCTTTTTCTAGTATTTCCTTTCTCTATTTTCTCGTCTCCTTTATTTTCTTCTCGAGCTTTGTCTCGCTCTTCTCCAAGGATCTCGGAACGCATTCGACTGGAAACTAGGCTGGCACCTTGGTAATATCTCTGATAGTTACCGAAGCCCTTAGCTACCCGGAGCTGGGCTCGTTTCTTCCAGTTTGTGACTCGCGTGCCTTTTCCGGCCACTTGCTCCATCCCATCACTGGAATGGTATTCCTTTATTCGCGAAATCTGGAGCAGTGAACAGTAACGAGGAGCGTTTGAGGGGGTTCTAGATGCAGTCAGGGGTGTTTCTGCCTTTGAAAAGGCCATAGTCGTCGCGTGTCGGCATTGTCTTCTCTAGATTTCACTGGTCAGGAGGGATAGGATTCTTTTTTTTCCACCGAACATCTTTGGGGAAACGGTGGAGCAGGAGGCGAGAAAAGTGAGAAGGGTGGAAATCTCACGGTTCTTAACTCGAGTCGCGACAAGGGTGCAACGCACTGGTAGCGTTCGCCTCCGAAAAGGCAAGGGCGTCACGTCGCGTCTCCTCGTGTTGCGTCGGGACAATTTCCTCCGTGAGAGCCGGCTGCCAGCACACTCGCTACTCCCAATTCCTGAATCGCACCATCCTCTTGTTCCCCGTTCCGCCCTCATTTCCTGCAACCAGGCCAATTCTTCGACTCTCGCCGTGTATCCCTCGCGTCCCGTGCTGCTTCCCGACCTGACTCGTAATCGGGTTATCGTGAAGTCTCCCGACAGAACGAATATCCAGACTCCGAACCTTTTTTAGTTCGACCAGTCCGGAGTTTTTTTGCCCAACTGCGCTTCGACTGACGTCGAATGGAAGGCGCAACGATCCAGTCGATTTTTAAGTGGATGCAAAAACAGATTTATCCTTTTTTCGTTATTTTCGTCCGATTATGAGAATTAGTGGTGGATAAAAAATGAGACTTTTATTCCGGTCGACGGCGTCTTCTTCCTCGAGCTTAATTAAAAGGGAACCCAAGGAAAAGGGTCGCGGGTAACTCCATTATTCGTGATCCGGCTTGATGCCCGTTTTTCCTAGCTAAAATGCAACCCTTTCGAGCAATTAGCATGACACACCCTAACGGACTAGACCATCTTTTCCAGCTGTTTTGCAAAACCAGCGAAACCTCATGAAACGCAACGAAAGAGCGGAAATTATAAGTAACGCGTCAGCCGTGTGTTTTGTCCCTGCGCTTCCGTGCAAAGATCATTAACGCATTCTCCAAGCCGGCAAATCAACGCGGTGTACCGACTCTCATTACTGTGGCCACACGCTTAAAGAACCACTTTTCATTGCTCGCCACCTCTCGCTTCCGTTTTCTCGTTACGAGCGACTCGGTGGGTCCCCCAGCATGACCCCCCTCATGTTGGCACAGCCGTTAGGTTTGTTTCGCGTGAATTTACGCTGAGCATGGGCCCTCTCGATCACTCGATGCACCTTACTCGAGTCCTTGTCTTTGGTGGCTCAAAGAAATCTACGTCTCCCTTCCTCGTTAAGCGAGCTGCTTCGCCAGATGACATATAAAACGTCCCTACCGAGTGTAGGGCATACTTTGAATGACACCCACTAGAAACCCTCTGGCGTCTACCGTGTCAGCAGTGTCGCTTGTGGAATCTGTGTAACCACACTTTGTCAGTTGCCTCGACGTGTTTGACGCGGATTTCGTGGTCTCCACGCAATATACGTATCCGATTCCTCCTGCTTATTTTCAATTACTCAACAGTCTCGTAAATTCAAACACACTTTAATTGCTGACTCGCGATGCTTACACCAGCAATAAAGAACGAAACCTTAAAAAAAAAATCGCTTGAGGGGGAGGAGACGCGATTTACGAATGATAATCCTTGTCTCCTCGTGCAGACACAGTATCGGTGTTTTTCTTAGTAGGGCATTAGGTCAAGTTGGGTTTCTACAAATGAAATTAGCGAGCCGAGTACAAAAATTCGTGCGGTCGACGCGGTTCCTTGATAAATTCGAAGCGTCGACTAGACCCCCGGACGATTAAATTCCATTTAACGGAGTCTGGAGAAACGACCAAACCCAGGAGACCTTCCCTAATTCCCAGACCAAACAACTGTCTCCGAACCGGAGATGGGAGGTCCTTGATCCTAGAGAGAAGGGTAGATCCGTTGGGTCTCACCAGTCCAGCTTAATTTTTCTACGATAGCAAGTGTGTCAAAGTATTTCTCTAAGTTGGAGTTGTGGAGTGTGTAGCATAACAGGCTCCCGGTGCTCGAAAATTTCTACTTGCTTCCCAAGTAGTTCCAACTTGGAATATTACCGTAACTCACTCGCAATATATTGCTGCAAATAATGTTTCACGCGTGTAGTAGTGTTGACGTTAGTTTCGTGGATAGGTATAAGTAGTAGGATAATTGGGGTAGGTTGAAACACAATAGCTCCGGAACTACCCTTGTCGAGCAAGTCGACTTGCAAATTTGTAGCTTTGACGGAACATGATTCTCGAGTGAATAGCGGTGAAGTTTTCATTACCGGCCTTGCTTTAACTCGTCGCTCGCTCGCACATGTTTCGCCACAGTTTCTCCCTGCGTTACAGCATGGCATGGCGCGACGCATACTCTCCATTCAAATCTCGAGCTTGTGTTGCGTATAGTAGGGTACCCTGGTAGTTCTGAAACGTCGAGAGATCGATATCCCACGTTTCTGTTCATTCTTCAGTGCGATACGGCTTCTCTTAGATTCTCTGCAGGGTAGAATACGTTGGATTGCTAGTGTTACGCGAAGGACATTGATTTTCTGGGAGGTTAAGGACATGGCAAACTGCAACCACCTACTAACCACCTACTAACCACCTACAAACCACCTACTAGCCACGTGACTGCTATATAGTATCTCGGCGCATTTATAAATATCCTCAATATTTCTTACGATGTGTCCGGTGACTTGCCCTCGTTGCATGCGATTACTTCACCCCAATCTAGTCCGAGCGAGACCAGGCACATTTGCATTTTCTCGAGTTAAACTACAGTGATGTTTGAAGGGTCATGTGTACATTGGAGGGTCGACGCAAAGTAGAACAACGGAATTTCCGGATCCTTCGACTCACGGACAATCTCGAAGGGTCTTTTTGGCCGAAAGAAAATTCTCCGAGGGTGGAGAAGACGGACGGATGTAATAGCGATAGAAAGATATGCCCGTCAGTAGTGGGTAACGCAATTTAACTAGCTTACCTCTCTGCTCGGTGAAACCTCTATCCCGTTAGCTCTTGGCGAATGCAACTTGTGACCCACATGCAAGCGACGATTAAAAGGGACTAAGCTTGCTTTACGGTGGTAAAAGCGGCGCCTCTTCTTCCCGGCAATTATCTCCGTAGCTTACGGGAGTGCATACCTGCCAGGGGATGATTTTTCCCCGTGGGAAACGTCATGGGAGGCCTCACGGTTCTAGAACCCACCGCGGTGCGGACATATACTCCCTTATCCCTTTCGACCTGGATTTCCCGGCTCAGTTCTCTAAGCTGCTTCTCTCTTTCTCTCTCTCTTTTATCTCCCTCTCGCTCTAGACGCCAAAATCCAGTGGCTTGCTCTATTCAGATCATCCGCTCGCACCGCTCCAGAAGCAGAAGGCTAAGCCCGATGAGGGTAACTCGGAATACGCTCACGGAACGTTGATGGATGATCGTCACGTCGAATTACTCTTGTGTTTCCCGGTCATCGTTGCACTTTTCTCACGGGATACAGGGGATGATATCTACGGGGGAGATTTGGGTAGAACAGCATGCGCGCCACTTCCGGCGCGAGCCACCACGGTTTCGCACCACTCTCGACGTTCTTGACGTTAGCGCGCTATCAAGACATCGACAGTCTTGACCTTACGTCTCAGAGAAAATCCATTGGTTCACCGACACTTTCGAGTCGTTTTCATCGATCGTCCCGGTGCAGCACCGACTCGCAGACACTACGGCGGGTCCCGAGCAAGTGCGTACTGTTGCTTGCTCGATCGGACGATAACCCTTCGGTGACTAGCGCAATAAATGAACCAAAGACGAAGGTACACGCTGCTAAGAAAGTCAGTACTAAACGCGTTGGTTGGTTGCTTCTTTCGTACTGCGTCCGGGTCGAGCACCTACCTAGCCGAGACGTCATCGAGGACTCGACGCAGGCGCCCCGAGGAAAAGCAACCCCCTCTCACCGCTCTGAGCTCCACCGCCATTCCATCCCCTCCGAGAGTGCGGCGAGAGGGTGAACATCCGAGAGCCAGAACTAGAACCGCAGCCAAAGCAGAACGTTGCACCGCAACGTGCAACCCCGTACACCGATCGAGGACCTAGTCCAACCGATCGACTCGCCCTAATGAAACCACTCAGTCCTCTTCAACTTTTCTACCAACCGTTTCGCGTAATGCTCGCTTTTTCCCCTTGCTCTACGATGACGATCTAATAATTGTACTATGCACCGTAAAACGCCCAGTGAATCTCATCGATAATGTTTAATGCAATAAAAAACATTGAATAGAAGGGTTGGAGGAGGATGCTACGAGATCCGCGAGAACACTTGTTGTCGGAAGAGCATACCGTCGGCAAAGCACGTGTTAGGATTTACAGGCGAGTACGAAGGCAGAGTAGAACGGAGGAATGGAAAGGTAATGAGAGGTGACGCGTGGAAGGGATGATGGAGCTTGGGGTGGGTAAGTTAGCGAAGCTGCCGGCGACGAGCTAGGGGTTGATTCGATCTGTGCGGGGGTGAGCGAGCCACGAGCCCCGAGCCGGAGATGAAAAGCGAGGGCTGAATGCTCCGCAGACCAGAAGGTCTGCCGATCCCACTTTTTTTCGTTTACGCAACGACGTATTAACGACGTTTCACCTACATTCTCCTGATGCATCTCACGTAACAGGTGTAATGCACAGGAGGTATTAAGATCGCGAGTACTCTTGAAGATCCGAATACCATGAGCAGGACTAAGAAATCGCGATGGGTCGAGGTAAGAGGTTAGAGGTCTTGCCTCGCGAGAAGAGGGAACAGAAGGAAGTAGGAGTGGACTCGGTACATTCGGTGTAGGTCGGCAATGCTGGCTGGTAGCAGTCAGCAGGAGTTGGAAGCTAGCACCAACAGCGGAACTGTACCAATCGTGAGGACTATGCACATGCGCTGTGCAAGCTGGTCCCCATGGAAACGGGGGATGCGAGCCACCGCGTGTGAATGCGTATTGATTACTCTGCTCTTGCTTCATTCCGCGATCTCTCGGCCCTCCTATCTTCTCCTGACAGGCCCGAGCGACCGAGCGACCGACCCTACGACCCCATCCGCTTTCCTCCTCTCCGCGACTAACCATCTCTAGCTGTTTTTCCACCCGCCCTTTTACCCGCTGCCTCGTCTGGCCCTTTTCCTTCTTTCACCGGCTTCCCAATTCGACCCTCTCCCCTTTTTCTCCAAAATTAGCTCCGTAGTGTCTCTTCGTGCTCTCCAACTTTTTCCATTCGACCGAGGGATCTCCTTCTTCGCTTTTCGCGGGTTCCTGATGCTGCCGATTAATCGGGGGGGAAAAATTCCAATCGACCACCAACGGCGGCTGCAATCCAACTCGCTCATTCGGACGTACCCGTTTACGATTCGAGACTCTCTTTTGCATAGGAAAGCGGATATTCTTAGTTTATGCACAACGAAGGAGTAGACACAAACGCGTCCCGGACGTTTCGTAATGTTCGCACGACGGAATTGCGTGCACGTTTAAATCTAATTTTGCTCCAAGGTGAAGCTTGTTAGCCCAAAACATCGAATTGCTAAGAGACAATGGATAAGTAGATTTCACAGTACTTCTGAATGGTGTAATATCCAAAGCACCGATGCTACCTCCGACTCGCAATTTCCCTCGCTGTTCTCCCCGTAGAGGTCCAGGCGGAACAAATTATCTCGTTAGATTTCGTAAGCACCGACTCGAATACGAAGAGGACGCGCCATGCCGCCCCGGTCCGCACTTCACTATCTACCATCTAAAAAAAACTTTCGCTTTCTGCGTATGCGTAAAACAAGAAGTACATACTTGTGTCGCATTTTAATTGAAGAGAGTGCTCGGAATTTGAGAGAAGGCACGACTGCAAGAGCAATTAGTTTTTTTCGATCGTAGTCGTTGCGATACAAGACTGTCGGGAGTTTTGGATGGGAAACCGGACAAAATGACGAAAAAGTTGCATCGTTACCGGTCCATTGTTCGTTGAAATGGGACGTCGAAAGGGCGAAATGCCTTGCGTTTTTAGAGGGAACTTTTTAGAAAAAAAAATGCCTGCGAAATGTTACATTTTACAAAGGGAATTTTAGGTGAACTTTAGTGAGGATGCTCTATGAATTAGGAGAGCGCGGTAAAAATCTTGGTGACTGAATCGTGACACTTTGGTTTCACCAGGGTGCCTCGGCATGACACTTGGTCACACCTCCTGATTCCAGGGACGCAGTTCATCCCGAATCTATTCTTTCGTTGCGGCAACCTGATTTATAGAATTTGAACGAGCGGACATTTTCACTCGCGACGAATAGATTTATGTTGCAGTCGTCGAAGAATAACGATCGGTGCATTTCCGGTTGCGAACGTAAATTCCTGTAAACCAGGGCATCAAAGTGTCGTTGGCGGAGGTCTCCGCTCCTGCAAAAGTAATGCGCTACAATAGCCCACCCGTGACCACTATATAAAAAGGTGAAACTCTGGAAAATAGAGAGTCACTTTTGCGTCGTCCCTGAATCGAAACTCGTCGCGAAAAAAATCATGTGTCGAATCTTGTGGAAGCAAGTTGTCTCGATATTGCTAGCGCTTTTCGTTTGCTTGGTACTCGCGGAAAAACCGGAATCCACCACGAGTTCGGATGCCTCGAATAAGCAACCCACCGAAGATAGACTATTGGCAAACATCGTGCGCGCTCGAGACTCCTCAAAAGTACTTCACGCCGGCAGGAACGATAGCGAGGCGAGCGATAAAACGGCTGACAAAAGAGCGAGAACCACCATCCATGGATTTCAGGGATCTCACGGATCTCCCGGCTCTCAAAGCAGAGATAAGTTGCTTCTTTGCTCAATATCGATTAACAAATAGATTTTGATAAGCTGTCTCACCAAAAGTTGCAACCTCCAAGTTCCAGTTGTTGCGGCCCAAGATACAATACAAACACTTCAGGACGACCCGATTCTCAATATCACTCCTCGATACGACCCATCGCTTTCCCCAACGACGGTGGACGACATCCCTCATCTCAGTACGGTGATCGGGTCTCCTCCATCGACAGGTATCACCAAACTTCGTAAGAAACGAGCAAAGGGGGGGAACGCGCGAGCTTTGGCAATCGTTATCGATTGGCTAATTAAGCGTGAGATTAACGATACGCTGAGACTGGACCCCTATATCTCGAGGGTATATTGCAGATACGCCTGGCAAACCCAAAGTCGACCCTCAGGAGCAAGTGGATCCGCCGGCAAGCCATTCGCGAGTGGAACTTACAATGGAAACTACGGTGGAACTTACGCCGGAGATAGGTATTACACCCATATCTCGAAGTCAATTCGATTTCTTCATGTTATTTGTTAACGATTCCTCGTCTGCTGGTGATTTCTGGCGAATTTCAGGTTCGGCTCACGTCCGTCTTATGGAAACGAGCAATCTGGTAGACCCGGTGGTTTTAGCCCCGGGGGACACGGATATGGAACACACGGCTCGGTAAGGCCACATGGTCCTGGAACCTATGGAATTTCGGGGACTCTCGCGGACGGTGAAGATTTTGGACCAGGCGACCCTGGCTACCCTGAAGGAAATCCTCCTCCATCGGTCCCGAACCTGCAAAATCAAAAAGTATCCTCAATTTATAAATACTCGAGAGAATTCCACGTATAGATTGCATCAGGATTGATTGCTTATTCTGTCGAATGTGATTGAAGGCAATAGCGTTAAAAGCACTCGCTGGAGTGGCTTTAATCGGCGCGGCAGCTGCTCTTGCCACGAATCCTGTTTTACTGCCACTCGGAGTTGTATCTGGCAGAAGGAAGAGATCGGATATTAATGTACCCGATATCGATGCCCAGACGCAGTACGTCTTGAGTTTACTGCGGAATAATTTTCCAAAGGCAAATATGTTCCAACTGGCCAGATAAGTATCCCTCGAATTTATGTGTTACCTTGAGATTCTTAATGGCTTCGTAGGTCTATATTCAAGGCAAACCGACAAAAGTATTAATGTCCCCTAAATGCTTGGCACGTATGACTTGCGAAATTCAGAAGAGTTATTTGGCCGAACTCGACAGGGATATTGAAATTTTTAAGGAGGACAAAAATGTTAGATATCATCTTTCAGATATGTACGTACGTCTTTTTCCCGAAATATGGAATACCGTGACGTTATGGTATGATATTGTCGATTCATGAGATTTCTATTGCAGGATTCGCAACAACGTGCTCAATTCCGATTCAGTTAATTCGAGTATCAAGAAGTTGATCCGAACTGGCATATCTGTCGCGTCGGCTGGTGGAAGTTGTGGTGTATTTGCGTGTGGTTTCATAAAAACCGGATGAATAAGATAAGCGTAAAGTAAATGAGTTGTATATGCATAGCTGTAAGAGCTTATTAATGAATGTATAAAGATACGGAAAATAAATTGTTCTACTTGATTAGTGATTACATATTAATTTTATCTGCTTGAAAAATCGTAATCTCTCATGATATTAAAATTACGCGCTATAAGAGACAATCAGTGACGCATTTCCTGTTCGTCAAACTTTCTCAAACGAGCCACGTAAGTGCTATGGCGCCACCAGACGGTATTGCATTTCAAAATTCGTGAAACTTCCAAGTAATGTATGCTCTGCAATCGTATGAAAAACGATTCTTTCGTACAAAATTTATATACAATAAAGAGCAGAATACCGTGAATCCAATTTACTTTACGAATCTCTGACGAAAGTCAAGATTAAGGCTCGAAATAAATATAAACACCTGACCAGATATATTCCGACCCAAGCGTCTCCTACTTCCGGCTGGGACAGAGATCCCAGTTCGGAGACTACATTTCACTAAACTCAGGGTGAATGTGCGCAACCTGTACAGCGAACCGCACACACGTGACGTTTACAATAGGTTGACAACAGAAAATACAACTGACGTGTCCTTAATCAGGAGGCAACGTGGCAATTGCAGGTCAGCCGAGCGATGTTCGTGAGTTCGTGTTCGTGCTAGTACTTGAAGCGGTCTAACGCAGCGTCGGAATGTTCGTCAATGATTATCGTCGCATTGACCTGTGACATGCAAGCCGTGTAGACCGCGTAGACTCGCGCGTGCACCAGAAATTTCGTTGTCATTCGACGGTAACGGCGAAACCTGATCGAAACCATCAGTGGCAGTGTCGCGCGTTCACGCCGAGGTTAGAGTAACGGTGACTGGAAAGCCACTTGGTGAGATATTTACAGGAAGATACACAGTGTCAGGAATATATTGTCGGGTCGTGAAAGAATAAGGATTGAGTGCCGGATACGGAAGAAGCTCAATCGCAATACGCTTTCCAAAGCAGGATCTGCCGATTCACGGCCAGTTCTAATCGTGTCCGTGTGCCATATCTTCTAACCTAGGTGAAAAATGCGACGATAGCCTTGAACGTCATAGATAGTGTTTGTGTGCGCGCGCTCGCGTGGCTTAGGATCGTTAAGGTTCGAACGCAACTCGGTACACACTCTCGGTGGAAGAGTCAAGTGCATGACACGTCGGTAGGAGTTATTAACGAACGTAAAAGGATCTGGTGATGGGCACAGCGATGAGGAGAAAAATGAAGAGGGATGATATTGTGGAGGATGGCTCGGTTGAGTACAACCACGTGCACGAGCCTTCGGACCTCCGTGGTGACCGGCAAAATATTGCCATCCTCCTCTTCTTGTACCTGTTGCAAGGAATACCGCTTGGATTGTGCGGCTCTATTCCCATGCTGCTCCAGAATCGAGGAGTCTCTTATCGTCAACAGGTAATTTTATTTCGCTCGATGATTCTCTTGATCCGCAGTTTGACGCGCACTGTATACATACATATGTATTTACGTCAAACTGCATTATGCACTGTTCATTGTTTATCATTGAATCGTCACGGGAACTTGTCCGTTTTGTCAGGCTGAATTCAGTTTCGTACAGTGGCCGTTCTCCTTGAAATTATTTTGGGCGCCAATAGTAGACTCGGTATTTTCCCGGCGATTCGGCCGCAGGAAGACGTGGTTGATACCGACTCAATACTTGATGGGTCTCTTCTTATTGCTCCTCTCAAACGGAGTAGACCACTGGTTGGGAAAAGAGAATGAGAAACCGAACATCGAAGCGTTAACTATACTCTTTTTTACTCTAAACGTCCTGGCAGCAACCCAGGATATTGTCGTAGATGGATGGGCGCTGACAATGCTCAAAAGGTATATTGTATCTCCTAATCTCCGTAAACTCCGATCGATTTCCGATTAACTCGCTGACATCAGGTGCGTTAATGGCTTTTGCCCTCAATTCTCTTTTATCCTCGAAGATGCAACGTAGGCTATGCTTCGACTTGCAATAGCGTGGGGCAAACCGCGGGATATTTTGTCGGCTACGTGCTATTTATGGCACTGGAGTCGCCGGAATTTTGTAATGGGTACCTACGATCGGTACCGTCCGACGAAGGCATTTTAACTCTACCCGGTAAGATTTACTCGTAAAGGAATATTGTCGTCTCAAGGTTGATCGAACAATTCGAAACCGATGCCAATCGTCATTCCAGGCTTTCTATACTTTTGGGGGTGGATGTTCATCTTCATGACCACTCTGATCGCGATATTTAAACGCGAGGAGGTCGAGAAAGCCGAAAAGGATGCCGAGCTGGATATGGACATTAGACACGCGTACAAATTACTTTGGGATATCGTGAAATTGCCCTCTATCAAGACTACCATCGTGTTTCTCTTAACCGCCAAGGTCAGATAAAATCGATTCGCGCTTGATTAATTTACGAGTGTCTATCGATTGTGATCTAACGATACTGTGTCCCTCGCTTCGCGCGAACAGATTGGATTTTCCGCTTGCGATGCGGTTACGGGGTTGAAATTGGTCGAAGCTGGTATACCAAAAGAGAAGTTTGCGCTTATGGCAGTACCGATGATTCCTCTGCAGATATTTTTGCCACTTGCCATTTCGAAGTATACCGCTGGTCCGAGACCTATGGACGTGTACATAAAAGCGATGCCTTACAGGTAACTACGACCATCGGACCACCCTTTTTTTTTCTCCCTAGTAAAAACTGTGTTAACAATATATATGTCAATATAACTATATTCGTCGCATAGGCTGGCTTTCGGTTTGGTAGCGGCATTTTTAGTATGGGTTACTCCGTACTTAGTGAGCAATGGTCAGGTTCCTGCTTACTACTTTGTCGTTCTGATAGCCCTGTATTTTATACACCAGGTAAAAACAAGATTCCCCTCTGTTAATAATATTACGTGTAGGAAGTCAGATATTCATTTGAATTTCTCGTTTATCAGATATCCGCGAGTAGTATGTTCGTAGCAGCTATGGCATTTTTCGCGAAAGTTAGCGATCCTGCTGTTGGCGGAACCTATATGACGCTGCTAAACACTCTAAGTAATCTTGGTGCTAACTGGCCAGCAACCGCTGCCCTGTGGTTCGTCGATCCATTAACTTTCCGACGGTGCAGCACCGATCCCTCCAACGACTGTAGCACAGTCTCGAAAAGAGAGGTTCGTTCGAAAAGTCCGCTTGAGTATTTTCTTGGAGTACCATAGACCATATGATACTCTCAAGAAATTGTTTGGAGAGTCGTGCAAGCAGTCTGTATTTTTCAGATTTGTTCAAACACGCACAACGGTATTTGCAACATGCAGCTCGACGGCTACTACATCGAGAGTCTCGTGTGCGTAATCATCGGAGTCTCCTGGTTCAGTTGGGGCCGCAGGAAACTCGATTACTTGCAGGCGAGGCCTATGTCTGCCTGGAAAATCACTCTTTCTCGGCACAACAGATAACACAAGTCGAAACCGATAAGTCGTTAACGTTGTGCCTGTAACTAACTTTGAGACAAATTTCTACTAGGAAGTTACATTATCTAACGTCCGCACGTTCCTCGTGCTTGCGTGGGGGTGCAAGCAACCCTCACCCCGACAACTATGAGTGTTCCAGATCCAGTGTGTGACCGGAGGCGAATCAAGATTCGTTTATTGTTAGCTCTAATTTCAAGATCCTCGTAGCAAGAGGATTTTTTTGGCAACTATTACGCTAATGCGTTGACTGTCGGATAGATTATTCCAGAACTCGATGTTTCGCATGGGATTTCAGAGTATTGTTTAACGGTGTTGCGCGTACCGACAGTCGCGTTAAATATTGCATAGATAATTATAAAATACACTGTGGTAGTCAACGTGTTAAGAAACGTACGATATCCCCTGCGGAACCTCTGGCACAATAATATCGAATATCCAAATGACTCTTCACCGCGATGGCCGCCAGAAATATTAGTAATACAGATTATGTATTGATGTGTGTCGTCATGCGGTGGGAATCTCATTTTGGCATTGACGAGCACATTACAACGATTAGAGAAATGAAAGAAAACACGGAGTATGCTCTGCCGTACCATGCCACACTACGTTACACCACGCCGTACAAAACTTGACATATTTCTTTCTTTTTTTACGAAGCTCCATTCGGTTGTCCTTCCGTGAAGGCTGCCAGCTTCAGTTAATATTTATACACTGCACACCTATATGTGTACATATACCCCCTACATGTATAATTTAACGATATCTGCCGATAATTTTCGATAGTTTTTACGTATGCCCTTTGCAGTCCTATTCATTCGATACTTATACAATACGTATTTGTATATGTACGCGTTTGGCGCATCAACACAGAATGTTAATAAACGTTTTCCATACGATGGATTATATACTCTCAAACTCTCCTTTTCTACATCCTTTCCTTATTCCAATTATTGTTAGTTAGAAACTCTATAAAATCAGATTTTTCTTTATTTTATTTTTTCTTGGATAAATATATACATATATATTTAAGTGTTATTGAATATATATGTATATATATATATTACATACATACAGTGGATCTCGCGGTTGTCGTCGATTGGTAGTAGCAGCTCCGAAATTAAGCATTTTCTTTTATCCGCATCATCCAGCTTTGGATTCGTAATCGTGATCTACGTTGGGATCAACTCCACGTTTTTTGTGATTCGCCGGATGCGAGTATACGATATTGTTACCATGACTATGAGCACCTTGGTCAGCCGCTGATAAACTATCGTGTTGTACGGAAGATGCTTCTTTCGTATTTTCATCTATCTCGATTTTTATCTCGCCAGTTTGGCTGTTGTCAATATCGGCAGCTCGACGGTGATCCTGTTCACAAAGTACTTGAGTCCTTTTTCTTATTAAGATTCACAGTTTTTTTGATTTACGCGAAAAATGTATGAATTCATAACTGATAATCTTAATGGTTTCCTTCGACTCAAGCTCAAATGAATAAAGATAATAATGATACGGTGTAGTGAACGTACTGCATTATCTATGATAATTACGGATTTGGTTGAATCATCGCCAGGTTGAAGTTCTCCGAGTGTGGCTACTTTTTGAACAGAACAACGAGAATTCGTCTCCGTATTTTGGCCGAAAGCACTGGCAATGAGTGCCAAGATCAAAAACGGTTGCAGAGACATGATCATGATGCTGATTACGCCTTGCTGTGTAACTTGTGTCTGGATTCACTTTCGAAAAGCTGACCATTTTATTGGGTGGTTCGAACGAATGAATGCAATGTGTTTGACAGGATCGTGTCATAAATTTGATGAAATATCACGGATTATTAATGTGTTTGGTGTAAGGCATTATGGAACGGTCAATAAATCAGGCCAACGTTACCTTGAAACGTCATAGTACTCGTGTTCCTCGTATTTGATAGAAAAATAAGAAGATATAGACACGACGATTGTCAAAGAATTATTCTTTCAAATGATAAATATCTTATTTCACCATTTCGTACACGTATAATACAGTATGTAGAATAGTGATAATTTGATATCTTTTTTCGAATTTTTATACACCCTTGCATGCACTCGTGCACATCGCACTAGCTAGACGTTGCACACAATTAGCATTTGCATCGTGTATATACTTATGTTACAACACGATACCAATAATATAACAACAACACGTATACGATAACACCGAATAATGCTTTTATATGTATCCGAATCTCTTTGGATTTTGCTCACATAAACTCTCGTCCCATTCTTACTGCAAAGTCATATTCCTGTCCTTTTCTATGATGATTCTATAGAAAATCATGGCTGGTTGTCGCGCTCTACGCAACACGCCACTTTGTACAGTATCTATCGAGGTTACGATGGAAAATCTCATGCTCCTAGATTATGATCTACTTTGATTTTTCTTCCGTTTAAGAAGAAACAGAGGAAACATCGAAGCAGACGAGAGAAAGGAACACTTGGAGTCTCCCTTTGATAACTTTGTCTTTCCACTCATTCTCTCGCACTAGTCTATCTCTACTACGTAATTACATACATGTCTCTAGACACTGCTGTTGCGAATACTCAAGCCCTTTGCACGAGAGGCTCCTTGAACCTGGCAAAATTTTTGTAGCGCGCATCATCCTCTAACGGTAAATACGAACTCTATATGGGCGCATGGTACATACATACATACGTATTCCCCTAATATCCTTCGACCCTGGATATCCTTGTACGTAACGTCGCTTACAGTTTGAGGTAAACGGTTCTATGGGGAGTTTTCGTAATGTTATCGGCAAAAAACGGAGGCTTCGAAGCGAAACGAGATGTGCTTTTGTTGCCCGAGACTCGATACAGCAATGAAAATAATACGAAGAAACTGGTGAATCAGGAACGGTTGGTCGACCGGTGTGGAAAACACATAATATATAGTACATGTATAATATATAAGAGTAATCTTAATTTTACTGTTCACCGGACGATCCGATGAATCTATTGTCACGCTTTAGTGTAATACACGTATCTTACTGTTTAATATAGTTTAGTCTATCCGTTCCCAAGGCACCGTATCTCGACCCTTAAAGCCTAATATGAAAATATAGTTAAAAGGGCAATCGTCCGATCCGTTGTAAATTTATTTCTCGAGAAATGCACACGGAAATGAAAAGATTCGACACGTTTTCGATCAACTGCTGTACGACATCGAACTTCTCTCGTTACGTATGCTCATAGGTAACCACTGGCTTACGGATAATTCTTCTTTGGTCAGTTCGGCAAACTAGGTAATTGCATCTATGGATCAGGTTTGTAATGATACTTTCCCTTAGAGTCAACTGAATTCACTAGAAACGACGATAATACGCAAAATGTGTCGGCGGAGAATGTGCTATTGGAAACGATCAAGAGGGATGCTTCGTTAAGAAAGAATTGTGCGTACTGAGTACAGAGAAGACAGAGAGAAAAGCAAACTATAATATATGTATGCTACGTTGTATAGACACACAGACTACTTTTCTATGTCATGAGATATTAGAATAACCAGCAAGCACAAACGAAAAACACTAGTCAATTGCTCCTCAAGGTAAGTACCATCCACAGTCTTGTCGGTTCAGAGACTCTCGAACGGGGAATCAAGAAAATACAGACACGTAAAATTGGTATGTACAAAATCTTCCTGATCCTCCCTCCCACGAATTGTCATGCGAATTGCCAAGCATCTTTTAAGCTTCCTCAATGAAAGCGACAATTAATGCAATCCAACTATTCCTCTGTTTTCTCAATATCCCTGGGGAATCATTCCCATTCGATATCTGCATCGAGTCACTCCGTACCATAAATTCGTCGAAATTAATCGAGGCAAACCCGTTATGTATTCGTTTCACGGATTTGTACATTTGCACCTTTAGTGCACCAAGTCGTCTTCGTTCAAGATTGGCACTTTGTCGCTTTTCTGACTGACCCGTAACGTTGCACCCCATCGCGCTCCCCGGCCAGCCTCCGAACTCGCCATCAAGATGGAGTAAGAATTAGGGCTGGTAGCTTCTTTGCTGTAGTGGATTCCGTAGAGGAAGTAAATCAGCATTCCTATAACCAAATACCAGTCTATTGGTTCGAATAATTTGCTGAAAAAATAAAGAGAAAGAATATCTCTCCCAGAATGGATTACGCACCGACGATCATCCAGACCAAAAATCGTAGCCAAGTAAGGAGCGATAGATGGAACATTAGTCCCACGTTAAACACAATGCTCAATGCTGGTACCAACGGTACCATGGGTACCCTGAACTTTCCGGTAGAAGGATTTTGACGATGTGCTCCAATGATCAGTAAACCTAAGATCGTGCAGATGTTAAAAGTGAGAAAAAGAAGAAGATACTAAAATTGTTGAGTAGTCTGCATAAAGAGAGAAACTCACTTCCGATGAGAAGTAATGTCACGTTGACCAACGCGAAGTAAACCCACCATGCCGATGCGAATGCAGCTTGAGATATTAGAATAAGCAAGGGACACAGCGATACGCATCCAGTGGCATAAATCATCGTGCAGGCAGTTACCACACTGCCTGGCTTGCAGTTGCCGAGGAAGTTAACGAGCCAAACGTACCGCGGCTTTAGACGGCCAGCACACTCGGCAGAATCGAGCAGCTATAACCACGATACGCTCTTCTACAGTGAGACCGTATTCTCGATTGAATCGTTTGCTCTATTATTACCTCTGATTCCGCGGATGCAATGCTGTTACAATCACTGTTAGAGTCTGCTCCTTCGGTTGGAGGTGAAGCCAAACTGCTGGGAGTCTCGGCGTTGGTCGGCGGTGGAGCGGTCTTCTCAGGACGATACCGAAGGACGATTACGCTGGCCGATACGATGGTGTACGCTAGGAATGTGCCGATCGACATAAACTCGACTAAGTGTTGAAGGTCAAAAAGCAAGGCTATTAAGGCACTGAGGACGCCGCTGATAGCCAAGTTCAACACTGGTACTTGGGTGCGCTGACTTATACGAGCCAAGAATCCGAAGAGTAAACCATCGTTTGCCATGGCGTAGATAGTTCGCGGTAAGGAGAAGAGAGAGCCGAAGAGGGTAGTGGTCATCCCACAGAGAGCTCCGACACTGTTACATCGGTCTCGGTTACGATTACTCAATGACTATACCAATGCCTATACTTTTAATAACTACATTCACTGATTCATACCCTACCTGATGACGTATTTCGCCCATGGAATTCCACGCGACGAGAAGGCTTCGGGCAAAGCCGCGGTGGGGTTGATGTCCCAGTAGGGGACGACTAGCGTTAGCGCTGCTCCAACCATGACGTATCCGACGGTCACTATTCCCATTGACAACAATGTCGCCAATGGTATACTGCGAACTGGATCGCGGGCTTCCTCGCCGGAAGTTGCGATCGAATCGAAGCCCACAAATGCGTAGAAACAAGTCGCGGCACCTGTTGTATCAAATATCCGGATAAAGTTGTGTAACCGATGTATTGCGTTTTATAAACGGATCTATCTGGTAATACGAGCATATACATGTATGTATTTCTGGAAAATAAAGTCGCACCTGCGAGTACGCCGGTAAAGCCAAAGGGCAAAAAGCCTCCGTTTTGACTGCCCCAATTGGCAACGTCCGCATAGTAGATACCAAGGACAATCACCAAGCTCATTACCGCCAGGTTGACGAGAGTCAACAACGAATTGACGGTCGCTGAACTCTTTACCCCCAATGCAAGAAGCATAGCATACGCTAAACACAAGCCACAGGCCAAGATATCCGGATAAGTTCCGAGAGGTTCTCCCATTGTGTATCCTCCCATGATACGTCGAGTGTAATTGCTAATCGTTCCACCAGCCAAGGAATCCACGTATCCACTCCATGCTCTAGCGACCGAGGCAGCGCCTGATCGTTTGCAATTATTAATCGTCAGGGAATTCCTTTTTTAATTAGATCGAACGCTCAGGTGGGATTTTCGCGTACCGATCATGTGTTCCAGGATGATATTCCAGCCGATGACGAATGCCCAAAACTCGCCGACCGAGACATAAGTATAAACGTAAGCGCTGCCAGCTTTCGGCACCTTCGCACCAAATTCTGCGTAGCAAAGCGCTGCCAAGAGGGAAGCAATCCCAGCGAGTAGAAAGCTGAGTATTACACCTGGTCCAGCCATATCATGAGCAACGGTTCCTGTCAGTACGTAAATCCCAGCACCGACCATGTGACCCACACCTAAAAATAAAAACCATCCTCCCGTATATCCGGCTTGCGTGTCCGATAATACTTTGAATCCCGCGGGAGCGAGAATTCGAAAGAGAGGAATATCGATTTAATTTTCCACTTCAGCACTAAGTGCAAGCCTTGGACTGAATCCTTGGATAAGAACGATATATCACGCAAGGGTACATTTCTATGTATGTATATCTATCTATTGTATGTATTGTATAGCGGAACCGCGATATCGCGAAGCTCAAGGAACACGGAAGAGAATGAACGAGAATCAAATGAAATTGATAATGGATTCTCACCGAGTAGAGTGATATCGAAGGTGGAGAGGCATCTGTTCATCGGGGTCTCGAGCAAGTCACCCTCAAACTTTTTTTTCCGATTCATCTTGGTACAGAAGCCGGACATGACGTGTCCAAGGATCATCCGGCGAACCAGCGGCATCTTAACTCCTGCAAAAAGGGACGTTGACGGAAAGAAAATGGTTAGCGACGATTAATAAAGAGATTACGTAGGTTGAGAGTGCTGAAGGAATTATGGTTTAAACGTGCAGGTCAAGGGCTTCGCAATTACGAGAGACTTTGCTGGTCAGCAGCTGCTCCGAAAGGAGAATCTCGATGCGTGTACCGATTTAGATGGACCGAACATTTGGCATTTGTCAAGAAGAATATTGAAAATGGTTTCTACTTGCCAAAAGCGAGTCGCTACCTTCTTCGAGAGTTTCTGCAACAAGCCCTAGACAGCTGTTCGAAAACCAGGAAACTGTCGCGCTCGCGCGAATGGACCTTGACTAATCGACTCGCAATGACGAAGTACACCAAAGTACACCACTAGGCGGAATGACCGCGAGCACGGCCGACGCTAAAACGCGACTCGCATGGCGCCTCCGCCACCACGCAAACTCGAACTTTACGATCGATCCAGCTCTAATGAAACTATTTACGTCACTGGAGCTCGTGAGTATGAATGGAGAGATGCTACCCCTCGCAAGTGCCATCGTGCTCTTGAAAATCGTTCGATAATCGATTTTGAATTTAGCGCCAAGAGTACGAGCGACCTGTGGCACAAATCCGCACTACAGTGTGACATTATCATGCATCATCGTATGGTACTGTTCTGTTGCGTCGGTAATTTGAATACCCAACATTTGTCGAGTAATTGCATTCATTCTAGAAATATAAATTCTGAAAGAAGTAACTGTTTCGCTAATTACATATAATTTATGATATGGAATTTTCGACAAATGAAGTAGTATATTGCAGAATTTCATGAAAAATGTATGATTCCGGTTCGTAAACCAGCGACCTTGCAACGAGTCTATCACAAGATATTTACGTAACAAATTAATGTATGCACTAGACAGGATTCTCTAATTATGTACTGCAGACTGTGTTACAAGATTGAATGGGATTGCATATGTATTAACAAAAGAGTACAACTGTTGAAATGTTAGATATATCTTAGATATATCTATAGCAGAACATTCGTAAAGTGCAGCTTAAACTGGTTCACGTGATTCTACTCCAGCCCGGTCCACCCCTAAATATCATATACTATCCTAATTTATTTCCAATATTCATAAAAGTGTTGATTACTCGAAAGTAACGTTCCACATATGTATAAGGATTCTCTCTCTGTGGCAATGTGCGGTTTATACTCCGTTACCGATTGTATAATATCTAGTGTCACGACTGTCACCCAGGATTCGTGATAGTGAGTGTGTATGGTGCGACAAGTTTTCAGGGATCTATTTATGCGATTACTACGCGTAAAGCTAAAAGGCGAACAGGATGATTTGTAACTAGTGATGTGTGTAGCATATTTTTTTACAATCGGTATCTTAATAAGGGCTACAGAATGGCTACTGTCAAAGTAACCGAGCAAAAAGTTATCCTATGCGGCGAATACGGCGTTGGGAAGACCTCGCTTTTCCGGCGTTTCGCAAATAATACATTTGTCGCAAGTAATGATCGAAAGTCGACGTTGGGTCTTGACAATATCGATAAGGAGTACGTCGTGGAGGACCGACGGATACGGGTAAATTGAAAAATTTAAATATTTCTACAATGTTATTTTTAATCGGTTTATGTAAATTTCACCCCCTTCGAGAAAAATGATTTGCTTCCGAGTATAGCGCATCAGAGAATATAATTAGATGAGACACAACTATAAGTTTGACTAACTTATTTGTCGTTTTGGAACTGATCTGCCATGTATACTGAGTGTCAGTTCTTGAATTGAGCTACAGACGATTAATGACTTCATTCACATGTATGTTCACCTTACACACACGCACACACACACACACATGTTCCATGTGTAAATGGTGGATAAATATCAAATGACACGTATCGAGTTCATTCTCCTCAAACGAGTATATTATTGACCTGTGCATGCACTAAGAATATATTACTTAAACATACAAAGATCCTCTTAAGATAATTTTAGAAATTATCAAAGTTTTTTATTTCTGCCACTATTTACAATGCACGTGCACAATTGAAACAATACACGTTCTGTGTTATTGCCCATGGTGTAATCGACCAGCTGCAGTTATGGGATACCGGAGGCATGGAAAGAGTAGCGTCTGTCACATCCAGTTATTACAAGTTTGCAGAAGCAGCCATCCTGGTGTTTGCTTTAGACAATTCTACATCCTTCCACCTTCTGTCGCAACACTTACTCGATATTGTGACATATGCAGAGAACGCAAAGATATTCCTCTGTGGAAATAAAAGCGATCTAGAGAGCGTTGGTCCACAGGTGACCGATGCAGAAATGGATCAATTTTGGTAATTTTTTCTGTTGTTACGTCAAAAAAGAATACGTTAAAAGAAATCGTAATATACAAATTATTTTTTTTCCAGTGAACAGTGTCACAATCTAATCTCTGGAACGTACAAGACATCTTGTAAAACCGGAGAAGGTGTACACGAAATGTTCGAAGACATAGCCCAACACTTGGTCGAAGCTAATAGATCAAGAATGGAGCTACACGAAATGGATAAAGACAGATTTAAAATTTCATACATAGACGAAGCTAATGATCCATCGTGTTTATGTTAAAAAGGAAAAAAACAGTGATGAACCTTGCGACATAATATTTTTACAATCCTCTTGTGCACATATTGTGCTAAACAATGAAAAAGGGGAGCGTGATCTTTTTCTATTGAATATTTATCATATGTATCTCCTATGAGGGAGAATATCAGAAGTAAAGGAAGACGAAGGCTGGAACGCTTGATGCACTAACAAGGAAAACTCTATGGTGTATACGAATCGCCATTTACAATATCGGTAGTCTAATCATTATCGAAAGTCCCGCGACCGAATTTCATATAAAAATTTATTACATAGTCAGGAACAAATTGAAATAACCGAACTTTATATCGATTTTATTAACTTACTATTAGTATCATTGTATGCTTCAACCACATTCTATCCATACGCTTGAAAGAGTCGAAGCTGTATTTTGTGGATATTAATGCTGAGTCCATTTAATCGTCTGCAAATCAATTCCTTCTTCTACCATTTCCCACAGTGGACTGTAAAATGCATAACCGTAAATGAAACATATAACATACATCATATTTCATACATCGATTAAAAAAAAAAAGCGTCCAATAAATGACTGGTTCCCTCCGTATACGACGACAACATAGCTTTGGAATTCACGAACAATTAAAACATACATGTATTAAGTTAAATGTAGAACAAGTTGACTTTGCTATCGCATAAAATAAACATTTATAATATAAATCAAATGAGCGTACCTCATTTCTCGAAGTCGCTTGACATGACTAATGGTTTTTTCCGCGGTGTAGTCAATCTCTTCGGGGGTTGTGAACCGTCCGATACCAAACCTATATCAATTTTTGTTTCCATTATTGTTAATTCTTTGCATCGATACAAAGTGAGATATATATATATATATTTCTTTTATCAACAATGCATACCTAATACTGGAATGTGCCAGATCTTCGGATGCCCCTATTGCTCTCAATACGTAGCTCGGCTCCAAGCTCGCACTGGTACAGGCAGAACCGCTGCTTAAAGCTATTTCCTTTAGTGCCATCAACAATGATTCACCTTCCACATATGCGAAAGATAAATTAACGCATCCAGGATACCAAGCGACTGGATCTCCATTGCGTATAACATGTGGGAGATTAGCCATTATTTTGTCTATAAGCCGACTGGATAACATGCTGATATATCTGTGATCGTACTAATATAAGATAATTGTCAGTAAGATATATTATCCCATTTGGTTTGGGTAGTATTTCTGTATCAAGACTTACGTCCATTTCTTTTTGTGCTAATTCACAAGCAGCTCCTAAGCCAACGGCCAATGGTGCAGGAACAGTTCCGCTTCTCATTCCTCTCTCTTGGCCACCACCGCTCTGCAATGGTTCCACGCGTACTCTTGGTCGTCTTCTTACGTAGAGAGCTCCAATTCCTTAGAACGCAATAGTATTAGGTTTATTCATCGACATATGTTCAATTAGTTTCTATAGTATTAAATATATGTTTCCAATATCGGATACCTTTTGGTCCATATATCTTGTGTCCACTAATAGACATGAGGTCAATATTCATAGCATTCACGTCAATTGGTACTTTTCCAAGAGCTTGCGCAGCATCCGTATGGAAAAAGACTTTCTTCTTCCTGTATTATGTATAAAAATAATTCCAACATCAAATTATTTCCAATACGTTTTATATTATTATATTCGCATATATCCGTTACCTGCAAATAGCACCGATTTCTGCAACTGGTTGTTTGACGCCTATTTCATTATTTACCATCATGACAGATACTAGAGAGGTTGTCGGTCTTATCGCATCTTCCAGTTGATTCAAGTCAATAAGACCGTTCGACTTCACTGGGATGTAAGTTACTTCGAACCCTTCTGCTTGCAAAGCTCTACAAGAATCCAGTACACACTTGTGCTCCTATACGATTAAAAAATTATTAACAATCGACGTTGTCTTGAAATAGAAAATATATAGGAGAATTTGACGTACCGTCTGAGTCGTCACAATATGATTCTTTTTTGCCTTGTAGAACCTTGCTACACCCTTGACCGCTATGTTATTGCATTCTGTAGCGCCAGACGTAAATATAATTTCCTTTTTGTCCGCGCCTATTATGTCTGCTACTTGCTATTCAAAATATAAATACAGGTAAGACACAATTTTAATTTTAATTATATTAATATATTGACTACTCACTTTGCGTGCGACCTCAACCGCTGTCTCGGTCTCCCAACCATACATGTGTGTCCTAGAATGTGGATTGCCATAGAACGATGTGAAATATGGCATTATCTTATCTAGTACCCTTGGATCCTGTTGATATTGACATGTATTAATTGCAGTTCCAATCGAGTTTCAATAAATATTGCATCATAATATGTCATGAAAAATTAACCATTGGCGTTGTCGCCTGTGCGTCCAAATAAAGAGATCTACCTTCCATAGGACCCGTCTTATATTCTTCTGAAATTGGAGCTGAAAGATCTTTTTTTTAGCATGGTTCGCAAGCTATGACAGTTTAGAATAAAGACTTACATTCATATTCGGTAATCTCTGCCAAATGAGAACCACACATGTGGATTGGACGACAATCCTTCACGCGGTGGAGAACGCAGAGAAAATTTCTCGTTGGCCGAAACATTCTTATTAACGGTTCAAACTTAATTATTGTAAAAACTATCTTCGTATTTCACTCCTCGGCATATTATAATCTTGGTAGCAAACAGTAGCAAACCTAACAGCACGACCGACCACGACGGCTATAAGCACGACAATTGCGTTTTTGAAATGCTGTTGTACCGCCTGGTCGCCCGTCAACGCTGCTGCCCTCTTACTACAATTGATCTTATCATTTCACCGCGGTTGGTTTAAAAACGCGATTCTTAAGTGGCAATCAAGAAATAAATTATTGACCACATTATTATTAATATATAGTTGTACAGGAAAATAAATATTCAAAAATGGACCTAATAGGAATCAGATATAAAAACGGGAGATGAAAAATCCTAGTATTACCAATAAGTACACAAATAAAAATATTTTATTCTGTGTTTCACTTGTTTTGTATGAAATTCTGTATTCGACCTCCGATTTCTGATATAGCTGCTATAGAATATTCATTATATTTACTTATAAATATCATGATGAGTTCGCTTGAGTTAAAAAAAGTTTGAAGTAAAAAAACTCACGACTGATATATCTATAATATTTAGATAAAATGAGTATTATAGCATGTCCTGCTAGCGATCCTTCGATAAATTAAGTGAATCTCCAATATCACTGGATTGGGATTGCTGTTTTTTGTGCGTGGTCATATCTAACATTGCACTAAAATCTGATTTAACGCTTGAAATCGACAGATCTTCGGTCCCTGGATACTCGGTGGACCTGTTTAGTTTGATGTTCTCACTTTGTATATCAGATTTTTTTCGATCCGTCGAATAATCCTCTGGTATCGTCGAGAAATTTTTTGGCGTTTCTGACGTGCTACTACTACTACTACTCTTGAAAGACGATTGTAGTGAATCTACCGTTGTGAAATCGTTGGCTTTTCTCTCTGTTCCATCGATATCTCTCGCGGGAGAGATTTTGTCAAGTGGGCCAAACAAATTGGCAATGTTTCGCATGTAGGCTGATGGCGAGGGTGACGAAGTTCGTGTGAAATCTGCGATTGAAAATCCTGAGAGCTTCGCTAAATCAGCTGTCGAGAAATTCGCTAATTTCGAAAGATCCGAGAATTTCGTAATTTGTTGTGTTATATCGGCTAATGGAAACTCGGGCGCCGTTGATGAGCGTGATTTATTAATATTACTGTCTGTACCAAGCGGATTCGGAACCTTGGAAAAATCAGCCGAGATAAAATCGTAATCACATTTAGTGTTTTTCACGGAAACGGTAAGTTCACCCGATTGAAAGCTTGGCATTATGTCCGATGGCGATATATGAGTTTTTCCGCTAACGGAATTTCCATCTTTTATTTGCGTGATAGACGCCGTGTCAGTGGCCACATTATCCTTTTTAATACTGTCTCGTAAAGAAGACGGCTGCATAACGAAAGGTTTCGACGCGGGCGTCAATATAGTACTGTCAGGTTTGAAGTTAACAGGAGTGAGGAAGACTGCTGCATTACTGGCAGCGAGATTCATACCCGGTGGTACCGGCGGTACCAGTGATTCTGAAACTGGCACCATAGGAAACTTCATAGCAAGGAAATCCGAACTTGATCCATCTTCGGATCCTGGACATATCATTTCTCTAATGACATCCCAGTAAGAACCGTTCGATCTATTCCGGCCAGGTAATTTTGAAGCAAGGGAACACTAATAAAAAAGAAACACAAGCATATTCTAATTAATCACATTATTTTTCAATCTTCGAGAAACAGCTAATGCGTATACGTACCCTTAATCTTTCAAGATACGTTGTATTGTTATTAAAATTAGCGGTGAAGTCTATCCCTCCTTCGCTTCTGTAATACTCTATAGATCTTCTCTGGAACCACAAATAATATCAAATATTTCATTCACGATGTCTGAAACCATGAAATTACTACAAAAATGTAACGGTATACTCACGATCTCTTCTAAAGTATCTTGAGAGAGAAAATGCTCTTGAGACAAAGTGTAACTGAGAAGCATTGGTCGTGGATACTCGTGAGGTCTATTTTCGGGCGGCGGCATAGACCAGAAGACATTGAAATTAGATTCGTAACAGCTACCATCCGTATTATACGGAGCTAGAAACAAATAAATATTCTTTAGTCTTTTCTTATTTGTAATTTGGTACTTTCTTGTGGCGAAGAAACTTACAACATATTAATCCCACACAGGGAATATAACCATTATCGCTCGGGCCTTTCATCTTAATTTCATAATCTAATTGAGCATCCACATCGCGCAAGGAAGGTGACGCATGAGATCTTGGATGAGAGTGATACCAGCCAACTAATGTAACACGCTTCCATTCCATGGCTCGAGCGATTTCAGCCTCCACCGCAGCTGCTGCTGATTTATCCTTACCGGAATACCGGCAAGGAAATGCAGTTGTGATGGAAAGATCTAAAGAGTCGAATTAGCAAATTAGCAAATTAGCAAAAATTTATTATTTTGCACAAAAAATGAGGGCATAAAATATATTTACTATGAGAATTAATGTCCCAATGTCCACCGAGATAACCACATACTTCTTTGTCTGTTAAGTGGCAGTGTAAATCAACGAGTAAAGCAGCACTGGACGTAATAGTAACCAAAAATGGTTGAATTTTTCCTAGAGTACTGAACGACGTGAGTTCTACCATTGTACTCATGTCCCTGAAGGCATACGGTTTATTATGTTACTATATAATTCTGTTAACGTGCTACACCTTTTCCAGGGTTATAAATATATGCATATATACTTACATGGCATGACTTCGGATGCCAAGATTTGCATGTTTTACTGGTACTCTTACTACTTGTATCGGAGGACTAGGTTGAATCTTCTCCGGCAGCTCTTCAGCAGGATCCGCAGGTGTTATATCCATTTTCTCCATACTGCTTATTGTTAGTAATCTAAACTGTCTTCACAAATATATTTTTGTATTCTATGAATAATCTAATTCCCCCATTTCCATTAATTATTATTACCAAGTATTCATTTTACTAATATGTCACAAATTATGAATATAAACTTATTAAGTTTACTATGATGAAATCGTGTACTACGATAAAGTAATAAATAAATTGATCGAATCAGTTGAAGAATCCCGACAGACGCCTGACGCCGTGTCGGTGTTGACCGTGTTGACAGCGGCTGACAGCGGCCGGCATTTACTTCCCCAAACACTGCCATATAAGGAAGGCGCCCCTAGTGCTATCTGGTGTTGAAATTTGGCGTGAGGTCTTGCAATATGTATCGGCCATCAGTGTTACTTGCGAAATTCAAAAACTAATTGTAAGTGTGATTTTGTGCGCATTATATCGTTTTTAATTGATCTACCTCAAGATTTTGGTAATTATACGAAAATAGTGTAAGTATAATTTACTAATATTGGTTTGACGAGCATTTCGAGTTACGTTTTGGGTTTTCTTTAGAAATCATGTTATTCAGCGCTCAACAGTATAACACTTGTACGGTATATATTTTTTGTTTTCAGTACATAATAGTTTCAACTTATCTAATAACATACAATAGATAAAAAATAATGCAACAACGACCTAAGACATAACCTGAATAGATTAAATTAGTAGACACTTCTCAAAACTGGATGTTGAAATTTAGGCTCTTGTATAAATCGAGCTCAGGTTTGAGCTCAACTATTTTTTTCTTTCTATTAATTAAAATGTATTAATTATATGAAATAGTATCATTAAACTCACCTTTTATGGCACGCTAAAACGTATAATTAAAATAATAGGACAATAACAATAGTGGTTATGTTAATTTTAAATTTACATCGGCCAAAGATTTAACATAAAACAATTCGTTAAAGCAGTATGAATATATAATATCAAGAAGAACTGTGCGTTATCACTGTTTTGTACACTGATAACAGTATCTGCCTTAGAAATTACTCTTAACTACATGACGCATTAGTAAATTCTTATCTTCCCTGGCCTTTTTATAAGTCACAAAATTTTTCAGGACCCATAATTCTACAGCTGTTTGCGATTGGAGGATCGCAAAGAATGGCATCCACTCAGGTAACGAGGGAACCTATTATTGCGAAATTTGAGATTCTAAAAATAATCGTTAAATATTACAGGTCGAAAAAATTGTGAAGCTGTACAAAGCTATAGCTCAGAATCCTTCGTTGACTGATGCAAAGATAATTCAAACAACTAAGAATGGAATATCGCTCCTCAGTGCATGGTCACAGAGAAATTTGGAGAGAAAAACGAATCAGAAGTTTATGCAGCTCCACAGATTAAATACAAATGGGAGCCCTGAATTGGAAGGATTCCCAGTTGATATAACTACGGAGTAAAGTGTTTTTTGAATTTACGATATTCGTCTTTAATGTTACTTATTATTCTTAAAGAACATAATTCTGTACTTTCAGACTCCTATCTGCTTCCACAGTCAACGAGCAGCGTAGAGCAGTGCTCAGACAAGCTACTGTGGACAACATCACCAAGCAATTCATCGAAATCTGGGATAAGCAACACCTTGTCAAGAATTATGATCTAGCAGCTTTGGATGTGCACGGCGAAGTTTACACAGATTGTAAGAATTTCCTTTACCAGCTAATCGCACAAAAGATGTATGAAGCAGAAATACTTATTTTATTCTTCTCTTTTCTAACAGCTGAATTTGGTTCTTTCGAGTGGTCTCCGGACAATAAGAAAGTGTTGTACATAGCTGAAAAGAAGCTACCGAAGTCTGGGCCATTTTACAAGCAGAAACCACTTGAGAACAAGGAGAACGAGAAAAAGGAAGAAGATGAAGTCTTGGTTGTGAGGATCATGTATATTATGTACCAGTTAATTATGAAAAACTTTGAATTATTTATTATCTAATTCTAATTACATTTTTCAGGGCAATGAGTACCTGTACAAACCACATTGGGGGGAACAATTAGTCGGAAAACACCGTCCGGTCGTTGTGGTTCTGGATACGACAGCAGACACAGTTTCAGCTCTCTCAGGAATACCGGATGATCTTTCTCCAGCTCAAGTTCTTTGGACGAGCGATAGCGAAGGTGTAGTTGGAGTAGCGTGGAAACACGAACCAAGACACTTGGGCCTTATTGCGTGTACCAATAGACTTTCGTGGATATTCCATCTCAAGGATGGAAAATATGGTATTGTTTCATCATTGGAATATGAAGGAAATAATAATTTTGTATTAAGAATTGTATATTATGATCAATATTCATTATCTTTTAGAAAAATTATCGAGCGACGGATGTGCTGTTCGCTCACCCAGATTTTGTCCGAAAAGGAAATACTTTATTTGGTTGGAGAGGGAAGCTGGTGGAGTGCATCACAATGCTCACAAGCTTATGTATCTCGATTTCGATTCCAAAGAACGCAAAGTGAGTTCTTAAACTGATTTTAAGAGTTTTAAAACTTTCGTTCGCGATTCCATATCTCGGATTTATTATTTAGCCGGAAATAATGGTGGACATTGCCAAAACTAGCATACCTATAAAAAATAATCAACGTTTTTACGGATTGTATGGTCGATTGCCACAGAGATGCTGGAGTAGCGATTCTCGATATATATTTTTGAGCACTCCACAGCAATATAATGTTCGCTCTTACATGGTAGACACCAGTAAGTCTAACAATAATGAAATCTCCGATATTGTTCCATATTTACTGTATTTTCATGTACGTTAATCAATTTTTTTAACAGAAACGAAAAACCTAGTCGAGATCCAGAATTCTGAGAGCAGTCTCAGTATTCTAGATGTGCACAACAATGTCATCGCGTTCGCGGAAACGTCCTTGAAATGTCCTTCAGCTCTTTTAGTTGGCAGATTCGAGGAATCAGCATTAGATAATGGCCAGATTTCGAGATCGAGAGTAACAACGCCATTAAGTATTCCAGGCTTCGATGATTTAATGTACGAGGCTACGGAATACGACTACAATACGGAGGAAGAAGTTCGTAAGTAGAGTTCTCCTTCAAATACGTGCCACTTTTGAACATTTTTATAATAATACATCTTTTTATTGCAGGTCATTTCAATTATATTTACTTTGGACCGAAATCTGGAGAAAAAAAATCTGTGGGACTCGTAGTTGTTCCACACGGTGGGCCCCATTCTAATTTTGCCAACACGTTTTCCTTGGATTATTCTCTACTTACGTTGCTTGGTAATTTTGTCTAGTATGAAATTCATCATGAGTCATTGTCTTTTTCATACCACGAATTTTACTAACTTGATTTTCGATACGCAACAGGTCTCGCGGTTGTGCAGGTCAATTATCGTGGATCAACAGGGATGGGTTCCACAAACGTGGAATATCTCCAAGGAAAAATTGGGGAAGTTGACGTGAAAGATTGCGTGACTGCCACAGAAGATGCCTTGAAGAAGTATCCATGGTTGAACCCAGATTCTCTAGGTATTTCGGGAGGCTCGCATGGTGGATTTTTAGTAGCTCATCTCAGTGGACAACATCCGGTATGTTAGCATTCAAGCTAAATATCATCTGTAGATTAATTATCAAAAAATTATTTAATGCCTGTCAAAATCGGCAATTTCAATTTGACGCTGTAATTGTTTTTAGGACATGTTTAAAGCCGTTGTAGCCAGAAATCCTGTGATCGACATTGCAGCAATGTTCACTATATCAGACATTCCTGACTGGTAAAGAAACTAATGTATTATTAAGCAACCTTCGTAGTTCTGAACTGTGCGAATTTATATTTCAGTCGCAATGCTCTGAGTAAGGAAGCGAAAATTGCGTACCGTCACGATGTGTAAGCTTATTAATTGCAGCATCAAGTAATCGAGAATTAGAATTTACGCAGCTGTGCTCGTAAACTGTTTTGATTTACTTTGACAGAACGATTCTACGAATATTGTGTTCGGCGAGTTGTTCATGTCTACGCTGATCATTGAAGCGTTTCGAATATAATTTCAGGTGTGCTGCAGAAATTAATCAACCCTTTGACGAATCTCAACCATCGACTCATCCCGATCAAGTCGAAATGTTCGTGAAAATGTTGAAAGCCTCGCCAATTGTTCACGTGGATAAAGTTAAAGCGCCGACTTTGGTCTGTATTGGTACAAATGATTTACGTGTTCCACCGTCCCAAGGTAAACTCTGGTATCATCGTTTAAAGGCGAGGAATGTTGAAACAAAGTAAGTATCTGTCACAATGCATATTGCAGCAAAATACAAAATTATTCGTTAGAATTCTATCGATTAAAAATTGCAACATTTTATTGTTGCAGGATGCTCGTTTACGAGGATAATCATCCACTCGCTTCAGGCACTGCCGAAATTGATAATCTTATTAATGTTTGTTTATGGTTACTCGAACATACGTCCTCGAAAGTCTGCGGGGATCCTGTTAAAGAATAATATATATCAATCTAAAATGATCTAAAATGATTTCGACAGAGAATACAAATATTACTTTTTCTATATAATTTTTAAATACGTACATATAAAATTTTATTCTTACAAATTCAATATTTACACAAATATCAATACATACAGTTTTACGAACATTTGTAACAGTAAATTCTCAAAACATATATACGTTTCGAGGGTTGTATAATACTATAAAAGTTTTTATATTCCGTAAGTGTCGAAAAATTCATTATAAATATACGTAGTAAAGGTTTTTTTTTTTTCACGACGAAATTATACAAACTAGAGCAAAAGTCTATATGCGTGTATCTCGAGATTATAGATAATCACGGATCATTCTTCATTCGTACGTAACACACGTTTCTGGGAGTCATAGTGAATTGCATATCTTATAGGCACATTCAAGGGCACTTCATCGGAGCTACATGGTATGGTTTTTTGTATATTAACTGTTATAATAAATGTGAAGGATATTCTTGCAAAATCTACTCGTTTTAAATACTATACTCTCGTTCAGAATACTGTTGTTTAGAGAACACTCGAAGGGAGACGAAGGTAAAAATTCCATTCATGCAAACTTTCTCTGTTTCAGCAAACATCTTAACGAAGTAATGGACTTTTCTTGTACATACATATATGTATATATGCATGTTACCTGGTATCTTTCTTCATTAGACATACGCTAGAGGTACGAAATCGGGATTTACTTTTAAGTCGCGAAAATAATACGTTTCTCACAATTCGTACACTGTAATAGAGAGCGTATTTCTATGACAGCAGTCTTGTTAAGTATCTGTCGGTTGAATAGAAAAATCTAATCGGTTTTCTTCCTCCGAATTTCTACTTTCATTTTCCTGGACCATTATTGCGTATATATAAAGATGATTACCGTTACGATTAGAGAAACGAAAGTAACTCTCAAACGAACAAAGTTTTCGCATCAATCGTAATGAAATTTCCAAAATATTATTGGATAAAAATACTTGGAAAACAAACATATGTGCTATCTGGAGCTAAATCGGAAGAAACTAAATTCGAAATCTGTGCAATATATATCCTATAAAATATCGTTCGTTTAAGAGCTAATCGATCGTTTGAAATTCGAATGACATACATATGAAAATCTTTCGATGCGTGGCAGTGTCTAATTAAAACATTAGACAGTATCGCTGCGCGTTTGATTGAACTTACGTTAATAATAATTTACGTTCCTGATCTAGCAGAAGTACTGTGATCTGGAAATAGTGAATCGTAACTAGGTGGCAGATCTTTGTCTGCGACGGAAGGTGTTACCGCTACTTCCAGCATGGGTGCTGTCGGCACAGGTCGATTTCTAGAAGATTCAGGATCTCGGGACAGAGTACTAGGCCGCGAACAGACGTTCGGACCAGCGCAATCCGAAGACCAACATAGTCTTCGCGATCGTTTACAGATCCATAGAGACATAACGAATATTATGAAACACAGAATCATCGTAGTCACGGCACCCACTGTTACATTTGTTCCCGTACTGTTACTCACGATCCCGTGCGGATTACTCGGACAGGCATCTTCGTCCGAGCAGAAAAACCTTACGTGTGGTATACAATTGTATACGCCATCACAGAAGAACTCTTTCCGAATGCACGCATTGTATCCAATTGATTTATACTTTTCGGCTTCAACGTTGAAGCAATCTGTAAAGAAAATTCAATTGACCGGAACGTTGTTATAGTCGAAAGGGAAAATCTATTGGAATATCTTAATATCGAATAGTTACTTACTTTTATACGGAGTATATACGATACTGAGATGAAGCTGTTCTTCCGGGCGTAGCTTCTCTTTAGACACAAAGATTTCTGTTTCCAGTGCGCCACCAGATTTTTCTTCGCTGGGATCGTATTCTGCATACGTAGAGAGAAAGTCATTCTCTGGGTTGTGTAAACTGTTTTCAGGTTCTTGCACCGGATAGAATTTCATCATATTACGATCCATTTTGCCACAGAACTTTTCTGTTCGATGATGATCTTTCCTCTTGAACTAACGAACCAAAGTTTTCATTACAATTTTGACATGTGTCGAACACGAAGAAACATCGAAACGGCATCGAAGGATACCTGGACGTAATCTATGCAGTGGGTGTCGTTTCGCCTGAAGTACATCTTCTGTATAACGCCGAAAACGCCGTCGCCCTTAGGAGCTTTGAGAACAAATTTGCAGTGTACATCGTACTTGACGTCCCACCGATCAAACATGTGTTTAGCCTTGACAATAACTGCTTTGTTCAAAATGACATTGGCCTTCGCGCCCAGTGGACTGCATATTTTTTCATTCTCCAATCCGTCTGAAAAGGTTATAGAAGAGAGCTTGTGACAGGAATGCGAATGAGAAGAATTGATGACAAGAGTGAGAGAGAGAGAGAGAGGGAGAGAGCAAGCGAGATAGAAACAGAGAAAAAGAGAAAGATAGAAATAATACTTACATTCGTCATACGCCAAGGGAAAGCGCGTGGAATGGGTGCGAGTAAGGAACTCGCATGTCAAGAGCAATAAACAGGAAAAAAGACCTAAGCCATCCTGGCGTGCCATTTTGCAGCTGACCGTCAGCGAGCCATAAAGATGCGAGGGATCCAGGTAACGTCACCTACCAATATCGGATGACGAAGCGCACTTGATTTATTGTACAGCCTCACGGAATTCCCAGACTTCAGCTCTCGCGACAAACTCTATGTATACCGAGGCTTTTTCCTTTACACGGAATCGAGCGCCTCTTCTCCGGAGAGCTCACGCCAGCTCACGCGAGCTCGCTCGTGCTCGCTCGAGGAGCACTATGGACTACTGTACTTGCTACTAGTCGAGCTCTGAGCGCCGCAACCCGTAACGCACCTGCGTCACTTGCCGCACGCACGTCAAAAACACACCACGAGGGGAATGAGCCGGTCGACGCCTTTAATAGAGCATCACTAATTCCATCGTATATGTACTTACTCGACGTTTCTTATTTTGTCGAAATTTATCTTTCGCACGAGGTTTTTTTTATTAATGAACTGCGTTGGAATAGTCCGTAACTCGATTGGATGAATGCAGCAGGATGCTGATCGACGTATACTGACGATGATGCTTTTATTGGTTTATTTTACTACAGATCAGATTTGTAGATACGGTTTTAAGAATTGTGAGGGTTTTTGTAAGATGAGTTTTTTTGTTAACAGCCTGTTGGCAGTAATTAAACACAAGGTTGATTCATAGATTACTGGAAAAAAGGAGTCTTGCTGCTGTGAAGTTCGCCTTTCACCTACTGCACTACTCCGAGTACCTGGCGTGTAATTTTATTCCACCTCTGTTGTTTGGCTTCTTCTTCGTAATATGATTGCAGTATTATTTTCTACCGACCATACCTGGCAACTTTTATTAATTTAGAAATTTGTCACTTGATTATAATCTAAACTGAAATCGTTGTATTATGGGCAAAATTGTAAACATACATTCGACTGGAATTTTGTTGGCTTACTTCAGTATTCGTTCTAACGCTTCAATCACATTTGAGGTTTTGCGTTAAGCGACGTAGAGAAATCGAAGAAAAGTTACGAATTATTTCGAACAAAAGCAACGATGGAGGCTGAGTTAAATTTCGCTGAAGTTGAAGTTGGTAGGACAGGAATGAAAACTATCGAAATAACTAATCAAACTTGCGTAAGCATAATCCTATCGTGTCACTTTGTTAGTTTAGTATTTTTTCTGATACTGCGAATGAAATCAACATTGCGATCTATATGAAATACCCGCAGTATGCGGAGAGTAGTCATATTTCACATTCTCATGCAACGATAGCGTGAGTAACAGTTCCAAGTAATGCTAATCGTTAGGTATTTAAGAGGTACATACACCGTCGACAGACGGTTGGGGAAAAATGTCTCATCTTGTAGGAATATCAAATATACCAAGTACAAAGAGACCCGGCGACTAACCCACTGGATCACGTATTTCATTTGCGGTCTTACACTTGGGCATTAGCACCTTCGGAGGTTTTTATCTTTGAAATTCGCTACCGTCCTTTTGTCTCGTTTGCCCGGAATACTGACTACTTTATTGTGACCGATACCACTGGCACTACATTGAAAATCATTGTTCGTGGAACGAGCATTGGTACGAAGAGTTATTCATACATAGAAAAGTAGGTTTCTCTGCGATTATTTGAAATAATCTTCATTTAGGTCCAAATGTTGTATCATCTACTACGAAAGTCACTATGTATTGTGACACGGTGAATACACTGGTAAAGAAACGAATCAAACTATCGAACAGATCGAAAGCTACTGGGATTTTTATGTTTGACATAGACGATTATTATTCAGTATTTACCGTTCAACCCAAAAATGGAATTATTGGGTCAAAAGGCTACGAATTGGTGACAATTTCTTTCGTGCCCCCGGAAGAAGGAAAATACTCGTACTTCTTGCCATGTTTGATCCTGAATCAAGTAATTCCTTCTGATCTAAAATAATTCTGTTAAATAAAATTTTAAATTCAAATTCCAAAATGCAGGATCCAATTATTATTAATTTATACGGATATTGCGGTGATATTAATTTCGCTAAAGAAGATTTATTTCGTTTCGATTGTCCATGGAATATAGAAAATGGTTTCGAAGGATATATGACTGACAATAGTTATACTAGAAGCACAATACCACCGATATCCCTCTCAAGAAGATACTTCGTTTTCCCTCACGTAGATCTAAATGCCAATGATTCTATACCGACGATTCCTCAGGCTATATGTCTGACGAATTTGAGTAAAAGGAGTGCAATAATCAAATGGCATACAGGTTTTAATATACGTTAACAAAACTTGTATTAATTTTTATTTTTTTAACTACATAAATAATATTCCAGAAAAAAATGGAATATTCGATGTGTCACCCTCATCGGCACGCGTGCGAGCAGATAAATCCACCCTTTTTGAGATTCGCTTTTACCCGAACGCAGAAAATGCATTTTTCTCGAGAGAAATCGTCGCGTCTGTTTTCATAGAGGATCAAAGCGACACGATTCAAGATTCCTTTATGTTTCCGTTCGTGACATCCATCCGAGCGATAGGTTTGTGCAAAATTTCTCGTAGTTGAGAATTTGAGTTTGATGGATGAGATAAAGAGTTAAAAGAAAATTCGCCTAACTAGGTGACTCTTTTCCCACTTTGTCGAATGGATGGATACCACAATATGACATACCGAAAACAGTGGTGATGCCACCGTGCACTCCTTCGCATTTAGCTTACACGACGTTTCTTATTAAGAGATTTGGACATTTGCCTCTCATGTTTCGCTTTGTTCCACCAGCGGTAACTCGTTTTACTGTGAAGCCTCTTCTCGGTGTAATCCACTCGTACGGCTGTTTATATTTCTCTAATTTGGTTTATATTCATCCCGAGAATATATTAAAACAGTTATTGTATACATTTCGACTAGTTCAATATTATTTAATTTTATTTTCACTGCATTCATAATTGGCAGAAGAATTTTTAAAAAGATACATAAATATTTTTCATATCTGTTCAAACAGAGATTATCAGATCATTGCCCTCGAAATGTCAGCTAAATCAGAAAATGAGCAGATCTATGTCGAGCGGTGGGCCATCCAACTGAATGGCAACGAGAAAAACGAGATTTGCATAGATTTTAAAGGATACGCTGAACACGCGAATCTCAGTTTTAACGATAACAATCTTGTGAATTTTGCACCGAGTTATCCTGATTGCGAGGAAATTGAACCAATGGAAATGCGAAATATCACTCGTCATACGATTAAGTAATTCTATGTTCATTTATAATTAAATGAACACACAATTAGAGTAATTGGGTAGTGTATGATTTTTCCTCATAGATACGAGTTTCTCGACGTTCCTGAGGAACTGTTCATGCAATTCACGACTGGAATAATTCATTCGAACGATATTCTGATGCAAGAATTACGTTTTTCCTCGAACACTGTTGCAGATCATGATTTTAATATCCGGTGTATTATAATTCCCATTGTAAAAGATATTCCATTGGAAACCGAGAATACTGTCAATTTGCGAATATTGGCGAAAAGCGAATATGGTTCTTTGCTGGTGAGTTTTGGTAAAAAAAATGTCCAAAATTGACATTTTCTTCAATATTTATAGAATTTTTTTAATTCATATTAAATTATTATTGCCGAGGCTGCACCAAGCGAATTGAACTTCGGTGTTCAAGAAATTGGTGCGAAAAGCACTCAAAACTTCCATGTGTTCAACATGAGCACTGTGAGCATTTATTATAAAATAATTTGTGAACATCGGAACTGGCCTGTTGGAAACATTGAACAGGACGTTCTAATTGAACCGATAATTGGCACTGTAGTCTCCGGCGGTTATCAGGAAATTAATGTTTCTATTACACCACGAACACCGGGACATTACCAGCTTGTAATTAAATATCTTATTAGAAAAAATCCTTATATAGATAATCATGTGCAGAGACACGGAGCTCAGAATATCTGCGAAATAAACTGCTCATGTATTCTACCCACGTTTAGGGTAAATATCATTTTTATAAATATAGTTTCAAACATCGGAACTACCAAAATTCTAATCTAAATAATTAATAGGTGAAGAATATGTGTTGCTTCAGCACCTGTTCTCACGCGAGTAAATTTTTACTGTGGAAAGCCATGCAAATCGATAGGTATAATAAATATTAAGATTCTTTACAATTTATTATTAATTAATTTTAAAAATACTCGAGACTTAGCTCGGTAATTAATATTGATCCTTGTGCAATTAGGTTCAACGATATCTTGAAGAACATTTTACCAGGCGCTAAAGAATCTTTTCATCTAAACTTCGTTCCAATGTTGCTATCAAAACATTCGATTTTTATTCGACTAGTCTTAAATAATCCTACGTCATTGTTAGTGACGTGGTCTTTCCGCAGAATTAAAAACTGCGATTGTCCGCAAACACTAAAGAAACAACGAAGTTTAAATTGTCAAAAGAGAGTTCCCTGTGCTCACGAAAAATTATGTTCGATTTCTCCAGAGACAGGCACTTTGCAAGTATGAAAGTATATATTATTATAGAGCTCATTAATTGTTAATGATATTTAATTCATTTTGATATCACAGCCGTGTGGAGAATGTACTATATCTATTGAAATTTCTGCCACCGTTTTGGGAGAATCAGATGTATTATGGGACTTGGAAATTCTACCCAATCGACATATTATATTAAATATGTCAATTAAGTGTGTAACATCGGAGGACAATTTTCTTTATTTCCCACAAGGTTCGGTTTTAGATTTTGGACCAATCTATATCGGTAACAAAGAAGCTACGTGTCGGGTATTAATTCATTCACGATTAATTTTTAATTCATTCAAGTGTATATTTTATATAATTCTGACAACTTTCAGGTCCATTGGCTGAGCAATATTTCAAATTCCAATTTACCATTCTCAATAAATATTGATCCTATTTGTGAGCTAAATCGAAGAAGCAATTGCGAAGTCTTCTCGTGTAAAATGGAATCTGGGATTATTGAACCTGCATCATCGATACCTATTATATTCAAATTTCAACCTAGATCATTTGAAACGTATAAGGTACTCCATGAAAATTAAAAACTCATAAAAGACAAGTTGTATTTAGAATTTTTAACACTTTACTCATCAGATGCGAATATTTAAAATACATATTTGCGGGAGTTAAGGTGACGTTGCCCGTGGAATTGGGGGACAAAGAAGCAGAATTAACATTGGTCGGAGAAGCTACCTGTGCTCCATTAACACCTCTCGTAGACTTCATGCCAACATATTGCAAAACAAACAGCAGCGATTTTCCAGTTCTCTTCAGCGCAGATTCTATTGACACAAATTCATTCGCAACACACAGTTATGTAGTTAGGATGCTAATAGTGCGCAACAATTTGACAAATGACACCCTCTCCTACAAATGGCATAGGTTTGTCACAAAATCGAATGAATAATTTTTTTAACAAGACTGTGAAAAGAATTGTGGATATTCTATGATTTTTTAATCGATGATCCTTTCCCATGAATAATGCAAAGGATCTTTTTCGATACACGACGCATTACAACAGAGTCTAGACTACGTTTAATGCGTTTCTGTTTAATTTCACATCGATGAAAAAAAACTACTTTTTTCTGATTGCTTTCCAATTCGGGATTAATTTTATACGATATTTCGAATATTTCAGTGTCAATGTGCCAGATATACTTAAGATAGAAATTGAACCTTCTCGAGGAAAAATTCAAGCGGAAACTATCCAAAGTTTTCATATAAAAATTCGTAGTGAAGGACAACCATGTAAGATTAATGTAGATGTGGCATGCGAATTTTTAAATGTCAGTCAGCGACGAGAATATCAACGCAGCGTGATTAAACACGATATTCTCAGTCAGGAATTGAAAGATCAGTTTGTCATTACGGAGAAAGGAGTCTACGTACCTGTAAATAATTTGATTCAACTATTTCGATAAATTGAGAATTATTGCTAATTGGTATTTTAATACGCAGAAACCATGGTTAAAAGTAATCGAAGAGCCAAAACCATTTTATAAAGTGGTAACTATGAAATGTATTATTTCGAATGAAGAGGATTTTAATTTAAGTATGAGACAATTTCGGAAAGAAATTCACCCACGACGACCTGAAATTACTATAGAGAAATTACAGGATAAAATAATCATGAAAGACAGAACCGAAGTTTCTATTTGTACATTTATTTTAGAAGGCTTATTATGGTGATCTATTTTTTTCACTGGATCGATAAGAATTTAATTGAATCAGTAATATATTTTTGATTTTGATTTCTCTAGGGATATCGTTCATAGCAACTGGTTTAATTACATGCTTCGCGAGAAGTTAATTAAACGAAATATTGAATATTCACAATTTATAATGGACCCTTGGGAACGTGAGAAGGATATAAAAAGAGCGAAAATATCGCCACCGTGGGCATTTATTAATGAAATATTGGAAACTGTAAATACTTGCGTGAATTTCTTCGATTTTCATCGATAGTATAATAATTGAATATTGTTGCAGATGTTATTCATATTTTTGCATGAAGAATTCAGTCTGGAAACATATCACTTCGCGGCAAAAGGAGATATTAGAAATACTAATTTTCTGCAACTGACTAATAGAATAAGAAGGCTTACCGACAATCGTAGCAGCTTATTGAAGACTGGTAATTAATTCTTAAGTTACGTCAATGTGTTTCTTCCATTCTAAAAATATACCTTTCAGGTACAATCGATCGATATGGCGATAACGCCGAACTGACGAACACTTTGAAATCAGAATCATTGACAGTGACATTTGCCAATGAAATCGAATAAGGAGACAAGAATGAAAACAAGTTTACTATTTTAACAAAGTTTTCCTTCAAGGTACAATTTTATTAACACGTATCTTTTAGAGCATCAAAAAATTGATTATTCTTTTTTATTGAGATACGGATCAGAAATCCGTCGAAATACGGCTAAAAATTTGTCGCCTTTATTTCTCGTCACTTTTTGACCTTCCTCGGTACTTTCGTAAAGTTTTTCCACGATCGGATCGCTGCTCTAGAATGTAATACAAGAAATTGGAAGAATTTAAGAATTTTGTAATATTTTTCTAAGTTAGATACTGCAAGAATCTTACCAACTCTTCTTTGCTAATTGACTCGAACAACGGATGGTCATTAAAATGCTGTACAATCCACTCGTGTAAATCTTTCACATCTGTCACCGTGTAGACAATAGCCTGCAAGAAGTTAGCATAATTATTTCTTGCGGAATAATTGTTGCGACAAATTTTGACAAGGCAAAACTTACGCCATCCGCTAAAACATAAGCGTACTCCGCTAGGAGAGTTTTATTAATTATTCTCCACTTGTGTTTAGACTTTTTGAAGTGCGGATCAGGATAAAGGAAGAACATTTTTTTCAACTGTAATGAAAAAAGTGTCGATAAGATCCTATTACAAAATTGAATTATTATTTTCTTAGTTAGTTTTATGAATTAACTGACCTGCCCTTTGCAAAAATAATTCGGCAAATATTTCATTGCATTCGTCCTCAAGCAAGCAATATTGTGATACTGTCCAGGATTTTGCGAGCGTAACGCTGCGACACGATCCATCACATAGTCGGATACTTTCACTCTGATCTCCATACCAAGGATCAGACTATCGGGGAACATTGGTGACAATGTAACTTTTAGATAAATAGGATATTATTATCATGATTGCGCAGCTGACTGTTAAAATAGAGAAACATACCCAAGAGACCACCATAGCCACAACCGACATCTACCAATTCCACTTGCTTTTCTCCAATGATTTCCGCATTATCCGTATCACTCGTAGAAAAGTACTTTGGGTAAAGCGTACTCCAATCCATCGCATCTGGTTTTATGGGGCTGGAAATATTATTTACAATAATGATCTATTGCAAAAGTAATTTTTTCTTAATTAACATTGTCGATATTATACTGAAATTGATCTTATTCCTGACATACTATTCTATGCAATGATCCGCAATAGGATTCGAGTGTGCTCGTTGTCTATAATATTTCTTTTGAGGCAGTGCCAGCGGTTCTGTCATCTCGATACTCCACGTGATTCAGCTTCAATAATAACAAATATCTAAAACGAATAATTTTATAAACCAAGCTTTTATTGTTTAGGTATAACGCAATATGAACAATTTGGATTGCTTTTAATAGCTAAGAAGTAAATACTTTACCATAAAATCTAATGGAATAACGTAGATAGAATCAAGAGTCTAACACGGCATTCAAGGATTATTCGCATTAACCTAACCCGATAATACCTAGCTATTCTTACCAAAGGATAGGAATGCAGCTGTCGAAATATTTTATTCCGATACAACAGAAATTCTGCGAATTTTTTTTAAATAGAATACCCGGATAAATATTCAAATTATATCGTTTTACGTTCGGAACGACGCACACCGACTTAAAAGGCACCACAATATAGCATAATGGTATTACTTTCGTATATTCTCTTAATTTCGGAGCTGAAATTCATGCCGAGAACCGACGAATCCTGAGAAATAAAACTCGATCGAGTTTTAAAAATAATACGTGAATTTTTGTAATTGTTAAGCGATATAATTTATAGAAAAATAGTGAAAGGAGTAAAGTAATAAAGTGCGAGGTAGGGTGGAAGAAATGAATGGGTGGTGCATGGGGTATCATGGAGAATCGCTCAGAGTGGTCGCGCGGACCGCGCGCTTGAGCACATGTGCACAGTCGAGAATCAGCTGTTACACGCGTGCTGGCAGCGCCAGCTGCGGATGACGCCAGAATAGTGAGCTTGAGTGAGCTTGAGTAAGCTGTGTAGTGAGCCCTCAAGCCAGCGAGGCCAGTTTCGCGTTACGCTCCTCTCTTTCCATGCTTGCTTTACCGAAAATTTGTAGTCCATCGTGAGTTTCGATGCCGGGTAATCGCAGTGAATATCGCGCGATGTTAATTCGCGTTTGTGCGCGAGTGAATCCTCAAGAGGACTAATGCACGCACTGCACCGTGCACAAGCCAACCATTCTACTTGTCTCAGGTGAGGTTAGAAGCAACTTCGGCTGGGAGTCCGGCCACAGTCTTCCTCACCCTTTGCCCCACAACCAAAAGTTTCATCCTCCATTTGGTATGTTATTCTATTTTGTAGTGTACTTCTACAGTTCTATTGCGCAGAATGATTCGGTTCTTTAATTTCTTTTAAACGGCTCGTTTCGCAATAGTGGTTCTATCGGAAGATACATCCTTAGATCCGAAATATAACCGCGCACGCCGTTGAAGAATAGTCTATTCCAAAAGTGACCTATTTCTCGCGGGTAGTGATTTTCAGTAGTGTATTGAGTAGTCGATCGATTTGGAGCATCGTGGATCGTTGACACGCGAGACGCGCGTTTTCCTTTCAACTGTCAGAAGCCGAGTGGATGATTCACTGGACTACACGCAGCAGAGCACTTGCTTGCTAGGATCCTGACAGTCGATTCCTTTGTTAGCAGGTGGGAAGCTCCGCTTTTATCATACATGACGACGTCGGATCTCCCGGGGTATCGATCTTCCGTTTAAACTTGGTGAGTACGCTTACCTGCTACACTGCTACCGATTACTCATGAACTTAATGTATACCTATATCGTTTCTCTACGTTGTATTATTCTTTTCTCTTTCTTTCTCTTTTAATTTTCTCTTCCAATTCTTTTGCGTCGTTCAAGTCCAGGTAGCCGCTGTGCTCGGCGCGCTTTTGCGTCTGATCATATACACTTTGCACTGAAATGCGTTTATTTCTGGAGTTTCTGATGTAATGAACTCTCGGATGCAATGTAACACGGCTAGTGTGGGGTTTAATCATGATACTACATTTGTGTCTAATAGGAATTTAATGTATAGGACGTACTTCTGATTTTTCTACCAAACTATTCACTTGTGAATTGTAGTATAAGTCGAGTAAAGTATTCCCTAATTCATTTTATGCAATTATAGTGGTCGATGCAACCGTGCTAAATATTTACTGCGGAAAGATCAGTCTGTTTTGCCATGATCCATTTTCATCTTAAAACTACAAATTTTGAGTAAAATTCTCAGTTTACTTCATGCAGAATTTGCGCAGTAACACGCGTAGAAAATACTTAGCAAAATCTCTGATTTTATAATACTGCTTTCTTCGATGTTCTCGTTTCTTGAGGTAAAACTCATGGAATTTGCGCTGGAGTGCAGTGAGGGCATAAAAAAGAGTGTTATTTTTAAGAGCTTCTTGGAAGCATCGAACAATTCGTTACGTGACATTAACACTTCATTTCACTCTTTTTGAATTCTTATTCCTATTCTTATAAATTTACATTTAATAGCGTTTTTTCACTTTCACTTCGACAAAATAGTTATTAAAATTCGAACTGTGTTATTATTAGAATTGAATTTTACATCGATAGTAATAAAATTTTTTGTCATTGAATCAAAATTTTAATATTGATTTAATGAACTTCTTGGGAAGACTGCTAGGATTTGGCTCGCCAGATAGTTCCCTTTTTCTTCATCTTCCAAACGTTGTTCACCCAGTAGTACGCATACATAATGCATAAAGCTCGCGCTTTAAGTGGTCGTCAATGGAATAATTTAAAACTAATTAAGGCAGGGATCGTACGAATAGCGACGTCTACGATGAAAATTCTTAGTCACCAACTTTCTACGGCAGGCACCCACCGGTCTTTTATAATTGCATTAAACGTTGGAAATTAGGGTTTAATACTGACAATGTATAATAATCGATAGAAAACTTCCTGTGTTGTATACTAAAGGGTTTTTAATGCATTGTACTGATGCTGATATCGAACTCTACAGTTACACATGTAACGTTGACACCTCGCAATCGTATGAAACGACACCGCAAACTGTGGCTTTTGTTATGACGAGACATTATCAATTAACACTTAACAATTATACGGAGAATATTTACTAAAAATAAAATAAAAGCTACACGAACTTATTTCTTCAAATATTACACGAGCTCGTGCATATTCTCGTGAAAACATGTCCGTGTTGTGGTTTAAGCGAATTTCCTTTTTTGGGGTCTCATTAAATTGCTTCGCGGTTATGCGCCCTTGCATCGTGCCAAAAAATTCACTTTTCGTTTACACCTTCGTGGAGGGTGAAGAAGCGGAATCTACCGAGGTAGAATTTAACAGAACGTAAATCACTATTTACTTTTGCCATCCTCTGTGCGAAATCCCCTCGTGTCTCATTCTCCACTAATTTCCCACAATTCTTTCCGTTTTAGTTCATTTTTTATGTCGCACGTTAAATCGTCTATCGTAAGTAGGTCACTTCGATTCAGATCTGCGCTCTTCCTCCCGAGTCTTTCGCTTGGCCAACTCGTCGGAATTAGCGAAGCATACCTCGTAATTTATTCGCGAGTGCGCTTACTAAAATTGCCCCGTGGGTTTACGTTTGAAAGGGAGAACGAAAAGGTAGACTGACTGACTGAAACAGCATTCTTGGAGAATCGATGGGATTTACCTTGGGCGCTTTGCTCAACCAAACTAATTTGACTCCAATAAATTTAATTTGTGCATTCGCTGCTTTGCGACAAGTGGAATTAAGATTTTCCTTTTGACAAGAATTTTAAGTTCAGAACCTTAGAGCAGGTTTTTAATAAAATCTTCAGTTAATCGACTGAGTAAATCTAAAAATTATTAAATTATTTAAAGTCCGAAGAATTGTTTATATGATTTAAATAATTTTATTTAAAGGATTATATAAATGGTTAGAAAAATACAAATTGAAAGTGTGAGGTACAGCAAATAGATTTTTATATTTGTCATCTGAGGTATTTCGAGGGAAAAGCATCAAGGGAATTGAAAACGATGTAGAAATAAACGTTTATTAAAGAGCGAACACTACGGCAGGAAGAAGAATCGGTTTGAAAAGAATTGATAGGCAGGATCAATATCTGGGCCGCTATGTTTTACCCTTCCTGCAATATGTAGCTTGAGAAAGAGATGCAGCTTGTCCTACCTTACAGTATATTTATGTACTTACGGATCATTGAAATTTACTGTCCCAGGAATTTTCGACGATATATTTTCCAAACAGTATTTATTATCTAACATAGTTCGTAATAGTTTCGAACATGTGACAAATTAATAGATATTTCTATAACATAACATTACCTTTAATTCTTCAAGGTCGGAATTAACTCAAGTTCGGATTGAAGATAGACAAAACTGTTGGTTTAGTGTCTTAAACGTAAACATGATCGACCGCATTCGAGCGTTGAGTTCAGTAAGGAACAACACGTGGTTACGTTTTTCGCGAGCTCAAAGTGCCACGTTCGGTCTTCCTATTCTCGGTTCACTGACGTCTGTAGTTCTATCTTTTTCTACCATATGGCCTTATGGCTTCCTTCATCCCGGATGTGGTACACCTTCGAAATGACCTGGGTAAATATATCTACAATTGACGGTGCTCTCTGTTCCGTTCTATTAAAGCTATTCACGTATTGGAGTGTTTAGGCTTCTATTTTGTTCTGAAGCTGGCTACAAGACTCTCTCAAGTTTGTTTTCAAACTTAACTTCTTCGAGTGGTCATTTAGGTACATTATCATTTATTTTGAATAATTTTCTATTTATTGCTCCACCTACGATTAATATTCTTCTTATCGTCGATTTTATTTAGTATTAACATTGAAGAATGATAAGTGGATGAATTAAAACTCATTTGTTATTCGATTTTTCACTTGACTATTACAAACGAGTACAATTCGCATGACAAGTGTTTGGTTTAAATTTTCGATCCGGTGCCAATTGTCTCCTTTCGTTTGATAAACACAGAGAAGATTTCAGCGATTAAGTCACTTTCATTTTGGCTCAGTAGTTGAATCTATTTAATTAATTAGATAGAGAAATGCTATGCTTCGTCAAGTAGGACAAATTGCAATGAATTTTATCTCGCGCCGAAAACGCTTCCTCGAAATTTTCTTTCAACCCCGAACAAATGATTTAATAGTACAAAACTGTGTGTAAATTTGAGTTAAGTATTTATCGCTTTAAATTCAATTTCATGCCAACAATCGCGCGTTTGAAAATTACTTTTGACACTACTTGAAACCATTAGTCTCGGCCAAAACAAACAGTTGTTAATCATTAACCGTAAACACGCGGTAATTCTTCGTCGCCCTCGATGTATTAATCTATTGTCCTTTCGATCCGATGTAGACGGGAACTGTTGTTAGAATTTGTACTCGCAGGTGTCAGTCGCTCGTACGAGGGTTCCTAAATTTATTGTCACATTTGTTTTTGATACCCTACACTACAACAAGGAATCATATAAAATTATACATAGTAATAAGACGGAAGTTGTACAAGTTTATGTACTATATGTATGTATTATCGTCTGAAGACTTGCCAGTCTTATTATAACATTTTTTGATTTAGGTCTTTTCTTTTGATTTTTAATAGGCTCATTGCCAAAGTTACTCTTATTTTATCGAATGAGAATCGCAAAAAAATTGCGTCCGAAAAATAGGGCGTCCAGTTGTCCAAATACAAGAGTAGCCAAATTTGTATCTATATTAAATCATTCCTGCGAACCTTTTTTATTTAACATGAAACATATTGCGCAACTTTATGCCTCCGTCTCGATTCGAGTGGTTCAAGGCTGGGTCGCAAGGATTTTCCTGGAACAAATGCGGAGGGGAATTCTACGAAATTAGGAGAGAATGTACGCATTGCGCCGAATTTCATATGGGATTCATTTGCAAGCTTTCTTTGCAATCATTTTTAATACAGTATCTAAATTTATTTAATTATTCTTAAAAACTACAACTTGTACAAGTCTCATTCTTCCGCAAAATAATACATACTCGTAAGAAGTGTCTCGTGATCTTGTCATTAGTTCCCTTTGTCGGTGATGAGCTCGACCTTATCACGATCTAATTCTTCAAGTAAACCTTAGAATCCTGAATGATTTTACCACCCGATTATCACTTTACTTCATTTTATTGCTCTCATCACCCTGGAATTTTTTGAGTTACGTATTCTTTACTTTACTACATGACTCTTTCTATTTTCCTACATTTCTATGAAATCTGGAGACTTGCAATATATCACTTCCATTCTTATTAATAAACAATTGAGTAATAATTAAGTAATTATCACTCAGGGACTATACTGATCTTAATTGATCTTACTTCTGCTCGAGACCACATCTAACAATAAGTTCACACGTGTATTGAGCCAAGACATTTGTTATGCGTTTGACTAGTGACATAAGCATTGTCTACAGTAACCTACACCTTGAGAGGTGCATCAGCAGTGTGTTGTTCGTGGCAGTAGGGGGCGTCGTTCGGTCTGCCATGCCGGGTCCCTTACACCACGGTCACCACGTGAACAGACCCCACGCGGTCGCGATACACAGGTGCCACTAGCTAGCCTAGCACTTCGCCCCACTGGTGCTTGGTGGCTGGCGGCTGACGGCTGGCAATGCGCGAACTGCGCCTCGCTCCTTTCGGAGTAATCGTACCGCGCTCGACCGATCATCACTCGCTTCTCTGACCATTCAAAATGAAAGCAACCAACGTGACTCTTTATCTTCCAATCAGTTTTTTTTAAATTCTCCCAAAGTTTCTCTTGGTGATCGTCACTCAAAAGTTTCTGTCTACGAGTGCTTGAAAAATGTGAAATTAGAAGATCCTTGTTTTTAAAGTGATTTGGTGGTTTTTCATACTGTGTTGGTTTTCTTTCTTCTGATTTCTTATTCTTTGGAATTGATATATTGGAAGGGAATGTTAAATGTGCTATATTGTGTTATTTGTTTTGAATTCTTTGGGGATCCTTGAGGCTGGTGAAAAGGTTTGCATCGAGTTTCGCCGAAGTTGGACAGTGAATGTGAAAGAGTGGAGTTTGGATATATGGTTGAAATTGACCTTGATATAAGGGATATTAAAAAAGTTTGATGTATCATTTTATTCGTTAAATATCTCACTTTTTAATCGCAGTAAAGTTATGGTATAATCTTGAGTACTTGAGTACTGGAACTAACTATTGAATCAGTTCCTATAATTAGCTATTGAGTCACGTTAGATTCAACGTTAAATAAAAGACTCACTGAATTGTTAATATTCCACTAGAACATGATACGAATCTGAATTGTTACCACTCTAAAACACTGTCACACTTAAGTTTCTACACAATGAGTCACCGTTGTCAGTTTCGGTTAGCGTGTACACGTTCTATGCGTATAATTCCATAATTCTACATTTTAGAGTGTAATTGAGAAACTTGTATCTCCAGAAATTAATAATTGAAACTCCTGAAAAATATTTAGCAGTATCGCGTGAAAAAGTAAAGCAACGATGAGAATTATTTTAACAAGGTATTTCTTTAAGATCGAAAGATCAAGGTTGCTCTCATTGTTCGAGGTGTTACTAACCCATCACCCTTTTTTTCTCTTCGCGGCCTAGATCTCTATCATAGAATTAGCAGTGATTAAAGTCACAGTCGAGCAGTTCTTCTTTTGAGCAGCTTGATAATCGCCTTCGCGAAACGATCAGTCCTCGCGAAAATTCACTGTCATTTCTCTGCCCGAAATTGTACTTAATCCTTAAGCTTTTGCTGAATACGTGAAACTTCGTTCTCTCGTGATCTTTCATTAAGTTTTAGAAGAACGCGTTTTTGTGTATATGATCGTAAAACGTGTTGCAAGCCGGAGTTTCCTATGTGTCTCTGTTAACATAGGATTTCAACTATCTATCGATTCGTATACTCCAGAGATATTTTATCAGAATAATAGTCAGAATATGATAGATTATTATTGCAAAATTATTTCTTCAAAAACGTATATATCTCAGATATAATTTTAATTTTAAATTCAAATAGTCTTGGAAAATTGTACTGTAATAAATTTTTAATTCTTTATTTAACGCTTTAAAGCTGAGGCTGAGTGAATAATATTTTTCAACGATCTCGAGGCCATCAGCTGCGAAGAACATTCTTTTGCAACCAGAATTATGTTGCGTTATTTTCACGCAGCTGAAAGCAGGTTGTCACTTGAATTCAAAGCGATGTTACAACGCGTTATTCGGACAAGTCACTCTTTAGGTGACGCTTCTACTTGATAGTTATGCAACAGTCGCGCAAAAGTCATAAATGTATTTCGCTGCTCGCGATGAAATAAAATAAAGAAAAGACGAATAAATTTTAATCTGGTTGAAATGTTTGCGTTTCCGCGTATCTGCCATCGATATTTGTTTGTCGTGTCGAAAGGCAACAGAAGGTTTGTGACATGTGAAAGAGTGTGAAATTTATATTTGGTGATAAGGGAGATAAAACTGGTTGTATTATTGCAGAAAAAGAATATTGAATTTGTGACATGTATTTGCTGTAATGAATTTCGATTCAATCCGATCCATTTCGTATTGTCAATACGTATATGTATAATATTACGAAGAATTTCAACTGATCCATCACTCAAAATTCTGTCAATACCTCTGACGCATTCCTCACTTTCTTTATCTTTCATATTCACTATATATTCCACTTGCAGATATACAATTTTTATACTGTCAATTTTTCATTCTCTTTCGAAAAACTTTGTTTCGATTTCAGCGTCAAGACTTGACTTTGATTGACTCTCAATGACTTTAATTAACCATTCGCGTAATCGTAATACGAACAGCATAAAACGAATTCTTGTTGAGTCACCGATGGAAAATTGATTTCTCGGTATTCTTGGTATTGTTAATGAAACAGCGAGGGTTTCGAGATCGGAGAATTTTGCAATAAGAGAGTGGCCAATGTGTTCCTTTGCCAGAAGGATGCTCCAGTGAAAGTGTGGAACAGAGTTTACCGTACGCTGGATCAGCTGACCCATTGATTTCCTCTCGCGACCTAGTCCACTCTTCTTACTCACGTGCTTCTTCCAGCCATCTCACACGAATCATACTCTACTCCAAGAAATATTCTTTTATCACGATTTAACAACCTAAAAAAATTCTCACGTTTTCGAAAAAAAAGATTAGATAAAAATAAGTAAAATTCGGTTGGGAATCGATTAAATAATTTATCAATAAATATGTTAAAAGAGAAATGATTGAATGAAGTCGAATTTAGATATGTTGCAGTGTAATAATAAAGGAGGAATTGTTTATGAATGAAATTGCAGAGTGTATATACTCGACTGAAGATTGAATTTGCCAAATTGTTTTCCCAATCGCGAAGCTTATCGCGTAGATAATTCAGCAGTGGTAGCATGGCAGTCGATAAATTTCTAGTCAATTATCGTGGACACACAGTCTGATCGCGTGACCGTTGGCAAAATGAGGTGCCAATGAAACGTGCCACTGAAAACTCGAATGTTTCTTTAGTTGGTGTAATGTTTAAATTCGAGATTCTTCGAGTACAAAATATAAACTTGATATTTCGAAAATGTGACTGACGAACAACGTGATTGTATCTTATATTACAGTAGCGTATTTTTGAAAATCTAATTACTCTTATGGTGCAATAGAATTGTGTGTAAATTAAAAAATAAAATCACGGGCTCTTTTTCGTAACAATGTTTGGATCGTGTAATAAAGAGACAGGACGTTGCTGTTCAGCATTTTAATACCCACGTTAAGTGTCACGTGTCTTTATATCGCTTCGAAACCAGCATGAATAATAGTGAATTACGCTTGACTTTGGTATCAGGAAACAAGCAAAAAACTAGACGATTATGTATACAGTAATTATCGTTCTCGATCATCGTGCTTTTATCTTCAATTATATAATGACAGGAGTTTATCGCAAATTGCTCACGAAAAATTATTCAGGACCATTAACGGTATCTCGTGGTCGCGATAATAATAAAAACTGTGTCGATCGAGTCATTTTGAGGCGCGACTCTCGCAGTCGCTTGTAAAGTTAGTACAGCGATAAAGAAACGTAGGTGTGGTGAATCTAAGCGATGAAGGAATCTTCCGTGAAATATTTGTATCCTGATGATAGAAGAGTTATTCTTACTATTCGCGAGTGTAATAATGTTGGTGTTTACGTATTTCCTGAGTGTACAATTAGAAATATTTCCACTGTCGTTTTCATGTAAGGAGAATTCTCAATTCATATGATACAATAGTGAACATACGATGGAGTGAAATAACAGGATGTAGTTGATTCTTTTATTCAAATTGGAAAGGTTTCTTGGAAAGTATCCGAAAGTTTTTTTTTTACTGTTTGTCCGTGACACGGGACGTATGGTGGGGAAAGTTTTGGATCCATGGCGTGACCACGTGGCGCTGACACAGATTTAAAGAGCTCGAATGGTCGTAGCATGACTCTATCGCGATACGGGAAATGTGTGTTGAAAAAAAATGTTCTTTGTGGTCGTTCGTGCTACGTAAACCTCGTGACATGAAATCACGTAGCGTTTTGTGTTTTGAAATATCAATCAAAGCAGTGTGCTGTATTAATAAAAACTAAACTGGTTTTAGTATTAAAATTATGTCAGTTTTGTAGTACGTTGAATTAATTCTAATAACTTGCTAAAAATTGTGCTAATCGTGATACACTTAATATCTAGATTGTACTATTTACCATGAGAGGTTTCAATATCCTCACTTCGATTAGATACGTGTACGTTTGTTAGAATCGTAGTCCGTTTAAATTAGTTGATCACTTTAAACGAAATTGAGTTCTTGATTAACTAGCTACTTACCAGTTTCCAAGTCTAATAAATCGACTATTAAAGTTCTTAAAGTTATTGCGTAGCTCTGGTAGAATTTCCAGAATAAGTCAGTACCACTCTCTCACAATTCAACTGTCAACTTCACTTTAAATTGACTCTTGCTCTAGATGAATTCATTACTCTTTCCTTGAACTTGAGAGAATGAGCATAGTGTCGAAGAATCACGAGTGTCAAGAAAAAAATGACAGCAAACCGAGGAAACTTTTTCACAGTCTTTGTCAGAATTCTATTCTAACGTTATCAGCTCACAGATGCCAGTGTCAAGTGGCAGTGCATACTTTTCGCGTGACATTCGCTCGTATCTCGAGATTCGATGTAAAGTGCGCGATATCCGATGAAACGTGTGCGATAGTGACCAAAGGTTTAAAGGAATAGCTCTGTCAGTGAGAATGTCTCATCTGCGAACGAAGATCAAGTCACCGGGCGACAAAGCCTACAAACATGTCTCGGTGCAAGGCGAATATCGACGAATTCAGTTCGCCCTTCTCAAGGGTCGATTGGATCACCGTTTGCACGAGGTAATTCATTATTAAACATGTCTCCAAAATTTAGCTGAAATTTCTGATTTCGCTTATGACATCACTGACTATTGCTTTTTAAAGCTGAGTTTTAAAGCTTTTTATACATGATTTTAACACTGGAACAGGTTTCGATATATTATGGTTCATTTTAATGTATCTACCATTAGGATAATATTCGAAATAAATTCAGAGTAGTTTAGTTATGAGTACAAATTAACAGAGTATTAATCTTGGTGGTTCCTGGGCTGCTAATAAATCGGAGTACAAGAAGAGAAATAACATCCTAGACAGCCAAACCGATATAAATCGTTCAACGCAATTTTACGCTCGTTGCAGACTCATTTATCTATCGTATATGAGTTTAAATAGGCCTTCCGTAGAAGGCTAAGTATAACGACTGTTTTCCATGTTCATATAATCTATTTTTGTCGGAGATCGCTTATATTTCACTGCTTAAATTATAACTCTGCGACACGCGACTACCGAATGTTGTTTCAAGCTCATTCAGGATTGCACGATTACCACTGTAAGCTTCTACTCGTTTTACATTCGTGTGAAACATTCGACATATCTATCCTGCTTCTGCTCAGTTATATTTGGATCTTTCGATCTATTATAGCTCCTATCCAATTCTGGCCGTTTTAATATCCTAAGAGGGGTTGTACGCGTAGAATAGCACGTGAGACGTGTAATTTAAGTTAATTGTTCAATCGGATCTACTGCTGAATGAACCAAGTTTCTGAACTCGTGTTGGAAGACACTCGACATTTATAACAGTATTACATTTCTTGATTGCTCAGTTCTTGTGTTATTTCTCATCTGACACGCTATTGTTAAAGTTAGAGGGAATACAAAGTTTCATTGCAGTAATAAATGTAAGTGAAAGAGATTCGAAATTAACCCGTGTTTAATTCGTCGATTAATACATGAAATTCGTAAGAATTTGAGATAAGCAAATTAATCGTCTGTGATAAATAAGTAGAAAAAGGGAAAATATTCAGTCTGAATGAACTAGGTGAACTAGGTTGTCTTTCACTGTCCTCGAGAAAATGGGCGTGAAAAGCAGGAATAATTCTCGCCAGAAGAGCTTGTTCCATTCTAGAATTTGTCGGAAAATTTACGGTGTTCATTCGAGAATTTGTCGAGGTACAATTCCACGAGCCAAGTTCTTGAAAGTCTGTCAGACGACTGAGTGAGGATCAAAGGCTCATAAATCGATGACAAACCGGAAGTTAACTACACTTGATTTGCCAGGATTATGAATCCAATGCGTATAACCAATGTTAAGTTTTTCCTTGCGAATAAATTGAATTTCCAATTTTAGCGTCAGGGGGGGGGGGGGGGGGGGGATATTATTGCTGTGCGATTTTGCGGAAGATCGAGAGATTCCTCGCGGCCTTTGCGTTCTTCCTGCTAACATGCGCGCGCATTGCATTACGTCCGCGTGGCGTCGAATAATGGAAAATACCGGACCGAGTGTACGCATTTTTCATCGTGAGATGAAATACCCCTTGCAAAGCTTTCATAAGAGCAACCGGTATCCGTGATGCGCGAGAGTTTTGCATTCGACGTGACTTCCTTCCTGGGGAACCTAAGTACTTTTGAGACGTCGAACAATGATGCTCGCACTGCCAGGTGTTTTAATGGGAACCCTGCAGACAGCTGAACAATGCGTTATGTCTGTAAGGTGACATCTCGCTATTCAGAATTCTTGTAATGTCATCTTGCACTAAAAACAGAAATATACACTCTTATAACGAGCAACAATTTTTTTTTTTTTAACGAACCAATGTTGAAGATGTTATCACTAGCAAACAATGGTACGTTAATAGAGTTTACGGGTAAACATGGTTGGTATTTCATGTGTAATGTCTAGTTAGAATTCGAGTAGGAAGGTGGATGGAATATGATTAGTGACATTGTGGTTGTTAGCGTGGTGAAAAGCTGGTCACCCTGGGACGTAGGGAGATTTTTTCGGAAGATGCGATCAAAAATAGATTTGGCGACTACTGCCACTGCTTGATATCTGTTTAATCCCTCTCTATCTTTCACTACACGTGAACCCTATTAATTACATCTATCATTTGCCTATTCTTGCTACAAGTTCGACGAAACCTAATTTTCTCATTGTCGAATCAGTTTGAATTCATTCAATTCAGACTTCTTCAAAGACTTCTACCCACTGATTTAATCAAACTATAAATTAATTTAATATCATTAAATCGTTACAAATTTTGAAAAAAATTCTGGGATATTATAAAATTGATAATTGTAATTTGTTGAAAGTTGATTTTGGCAAGTATTGTTTTATCTTAGGATCGATAATTTTTCATCTAGATTCCGCGTAGAATTAATTGAAGAAGGATGCAATCTCGATCCTTTTCGAACGGGGGAACTGGAGCATACCAGAACAGGACAATACCTGGTGAAATTCGTACCGTTGGGAATATAGCATCGATCCTAAGCTTTGCAGTTATGCAGCTGGTAGTGACTATTTTGGTTTACCTTCGACGGCGTGCCAATGCACGCCGAGCTCTGGGTGCGACAGTGATGTACGAGCTTCTTCTTGAGAAGACACCGGCAACACCCAGAATATGCTACCTATTACTACTAACTCGATATTGTTCCATTGATTCTCTCGAAATACTATTAAAAATACTCAATTAAATCCTCTCAGCCACCGATCATTATTAAATTCGATTACCTTACAAACAAGAAAACAGAATTTACCCCGTCACAATTAAGATCAAAATTAATCTTTAAATTCTCAGTTAACCATATCGATCTGGAGATTTTTTAGCATCATGAACTTCATCATATTTATTTATAAAACAGAAAGCTTTAGACAAAGTGACGACGTCTGGCAAATAATGATCCTATTTTAATCGGGTTGACGTATATTTTACGAAATAAAAATAAATTCACCAGTGTATAGTTCTGTTTTATATACGAAGACAATTATTGTCTTTAGTGCTTTGTCAAAGGTATGAGTAAGTGAAATGTGTTTAGTAGTTAGTTTACGATTTTGATAGAATGTTCGTGTCAATTTAATATTTTTATTTCACTTGATCTGACAATTTTCGCACCGGTCAGGTGTCATGTCCGTTACGATGACGTTAATGACAGCATAGAGAGTGTGCGGGAAGCTGCCGGTCGAAGTTGAGTCAAGTGCCAGCAGGATTCACGGTCGGGTTCTTCGCGCTCGGAAGTCGTTGAGAAACAGGATGTGCCATACGAATGAAACGCTGCTCTTTAATTATTGTAATCTTGTGAATCCAATGAGACACATTGATTTGGGGAGACGCAACGCGAAAGTATCCGCTAGCTGCGATATTCACGGTTTGTCAAATTCTTTGGAAATTTTTGGATGATACGTTTTAAACTCCGAATTCGTCGCCAAGTAACTTTTCTCGTGTCATTTATTTTTGCCGTTTGTCGAGTACGTGGCCTGCATTTTACTACACAAGGCGAAATGATATACACACTCCAAAATATCAGTTCTACCGTTTCACTGAATTCTAAAAAAAGAAATTCTTTTACTGATCGCGTGGAAATTTGCGTTTTAGACTTTTAACTCTGTTTCTTGATGCTGATACTGTGAATTTCTACTTTTTTATACTGAAGAATTTTCTAGCTTCTGTAACAGCACATTAAAAACTCCAAATTCAACTTTTAATTGTATAATTAATATTAATAATAAATATTAATTCTGTAGGTCTGATGAATTTAGCATCGGAAGAATGAACATACGTTTAAGCTGTGCTATAGATTTCAGTCCCAAAATTGTAATTAATTACATAACATCGATGTTACCACGTGAATCTGTATACCAATTAATTATTGGCAACATACGAGTCGATATGTTTATCGGACATTGGATCGATGTTTCCCGGCGTTTTTGATCCCGCTAATTCGTTTAATTGCCCTAAACTCATCCGATGCCAAGCATCATAAATTAAATGGTACATTCGGTTACAGTTATCTGTTTCTCACATTTAATTTACCGTATCCAATCGATTATTAGGCTCGATGATCGATAGTTCACTGTGATCGTAGCGGACACTTCGGCATCGTCTTACGAGTTCAATGCCAAAAATGCTTTTAAGAAACAATCGTAAGGAATGAGCGTCATTCGCGTGCCGTAGCTGTCTTTGACCCTTCCTCCTCTGGTTTCTCTGTCAGCTTGGCGACCACGTACGCGTGACGAAAGTGCACCTCGTGTCAAGAGCAACTACAGTGGAACAAAGCTTCGACTAGAATAAAACCAGGCAGATGCATAACGGTAAAAATGAAATTGTAATTAAAATTCTTCTTACCTACATTTTATCACTGGTTCACGAGTCTTCTACATTAATTAATTATTCAACAAGTTCGACAAATATTGGTAATTTCTTTAGTATTTTCTGGAAAATTTTGGGATAATTGTAAAGTATGTAGCATTGGATAGATATAATTTTTCTTTTCTTTGAGAAAGATGTTTCAATGGACTAAGGCATCTATTAGCCCTTATCATACCTGACTGTGTAACCGGTGCACACGTGGTGGCTACTGACACACGCAGATAGCATATCAATCATAAGTAGCTGTGTTATCATCACAACGCTATCGGAAGCCAGCCGCGATAATTGGCGAGGTCCGAGCTTGTATGGTTGGTTTTCGAATTTTCCCCTCCAGTACGCCGCGACACTTTGTCTTAGCCGGCTCGTGGCTAGTGGAAGAATTTTCGATTCGTAAACTGTGTGGTTTACATCGCGTGGCGCTTCTTCAGTGAAATGACTATTTTCATCCGTATTTTGGGCCCGGTCGATGGCCCCGCACTCGTTGCATAATGTTGCGCGAATCCTCGTCTGGAATTGGTACGCTCAACTCTCAAGATTATTCGGGAAAATTTTCTATCCATCTTCTTTCTCTCTCTATCTTTCTTTGTTCTTTATCTCGTGCTCGTGGATTATTCCGCGTAAAGTGAAATGAGAATTTTTTGGAATTAATGTTTCTTCCGTTTTCCTCTAGCTGCTGACGATCTTTGTTTCACGTTCGTTGTGAAATGAGACTGTTTCTCTTGTTGTTGTTGTTGTTGTGGAAAGTAATGGTAGATATTTATTGATTCTTGCGAGAGTTATTAAAGAACGAAATAGAAACGACGATAGGATGAATATTACACTGTTAAACTGTCATCTGCTTTCGTTACATTTCTAAGTAACTTAGTGTCAGTCTCAAGGAAGATTTGGTCAATAAATCCGTACTGAATGTCTCTGGGAACTGAGTTTCAGTAAACTAGGACGCTGTCGTTCAAGATCACCGCACATTAAATTACGAGATATCAGGAGAACAACTGCAATGTTCGGACGTCCTCGACGTCTGTTTAATTAGCGTGTGCATCGCCCGAATGAAATTAGATCCAAGTTTCGCGGCAGAACGTACCGGAAACTACATCTCGTATCTCTGATTAACATCATTAAATTGTCGAAGAAAATCATCGTTAACAACACGTGATCTTTCAAAATCGCTAATTAAAATTCCTCAGAAAATAAATAATTAGACTGGCCTTTCGGTTTTAATAAGAAAAATAAGTATCGTTGCTCACGACTTCTTCGGACAGATTAGAACATTAAATCTAATCGGTATATTTGAATTTGACTAGACTTTTGAGTGATAAAATTTCACTGATAAATCGAATTACTTGCAGCCGTGTCTTCGTCTTTTTAAGCGGAAAAACAAATGATAACAGAGTGTGTGTTACGTGTATTATATAACAATACCTTATTATATTTCCAATTTCGAAATACTGTATCATTATTCTCGATGCACTTTTGTCTGGGCTCGTCAGTGGAAAGTTTAATTCGATCTGTGCCAATGAAACGTTCGCGGGAGGAAGAAATGATTTAGTTTGTTTTCTCTCCAATACTTTTCACAGATAGAGCGTTTAAACTAAGGGGGGAGTGAGGGAAGTCGACGTTTGTTTCACAGTGAAAACGTATGCGAGCGAGTGTGTTTCTCTGAGACGCGTCAGTGTCCGGATAAATATTCTTTCATTTCGCGGAAACAAGTGCCTGTGAGTTAAAGTCGTTTAATTGAAGATTTCGGTAAACGTTAAATTAATCACATATCGTGACAAGTGTTTTTATCAAAATACGACAAATTCCTAATGTGTATTGTGTAAAAGTGTTGCACAATTGCTTTTTGGTCTTGGCGCATGTGAGTCAGAAATTGATAAGGATCTTAAGTTGTATTTATTTGAATACAGTGTTCAACGGAGAAATTTAAATGTAATGTAATGTAATAAAATTTAATGTTGAAATTAGAAGTGAACATAAATGAATAACAAATATAGAAAAGAAACATATTTGAAAGTACATAATTCACCTTGGAATGTTGTTTGTTATAATTAAATCAATGAGGGAGCTGTTAGTTCACATCAGTGAATCGCGTATTCATAACTATTGCTGACTCTGACGCAGCCAGACCGATTACAGTAGAAACTACTAGTAAACAACGGACATCTCGGGAGAAACATCGTCACTTGAAAATACTCGCAGCTTGTTCTGAATTCATAATAGACTCAATTAAGAATAAAAACTCTTCCGATATCAGAATCTTGAATTTTATTAATCTTCAACTTTAAGTTAGAACAACTCATTCCGAATGTAGGCTAATACATTATACTAGAATCTTTAACATTGACTACTGAGGTTGCGAAGTTCGTGCACTCAAGGAGCAGCAGTTCAATTGAGACAGTTTGATAAGAGTGTTAACACGATAAATATTCAGAATATAGCAATATAAATAAATAACTATCACAATTTAATTGTCAATTAAAATTATTACATATTCAGTACGGATTTAATCTTCACCAATTGAACACCATATCTTCCTGTTAACAGTTGATACTTTTAAAGATAAGAAATAATTAGTGAATTACCTAACAACCCTTGTACATCAATTTTTCGAAGAGCAGAAAGGTTTGAATTTCCTTCGTCATGTCCTCGATTATATCCAGCTTATATACATATATGTATATGCACACATATTTGAAACACGAGCAGCAGTGTTTTGGCTGGGGTTGACCGAAGGATGCGGAGCCACGAGTAGTGCGGTCGCAAATTCAGAGCCAATTGATCGCGGTGGAGATTTCGAGGAAATAGAGGAATATGAGAGTGTCGCCGGATCTTGACCTCCTTTCAATGGAATATGTGAACGAGAGGCAACGGTTACTGAATACTACCGAAGGGGATGCCAGCTCTTTGCCATCTCTGATATCGCAGGGCTTGACCCGCGGATATGGCTCTTTTTCCTCTTGCCAACAGGTCTTACAATCCATCTGGAACCGAAGTAGACAGGTACAATCAGAAACGACATACTTTAATCAGACAAATTTGATTTCCTATTCTTATTATTACAGAATGATATATTGATGAAACCGATTGAAATAAATTATATTAGAAACTGGATAAAAAATTTCAATGAATAATTATAAATATTGAATCTTATTTATTTTAAATTAATGATTCTAACGCGATGAAAAAGTGTTTGATAGTTTTCGATACGAATTTCCGGGTGTTGTCTTTGGGAAATAATGGCTCGTTGGGTGTCAGGTCTCGTATATTTCTCTGGAAACTCATGAAAGCTTGTCTAGGGAGTAATAAAGCTCGCGTGAAATGAGTGAAGAACCCCGTCCACTGGTGCACAACCCTCTTTTGGTAAGAGATCGTTGCCAAAATCCTGTCACTCTTTCTTCGTATACATATAAAGCGTGTGAGACAACGCGGTTACGCGTCATTTAACTAGGAGACACGAAACATTTTCTACTTTGTCTTGGTTAATTAAGCTTGTACACTTACAATTAGATGAGTCGGAATCTCGCTTACTTCGATTAGCGTTAGTTAAAGAGACACATTTGTTATCTTGACTTTTGTATTCATTTGTATTTACGCATAAGATTATTCCAATAATGTAGTTGGAAGTAACAGGTCAATGTGAAAATTTGTAGAATTATGAATCAGTCGAAATAAATTTCATCGAGTTCTGGAATGTAATGCATTCCGTATTACTTCTGGTTTACTATTACATGTATGATTTCACTACGTGCGACACTCAGCGGTCGCAAGTTTGATTAAGCGCCAAACTAGAAGATGAGTTATAAATTTGTTCGGTGATTCATTCTCGAGATTTTCACGTGTTTGAATTTTTTTTATCAACTGTGATACTCAGGAATTTGAAAACACAATTTTTATTATCTTGTTAAAAATTCACTTTCTTACCTGCATAAATACTTGATAAACTTCAGCACGAAAATTTTTTACACTTACACGAGTTGAAACAAGGAAATTAAGTTTCGTATCGTAACGATCAACTTATCACTGTTACGGAATATCTGATAAGACGCTTCTGATAAGAAATCGCATCGGTTCAACTTTAAACTTCAGACTTTCACTTAAACGGATGATCTTTGATTCGCGGATCAAAAATTAATCCAATTCATTTATTTCGAATTAATTTTTTTATAAATAGTCGTGCGATTCAAATTAAAAATTGAAAGAAACTTTACGCGTATCGTACCTAGTACGATGTGCTATTTAGCACAGACTGAGTATGTTAATATTCGGTTCCTCTCGGCGTTTGTCAACAGAAGTGTTTTCTCGGGCTGCTCTTTCTTTTTACGAGCGCTTGTAAACGCGTGCCACGTATACAATTGATTAGTTTGCCGAGAGGCTTAATTGGCCAAAGTGCCGCGGCTAGTGCAAGGACAAGTAAGATGCTCAAACTCGAATATGTTTCTATCTCAAAAGAATCTACCGAATGAATTCACGTTTGCACCATTTTACTTTTCTCACCACGTGAACTTACTATGTTCTCACTATAACAAAATGAATTATCTATTTTCAATACGTATAAATTACTTTCGAGCTGCGCAGTAATGGCGAAGCTTAAACGAATAAATTGCTCAATTTTAATTCACTGGGTCTCGATCTGGTCCAAAGCAGAATGAGTAAATGTAGAGAAACGTGCAACTGTGCCACGTATACGAGAATGGAGCGTCGTAAAACCAGGCTAATGCGAAAATTAAATAAGAAATTAACGCCTCTTGGGATATGTTTGTGAATTTTGAAATTGGAGTACTTGACCATAACCGGAAGTTTGTTATATCGCTGCGGAAGTTGCAGTTGGTGCTTCCATAAATGTTTCTCTCAGGAGGAATAAAGTACTGGAAATATCTGCTTATTTTCTTAGTAAGAGCATCGTTTAATAAAGAATATAGCTTCCTGTTTTTCTTTTAAGGAAAAGTATTAAGCATAAATCTTATCATTTTATACCGAAGAATTTTTTAAATCAATTCGAATAATAATTTACGACGCTCGGATAAGAATCTTAAAGTTTCACGGATCATTTTATTACTCTCATTTTCATGATATTTTTGCCATGCGCGGTTCGAGCATGGGATCTAATTGGGAAGGGCTGACGCGTTGAATTGGAGCGAGCGGCGCAATTGAAAGGCGCAGAATAATCGTTGCAATTAAACCGAGCTTATCACGTACTGCAAACTAGTAGATTGAGTCATACAGTGGCAAATCTACCGCTTAATCCAGGGGTAATATTGTCCCAGGACCGTAGTCAGTAATTTTCTCTTGGATAATTCACCCTGTATCCACCCTACATTATTAAAACAACCTTCAAGCTTTTCGTCATTGCAACCAATAATCACGATAAATTAAAGTCTTAAAAATTTTGATACATGCTTTAAAATATTTATAATCGAAGGATTATATAGTGATCTATATTCTCCTTAAATCGTTCAAGATACTTTTGCATTGGAACTCGTTGGAAGAGGGTGGAAAGGGTTGAACAGGTTCTCTTTATTTATCATTGGTATTGTGTTGGGTGCGAGTCGCCGATGATACAGCACTGGCAGCGTGTAGCACGCGGTCGCTTACGTGCGTGGAAGAGTGTGTACACGACTTGGAGGATCCCACGGGGACGTACATATAAATGTCGCACGAGTTGCTGCACGATGCTCTTTAGCGACTGGTCTCCCCGCGATTCGTCTCAGTTTTCGTTCAAGCGGGTTCGTGCACTTGGAATTTGGGACAGAGGATTGATATTCCGCAAGGGGCTGGATTTAGAGGTGCAGGAGAGTGGAGGCTGTTGGTGACGAGAGATGGCCGGCAAGAACTTGGAAAAGATGCTCAGACTCACCACCTTGTCGAGGGTCCGTTCTTCACGGTATTGCATAGTTCGTAATGTGGTAGATAAGATGTCAAGATTCAATTACAATTCTTCTCTTTAATTTCCAAAAGTGAATACCCATTATATTTCTATACTATTTGAATTTTATGAAAGATGGAATTTTGATTGACTCAAGGATAAATAATAATCGAATAACTACTGGCTTGTTACTATATAATTCCACACGATATATTTATAGGAATCTGAATTTAGCTTTTCTTTATCGGTAGTTTTAAAAGTAGCTTGTGGTTTATTAGACTAGTTTATGGATATTGCGGGTTACATCAGAGAAAAGTGAAGACTTAAATCAAGCAATATTAACTAATTTTATACTCTAGTTTTATTTCCCGGAAGTTAGCACATATGGCGCGCGATAAGAGAATGGTCCATACCGCAGAGTGTCTGTTTCTTTATAATCTGTGGCAAGCATTTGCAGTTGTGCTCGCTTCGAATATATTCGATATTACGATATATGTACCTATATCTGTCATTCATAGAAAAAAATTTATTGGAACGATCGTGTTGTACGAGTATGATTCTCCACGGAATATTACTAGAGAAATTACGAGCACGCGCTTCGCTTCTACGAAGCGTGCTACACGTATTACTTTCATTGGTGATTCGTTTAGCTTAAAGTGAGCCTGTATTCGATTCACATTGACATCTGTTACCCGCGAGGGTCGCCATGGCTCCCGATCGTGTGCGAAGACTATCGTATACATTCCTGTCGATTTTTTTAACGTTATCGATCGACTCTTCCAATTCTTGTAAGGAGCATTGTTGTAAGATGTTGTTTCCACTACATTAACAATTCATCGACTTATATTATTATTCTTCATTTGTCATCATGTTATATTCTAAAGTGCTATTGCTGAAACTTTAACTAGAGACTCGAGAATATTGTTCTTGTTTTAATTTCTTTTTCTGTTTCGGGGATTTAGATATTGGTACCGTGTGCTTTATTCAGATACACCGAAAAAATGACTTTTTTCGGTGTTCTGGACATCATCGTTGCTAACAGCAGCTCAAAAAAAAAAATTGTTGTAACTAATGTGCTGACCTTTCGTGATAATCTTGATCATCTTGGTGAACGCTTATACGTCCAGGTCACTCAATATTGCGTACCGCACTCACTGCGTGCCATCCTTCTTACGACGCGACGGAACTTTTCGGCATCGAAACCACGCGGTGGTTGAAGCTTCTTGCTCATTTCCAATAATCGTGGTGGAAGGTGCGTCATTGGAAAGAATGCCATGCGGAAGGCAAGAGACGAACACGTCAGAATCGCGACGCACCTGTTTCGCATCAGCATCGAGGAAGACGAGGACCAGCCGGAAGGCAAAGCTGTGGTAAAGCCAGCGAAAGAGCCTGTAGATGAAGCGTCCACGGGTAATGATTCAGTGAATCCGGATCTAGAGAGATCGACCCTTCCAGCAAAGGATCGGCGATCCCTTTTTGGCGCAAGCCGCGAGAAAAATGGATCTTATGGGTCAAAAGACTCTGATAACTTGTCCAAAGCTAGTTTCGAGAAGGATAGAGACGTTACTCATCAGATTAGTGAAGAATTGTGTTCCAAAGAAAATGAAGACGAAGATGAAATATCACAGAATGGAGTTCATCAGGATGAAGTCATTAAGTCCATGGATTCCTTGGGACCACAAGAGGCAACGGTACTTAATATTCCAAATCTCATCGAGGATCAGCTGGTTTTGAGTTCTGGAAAACGTAGAGTGACGTTGCCACTGACAAATGTGGAGCAAAATTTGGCGGTGTTCCATGGCAAGCAAAAGGAGGAGACTCACGGCTCTTCGATGAGATATCCGATCAGTACATCCGCAGAACGCGTTACTTCAATCGAGCGCTTTACCATCGACGAGACTCCGAGACTCGGATCCTGTCCTCTGCCTCAAAGAACTTCCTGCTTCGGGAGTGGTGTCTCGAGTTTCACGGCGGACTGGGTGAAGGTCGCGCGGTGGAGGGATGCCAGATTGCAAACACCCATTCCAGAGTCTAGTATGGAAGACGAGGCAATTGAAGATCTTGAGAGGAGCAGAAATTCAGGAACAGATAAGGGACTAGCGATAAGTTCTGGATCGAGTTTAGAGATAAAACCGGAAGAATATGCACAAATGTCGAGTGTCGTGAATACAGCTAGTTCCTCAAATCCGTCACCAAGTTCAGTGGTAGTAATCGAGGAACGTAAAGCAGTACACTTTGCAGCAATAGTTCCTCCGACACAAACTAAGGACCAAGTTACACACAAGGATATTCATGAGATCAAAGTGGAACTGTGTGCATCGAATCCTCTCCAGAAGCTAGAAGAGCATCCTGAGAATATCCACAGGATTCCAAGATCCAAATTGAAAGAAACTCTTGAAATACGTGCTTACGAAGAAGCAAACGAAAGGAAGATCGACACGGTAATACTGAGCGACACAAAAGTCTCCGTGGAGCATCCTCGCCCTCAGGCTTCGAGTTTGCCAACTCTGCCGAGTCACAAAGAAGCCTTAAACTTGGAGCTGAGCGATGTGACCAGTTCGCCAGGCAGTTCAACGAGCAAAGTACCCGTGAAGATACTTCTACAGAAATCCAGTCGAGGCAGTGAGGACGACCCAGAAAAATCGACGAAAGGCAGACGACTCACTTTGCCAGTTATAAGCTCGGATCTAAATCGTACGGCTAGTACACGCACTCCTACGTACGATGACATTTTATGCGGCACTGGCGTCAACCGGATAAGGAGGTCGAGCATCGCGAATGCTGCGATATGCTCGAGTCTGGCGCCAAGCTTGCTTGGTGCGTATCCAGGCGTACCTAGCTGTCTCCTACCAGCTGGCGAAGGCAAACGGAATGATCTCCGTAGAAGTACCATTTCTAACGTTTCAACTACTTCGAGCAATGTCAGTGAGAATGGCTCTATTGGAAGAGCTAGCCTTGGTTCTCGCAGACTACGATTCCCTTTTCTTCGACTCCACATTCCTGAACAACAAGCCCAGGATAATTGGGACACGAACTTCTCCCATGAGCATCATCATCATCATCATCATCACCATCATCACGTTTTTCCACACTTTCATGTACCCACGATCACGTTTACGGCCTCGGCCTCTGATGGTGAGACCGGGCGCAAGTTCAACTTTGGCATTCGCCGCCAGTCACAGATGGTTAGTCTTGCTTGCGTGAGGCTTCCGCTGTGATACTAACTCTCATGCTTTACCGCTCACTTGACTCTTCATTTTTTATATCTTCAAACGAATTGAATATTTTTTTTTACTGTTCAAAAGTTGAATTTTTAGTGTTTTCGCGAGGATTATATTTATATGGATCCTATGGACTCCAAAAATATATCAGGATCTTGTGTCCTTTTGAAGAGTTGAGGCTGGAAAGCCGCTTAGCGAGTTCTGGTTTCTTAAAGCTTTGCTCCTCCATTGAATTTTTCAGATGGTATAGTTTTTTTGCGAATGAAGGTTTCGTAGGAGAGGAATCTTAGAAAATTTGTTTTTCGACCTTTTGAGTTTTTATTGCTGATTTGGGTAGTATTAACAAGAGTCTGAACTGCAGGATGGTTTGCGTTTTGATAGTGATAAATTTCTTTGGAATGCAGTAGTGTTTTATCAAGAGTGAACAAGGGTTATTTATTGTTTAAGGGTATTTATTAAATTGGTAAGTAAGCAGCGTTCTGAACTAATATGAAAACCGAAGTGTTATAATGTGCTGCCGTGTTGTAATAATACGTTTTCTACGATTTTTAATTAAATTTTACTAAAACTATTAACACGACAAAACATTGAATAACGTAATTTTTTTAATTCTTTCCCATTGAAATAATGCTTCAATAATTCTCGCGAAACGTTCCCCGGAAATTCTAGGCGACTAGAAATAGTTATGAAATATCTTTGAATGCGATATTTCATTCGCGATTGCGACCATGAACCGCTACTGTGCTTATCAAACTGCGAGATTTGTGTTTTATCTCTGTCACGTGTACATTCGACTAAATTAATAATGTTTCTACCTTTTTTATGCGAATTTAGCTTTAAGCACTATATAATCAGCAGTCTGTGCAACATAAACATATCTTTGATTCTCAAGTAACAGATCAATTACAATCATTTACATTTGAAGAGAAACATTCCTGATTAAAAAAATCGAAGAGTTTTCGGTCCAGTGACTCGATTCAGTTATCAGTGTGCGAAATTATGCGTGAAAATCTGGCGATAACAGTTTCGATTCGAGGAAGAGAGAAAAATTCCTGGTACGTTATGTAAGGAAAGTAAGGTCGTGTGTCTATGAAAACGAGATTTCTTAGTCGACGATCGGCGTTAGTCTCGTCGTCAGTTCGCATCCATCTAAGCGAGTTAACTCGTTCTCTATAACGTACCGTAGACACACGCGGATTTACGTGCTTCTTTATCTAATCCGTGCTTATCCTCGCGCGACTCTCCCGCTTGCATTTTTCCCGCTCGAACACGAAAAGAAGACCCACTGCAAGTACGTTTATCTGACAGTACTGATAAAAGAGTAAAGAGAAGAAGTAATCTGTCGGTAGTATTGTTATGTCGAGGCTGAATTCCTCAAGGCATAAAATTGTTACAAGAGACAGAGTATAAAAATAATTTTTTTTACCATTTATGGGTTTGCATTTTTATCGATTTAATATTGAAAAGAAAAACATTAGCAATTGTAATTATGAAACATCGAGTTACCCTTTTAAATTTCAGTGTTTCAATTCTAAGGATAAATGATTGCAATATTAAGATTGCATTTAATTAACGTGACATAGAATAGAAAAGATTTTTATTCTTGCGCTCGTATTGTGTGTACTGTCGAGGAACTATCAGTTTTTTGCAAAGATATCACTGGCCAGTGTACAATGATCTCAGTCCCCGTTGTGCGAGCGGTTAGTGTGCTCTTTGTCACAGTACGATCAACGACTGCCAGCGGTTCGGCGAAGTCAGCGAATTAAATGAAGACTCGAAATAGAACCGTTCTGCGCACACTTTCGCGTGTTCCGTGTTTCGATAAAGTGTGGAAAGTCAGAAGTCGAGGAATTGGAGTGTAAGATTCAATTCGTCACAGTTTGAAAGGAAAGCCTTCATTGTGTTTGGTGACAATTTATTCCTGTGATATACTAACACAAGTGTAACATATTTTTATCTTGAAACCAACAAGGTAAATTATTTCAAGTCAGAGGAATTTCTTTTAAACAATATATAACAATTGCCTTTTAAATTAATATTCAATTCTACCTTCAGATTGACTATATGACGTTCGATCAGTGTTTCGAGTGGCTTTCATTATTCCAGCTAACAAACATTCAATTAGAAGTTTAACGAAACTTCTACAATACACTATGCAAATTTCACAGATATAAACTGACCTTATGACGTGTGTTGAGGGACAACTAGTCTTACACATAAAGTTGCTGCAGATGTATTTTCGGTGTTATTAAAACACACAATGCACACGCTCTATGATGTCGATCATTCTAGTTTAACAACTACGCTTGCGCTTTACTGACAAACATGATCCTCTTGGTTTCGTATCAACAAATGTCATCAGAATCTATTTGTGCTTTGACAGCATTTTGTATTACTAATCTTGCAATCATAACATTCTAATATCATTTGTAATTAGGACAACTCGGCTGGTGGCTCTCAGAGTGTCAGTGAAAGCTACCCTCTTCGTTGAGTCCCACCTTATCATTGACCTAGATTCAACTGTGTGGTAAATCTTAGCCCTCTGACATAGCACCCTCGTCGTTCGGAGTGTTCTTGAACACTAGGGTGCAATGAAATCGTAACACTTTGATAAGAGAGGCTTATTAACTCAAGATCTGATAACAAAAAGCTATATATGGATATTGTGCGTCAATGAAACAACTTACAGCGAGTTGAATAATGTGCTAATATTGTTACCACAAGAATTCTCTAACTCTTTACGATAAATTGCAATTATTTTTTTCTTTAAGTATAGTCCTCTTTAAAGAATCGAATTGAATTTTGATGCGTGTTTCGTTGGTCACTAGAGGAGAATAATATAGTTTGATCGATCGATAAAATCTCTCCTGATCTGCTTCAGTTGCTCACAAAGAAAGTGTGTCAACGATCTTAACGTCAAACCAGCGTGTGTCTTTGATAGACTGGTTAATGAACGTTTTGCGCATTATGTAAATGCTGTTTGTCTACTAATCAATATACTAGATACTACGATATGCATAATTGTAATCGTGGACTCTTAATTTTCCCGGATCATGACCAAGATAGAATTTGCATAAAAGAAAATGAGATTCTTAATCGACGCTCGCTTAGTAATTGAAGTGATTCGCTTTAATAACACAAGCAGCGAGAGTGTCAATAAAATTGAAGATAATACGATATTATTGAATATCTGTCTGGAGTAAATATTCCGACAGATTTGATAAAATCCACGTGTCTTGTCCTCAGACTTTGCATCGGACTGACTCGATGGTATCACTCTGCTACCGATCGCTCGCCAGCTACATCGCAAATGACAATCTCGCTGGTCTACAGAACTTCCTGGAGAACAGAGGAGGTCAAGTCGACGATCGAGATGAGGTAGAAATTTTTCTTCTTCTCTGACTCACCTCAATTCACCTATCAATTTACAACCTTTCCTTTTCTCACAACAAGTACTTAATACGTATAGTAAACATATTAGTTATCCATTTTTATATGTATGTATACATATTAGTATTATTAAGCGAAAAATCGAGTGGCGTTCCATCGTTTGCACAGTACATAGAATATGGCTCTCCTATAAGCTGTTTATATAGCGGAAGTGAGTGAAGCACGATGGTTTCAGCTGTCGAGTTATGTGTTTAATGGGAGAGACCTAATTCGATGGGAGTGCCAGAGAGATTAGCACGGTGTTCCGAAGCGTGCAAACGATTGGGACACCTCACGTGTAGTCTCAAGTCAATCTTGTCACTTGGTCTCTCGATAGATTGTTCATTTCGTTGTTCTTATAATAGAATGGTAGCACAGCGCTCATCCTTGCATCGACTAAAGGGAAGATACACTTTGTACGCGAACTCATCAATCACGGGGCGGACGTCAATGCCGAGGATGGGGTAAGTATTGGTTAATAGAATCTCTAATTATCTTAGAATAAACAATTTTTGATACTTAAGTAATTTGAGTACAATGTCTTGTTTAGGACAATTGGACAGCACTCCTGTGTGCGGCGAAGGAAGGTCACACGGATGTCTGCCTGGAGCTATTGGAACATGGCGCCGATTTGGAACACAGAGACATGGTAAACGATTTTCCCCATGATATTCACCTTGAATCGAATTAATATGGTTTTTCAGAGTGGATTTTTAATTACTGCTTCTACTCGATGCTGGTTCTATTAATAGGGAGGGTGGACGGCGCTTATGTGGGCAACGTACAAGGGTAGATCCTCGACGGTGACAATGCTGCTAGCGCGAGGGGCTGACGTCAATGCACACGGAAATTTTCATATATCTTCATTGCTGTGGGCGGCTGGCAGAGGCTACCCCGATATCGTGAAGGATCTCATTGCTCATGGTGCTAAAGTCAATGTTGGTGACAAGGTAAGCGGATAGCGTACAAAATAGATCAGTGGCACACCTTTATGAATGGACTGACAAGAGAAAGTCTGTGTCCTTGGAAATACACTTGTAAATAAGACTAGATATTTGAATTTTGATTTTTTTGGAACAATCTTTTTTCTTCGCAGTATGGTACTACAGCATTGGTGTGGGCGTCGCGCAAGGGCAACGTCGAAATAGTGGATACTTTGTTGAAAGCTGGTGCTAATGTCGACACTGCGGGCATGGTAATATTAAAAATTAATAATTATTCTATTATAATCTTAAAATAAATTAATTTTTTTTAACTTCTTTGCTTAATCTATACAATAAAGATTTGTTGTTTTTAAAATATTGTTATTGATTACTGATGAATATTTAGCAAAGTTTTTAATCTGTCAAAGCTAACGAAACTTGATGAAATCTGTTTAGTATTCGTGGACAGCCCTTTTAGTGGCCGCGCTCGGTAACCATGTGGACGTGGTACTTTTGTTATTGGAGCACAAGCCTAATGTGAATGCCTTGGATAAGGATGGCTGCACGGCATTAGCTATCGCGTGTCGCGAGGGTCATCACGAGATTGCGAACGCCCTTCTAAACGCTGGAGCTTACGTGAACATTCAGGATCGAGCTGGAGACACCAATCTCATTCATGCGGTAAAGGGCGGTCACAGAGGAGTCGTTGAATCCTTGCTCAAAAAATATGCGGACGTCGATATTGCTGGGAAGGTGAGTTTTATTAAAAAAATTATTGTACTTGTTTTATGTTTCATCATCACCGGAACTCAGAAAGTCAATGCGATTTATATTGCGGTATTAAAATTTTAATGATTTTTCTAACGAAATAATTCTTTTGAATTATTCTTCCGAATTGTTGGAAATAAATTATGTAATAAAAATTATAAACGGTCGGTCGTCTACCTTTTAGGATAAGAAAACCGCCACATACATAGCAGTAGAAAAAGGCAATACAGCTATACTGAAATTATTGCTAAACGCTAACCCAGACCTGGAGATCGCGACGAAAGACGGTGATACGCCATTGTTGAGAGCAGTCAGGTCACGAAATGCCGAGATCGTGCAATTATTGTTGGATAAGAAAGCAAAGGTCTCGGCGACCGATAAGAAGGGCGATACTGTTCTCCACATCGCGATGCGCGCCAGATCGAAGGCCATCGTTGAAATACTACTGAGAAATCCAAAAAACAGCCAATTACTCTACCGTCCGAACAGACAGGGAGAGACCCCGTACAATATTGACATCAATCATCCCAAAACGATCTTAGGACAGATATTTGGCGCACGTGAGTCAATGAGAAAAAAACTGACTATTTTTTGAGTTTGATAAGATTCGGGGAAACAACAAGACCTATCGGTCACTTTTATTTCAGGGCGGCTCAATACTAACGAGGATAATGAGAATATGCTTGGTTACGACTTATACAGCAGTGCGCTGGCAGATATCCTCAGCGAGCCGTCTCTCTCGACGCCTATAACGGTCGGTCTCTATGCGAAATGGGGTTCCGGGAAGTCGTTCCTATTAAATAAATTAAGAGGTATCGATTTCAAACTAGCTATTAGAAGATTAACCTTCTGCGATATTATTATGCTCTCTTGGTAGACTCTTTATTGGATCGATAGATCGAATGAGCCCTGCCTCTTTAAGATTCTATTAAAATATCTCAGCCCCTAGAAAATAATTATATCTCTAAGATTATTATTTCGATGCAATCAATTATATCCCTAAAATGGATTAATCAACGAGAGACTAGAATCTTATCCAGTTCTTCACGAAGCATTTGTGGATGATGAATCTTTTCAGAGGAGATGAAGAATTTCGCGCGACAGTGGATAGATCCTGTGTTCCAGTTTTCCTCCTTATTGTTTATCGTGGTAACGCACGTATCTCTGCTAGTTGGCGTTACGATAGGTCTAACATTACAATCGTGGATCATTGGTCTTTCCTGTGGCATCAGTCTTATTTTTATTATTTACTCATTTTTGGTACTCGTCTGGTATGCCAATAAAAGGTAAATTGAAAAATTTCAAGAAAGTGAAATTTAATCGATCGAAAAACAAGTGGAGTGTTTATTGGAAATTAAAATCAATTCTTGATCACAGATACGATTGGTATTGGCCGTATAACTTTACGGTAGCACTTACGACGAAGTTGAATTCGTTGAAATTGCTGCTGCAAGTGATCTTTTGTCATCCACCTGGACAGGTCCACGATGGTGTGACGGTACAGCCAATAAAATTTTATTTCACTGATCAGACCCGAGTGGGTACCACGGCAGCTGGTGAGAATGCAGTGGTACAAATGGTCGGTTCGCTCTACGATTCAATAGAGAATGATTTTGGTTCCTTCTCAACGAGACTCTATCGAGCGTTCCGGCCGAAACCTGTCAAATCGACGACCACGTGGAAATGGAGGCACTTGTGCTGCTTGCCATATATCGTCATTTTCGAATTCTGCTTCTGCAGTTTCCTCGTGGGTGTTTCAGTACTTACGGTCTACCTCATAGACATCTCCAACAACGAGTGAGTTAATTATTCGCGAGCTACGTTAAGTCTGGACGATGAGTTCGAAAATTGTACTTCTCAATAGATGTATCGAATTTGAGAATGAGAAGAAATTTTTTGAACTTTTCGGTCAGACTTCAAAAGCTTAACATGTCTATCTTGCATGCCGTTTGCGTTGCTTATAACCTGGATGTACGGTGTCGTAGGCCTACGATAGAAAGAGTCACGGCACACATTATTATGATAACCGTTGCCTTAATATTAGCCGTCAGCGTGATAGCCAATTTGTACACGTGGAGTAGAACCCTGCAGGCGCTCGTCTTCTCGCAGAGACGACACCTTCAGCGCAGCATCTCGAAGCTGGAGACCCTCAAGAGCGAAGGGTTTATACAAACTTTGAGAAGCGAAGTCAGTCTCATGACCGATATGGTACGACGATAATTCTTGCATGATCCTGTTGATTCACGCCGTACATATTTAATGGTTTATTTGGTATCTTGGTACCTTCTTGTGACTTATCTATGTAAAGATAAACTAAATCTATGTAATATGTATGGCATCAACGGGATTGAATCAATTCAGTTTGTATCGCGCGAGAGATCATCGAAAAATTATACGAATGTTTGTTGAAAACAGGTCAAATGTCTAGACAGCTTTATGGCTCAACAGAGTAGACTAGTGATAATCGTGGATGGTCTAGACAGTTGTGAGCAAGACAAAGTTCTCCTGGTTTTGGACGCCATACAAGCGTTGTTCAGCGACAATGGTTATCCATTCGTTGTGATACTCGCGATTGATCCACACATTATCGCTAAGGTACTTGGGATATGAATTCTGCACGCTTAGATCTAAGCTCGCGATAACGCTACTTCAATTGATTCTCTCCGGAAACAGGCGGTCGAAGTCAATAGTAGAAGACTCTTTACGGAGTCGAACATAGGTGGCCACGATTATCTTCGAAACATGGTCCACTTGCCATTTTACTTACAAAACAGCGGCTTGAGGAAGGTGAAAGTCGCACAGCAAACTGCTCAACATAGTAGAAAAGCAACAACCTGGACCGAGGCGGAAGACAGCGTTAATTACACGGCTACTAGTACCATGCATCATTCAGTTTCAAGCAGAAGACTCAGCACAGAGTCTGGGATAATGAACAGTAATGAGAAACTGAAGCCACAGCCTCGAAAAGGCAGTAGGAAATTGAGGCTCAGTGAATCGATAGCTAGCAGTATTGGTAGTAACTTGAACCGACTTGGTGGTGCTCAGGATTTAAATAAGATGCTGCTCACGGATGATTATTTCAGCGATGTCAATCCTCGCAGTATGAGACGATTGATGAATGTTGTTTACGTCACTGGTAATTTTACTTCCAACTTTGAGTATTTTAATTATCGATCTGGGAGAGAGAAACTTTAGCGTCACTTCGGTTTTAGGGAGGCTACTGAAAGCATTCCAAATTGATTTCAATTGGTACCGCTTAGCCAGTTGGATCAATATTACTGAACAGTGGCCATTCAGAACGTCCTGGTTAATTCTTCACTATGACCTCTATGAAGATAGCTTGGACGATACTACATCATTGAAGAGTCTTTACGATAAGTACGTTTGGATATTCCGATAACATCCGATCGGGCGATTCAATGAGTTATTATTATTCGGATTTTTAATTATCTGCTGACGAACGATCTCTTAAATCAGGGTACGTCCACAAATTCCGGTGCTAAAAGAGGTGCAGCCGCTACTCGAGATGGACCGAGACGAACGGAAACTCGATATTTTCCTCACGTTCCATCGGTCGAGTCTCTTGATTAGCGACATGAAAATTTTCTTGCCATTCACGATAAACTTAGATCCATATATAAAGAAGAAAATTAAGGAGGAACAGCAGAGTTTGGAAGAGGATATAGGACATGGGCCTTATAAACATATAGCGCCTTGGAACGTCCCACCTCCAATTCCAGAACCATGGAGTTCAGCCAGAAGTGGCCTTACTAATAGACACGCGAAACTCACGAAATTGCCGAATCTTCAGGGACAAATACCCGTTCAATCTACGCAAGGATGGTGCATACAACCATCTTACGATTGGCCAACACCACCTTGGCCTGTGCCACCACCTATGGAACCAGTCGCCCCTAAACCTATCGCTGCTACCACTACGTTACCGGTCAGTTATAATAAATTCTCTGTCACATATTCCGCAATTCAGCAATCAGAGAACAATAAAGTTCAGTTCTTCTTTCTTTGCAGTCCGAAATTTTGGAAACAAAGCTTTCATCGCTGTCAGTCAACGGTGTATGCGATCTGATCGACAGAATTGAATGCTTGAATCCAATTCACGCGCCACAGTACAAAAATGTCATTAAGGAGAATAATGTGAATGGCAGAGTACTTTTGCATTGTGACTTGCAAGAACTTAAAAAGGTATTAATTATACATATTTCGATTTCATTGAACTTTGAGTGAGTCAATTTTCCCTATTATCCTAGGTGCTTAAAATGGCATTCGGAGATTGGGAATTGTTTCGTGTTGTAATCGTGTCGCTGAGAGAAGTAGAACTCACGTCGTTCAGTACTCACGAAGAGGGTCCTCGAAGCGTGCGTTTTACTATGGGTGCAGACCAAATTGCACGGAAAGGTACGTGTCATCAATTCTTTCAGTTAAACATCGAAATTTATTAAACACTCGAATAAGCTTAAATATCTTGAATTCGTATTGATTGTAGAACATACTCTGCAAAATAATTCCATACGTGTTCCACCGCATGTAGAGAAAGATAAGGGAACAGTTAGAACTGACGTCCCGCCAAGACGGGACCAGACCAAGCAGTCAGTAATGGAGAAACAGGTAAGAATATTCCCCGATTCTGAATGAAGTAAAAGAAAAAGAAAAATCCTGAATAAACAATAACTTTTGATACATTAATTGGCCATAATTTTCCTTACATTCATACTGTGATTTTAGTATCAGGTAAGCCGACTTAAACGATACTAACTGGTTCGTTTTGTATTTCACAAGCTTTTATTTTACAAAAGCAGCGTTTTTTTACATTTAAAAATTGTCCTGTGATATTAAAAATTAACTTGAATATCTGTAAGTTAGCGCGATAAGATATGCCGCATATCAGAGATGCACGTGGCAAGACAACACTCATTATTCGCACGTGATCATATTGCATGAATTACGAACACTGTAATTACACTGATAAATGGTAGCAGTTTTTTTATTCGTAATCTGATCGCACCGTTACCACCTCTTATTCCTTATCCTAATATCCCACTTAAGCCATTATTAAACAATGCAACAATTTGATTGGTAGATTCTACTTAATTCATCGAATTACCTTTGTAGGTAGACTTCCACATGAAAAACCTTTCGTTTATGCTTCGCCACATTTCTTACATATCGATCATGTACAAAAATCCTTCAATAAACGGCATGAAAAGGAAAAAATCAACGGTGTAATTGGATATCACAACATTACCATATTATTATTATTATTATTAGACTCTTCTCAGATATGAGTTCGATTCGTAAGGAGAAAAATGTCTGCTTCAATTTTGGCCATTCTCAGCTAAATACATAGTGGAAAATTTTCCAAAGCCATGTTATCGATCCGAATTCTTTACGTCTCGCTAAATGTTTGAAATCAAAGCAAACGTTATCTGATAGAATGGAAAGAAGAAAAAGAAGAAGAAGAAGAAGCTATAGATGCGCTATATTCGCCGAAGATAAGAAACTGAAGTAGATAGATGCGTAGCAATTTTCATTGCCGGTGCTCCTCTGATGTGTGTGATTCGTTTAAACACGTATTACGTACGCAAATATTACTTTTGTATTTCAGGTAACACTAGAGGAACAAATGATATGCGGTGCTTTGCAGACCTTGAACGAAGAGGCGTGTGAAGATGTTTTTGACGTACCATCAGCTACGGTGGTACCAGCAGACTCACTTCCAGGTGAGCCCCCTTCCCTACCACTTTCACTGCCTCTGGTCATAGTTCAAGAACCGCCGCAGTCCGAGCAAAGCTGTGACACCGACGCCGAATACAGTGTGAACTTGTAATCGTGCCAATTGTGTGGATAGTATACCATGCTCACGATAAAAAGTATTCCATGTCGCTAAAGAAAAATGGAAAGAGACATTACTTACAAAAATCCTCTGTGACGGCTTAATCCTTCCGTTGTGGGGCATATACCTATGCAGTATTATAAACTTTATTGCGTTTATCGAGTGTTCAAGCTTAATAGTCGCATTTGATAGTCAATTGATCGAAAGGGAAACGCGGCATTTGGATGTAGTATAGGAAGAGATGTAATATTAAGTATTTATACTCGGGTAGATCTTAGTTTTTTTTTTAAAAAAGTCACTCAAAATAGAAAATAGTTTTGTACGAGGAGAAAATGTATAGTTTCCTGGTTGCTTGGAGACAGATGGAATTATAAGGAAAAAGAGATGCCAAATATTGCATCATGCAGCGGAAGGATTAAAACCATACGCTACAAGGTGTCCCGCGTTTCGCATCGGACCCCTTTTGTCTGGTCTTGCTGAATTTCCTACTGTTTAAGAGACTTTCTAGTGCATTTCCTGCAAAAATGTCAATAAAACACAGAAACTGGAAAATCTTAATGGAAGAAAATACTCGATGTTGTAGTTGTAAGTAGCTATTTTGGGTCCAAGTGAAAATCTGTTAATCAATGAAACTGCATAAAATCTCGCAATTCTGGAAAATCTTATTCTTATCTTACGCAATCGTATTATTCTGTCTCGTAATTATACTTTTTATATCGATTAATTAATTTTCTATAAATTTCATTTCTCAAATCCGTCCCTTTTTCCAATTTACCACGAAGAACGATAATTCGTTTACTGGCTTGCAAGGATTTCGCATGGGCCCAGAATCCTCGCGTATATGGAACAACTGCAATAACAATAACAAAATATGCCGAACCGAATATTGATACTGAGTATATCAAGGTTCTCGTGCGGCTGGGTCTACTGCAATCGAGCCAGCACCTTCCGCAGTTAGTCTGCTGCGCGAATGGCCGGATCGAGCTTGTAGCGTGACGCGAGACTTAAAGAATCTTTCTTAACATATCTGTACGCAGGTACAACCTTACGTAGCAGTATTACCGATGATAGATGTACAGACGTGTAATGGCAGTCAATAAAACGTAGCTTTTGTATGAGAGTAAGTCATAAGTGCATTCAGGCGTGTACATAGTATACATACAATATACTACATATGATACGCATTCATCCGTGTACGTCGAGATCGTCGCCAATCCGTGCCACTGCGCGCCCCAAGAGACTGTGGAAAACTGAAGGTCCTTTACGTCGGCCAATAATTCAAAAAATAATGCATACATTCACACACACACACACACACACACACACACACATCCATACATACATGGACGACAATTACAAATGTGTCAGTGTATGCGTACCCTTAGGTACTTATTTATAATAAATACACTGTTTTTGTGTAGATAGAGATTGCAACCGATGTAATCACACACCAGTATCACTCTGTTCTTGCGAAAGAAACTGTGTGTATCGTTTTGTATCCCTTTTTCCCTTGATAGAACATTGGTATAGTCCTGTGCACCAAAAGAGGCCAGCCCTCGAGTGGAATGTTTTAGTGCTTACGATTAGTCGATTTCCGTGAAAAAAGTACCTCGTAGCTCTTAGATTATCCGAACTTCGGTCGTTTTCCACTATGAACCCTCTGTACAACAGACTGTGATAATTCCTCGTTACAACGTGTCTAGAGTGTCATTTGTCCAGTACGTGTCCTCTTTTCGACTGTGCAGCCAAGTTTAGCCGACTTTAGCGCGCAATGAAATTTTAGAGTATTGTATATTGTATAGTATACGTAATATTACAGTGAAGAGCCACAGCCAGAGAGTATACGGTATACATGCCATATACAGGTATATTTTCTTCATCTGGATCGATGTATTTTTTTGTACCAGATGTATGATGTCGTATTTAGATTGTTGCAATATTATATTATAAGTGCAAATGGCAATAAAACTTTGTTGCAAACTTACGAGAACACTATCTTCCTTACGGATCAGATTTACAAGTTTACTAGTTGTACGATTTTATTTTCTGCCATTCTAACGGAACGGATGAGTGAGTCGTGATTGTACGGCAAAAGGCAGCACAAGTCTCGACAGTACAACCCTATTTGTTCTCAAGTATAATAATGTTTATTCTTCTTTCTGTATGCTTCTGCTTTATCCGTTGTCCTATCGTCTTCCCCCCCGGGTTAACATTTTGTCTTGTACTTACCTGACCATGGCATTTCTGTTACATTTGTCGTGTATATGCATTGGTACCCAAACAAACCGTGTATGACAGAAAATTTTGTTTTAGGGTCCCTTTCGTCCAGTCAAGACACGGATTACGTTTTGCTGCAATCGAGCCCCCTATTTCATTGGGTGCCGGTTAACGATGAACCCGAGAGTTCCGATGAGAGCTCCCACGATTCGACGGTACATCTACAACGTACCAATTCCCAACGTAGTATCGCCTCTCAACTGAGTACCAAATCTGCCTGCTCTTATGGAAGAGTAGCTACTCGCAAGAATGGCACTAATAAAATTGGCAGCAGACCATCCTCCCTCTTTGTCTCGCCACCACCATCACCACGGCCAGCGTTCAGGTCGAAATCCACCGATGAGAATTACACTGTGAACATTCAACCACCGGCAGCGAATCAGGATCCTAAGAAACGTCGATCGACGTCTACCCTCAGCGATGAACTTGTTCTGGCAGTTCCGGTACCGAATTCGAGCCTCGAAAAATTATCGAAATTGAAGGATAGACTTATGGGTACCTTGCCTGTAGCGAGTACCACAGCGGAGAGCGAAGACGAATCGACGCCTCTGGTATCCGAGTTGTCGTCACCAACTCATTCTCAATCGGACAGTGTGTTTAGACACGACAGTGTGGAAAACAGTAGTTCACCCTCGTCGAACAAGAGTCTCCCACGAGATTCGGGAGAACAATCCGTCAATGTGGAATATTCCGACACTGTAAGCTTGGTGATACGGGAATCTTCTCACGCGCGTTCTACTTCGAGAAAGGACTCTATGGAATGGGAGAATCCAGAAACTCCTGTCTGATAAAACGCTTCGGTTGAGTTACTCGCTAATGCACAGTGTGACACTCTTCGTCTTTGGAGAGGGAAAATCATCCTTGACTATCGACAGAAGGTGTTTCCAATAATGATGTTGACGATCAGATAAGATATTGGCTCAAGTGTGATCAGACACGAATAACAGATAAAAGAACGAAGGAAGTTTTAAAGGAGAAAGTACGCATGTTGACTTTCGTGTTCATGTGATTTATAGGATTGAGTCTTTTTTCTGAGTATTAAGCGTTACGCAGGTGAGGCGTCTTTTAACTTATTACGACTGAAGTTCGCGACTGGACCATGTGCTCCTTATAGGTGACATAAGCTGACATTCCCTACTGACTTTAATCTATTACTTCAACACGAGTGTAAATGATCCCCCCGAATGCCGATGGATTCAATATCCTAAGAAATTAGCGCGCCGAAAAAAAAAAAAATTGATGTCAGTCAATTTGTAACAGCGATACGGTATTGTAAACTTGACGTTAATAGACGACTCGTGAAGTATTTTAAGATATATCTTGTATTTTACTGCCCCGAGTCTGAATGAGATGGAGCAATAAAGATTTGGCAGGTGCAGTGAGAACACGTGACTCTGGGGTTGCTTTAATCTCTACCTTGCTAATACGCATATACACTTATGCATGTGTACATGCATAAATGTCATCATTTATTTCATCGTGATAGCATGCAACATGAAGAATTGCAGTTTTGTTCTATTGGTTCTTTCACTCTAAACGATCGGAACAAGTATCAGATTTGTGATACATTTTTTTATTACAAAGCATACGTACATAACGCTCGGTGTACATAATGTTTCAGGACGGAATACATCAGGGTAAAGATTAATGCTAGCGTTGTAAATATATATTTCTATATATATATATATAGATATATTAAACTTTGAAACTACAGAATAACATGTACTTTCTTCATCGGTATTAAATACAACACATTTTGATACATAAAGCGCGCTTAAAATTGATCAGTTGCATTCTCATAATTTCTTCATTTTTACAAATGCTTGCATAATAGAAAAGAAGTAAGTAGCTGTCGCACAGTATTCATCGTTGGCATTTTCTTTCAAGGACAATACGAAAGTCTCATTATTTAGGATAATGCGTAAGTACATATGATTCCTTCGAATATTAAGTACCCTTTTTAGCTGTCCTTTCGCTATCGCAACGACAGAAAATAAACGGCAAGTTGCGAATAATGTCGTTAAAAAAAAATACTGATGTATATCGATGAATACAACTTAATGCTAAAAGGCTTTAACGCCACAAAGGAAAGACCACAAGCTATGGCAAAAAAAAGAAGAAAAAAACAGGATATTATAAGTACACTTCAGTAGCTTCACTCTGTAAATCGATCGAAAGTAACGCTCACAAGTTCCTCTTAGCAAAATGTTATTATGTAAGAACATAATTTGCACGCTGACTTTGAATCTTCGATGAAATCCAGAATCAATTGGGCTTCAAGGCACCGTGATTGGTGGGAGGAATTTGCCTTGCAAGTAAGCTAAAGGCACCGTCGTTTGAACACTTTGCAATTCTTACTCAGTAACTTTCTTTTTTTCTTTTTTATGAATTAGGTCGACTAGTAACTTCGTAAAATAGTTGAATCTCATTATTAGCGATAAAATTCAGACACTCGGACCGTTATAAGATTCTTACCTTCCATTGAAATCTTTATGCGTCGAAAGTTTATAAATGCAATTTTCGATGTATATTGTATTTCTGAGTTGATTCAAGCATGCACTTATCGTCAAGTTCAACGCTTATGTATCTTGTCTCCCGAAATGATGTGGTGAAACTTTTTGCATTTTCCCAAGGAGTTCGATTCGCAGTGATATTCGTCCTGTATACGCGCTTACTTTTCATTACCTTGGTAATGAATATGAGCACCATACATTTTTTCGAGATAAACGCATGTGTAAACAGTTATGCGACACAGACACACACACATACACACATACATACATACATGGAGACAGACACACAGATTAACAAGCTGTAAGGACACTTGGATTCCAATGATAACTTGGCTAGCCTAGTAAAACTGTTCGGTTGCTAGCATGACGAAACAATCTCACAATTAGGCCATAATAACTCTGTACGAAATAAACGTCGTTAAAAATGCATAATAAGCATATATAATAACGGTACATATGCAGCATAAGTAATGTATCCTCGAGGAGGCATTGTTCACTAAAGATTACGAAACATACAACGATTCGTATATATGTAAAATATACATCACTGTATGTCGGATAAGCAGGAAAAATTGTAAATATGTCAGTCAGTCGTCTGCAATTCGTTGCAATTCGATTCTTAAAATCGAATAATTATGCGAGATGCAAAAATTGGTAATTTTTGCATTTTATACGGCACCATACGATACCAGGAAGATTCTAAAGTTCAGTATCGCAATTGATCAACTATCCCACCATCCATAGTTATAAATATTAAAAAAATCTTCAATTCTTGCCAATTCCAGTAAAAATCCACCAATTTCGCAATATGGTGTCGAGTAGAAAAGGTTTCACTGTATGGGCAATTGGTCCCCTTAATTTTGTAAATCGTAGAAAAATTTTCGGCAGTGCGAGGGCGGACAGCATCCCAGAAAATATGTCAATAAATAAATAGTAGCCTCGATCCCAGCTACTCACGAAATTCTTAGCGATAATACTTTAGAGCTGTGTAGTGATTACCGTCTTCCTAGTGATGACCGTATGTCTGGTCGGCGTTTGATCCACGGTAGAAGTTTGCAAGGGGTCAGCTACCAGCCAAGGACTGATGTCAGAAACCGCTGAATTGTCATCCTAGAATCAACACACCATTCTCACATGACACAGTTTACTCCAGTCAAAGATTACCATTATATCCATTATCCTATAAATATACTTTGATGCATATGTATGTATCCGTGTTTGTAGGTCTACAGTCATTATTTCTAAGAACAACTGTCTTCCTGCCTTTGTACAATAAATTCAATAGTGGAATGTACTTTTTTATCCAGGTGTCGTAGAGAAAACCAAAAAACAAAACAGGTAAAGAAAGAAAATAAATGGAGCAATTCAAACAATGCGCGGACGAAACAAAGCTTTTTAGAGGCATCGCGAGCAGAGGATGCTCTAAACAACAGCAATGCAAGCATCCAAGAAGAACTCACCTTGTGCATAAGAGTTGTCGTGGTGGTTTGTATCTCTTCAGTTTTCACGACTCGGGCACCATTTTTCTCCGGTTCTGGCTCGCTCTTCTTTTCCGGAACTGGAGTTTGCACTTCCTTGAAAGGATTGAGCAGTCCCAAAAATGGATTCGAGTCGATAAAAGGATTCGTGTTCGTCTTCTTCTCTTCTTCTGGTTTTACTTCGTTCTCGACATTCTCGTGTACCGCGGAGACAATTTCGTTGCTGTTGTCGCTGGTGAATGGGTTAAATGGATTCTGCGATTGATTCGAGACTTTTGGATTAAGCTGGGTCGTTTTCTGTTCGATTTGACCCCAGCTGTCCAAGGAAAAGTGCGTCACGGTCACTGCGTCGTCCGCTGCTGAAGGGCTTACTGGCGGCGTGCCACTTACTGAGAGGGTCAGCTTATCTCCGCCCTGCGTGGAGAGAAGGGCAAAAAAGCGAACGAGTCACGACTAAAGCCTGGCAAACGTGAAGCGAGGAAACAATGGGCCACGGGGATGCGATCAGGATACGATACTTTCTCTACGTGATGCAGAAATCGTCCGACGTGATTTATAGTGAGCTCGATGATATTATAGGACATCGCTACTATACGATTTTATGTACGATCTACGTGGTACGGAACAGATGATAGAAATATAATTCTAGAATCATCAAGGCTGATGGTGCAGTATTAAATTTCATTTTTATAGAACATACCTTGAAAAATGTTTTAAACTATAAGAAATAAATATCAGGATCGCTGGCAGTGTTAAATACGAATGCGGACATTACGAACAGTGCAAATCACAGGGAATTCGCAAAAAATTACGAATTAAAAAATTTTTAATGATAAGTAAGTGTAATAAACATTGTAATAAGCATTGATTTTTAGTTGAAGAGAAACTCTGTTGCAAACTTACCACTGACACTATAGTCGCCGCATCGGCATGTTGATTTTTCTTGATTGCAGAAACGTCGGTCGGAGTGATGGGCACCAGATTGGAATTTTTACCCTGCTCAAGAGACTTCGCCTTGAGGATGTTGCACTTGAGCGATTCAGGCGGAATTGGAGTGCGAGGTGGAAGAGAAGACGTGCCACCCACTTGATTGTTCGGCACTAATTGCACTTGGTTGACAATATTTTCCACCGTCAGACTGGTCTTGACTGGATCCGATTCTTTTTCCGTGTTCGCCACCCCTGTTTGATTACGAGCTTCCAGCGGCTGTTGATCTTTGGCAAGAGACTTCAATAAAGTGTCGACAAGCGGTATGGACGTGCCGTGGATACTCGAATCCGACGATTTCGTACTACATCGACTTGATTGCCGCTGTAATGGTTCTTCTTCCGCTGAAAATGCAATTTTACTTCCTTTATACAAATTCTTTACTAATGTGGCTTTTCTCAGTTTGGAAACGCTATTATAATGCGAAATTCTCACTGTCTTCTGATTTCTTTATCGAAGCAGGTAATCTATCACGGGTTTATTTCTATTTGTCTCATTGTCAGTTCTTTAGGTAGTCTGCTGTCAAGTATTGTGCGACTCGGAGATTAGAGGAACAATTTGACCGGTATGGTTCAGTTGAAAGCATCTGTAACGTTGTCCGCTGTCTACGTTACAGGAAGATCAACGGTTGCACCACACAGCTGTTGGGCTTGTCAGCTGTGGCTGTTTATCTTCCATTCTAAACAGAAGGACGGCTGCTACCAACCGGAGGCATACAACCAACCCGCTGCATTTCGATAATTACCCAACCGCATGGTACATAGGTACATGTATGTATAATGTCAATCATATCAATCAACTAAAACGAATGATTTACAAAACCGGCAGTGCACACGTCGCACTACATTCGAGATTAGTCTTCATCCGAGTAAATTCCTCGACATCTCTGATAAGAATTAGTATCGCAAGAATTCCGAAACGTTAAAAATAGTATTTCCAAGAAATTAGTAATTATTTTATTGCATTTCGCGGTACCTGAGTTCCGCATGTTACGAACGGCTTGTAAGTTATATCCTGGAACTTACCAGCTGGTGGCGATGGTTGGGGTTGCTCCACCTGCTGACGTTGTCGTTCCCTTAAAACGTGACTCTGTCGTCGGGCGTACCTTTGACTTGGTCGCCTCTCGAATTGCACGGTTCTACGCGCACGATTGAGCTGTGTCGTTTGAAACTCAGTTTTCCCGCTGTAACGGAAGCGCGAACCCATACGGAAGAAATTCTGCCGGCCACTAGCACCCTTGACCGGTGCACGCAGTCGGAAGAAAGCATGGTGTTCAACGGCGCATTTCCAAAGATGCTTGCAAGCTTTTTCATTGACCAGTCTGAAGACAAATGTATGTTCTTGCTCGCCTTTTCCTTCGTCATCCTCTTCAACGACGACTAACGTAAGCTTCTTTTTCTTGAAGTCCAAGCGGCCGATTTTCGGCCAGAAGAATAAACCGATTTTTTGCGTACCCTCGAAGACTAAGATACCAGTTGGCGTAAGACCCAATGAATATTCGCATGCATCCTTGCCTAGAACTGTATGCATATCAACACCGTACATATCCAACCACTTGGCTTTACTGAGATACGCTGACTCTGCTTGTGCTGGACTCAATCCTGAACACTTGGCATATTCCTCCAGGATTTCCAGCTCCATTTGTTCCGTTTGCCCCGGCACGAACCGGAACTCTGAGACTGTGGCTGCCGTGTGCATTGCCGGATCGTAATCGCCCAGTTCAGCTAACAGAGAAGCATAGGTACTCTTCGAATTTATGTTGTGGATAAGATTGTTATTTGTAGAAATCTTGATTCATTTGTGTTTTATTCGGAGACAAGATTATGTATATTGATTCTATTGGATGCTATAGAACTTTGGTGTGTGGTGTTAAGTACTCACATTGTAGAGCTAATGCGGCCAATTGAACCGCAATTTGATGCGGACAGTGCAGTTTCCCATCTAAAACGTCTTGTTTCAATTGCAAGAAAAATTGATATCGAGTTAATTCCTCGCGCAACGTGTTAGGTTCGGACGAATAAAATTTTACTTTGAGTCGCAACGTGTATGGTGGTCCGACTGAAGAAAAAAAAAATATTTATATATTTTTAGGCTGTTGTGTAATCTTATAGATTAAAAAAATAGAAATTGCATTTAGCATTTAGAAGGGAATACAGCGGAATTTTTTAATTGAATTATCGATAATTACCAATAAAAATAAAATACAAGAATTGTACAAATAAAAAGCAGTTTCCATGAATCTTCTTTGGAGATATCAATACATCACAGACACTTCAACACATTGCGTGACTGTCTACGCATTGTGAAAAGTAGGTCTGGGAGATCCGCATATCTTACACGAGGATTCCTTTATGTTCATTCTATTTTTCATTATTTCGAGATCTCTCTGCGTCACGCGGTGCATCGTATAATATACTATGTATAGTTCAATCCTTAAAGGTAGTACATACATACATTTGAATCGTGATGTGTTAATATCTCGGTGCAAAACATATAAGTACAATAGCAGAACGGACAGAATCTTACTTTTCACTTGTTTCTTTATTGGCTTTGTTGGGTCCAGCCAATGTTGAACATTATTGCTGTCGGTATATTGCAGTCCAAAATAATCTTTTTCTATTAGATCTAAACTATAAAATACCTGTTCGTACAGATCACTAGCCAATGCTTTTTTCTGAAAAAAAATACGAAGAATGTTATACATTCTCCTATAGATTAGAAAAGCTCGAATCCAGATTTGTCGTAAACCAATCGAAAAATTCGAAATTATTTCGATTTCGATTATTAATTGTACTTAATATATGCAGTGCTATGACAAATAAAACAATAAATGCTTAAATATTATATGACGGGGTTTTCAGTACAATTCTTCTATAAATCGATATAAAATCAAATTATTCAAAAACATTTTTAATTCGATTAAACATACAGACACACTTAACAATTTATTTAATGATTAGAATTTTGACATAAAACTCAAGTGATTCAAACAGTACATACTATGTATGCATGTATTTATACTGTGTTCCACTCCAAAAAGTATTCCAATTAATTAGAGAATTATTAGATGTGTACACCCCTAAAGAGGGGTATTTTTTGCAAAACGCATAAAACATTATCTACGAATCCTGTAAGAATTAGGAAAAAAGAACATTATGAAACCTATATAAAGAATTTTATTTACACAAGATAAAAAGTTTATAGACAGATATTATAGGCTCCATAAACTAGAAAATTTATATTGGCATAATCGCAGTCTAATTACAACATTAAGTCATTACATACTGATTACGGCATGTTGAAGTGGGATGAAGTAGTACAAAAGAGAGTGGTACGCAAAGTTGGTGCCGGAGTAAATAGATTTTGGCGGCATAGCCGCGGGCTGTACTCACAGATAATTCTATAGGCAAGTCGGTGCCGTCGAGGAGCACGACTCTACACTGCACAACATTTTTATTGCTGGGTAGTCGTTGATTTTTGATCTGTGAAGAGGTGTTTTGGCCGCTAAGACCCCGGCCTCTTCGCCGCGACAGGAACCTCAACATCTTGTTTGACATACGCTTCGGCCGCCTCGTGACAACTCCACCGCTTCATTAGACCCGTCAAGCGGGCATCTTCTCGACATTTATGCCCAGTTTCTCTCTCGCTCGCCACCACAAACGACCAACGGAAACTACGCTTCGAGTATCACTACCACAAAACTCTTGATTAAACACACTTTCTGCCGTCACACGTTACATTTCCGCGAGAATTTCTGTGCTTTTTCCGACCGCGAACCGAACACGCCTACTACCTACTACACAACGATGTACGCTGCCTCGAGCGTAGCGGAGTTATGAGCATTTTTCTCGATCCCGTGCAGATGGCGCGTCAGTAGCGTGCGCGTTTTTCTCAAATCGACACACTTCCGCGGTCGGCCTTTCACTTTTTTCAAATTTCGCGAATTTTTATTGTGTTTATCAGTGATTTAGTGGCGAGTTTGAAGCTCGTGTTGTGAGGAATCAGTGGCCGCGAGGATTTTCTGATTGATCACCGATTTTTCGAGTTTGGCATGAATTTAGTGTTGGGCGCGACAGGCAGTAACTTGTACGGTTGTGCGGACGGATGCATGGCGGGAATCAGACGCAAATTTGGTGAGTTATTTACTTAAAATTATCTACTATTGACACTAGTGCATCAAAATATTAATGTCATTTTTCGAATTTAATGAATTAAACCACGTTATATCTGTGGTATCGCTCATATTAAGAAAGTTAAATTTTAAAAAATGGCCTACGGTTCTAAGGTTTTCTGGCACATCGCATATGCAAACTTGACATTATTGAATTGATATTTATGTGCCAAACATACTTTGGGATGGTTAGGACTTCATTAGAACTATTTATGAACTCGTTGAAATATACATAAAGTACACAGTACATAATGAACAATAACGCATTCAGCAATATTCAAAACCACTGTTCATTGTATCTCGTATTTTCGCATTGCAAAAAAACCACTTTTATTGGTCCAAAATCGTATGTCGTTAACAAAAGTATTCGAATGAAATTCACTCGAAGACTGTTAGTTAAAAGAAATAAATTCTCAAGGTCGTATTGCAATAGTAAAGGGTGTGTTTGATTCTTCTATCGAAAGTTTTTCGACAATTATCTCACTCTCTCGCATTTCACCCCACCCCTGCATCGCTATTTCGCCGACAGTAGTTTTCGAAGGTTATGTTACGCTTGCACACTTTCAAAACACTGATGTCTCAGTGTTTGAAATTTCGAGAACATGAACAAATTACTATCATCATCGATAAAAGAAGTAAGTCAGAAAATATCTGCTGGATCCGTGAAACCCTCGGAAGTCTGCAATGCAGCTGTCAAGTTGACATCCCTCGTTAAGCCATTAAATGCGTACATCACCGTAACCGAAGAATTAGCAAAGAAACAATGGGAAGAATCAGACGTAAGACAGAAGAATGGGAACTTATTGGGTAGCTTGGATGGAATTCCCATTGCAATTAAGGATAACTACTGCATAAAAGAACAGCTAACAACATGTGCATCAAAGATGCTGTCGAATTTTTATCCACCATACAATGCGACAGTGTATCAGCGCTTAAGAAACGCTGGAGCTGTACTAATAGGCAAGACAAATCTTGACGAGTTTGGAATGGGTTCTGGAACTATTGACTCGTATTATGGGCCTACGAAGAATCTCTGGGGTTCAGAAGTATTATCTAAGAACTATCTCTGCGATTCTTCATCCGGAACCCAAGACATCTGTAAAACTGAGGATGGAGATTCTTGGCACATTGCAGGTTCGTACGTGCTGTACCTGTGCTCAAACACGTAATGCATAATACCTTGTGTTTAGGCGGTAGCAGTGGTGGATCAGCAGTCGCAGTGGCAACAGGAACTTGCTTCGCCGCACTAGGATCGGATACCGGTGGATCTACAAGAAATCCAGCTTCCTATTGTGGTCTAGTCGGCTTTAAACCTACTTATGGCTTGGTGTCTCGTTATGGTTTAATACCACTTGTAAATTCTATGGATGTGCCTGGTATTCTAGCGAGAACCGTAGACGACGTAGTATTAATGTTGAATACTATCGCTGGACCAGACGAGGCAGATTCTACCACGGTTAGGAGAAAATATAATTGTATTAGTTTACCTGACGAAATAGATATTAGCAAATTAAGAATAGGGTTGCCAGCAGAATATATCATAGACGGTATTAACGGAGAGGTTTTGGAGTGTTGGAAGGAAGTCTGCCAATATTTTAAGGATGCTGGTGCATCCGTCGTACCAGTGTCACTTCCACACACGGATTATTCCATAGCTTGCTATTCAGTTTTAAATCGTTGTGATGTCGCGAGTAATTTAGCTTGCTACGATGGTATTGAGTATGGATATAGAGCCGAGGGTGGAAATTCAATTAATGAGCTCTATACGAAAACTAGAACCGAAGGTTTTAACGATGTAGTCAAGGAAAGAATTCTAGTCGGAAATTTCTTCTTACTCGCGGAAAATTATGACGAATACTACGTGAAAGCAATGAAAGTAAGAAGATTGATCGCGCGTGATTTTGATACAGTTTGGAATAACAACGTCGACCTATTACTTACTCCTACGACTTTAACAGAAGCACCCAAGTATAAGGATTTTATTGCACTAGATAATCAAGCTCAGTGTTTGATACAAGATTACTGTACCCAGCCAGCGAATATGGCTGGTTTACCAGCCATTAACATACCTATCAAACTCTCATCGAAACAGTTACCAATATCTCTGCAATTAATGGCACCGTCCTTTCACGAGAATGATCTTCTTACCGCTGCAAAGTGGATCGAGAACATCGTGAAATTTCCAAGACTGCAATTGAAAGATCCTTGTACCTTAAAATAGTACTAGAAAATAAAATCATCTGATTCATAATTTTCAACGTGTATAAATCTGGACTTCCTCAAGATCCCATCTGCATCGATTACAGCAAGAAGACAGAAGAAAAAAACTATCAAGATCCTAGTTTTCCTACAATATATAGCTTCAGTTTCAATAATCATATTTTTCATCCGCAATCTCCGTAGAGAGTCAGTGGCACGTTTCGAGTAAAGCATTTTATGGAGTACCCCTTGAGAAATTCGTTGAATGTGTTAGGTTGAAAATCCCGGAAGAGTCGTTGATATATAGTGTTTCGGCTTGAGTTTTTCTGAACGTAGCTATAACAGCAATTAGAATACGAATTTAACTAGGTGCAGCCGCTGCTTGCAAAGTCACAATACCGTGGCAGGATACGAATTACCGTACTTCCACTTGCCATCGATATCTGAAATTCCATTCGCTGAGTAATCAGGTCGTGTTTGCTCGTGAGGGCCCTTCTTGCCGGGTTTGCTTCTGCCACTGTATCGAATCTCCTAGCTGATTTATTACGGATGAATGTGAACACTACGTTTCTTATCGTAATAAGTATTCGCGACCAACCCTTAACATCTCATTTACTATATGTGTAATAATATTTTTATAACTGCTGGAATATATTACGTTATTTTATCAAGGTGCGAAAAACTGAATTTTCAAATTGCTGAAAAACCAGCCAACATGAAAATTTGGACCAGTCGCCTTTTATTCAGTAAAAATGAAATATGCGTGTTGAAAGTGCATCTCACATGGGAGGAGACGCGCCTGGAATGAGCGGTTGGAAATTGCTCGGCGTTAATGAAAAGTATAAAAGGAGAAGCGCGGCACGTCGTTATGATTATGGCGGAAGTGGTCATGAGAGAATATAGTACAGTGGTAGAGTAGTTTAGGGCGCCATAGTACCATCACGTTCAAAGGATTTATGTGATTCGGACATCGTTTTTATATTGTCTCTTCAGAATTTTAGATTTTCGGGATTATCATGAAAATTAGGATATTTCTTTACCAGCACTGAATTTAAAATGAAATTCTATGTTGAGAGAAACCGATCTTTTTATAAGGGAAGATTTATTTCCGAAATTAAAACATTCGATGCATTTTCGATTATATTAAATCGGTTTCTGGGCTTCACTGTTTTCTATTCGCGAAAACGCTGAGTATCATCTCAGTAATCGGCTTAAGCCCAGTTGGATTTATTGCCGCCACATTGTGCACTCGAGATTCGAAATATTTGCATTCCTTGCCGGAGATATTTCGAAATTGCAATATCACGAATTCCAAAGTGGATCATTTCCCGGAGTCTGCACCGAATAAAACGTGCCTTACCTATATGTATGTGTCATCAGGAAATCAGTGATATGTTTCGCATGGCTTAGATCCGGTTAATTCAATCTGGTCAATTCTGACAATTTTTTTATTTTAGTGTTACAAAGCATTTGTACAGAACTTGTTACATACAATAATCACAGTTTACACTACTCAGTTTGTTAATTCAGTAAATTATTCTTAGAACTGGAGAAAAGCAAAACAAAAGATTTCACTGGAAATATGCAGAAATTGTACCGAGGTTTTTTATATTTTTCTGCGACGTAGTATGTTGCTTGAAAATTCATTCCATATTCGGTTGGAATGAGTGTTAAACGCTGTATTAATTACGAATTCTATTAATATCGAAGTGCAAATAGCCGCTTTTATATCCATTAATATTATAGTCGCGCCGAGAGAGAGAGAGAGAGAGAGAACGAGAGAGAAAGAGCGTGGTGTGTATTGTTCATGACTCCGTATGCTCCGGAAAATACTGCTATTATGAAGAATATACAACTAATAAAGTTTTTTGCGGTTGCAGTTAGTCGAGGCGTTTGAATATATTGCGATGAATATATTGTTGCTTGATATTTCAAAATACATTTTCTCAATGAAAATTAAGTTTAAAGTATAATATTTGCTGCCAAATAGGTAAGCAGTATGGGAATTTAGAAATTAGCAAATATACGAATTATCCCAAAAGACTTGAAAGTTTCGGTAACTCGGGTTGTTTTAGAATTCTTGGAAAGTTTCAAAGATTTCCTCAAACGCGAACCTTTAAGAAGGAATTAAAGAGCCAAGGGTCTAAAGTTTGGACGTGTCGGAAACTCCGAATTCGAGTTGAAAATCCAAAAGCTTCCAAAGGGTATAGCAGCTTTGCAAACTGAGATCTCTCTAGGTCTGTTTTATTTGCATAAATATAAAAACTTTGTAACTTAATATTTGTTCGTGTGTTTTACCAGTAAAACGATGGTAATCGGTTTTCCTGTCTCTGACTGATATACAGCACGGAATGCGGATTAATTAGGAAGCAGAATACGCTTGGTGCAATTTGCTGTAAAGAGGAAATTCTTTTGAGGCAGCGACTAATAAATCTTCTTCTAAAGAAGCTTCCGAGTCGACGTGTGTTCGCTAAAGAAATTTAAAAGCTATCAGAAGTAGGGAGAGTCTCACACAGAATAGCAATAACTAAGTGAACAATTCGTTGATAATATTTCTAGAAATGAGAATTCAATTAAACGATTTTTTCTTCAAAATTGATTAAAGAAGGTTCAACTTCTTTTAGTTGTCGATAGAATTGATCGAGTGAAATCGGCGATGGTAAATTTTCAAATTTAAATGCTAAAATATTCTCTGCGGATCGGGATCGAATTTCAAGTTATCGGGTACAGATCGGCGTTTTTTTCGATGTTGGGTGTCAAAGGCGAGCCAATTCTGGCACGTGTATTTTTACACATTCGATATGTAATTTATACGATTGTTCCCGTTTTTCGTCTTTAGCTTCGTTGAATTTGTTTAACAAATTTAACCAATATTCTTGTTTGCACAATTTTTGTTATATTGTTCTTTGGATGTTTTTAATATGCTATGATTCATGCTAGCAAAAGATACACGAGGAAATAGAATACTCGAGTAGTATTAAGTAGTACTGGCTCATTCTACTTGGAACGTCAAGTAGAATGAACCAAAGTATTGGCACAGAACGAGCCCAGGAAAACATAGTGTTCACTGCAAGTAGAATTAACCAGCCGGTGACAGAGAGCAGACGTGCAACAGTGGAAGTGTATAATGCGGCAAGTGGAGCAGGACGACCGCGTTGCCACGAAGCTGGCGGATAAGACGATATATCAGATTGATCGCGTAATGTGATGAATCAGTTAATACAGAAACGGCTGAAAAGTACACCTATCGCGTTACGAGACTGGCCGCAGGTATACGAGGAAACAATGAAGAATTCGCTAAAGTATGCGTATACGTGACATTCAGTGTTACGTCAATATATCTGCATATCGTGGATTCAGAATCAACATTTTAATACCAAAGTAGGAAAGGAAAAAGTTGTCCCTAAAAATTTAGGATGCATTTGACCAATTCAATTTATACTTTATTGTGGTATACAATGAGAAGCCTGAATTTTTGAAGTATTTTAAAACATTTTCAACTGACGAAATAATAATAGTTTTGAAGTATCCTTTATTTTTTACTTGTACAAAGAGACACTTGATTAAACGAGTACAGTAATAATAAAGCCTCGATTATTAAGATAAACCAGCCACAATAATTATTTTCGACATTTAGTTAAATTATGGAAAGCCACGAGCTCATTACGAAAGCACTATTCATCACAATAATCTGCTTAGTAGAATAATCTACTTATCACAACTGCTACGCGTCACAATAGATCCTTGACAGTCGACGGAATGTTGAAAGAATGTTTTTAACAAACTGATTCGAAGCTCTGCATAAGACACCAAATACAAAGTCATGCGCCTTTGGCAAGGTATCTCGGAGATCTCCCGCAGCAAAAACCATTCGAAGCGTCTCTGTGAGAGTAGCAGGTCGAAGACGTCGGAAACGATAGGAAAGCGAGCGTCAGACAGGTAGAACGCCGATAGGGGAAAACGTCGGAAAAACGTGGCCGCAGTAGTAGAGAACGAAGGACGGGTTCCGGCGTAATCGCTTAGCAGTGGTGACCGAAGGGAGGCCTGTGTGGAAAAACAGGGTTGGGCACGGGGTGCGCTTAGCGCATGCGTTGGCCCGGGCCGGGGGCTGTCACGGATACCTCTGTCTCGGAGCGCAGTCAGTCGTCGAAGCGACCTCGCTCCGTTAGTGTCGCGTGTCGTGACCTCTGTCTTCGTCTCTGCTTCTTCTTCTCATCTACATCTACTTCCTCTACACCCATCAATTTCTCTTTACGATCAAATTTCCACTCTCTCTCTCGCTCTCTTTCTCTAAATTTCCAACCCAATTACGTCACACTCCTTAACCCTTTACTCTGCAGTTCGGTTCAAAATTGGCGCTATGTCGGGCGAGTGCCGATTGGTTGGTGCGCACGAGCGCGGCTCGCGATTGGCAGTGTGATCGATCGTGGATTGCGGCCGTGAGAGATCGGTCGCCAGGGTGCGAGGGAGACCCGTAAGCAGCAGCAAGCTGGATCCGCGACCTCGACCGGATTCTCGCGCGGAAAGTGAGCTCGCTATTGGGGTGTCTTCGTTTTCTCGGATCATACTTTTCTTTACGGTGACTGGAACAGGTGTGCTTTGACTTGTGCTACTGCATCGTGCTTCGTAGAGAGTTTCCTGCATCGAGGCTGTTGTTAAGGGTAGGTTCTTACCTGGTTGTCAGTGAAAATGAAAGTCCGTGACCTCGCGGCCCCAGTCGGTGCTGGTTGGCCCTGATTTCGAGCTGCAAGCTTGCTCGCTTAACAGCCGGTGGCCCTGAGTTTCTGGGCTTTCGTTATATTCGGGGCAGTTTTTCGTTTGACTGTTCTCTTCAATGTAAATGAATGGCTTGATAGTTGGATGCTTACCAACAATGTCAGCTCTTTTAATTCTCTCATTCAGATATGTATTCAGTATTGTAATAATGTCGCAATCGTTTGGTTTCTGGGACACTTGACTCTATACAACTTTTATTGAAACCCTGCGTAGTGATCGTTCCATGGGACGTGTTTCATTTAGAGAATTCTTGCTGACGTTCTATTCGAGACAAAGCACAGTACGAATACACATACCTGTAGTATCCATTCAATCCGTAATATTGTGACGACATATCGTATTTAGTCCATTAAAGACGTTTTGACATTCAGTCGATAGTTTCTCTTTGGTCCAACTACCGCAGTGTTTATTATTTTTGCAATTAGCATTGCCCGAATCGTGAAGAACCTTGGTTAAACGTCGGACAAGGTGACCAGACGCTTTGCGATAATAATCGTTATCGAGTCGTGAAATGGAAACTCAATGCTCGCTCGTATAAATTGGTATATAATTATTCCGAGTTCTTATCTCGCGTTTTTCACGAACGATTTCTCAAACGTAGCAAGGTGGTGTATTTATAAAGTCTAGGGAAGGACCGTGCACGCAAGGTGGTCTATCCGATGTAATTAGTCGGGAGGCCCCAACTCGACCTGTCGAAAGCAGTGGCCCATACATTTATCCGAACAACCCTCGTGTTGTCAGTTTGCATAATGAAAGGCAGTTTTTAACGTCGAACGAGTTCGTCAACGAGATAGGAGAAATCCTCGGGATTTATAAATCCGAGTGGACGATCGCATGATTTTACACACTTGTGAGCATTCTGTCCTCGCGATAGACTTGTCCTGGTTTTAGTTGATTTTACAACCACTCCCGATGTAACTGTTTTTTCGAGCATTCTATCTCTCGAGTGGTGCTTTTCAAACATTGAACAAGCACAAAAGGACGTTTCGTTGCTATTTTATCGGGATTATTCGTGAATCGGCTTACGTTACGCTACAGTCTTATTTTCTTATTTTTAAGGAGAATTTAGGAATATTTCTGAATTTAAATAACGCTTAATTATTGAGACAGGTCAGCGAAAATTTTAAGTGGCTTTTGATTTAACGCGAATATTCGCCGCATCAAACGCACTTTACTTAACGTGTCAAATGTATTTTACGTAACACCAATTTTGGAAGTGAACTTTCTAATTTTGCGCAATATCGCTGAAAAGCTGGATTTAACTTTGCTCGTGTTTCGCTTTAAAAGCATTGCTCGATCAGGGTATTCATCAATTCTAAAAGAGGCAGAATTTTCTGCTGGCGATTCAACAGAATATTTTCCACATTTTATTATCACTTCAATCGTACCTAAATAATGACAAAGCAAAAATGCGAATTTTTAACATATCTTAAATATGGGTGAAAATTTAAATTTCGCTTTATTATTTATATGTGCCCACCTGTAACTGGCAATCCATCAAATTAAGTTGCTGTACCATTTCCCATCGTTTTGCATGCCTTTTACGAGATGTTTCACCCGAGATAACTAGCGAAGTAATATGATTCTAGATTGGTAATTTTCAGTATAAACATGAGAGCTTCTTCACTAGCAAGTTTTGATAGAATTCCTCCACGATAGAATAAGCCGATTGAAGAATAACACCTGGCTGCATGGAATTACACTCCTTCCAATTGTCCTTCCTTTCATTTCGCTTATCCTCTCAAGACGCCGTACCAAAAAGTGTTCCATTTTTCAAGTCTCCCCGCTACCTTTGATAAGAATCCTGCTGAGCTGGGAACGGTCATCATTTTCCTCCAGTAAATTGCAAGTCGTTTCAAACTATAGAATATTCTTTATCTCTTTAGATAGATTTAACACGTTGCTTTATCACTATTAATTACATTTTCTTTCGTTAAAACATTTTTATCAATATATTTAACATGTAATTTGGAAAAAAAACAATGGATTTAGTATTAAAATGAGGACGCAAAGGATAACATATTCGATTAAGAAAAAAAAAAATGGTTTGAGAAGTTGCGTCATGAATCGGACGAGCTAGTTTCATCCCGAAAGAAAGGTCATACTGGCGTAGATCCGCGTGTCCTTCCAGGTATTAGTAACACGTGTCGTGTGGTTCCATTAGCTCACGCACGCATATTCTGTTTCCTTTTCTCTGCGGTCTCGAATGCTCTAGTATTGGATTACCCATCTATTATTCTGTTTACGGGAAACATCTGCTTCGTTGCGACGGCCAGTCCAGCTTGTCATCGGGATCCATTGTCATATTTTCGACGAAGGACTAACTCGTGTTCGCGAAGGTATGCGTTATTGGCAGAGTGGTCTTTGGGATAATACGTTATCGATATGCTTCAATGTTTCGATGGGTAATGGGTGCAGGCAAAAACTTTGCAGAAATATGGCAGAATCGCTGAGAATGTATAAACAAAAAGTCCAAAGTACAGAGAGATGAAAAGTAATTCTTTGAAAGATAGAAAATAAAATAAGGATATTAGAAATATATATTTTTTATTCGTCTATTTATGTAGCAAGATGGGTAAGTAAAGGGAAGAAAAAAGCGCGAGGATTTTTTTTATTCAAATAGGAAAACTTAAAATTTAATGGCTATTTGGAATCGGGTTAAGCACCGTCAGCACACGACCATAATCGATGCGAGAGAGAAAAAAGTCGGGATTCAAAATAATGAACGAATTAAAGGATATAAATGGTTGAAACGCAATGCCCTGGAATGCAATTTCTCCGGAAGCTCTAGCTGAAATTAACCCTTTGCGGTCGAATGGCGGACCGTATACTTTGCTTCTAGATTTCTATTACGATACTGTGTTAAAATACCAAGGAATTTATAGAACGAGGAAAAAGAAGGTTGTTATTAAAATAAAAGACTTTTGCCTTTCTCTTTTTCTTCAATTCGATTTAATATCCGGAGGTAAGTCTTCATCGAGTCTTTCGCGCAAGAGAGATACGACTGGATATCTTGATATTCCTCAATTAGTTAATTAACACTACCATTATTAAATCAGTTAAGAAGATTGTTGATTCTTTCTTATTACTCAAACGTTTCTCTAGAAAATATACGTTATTCCGAATCTTCCATAATCACAATTTTCTTTTCTCTCGAATTTATTCACTTTACTCAACGATGAATTATGAATCATGAAACTTTTAGTGTAATGCTTCAAAAATATTTTCAAATATTTCTCCAAAATCTTGTTACTTTCATTGCTACGATACAAGCAGTTCCAATTAACTGTAATATCAAAGAGAGGTAGTCGTTGTGTTAAAGTCACCAGTATCACATTGTTAGGAGCATTCAGTGGTTATTAAAAGCTACAAACCTGGCAGTGATTGGCTAACGAGATGCAGACGGTACTACTCTCGAAACGTAATTTAATTTACCGTGGTACTCGCAAATTGGTCTTAGGTAGCAGGTGAAAGAAATCGAAGGACAAAGAGCCTCTCTTTCGGCCCTCTTTCACTGAGCATTACCCGCTTATTTACTCCTAGAAGGTTGCAGCATGCTGGCCAGAATTTCGAAGCCAAATCTAATCCTTGCCCTCGTGTTTCACGGAAGATAAGAAAGTGCATTATACTCGGAAGTATAGTAGCAGTCCGAGAGTTACGTGAGCACCAGCCGTAAGCAGTCGAGAGAAAAAAGGAAGGCAACAAGTTAACGATAACGAAGCATCGAACGCTTGCCAACCAGCTAATTGTATTATCGCGAATAGAAGGTTCAACACGCTTTTAATCCAAGCCCTGTCAATCTTTTTTTGCTTCTGTATTCGCCAGTCCATCGATCGAGACTACGTAGCAGAGACAGTTCAGAAAATTGAGAAATTTAGCCTGGAAATTTTCTTATTATTAACAGACACGTTCTATCGATTGGAACATAGATTCCGCAATGAAATCAACTTGATAATTAAATGGAGCGCCAATCGAGAACTAATTAGAGGGTAGAATAATTAAATTTTAATTGGGTGTCTGTTAGTAGAGCATCTTCCAGGGTTACTCTATTAGGTCATTATTTTCGAGTTTCGCCTGGCTAATAATTATTACTCTTTAATGGACAACTAGGATCATATTGCGCGATGAAGGGGTTCAATGGAAAAGCTCAGGGTTAATATTAAGCAGGTATTCAACACCATAAAATTAATTAATCTCATTACAAAAGATTCCACGTTTGATCATTGGCTTCGTTGAGCTTCAAAGCACTAGTTTGCGTTGGCTTTGCTTTCGAGCAGATTCAATCGATTCTCCACCCGAATTGCGAGCTTCAGATTCTTTTTCGAGAGATTCCCTTCGAGCAATTGTCTCTCTAGGCTCGTAATACTCAACTTGATGTAATTGCACGTCGCTCGAGGACGTATTAATTTCACGACAAGAGCATAATTAGCATGCAGAAGTGTTTTACGTAAGAGAAGAAAGACGAAATTTTAGCCAGTTATCTATTCGCTCATAACAGTTTACTCAATGGTTTTTGCAAACTATGCAAGGACGGACTAAGAATATCTAATATCGATTAACCTTTCTATAACCAGCAGACTGTATCTTTTTTATAATATAAATACAAAATTCTGATTTGTCGCGAGACCACATCTATGTGTCATCTTTATTTGACATCTGTTTAAACAATCGAATACATTTACTTATTAGCGTTTTATTATATTAAACGATTCATCTATTTTGGTTGCAAGTATCATAATTATAGAGCTCCGTCATGTGGCTCTAATTTACTAATGACGGTGCATGTCAATAATAGGGACAACCTTATAAATAATACAGTTAATGGAAACATGACATTTTTATCGTCGAGCAGTATTTTTAATTTAATTGAGAAAAAGTGTTGCTCTGGTTTATAGAAAATTAGTCACTTGCCTGTTTTTTTTTATCTAAGAATATATCTACAATTAAGTGGGAGTAGGTAATTGTTATTGGCATGTTAGCAAGAGGACAATAGCACAATTATTTGTCGTTAAAGCGTTGAATGCTTTCTAAGCGATCAGAAGAATAGTTATGCGAGGGAAAATGAATGAGACCTGCCTCTTTAAGAAAATTGATCCAACCCTGTCTAAATTTACGTGCTCTTTCAGACGACTCGATAGTACAACAACGTGTGCTTATACGAACTCCTTAATTCCAGAGGATGCTTTCGACAAATATTATCGCGAAAGTCATTAGATTCAATGATAAAAGATAGTGGCATAGAAAAGGGGAAAGATCAATACAGTTAGAACTGTTGTGTCCACAAGTACCAACTAATACTTCTCTTAGAAATCAGTCGATCGAAATTATTATTACGTTTTTACGTGACGAACGATATTATCCGATGACAAATGCGAATTGTCCTTTCCGAAAATCCTGATAGCCGTCTGATTTAGCTATACGAGAGAGCAGCGACGCTAATCAATCAAATTGGCTGTTAGTAAACTCGCGAAAAGTGCTTCGCGAGCATTTTGATTCGAAGGGTCGAAGCGCGTATCGTTTCCAGTAAATAAGCGGGCACAGAAATATCACGCTCACTCCCGCCAGTTTTTGCGTATTCGCGTCACTCCGGGTGAATGCTGCCACTGGCGGAAATTAATTTGGTCGGGCCGAAATTCAGTTTCATCGATGCCTGGATTATATTTAGAGAAAGCTGCGCGCGGGTCGCGCAGGAAAAGCGCGAGATCTCGTATCTCTCGCTTATTTTTACGCGTTCTCTTACCCGTCATACAGTCGCCCGCGATCTACTACACTGGAATGCTAATCCGCGTGACTCCACCTCGAGAGACAGTTTTTCCAGAAATTCACTCTGGATCAAATTGTTGAAAAGTTCGCGAATGGTATCTGGATTTTTTACCACGCATCGAATGATAGAAATTATTGACTGCAAAAAAAAAATTTAAACGATTTAAAAGACATTGAAACGATCGAAATAATAAATCTAAATAATTTCGCAAAGTGTAGGAAATAAGAAATTGGATTTATTGGTCAACTTTACTGAGCATATCATCGACGGAGCTAGTCAGATTGATTGCAAATTAATCAAGTTGGACAATTGAAATAAAAGCTGAAGTGCGAGACGTCTGGGAATACCGCTCTAACTTCAATTAACGGAATTTTGATGCACCGGTCAGACAGTCTCGTACCAGTCGCCAAGCCAGACTTAATATTCTTAATAGAATTACTTATCGATCAATTGTCTTGTGGGAAGATTATCATTGAGTCCCAAGGTACCATTTCTCCAGATGTGTAGGCAGTAAAATTAACTTGAACATTAGTCTAAACCAGAAATTTACTCTTTTCTCTAAACAATCGGAACTGTATATAATTTTCATGCATCATAAAATCCCTAATGAAAGTTTAATAATTAGTTTAGTATCCGGTCTAGCATGAACCGAAGACAGGTCGAAAATCGTCGGTTTAACTAACACCGAGTTTATCGGGGAAGTGGATCTGGAAACTCCAGAAGCTAAATACACCCGAGAGTGCAAGAACCCGCATCTGAAAGAGTCAGGCAGTACCACCTACCGCTGGAATTGTCACTTTAGTAACAATGCAACAGCCCAATGCACTGGAACACATTGGTAGCAGCGAAATTGTTGGCCTGATTCTTTGTTAAAAGGAGCAAGAACCAGCATCGTCGCAGAGCCAAACCGAGCTACAGGACTCCAGTTTCGCGTTTGGCCCAAAGGGTTTCCGAGGGGATGGGTTTTTAGCGCATCAGAGAGTTCAAAGTAAGGTGCGGAATGCAGCGTACTTTTGCCCTGGCAACGCAGATGGCCCATTGCCGGTTCAATTGGTACACAAAAGCCGCGTTTACGGACAATACGCGATAGCTTGGCCACAAAATGGCTTCCCCTACCCTTTTGATGCGAGCAGTGCGAGCTTGAGTGCGAGGATGCCGAGGACTAAGTACCTAAACTCGCTGTCACTGATATCGTGGACTCGACAATGAATACCCCTCTCTCCAGCTTGAATTACGACGTCGCCAACTCGAATGGCCCGAATAAACGCTACCCGATCCACCCCCTCTTACCCTTTTCAAAGACGCTCCAACTCTGATCTGGATCTGATAACGAACTAGTTCTCACTGACTTATTGGCTCGTGATTAATGGCTCGTGGCACCCGATGACAAGTGCCACTTCCGGCTTTGGGTTAGCGCTCCCGAGCGCAGCAGATCGTTTGCAGGTGTGTTATTTGAGAAGTTGATGGGAGGAAAGGGTTGCAGGGGTTGTTGGAAGTGTTTGAGAGATAGGTAGGGTTGCTAAAAGAATTCTTATAGGAATTCAAGCAATGTTGAATTCTTACAATTAAAAGATTAGAGGTATATTATATCAGTATAGTTTCTTGGGAAAATTCTCGTAATTTTATGTGTTTCCTTTGTAACATACGTGAAAGTATTACATTGGAATATTCGCTCGTAATTAACCTGACACGTAAGATCCAGTGTATTAGAGGAGCGTGTACAGTTCCAGAGAAATTTCTACTAGGTAGTTTCAACTAGAATTTCACATGTACAATATTTAAGTTACCCTGAGGAGTACAAAGTGTTTCAGCTCTTTATGATGTTGGAGTATGTTTCTTTTAATCCTGCGAGAAATCCTCCTGAGTCTCACTAAAAAGGTTCGTAACGCCTTACGGGTGGTACTTGGGCAATTCGAAATACGAGCTGGAAATAGTAGAAACATAGACCATTCGCGGGATTGCTAAGTATTAAATGACGAAGATGGGCTTAAATATAGATCCTTTGTATTACTTGCTAGCAGAAATATGTTTCCTGTCTAAATAGATCGTATAAATTGATATATGAGATAATTTTTTATATGATAAAAGGTTTTTTATGTTGACTGCTGGATTTTACTACTATCTATTGCATACCTAGGTTGGCTTCTAAAGGAATATATATTGCATGCAGACACGGTAAATATAAGTAAAAAATACTGTTAGTACATTTTGGGTTATTTCCAATTTTTCGTGGAAAAGTACAGAGAATATTTCGTATCATCACCTTTCCTATTTCGTCTGTGAGTATAGCATGTCTCATGCTTCCGAATTTCGGTGGATCGTGTGTGGAATCAATCCGTAGGAGTTCTATGCTCCGTTCTTATTCGTATTCCGTATGCAGCTTTGATGTTGCACCTTTGATACGTTTTTCGCGTGTACGTACATTTTCTTCGACTTCGCTTGCGCATCGCCTGCAAAACTCCTGTCGGCGGATCTTGATAAGCTGAAACGAGACACCAGGTTGATGTCGAATCGGCGTGAAACGTCCTTCAAGAATATATATCCAAGAAACTCGGGTTATTTCGTGTCGAAAAGCGAATATATGTATATATTTATTTGGAACCTTTTGTTTAATATTATTATTATTCTCTGGAAGAAAAATTCAAGAAAAAAAACAGTGACTAGTTATCAATGAGGAAGATAATAAAATTGAAAAAAAAAACAAGTTATAAGGAAGCTTGAGACATTCTCAGGAAGATATTAGAGTACGTCTGGTGGACCGCAGGCTGAACAAGCCAATTGGACCATGCATTAGCACTGAGTAACAAGCAGAGTCTTCAATAGCGAATTTCCAACTCACCAGATTGAATGCAAGGAATTTCTTCAATGGCTATCTTATTCTTCTGGCTCGATGCCATTAGGCTCCTTCCTGCGAAGTGGGTCAGATTGCTTCGAGTGGCCCATCTATGCTAATAGAAAGTTCCCAATTGTTTTCCAATGATGCTATCAAAATGAATTCAATTCACATTAAGTTACTATCCTTGCAAAAAATGGAAGAAACATAGAAACTCATTTTGAGGGAGTAATTCATTTAGACGTTGGATTAGAATAATAGACAATCCTAAAAGATCTTTATTAATGTAATACTTCAAGAAATTTCAAAGAGCACAGAAGCTGATCAAAGCATTCGCATCTTTCGCGCATGCATTATATGGACAATCAATAATTAGCATGGTTCGTTGATTGGGAGCAACCCCTTTCAAATGCGCTGAAACGCCATAAATAAAGGAGTAATTACGGGGTAATGGTGATTACCAGAATGTTGCGGCCGTGACAAAACGGGTTGCGGTGAATTGGCGGGCTTCCTGCTAGTCTGAAAACAGTCACTTACCCTCGAGTATTATTTTGTTGGCACCTCGCTGGTGCAGCAGTACCACGGTAGCTTCGAGCGGACACTGATATCTCTGTACGTCTACAATGCCGACCCTCGAAGCAGTTTGAATTACGGCTTCGCTGCCTGGTTGCACTGGATAAATGGCAACCGATCCCATTCGAACCTCTCGACTCGCTTTTCTTCAGTTGCCCTATCGCAAAGTAGGGTCAAAGAGCCAAGCGATTCGTTCCTTTCGATGTAGCAGTAATTCAATGTTGCTCATTACGTTTCCCTCTGTGCAAAGTGTCTCAGTTTTCTCGTTTTAATCCACTGCTAATTCGATAGAGTCAAATACCAAAATCGTTTCGTTTTCATTTTTGAAAGATGATTCTGGTGATACAAGAATTCTCTTTCTAAGAGAACTAGAGACTCGAATCTATTAACGCAGCATCTTGTATGTAGGTATGAATCTCGGGATGATCCTGAAATAATAACGTTCTACTTTCCGTCAGATTTAACCGAGTGGACGATGCCACAGCATTAGAGAAATCCTTTTATATTTTAACGATTGTGTCGGAAGGTATATCCACTCTGTGAAAATTATTTCGGAGAGTAGAGAAGAATACTGGTATAAGTTAGAGTAGTATATTGTTGCTGATGGTATTTTCCAATGATGCGGAAAGTGCGATACGTTCAAATCCTTTTATCGCCTCAGCGTTATGAATCTCAGCGCGTAGGAACGTTCGTAATATCGTTCCAAAAGAACATTACCTCAGACTTTATTGCTGAAAGATCATCCAGTGAGCAACTTAGAATTTAAGAAACATAATTTTCATTTTTATATTAACCAGCAATATAATCATAATTGTTTTTGTTCCAGGTGAAAAATTCGAGGATCCTTTTTTTTGGACAGTGAAATCGTGTATCGCAGTGGCTGATTGTTATGGACAATTTTCGCCGCATCGCCAAGTCAATGGATTCTTGATCAGGTGAGAAATATGATAGACTGGTTATTAGAGATATTTCTTAGACTATAGTTAATGTCTCATCGATCTCATCGTCGAGAAGTTAATTGCATCGCGAGTTCACACTCTAGGATAGTTAATAATGTAGAGATGTAAGCAGCGAAATCATTGTTCCCCGAGTCGATGGGATTTTTTTTTTGGCACGCCCGCGGTGAGACCGCAACCACGCTAGTGTTACCAGTGCGATGTCCATAAAATATCTTCCGGCAATATCATGTTTCGAACTCGTATTTCCACGGTAATTGCGCACTTGCATAATACTTCGACGAAATAACCCTCTTATCGATGGTAACGTAAACTCTTAGATTCGAAGATACTATATTTTGATATTTCTTTTCCTATTAGTTTTTTATTCCTCAGAAATATAATACAGGATTCAGTAATTATTTTAAAAAACCATCTTCTGCTTAATCATTTTTTTCTTTCAGTCGCGTGTAAATTTTACTTCTTTCGTGTTTCTTATCTGACAACGTTGGTCTGATGAAGTTCGTCAACTTTGTTCCAAGAATCATAAAAGCGCATATTGGGTCAATGTGCTGAGTTTCTAACTTAAACTTCGCGAAGTCTCTCTCTTTAAGTAGAAGAGTTACGATTTCCATTCAGGAGAATCGTGAAGAACCACTGACAAGAAAAGGCTAAATACTAGAAATTTTAGAATATATATAATACGGTGGATGACTCACGGTTGTAAAGTTATTTCAGTGTGAAAAAAAAGGTTCGTAAACCTGGTACTGTCGTTTCCCTCGAGGGTGCTCTTAATACTAGTCGCGAAACGCGGTACGAAAGTATTTTTCTTTTTTGCGCATTGGAAGAAGCAGGGGATATTTGAATCGGCTTCTGGAAACCATCCTCCACCTCTCTTTTCGCGAAAGCAGTTTTCTGCTAAGAGGAGAGGGAAGTCTCAAGTGGAACGTTTTGGAAAAACCACAGCCGACATTTTCCCATTTCCACATTCATCTTGTGGGGTTCGCTTCGCGAGAAACGCCGAGTTCGTATCAACCCTGGCTCGATTACGTTGAATTGAATTTGAGCAATTCGTTCTTCCTGTGGCGCAGTGTGTTTCTCTTGGAATCCTACTTTCCGTTACATCTTGTTCTCAACTCTCCGCGAACCGATGTCGTCTGATGAAGAGTGACTCGAGTTTAAATACAAATTGAGATGCTTTGTTTGGGTAAAACGGTTCTTTGATTAAACCGAGAAAGCTAAGATCCTCGAGGAAACAATTTCGAACGCTTAAGAAGTACTTAAGAATTTGCGAGATTCAATTAGTTCGAGATCTTTAAGAGCTTGCACGTAAGCGCAAACTTGGATTTCCCGGAGATTCTATTGCGAATCTTCACTCCGAAGATAGAATCGATTTTTCTATAATGAAATTGTTATAAAATGAGTATTGGTCTATCTTATCTTCCAATAATATTTCAATAACTATAATTTCAATTAAAAGAATTAAATGAAAAATATGGGCATAGTAACTTGTCAATGAGAATTGAATTTATTGAAAATATACTTTCGAACTTGAAGTCACGCTCACTTGTGGTTTTCCTATCGCTCTTTCTTTGCGCAGTGGCTGTCGCTATGTGTCGTTAAATTCACTATCACCGATAGAAAAACGTCGGAACGAGAAACTCAAGCGCGAGGCAATTTCCTTCTCAAGATCGGAGATCTGCAATTTTTATGGAATTTCAAAGCAACGTTGAGAGGGCGGCTACCGACGCATTATTCCTAAATTATTCCACTGCGGCTACCGGTGGCTGCTGACCCGGAGAATTAAACATAAGCTTCATTCGCGAATGACGTTAATTCTTAAAATCCCAACGATGCATCCCTACCCATTTGGAAATAGCATAAAAATACTACATCTGTAAAGCTAAAAATTAATATGTCCATTTTCTTCAATTCACATTAATATTCTACAATACGCACAGATAATTGAAGTAACATAAAATCAAGTAACATTTAATATAGTTCAAAATTTAATTTGAAATATTAAATTTCATTGAAACAAGTAATATGAAACAAACGTAACGCAACAAGCATAACCAACCATAAACACGGATGAAATATTCTTTAATTATTCCGCTACAAGTGCCGTTAATATTCGTTCGAGTAGACTCGACCAAGCGCTTAAGCATTCTTTTGATATTTCAGCTGGAAGTTTCGCGAGCGCTTTATTCCCGCGACAGGATCTCCGCACTGTTATAATTTTTTTCTTTTTCCACTGAACCTACCAAGAAGTGGGCGGTTTCATCTCTTTAAATTTACATTTCGCCCTCTGATATTTCATTCCTCGCCCGGAGGACCCTAACGTTTTCCGATAATAATGAAAGAATCGCACGGAGACCAAATTATTCCGCGATCAAAAGGATAAATGAAGCTATTGAACTTTTTAATGGAATGACACACAGTACATTTTGACTGTTTCTCTCTTTATTTTCGATATCTATACTCGAATTTTGATTGATTGTTTTTTTTTCACGAATACAGAGGATATTTTAGCAGGAAAAATTGAAGGATAGAGATCAGAACATTCCGTGGTAAAGCGATGGGTTTCTTTGTATGGAAGGAGACTCGATGGGTTCCAGGAGCTTTTTGAGGTGCGATAATTCGTGGCATAAAGCGTGCGGCTGCCGCGGCTAAATGGCAGCCACAATGTGGGCTTACAATGACAAGCCACGTCGCTCACCTTTTTGCTGGTCGTGGCTTTTTCTCATCTCGGGCGTCGCCTTTACGCGTGGCTTACCTTTTAGTACCTCAGTTTAGTACCTTGTAACAAGCGGCTTCTGCGGCTATCAATTTCTTTCATTCTCTTCGAGAACGACATATCAAGCAACTCTGTCCAATTTTTTTTCTTGCTCCCTTGACAATCAAAAATACCAACAACCACCAAGATTAATATTTTTAGGAGAAATATTTATTTTTTAAGAAATTAGAAAGAATTATTGAGATTTGGAAGAAAGTGCAGAGTCGATCGTTGTATTGGTACATTTCTAAGGACATTAGAAATGCATTATGACAATGAGCAGCTGAATGTCTGGGAATAAAGGATCCAACGTGAGAAGAGTGACGTACCCTTACGGCAAACACGAAATCCGTAAAGCCGTTTTCGCTATGTTCCCGGTAAACTTCTTATCGATTTTCGATGGCTTTGGTATTTATGAGACTCTCGACAATGTGCTGGCGTCCTTGTCAAATCGTTAGATAAATCGTTCGACAGAGAGACTTCCATTCTTCTGATAATAGCGCACTCTGGATTCCCGTAACGGAACAGCAAGCTTCCTATGCAAAAGAGAACGTAATAGTTATGAGATAGTGAGAGAGAGAGAGAGAGAGAGAGAATTATTAAATGTCATTGAACCCTAGTATACGTAGCTGCAACCAGAGTTTAGTTTGAACTTGTCACTGTTTGTTCCCGATCAGCTGAATCTGGATTATTAGCGTATCAGATTTAATGCAAGCAATCCTAGAGCTAAATGGCACCGTTGGAACTCGAATGTATTAAGAGACCAATGGGAAGTTAGTTTTACAATAGGGGAAGCAAGTGACATAATTTGTTACTACGCGATTATCTCGCACTCACTTTCTTCCCACAGTTTCTCTACCAAACATTGCTCTCTCTTTACAATTGAATTTCCAATGGAATGAAAGTATTAATTGAGTTTCAGCAATATTTCTCCTGTCACCTTTATACCGTCGCCAGTTTCAATTTTCTGATAATTATTTCCTCGTTCTTCTTGCAAAGCAATCTAAATTCGACCATTTTCACAAGAGTAAAGTGAAACATTGAATTAGAACGGAATCTCGTTTCTTCGAATAAAAAATCGTGATATTAAATCGATAATTAAATCTGTTCAATTGTACGGTTCAAACTCTTGAAGGTATAAAGAAGCACATATTGGAAAGGTCGACGCACAGCCCGAAACGAACTTCACATTTTCCCAGCTATCAATAATTACGATATTAATTTCCAATATTTGATATAAGTGATATTTGCGATAATTGGCGTTTGAATAATCTGTGCCGAGCTGGATCGTGTCAGTATTGTGATTTTTATAATTTAAAAGATCGAGAGAGTGAGAGAGAGAGAGAGGGAGAGAGAGAGAAAATCGTGGTAGCGTTTCAAAGGGCATGAGATTTTCACTCCAAGTCCGGAAGGCAAAGTCACGCTTGAAACAATTTCATTCACTCAACGAGACAGCATGCGAGCCGGTCATCATCCGCACGATCGAGTAGGGGAAACATATACGGGCTCGTACCTTCTCGCTTCCTCTTCAATTTTTTCTCCTCGTTCTTAGGCTTGCCTTGAATGGTCCACATTATGCAGCTACACGAGTACCGTTTAATATGTGGGCCACTTCAGTACGCGAAAGTCCGATCCCTCGGCTGACCGCTTGATCGTTGCTGTGGATCGTTTGTTTCAAATAATTCGTCAAACATTGTGGAATTATGTGGTTAGTGTTGCTCAAAGATCGTGCTCTTAGAGTGTCCTTTTGGTGTCGCTTGCTGCTCTACTACCTTTATTCGAACGTCTTGAATCTTGGTGAGTCAATATCGGATCCTCGTATACTTCAATCTAATATCATAGTATTCGAGTCAATAAAAAGACTGTCAATTGCTGTCGTTTACTAAGACGTGCGAAGATTTCATTAATAAACTTGAAGTCTGAAAATTTTAAGCATATCTGCAGTTTAATTATTTTGCTAGACTTTATCAATATTTCATTGTGGGGAAAATCCAGTGGATATTCGTATTAATAATAATGATTGATGAAATGATCCATTAATTTTGTTATCAGAATTCGTTGAAACTGGATTCTAATGGTCGTGAGTTGGTTTTCCTCACGCGAGCTAATTGGTGAACAGAATTTTTAAGAGTATCTTAATCGCAAGAACCTACATTTTTCTTATCCTGATGTCATCTTAGTTGGTGAAGCAGAACGGCATATTTTTACTGGCAGAAAGTGACCATGACCTTGCGTGACATACTTGGGTCAGGAAAGGTTACAGAAATTAGCACTCCACTTCAAAACTACTCTCGTGAGTCTGTCTTTCAAATCTAACTTTAATTCAATGTTTTAATCTGAAATAGACCTTTTCCAACCCATTCTGCAAATTTCATTTAAAACGTAGATATCATGTAAAAGGTTTAATTGGATTTTAAAGTGCACGAGACAAAGTTTAATTCATTGTAGATTTTAATCCGAGTTTCATGCCAATCTAGAGTGGTTTCTTATATTTAATTAAAAGTTTATGAGATTGTTGAAATGATTTTTCATCTTGAATATTTCTCATTTAATTCAGTGGAATCAAATTAATTAGATAAAAATGATCCCAACTATAAAAGCAAAAAAAAAAGTATCGTGCATTGTTTTTAAAATATTTTGCTCGTCAAAATTAACTGAAGCTGAAAACTTCGAAGTGGCATTTTATTCCTCGAGAATTATTATTTCCTTGCAAAAGATTGCTCCTTTTTTCCCTCATTTGCCTTTCGTTTTATTTGCATCCGATGAAACGCAGTCGCCGTTTCGCGATTCGCCGCGAAAGGAAAAAAGTGGGTTGAGCTTGCGGCTCGTTCGAGTTCTCGTTGCATTCAGGCATCTCTGACAAGTACGCATTGTAAGTCCTTTGCGCTCTGATTTGTGAGAGAGGATAGGGCGGTAGCGTCAGTGCGATGTCACTCCGGAAACCAATTTTCCATGAAAATGATATAAAGTAGCTCAAATATGCTACTTATGCTAATTCAATACAATCATCTCAAGATAAAAATCACAAAATCGTACATTATTCCACATTAATAATTCACAAAAATTACAGAAATTACTTCATTAAGTATCTTCATCTACTAGAAATTAATTTTAATTTTTCACCGGACTCAATTATCAAACAATGAAGTTGAATAAAAGCTGCAATTATTTTAGAAGTAAAAAATGGCTTATTATTGAGAAAATATATTTATGAGTGTGAGAGTTTCGCGAATAGAGTTCATTGAACGAGAATCTGGATAAGAAGACGTCAGGTCAGATTAACTGGCATTGGAGATGGTATCAGGGCGCGTCAAGGAGGCGCAACAGAAATAGTGGAGAATTTGACAGCAAGCCCATGGAGCGTCGAGGGCGGATTAGTAAATTAGTCGCGGCACTATGGATTTTTTTTTTACGGTCGCACACTCGCTTTAGAGCCACGTGCGCAGAGACGAAACTAGGTCGTCGTTTCCTCTCACGTTAAAACGCACTTCCGCATGCCTTTCGGGTAACATTGCGTTTTGTGACCCGAAGCCGCGGTTGCAGATAACATAGAAGCTCTCTCTACGCTTCGATCTACACAGATACACAGATTTTTTATTTCTCCAACTATTTCGACAGGCAGATCGATCGAACACACACTTTGTTGACCGTTGGTGTCGCTCTTTTTCAATTTCTCTGAAGCTCAGTTATGCTATTTTGCAAAGAAAAATAACGAAATTCCTCTTAACAAAGTTTCTCGATTTTTTATAACGACTCGCGTGTTATTTATCTCTAATTATCTCTAGTTTAGAGCATAGAACCGCAAAGCTTAATTGGAATTTAAATATTAAAAGTTAAGAAGGTTTGAAGGAGTATTTGCTACATTTTGCACGTAGTACTGTCACTTAAGTTTATTCTGGGCGATGATTCCACTGGGTTGATGGAGACCGTTCACGCTTAAGAAGCCTCATAAATCACCAATATGGGTGTTAGTCTCACGAATTAATACAGCTCATTGCAAATTCAACCTGTCAGGGATGGATTGCCTGAATTGTCGACAATGGAAGAGTTCCGGCATTTACAATGAATTCGAGCAATGTATTCGAGAATTTTTCGCAAGTGTTTTTCTTACAAATAAAATTTGCAACAGAGATATTAATTTTCTGTCTGGCATACGTGTATCTTTTGCCACGATAGTATTTGCGTTGATAGGAACACTGTAGTAGCAGACTAACGAGGAAAATCCACGAAGCATTGAAAGGTGTGCTCTCCGCATATGTGGAGCGATTCTTCCGTCTACGTAGCTGCATTGGGCCGGTGCATTTGCCCGATTAACTCGGTCTCGCATTCGGGGAAACGCATGTGTACTACCGAGATCGTGAGGCGGATAATTAGTTGGTAATGAATAATCGCTGTTGGAGGTACATAAATGCAAACGAAACAGTGCCAGTACCTCAGTGCGATTGACTTCTTCCACAAAATGAGCAAATACGCTTCGTTAGTGATGAATCCCGCATCTCCTTTGATTTTGCGTTAGACACACAATTCCTAGCTATTTCTATACGCGTAGAAAAATATTCTTCCTTGACGCGCACGAAATATTTTCTCTATAAAAAGAAATATTTTCGTCTAGTTCGAAATAGGAAATATTGTTTTTGACTGGGGTTGTTATTGGAAGTAGTGGAAGATATAGTGGGCGATTGTTGGTTTTATTGCTACCGTTAGCAGTGCGGCTGGCAAAAATGGAATCACGAACCAAAGGAGGAAACAAAGGCCAAATTGAATATCACATAACGAACCGGAGAAATGTTTTCTCTCCCTCTCTCTCTCTCTCTTGTTCTAACTAGTATAGTATTGGGAAAGCTAACGAAATTACTGTAACGAAGAACAGTAGGTGGCTCTAAGAGGTTCAGGTTTTTTCCTGCCACAAAGAAAGGCACTTATCGACAAAGGGAAAATCCGAACTCAGTGATCGTAAAGTAATACACTGATACCTGGCACTACAGGCAGGACGAGAACTGAAATTGTGGTCCTGGTAGGAAATTAATACACGGGTGAGATCATACGATTCACTTGCGTGAATATACTTCTTTATGAACTATTCAGGTAAATAACAGTCTACAATACCCCGCCTGACGATCTATGGGTTTCATGAACCAACGAAACGTGATTCTGCTGTGGATGTAATTACCATGATTTAATAAGAATGGATCCTGATTGGCTGTATTGACCTTCAAATTACATAATAGTCTCTCTTCTTACTATTGACAATACCGCCCCCAAATTTTCGAGATGAGGACGTAATTTCGGGGTATAGATTTTCTGCTTGAAGGAGTTAAATTAAACGTATACATACATCTTGAAAGCTAGCTTCGATTGACATGTCAATTAAAATACTCGTCAGAATTATTTCAATGAAATCAGGCTATTGTTTTGAGAGATTCTAATAAGCTTTATTACTCATTCGCTTATTAACAGCCCCGTTTGAATCGACCGTGCAACAGGCGTATTTTCATTCATGCCACATAATTATCGCGATCATCTTTATCAGGGAATTTTGCTGGTGAAGCACTTGCCGCGTTATCACCGGTTGTCATTATTACTCTCTTATAAATTTGACTCTCGAAATAATGTTTTACACTGATCCGTACTTGAAACACTCGTTTTGAATCTCTATTTGCAGGCTAGGAAGGTAGGTACTGTGTGAAATGAGCAGATCTTTTCAAGCACGCGAGAATAAAGAAGTGCTCTAAATTCCATAATTTCGTATTGCGAAGCCTTGCGAGCCAATATTTCATTGCTCCTCAAGGTTTTCGTTCCACGGTGCTCCTCATCGCGTGTCCGGAAGTCATATTTCACGCAGTCTAGTGAGCTATTGGCGTGGCGAAGGAGAAGGGTGGTTTTTTTAAAATTGGAATCGGGAAATCAGGAAGCTGGGAATCTGTGGTGGGGGATATTCGAGAAACTAGGTTTCGATAAGATCTTCCCATTCCTCGCTTCAATTTTTTTTCAAGTGGAACTCGTGCTCTTTGAAGTATTAGGTCTCCTACAAAGTACTGACCGGTTTCCAACTAAAAGAAAATGCTGTTTCTTTATACGATTCGCCGACGTGAAATTTATATTGTAAATCCAATTATTATTTCGAGATTTTTACCGTTTTGATCTTCATCGAGAGATATTTAATTTGATTGAATAATCTCTATATATCTCGAACGATAGAATTGATTTCAGCAAATGTAAGGGTTACCGTATTCGAAAGATTTCTTCGCGTTGACCTGAATCTCATATCAACGTATCTTCTTCTTCTTGGATGATACAGAGGTGGGTGGTGAATGCGATAGCCTAGCAATTTTCTCGGTTGCCAGCACCACAATTTCGCGTCCCTTGATCGAATCCAAAATTTACTTACTATATACGCTACAATTTAAGTAATAATACCTTGTTGCTTGTACACCTCAAATTACCTGTCATCCATTTTTGATATTTTATCCGCCACTTGATCAATCAAGTAACCTGTGAAAGCCTTTTAATAATCTCAGATCTTTATTTACATATTTTATCTCGGTTGCTACATGGTAAAAAAATGAATCTTAATCAATATCGATATTATTAATATTTTGTGAACCTTTCATATTTCCAATTTTCTGGCAAGATCTTCGGAGCATTATGAAAGTGGAGTTTCTTAAGAGATTATTTAGGCGGTTGAGCCTTCCCCTTCGGAAGCAGAGCAAAAAGGCCGACACGAATCGGCTTGTTCTTAAGGGTGTAATTAAAGGGATGGTGAATCTAGATAACGTTTTAGCCCCGTTGCAGCATCATGCTCGTTCACCCGTTGAAGGCACTTGCATTCCTCTCGAGAGGGAGTGTTTTACACCCTCGGGAGTTCGCGATCTATCAGCATTGTTCCTGTCAGATATAAGCACCGTCCTTAACCCCCGGTGCCCTGCCCTTCCTTCGCTGATAGAGATTACATTGTACCTTGGTACAATGCCACTCGGTGCCTCAGTCGAATTGATAATTGCCACGGCGAATCTACTTTGTTTAGTTTAGTTCAATTTACTCCTGCTTATCTTACAATTTCTATTTTTATTTTTTACTTCAATTCCATATCTTTATTTCGTTCTCTTCATTTGATTATCATATCGTACAAATGGATTATCAAATTCGGTGCTATGCGAGGTGAAAGATTTAATGATCGATTGAAATCAAGCTAATTGATAATAGATCATCGTCAGCACCGATATCCTCAAATCCGAGCTTTCGGCCAGGAAGTGCACGGGATCCAGGGCGAGGCTTGTTAACAAAGTTATTAAATTATCGACGCGGCTTTTGAAGCTAAATTACTCGCGCATAAACTTCAATCCCCGCAGTGTAATCTCATTCGCCAACAAAATCCGACCAACGAACAAAGCCTGGCGAAGTGGATGGAAAAATTGCCAAAAATCAATTTCCATTGCAAATATAGAGTTCTCTGACGAATGACTTTACGAATTGCAGATTTGTTTTTCACGCTATATTGTTCCTGACATTTTTGGCGAACGAAACTTTTGATTTGCATAATTTAATTCTTTCCACAAAATACATCAATTATTATTTGAGCAATATGTAAATACAATCAGTTAATTTTCGAATATGCAATGTATTAATATTAGTCAAGCGTTTAAAATCCATTGAGTACTTTCGTGAAATCGGATCAATTCAGTATTTGGAGCTACAATTATCCTGAAACGTTCGTCGCGTTAAATGCAAATTGTAAGGTGCATCTTCTGGCAAGTGCGATGAAAAGGGGGTGTCTCGCCGTGAGAGGAGCGGCCCCATAAAGACGTTCGCGTGGTTCGCAGAATTTACCTACTCATTTGCGTTTCATTTAGCGGGTGAATGTATACGCGAAGCTCGATAAATAGTCGGTCTGGAATAGCAGCGGTCATCACGGCAGGTGGTTTTACCCCGAGAATCGCTTTACATTGTTCTGCACTGTGATCGTGGCACCTGGGTACCACCTTCTGCAAAAAAAAAAGTCTACTGGATTGCTCCCCCTTCTGGGGCTAAAGTACATTGAGTTTGTTCTACTCTCGGTAATGGACAGAGAGCGGTCTACCAATTGATTTGGAAAATGTATTGGTACTGGTACATTGACTACCATCAACCTGATGAAAAATTTTGTCAGAAGCATTTTCGGATTAATCGATGTATGTATTGCATTTGTAACGTCATATACGGGTTTTTATTGTCCATTTCCTCGTTCATTTTTCTCACAACGGCGAATTTTGGAATTATTGTACCAGTGCTGTAAATGATGTAACGTATTAGAAATCTTTATAAAATGATTGGATTTAAACTCTTTGGGAAATGTGATTGAAGTCTACTTGATCTTGTCTTTGTGATTGAATCTCTCTACTGGACTAGTTTCCATCAATCTAACAAAATTTTTCCAAAGTTCACGCTTCTACCGCATTGCGCACGAAACTTTATAAAAACAGAAGATCCGAGAAGAGAGCAATGGCTACGTGGGTCATTCCACACATGCTTTATGGGCGGTACTTTTAATATTTAAAACCAGGAGCACATAAATTCATATGTACGAGGTACGCGAGTACCGTAGATTTACGGAGTTGGCCAGGTCTGGTGAAATGCTGCAATTTTCCAAAAAGTGAAAACCTCATAAATCGCACCCTACGCTCGTCGTCAGTCATGACTGTGGCTAGTGGTGTTAACCAGAGAGAATGAAGGTGTTTGGTATATGAATCTCATAAATTATTATACCACAGATTTAAGAATGATATATCAAAGGGTTTGAATTTCCCAAGAGTTCCAAAAGTTTTATATTTCCGCATTCCCATCGTTACATTAAGACAGTAGATTGGATTTGTTTCATTGGATGGGTTTTGGGAAAATTTTTACCATGGATCTCGTAACGCGCAAATAAGCCCAAGGGCTACTGAATCCGAAAATTTTATCCTGTCCAATCCAGCACTCGATGAGGTATCAATTTCCACTTCACTCCGCTCAATATCATAGAGCACAATTCGGGAGGGCCAGCGAAACGCGGACGAACCAATCCGAGGGGAAAACTCGTGCGCCAATATTTCGTTTCTCGCGGCTTCGACCCATCGACTGGGGTTCGAGTTCGGGTTTGGGTTCCGGGCGCGACGAAATGAAGACCGAGGGTTTTTGATCGACCACCATGAAAGCGAAAGCCGATGGAAAGCTGGGAGAATGGGAGGCTGTCCAGTAAAAAAGTAATTAATCCATGATCCAGCTGCTCGGAGTTCGTAATCCAAAAACAATGGGAGAACTCGTGCGGTAGAACGACGATCGAATTCTGCTACGAGTCCATTATCAACTTGTCAACTTCACAGGGACTTTCTTCTTCCGAATTGAGGAACCGAACACTCGGTAACCCTTGCAGTTGTAACCGCAATTGCATTGTTAGTCACGCATTCGGAAATTTGGCTCTAATAGTGCTTTGCCATTAGAGTCAAGTGTTATCGTTGTGTTGTGGCGAGTTTGTTCGAGCGCAGTTCCGAAGTAGACCGATCTTCGGGTTGAAGCTACTAGCTGGTGCTAACCTGGAAACTTGTTATTACGCTGATGATGATGAGTGGAGGTAATGACTTTAGGGTGATAGTTTTGCTTCTAGGGAAATTTCCCTTTAGCATCGCTACGAACCTCACGGTTGTAAGTTAATGGATCCATTAATCAAGCTACTTATAGTTGAAGTCATTGTGACATTAAGTGCTCTGTGGTGGCTTTTGGCACTTTGCTCCTTTAGAAACAATATGTCTATACGTGTATATCCAGACTCAAGTTTAAAAGTCGAATCCATTATCCACCGATTTTCCGTGGCTCACTCAGTGTTCCAGTTACAAATGGAATGCCAATAAGTATTGCCAATTGCGTAATCCATTTTATCGGCTTATCCTAGAATCTCTGATAGAATAGTCGAGGTCTCTCAGAGAAGCTTCGAAGCTTGTTATCGCGGAAGAACGTAGATCACGAAGCCCATTTCTGCGATAGGAATGAGAATCGTGTCTTTCGTTTAATGCTCTATAGATCGATGAGACTGCAATTGACATTCCACGCATAACTATATATCTTCTGGAAATATTTCAAATTAGTCTGAGGTAACGAGAAACACATAAAAATACGTACCAACAAAGTAGCATAAATTCATAACTCAAACGATCCAGTTGCAAAACGAGAGATTTAGTGGAAGGTGGAAGATTTGTCGGTAGAGTGCATTCCAATGCAGAATTGACCACAATTCGGCAAGGGAATCAATTCTCGCGGCGGCGGTTCGGAATGCTGAATTTTTCGTGGGAGAGGAATTTCATGAAGGAGAGAAAGAAAAGAGAGCTCGTGCATCGTGCAGATGTCCAAGGAATCGATATAGCGGAGGGCACGCAATCCGAGTAGGCACTAGGCACCAAAGTGTGTCAGGCGGTGCAGCGATCGACGAACATGAAACCGCTTTAAGGGTGACTGCTTTATATAATGCTCTATTTTGTGGCTGCACTGCCATCAACCTTCCGACTCGTCAACTTATTCTATGAACCTCGGGTTGTCGTGTTCGTTTAACACGTCCACTGACACGGTGGTCACCGGTGACCGACACTTCAAACTTCTTATATAACAGTATTTCTGAATCTATTAATATTCGTCATACTATTCAAATAGTACATATAATAACTTTGCCAAGTTAAACAAAAATAGATATGTATTTTATTAAGAATTATTTACTTATATTAAAGTTGCATATATTGCATTATTGTGTTGCAGATCTAGATTGTCCCGATATAGTTATCGTTTTTATTCTTTGTGTATTTCCATTTCGATGCATTTGATACCTCCGGAGATATTTCTTAAGAAATGAGATTCTTTTTCGTATACAATATGACTCGTGTTCGTGCAAGAGCAGAATTGTAGATCGAGTTATTGATCCTAGGCAATAGTATGCTTCGCAACAACCACCCATCAAAATCGTCAGATTCTTCGAATACTTGGAATTTCCATGCGAGATGTTCATATTGCAAAGAACGAGGCCATATGAGGCGCGTCGTCTCGGGAAAGTGCTGTCTATTTGACGATCAAGTCGAACGAGCCCTAGAAGATGCTCTTTGAACCACCATCTCTACTTCCGGCTTGAAGAGGTTGGCACTGCTGGACTATTCGTTGACCTAACATCAAATCCTTCGCAAAATGCAGTTTCGCTTGATGGAAAATTCAGATTGGAAAATCCTTTGCTATATTTCTTGCGTCAAATTTTTTTACCACTTTATTGTATATTCGAATAAAATATATTAATTTCAACGTTGAAAATGGAAGGGTTGCAAAAAATTCAATTTCGAGAATAACCGTGCGGAAGGTGATTTTCAAGGAATTTTCCAGGATACACGTGGATGAGCCCTTACAGTTATCTGAGAATATCACTTTTGAACATTTCTCATATTTTATCATGATTTTGAAATTGAACAGGGAATGTAGTACGCAATAGAATCTAGGAGAATGAATTCAAAGTTGGTTTGTTAAAGTCAGACCAACCAAAAAATCGAAGCAATTGACAGTAAAGTTGATAAGTGGCCACCTCCTGAGACTCGCGTCGTTTCGAGTAGCAATTAAAGTAATTTCCCCATTCAATGAAACCGTTGGTGCTACGCGGCAAACAGAACCTTTCATCAATCACGTCGCGATGTGTAGTAGAGAAACCTGTAGCAATCAGTATAAACGAGATTGCTTAACCGTGAATCGCGCTTTTAAGGTGATTGCGTTAATTACTTTCCATAGAAGAACTCTTCTCTTGTTAGACCTACACATTTACTTCTGATTACTGCATTATTACGGCGTTTATAAAGCACTGATCATTCTTTAAAACATTTCTTTAAAACAATTATTGGTAATTTTTTTAAATAATCGATCTAATCGAGAAAACATTTGTGATTTCTTGCATTTTTTCAAGCCAATATTACACTGGTTTCGATAGCGAGGGAAGTCTTTTAGAACAGAGGGAACTTTTGGTAGGGAAGAAATCTTTACAAAGAAGCCAGTGATGCGTTTAAATCTGAATCACACTTTTTTTCAGTCGGCTAAAGAATGGTATGGAGAACATTATAATTGGATTATTAATATGCTTCGAGAGAGCGAAAACTTTTATCGCGGAACTGACTTCGTTATTCTTCTCCGGTGAAAACGCACAAACTTTTAACAATACCATCAGGAAATACGTTCATAGATATTCCAATCCGTTGCCCATTGACGCATTTGGAAATTCCTGTAAGTTTTCCTTACCAACAAAAAGAAAAGAGATCTCTCTACCAACTATCAAACTCCGGTACAGAATATTTGCTGATTTTGCCTTGAAAATAACTGAAGAGAACAAAGGATCATTTTGCCATTATTGCACGGGTACACTTTGAATACAAATAGTGGGTAGTTTACTTAATTCTATAGGCGCACAAGAGAAGATTATTCTACTTAAGATTCCTTCAACGCAGCGGATTTTCCCTACTTACAATTCCTTTTACCAGAAATGAAGTGTTTTCTGCTTCAGATTGCCTGTAGCTAGACAAGCTTCTTCTACTTAAACTCTTCTTAATAGAAGCCACTTTAATTCCAAACACTTCATAAAATATTTCTCTTTAACAAACAGTTTTTTAACGACGCATACAACCATGATGAATCGTTCGAAACTGAAAATTCACTTGTGTTGTAGATCAACAAAATTTTATTCATTTTAACAAAGATAAATTCTTAGTCATATGTGTCGTGGTATTATATTAGAAAAAAATTGGGGAAAGAGACGCGGGGTATAATAGTTAGAACTGAGTCGTCTGATGCAGTGGTTGACCCGATTGGGAAGTGCTCGCGATTCTACGGGTCAGCGATAAGAGATTTCGCCGATTGATCGTGGAAGTAGAGTTCGCAATGATTAAAACTCGAGCTCACCATAAGGCGCAATTGAAAAGCTAGCGATTTGCCGCAAAATCGTAGCTTTTGTCGCAATCTGGACTAGCTTTTGTTCGCGTAAAATATTGCCTTTCAATTCGGCGTTATCAACTGGACCAAAATCCTCGACCACCACTAGTCGTTCGAGTACTATATTCACTGTGAAATTCAAAAATTTGCGTGACACAGTGATTTCTGCAAAAAACCCAATTTTTTACATGTTTTTCAACTCATCTCAGTGTTGTGTCCCAAAAACATATGATTAACATAGAGACACTTTGTTCTGTTGCAGGTATGCTCAGCATTCTTTTGTTTCGAAGCATTCGTTAATTTCGTTTACAACGTGGTACGTACTACAATTGTAAAAATATTTCTCTGCTTAACAGAACGGTATTATTGACTTTTTTCCATAATGGTTTTATAGGCAGGGTTACTTTATAGAATTCACATAACAGTAAATACATCACGGTGTTTCGTTTGCTGAACTGAATTTTTCCGCAAACAAAAGTTCGCTGCTTGCCAGTAAACAAATATTGAGCTTCTACTACACGACTTCTATACATATGACCGAGTTTAGTCTGGGTTATTTAATATGTTTCCACGGTACATTTCGTGCGCTGCACATTAATTGCCAATGATAAAAATGAAATAACTCTCCCAACTGCGAGTGGAGAATTTAAAATGATTTGTATAAAAATTCGGATGAATTCTGTAGGTAACCTCGATAGGATATTCACCTTTCGGATATGAAAACGTAGAACAGCGTTCGCACAATTCTCCAGGATACTTGAAATTTTTCGTTCACCTGGCAAATTTCCAGAGTTGTTCGTTGCGACCTCGCTAGCCTTGCAGTTTCGGATTTCCAGCGCAGCGTGCAGTCCGTTAATTGCGATTAACCAGTCGAATCGGTACGAACCCGTTCGTTAAATACGACTCATCAGTTAACTCGCGTCTCATTATCTCCATTAGCGAGCTGCAACTTTTAGGATTGAGTTTATTTTTGCAAAAAATTCTTTCGTGTCTTCGCCGAATTTAATTAGTCATCTTGATTAGGTTGAAAAGTAGCATCCGAGAGAATTAGTCACTTGACTGCTCGCTTACGCGCGAGGAATATTTATTTCGTTTAGTAGTTATCGTCGAATGGCACGTACATAGGAGAAAAGGGTTCGCAGGATAACTAAAAAACGCGTGGCTGTGTAAAAAGTCTTGCACAGTGCAGTGGTGGCTCGTTATCGGTGGCCGAATCTGTGGTCGATACCCAAGATAGCGACCGCGGTGACGAGGAAACACGGGACTGTACTGGGGGATGAAATGCGGCCGACGAGATTCCAACTGAAGGGTAGATACGCAGTAATTCGCTAAAAGTACTTTTTCCTGAAAACCTCTGTAATTTAGCAACATGTAAAGTACCAAAAGTTCCGAAGCATTTTTGCTCCTTGTCGTACAAACCTTGTCTATTCTGGAATTCTGTAGCTTCATATGTCGCGGATTAGCAAAGCTTAATTATTAACAGTTAATAAAAAAAAAAGATGTAGGAAAAGTAGGAGAATTTACGACCTTTAACTTTTTCTAAAATTTCTGTAGTATTCAGCAAACACCGTCTCACCCAGTTCATTCTTCGTCTCACGATAAGAAGATTAAGTGGGCTTTGAGTTTCTTTCATCAGCCGAGCAAACAATCGCGCTTAATTCATATCGAATATTTCTCGGACACAGGCTGGTCCACAGCATTTTAATCATTCGAGGATTAAATCCGCGTGATTTAACGCGTTGTGGGTTGTGGCCTGCAACGACGAAAGACAGAAAAACGCAACCTGGGTAGTTACGCTGAACCACTGGCATTCCTGGTAACGAGTTTCCATGTTTCACGCGGTCGAAGGAAAAAATGCAGCTGGCTAGTTCAGTAACGTTCTGTAATCCTTGTAAAACGAACTATATTACCTGCAAGCTGAACATTCATTTCCTTGCCGTGGAAAATTAAGCTTTGATTTTTGGATCAATTCATTTCCCTTTTGCACTCGTATCTCTTTCATTCATATAAATAGCTAACAACAAAAGCTTCTGCTTTCTTTCCTCGGAAACTAATTTGAATTTTTTAAAGACCATTTTTATGAAACTTGCATAAAAAATTGCTTCGATATTTCCGAGAGAGTTCCGTGCAGATTGTGAAACGAACATCGTTCTAGGTTCGAGCAATGTTCTCAAGGTGCTCGAGGGGACTTTTTTATTGTCAGGGGCGCGGAACTCTGGGTAAAGCCGGCTGAAGCTCGTTATCAAGGAATCCGTGATCGATATCCACGATATAATGTCCATGTCGACCGGTATGGCGCGGTGGAAAAGGTAAAAAAAGAAACGCGTTGCAGGATGCGGATGGACGGAACAAAGCTGTCGGAAGATGAGAGAAAGGAAAAAGCATCGACGTCGAGCTACAGGTATCCTACTCCAACCCCGACCCTCTATTTTTTCCTACCCTTCGCTCCTTGTCGAATATTTTCTCCGCTATATACGATCTCCATTTTTCCCTGGAAATAATATCTTGAAAATACCTCAACAAAAAGGTGACCATGTTCGAGAAATAACCAGGAATATTGGAAATAATACCAATGGATTCTATTATATTTTGGATTTCTTTTAACGACTGTAAAAATTGCGATAAGACTTTTGAGTACAAAGAGGATACAATAATATGATATTTCGATGAATATCTTGAATGAAGCTTTTTAAAGCACCATTAGAGAATTCGTGAAGCTTTTATGCTCCTGTCCCTCGGAATATTCTTTCGCTTCTCCCGAGTATATGCACTCGTACACATTGAAGTATATTATATCCGGCACCCTTTACCTCTCCGCGAGTTCACCCTTCCTGATATACTATTACTCTCGACCTGCTCCACAATAAATAATGCCAGTGATCTTTACTCAGGGGTGGAATGCGTGGTGTGCGTTTTCTGAAACAAATATTGACGTTCTCCTTCATTCGTGGAAAAACAGTTATGGCTGGCGTAACACATCCACCAGCCTACTTTCTCTCCCGTGCAAAAAGAAAAACACTTTTCAGCCAACTCGACCTCAAAACGCTTTCCAAAAATGTTGTTTCTCTTTTTTTTTCCTCCTTTTTTTTATACAATCGTCATTGCACGTCATTATGCACGTTGCAGTACTTCGAGAATTGAAATCATTCAAATCGAGCAATATTTATGTCGACGTGTTTAAAAGTGTTTTGAAAGTACCAAGCGAGTTTGGTACGTGCTTTTATGTAGAGAACAACCAGTCGTTTTGCGTCTCGCGATCGTATCGTCTCTCAGGCCAGTGTTACGTACGCTTACTCACGATATAATCTTTCTGCTGTTGTGTCTTGCGGTATCGTAACTCTTGTGGCTACTGTACAGTTAGACGAGCGGCACTACTTCGCATAATATCACTCTGACTCTCTTTATATCGATTTATAATTCAAACAATTATTGTATACAAATTTCCAGAAAAAGATTTCTCAATCAATCTTAAAACTTAAGTAGCAGGGTGTGAAATTATTTATAATTATCGTTATTTGAATCACGCGAGAAATCGGTTTTGCTCAATCGTTGGAAGGAGACACAAGGAGTTGATAGTAAGTAACGAAGTAAGTACGTGGAGCACGAAGCGCATGTACGTAACAACGGGATTAGTAATTAAAGGAGAAAGCTCGCGTATTATCTCGCTGAAAGATGTGTTGCGCCCGCCCCAACAGTTGAATGAAGTGTTCTTATCAAGAGGGAAGCGTGTTCGTTAGCACACTCTCTAGAAACGCGCGCGTTGCTCTGGCTATATTGCTTAAGGGTATATGTGCCATTACATTGAAACCTTTTCTCCATCCTTTCGCTCTAATGGCCGAGTACCATTCCACTGCGCTTGATTTCGATCCGTAGACATTCCAGCTACCGTGTCTCACGTACACACGTCCGATAAAACTCGACGTTAACTTACCTGACGGATCGATAACAGAAATAAAAAGTATCGGAGATATTGGGTGTACGTGTTTCCAAGCGAACTTGCTAGGATCGTCAAAAATTGCTATTGATTCTATCGATGTTTCCCTTTTTTTTTAAAAAAGAGCTTATTTCGAGAAAATTGACATCCGAAACCGAAGCCGGAAAGAGTATTGCACCGAGTATTTTGCCATTTGGCGGCATTGGTATTGGCTTGTGGAACACGGAAAGTGTGGTTCGACAAACCGTGGAAAGCACTTTAAAGCCAGCCGGTACATCCAGTGAATTAGAAGCTTCTCGCACTATTCGCTTTTCGATAATCGTGCTGACGTAAACCGAGTCCAAATAGGTATTCCAGGAAATTTCGGACATTCATTGACATCGCGATTCTCCTCTTCGTCCGGCTACATTTTATCCTCGAAATCGATGATTATTTGTTTGAATGGGGGAAAATATACATACAGTTAAATAACGCGACCGGATTAAAACTCATGTAAAATGGCGGGATTCTCACCTGGCGAACAACCGGAGATATTGTATTTGTCTGGATTTATTTTTTAATTTCATGCTAGTGGCTTAAACATGACTAATACTACTACCAGGTAATATTCGCGGAGATTGAAAACGCAAAATGGAGTATTTTCGCGAATCGATACCGAAAAAAAAGAATAATATTACTGAAGTATTTTTCTCGCGGATGACGTCCATTATCGGAGGACCGAGCGAAAAATATTCAAGACCCGATAAACTAAAATATTGAGGACAACGAATCATCGCCGTATCGAAACCGATTTCCGAAGAGTGCGGAGGAAAGTTGTTTGCGAAACTAAAAAGCAATATTTGCGTCGAGAGGATTTAGAAGTTTCGCCAAGTTTGAACAATCGGATTGACGAAGCCTGGAGCGGTCTCTTCAATTCCAGAGTAACGATACTTTCGAAACTATCCCTAATGTCTGAAACTATCAAGCGACCCAGTCCAAAGTCATGCTTCCCGAAGACTCCAGAAGAGTACCAGGAATGGCAATAAGAAATGTATCGAAGGCAGGATCCTTAATAAACCATCAGAAGTGGTCCGAAACGTGGCATGGTGCAGCGTGAGTATGCTCGAAGCGAATCAACAGTGTGTCGCTGGTTCGTACGGTTCGATGGTAGTCCTCCTCGTGGCCAGGCGCACTGTATCCTGCTCGCACCGCTTCCAGTCGGCTTCGAGTCCGCTTCGAGTCCGTTTCCTCGCAGCGTATGCGCGTGCCAGTATTGATCGACGAGGGTAGAGCGACCCTCTCTACCACCCACTCACCCAAAGCCACCCTCGATGAAGAGAGAAAGAGAGGGAGAAGGGTCGGGAAAGGGAGAGGGAGAGAACAAGCCTGCAGGGTCCTGGTGATGCTGTCGGGGAAAGGGGAATTCCGAACCCTGGCCCCAAGTGCGCCGGTGAACCGAGTCCTGCTCACCCCTCGCAGAACCACCCTTCTTCGGCCTTCGCTTAGGCTGCGCTTACCCTCTCTCTCCTCCTGCTCTCTTTAGGCACGCGTTCCTTTTTCCTCAATCGAGAGAGCGAGAGAGAGAGAGAGAGAGAGAGAGAGAGAGAGAGAGAGAGAGAGAGGGTAGAGTCAGGCCAATGGGCCTCAACCTACCCACACAACAGGATCTTCCGCGAGCGGGGTATTAGCAGTGGGTGGATGCTCTTGAATTGGTGGGAGGGTGGTGGTGGTCTTGGGTGACGCATGGTGTTGGATGAAATAGGCATCTGGGGCTAAGGGCCAAGGTATTTTGGGGGATGTGCCCGGTAAGATGTGGTACTTTAACTTGGAATTACCAAAGGTTTCCTCTTAGGTCTCTGGTGCTAATGATGGAACTCTTGGAATATTAGAATTCTATTTGTATACAATGAAACATGATAAATTTCACTGTTTTTCTTGGTACTACTTGGTATACAACGATCATAATGGAATCGAAACATTGCGCATATAGACCTATGTTACACTTCTGGAAACTCTGCGGAAGTCGGACGTACTTGCATAATGCAGTTGGAAACTCTAAGCTCCCTTGCATTCTGCTTGCTAAACTCTAATTACCAGTGCAAAGCATAACGCGTAAGTCCACCGCAGTACGCGTAATCGACGTGACGAAACGAAACCGAACTAAATCGGACAACAGAGTCCCATTGAGTTCGAAAGGAAAACATAGTCTTGAGTAGATGGAAATAGCGATTGAGAGTTCTAGTTGAACTAAATGATTATTTATAAAGGAAGGTTACGCATCCGGTGTTATTTCAGAGCTATGACAGGGTCGGTTGCAAGGGCAGAACGTGGACCGAGGGCACGAATTCGGCATGAATGGCCTGAGGGGTAGTAGTGGTGGTGATGTGTGGCTCTCTTTCTGCGCGTTCACGACTCGCTACGCGCAATCGAATTCCGCGCTCTGGTCTTTCTAGCTTCACCATAAATTGCATTAGCGCTCTCGCTTTATTCGAGGCACCCCTGCACCAATACTTTTCCCTCCTCATGTATATGCGCCGAATTACGTTCACAGACGCATGCCCGAATACTGCGGGACTATAATACCGTGTAAATATGGCAACGTGGCCTGTGTTCGCGACAGTAGCACGCTATCAACACAAACTCGAAGAGAGACGTGGAATGAGAGAGGGAGCGAACTGAATATGCACTACTGGGCAAATATGTTTTGCAAGGCTCTGTATGCAGTAATGCGCTGCGTTCCAAGGGGTTGAAATCGTGAGGCATACAGACTAGACTGGTAACCTACGAATTTCCCTGTGAACTGGGTAATTGGTAAAGTCATTTTATTAACGCGTCGAGTTTGTTTTATCTAGGAAATTTATCATCTTACATAAGATGATATTTAAAGCAATTTGAAATTTTTATTTTATTTTTTCTTTGATTCATCAATGTTTTTATCGATATCTATTCAATACAATTTATGAATATTTTGTAAATTCTTATACTCGGTATAGTGATTTTTCGAACTGATTCGTTCTCTTTTGTGGAGGGCTACTTTTGTGAATACCTGTACCCTTTGCGCGTTGAGTACGCCTGCGTGGGTGCGTGAACGCACAGGTATCATCTTTGCGAGGGTAAATACCAAAGTGGTAATCATTCACCGAGCGTTTTTTTGATATTCGAGTATCGATTATGTGCATGTTAAGGGGTCCTCTGCAAGAATGTTTTGAGAGCCCATATTCCATGCACCGGCACAGAATATAGGGAGCGAAAGCAACAGAGAAATGAAAAAATGACCATTGAACCAGGGTGAATCGAAATTCGTATAGCCGAATGCAAAATTGATAAATTCATCAAAGTAACGTAACTAATACATATTGGCGATGCAATTCTCATATTAATTTTAACATCACGTATATCGATATTATCAGAATTTTGGAATTGAGGTATGCGAGGTTCCATTAAAAAGCTAGATACACGTAAAATTGGTAGAAAAAGGGTCTGGAAATGTTGTTTTAATTATTCCCTGGCGTTTTTCAATCCCTCTTGTATGACTCCCAGGGATTAAGAATAGGCCCAAAGTAAAAGCCAACTAAAAGGGAATTTTAACCCATTTCATCTCCATAAATTATCTTCATTTATAAAATTTGTATTATTACATTCATTTAATTTTCTCTTCACTACCGCATTGCGGATGGTAATGCAAGCGCACATATGGATTTTGTTGTTTCTTTAATTTTACCTGTGTTTAATTAAACACTCCGTAATCCTCGGCTCTAACATATATATATCTTGCATTTTAGAATTTCCAGTATTTTTTGCGTGTTCGTTGCATCGCGCTTTATGTATGTTTCACAAAATTGCGCGGTACGTTCATTAAATTTATGCTACACCGTCGAATTCGCTGAAATTATTTTGACGAAAGCATTGCAATCAAGTAAATCATTATGAATGATAATTCATAACGAGATATTTCGGTTTCATTTTTTCTTTTTTGAAGAGCGCACAATGTTAGCGATGCGGAGAGAATCATTTTCTATGGGTGTGCCAAGCGTCGAGAATCTGGCAGTTTTCCAAAACTGTCCCGTCAAATCGGTGGTAATTTCGATTCAGCGATCATACGCTGCAATTTTCCTCGATTTATGGTGGTTGGAAGTAGCAGGCTCGCGTTGAGGTTCTCATGGTGCTTGGCAAATTTGTAATAGGAGGCAACGACGCGACAGCAGGATCTCATCTCCAGGGATACGGGTTCGTTGACACCTCGTCTTACGACGTAGTTTGTGGTCTGCGGTCGCAACGGCCCGATAGCTGACTCTTAGCTTTATTTCTACGAGCTTGGATGCAACGATGACAGAACTATGATAAGGGTGATGTAACTGGCGAAAATGTTAGTCGCTTAATATTTCCTACGCACTACAATTATTAATGAAATCGATAATTGGAATATAGAAACTAATATAATCGAGTATTTTCTCTATGACTGAACAACTTGCCAGTGGTCTCGATTTTACAGTAAAACCTTATTACACTCTAGTAGCAGTAGTCCACCCCCGTTACCGCAGTAGCAGCAGCAGCCGCCGAAGGCGATTGGTGCTCAATTATTCCGAAGCAAGCCTTTGCAAAAAAGCAATGGAGGGTCTGGCAATAAGTGCACTCCGATACCGATTTCAATGTCCGTCCCTCGTTCTCATTCGTTTATACGAGAAACCCCGTCGAAAGCGGAAAAAGGCTGGGTAGGAAGGACTAGAGAAGAGAGTCGGCACTTTAGCGTACAGAGTCGAACTCTCCGACATTCTCTCCTGGCCTTTCCACTCCTTTTCGACCCTTCCTTTCCCCTTTCTCGTCCCCTCTCTTGCCTGGTTCTATCTCCATTCGCGCGACCCCAGCTTCGCTGGGTAAACAATACTCGGCTTTTGTGCCAGTCCACCAGTATCTACCACCCCGCTCGCCGTCACGTCTCCACCCGAAAGTGGATTCGGAGATGAATTTTTTTTCCTGCCTGGACTCTCAGCCGAAGGATACTGCTCTACGCGCTACTCGTCCTCTAGTCTTGCGCATCCTTTTTTCAAGGATTTGCATTCGCCTCTCAACCCGTTTTCTTTCTAAACCCTGATTTTCTTTTGTTCCCTGTGCCGCTTAGCGAATTTAGTTGTGCTCGAAGAACGAAGGAACCACCACGAGAATCGTTGGATTTCCTTTAATAGTCTCCCCTGGAAAATCGTACAGCCCCTGTGTTTCATTAGTTCGCGGAGAGAGTGGCAACTCGCTAGTAAGGGGTGGCGCTTTGATTAATTTTGGATCGGGATTTTGAAAGGCCAAGGACAATGAATCTGGTATGAACTTTCAGAGGAACGTTGATTGAATCTGTGAAGCATTAATACGAGTACATTCCTCGTACAAAGCCAAAGGGAGCAACCAAAGTCACAATGAAGGATATGAAGCGGTTTGTTCTTTGACAATTTCTAAGTATTCGATAGGAATCTTCGTTCGAAGTTCCTTGCAACAGGTTCGACGAGCAAAGAACAGGAAAACAAGATATATGTGTTTCTTTTGATATATCGCGTCACTTGAGCTTGCTTTCTGGCTTTACATAGATTCTAGTACCAAATGCTGCAATTAATTCGTGCACGTAATATACGTGTATGTTCATCACTCGGCTTTTGGGCTAATTACCCACCAGATATTTGCGGTTTTTCGGCGACCGGATGGTGGGGAGTCGTGGGTAATTAATTGAGTACTGTGGCTAACTTGTTGAATTGGTGGGGAATCCCAGACGATCTAACCGACGAAGTATCAAGACATCTAGTACATATTATCAGAATTCGATCTATTGAAATATCCAATTATCATAGTTATCATAATGCTTACGCATAAACCCCACTGATAATTCACAGTACTAATGATTCGTTTTGTTGAAATCGCTTCTAAAAACATTAAGCTCATTCTCATTCGCTTGCATGTTAATTAACTGGAGGGAGAAACGGGGGTGAATTTGTACCTCTACCGAATAGTTATTCCTCTGACAATGAGATTCGAGTTCATTAGACCCGCTCGTTAATGCGTAAGGTATCGCTGACAAGCGCGTTAATCGACTCGATATCACTGGGCGAAGTTAATTTAATTTTGCGTATAATAGACCATCCAATTATTGCAACAGTCATTGTCCAGCTGTTCGATAATTCGAATAATCATGAAGTACGTGATTCCCTTGGAAGTTAACCAGGGGTCTCCTTTGGACAGTTAATCATTTCCGTTTCATTTGGAAATTTTGAGAATTAGGATATGTACCGAATGTAGTCATCGCATCGAACAGTCATTTTCTAAAGTTTCTCGTTTCCTCGGAGAGAAGAGTTCGCTCAAAAAGCAAGAGTATTCGGTATTCTGCATAATAAATCAACGTCATTACAAAGCGCTCGAGAACCAATTGTCTCGTCGTCCGAAAACCGATTAACCGAGCAAACACAGAGGGTCCCCTATTAGCTCGAACAATGGCTGCTCAGCCGTATTCCGGAATCGGCGATGATTTGTCCCATCCTCGCTTAACTTCAGCTTTGGTAAGGCTTGCATTCACCTGAAATCGCTATTGTTGCCACACGGTAAGTGACAATTAAATCAGTGAGTGCTCGATCAATTGTCAGACAAATTTCAACTGTGCTTCACCTTTGTCCAATTCATTGTTTGCATTTGAGATCGTGGAAATTGTGGTTTTGCCGCGGGTTTTTGATGCTCTCGATGAATGAGAGTAATCGTGGTACAGTAATCAATAAGTTTCGATTTGTTTGTGAAGATCAACTCGGATCAAAAGATAGAGAATTTTTATAGTCAAGTATCAATAAGCTATTATTCTTATTATTAATGTGACGATAATGTTCGTCGACTGTGGTCCTTTAACATTTTCTCACGGGTATTTGAGTATATCGTTGCGTGCGATAGACACAGTTTCTCGTATTAACCGACAATAGAATCGACAACAGGGGGATACGTTAGGATTGTAGACGACGAGTGGTCGATTGTTTTTATGTATGAGGCGCGATCTCGCCATCTGTCCAAGTTCTTCTTGCCTCTTTAAAAAAGTAAGCCCGTCGATTTAAGTATCACGCGTGTTCTCTCACATATGGCACTTTTTTTCACTGTCCTTTTTGTCAACGCCTTTAATTTATTTCCCTGCATGAAGATGAGATCATACTTGATGCTATAAGTGTGAATGTCATCGGATACAATTTAGAAATCGCCCACGAAAATGGTTTGAATTTGACAGAATCAGGAGTCATCAGGAAAGAAATTGTAAATGATATTACAATCTCAATTGGTGAATTGCATTTCAAGCGTGATTAATCGGGGCGTAGATCGGGTATAGTTCGATATAAAGTGGTGCCATAAATTATGAATTTAAATGACTGTGGTCAGTCGCGCGCATTATCAGGATTAATTTTATCATGGACCAGGGAAAATTGCGAAATTTAGCTGGTGCACTGCTCTGGCGAAGTAGTACGAGATGGAATGAGAGGGGGATCGAGACAAAGCGGTTCCGTCGAATTGATCGAGGTGTCCCGAACCACGAATCGATAGCTCCAGGGGGCCAAATTGCGGGCGGATAACGGACGATCGGCCTGGTTTCTCGCTGAACCAAGTAACGGGTGTTCCATTGATAACGTTTGCCGCCCTACATGTACCACTAACTATATCGATCTTTCTCCTACACCAAAATTCTCATTAAACTAAATTCCCTATTTCTACCTTTTTTTTTATATATCTATCACTTTTCAATTTATACAAATAAGAATATTGGACTGTCTATCGCTTCAAAATGGAATTACTAATAACGTTAACTATAAATGTATAATTAATTTTTTTTCTTCAAAGGAGAATTTGGGAATGAGATAAGCAGAAGAGTATAGATTTGAAGCCGACTTTTAAGATAAAATTTAACCCCTATATTCACTTCTCGTCAAGTGGAAGCTATGTATACATGTCGCAGTGGATTTTTCGAAGGATCCTTTCAAGAAGATCACGAGGGTGGTAGCGCTTCCGTAATTCCACGGCGTTTCCGTGCCTCGTAACGCCGATTCGTCTTGGCCCGTATAATATTCTCTCCTATTTTGCAGAGGAAAAATCGCCTCCATCTCTGGAAACTCGAGCTCACGAATGCCGACAATTTTCTCGCGTGCCGCGTATTTCCGAGTTTTGGCAGGTTCCTCTGGAAATTCTCGCAATAAACAAAATATTGTATCGAGTTTGTTAAAGGGTCGGATTCTTCGACATCATTTTTTTTTCCTCGTAAAATAAATATACACCAGAGATAGTATCGAGGAACTCTCGTACATTTCGTACTCCTTAAAATCAAGTTTCTCTCCGATCTTTCCCGGTAGCGATGTCATGCGCGGAAATTTATTCCGCTGTCGCTCTGCTCAGTTTATCTATGATATTTACCCTCGAGTAAATAAATCGTACACTTTTTTGCCAGAGATAAATACGATGCGCGAGCTAACACACTGAATCGTGAGATTTATCCATACGATCCGATAACTGCTCTTTTTAACAATTTACTAAACGTTTGTCATTTGATAATGGACTTTATCCGTATTTTGTACAAGCAGCGTTATTGTGAGATTTTTCTTATCGTAATATCATTGCTAATCAGTAAGGGTTGTTTACAAATTTTTAGCCCGAAATTTGATCATTCAACGGCGATGGTCAAGTTCGCTTATGTATATCGCCTTATCAAATGTCAGAAGTAATGTAAAAGCTCAGTAAACTGATTCGAACGATTCGCATTGCATTAATTAAACAGAAATAATATTTAGTGGTCCTCACGCTACGTTCGATTGCGATTGCGATTGAGATTGTAGCATTGGACGCTTGCGATTTTTAACATTCGAGTCGAGTGGCACTCTCGCTCGTTCCGGACGGTTTTCATCGAAAATCGCGACTTGTTTTAACAAGTTGCCCTGAAGCTTTTTGGGGTATTTTTGAGTGCAGTGGTTAGACGGCTTTGATAATAACTCTGTGAGAGGCAACGTTATAAATTGGACAACCCATACAAATTTAGCATCTCAAAGAACTGGCCATCGGATACGCTAAACTCTTCGTTAATTTTTTGAAATAACAAACTTCCCGAATCCCCGTGCTATTGAATTTCTATCCTGATCGAACGAGAACGAAGAGTTGTTTGTTGTTTCATCAGGGAAAATACTAATCCATATTGTCACGCGTGTAAAAGTCCCTAGGTTACGCAAGGGACCAATGGATATCGGGAACATATGAATTACGGATACGACATTTATTGTTATTGCTTTAGTCAGCTTTATGAAGAAATACGCGAAAGGAATTCTGAGCAGGAAATTTACTAGTCTTCCTTGCTTGCCTCTTCCAATTGTCATATATTCCCTTGTACGTGGGATTTTCCTCTACTATTCCATTGAATTGCTACGCCGCGTGGTGACATTATGACCCGCGGGTCATGCAGTAAAAAATAATATATGTATATACATGAAATACAGAAAGAATGCGGATTAAGTAATAATAAATCAAAGACAATGGATATTTTATTGAATATCTATCCAATAAATCGACTAGAATTGTCGGTTGAATAATATACAGAGAAAGTAGAAAATGTAATAATGACACAATATACATAGAATCTCTAGTTCTTTGTGAAGGTAACGTTGAGTGACTAAAGCACCGATATTAACATCGGCCTTCTTATTCTGAATCAGGGAGAAGACTCTTTTAGGGAGACCATCGGATATGCTCCGGTTGCTTGTGTGTTAGTGTGTTTGCGAAAAGAACCAACGGTGTTTATCGTCGTGGTACGATCTGTTATTGGATTTCCACTTGGCTGAAGGTTTTGGCGCTCTTCTCCGCAGCTCCGAGCACGATTAAGAGAGGGTAGAGTACGAATGCTCGCTGACGAACATCTGATCTGATATCGTGGATATTCTCCGACACCTCGATAAAGCAGGACACCCTGATTTGGGGGGACAAGTAATTATCGCAGATGCGAACGATAACCCTCTGGAAAATATTGTTTAGGGATGATCTCGTGATTTACATTTTGACTCAAGAGGACAGCAAACTTATGTATATTACGCCAGTCAAATATTTCTGATGATCCTTTGCGAATCGTTACTTTCATTAACGAATGTTAATCATATTTGGTGAAAAGAAATTGGAAGGATTAAAAAAAACTTTACTAATCATTTCTCTCTGATTCGCAGTAAGTGTTTTAATAGAGATTTATGTCGGGGTTGATACTCAAAGTTAGTCTCTGGTATCTAGAGTATGCGGATGCTTCCATCCGTGCAAGTTACAGTGGAAATGTTGCAATACGGGTGAGAGTTACCCTCGACATCTGAGCTTGCTTTAACTTTCAGAGAGTAGAAGCGTCTATAATACCTGTGGGGAGCTTCTATCCAATGTATATTGAGAAAGTTTATTTTCGGTTAGCGTCAGCTGTAAATAGCAAACCACCATCTCTGCGATATATTCTTGGATTGTGGATATATCGAAAAATCCACGTAACTTTCATTCGCAAATATTCTACTTTACCGATTCAACTAAAATCTCTACTGGCGATTCACTCAAGGCGATGCAACAGATTTAATTAGAAGATTTTTCAGAAGATTCGTAGAATAAACAGTAATTATTTGCGAACAGTAATTTCTGTGACTTGCGAGTGCTTTTAGGATTCTCCACTTATTCTAGAGAGAAGCGTTAGGTGAAAATTACTCTGTGCATCGGGGGAGAGAAGTTCATGGCTGCAAGGCAAATTGCGCGAAAGGGTGGTCAGAATCGTGCAACGCTAAATTTACCTGGTGCAAAGTCCCGAGAATTCCACTCTAGCTTTCTCCACACTTTCGAGGATTTAGCAGGCTCGACTTAAATCTGGTAAAGGCCAGACCTCCCGTGCAACCGATTAAAGGTCCCCTCAGCGTCCAAGCGTAATGGATTCGTCCGAGGAAAGGAAACCTCGCCAGTTGGCTTCGCCTGGAAGAACTATCGTCACAGCGTGCTCTGCTCGATATTAATTCACGTGGGTGGAATAAAATAGGATGTTCGACCTTTTGCTTCGGAGATACTAATTTCTTGTGGGTGGAAAACTCTCTAAATAAAAATTCCACTATCACTATACCGAAGGGGATTCCTACTGCTTCTAAAACGTTCTTTTCTTTCTTTAACAATAAAACGAGACTAATTCGTTTATGTAATAAATAATCGGAGTACAATGGGTTAAATTAGTAGAGGAAGCTTCCACGGGGTTGGGTCTCGTATGACAAATTGGAGTCCGCTCGATTTATACTAGGACAGTCGTAAGCCGTCGATTAGGATTATCCGAGGATTATCTTTCTCCTCCGTCTGTTCTTGGTCTCCTGACGAGTTCCTCCAACCCCATCCTCAACTTGCTTTCTACCCCTGTTTCCTTTTGAGCCTCCTGCTTCTCCGTTTTCGACAGTAAATTCACGCTGGATTTTACTCCGCCACCTGTTTCCTTTTCTACGTTGCTTGCCACCAGCCAAAAGGAAATTGACTTTCCGCCTCCCAACTCTCTCGTATTTCAGACTTTACACCTTTAATTCGAAATGGTCTTCTCTGGAAGTTATTCCAGCCGCTGGATGTTTCGGCACAACTTGAAAATTCGAGGGGCTTGAAATTGAAACTATTTGCTCCAAAGTGAAATGAAAACTTTGGAGCAATCTCCATTTGTAATTAGTCAAGGCGAGTGGGGTGGAACGGACCTCTTAATATTAAGAATCCTGGCACTATTGAAGTAAAAATTATCTAAGATGAATTATTTTTGTAAAAAAAAATCCAAGGTAAATGTTCTTTAGTTTTAATATCAGAGAATGGCACATCTACAAGAATATCCCATCGATCAAAAACTCAAGAATCAAACTTTCTTGAATTTCCTTGGAAAATTTTCGTTCGCTTCGTTCCAAGAGCTTCGATCCACGAAATCAATGTTCCCATAAAATAGAGGACGATAGAGGTTGTAAATCAAGATTCAACTGGAAGTACGAAAATCGTGAAATCTTACATAAAACTGTGTGGAAAATTTGCCAGAAGAATTTGAGAGAACGAATGGCCCACTTCCTTTAAAATACCGTCGATGTTCGTGGACTAGTTTCGAAGGGAAGTCACTGGAGCACGTAAAGTGACTCACCCCGTATAAGATTATCGATCCATTTTTCTAGCCAGGGCGAAAATCGCCTAGGGAAATAACCCCCGTTGAGTCAACGAAGATACGATGAAATTCGTGGCCGCTATTACTAAGAAAAAAAAAATGAAGAGAAAAACCTTCGTCGTGAAACTATACGATGCTGTGGAGTCATTTGTCAGACGGGCTGTCTGACTCTCCTGAAACACTTTCATACATAATAATACATATGTATGTACACAACACTTATTTCATTTCGCGGAATTATCAAAAGAATTTCTTAATAATTCTCTGACAATTGGGTTTAATGACTTTACGATATGAATTTAATAAGATTTCTAGAAATTGATAAAGAAATATTTCAGGTTTTATTCTGCAATAATATCGATTAGAATTTTTTAAACTACTTGACTTTATGATATTTAAGCATTAAGGGAATTTGTAAAAAAAAGTTGAATAGATTTTTGCATATTTATTGCATATTTCTCTTGCATTCGCTTATTAGCTTCTTCATCGGTATTTAGTCAAATTCTTATGAAAGTTTCAATCTTGAATTTTCTTTGCATTTAAAAAGAGGTTTTCCACGAAAGTACGATTTTCCAATATCAGGAGATATAAGACTCCGCGTGACTCAAGTTTTCTTAACGAACATTCCCCTGAGATTCTTGCTCGGAAAGTAAGTTGCTGGTGGAGTTTGCGGTGTCTTTACTCGGAATCTGGTTCTCGAGAAAATCGTTACTTTATAGATTTACTTGGCAATCTCGTCGAAAGTTCGGCCAAGTGTATCCTCGCGGCACTGTCAACTTTATTAGCGTCATCAACTATAATTATTATAATACGATCTTCTTAAAAGCTTCCAATCTCGCCACTAATAAAATTCAGAAAACCTGGAAATTTGAAAAAAATTACTTAATAATTAAAATAAGAAAGTACTTGAAATGATTTCATTCAAACAGTTCCACGACGTTTATTTGCCAGAGAATTGTAATTTTGAAAAGAACGCACGAGCATAGAGCGTGTTTAACTTTTAAAGTAAACATTCACCGTTTTATCATCCTACGTCCGGGATAGTTTCCGAATAGAGCTTGCGTAAGTACACAAGGAGAATAATCGAGGGTCGTCGCGTGCTCCTAGGGGAATTGAAAATTCACGAATTCCCTTGCCTCTCGCCAAGAGCAGACGTAAGCACGCGCGAGCTAGATCGGACAAAATCTTCTCTGTCCAAGGAGTTTTCCTTCACCGTGGATTACAACGTGGCTGCGCTGATCCTGCGGGATAAAATATTGCTGGAGAGAAGTCGGCGCGACAAACTCTCGCGCATTTCCTATTCCGTGACTCGCTTCTTTAATGCGAGAGATGATGTTGCTTGCTGCGCGAGACTGAACCTTGCATTATCGAGCTTACGGTAATTTCATGTTTGGATAAGTAAGAATCTGGCTTCCGATGCCACTGAAATCTTGCAAAATGAAAAGGATGAGACGCGAGAACAAAACTGAAAAAAGTGAAGAGAACAATAATAATTTTTCAATATCTAGTATTCTGTAGAAGATTGAATTTGTGATAATGCAATTATTTGGTTAAACAGTAACAAAAAATGTGATTGTTGGTAAGCGATCAGTGTGGCGAAGGTGGAAGAATTTTTTGTAAAATTTGTAAGATCGTCGAGGACAGGGTATTCTTCGGAAAGTAAGAGCTTGTGATATGGTCTAAAAGTATTGGTGACAGGAACGAGTTTTCCTGTTTTCTGAGGCACACACGTTGTCTGGCATCCCACAGGATAAAGCATGCCCTGTCCTTCGAGCGACAAACTTCTTCTCGTTTGCGGCAGTGTACCTCCAGCAGCTTCCACGGAAGAAAAATTTTGCTTCTTTCTTCTTCCCTCTTCTTTGGCGTTTCTTTTTGATTTAACACTCTTATTTCGAAAGAAACTCGCTTCGTACGTCTGTATTATACCTTAACTTTCAGTTTACTACACACGAGATCGTTTGCATGTGTAAACTTCTTCAATAAGAAATCATATTGGAGGATTTTTGTGGGAATTAAAACTTCGATAAATCAAAGAAGAATTTTTCATACTTGAGGTTGAAATAAAGAATCTGATTCTTTTAAAGCTTTCGCTTTACTTCGAAATTTTGCAGTTTTTTTCAACGCTTTTAATGGTAAAACGAGAAGGATTAATTTCTAAATTGGACGTCAGCTTTGAATAGAACTTTCTCTGTGCTTTAAGTTCAAAGCTCGGCTATGTAACGCGTGGAAGTTAAAGTGTCAAGTCCTTCCGATTTCATTTCTCCATAGTTTCTCGCTGACTTCAGGGCGATTTAGGTTGCCGTCTCTGAACAAAGGTGTCATTGTCGCGAAATTGAGAAGTCTACCTTTGAGAATCTCGTTGCTATTAAGTCTTGGCCTCTCGGTCGTCTTGCGGATATGAGATTTTCTAAATTCTTCTCCGAGGAATGCGACAAAGCACGGTGGCGCTTTCTCATCAAATCTATTTCGATCCACCTCAGCTTCGTGAAACAGCTTTCTTCTTCTTATCGATCAATTTCTTCTTTTCTTTTTCGTTTGCAACTTCATAAAGATTGCTTATAACAAAAATGAATCGTTGAAAAAACCCATTGAATTTATAAAGGCTATTTTAGTATAGGAAAAATTCCTGTTGAGCGCTTTATCGTCGAAGGATCAGAAATCGAGGCTCGATGGATCGCGCGAGAGGAAGGGAAATTTTGCGGCGAAAGTTCTCGGAGGGTTGCAAGGGGGTTGGAGGTCGCGTTGACGACACACTTGTCCCAGAGTAACCTCGCGTCATTGTGATCGTTCGAGTGGCGCACTCGGCTCGAATCCGTTTTCGAAAAAGCGGCCGAACTGCTGAACTGCTCTCGCAGTACACGCCACGCCGAGTGACACTGCTCTGCGCGCCACTCGAGCACTCTCGCCCCCGTAATACTAAATCAATATCTGCCGGTGGGCCGAGCCTGTTCTACAGGGTGTTTCGAAATCCTCTATCCACCCCTTCGACTCTTCAGCTGTTTCGTATACCACTTTTCAAGGCCATACCATACCGCGAAAAGAGACCTCGAGGTCTCAATTCTCAACTCCACTTCGAATTCGACTATTGATCCTCTTCCACTTACTTTCCTGCGATAAGAACACTCATTGTAAACCTATTCTTCTATTAACGTAAAAAGAACATTTATTTTAATATGGTGTTTTTTTAACGATAGTACAATTTTTGAGGAAATCCCTTGCAGCAAGCTTAGAGGCTTTATATTAAAAATGCTAGTATATTGAGACAGATTTATGGGGCAATCAATTCTGGGCGTGATGTATTTATTGCAGTGCATAGAGATGTTTTTTTAAAGTGTATTTCATTCTGTCGTTCAGCCATATAGTAATTCTTCTATGATCGATAGCTTTTTTCCATTCGAGTCTGACAATCCTCATGATTCTTTAATTTAAATTATATTGTAGATTGACTTAATTATAATCTTGTCAAAAGCGGGTAGCTTTGCTAAAGCAATTAAATTAGGGCGAAATATGACCAGTCGACGAAACCTGTAACTCTGATATTCCGACTGTCTATTGTTGGTCACCGTGAAATTTAGTGAGTCATCGAAACTACCGCTGTGTCAAAGATTTCCTAGGCAAGCCTGGCTCTGATAGTTAGACCCACCAGTCTCCCCCTGACACGTCAATTTATCCGTTTCCAGTATTAACCGGAATCGTAAATGCCCGGTGATTAATGAGCCGCGCCGTTACTAGCGATAATCTGTATTAATGCGCTCGTTAGCGCGATGTAATCATCGAGCCATTGTGTTCGCTCACTGGGTCACATGTAAAAATAGTCTCGTGACAAAAGTCACAGGATTACATTGAATATGCTCTGGCAACAAACTTCCCAAGTATCAGTTTTCGATCCCATTGAAACTTCTTTCATTAAAATTGCTCGCATCGCACCACTGATAATTTCTTGGAAAATCGGGCCATATGTTAAAATTTCCTTCGTTAGCAATGTTTTTGTGCCAATCGAGCCTCAGGCGCAGAATTGAGGTCTCGATACTCTCGTAGAATATCTTATGCAGATCTAATTTTATAACACGTCTTTTTTGCTTTCAGGTAGGTTACTGATCGACTCCCATTAAATACTGCTGGACGCATGAAATATTGTGAGCAAGGTAAACGAGTGATTTGTCGTTTTTGTTCTTTCAGTTTTATTTATTTCTTAACTATAACTCTAGTTGTTCGTCGAGATTTGAGAAATGCATTTGGATGCAATCGCAAGAGTTCTCGATAGTTATTTGTTAGTTTCAATTATTCCGTGAGGGAATGATGACACGAATTTCTGCTTCTAGAGTTTATAACTTCTAACTATGACAGCAGGATAGTAAGACACGGGATATAAATGGTTCCACGGGGACTTTTAAAGGGTCCAGAAGCTACCTTCTCTGGGTTTAATGCACACCTAAGAGCAGTATTGCGTGAATATTTGCCACTTCCGTGTCTTCTTTGCTCCATCAACTTTATTAAAGTTCGTAGAGTGGCACAATATTGCGGAAAGTTTGCAACTTCTAAATGGAAATCGTAGAATCGTTGCGTCTGTTAAGCAGATGTGACTTTTGCATTATTCTCTGCTTCGTTACTGATGATTACGCTGCACTTACTCAGCATAGAGACACAACGGAATACATTTAATAAACTTGTATATACTCAACTATGGACAGGAAATTGGGCGAAATTTCACATGTGCTAATTCAAGGTATGCTACGCGAGAATAATCAATCACTTGCGAATGGGAGCAATGCTAATGAGCATGTCGCGCGATTTTCACTCGAATTGTTCTGTGTTATACCCACAGGATGCAATTTGACTACATCATTACAATATTATAATGCAATGAGTCATGCGAACAGTATTTCAACCTTTTCCCTGAATACTGCTAAACTACTATATTTTTAATTAGTATTTATTCATTAATTAGATTAGTAAAATTGATTCGTATAATCAGAACGAAAGCAATTAAAGTAAAAGTAACCAAAATCAACCCTCGGAAGTGGTCCTTAATTTTGAAATAGCCACAGGAAAGGATGGTTGAGTCCTTTTTCACCGAGGCTGAATTACGTAACGCAAGCAAACCGTTCGACCAAGCAATGCTTAACCCGAGCAAATCCAGGCGGACAAGCGTAATCCCACAGAGAGGGTTGATAAAAGCGATCGATAGTCGTGGTGTCATCCGAGAGAAAAGGCGGCCTCGAGGAAGAAAGCCAGGCTCGCTTGGAGTCACGGGGGGGTGCGTGTGCCCGGCACGTGTTCTCGGGTGTTACGTCGCGTTATTCACTGGCACCCTGCAGCAACAGCAGCAGCACCCTACTTCCAATTCCTCCTCCTCTTGGGAGCAGAGAGCATTCTAGGTCGACAGTCGAAAAATAAATGTGCCGGCTTATCAATCTCACGCATCGTGGAAATCAACCCGGAAAATCGGAAACTCGCCACACCCTCGCTCAGTTTTTTTCTTCCATTTCAACTGATCTGACCGATTTTCTTCCGACTGGTTCTTTTCAATTCAATGATAATTTCCTGAGAAATTTAGTTTTTTGTTTGTTTTGCTTTTGGCTAACTCGAGGTATTTTTCTCTCGGTTAGAGCCTCCTTTTTTTATAAGCTACTGCCGATGCAAAATGTGCAACAGTGAAAATAGTAGGTAAATTAAAGCTGCGGCTAATAAGGGTAGTTTTGCTTTTGTCAATGTTAATTAGAGCCAACGGAAATCTGACGCTGCATCTAGATACGGTTATTATTGAAAATACCTGTTATCTCGGGGTTTTTTTTCCTCGAGTTTCTGCCTGAAGGAGCTTTTGTTGGCAGACATATGAAATTAGTATTCTCTCGGTTGAAATGTAGCTAAGTAAACTCTCATAGCTCTCCAGTCCATAATAGTAACCGGATTCCACCAGGCGTACCGTATTTCACCTTGTTTCTGCAGTAACCATTATTTTCCGCGCAGAACCCCAAACAAACGTAGAGAACAATGAGCGAAGCCACCAATGAGAATGAAAATGAAATGAAAATGAAATGAAAATTCTACGATTTGTATTCCTCCTCGGAACATACTCTTTTTTTATCGCGTTTACTTATCTACGAAGATTCGTGCGAGAGTGTGTTAAAAAGGTTTGTTGCTCGACGATGGTTTTTGTTATTAAAAAAGATCAGCCCTAAAGAGCTTCTGCTTTCTCATCCCCTCGGTAATGGTGCGTTTCACGCAGAAAGCAACCACAGCAATGAATGGAACGAGTTTTTCTTATCGCGCGCTTATTTCACGGCACAAAGATCGCTAGTTTCTTTGCCAGTCGCGACTTCTTTGCAGAAACCGTGATCATCGCAAGAGCAAAAAAATAATGCTGATTGTAAAAGTTGTCATTATTTTCAACTACGTTTCTTTGACAGTCCACCTTTGCAATTCCAAATAACATTGTTGATAAGAAGCAGTGACCTAGTAATAATTTCAAAAATGTAAGAATTTATAAATTGGGATAATGGATAATTATAATTGGAATTATACGCTCCCGATAATCGAGTTCCTGATAGATATCGCTTAATCGAATAAAATATAATTTTCAAGCTGAACAATTACGAGTGTTTTCCCTTTGTCATAATTGCGTTCAGAGTGTTGGTTGAAGCAAACTCTATCCTAATTGTTCATTCGTTCGCAATTGCGGCAAATGTTGACCCGTAATTGAATTATCGATTCTAATATTCAAAAGCGTTGAATATTACAATTGATAAACATATTGCTAGTCAGAGGGCAATTTTCTACCTTGCCACATTGTGATGTTTGCATTCGGGTGCGAACGTAGCAATTAGTGTACGTATTCGTATATTGGAGTTTTAATGACGCGCGGTACCGGTTTTGAAAGCGAATTTGTCAATTACAATTTAATTGTCGAGCAATTACCGAAGCATTATCTCAATTATAGCACTCGAGGAAAGTGACGATATTGTTATACATTAGAGGAGTACAAAGTGCAGTGTGGCTCGATTGCACGCTGGAATTTACAAGCGCTTCAGCAGTCAAAATCGAGGAACAGTTGGGGACGGCCAGAGAGAAACACGAAATTTATTCGAGCTTGTTACAGCCCTCGTACTTGAGAAGGATTTACATCGTTAATGGACGCGCACGCAAAGTTTTCTTTTGCGATTCGCGGCGAGATTTTGCGTTTCATGCCCGTCGGGAAGTTCCCTACAAATGGAAAAGTTAAAGTAGCTACTCTCGCAAGGGAAATTTCGTGAGCCGTTGTAAAACAACGAGTGACGGCTTTCTGAAAATATATGTACAAATGTATACGTCTCGCGAGAACTACGTAAGAGAAATTCTTTTCTCTCATTCGTGTCTCGACCTTTATTCGAATCGGCTGACGGAAGAATAATTTTGGAGATAACGTCGATGAAACGGACGAATATTTCTCGATATAGTCCTTTGGTGACGCTTCGTACTCGTAGCTGTATACTCCAGAGGCACCCTCCTGCTGTTAGTCACCGCGCTTCCACCCTCGCTTTTCCGAGCCACCCTTGTCTCTTTCTCTCTCTCTCTCTCTCTCTCTCTCTCTCTCTCTCTCTCTCTCTCTCTCTCTCTCTCTCTCTCTCTCTCTCTCTCTCTCTCTCTTCGATACAGGGTGACTCGTACGTGCGGCATCGGCCGCTAGCGGACGGAAATTTGGCCATGATTGTGTCCCTGTTGCACTACCACCCTCTACCACCCTCTCATATGCAACCTGTGAAACTTGCGTCGTGACGCGCCACTGATAATTGCCGTTAATGCCTGAGTGACTTTTTTTAATTGACCTTCGTCCATGGATTTGCACGGGAGTTCGCTGTGATTCTCACCGCGACGCTCCGGTTTTTTGGGAGGACTTTTTCGTTGAGCGGTCTGCCGGAAAGCTTCAGGAAATTGGGGGTTGAAATCTGATGGATGGAACGGGAAGGGTGGATTATTAAAGGGAAATCAAAAGTTTTAAAAGGTTTTGCAACGCTTCATTTGTCTTACCTTTTCACAGTAGCTTGTTTTTCTTCCGATTTATTTATCATATTGATGGCATTGTATTCTGCATTTATCTCAGTATTTTATTGTTACTAACGAGTTTCATTAATTAACTGGCATTGCGGTTAATCAAGAAATTCGTTTAAAAGCATTGGAGTTTATTTGTTCGGTGGCTTTTAAATTCAATAGGATTTGCCGTTCAGAGACTTTCCAGTTGACCTAGCCACGAAAAAGTCTCTAGGACCATACTTTCCGAAAGTGTGTCATCCTCGTCTTCTGGAACGAGCAATGTCCATTCCGAATTTCGAGGCTCCTTGGCCCAAAAAGCTTGGCGGAAAAATTATAGAGAGCTCGTGTCGCGTTTCTCTAACGATGAGGATAATGCCAGTCGAGGTTTTTTGCTAAAAGCAAACCAACATTGACTACCACGAGGCAGTGTTTTAGAACAGAAAAAATATGGTAACCAGTCGGCAGTTTCTTTATGCTTCGAACAGAAAAAAGGGAACGCAGCGTAAAATTCTTCTTTACGTTGGCTGCTTTGCATCTTGCAAGACGAAGGCTCAAGTGTTCTCTCCAAAGGAGGCTAAACACTCTTAAAGACACTTTCAGCTTCACATTGACTCACCTGCATCCGCGAAAACTGAATTTCAAAATTTTCTACTCGGGGCTTCCACTTCGTCCCATTAAAGTGTCTCTGAATTTGCCGCTTGGCAAACTTTAGATCGGAACGTTCAGTGGATCTTTCCCTATATTTTAGACTTCTAGGCGTCTTACCAGTACTTTGCCTTACGTAATAATGAATTACGTCCCGCTGTATAGAAGGCTTACTTTCACAAAGTAAAACGTTAGTTTGTATCGAGGGAAACTTTGTCGTGGAATCTCAGTGAGCTAGTTTCAATAATTGTCAGAGACTAAGAGGTTTACGCAAAGGTGAGAGAAAAGTCAGTAACTTCTCCATCTATTTCTCTTGCTTTTCCGCTTCGTCATTCAAGAATAGAGCAAATAATGATATTTATTTATCATCAGAGCAGGTTGCTAATCGCACAGCCAGAAGCTTCTGAATTTTTGACCAACTCTGACAACAGCGGTGGAGAAGACGAGTTTAGCCCTAGGGCGAACAGTAGGTTTAATACGAGCCTGGAGCCACCCTCGGTGCACTTACTCATTCTCCCCTAACCTCGTTTTCACTCTCCTCGAGGAAGCTACAGGATGCTCCAAAGGAGAACGCCTTTATTCAGCTAAGGAATATCACGAAAATACGATATCCCCAGGACGTAGAACCTCTCATCCCTGTTTTACCCTTCCCACTTTATCCTCGGTGGTTTTCTTTCCTGCGTGCCTTTCATTTCCAAGTTACGCCCGGCCTCTTGTCCTATCGCCGCTGTTTCGTGAAATAATAAAGTACGATAAGGCCTGGGAACACTGCCAGGACTGCTCGTGGTTCCTCGTAGATGGTGTAATGAGGAGAGACGGGTTTTATGAGGGTATTGGAGGCCCTCTTTTGCAGCGAGGGATCGCGATGAAGAATTCTGAAGCTTGTTGATAGTACTAGAATTCAGGGTAATATTTTCCGGTGAATTTATTTTAGTATCGTGTTCTCATAAACGTTGAAAATCGATACTCGAATTACTCGACAGATCCAAGTAACTTGTTTGAAATTCTTCGTTCGTGAAATTTGCTTCCATAATCATATTATATAGATCTACAAATTTAAAGAAAGTTTAATTTGAAATTACAAATTATTGTCGATTGTATTCTGTTCATTTTGAAGCCATGAAATATTAGGTACAGTACATGATGCAGTGATAATAATATTTAAATAATTGTATTATTCGTATTATCCTCGCGTCAATATCGGACTTGTTATAATTAGCAACCCGATAATGACTCGATGAGAGTTTCTCGAATAATTCAATTTTACACAATGCAGAATCGCATAAATGTGGTTCAGTGCAACGTATCGATCGATGGCAATAGTTCCTCCATTGCGTTCCATTTTTGTTCTCTTACCTATCCACTGATTCCTTATAACGTTCACATCGAATGCTACCCTTCCCATTGGGAACCTTTCAAGAAATAATAGAGCAAGAAATATTGCATCTTGAGGAGAATAAAATACTCGATAGATTCTATAAGGCGAATAATTTTCGCCCCAAGGAACTTCTTACAACCAGCTAGAAAAGAATAGAAGAGGGAGTTAAACTCTCACCGAGAACAAATACAATTCCACGCAGACAGTAATATCTCTTTTGGAGAAGCAATTCCATCCGCGCTCCAGTACATCCTACTTTATACTGCACTATACGACTTCCCCTGATCAACTGGGAAAAATAAGAATTTTCAACAGTCAATGCTACGAGTTACTTTCATCTAAAAAATATACAATATTATTGTATATATTCTCAAAATGAAATTTCAATTCTGAATGTCTCAATATTGAAGTTTTAAATCGACTTATTATAATCGACTCTTTCAGATTTAAAGTGAAGCGGGTTCGGTTAATTCGTATGACGGTCTAAATTCACCAAGATAAATGGGATTCTCTCCACAACGATGTAGTCGAATCCTGGCTAGTTTACTCGTAGAGCCATTTGGCTCGTGCAGGTGTTCACAGGGCAAAAGGAGGGTCCAGTGCAGTTTTTCACGAATCTTGGACAAGAGACCGAAATCGAGTAATAGTAGTAGTAGTAGTAGTAGTGCGTGCTGCCGAGAGGCAGCAGGTGGTGTTCGTCCCGTGAGCTCACCTGGACCTCTCGGATTTAAGGCGTTTCCGACTTCATAAATAACCATTTCCTCCTTGGGCCTACCTAGTTCCGTCCAAACCTCGAATTATTGCTTGACCGAAAAGCGCAATGCCCATTCCCTCTCTTCGCGAAGAAACCTGGTTATTAGTGCGAGCTTCACCCTTTCTACCGTGGTTAGTTTCACAAAGAAGTATGAACGCGGAAATTTAGTGACGCGAGAAATGGAATTTATCACCCTCCGAGCTATTCGACGAAAATGAGGAAGTTTCATTAAAGTGGTACGTTTTCGGAAGAGAGGATGGATCCGCGGAATAAGATAGCACAACTTTGGAACTCGTATAACTTTGATTCTTTAATCATCTCTGTACAGTAATTTCAACGATATCGTTATGTAAATGTACATAATATAGAAATTGTACATCATTACACACTTAAAGAGACTGCAAAGATAGACCAGGTTAATTTAAAAAACAGTAGATCAAGTCTCTGAAGAAGATCGTGAAGTGCTAAAGCTATCGTGGTAAATTTACTAGTGGGAAACAAATGTATCGGTATTAATCAATTCGCCACGGAAGTCTAGAATTTATCGTGGTCGTTAATCCACGAGCAAACACAATAAGAATTAACGACACGTAAAGGTACTCCAATGCCCTGAAGGAACTCGCTATCCTTTGCCATACATCCGTAGCTCACGGTATTTCTCCTCCACTTTTCACCTTCTTTTCCAATCCGCTACGTTTTATACCACTCGAGCGAACCGTATCGATCCGCATAGTTTTATTATCGTCGACCTCTTATTTAATTATTCCTGACGGGATTCGTCGCGAAGTGCTAGTAAACTCATTAAATCTAATCACTGTATTTACCTAGCTATTCTCGGCTAAACCATATTCTCGATCAATGAATTTTCTTTCAGTCTAAAAAAAGATCACTATTTCTCTAGTAACGTTTTCTTATTATTCACACATCTGTTTAGTTTTTTGTATTGGTCCCATCTATCTGACCCAAAAGTCTCTATCCTCTTTTAATAGTCATTGGTAACAGGCGAGGTGTCCTGCGACGCTTCTCCAGCGAGATAACAGGAATAGAACACCAGGACAGAATTTACCGTGAGTCACTGGAACAGGTAGATGTGTCAATATGCCAGTGCGTGTATCGCGAAGAGCTATCTCATCCGGACAGCACTTCATATGAGTTTGCAGGTGTGTGTCTGTCTTCCTGTTCTTGGTGGTAGGGCTGATTGCAAGCGAGTCTCGTTAAACGCCTCGAATGTATTCATGGCTGTCGAAACTCCGGAGACCATGTCATATTGGCCTGGCAATATGCTGCCAGACTTCTCTACGAGTGTCTCCATCCTCTCGCGGATATGTATTACTAGTACTCTCACGTCTACATACATACCTAAGGATACATAGGTATGTACGAACTGTTTTCCTTCCGCCTTCGAGTGCATTTGGGCATTTCGATAGAAATATATATATATATATATCTGAGATCTCTCGGAATGACCAGATCGTTTCGGGGCTTCTCTTCTCTGGCTGACACCGGAGTCACCGGCTGTTTGCTCAGTGACACCTTTACGGGGCAGTGCTTTCGAGAGAAGCCAAGCTCTTTGGCCCGGTAGCCCTTTCAGACTGATTCACCAAGGATTGTCGGTTGACCAGTGCTATTTAGAACTCGACTTCTGTCGTTGGCAGCTTATTAAAAGAGACCTGAGAAAAGGGTACGCGTGCTAAAAGGAAAATTTGCTTTACTCTTCAATTCGAGAACTTTGCCTTTGTGTTTCACTTGGCTCATTATTCGCATTCCTTACAATAATGTACTCTTGGAGTATGCAAAAATTATATATACACGAATCATTTAAGGAATTATACTTCTACTTAAAATATGTGATTTTTATTGAGCTAGAATCTCGTGGAATGCAAGAAATTTAGATTTAAGTTTCTATTATGGATCGAATGAAATTGTCGAGAATGAGTGTTATATCTTCTCGAGCCACAGGGTTGAACGGCCGATCAATTTCGAAGTGGCAGTCGATACCCGTGCGCGTGCACACGCGCAACTGATTAATGATCCGTCATTTCAACTTTCACGTGCAGTCGCACACGTGCGTCGAGTGTAGATGATCCGATAGTCTCGTCTGTGAGTTGCCTCCGGTGTGTTGGGATGGAATGGGACCGCTGTAGAACAGCTGCTGCTCGTACCTCTTCCCTGTAGGGCTCGTTTTCCGTAGCCCTCGATCCTTAACGAGTCCATCTGGAGATCGCGGCTCGTCCTTCTGCGGATGCCCAAAGAAAACTGGCACGCTCCAGGGCTGCTTTGTCCTCTCGAAATATTGAACCTCTCTTCCTGTTTCGCTGGACCCAGCCGCAATTGCCTCTGGAACTCGAAACCCTGCCTGCTGCAACTCGTGCTGCAAGCTGCTTTGAATCCATTAACACCAACGGATGGAATAAAAAAATTATCTAAGCTATGACACGTTACTTTTTCAGTTAAAAATTAAAAGTCGTAGATTGGCTAGAATTAAGGGTTGATTTAAGTATATCTAACTTCTTCCAAAGAATCATTGTCTACAATTACTCTCCTCTACTATTTATTTCTCAGTCCTGGATGTAGTTACCGCCCCGTAACATTTCCCCCCATAAATCCAACCACTGAAAGCAGCTACTAATAATCTCAGAGCAATAGAAGCACGATGCACCAAGAAATTCATTGCACCAAGAGCGAAAGCTGAGCTAGATGGATCCGAAGATTGCACGCGAAATAAATAACGATTAGTGGCAGTAATCAGTTTTTGGACTTATAAGTTTCTTCGGTGAAGTTCTAAGATTATTGAGTCCTGGGTATTGCAGGGTTCGTGTTTTCTGCTGGGATAGCGTTGTTCCCTGGAGAATTTACGAGCAAGCTAAATACTGTCTCTCGATTTATGTACCTGGAGGGGTAAACCCCGAGGCTCCGTAACTCGGAGAGGATTACTCGTTGCATGTGTCACAAGGAAGAGGAGGAGGAGGAGGAGGAGGAGGCAGATTGCATAAAGTGTGCCAGGAAAGCAGCTCTCCCTTTGCCACTGACCGGAACATCACTAGCTCTATCCCTTCGCGTTCTACATGTATCTATAGTTATTTCGCTCGACATTTCCCTCACCGGCATTATTATAATTCTAGTATCATTGTTTCCAGCCGGAAACACTGGCTTCCATTTGCATTGTAATGCGAGTAATCGCGGTATAAACGCTTGGGTGATTGGATCCTCGATGCTTTATGACCCGGGTTTCTGTTGGGTTTACAGAGATATCTGACTCTTGGAACTTTGTTTGCTATCGGTCCAACAATACTGTTTGGGAATAATGAATCGATCCGTTGCTATTATTGGAATGCTTTAACTCAATGCTGAAAATCCCAACAATTGTATTTGATCTCTGAGATTATTAGAAAATCGTAAATTCAATTTTAACAATGATAAAATTGTATGTAAAATTAAATTAAATTGTTTCTTCCCGAATCATTCTTATGAAATTCGTATATGAACATTATATTGGATATTGAGGGATTGAGGTTTTAAAAGACGGTCGGTATGGTTGTTCCGACATTGCAGGTGGAAACGTAAGCGGTAGTACATCTCGATTTATGAATGGAACCTCTGGCTGGGTTTCGTGGACACACCAGATAATTTGTGGGTTCATAAATACGAGAGCACTTGAACGTGGAGGTTGGCGTGCTACGGTTCTATATCGATATTTATCGTCCCGTTAAGTACGCCTCGTAAACTTTATTACTGGTATATCAACAGCGTGACGCGGAAACATCATTCGTAGGAAAGCTCGCGCATCTCCTGACGAAAGTACATAAGAATGAAACTTCTTGGAGAATGGCAATGACTGCGAAAGCTCGTTTTGCGCTCTTTATTCCACGAGATTTACGACTGTCACAGGGTTTTATGCTCGTTAACCTTTTTTTGGGGGGGGGATTACATCAGCTGCTGGCTTTATGATTTGTAATCCTTCGGTTTAATTAGTTGCACAGTGCCATTATCACTGGTAAATCCTGATGTTTATCATGCGCAGCTTCAAAATATATATTGCAAAGGAAATGTAGACGGATGTAAGTAGTAAATGTTCACTCTTTGAATTTCACGTAACAAGAGGTTACAAGAGGAATTATTTAATACAATGCCAATTCTATGGAATATCCCAAATTAATTGATTCAGGATTTTTCTTGGTATGACCCATCCAGAAACTCAATGAATTTCAATAAAAGAATTTTATTAAAGTCCTTTGCATTCGTTCGCGAAGAAAACCACGTAGGACTCTGGGGAGAAAAAATGCGAAGAATTCGGAAAAGTCGATTCGTTTTCTTGCCGAAGCATCGGGATCGCAGGGAGGGAGTTCGAAATCCTGGGGACAGGGAGGAAGAAAAAAAATACGAGAAAAATCGTCAGGGGTCCAAGGGATCTCGTGCATTATTCAAGGCAGCTGCGACTCGGGACTTGAGTTCCTGTCTTCCCCTCTGTGTCTTGACTCACCACTTTCCCAGACACATTCGCGTGTCCAACGGAATCGGCACCTTTCGTACCGCGGAATTTCGGCTTATTGGAAAAGCATTGCCACGAGCGATAACAGCGAACGATGTCAAGAGGAATGAAGGACTATCGTGAATTAACTGGCTGCTTTCGATTAACGATGGTATTAAAGGCGAATGGTATTGAGCACTGAAAGATGTCCCTTGTTTTATTAATTCTTTTTTCTACCTGAATTCTCCTCTTCAGTTTTGAAGTACGATTTAATGAGATCGCAGTACATCAAGGATTTTTCTTTTAATTTTTCCCTCGGATTTCGTGATGCTTATTTAAAGAGCTCGTCGTGCAATTTTTTCGAGTCAAAGAATTGAGCGATTCAGGATGAGAATATGTCGTGTTACAAGGTTGTAATATAGTTAAGGGGCTTTGGAGCAGTTTGCCAAAGCAGGTTTTAACAGCTGAAAGTACCAAGTACAGAAGGTAGTCTGACGCAAGCTAGAGAAGCGCTGGAATTACTTGTATCCGAGATTAGTTGTTGGCAGATTGAAATGTTTAACTTTGAAGTCCGCAGTTTCGAGGGTAGCTTCGGCAAAGTACAGTATATTCACTATGGGGAAAAGGTACATATTGTTACGAAGTATTTCAATTAGTTGCTAGCCATTAATCTGACTTGACTTGTTTTTAGCTGGAATACAAAGAGATTTGCACAGATCCATGTTTGTTTGTTTGATTCTACGCATCTGTCGTAATGTAATTGAAACTGTGAATTAGAGAAACACACGAAGCTGCATGGATTATGTAGATGAAGAGGAAATGCAACTGAATACGATTGACGCTGCTAATTGAATTAAACGGTTTAGAAGCCTGATAAAACCGGGAAGATCAAAGAGAAAGTCAATAAATGCAGCTGCTGTATGTTGGTGGATTCCTATTGACCAAATCAGAATAGAAACGTAAAGAGCATTAGCCTCTTTGAACGTAATGTACTTTATTTGTTCTTCGTATTCTTTCATCAACGTTAGCGTTTTCCATTGTAAATATTATACTTTTTGGCAAGTCGCCTCGAATTATGCAACTTGTCATAATTTTTAGAATGCATCCATCCAGTTACGTCTTGTAGTAAAGTCCAGTCCTACTTTTCGAATTCGCGTCGTTCCATATGCCGGATCCCAACTTCTCTAAAGTAGTAGATTTATTTCGGAAGCGTTCCTTGAAACTCTTACATAGGCTTCTGCGGATATCTTTCCGAATTTTCTTTCTCCTCACGCTCTACATTTTACCGATTTCTTCGACACTAGTTTCCTACTAAATTCTTGATTTACGGCGCTTATAGTTGAAACTAAAGTACAATAAATCTTTTCACACTTTTTCCTATAATTGAATTCATAATGTATTTTTACTTTTATATTAGAGTTAGAAAAAAATTCATGTTCCAGTTTTACCAGTAAAAAGGTAACATTCCGATTGTCAAAAGCGTGGGTTAGGTTTTTTTAGTAGCGTGGAAAGGTGTTTGACACCTCGAGTGGAGCAACGCGCACCGTTATGCGGAAAGGGATTAAAGTGCGGGGTTAGTGTTCTTGGGCACAAGGTACCCTGGATGGATTCGTGAATAGCAACCGACACGGGTATGCACCCACAATACGCGCATTGTTTGGTGTCAGGTAGAGGATATCGCTAACCGGTCTCGGCTCAGGTGTTCGTTTTCAGACGGTGTTTTCGCGAGACACTCACGTCCGGGCCTTGAAATCGGCACATCTGCGCCCGCCACCGTTCCTTTCGCTCTAATTAACACTATATCCTGTAGTTCCACCCTCTTGCCCTCACTATAATGTCTCTTAGAACGTGTCATACCTTAATAGTAAACTATTACAATAGAACGTATGAAGTTTTTGCACAAAGTTCTCTTCATTTGTACAGTAAAATTTTACTGGTTGTGAGAAAATTTACATTCACATTGTAAATTAATCATTTAGAGAATTTATTTGTATGTACAAGTTTGAGATTTTCTATTGTGAGTAGAGGCAATCGGTTTGGACTAGCAAAACTTGGGATCAGATTCTCAGCATGTACAGCGTAGAGGCCAGAACCTCCTTTGAACCCAGTCACGTATAATAATATCTATCCAGGTATACTACCGGTGGCCGGGATTTGGAATTTGCCATATTGTATATATACACCTCCTTCCTTCCTTACTCAAACTACATATACAGGCTATCGAGATCGATCTATTTATTTAATTATTCGACTTTATAGCAAATGTAAATTTCTCTATTCCCCAATTCAACATTCTACAATTACAAAAACGTCAATATCCAATTATTCCATCAGTGGTTATAACCTCTGTTCGAAACACAATGAATGGAAAATTAAACAAACCCATTAAACTCTGTGGCGCATTGTTCAAGACAACAATTGTATAACATATGGTTGGGAGATATTTAACCAGAAATCGACATGGGTTCGCAGCGTTATTCCAAATCATTTATCCTGTCGAATTTCTACGCAATATCAATGCTGCGTACCAACACAAAAGTTTCAAGATACAGAAGTTCCTGGAATGGTGCGATAGGGTCAGTAATAGTGTCAGTACTATCGAGCATTAAGCACAATAAAAAAAAGTGCTGTCGCTCCAAGTTGCGATCCACGAGGTAACCCTAGTCAACAGTATGAGAATAATAAGCAAGAGTGGTGGAAAGTCGTTGTTCCTGGGCCGTACGCAGCAGGCGGCTGGCGTAGCAAGATATAGTGTATATGTACATAGACTGTATAGAGTATAGTATAGTGTAGTATACAGTAAAGTATAGAACGACTCTCGAAAGCCGCCCTGTGAAACGAGGGGACTACCCCCACCACTGGCATTAGCGGCAGCAGCCGGCAGGCCCTTACCAACTAGCGTGGGCTACAGGTCGCCTTAGTTCACTTCCAGCCGGTACACGCGACGCGACGTTACAACCGAGCTACGCTCTTCTCTCGCAAAAGCGTTAGAAAATCGAATTATATCTTTTCCAGCTGAACCGGCGAGAATCATCTGGAATAAACCATCGAACCCTTGCTGTGATTTTACTCCCTTTCGGCCCTTTGGAATGCACTGTACCAGTCAACGGTACTTTACTCTCTGTATTCTGTGAATATGTGAAGTTTTTTGTTCCGAATGCTTGTGATTGGAGTTTTAATTACTCGTGGAGTTCGTCGAGTGGGTTTTTAAGATTGCGCGAGTGGTATCGAGTGGATTTCGAACTAAACGGTAATCGTCCGTATCGAACCTTTCGAGCACCACCGATTCCTGGCGAATGTTGGCTGCCCAACGGATTTTCCGTGTAATTGTACGATATTGAAATTTGCACGAGGTTCAATTCGGAGTGCGAAGTTCATGGTGATTGGTTATAAGTGTACTGATCCTGAAAGTGATTGTTACAGCATGTTTTAATGCAGGGTATAGTATGAAAAAGATTTCAATTGTTTCCTGTTTCTCGATTTTCATTTTGTTTTCTATGTTCGTTTTATCTGTTTATTGTACGCTCTGCACGCAAGTACCTTGAAGGATATTTAGTTCGTACGAGTTTTTATCGAGATTCGCGGCTTATTTGCAATAATTTAAATTTGTTTTGCATTTAAGCGTGGGCTGTGACAATGTTGTTTTACCTGTTTCAATTTAGCCTCGAAATATATAGTTTGCTTTAGGCGAGCATATCACTTTCAATTTTATTAGTTTAAATAGAGTGTTTTTATAACCTCCGTGAAGCTTACGTTACGTGTAGTAACATAGTACTCTGTGTCGCGCAACCAAACACTTTTTCTTATTTCCACACGCTTCGTTTATGGAAGCGCACGACCTGTTCTATTATTATACCTCGTTCAATGCAAGTTATTTGCGATAAGGTATAACGCGTATATTCAAGCCTAACTACATTCTTATTTGGAGAAGCTTTTAAGTTAAAGTGTCCGTATCTTCAAAGGAAAGGTACAAACTCCTCGCCAGTCAGTAATTGTCCTCTTCTCTTAATGCACTTGATTATATTCGCTCCCTGAGCAGAAGACCAAAACCAGTCAATATCTTATCCAACGATAATAAGAAAACTAGAGTTTGAAGGGCAGTATTTTCATTCGTTGGAAATTGTCGCCACAGTTGAAGGATACGAATTTCATCTCAATTGGAGTAATCATAAGTGCATCTTCTAAATGTCCAATGTTTTTTTTATGCGGTTAAAGTTCCCTGTTAGAAGATACTGGTTGTTCAAAGGCATCGGTTCCGTACTCTATTTACCCAAGCCGTGTGCATGCAACCGTAATCGTTGGTGTACATGTACGTTAAGACTTGGCGAGCACCACAGCAGTCCCTTACATTTTTCTACCGCTCAAAAGCAACGCTTCGTAAACCGCGTTCCATGTGCTTCTTTGTTGCGCATAATGGTATTACAGGTTGTTTGACTTCCGGTAAAGTGACTCGGCCAGTTACTTTGCTCCCCATGCACGCAAACTTCACCTGGGCCTCGCACAATTTTTTTTCTCCCTTTCTCTATTTCTTTCCATTTGTCTCGAGTGCGCTTCCAAGACCATTTCTGGAAAATGGAACAGCATTGGCCATTTAGATTCCATTTTCAGGTTTATTTAGCCGTTCGTTACTGCTCCGGAAAAATGCTCGTCGTCTTTTGTGTTTTAATCATATGCTTGTTTCGTGGGAATGCATATACTTAACCTAGCATAAATTATTTTTATATTTTCTGATTAATTTATTGTAAATGCTACAATTAAAGACAATAAATAGAAAGTTAGCTACGACGTGAAAAAGAAATAAATAGAATTCGGAAAAAAGACGGCTGAAAAGGAAGGAAAGTAGGTAGTAGTGTATACAGAAAGCCCATACAATCGGTGCCTTACGAAATTCCCCGGTGGATTAAAGGCAGCCGGTAATGGCTCTTCAAAGTGAAACTTCTTCGCTGAGGATAAATCGGTGTCCTGGATACATGGAGCCGTTTCGAGCGGTATAATCGTGAGCGCAGCCTCTGGCCATCGGTTTAAGCCTTTCTCGGACCCTGTATTTACGATCTGGCACACGTACATTTCGGTCAATGACTGCTCATCACTGCTTGGCTGCAGAAAACTGAGTCAAAGAATTCATCCATTAAAAGATCGAATAACTATACTTAAATAACAACTAATATCCACATTAAACAGCAAGAAATCTTATAAAAATCAAAGTTTTCTTCAACAGCAATGCATCCGATACTTTTAATTAATTTATTCCCGCGATTCCTATCAGAAACCTGGCCAAGTCTCCTTCGTACATTGCTTGGTTTCCTTTTTCGTCTCGTCAAACAGTGATTACAGGAATAACTGACGACCAAATAAGTCTTTGAAAGAGATACTTGCCGCGGCCATCGATTGAACCGGTTATTTAACGCAATTTTTAATTGACCCTTCAGTGTCATATGCAGCAAGATAAAATTAACTCGTCCTGGATCGATTGTAACAGTACGATGTACCAATGGAAAAGTAATATAATTGTAGGATGTAATTGTGCAAAGTATTCAGTGAGTAAATTTTTAAAAATTGCATTCCTGCAGATTGTGTAGAATCGAGAGGTCGAACTTCCATTTCGGGATAATGCATGTATGTATATCGTGCTGGTAATGAAAAACCAATATCCATACGAGTTCAATCCATGTCCTCGTAGTATCGATGCAATTAATAACGTCATCATTAATCAACACAATACACGCTGTATTTCTGTAGCATCGAGTAAAAGAAACAGTAACTTTGCCATTTACTCGAGTAATCGGAGCAGCAGTTCTATTTTCACATTCAATTTATATTTATAATGAAATTTATTCACTAATAATTTCAGACTTAAGCCTCATTTTAATTCAATGTCTTGTTATCAATGAAAATGAAGGGATCTTAGATATCTTCGTTAATTTCGAATTTCAAGCTAAACTCCTTTTTTTTCTTTAATCCAATATTGTGGAATTCGCTTTGGCATCCAGCAAATTCCACGATTCAACATCAGCCGATCCAGGAAACACAATATGGCAACGAGGAGCGTATTCCTAACAGCATCCACACAATCCACTTTCATTAAAGCCCGCAAGTTTGCCGTGCAAATTGCGGAATTGCTCGCGCGGAGAGCACATTAGTGCGGCCGCAATTATATCCAACAACAATAATGCCAGGATGAATTTCGATTCTGTCTGTAGCCAGATCCAACTTATGTTAGACGAAGGTAGACGCGTGGCAGATGCACGCGGAAGTTTCAGCTTCGAAGGATGAGAGCCTTCCTCGAAACCAGCGAGGAACTCCGTGGAAATTGGCTCACGAAATCGCGAGAGAACGATTGTTGGCATCGAGTGTTTCAATTCGTTATTGCGATAAAGTTTTGCACCCTGGAGGAAAATCAAAATTTAGATCATTCGACGAAACTTATACTAATAATTATATCTAGATAATTAGATTCTAGATTCAAGATTAATGAGATCTCTTATCCATGAGAAGTCGATAAAATTCAATTCGATGAAAATTCAGTCTTGCGAAAGACTAAAGAGAGGATCGATCTTGAAAATGAAGTTAGTGTCTTTCCGGATTTAATAGCAAATTGTATTAGACGTTGGAGTGTGGAATTGGTACGATTGATTCGATTGAAGCTACACTTTAATCGTAAAGATGAAGTAAGTAAATTGAACTAAGGAAGTGTACACAGTACGAGTAAGAATCTTTCGGAAGTTCGTATTGTGCAATTTTCTTAGCTTTCAATTTTATTTCGTTTGATTAAAGAAAGCAGAAGTTTCCTTCTCCTGGTTTCTATTGTTCTCGAGAGAGAAGCTTTCCTCGACTTCCGGAACTTTCGATTGCAATAACATTACCGTTCTGTCAATTGAGCTGACAGAAAGGAGCAGTAATGACTCTTGGAACTTGACGAGTCTGTTGTGATTAAAGTAGAGAATTATCGTCGTTATCCTTTTTTCTTTCGGAACGGTATACTCAAATGGCTTGGATTACTTGATTCGTAGCAGTTCGATTAAAGGCAAACTTGGTGAATAGTTATTCTTCTGCCGGCAAGCTATTTCTGTTTAATTCCAGCGATTGGAGAGGTATAGTAGCTTCCGGAAATGGAAGAAATAAATTTTCAAGAATCGATTTCGCTGACCGGAGTTCGTTAGTTTAATTTTCGTATTAATATCTCGTACATTTATAATGATCGGTTAGATAGAAATCGCAATTTGATCCAATATATCATACGATAATTAAATATACATTGTAAAGCATACCAACTTTAATATTAATCTGATATCAATATGAATTTAATATTGGGATCAATTAGAGTAACGATTGCTTTTAATTTGGTCTAACAATAAGCACACGAATCGTTTATTCGTATAAGAGAATAAAATAGAAAAATATTTTATCGAATTCGCGCTATCTAAGACTGGAAATGGAAGCTCTTTAGGTTCGTGCAATCCACTAGATAAGGATAAAGAGTACAAGTGGGTCAGCATTTCATTGTTTTCCGCTTGCAATTCCGATGTTGCATTCACTGCGACGTTTTAGTTTCTACCGATCGAGAATTGTGCTTCACCAGCGCATTTGTCGCCCCAATATCCTAGCACGCGATACCGCGTGTTCAACAAACAAAAAGCTCGGCTCTTCCCTTGGAAGGGAGCGAGAGAGAGGAAGAGAGAGAGAGAGCGCAAAAATCCCTGCTACTATTTCCGCGATTTTTTTTTGTTCCCCCACACTTCCTCGAGAAATTCTTTTTGCACGTCGGCGGAATAAAAGTGCGTTTTGAGAGTCCTGGCATAGCATATGCACTCTCTAGCTGAAATTTCGCAATTAAGTTGTCCAACCTCGATTTTTGCTTCGTCTCGGTGCCTGCTGTTGTCTGGGTCACCTAGGTGACGAGAATTATTCCCAAAAATAGCATGGCCGTGTAGTATTCGAAAACAAAAATTCAGGGTTGTCGAATGTTTCATGAATTTCGACTGGAGATACACGACTGCGCGAGAAAAACTCAGTGTTAAAATATTCAACGTGAGAGGAAAAAAGAACAGTTACGAAGTGGAATTTTGGTAACGATCTTCTGAAAAATTAATTCATCGAACAAACAGAACAACTGTATGGCAAATTGACCGAGACACGTTTGGAGTAACGAATTCCATCATATTAATAAATATGAAAGTAATTAAGGGAAAGGGAGTTATGAATTGCAATTTAGAATGGAATTGTTAATATGTATGGTTTTTTATGACGAGAGAGGGTAGATACGAGGTTTCTGGAAGATTGCAAAGTGCACATGCAACCGAGAATCGTTACCACGGTGCAAAGTACATTCGAAAACGAAGTACAACACGATCGTAGCGTGACCTGTGGAAATCGACGCAAATATCTGGAACGCGATTTCCGCATATCTCGCGGCTGAGGGTTTAATCGACGCGGGCGTAATCTACCCTTTTAATTAACCCTCTCGTGCAGTTCACGCTTCCACGAACCACCAAATTCGGTTTTGCTGAGCAATTCATACGTGTATATATCCCAGCATAGAGTCCGGTAATTCTACAATTTTTCTGTTCAGCCAATTTGGCGCATGTAGCGATCCGGCGAACGGAAAAAATAAATCAAGTTGACACGTTTGACAAACGTGTGGAAGCTCGTGGATCTAGGCCCTTTGGGCATAGAGCTCCAAGAGAGAATGGTTTTCAAAACCGCCAGACTTTCACTCAGAACCTGTTTGAAGATAACGGAGGAGTACGCCGCGGAAAGAAAGGAGAGATGGGAAAGAAAGAGAAAAAAGTCGACGAGAATCCGTGACTGTTTCTATCGCGTGGTTTCTGGCTTCTGTAGTAACCAGGGTCACAGAGCAGAGTTCTTCATCCTCCCTCGTCCATACTCCGTGAATCGGAAACCTGATCAGAGATGATAGGTCTCTCGAAGTTCGCGCGAGTGCACTCAGTTCATTCTCTAATGTTCAGGTTCCTTTAGTTCTATTTTCTCGTGCATTTCTGGGGTGAGAATCGCGGCCTTCGTCGATCGAACTATTTTCATTACTGTTCTTTGGTGGTTCGCGGTATCAGCGATTTCTATGCGATTGTAAGATTGATTATAGCTGTGGCTCGTTTCGAGTCGTATCGTAGAGGGAATATAAATTGCAAGTCCCTAGAGACGCCTTTGTTCCATTTTCGACACGTTGTAAAGTAAATTAAAAGAATTCCAGGGTTCAGCGTTACGCAACCACGAAGTGGGTCACAGAAAATTGCATTTCTCGGGAACCGTGCTCTCTGATGTGACTCTCTTGCATTCTGCATTTCGCCACTGTTGGAAATTTTATAATTGCGAAACGCGCGCTACTGAAAGAGAGAAGGAGTGAAATTTTAGGAAGAGCGAAGTGCGAACTACGAGGAACGTCTTTTTAATTCTTTTCTTTACTGCTGACACGAGCAACTCTGATGCGCAGCCCGTAGGACTATTTAAATCTAAACCAAGTATAATAGAGGATAAAGAAATGAAATCCGTTCTAATAATTTCTATGGTCTTTTCTTTACTTGCTACATTTTCCAGACATCTTTTCTCTTAATTTCAAGTTTTTTCTTTTTGTTCACTCAACTTTTTCAATCGGTTCACGAAAAGTGACCTAGTTGGAATTTTTATATGGGTCGGTATTTCGTACCGTCCCTCTGGCAATTTCATAATGCGATTGAAGAAGATGAGAACTTGGTCAAACCAATACGTCCCCACTGGTGACTAAACTACAATAATTCCTCTTTCCGTCCCATCGCCGTGCCATTTATCTCGACCCGCATCTCTCGGAGTCAGCATCAGGACCCCAGGCTCGTTACGAGTGTAGCGTTAGAGCCACAGAGAAGTGGGTCCAGCCTGTAACCGCGGTATATTAGCCGAGCAAATCGAGTCCAGATAGAGATAAAGGGAGAAATCGCATCCGAACGCGGCCAGGCAGAATGCACTTTTTCGCGAAAGGAAACGAAGAGACCGAGTGAGGGGATCTAACTTCTCGTGGAAATTCGAGCCACCAGGTCTCTAGGGCATCGTAAATGCAAATCGACTGATAAACTTATTACCAGTAGCCTTCGTTCTCCTTTTTCAACAGATTTGTCGCGGTATCCTCGGAATTGCGTTCGCGCTCTCGTGGTAATTATCGTGTAGCCGGACCACTGGTCGTTTTGGCCCATCCTCTTTTTCAGTTGCGAATGCCTCGTTAATTCGCGTCGAGAGCCGATTTCCCTTGTTCCTGGATTAAACGGTTTTTGCGCCGATGCATTGATACATAATTGCTCTCGAACTTTCCTACTGCTTTAAGGCGCATTTACGGGAATTACATTTTTTATTGGTTACTCGGGTTTCGACCGGGAGCTTTCTGCCATTGCTCGTTGTTTTTTTTTTTTGTGGCCAGCGGGCTGTGCGTTGCTGGAAACACTCGCGTGATTTATTTATGGCCTTTGTTTCTGCCTGCTGCAGAGCGTTTTAAAAGAAAGCTAGAAGATATATAGACCTGGCGTTGGAGGATTTATTAGCGCTTAAGAATAAACTACTGTAAAATAATAAAACAGAATATAGATAATTGAAGATGCAATCATTTTCATATACATTGCATTTTATTTTGAACTAATCATATAATAGACAGAGTTTTCAAGTTTACGATCGAAAATTAATTCTTTTCAGGTTTACAGTGAGTGTACATATAATTTTCTGATCTACAAGATGAAAATAACCTTCAGAGTTAATAACAGAGGAGAACGTTTGTTAGTCTGAGACTAACGTTAATTTGATAATTAGCGCGCGAAAGATAGTATTCGAGAAGTAATTGAGGTATCGGATAATACAGTCGTGTTATTAGCAGCTACTTATATCTTACAAGTTAATTATCAGAACATTAATCGTGCTAGAGTCTTATAATCCTGGTAATGGGGAATTTATCGTGTAATTTGTTCCTCTCAAGCGAAGATTCAGGAAAATGCCACTTCAGCAATGTCCATAAGTGTTTGGAGGAGAATCCTAATCTCTGATTGCACTCTCCTAATTAACTTTACTAGATATCTCACTAAGTACTTGTACGGAAACTCGAATCAAATTATCTTCAATCTCGACCATTTTATATATAAAATATATATTCCACAGTTCTTTTGTATATTCTTTTTTTTGTAATTTGAGAGATTTGAAATTATTAAGAAACAGGTGTTTTCATTCAGAGTTTCTTCTATTCGACGACGGATGAAAATTCATTTTGCATGGGAGTTGATTAAAATTCTCGAGTTTGGTCGTGATCGTCGAAGTTCTAAATTGCAGATCAGTGTTCGATCGAGAGAAGATTCGAAGCCCCGTCTTTGGATGCGCGATCGCGTTTCTCTGAATAATTGGCCAGGAACAAGGAGGAGCGGAAGCGAAGGCGCGAGTCGTGGCATGGGAACCCTTTTGCTCCGGATGAGTTTGCCTCGCGCAGGAATGCTCACCGGCAAGTTCTTCCTTCGAGTTCTATCGTCCTTCCTTTTCTTTCCTTCTTCTCTTCTTCTTGTTCTCCTTTTTCTCACTCTTCTTCTTAGTCTTCTTCTTGTTTCTCTTCTCAGTATTCTTGTTCTTGGATGATTCCTCTGGCTACACAGTTTGCTTTTCTCTGGTATTCACCGATGCGAATCGATGCGATCACCCAAGCGAGTTTAGATAGACTCGATCCTGTGTTTGGAAATACTTCGAGCTACAGTGTTAATATAGTAATTACCATTGGTAATTTTGCTTATCGAGTAATACGATTTTTTTGGAAGAACTTTTCTTGGAACATCTTTTATTAGGATTCTTGTGGGTTGAAATTATGGAGTTGAAATTGTAGAACAAAACGAGACGAATAATTTATTATCGTAAATGTGGTGAGCGAGAACTGGATGAATATTATTTATAGGAATATGAAAATGAGTTTAGAAGACTGGGATGATATATCGTGGCATTAATTTTATTCTCAAGTGAGAAACATTATTATAGAAGTGAGCTTTTGTTATTGCACGCTGCCTCTAGTTTTAGCCGCATTCCTTAAGTCAGTGGTTCCCAACATTATCCACCACGTTATAATCCCCCCGAAAAACAATATTTTATCCAGAATCTCTTTTTCTCACTCGCTCCCTTTCTATTAGTCACGGATGAGAGACACCTTAAATATGCACATCCCATTCGCATCCGCCAATTTTCCCAGCTCATAAAACTCGCGTTACATCTGAATTTAGCGACTGCAGGCTGAGAATTCCACATTCATAAGCACAACAATTATACTTGCAAATTTTGTGGTTACACAGCATGTAGATTCGGTCCCATTTTGCAGTTGACCGTCCATTCGACCTGGCGATCTTGCACTACATTAATCCGACGAATTTTTCGCTCCATTCCGCGTTGATTTTTCGCGCTTTTCACCTTGGGCTTCTCTTGACGCATACGAACTCAAGGTACATACAAATTTGCATGCTACTATGTTGCGAACTACATATTTATGAGAATTTACTGTGGCAACTTGCTGGCCATGGGACAACTGGACTGCAGAGATCGATAGCTATCGACTCGAATCATCCCCCGTAGATTTATACGACACACGGGGAAAATTCAAAGTCAGTGGTGTCAAGCGTCGCGATTGTCTTTGAACTCTGTTTGATGTGTACACGTCGCACGGAAATCAGGGGTTGCTTGTAATCCTGTCGCTAAATCTCGTGTGCGTAACGAGTTCAAGGCTCGGAGGCGATTCGTAAAGCTGTTTGGGGGTGGCTATCCCCTGTAATCGGATGTGTCGCGGTGTGAGAAGATACTATTTGCTTGCTTTGGCTGGAAGCGTGGTAGTATTGCCTCCTGTTCGTTGCCGACATGATTAGTAATTTTCTATTCGTAAAGATAGCAAAAATCTGCAAGATTTATTTCATCGATTTTCTTCTAATAATTTTAAGAACCAAAAGTACTTGTAAACAATTTTTCTTCCATGGAATCTATTTTTCAACAGATTACGTACGTGTAAAGTACTACATTAGAAGCGTTCGTAGTATGAGATACTATGCGAACGACTAAAGCAGAGTGAAATATACATCTATCTTGCCAGAAGGGCAGATCAATATCTCCTGTAGCTTTCAAATGAATTCCCACGTGGCAAGTGACAAGAGCAATTTACTAGCGATGCGTGAAGCTTAAATTAACACCCGATCCAGCAGGTATTCTCGGCGAAAGAAGCTTTCGGTGGAGAGTCGGTTAATCAAGGAAAGTTCATAAGTTCATTAGGGTGTCTTGATCATGTTCGTGGCTCGATGTCGCGGCAAAGGCAAATGCCAAGGATAATGATAACGCGAATAATAACGTGGTGGAATGAGCGAGCGTGAAACCGAGCCAGAGGGTGGTTTCCGTGGTTCTATAAATATTTATGAGCGGTGTGCCATCTCGGTATCGATCCGTGGAAAATTGTACGAATGTTACCCTAAAGAGGCCGACGCTCGATAGCATGTGGAATATTTGACGCGTTCGCAAAACTACGGGTTACCTACAAAAAATACTATCAAAAAAACTCAACCCTAGACAAAATGAACAAATATTGTTCATTTTTCGTGACATCCTGTTTAGGTTGAAAATTCTTAACGTTGACATCTTGTGCATCGAGGCAATTTTTTGATGAAAAAATGTTTCTTTAAATTGGAATTTTTTTACGAAGAATTTTTTTGTCGCGACGTATTTTTGAATTAGTCAGAAAGTTTTTCTGTCTCGATAACATTTCTTCGTTTAGTTGTAGCAATCTACTAATTGCCTTTCGCATTGCTCGTTGCCGAATGATAATGGAACAAATTTTGAGGTCCACAGAGCGCATCGTAAAGCCACAAAGGGATAATAGCTATGTAAATATGGGTCCACATTGCGGAATTTCGTCTGAATAAAATTACCCTCGACAGACTCGCCTCGCCTAATCTTAACCCGCATGAAAACAGAAACAAAGGAATATTAAAGCATTTTCCCTTGCTTTTCTCTATTTTAACTTATATATCTATCGATCTACAGATACGTAGAAAAAGTGGTCAGTATTCGATTGATTTATTGTGTTGATAAAGAAAGACTCACAAATCATTCTGATTTGCTCGTCCCATTCTGTTCGAAGAGACTTTTCTATAATGTTTACGATCATTAACACATTCGTCAATATTCGAGAGACCTTGCAAAGAGGCAGGTTCTTCTCGACTAGTCCTTGCTCGAGATACGATCAACTGGGATCGAGGTGGTTCGGAAAAGGTAGCTTGGACGAGTGGCTCTCGAAGAGAGATTGGAAGGTCCCCAGCCTCGCATCTCTCGTTTATTCACCCGAGAGAGTCTCGATCCGCTGACTGGATCCTACGTTCCTCGCATCTTCGCCTGGAAACGATGCTCGACCTTAAATGGACCGCAGTAGTTTCGAGGATTTTCAAAGGCAATGCAATGCTTAGACATCTTCGACGCAATGCATTGCATTACTACTCTTCTTTACTTTTCCCCTTCGCCTTTTCAATTTTTAACAAATTTATTCTCCCTTCATTGAGTCCTGTGCTTATGCAAAATGCATACTTTCTTTGGCGAATCACGGCTTAGACTACAAGCCAAATCCTTTGCATTTGTATGTTCTTATTCAAATTCCAATTCGAAGATTTCTTTATTGGCAAAATGGGGAAATAGCTGGAATATAACATTACTCGTTGATATTTAACAAATTAGACTTACCTTTGTACTTATTACTGTTTTTTTAAATTGCCAATCTTCTTTTAAAAGAAATTGTTTCTCCGTTGTTTTTGTCAGTGTCTTTTTGACGAAATATACTACCTCCAGAAACATGCTCGGTGCGAAAACTATTTAAACAGTTGAGCGAGCACCATTTGAACCGACCTCGCTAAATATTTCAAGAGGTTCTTTTGATACTGAAAATCTTGACACGGTTAAGCCTGGGGAAAGGAGTGGCGCAAAAAGGAGTTACGAACAGTGTCCAAGCAAACACGCTTTGAATTATTATAAAAGGATACGCCGCGTAGACTATTCAAAGGGAGCACATTTTAAAACAAAGTTCCCAGTAAAAGAAAAAATTGCTGTAAGTGACTTTGGTTTTCATAATCTCTCTCACGATTTTTCATTTCTTATTAGTGACAAAATTGTAAAAATTCTTGGATGAATATTAAAGTGCTTGCAGATGATAATTTGAAATATTTATTTGGCGATCGGGATCTTCGAGTATAGCATAAATTCGTATAAACGTTGGAAGTAAAATTCTGGTGAGTTGACTTTCACCCTGACTTGGTATTTCCACATCGACCGTGTCCTTGATTTATGAGCGATATCTGTGCTCAAGGCTACGTGAATATTCTCGACGCGTCGCGCCGATTACGATTTACCTTATATTAATCAAGCCGACATTTCAATGTCTCAGCATATACATATTTACCTGGTGTTCGTAGCGTTGTTTTTAATATACGCCAAGTGTGTCAGATTAAAATGGAGCAAGGATGTAATAAAAATCTTAATTGAAGATCGATTTAAAGAAGAAGGATTGCTGAATTTTTAATTTCTTCTTTCAATGAAAAATTTTAGATTTTGATGACTATTGGAAGTATGGTGGTATTTTAAAGATTTCTTCATGGTTAGAAGGGTATCGATTTCAGAATTGCTACTCGAGTGAATGTACACCGCATGCAAACGTTGAACTGGTCGCGGATGAGAACCGACATCGTGGGTAGACGAATGTTCCGTTCGAGAGCAATGCACTCTATTCTTGTCCGCCCAATAACCAGCCTCCCTATGCAAGCTTCGCTAAACTGTATACAGTCTGCTCACTAACACGGATTACCCTTCGTTAAATGAAGTTACTCGAAGAAAAATCAAACGTCACACATTTTAATAGATTTATTCCTTTCATGACTCTTTTTATAGAACTTTCGGGACGAATCATTCTACATCATTGTTCGACATTTAAGAATTTACCAAGTCTGTTAAAAAGAAATAATCCTGACTGACAGACGCGGTACACACGTGATTCAATTATTTGAAAAATTCAATTATCCGATAATCCTCTATTCAATTAGTCCGGGTAATCGAAGTTTTATGGTTCTAAATTTTCTATATAAAAAATTCGATTCGAGATGAGAGTAATTAATATATTGATAAGTCATTTAGAGCAGGATTCTTCTTGCTTAAATTCGACAAAGGTTTATCACCAATTTGGAGTAATAAATTCACATATTGCATTCATCTTAGTTCACGCAGATTTAAGCATATTTGCATTGCAAATTAATAGTTTTACCTGTTGCGAGTCTGAATCTCCATCCGAATCTAATGTTTCAGGGGAGTCCAGAGAGTGGTTCGGATTGCTTTGGATCGGCCACGCGACGCTTATAGACCCGGAAATCCTTTCATTTCTCTTGAAATCTGATAATCCATTTAAATCCAGGGCTTCGTCGATCTTTCGATTTCAGAGCTCTGCGTTTGAATTTGTTCTCTGAATTGGCTGCGATATCCATCTCTACAGTTCCGCACTCTATTCACTAGTTTGAGGGAACACGAGTTGGTAGTTTCGCGGTGAAAATCGATTTGCAAAACCTATCTACTCGAAAACACACACACACACACGAATATAGAAACTGATATATAATACAGATATACATAATTAAAAGATTCGTGTCAGCAACTCTGTTTACACGAGTAAACATTTGATTGACATTACCAATAATCGATATTTCATTATTCCTTATTATGAACTTTTGACTCTTCTGCCTTTTAAATTATAAAAAAGTTGTAAAAGTCAGAAAAGATATGATTACGTTTAGAATTGGCAATGAAAGTTGTAGATTTTCCGTAAAGTTTCTTCCTCTTGGAAGTAATTCTACTGACATGTTCTACATACGAATCTCGTAGCGATTGGTTCTATTCGGAGCTTTGCGACTTCGTGGAGCAGCGCCCGTAGATCCGCGTGCAAGCAGAGTAATCTGTGGATTTACATGCTAGTACGTCTGGACGAATCCCTAGAACACGCGCGAGATCAAAGATTCGACATAAGCGACTTGAGCGTACCGAGTCTCATGCGAAAGAGTAACCCAAGAGAAATCCTCAGAGTGTTAAGGTGCAGCTGGCACACTCGCGGCATACGCGAAATTTACATTTTACAATCGCTTAATTACTTCTCATGATTATTTGCTCTTTGAGCACTTTCTTTACCCTGTGACTCTCTCGTGCTTAATTAAACTTGTTAGATCGCTCTATCGAGCTATGAGAATTAACTTAATAATTTCTGTTTTAAAAGTTATTGAGTGAAAAACTAAATACAGATGAATATAACGGAAACAAAAAGTTCGATCACAATATTTACACCGGATTATTTGATCCGTATCCTAGGGGGCACGCGAGAAAATAAAAATAAAAGAGAATTCGCCAAAAATTGACCGGATATGCCAGGGAATACGAACCGTTGTCAGATTAGTCATTTTAATTAAAAGTTCGATGGCGAGCTGCCTTCCGTGCGAAAACTATTTTTTACAGTGGCTAGCCAATTTTTCATGGATTGTACGCAGAAAGAGGCACGTAAACAAGTTTGGTATCGCGTCCGCATAGCTTCCCCTGCAATCACACAGCTACCGCGGTTTGACGTGAGGGCCCCCTTGCATGGTAATCTTCCGTTCTGCGGTTTACGGCGGCCGGAAATGGCTCGTATCGAGCGATACTCGATTAACGAGCGCCATTTATCGATGTACATGACCCCTCTCTTAGCCCTTTTGGCGTGTGGGAGCCTACCAGTCGTCTCCTGTGGCCTTTGGGTTCTCTCTCTCTCTCTCTCTCTCTCTCTCTTTCTCTTTCTCTCACTCTCTCTGACAGTCCAGATATCTGCTTGGATCAAAGAGAGTTCTGCTCGCCACGTTCCACATTCACCTTTTTAACCCGATGATAAAACGTAACGCGCCCGCGCTCACTGAGAGCTTGACTGACTGAGGGTAGCTCTATTCAATTTCGGACACGCTCAACCGAGATAATTAGAGACCTCTTCCGTGTTGTTTCGCAATCCCGCTCGATTCGAGCTTCAAAGTCGACTAACGTTAAAAGTAGTAGCATCGAAGACTCGTGTTAAGAGATCGTATCGAAAATAGAAAAATTAATGTTTTCTCAAAGTATAACTTGTTACTTTTGCTTTATATTGTGTTGGGACGATACAAGGGGAATGAATGTGATCTTGGAAAGAACAGTGAAGGTATTTATCTCATCTAACACTTACCATTGAGCCAAGTCTATGGATCGATACCTGCCGAATTATGCAGAATGAAGCCGAATTCGTCTATTGCGCTGTACAAAGAGCACAGACAAAAGCCGTTTAGCGATGCAGACAGGCGTTCAACTTGCTGTCCCGATGTCGAGCTCACAAGCAAAAGGGGAACCGCACGCATGAATGGCACCCGTGCACCGAGTACCATTCTTCGAGGGAAGCGCTGGCTCATTGTCAGTTACGATTCGCGAATGTGGCCAGGAAAAAAAATGAGTGGTTCCACGGGAGAAAAGAATCGTGGGAGGTGGGGAAAGGCAGATAACCAGACAGAGGGACCAGAGAGAGAGACTAAATAGAAAAATATTTAATTCTAGAGGAAAATAAATTTTTAGAAATGTATTTTGGATATATTTTAAGAAATCACTCGAGTTCTGTCTCGTTGAATTTCTCTCAAATTAATAACTTTATAAAATTTCATTCTTTTCGAGTCGAGCGAATGAACCAAAGAAAATTGAGGAGGGTGAATAAAAGAGGAGAGAGAAGGAGAGAGAAAGAGTTTTATCGCCGGAAGAACGTATTGATCCCAACGCATCGTATTTATTTAAAGCTGACTGCGACATCGGGTCCGGAAGGATTTTATGACGGATGGGGCCTGGTTATATCCGGATGGTACTTTACCAACCGTTGCCAATGTTCATTGCGCTCGCTATATTAACTATTCGATTAATATTAAACAACCTTCCCAGGATCATTTAGAAAATTTTTTAATTTTTGATCAAAACTTAATTAATTTTGTACTGTATGGAAATCTTCCAAAATTTCTCTCATAATTGAACAATAGAAAATCTTTGTGTTCTTGGTAGTCGAGCTAGGAGTGCTTTCATTAATATGAACCCAATGTCTCTCGAAATAATATCATATACATATACCTCTTCTCCTCCTTTCTCTCATTTCGAGGAACAGGAATTGTGCAAAGTTCCGCCAATTTTGTGACTGGCACTTGCTCTAGTTTATTCGAGGTTCGAAACTACTTCCAGTGTCAGTTTTCTACTTCACAGTTATATCATACAATTGTTCTGCCTCATTGTCAATTTAGCATTTAAGCAACGCGTCCCCGACAGGTATCTAATTGGTGAAGACGTCGCGGTAGCTCGACTTGGAATTTTGCATAATGACTAAATTATAAGTACATCAGAATGTGAAACCAAGGCGAACACAGATGGAAGTAAGTGCTCGAGGATCCTGTGATTTAGAGGATGAGTCTGCTGCGACAGAAGTAGGGATCGAAATTCTGATCATTAGCATAATGAGAAAATGGGGCTTTGCTCTCTGCTAGATTCTTAATCGGTTTTGTTACGATGCCATAAGCCTCCTGCTCGGATTAAAACCCTTTGTAATTCAGAATTTTATTCCTCGAACTTTTGCGAGGGATAAGAATTCAAGATTCTAAGAGAAGATCGACGCAGCTGCTATCCTCGAATTCATTTAACGATTTAGATTCGTAAGATATATTGACTGTATCTATCATCTTTGATGGTTGCTTCGAAAATACGACCAGTATTCGGAACTCGATATCAAAGGCGACTCTGGGTCGAAAAGGTCGCTTGTCTGTAACAGTGGAACAGATAACCTGAAAACCAATTGCCACAGATTGGACGTCTTCAGGCAACGGTCTTGGCAGGAAGATATCGATTGCTGGCAGGTAGTAAACAATGTAATCGGAATATCCGATCGGATTGGATTTCAGGCGACGATGTAATTGGTTTACTGGTGGTGCCTTTGGCACAGCAAGTTGCGATCGCATGAGCCAAGGAGATCGTGCGAAGGATCCGATGGATTTCCGTGCAACTTGTACGTTTCTGTATATTGATATTAAGATGCGCGGATAAAGAACTAAATAATTGAATAAATTCAAGTTAGCGTAAAATTTATAATCATAGGCAAATAATAATTGAAGAAATATTTCGAAATGACAAATATAGTGTATGAAATTCTCCGAGTCAGATTTGCATTAGGATCGTAAAGTGCAGTAGAATAGTGGTATATTGTGCTAAATTGAGTTTCTCTACTATTCGGTCAGTATTCAACAGTTGAGGTATTTTGTTAGGATTTCCAGAGCTTAGAGGTAGAGTTTGTCAGGAAACAGTAGGGCCACTAGTGAACGCGATGATAAAGAGTTAGCGAGCCACGAGGAAAGCTCGAAATGTACATTAAAGTTATCCTTATCCACATACGAGTAACGTGACTCAGGCTTTCGTGATTCCAACGACGAATGAAAGTTAACTTCGCGCAGTGCGCTTGGAAGTTTGAGTGTTGGTAGAATTTCCTAGCGAAACCTGACATTTTTCCTCAAGTTTCGCAATACAATTCCTAACCGGCAAATTGGTGCCGTTCGTACATTTTCTTCAAATTTTTCCCCGACCTAGCTCGCCAGAGACCAGTTCGACCTATTTCAAGATTTTTCAAGATACGCTATAACTTTCTGTACATAGAACTCGAATCGAAAGACTAGCAGACTCACTACAGTAGAATTACAGTGTTTGTAGACAGACAACAAAATTACTCGGAAAGTTTCAATTAACATAGAACGGTGAGTTCCACGGTAAAGAAGATAAATTCGTTCGTCATCATCATCCTGTCGAGAAGGGCAGTTCTCAGAATTTATTTGCTGAAAAACAGTGAGCACGAATATAGCGATAAGGCCAATCTGATAGCAGAGCCACCGGCATTAGAGTTATCTTAATCTCCGGTTGAATAACGCACGCTGAGCTTCCTTCCCCGACAAGTATCTTTAGCGGAAGCATAAATCTTTCTTTCGATCGAATTTCACGGATCCTGACTACCACAATCAATTTCTCTTGCATAAACTGTTACTCCGGACAGCGAAATGCCAACTGGCACTTGTGTAAAATTATGCAGCAGATAGATTTATTCTACGAGGACAAAATATCTTCGATCATCTCAGAATCCGTTCGAACATTCACGTTGCATTTTGCTATCATGACAAAGTCTCTCGCCAACTTCCAAACCCCTCGACAATCGAAGATTTCTTCTCGAATTCTAATTTCTCTACAATGATCGAAGCCTATCAAATGCAAGCGTGGAAACGTAATATAAATATTCATGAGAGAGGGTCTTCGTCCAAGAGAGAATGAATATGAGAATGCAGGGGTGTTTCTCTCAGCATCCCTTTCTACTGGACTCTTATCTCATTTCGGCTTGTATGCGGCTCCCGGAGGGAGTCGCAACGCGTCGTTCCAAGGGTGACGATGCACGGTAATTGGCTCCTCGTCACCGTAGCAGTCGCCGTCGACGAAATAAATTTCCTCCCTTCTAACGAAATTCTCGACCCTCCTACCCTTAGTAGCGAGCTGTCTCTATGCCAGTCGCGCGTGTCGTAGTTTGTTGTTGGCCTTCTCTCTGCTCCCGGCAGCTAACTTCTTCGGCAAAAGGCCACGATTTAACCCTTCGAGGACCATCAAGCGCTCTACTCGCGAGGCTGTCTCCTTTTCTCTCTCTCTCAAAATGCTCCCGGCTAGACCCGCGAAATTGCCTGCTGTTCTTCTCCTGGATATTGATATTTACCGTTGAATGTTGCGGACACACTCCCATGCTTCGTCCGCCGCGCACACTTTTGTTACGCGAAAAATGGAATCCAGAGGATAAAGATTGCTCGCGGTAGTTTCCCGGTACGCGCATCCTGTAATTGGTACTCGGCAAGAACAGTGAAAGTATAGTCATGACAGAAAATTGTATAGCGCGATATAAGATTGACTATAGGCTAAGAAATCAAAATTTATTATTGGGATTCTTTGTGAATGCAGAATGAAGAAGATATTAATATCAGGGAAAATAGACTGCACCAGTCGATGAATTGTGAGATATTCATGAGAAAGATCCCAGTGTTACGAGTAACATGATTAACGTGACTAAATTCGCAATTCCGATTATCTTGAGCGTGCTTCCGGTGCAAGTAGAAGAAGAAGAAGAAGAAGAAGAAGAAGGTTTGGTTACCGTTCCCATTGTCGTGGTCGGTGGTCACGGATCGTTGGTACTTCGAGTCCTGCTTTCACCGTTAACTTCCATCCTGAATGCTCCGTCGAGCGAGACAGATCACTCGGTCCCTTATTGTTCTCGCGTGACATAAATCAAGCAAACCAAGCCTCTCGGTAAAGTAATTAATACTTCTCGAATCCGTGATGCTTCCCTTACCTCGGAAGACTTGAAGTTGCTGTAACATCTTGTCAATTTCAGCAGCAACATCGAGCTATAGAATAATTTTCATTAGTACACTTCTTCCGTGAGAAATGACTTTCTCCTCTAGGCCATCGGTTTATACTTTCGATTATTAAGTTTGCCTCGGTGATATCATTACTGCTGAGATTCGAAAGAGAAGCGGAGGATGCTTTAATGATGAGTGTACTCCTCGTTGTTACCACAGTGAAAATAAAACACTCCTGTGAATATGGATTCGACTTTGCTGTCTAGTGAAAGAGTGAGATGCATTATCCACGATCGGCTGAGTTAGTGGGTTACCACTAGGTGTATTGTTGAAAAGTCCTCGTTTATTAAGATGGGATTAGATGTCGACTTCCTCATTTTTCTCGATATCGTACCTGCCTCGCGAAATATAATACACACGTTTCGCGGTAAGCAAAGCGACTTTCTCTTGGCTATGTGGCCCATTTCAGCCACAGTATCCCTCCTGTACTTCTCCTTTTCTCGGAAAGTTATGCCGCGAAAAATCATCCCGGTAGTTTACGTCTTCTGTTACAGAAAGTTCGACTACTCGAAGACAGGAAGTGTTTTTAATCAACAATATTGGAATAGTATAAAAATTCTTTGTTAAATGACGTTTCAAAATTGTTCACAATTACACCACTTATGAATTGAATGAAAACACAATTATCACGTATTTTCAATATTGGAAGAAGCTAATATTTCAGTGCAAGATGCGTCATCGTTTATAAGCATGAAGTTTTATCATAGAGAATTTGTTGGCAACGTAAAAGGTAGAGAAAGTACAAAAGAGGCTGAAGTTGTAAAGAAAAAAATTGTTGATGCACCAAGCTAAGGGTACAATAAGAAAACCGCAGCAAAGAGGGTAGTGGCATTTTTATGGAATACCTCGAGGCAAATGTTCCTTTCGTTGAGAGTAACAACAATGGGGTAGAGTTTTCCTGCAGGCCACAACTGTGACAGCAAACACGTTTAGGATGCAGGTAGTTCCTTCTACAGGGCTACCGCATTATATGCGCGAGTGAGCGCGTTAATTCAATCGGTAGCTGTAAAAGTGCCAGGGTGAACAAAGCCTCGAAGCCAGAAGAGAAAATGCCTCGCAGGAAAAGTATGGAACCTGGTGAAATTGGGGTGGCCTCCATTTCTCGGAGCTTTTGCTTAATTAACCGACCGCTAATTATTGCGTTCGTTTTGGACAGCCTTTGTACCATCGTTCTCTTATTCTCCATTAGTTCTTCTACGACTTCTCTACCCCTTTAATTAGAAACAGATCAAAAAACTACATTTTCTGCTGAGCATCTCATGAATAAAATTCCAATATCAAAAATGTATCAACCTAATAGTCGTACAAATTTGAGCAATAAATCTGACGCAATGCAGAGACCGCATAACCCTATTCGCTTTCGAAACCCATAAAACAAGAATTGGTGGCTTTTGCCGAGTTTCGGCGATTGTTTGCCACGGAACAATTCGACAAAGGATATAAGAAAGTGCGGAGGGCTTTCGAGACTCTTCGTCTCATGGATTTTAGGAAATGTAAGATGAAACGCACGGATGACGACTTGGAGGAAATTTTAAAGGCTATTACTCGGCTAGATTTATAATGGGCGTAATGGACTGTCATTTGCTATGCGGGGTTGATTTCTCATCAAAGTTGGACTCTGAGGGTCGTTGGAATTCTGTGAAGTTGCCGTAGAGAGGTCGATTGGCTGCAAAGGAAGCCTGAGACACGAGTAATCTCGCGTCGTTTACGCCGAGGCACGCTATACCTCACGTCGTTCACCTTTGTCGAACTTTCCCCCTATTGCGATTAACCCTTTCCCCGTCTTATTCATTTTCCCTCTGCCCTATCATCCACCATCCATCGATTTGCACCCCCGACTTTGTCGATGTGCCACACTCAAATTCTAATGTCTGCTTTTAGTCGCTCAAAATAATGTTGCAGCCTAATTAACAAAGTATTATTATTATTAACAAAACTTTCTGACTTCAAAAAATTGCTGGTATAGAATGGGAAGATGAAATTGAAATTTGTCGTTTGAGGAAGGATTAAGGAACACGGAGATCCCTTTGCGAATTGCCATAGATCCTAGATAGTCGTAGAAAATAGAGGAACAAAGATACGAAAGATCGAGAGGTAGTATTAGGTGGGATCGTTTGGTAGAAGAGGCTCCAAGTAAAAGAGAGGCATTCGACTACTTCTCACTTCGTGCGAAGGATCGTTTGCCCCGGAAGTTCCGGTGCTCTCGTCGAGGGATCGAGTAAGTCGCAATGCGCATTCCGCGAATCTGAAGAAAGAGGAAAAGCCGAAGCTTGCATCTTGGCTCGATGCCGTTTTCGCAGAAGACGGTTCCTCTTACTCGTAGAGAGCTCTGCCACTCTCCAGATCAACTCTGACGCCCGCGGAAAAACTTCCAAAGCTCTCGCAAGTAATTTAATACTTCCGCCCTCGCGCAAGAACTTCGTGCACCGGTGTGATCAAAAAGTTCTCAGCTACTGCTAGACGTCGCGCCGGTTTCGACGACGAAGATGAGATATGAAAATTGTAGTTCCTCTTTTTATTCTCTCTCTGATATGACATCGACAACCTTTAATCTCGGTATATTAATACCTCGTGAAAAAGTTAAACTTTAATTTCATATTCCCACCATCTTCTTCGATAATACTAAATCTACTGCTGATAAGTTTCGACCTTATGACTGCAAATTTTTCGTCTCTTCTTTTCTTTCAATACGTATTCTAATTTATTATGTATTAGAATAGTATTAAACTTGTATGTTCATGGTAAAAGTAGTTCCTGATACTCAGTAGTTCTGACTACTTACAGTGGTATATAGGCTGGAGGTTCAGACTCATTGAACTATTTATGCGAGCAATTAACGGCAATCGCTGGCACGAACTAATTCGAAATTGGCACCTCGATGGTTAAGATTCGGAAGCCGGTGGAGTCTGCGAAATCTTTAATGGGAGGAAGGATGTTCTGAATTTAAATAGGATTATCTCAAAGCCAGTAGATAAGAGGCTTTGTCCGAAAGAGCTCTGCTTTACGGCTAGACTAATAAGAAGTATTACTGCGTCTCTATAAAAAAGCAACGAAAATAACCCTTAATCCTCCATCTGTTATGCTGTCTGTTTTCTGCTAATGCAGTAAATAGCTTGCGGCGATAGCTAACGAATCTATCATATGTTGAAGCCTTATAAATGGAGTTCTTGCGACATCATAGTTCTATAAATATCGAATGAAAGTGATAAATCATCAGGAGGGACGGTGTAGTAATTAAGTGTCTTATCGATCTTAATTAATCCGAATTATGAAATAGAAATGGAAAATGATTCTTCTAAATAATTTGATCCAGATTCTACTAATCACAACATTCCTTGGCATGAGATATCTTACCTTCAGCGGAAATACAAGCTCTGGTGTAATGAATACACTGGTGCAGCGGGTAAATGGAGCAAGATTGACTGCCAGAGAAGCATTCTGAATATTTCATTAGTGTGCTATCGGCTGGTATGAGTTATGAAAGAGGTCGTGGAACGAAATATTCCGGGGAAGGTTTTGCCGCAAACCATCGGAGTCACTGGATCCCTTGTGCTCGTCCTTGTTATCCTGGGATCGGGAGGTAATACAGTGTAATTTGTATTTACGAGCCCCGGCAGAGCCATTGCGCCACATTGCTCAATGGGCCATGTGTCCTTTTAAAAGAAGCATCGATCGCATGCCGATAGCACCATACCTACAGAAAGGAACACGTACTTTCACACGTGGTACGCCCACAAAGACGTATTTCAAACCGACCGATATACTACCTTTAAACGTAGAATTAACGCAGACTCTATCTTCCTCGTAGTTCTTTTTTATTATTCATTTCGTTCGATCAATTGGTAGTAATTCTTAATCAACCGAGAATATCCGCTCGAGTAATAGTAGATGTACGATTGTTAAGGTTCTTTTTGGTTATCGATAGTCGTTGTAAAATGGTAAAACAAAGCTGCAATTAGAACCATGGTGTCCGTAAATGGTGGAGCTTACTTAGAGAGATATCGATTACGCGAGCACTTGCTCTACTATTTCGGCCCCGAGGAATCGGTATTAAGGTTAATCGCAGCAGAAATCGAAGCTGACAGCCTTCTCTTGTCGGTCTCCTGCTCGCGCTAAGCCTGCCATAAGCTTCGACGAGATCCGGAGCGCCCATCTTCTTCGTGATCCGGATACCTACACGAGTTCCTAGGCTCTCTGCACCCCAGAAACCCAGTGTTCGCAGATCCTAGGTACCACGGTGCATAAATAGTGTGTCTGACCCGAATCATTTTTCACCATTTCGACATTCTGTCCAGAAAAACGTGATCGAAATTCACTAGTGAAATTGAACGATAAAAACTACTATAGGATCTACTTAAAAAATGACATTAGACTAGACTCAATCGTATTGTATTTCCTTGTTCGTTCAATATCGAAGTGACTCGGGTGCCGTTAAATTGCAGACAATTATACAAAGGGCGTTCGATCGTAGTCGATAATTTTCGTTGCGGCAACGCATCCCACGATACAAGTTATTAGGAAAAGTAGGCGAAACTGTTATTGTCCTGGGTCTAAGGGATCGACAAACTGCCATAGGTTCATTTCGGAATTGAACTCGAGGGGGTCATATGCGCCTGTAACATCCCCTGCACCGTGTATAAACGTGACAATAACACTCGGTGTTCCCCGGTGAAATTACTAGCGGATCTCAAAGCGTGCTCGACTCGTTATCCTAATATCTGCTGTTGAAGGATAAGATGAGATTTATCGCGTTTCGAGGTTCTGCCCAGGCATTTCTGCCCCCGAGCACCGCTTTTCGATCAAGGGATGTAATGGAAGTGGTTCGTTTGAGGTTTATCCGATTGTTCATTTATACAGAGTATTGAGATATATATACTGATCCGCAGAATTTATTTGCACAGATTGAAACTTGGAAATCAAACAACCGTAATTGAAATTAATTAAAGTTTTTAATGCAAAAGAGTACTTTGAATTATCGAGAATTTTAAATTCGAAGTAACATTCGATATTTATAATAACAAAAAACTATAGAAACTGTTTTATCGTGATGTGAAAGTACAGTTTTGAAACAACGTATAAAAAATTTTGGAAACATAGTCCACTCTTTCAATTGATCCGTCAATCGTGAACACAGAGCTTCCCAGGGTTCCAGTGACAACGGCTGGCAAGCCGACAGAAAGGGCGCAACGGAGGGTTGACTACGCGCACCCCATTGCCATTCGAATCGTCGGGGAGCATAAATCAACGGTTAACTTTGTCGAACTCGAGCGTGGATTTATCACACGCGCCTCCTATGCGCTCTGGCTAATGATAAATTATGACGATCGAACTTCACGAGAAATGGGATCCAGGGTTCGCGAGGGGAAACTCCGTTACATTTTTAGGGGATGTTATCCGGTCACTGTTGTTGCAACACGAGCCCATACGACACCATGGCAACATGACATTGGAATAAACAAGGGTTAGCTAGGATCTGTGGAGGATTTCTCTCAATAAATATTGATAAGCTTCATGTGTGCTATCAACCACTCATGTGTCTGTCGACATGTTTGTCACGTACTTAATTCTTTCGAGCGACCAATACCCTTTTGCATAAATAATCCTCGCGAATTATTCCCTTGATATTTAAAAAATTTCCACAGCTTTTTCCGCGAATGTTGCAGATTGCGTTAAGCCGAAAGCTCGATAAGAAGATTATTTCCATTTTCATATCGGAAAAATTTATGCATATTAGGCTGGAGTTTGAAATCGCGGATTAAAAATTCGATAAATTCTTTCTTTACATTTTTAATGCGAGTGTTTATGAATAATGTAGATTTTTTGAATGTATTTAATTAATAGAAAGATTGTAGGAGAATGTTACGTTTGATAGGGGTAGACAGAGCTTATCAAAGGGCGTGACTACCCAACCGTATAATAAAAGAAGCCTGATATCGCGTTGTTTAATCCAGATAAAGGACTACCCTCAAATTCGATTTTCCACAAAATTCTACCCCTTTGTTTCTAGCTGGTGCCTTTGATGTGTACGGGCTGCGATTCTTCGTTGCAATCTCCGTCCGGTAATCAGATAATCCCGAATTAATTCAGCGGAAATTTTAATCAAAGACCACTAATTAACGTGGACAGTTAGTGCTCGCATTATCGTCTCCAGCCACTCCTCCAGGTTGACATTTACGATTTTCTATGGCGAATTATCTTCATAGCTACGTACAGAATTATGAAACTTCTCTATTGTAGACAACTAATTTGAAACACCTGTTAACTATTAGGGTGGTACTATCAAGTTGACAACCACATGAATTTCTTAATTAAAAATGTTTTATCTTACTACCGCATCATGCGTGAACAGTAACTCCATACGTAACTTTATATCTGTTGTTAAAAGCACTAATAGAAATGCTAATAGAAAAAGAGTAGAAATTGGTAAATATTGAATTTGAAGAGAATCGTATTGAGGAAAGGAACGTTATAAGTACTCGAAGTCAAGGTACGTCCGTGTCAGAGGTACAAAAAGCAGAGAAAGTCGAGAGACTGCCAGTTGGGGAGAAGTCAGAGCCAGATGTAGGAAGTTGGCTGAATTTCAGATGGGCCGCAGACACGTGGGTGAGACATCCTGAAGGCGATTGGGCCTGCCAGGAAAAATGAGCGCGGCCGTGGAGAACGGTTGCGAGCCCTCGAAGCCACCGCCCAGCGGTGTTTTCTCGAGGGCCTTCGCCAAGCGGGCGCAGCCCTTCGAGGAAGGTGAGTCTCGCGAGAAATATCGCGACGCCTATTAACCCCGTCGACCCGAATGAATAATGTATTAACACTATTCTAACTAGCCAATTTCCACTGCCAAGGCTATTTTCTTTTTCCCTCTTTTCTCTCTCTCTCTCTCTCTCTCTCTCTTTAAAATTGCGCGATCCTGTCTCGAAGTAGAAAAAGACACTAAACAATGGAATAACCTGAGAATATCGTATTTTTTGTTTTTTAAAAAAAAGCTTCATTAATATTTACAACGATGTAAGATAGATTCTCGATGAAATTACGTGTTATTTTTTGTAAAATTGGCAGTGGAAGGTGGTAGTACAGGGGATGGGTTAATATGCCATCGATATCGTCATCTCGCCATGGGGCTTTCTTGGTGATTGCTTTGCGACGACACGTCGCTGCACGATGGAATCGTCGCGGTGCGGGATTGCTACGGGGCCGGCTGGTTTTAGTAGGGTGGAAATTGAAGGATCACGCTTTGGGGCTCCTTGGGAGATGCTTCTACCTCTAGTGGCACTGGTGGCATTGTAACTATCTTATAGTTTGTAGAAGATCCACTACCCAACTACTATCCTCTATGTCATTCTACATTTAATATAAGATGCAATTATAATTTGAAAGAATTTCGCAAATCTGGTTAACATCAACTTCTTATCTGATAACTTTTATCTCATAAAATTCACATATTAAGAGCCCAGCCTGTTCTATTAGGTTCTTGTAGTATGAAATTATTATCGAAGCACATAGTAGAATTTTAGTGAAATGACCCTTTCGACTAAACTTTGATATAGAACCAAGCACTTCAATTTTACCACTGCAAACATAAACTTAATTATTTCATCTACAGATTACAGTTAGCTGTCTCATTTAAAGGGGGTTAATGGTATGACCCTTTTAGCTGTACTCGAGCACAGCTGTGCAAATTTCTATCCCCCCCCGCTCGTCCTTCTCGTTTACCTTCATATTAAATTCTTCTCGTCCTCCTCGCCACCTTAAATAGATCGTTTCTCTCACCAATTTTCTTGCTACCTTGTATTTTACCGTGTGGCTGACTTTGTTATAGAAAATTCCATTGATTTACGCGGCAAATCCTGTCATTATATCCACATCAAATTTATTATTGCATTATTCCAAGTTGCAAAATTATATAAAAATCTGTCGTTTCAATGGAACTTGAAAAATTGCTTTGGCTCACTAGATAAAATCATGTCAGAGTAATTGTGTTGGGATCACCCTAGGATTTTGAGATACCGTCAGGAGAATCGAGGCTGTCGCCCATAGAGCTGATTTATTACTAGCGTTCCCTTGATGAAAATTCATTTTTCGCCGATATTAATGATTCCAGGCAACTCGAGGACGGTAATGAAATTAAGAAAAGTTCGCTTGGAAATGGGTAATGGCGTTAAGAGTTCCACGAAACCATCTGTCATGACTCGATAACCGTATTACCGATGCAATAAAGAATTAAGATAATTGCTAATAATAGTATCGACGGAAAGTTCTACATTTCATTCTTGAAATCTTTATATTGAAATATATTTATCGTTAGACGGGAAAATGGTGAAATATAGTGGAATCCTTATAACAACTTAGAACGGTTGTTACTATAGAGTAGCTTAATCGCAGTTTGAGTTTTGTTTCCGACGACGCAAACCCGATTTACGGTGAGCTTAAATCAAGTGACTAGGGAGAGAGCGGAAGCCCATTTAATAATCAGTCGACCAATAAATGGATTTACCAAAGAACTTTTTATTCTGGTGCTTTCGACGAAACTCGCGAGACTAGGAGTGGTGCGGTCTTGTTGGCGCGTGTTACTAATAGAATCTGGACATAATTCCCCGTGAAAGTTCTCGTATGCGGGCAACAATCGAGATCAAACGTGGCTCGGGAAGTTTTGCGGACGTTCGCAGCACTCGACGCACTCTCTGCATGTGTGAATTCTCATATACATATGTACATATATAATGAAATGTGTATGCGTGAGTGTGTGCGTAGTTGGTGTATTGTGGAAGTCGCGAACTTGTCGATAACTGTTTGGCACTGGCTGCTTCCGGAATTCAATTACCTTTGGGCGTGTAATGCCTCGATCGTTCGATCCACGCTGAGAATAACTGGATAACGTGCATTGCCGTGGACCAGAACGAAAATCAGCTCTGGGATATTCATGCAACAGGGAATTTTGATTAAATGGACTGGATCCTTGCAAAGGCTCCTGTCGTACCTTTTAGAGCAAATGTCGATCACTGAAGAGTGACAAACTTTAACACAATTTTTTGATATTATACCAGTAGTTTTTTACTATGTTTATTAAACAGTATAATCTAAATTAATATTTAAATGTATTTATATCTTACATTTATTTGTTATAAATATTTAAATATAAAAGGATCAAAATGAATGGATAAATACCAAAGTTTGAAAAATTAATCTTATGCTTTCCAACTTGTATCACAACTAAAATCTGTGTATTCGAATAATAGAAGTTCTGCTATGCTAATTCTACATTTACATCAAAAGATTGATTACGCTCAGAGAAGATTTGAATAGTAATGCTTCGTGTTGGAATTAGTGAAGTAAATTACGCGCATGTTACCTCTGTAACTTATCCAGCGATTTCAATGGTATTCATAATAGCTAAACCCAAATTGCACGTGTAAATATCATTAATATTATAATTCACCGGATAATTCGAATTATTGTTGCGAGCATAGATTTCGCTTCGATTGCCTTCCGGATGTCCTGGGGATGCATACTTAGCTGTTAATTGCAAGTTTCCGGGGATATTTGGGATTCTGGACTTGGGTCACCAATTTCGAATTTCATTCGTGGTTGCGGTTTAATTTTGCGCTAATCGAATGGCTCGAACACATAACGCGATCAGAATTCCCACGACCACGTAAACTAGGTTTGCATATTGAAAACAGTTTTTACAAAAATCCATCAGCAGCACCAATATTAATCTTAAAATATATAAATTACGATCTTCTATAAAATAAGGATTTTTCATTTAAATTTAATCTTGAAAGTTCTCCTATAAAATGAATTAAATTTTCTTTATTAATCAAATCGAACTGCTGATCTGGTTGACGATTCTGAAAACTGTATCTCAATTTCGAAGGAACAAGGAACAACTATTTGAACTTTCCTTTATTTGTTACAGCGCTTAAGACTCTAAACCGATTGAACAACGAAGGAGAAGCACTTGCCCTTCAAGATGACCTCACAACGCACCCCACCCTGGCCTTGATGCGTCGCATCCTTGCAGATGCTCAGGTAGGATCCTCAAGAAATCGTCATAAAACATCTCAACACCCTTATTCGGTTGTCACTTCCACCTTATTGACGAAACCACTGATTCCCTAGAAAACTTGGCGACTCTTTTAAGCCACGTCACTTACCACCAACTCATCCCTGAACAAAAGCTTCTACTAGCAGTGGTCAGACCATTGTCTAGCTGCAGCTATTGTTACTCGTTGTCCCAAGGGTTGTTACGATAGGGAGGTGAGCCGCGTGTCCTGTTACGCGAGATTCTACATGTCCGATACGTTTCCCTCAAAGTACTTTTGTAATGTCAGTTTTTATTTAGGGAATTTGTAGTCGTCGAAGAAAGTAAAAGAATACTTCAGGAGAAATGTAGCTGAATGTTGCGGGTGTGTTTGGGGGATCTGGAAATATTATTCTTATGTTTGGTTTCTGTATGGAATTATTGGGGTATTTTGGTTAGGAGAGGGTCTTGAGACGGGAGATTGTGGCCTTCTGGGGGGGATGAAATGGTGTCGTTGGTTCAGGCCTGCTACGAAACAGCCCCTATGACCGTGATTCGCTGACATTTCCCTAGGGTTGCTACTCTGTATTTATTGCTGGCGCGTATTACGGAATTAAGATTCGTTCACACTGTCTACATTTAATACAACGCAAATCTATGAGTTTAATTTTCCAACAATATACAATACTATAATTCGAATAATTACCAATCGACAAAAACTTTTGTCTCAAATAATCTAGTTACGTATATCAAAATAAAAATGACACACTTAAATCAGCAGTTTTCGGACGGTTTGTCGCTTTCACGAATATTGTTGCACAAGATCTAAAATATATATTTATGTAATTACGTAAGAGACTTTCAGAGACTAAATACGTGTAAAGAATTGAGTAGATTCTTGGAAATCTTTTTCTAGCCTAAAATGAATGGAATAATTTTGGAGTAAAACTTTAGAAAAATTTCAATGGCCACTGGAAGCATGAATAAGCAGCGTAGGTTGAAAGACACGATTATTCGCTGTGGATTCAGCTTCAAAGTAGTCTGAAGAGGGAGCGAGGGTAGGTCTCGCGGCAAGAGGGTCACCAGGAAAATGCGTGGTGCCTTTTCGGCACGAAACATCGTCGTTCGAAACGAGAAAATATTTGCTTGCTCCGTCGTTCCATTGCGCGCTTCTTATCACAATCAGATCAATACCTATCGTTTTCTCGCTGCTCTTGGATGTTTGCATTCCAGGCTACGTTAAGGTAAAAGCATTCGATTTACAAATATATCAGCAACCAAAGTGATAGAGAACTGCATTCTAGAAATTGTATGATCAATTATTTTCTCGTGCGTCAATATTTATTTATAATTGGATTAAAAAATGAGTATTTTTGGAAATTCTTAAAGCAACACCACTCGTTTAATTAAGCGTCCGTAGAAGTTTTGCGACCGCGAAAATTTCACTTGGAAAGTTAAAACTGCATTTCACAGCGAATTTTCCGTAAGCCGATTACCAAAGCGACTAAAACGAAAAAGCGAAAGTCTTAGAGGAGGGGGGAGGTCGAAATTAAAGGGCGTTGACGCGTAATTGTAACGAGAGAAATCGCTATTCGGTCGAAGGTTGGAGACTAATAGTCGCGCGCGTGCGCAAGAGAGAATTAATTCTGGCAGCGAAATCGGGAGGTCACAATCGAGATTCAGAGAGGCGCAAACTAATTAGCACACTCGGCAGCTTTAAAGGATTCAAAGGACAAACGCGCGTCTAATGACTCCGCCAGCCAAATTGCAATAGCGTTCTCGCGCTCTTTCGAACTCCGTTTCATACCGCAACGAAAAGGAAGTTAAGCCTCGTAGTGTCAACTTGCTCACCCTTTGCTCGATCTTTCCCCCGCAATTTCGCGTCTTTTGTGCTAAATTTTCTCTCGCTGTCGATCTTCTTTGATCGAATCGCCGATATCACCCGATTCCAGTTTTATGGATTCGCTGCAGAGTCTTGGAGAAATTGGATCGAGGTTCTCGATCGAAAATGGTAACAGTAATTTTTTTTCGAGATATATTTGGATAGAAAATTGGATCGAGAATCTGTAACGTTGCTTATAAGTATTTTGCAAGATCAAAACTTGGGAAAAGAATACTTACAAAATAAGTTTGACGAGTTCGAATGTATTTGATTCACAGACACTATAGTCACAATTCTTGGCAGACAAAAAACTACGGTATTCGCAAAAGGACGTTTCGGCATGGTTTTTTCACAGACTTTTGAACATGTTCGCGAAGGTACCGACATGCTCCGCGATGCATTGCCAGGTAACGAGATGCGGGAGTTCAATCACTTAACGCATGCACTGGAAGATGCTAGGTTTCCCTTCGTGATTGCAGAAATACGCGCTATACGAGACAGTTCTAAAGTGATGTGACAGTATGCAAAGTGTGAGATATTTTCAAACGTCCCTCGAGAGATTTTTCTGGGATTCGTATGACATACCATTTGTGGATCCGATATTTAATCTTGCGACGAAATTAAAACCATGGTTCAAAAAAAAGCATAAAATTTCATGATATTTCCAATTCTACCATTTATGTATTTTCCGTATATCCAAAATTACTTTTCTATTTTTCTCTTTAGTTTTCTCTTTATAACATATTTTTTATATATATTTTTGTATTAATCATTTCCAATTTCGGGTAAAATTCGTACACTTACACGTTGCAAATCACATACAATGTATCGGCGCGATTCCAGCAAGTTTGCTTTGTAGATTTGATATGCCGACAAACACGAAATCCGAGCTAGGGTTTCACCTGCTTCATACATTTATTCCACATAAGGTATGCATTTATGGATTTCCCTGGATCGTTCTGACCTAATTCTTGATCGAATAAGAAGTCAGACCTGGCATTGCGGAAACTCGACAGATTTCCTTCTTCCGTGCTTCGTAACCTGGTGTAGTTTAACCGATAGAAAATTTGTCTTCAATTTTGTCTCTCTTCGACCGTAAATTACTCCCTGTATCTTTATCAGAGGAAACCAATGAACTTCGTGCCTTTCATCTTCGATTTTATCAAGCGAAACATTAATAAATCCGTTACTCTCTGTATTGATTTTTCTGCTTTCAATCTGACGCGGATACATTCGAGTACAGAAAATCCTTCAAATATTTTATCCTGAAAAATATATATAATTGAAAAATGAAAATCTGAATATTTTCAGGGAACTAAAATTGGAGAAAATAAGTCTTAATCCGCACAGACCTGAGTTCCGGAGGTTTGTGTAAATAAGCACAGAAGGTCCGGAAATGAAAGGGGGAAGTTTATCGTTTGGTTATTAACTTAATTAAACGCCACGGGCAACGCAACTGGCCTTTTTATTAGACGAAATTTCCCTCAATTTCCAGTTGAATAATAGAAAAAAGTAGAGGGCAACGTTTCAATTTCTGACGATGGAAGCTTTCTTTTTTCCTCGAATCGAGCCTCCCTCGGATGTTCGGCTCGCTTTCGTATCGGGAATATTCATTTTGGAGCCTGCGCGCGAAGGTGGAACGCAAACTGTGAGCGAACAGTGATACGTGGCACGTTATTGGACTGACGGAAAGTCGAGGCGAGAAGAATTTTATTCTCGGTGCTTTTTCAGCGTCACTGGTCTACCAAAAATTGTTCACCAACCCTGTCGAATCTTTATTTTAAATTATACATAAAATTGATCCTCTACCATTTAGAACATTGGCTAAATATTTTTCGGTTTCGACGAAAGTGCCACTTTGTTTTTCGATCTCGTTGAAAAAACATGAAAAGTAAACTTCCGAATTCGACGAGGAAAATTCAACGGCGAATCAACCACGAGTAAAATTTTTATCCTCTTGCAAAATTACGTGATTTTTGTTGCAGTATCTTTCGTTTTGTATACAGCAAAAATTATGCTTTTATAGGGAATATTTGCGCGGTGTGATCCGAAGCGAGTGAGCAATTCTCCGCGATTTTCCGTGCCGACAAAAATTCGAATATTCACTGGCTGGCAGGTGGCTGGCGAAGAATTGAAAAATAAAGGCTACGGGAGATCGACGTTCCGTTGTATGTACAAATGCCAATATCAATCGAGCACCAATATGAAGTAGCACTACCAATAAATAAAGAACGTTTTCAGAGAAATAATCTTCCAATCACGATAATTTCATTGAAAAGCAAATTCATGATTAATTTTTCAATTAATAATTCTCTCTCAACTCTGTGTTTTTCCAATTACTGAAAATCCCAGTTTTTTGTCATTTAATTGCGAAGGTACTTTCGCAAACTCGTCCCAGTGAATTGTTGTGTGTTAATTATGCGAAAATATTGCAGCGTTCTCGTTCGTGGTCAACGAGTTATTAACAAATGTCACGCATAGTACACGAACGAATTAATCAACAATTTACGCTCGGATGTAGTGACAGGTTTCGCATTAACGTGGGCTAATGAACAAAGGAGAAATTCGAATTATATCGGGCATCGCATAGAGAGAGCGACATAATTGATGTCCAATGAAATATGAGCTATCCGTCAAAGCTTCATTCTAAATTTTCTACTAGAAATTCTATTGAATTTTGCATTACAAATACTACTTATATTTTACATCAAACGATATTCTACTTCACGTCAATTTAGAATATTTAATAAATTTTATAAGAATTCTATTTTAATTTAAGTTTATAAGCTAATATCACGCGTGTCTTCGCAAACCGGCTCTTTAATTAACAAACGAGCCTATTAAGGGGAAATGCGGTTGACTGGTCACTAACGTATGAGATATTTACGGTAAATACGTGATAATACATAATTATTCCAATTCCAGTGCGGTGAGAATAGCTATTTTCCGCGGTGTTCCAGTGATTTAAACCCATTAACTCGTCATTGTGAGTAGCCCTAACAAAATATGGTTACCACGAGCAAAGCCTGGTTCCCGGATGGTAACGAGCAAGCCTGTTTTCCACGAGTCGCCTATAAATAATATATACGTATATATCGACTCGTTTATTTCCTACAAAGCACATCACTTTGTATTCGCCTCTCGAATTTGCCAAACGTGCGGCCTGCCGCTTGTTACACCTGTTATTCCACACATGTTCGATACAATTAATAATTAATCACCTACCTTGTCGCATTGAATATTCATTTATGATTTTTAAATATGACACCGACTTAAGACTCTCAAAGATTATGGAATGTTCACTGAAAACTTCTTTGCTCAATGAGTATAAAAATGTTTTTTGGCTTTTCGGAGTAGAAAAATTCTAACCTTTAATATCACTCGGCCAGAGACATTATAATCCCTCGCGAAACGTCCAAAGATATTTGGAAGAAATACAAATTGTGGAGGTAAAAAAAGTAAGAAAGAGAATAAGAAAAATGTCGGAGGTTCAGAGTCGTTGAAACAACTGCAGCTGCTGCATTCAGTCGGTTGGAATCTCGAAAGCAATCCTCCGTAAGCAAAAGAACCCTGGAACAATCTGACCCAGGTAAGAAAAATCCATCATCCGCAAAATCGTCGAGTAACTCGACACCAGGGTAGCCTGTTTGTTCGCAAATTGTTCCATATGCAACTTAATGAAAAGCATACAACTGAAACACATATATATCAAATCCTACGTGAATCGGGTCAAGTGAAACGGGGATTAATTCGTCGTGTGCACTCGTTCGCGAGGTAAGCCGAGCGGCATAATCTTAAGAAATATTCCTGCTCACTCGTCATGCTGGTGGATTTATTTCAATTCTCTAGGCACGTCGTACAATTCCTCGCGCATTGCATCCGGTAGCTGCATCGCATCCTACCTCGCACGATTGCAATGAGAACATTCGATTTTCCGGTCACGCGTCTGGCCAGCTAGTTGCTTCGTCAGAATTAGGCGCCTCCCTGGCAAATCGCGACAAATTTTCACCCCTCTGACACAACTCTCGAATAACTCGAGCACTCGCAGAAACATCCGTGTGACTGCTGCATCCTCAATTAGAGGGTATTGTCAGTGATTCGGAATGTCGATTTTTATTTTATCATTAACTTTAGTTCAGGATTCGATACTAGAAAACATAAACATAAATTTTTCTATTTTAACTCGGGATTTGATGATTGACCACACTGTTGATTAACACGGAGATACGATAGCAAGAGTGAAATGATCTCCAGTGCCATGAAGAATGGCGAGACTCACACCGGAGCAATCTACTTCTGAAATTTCAGATTTCCTGTTCACAAATAGAATTCGCATTTCAAAAGGATTGACATTCTACACCGGAGTGCTCGAGAAATCTGACTCATAATCGGTGGACTTTACGAGCGTAAGTCTCTTAATTAAAGCTAGCTGCAAGGATAGCGGTTCGAAGTGGCGGAGATAAGTAGAATTACGAGAGAAACTCGCTACAATAGGAGACAAGCGAAGAATAAAATAGTGAAGTCGAGCGACCGCGAAAAATGGACAGAATTCGAAGCGGTGAACTCGGTTCACGTAGAGCAACGGATGCGGCATGTGGAGCAGGAGAAATTGAAAGGGGATCCCGAATCACAAGCCCCCGTGGAAAAGAAGGATCAAAGAGAGAACGAGCCAACGGCCACGATCTGCAATGCGAGCATAAAGGAGGAAGAGGAAAAAAAAGAGGATAAGCAAGAGACACGAGATGAGAAAGGGAAAACGTGAGGTAGCATATGAATTGAGCGTGTATGATGCGCGATACGCGCATACACATTCCCTAGGCAGATGAAGCTTGACAGTCGGCTTAACGAAGTTTTTTACTTGTACACTAATGTGAGAGTCTGAAAAAAGCCTCTCGACTGATGCTCGCTCTTCTGAAGAGAATAATTATTTCCGAAACGAGCAGAAACGTTTACCGCTAAAACGTGTCAACATCAACTGCTCGTTCTCCGTTACGATCAAAACAAGGATTTATTACAACTTTTATTCCATTTCTTTCTCGTATAAAGATATTTCTCTGTAAAACTCGTTAAGTATATCCCCCAGTTTGTAGTTATTCGGTTAAATTTGCTGCTGGAAATTCGTGTAAACTAATGTAGCACGTTTATCGCGTAACAAAATTCTGAAATGATGGTTAGAGTCGTTTGAAAAAGTTATATTCGTGTTGGGCACCCTGGTGCACCGCAGAGGCCGCGTAATGAAGGATAAATATTCATAAACTTTTCTTCAGGCCGACAAACAGTTTGATAAGCTCGGTTAAAAATTTTACAACGCGCTAACGGGATGCCTCCATTGGATTGGACAAAGCTAATTTCATGCATTAATTGCGATTGCGGGAGAGGATTTAATTGCGTGCCCTTAAAAGTTTATTATTTTAATGAACGCAGAGCTCGCGGTTATTTTGCGCTGCGCACCTTTTTCCCAGAGACTCGTAATCATGTTATACTAATGTCTGAGGTTCGCAGATTTGTCTTTGCTCGTGACCAACCTAAATTCATTGCAAAATAATTTATAAACTGTTCCCATTGAAATTGATCTACTCGGTGGATCTCTATTCATTGCTGGTCATAGTGTAATAAAGTTGAAACTTAATTAAAATAAAGTTGTTTAAAATCGAATTTGTAAGTATGATGTGCATTGGTATCGTGGTGCGAAAGTGGATAATTCTTTTGCTATACTTAAACAAAAGCTTTGGAATGGGCCACTCACAGTGTCTACACGCACGACTCTCTATCTTTTTCCCGTTAATTGCTCGCTTCCATGCTGGCTCGCGATTTGCATCGCGGATCTCTCCCCAATAGGCTCCTGCAAAGAGGGACAGGGCTAAATGAAAAATGCAAAATCAGGAGCTGCCTGCCCTGTAACCATCCCCTCATTCAACCCTTTCTCCGCACGCAGCGTGTTTGTCGAGTCGCTAAGTGGCACCCTGCTCAGCCTACATTTTGAATATACACGCTATTCGGTCCGCGGATCGAAGGCAATGTCAGTGGACATTCCAAGGAACAAAGCAAAATGAAAAGAAAAAGCTAAACCCTTTATCTCGATGTTTCTTCTTTTTTATTTTTAGATAAACGAATTTCCAACGCGATGGTTATAAATTATTTCGGACCATTGTCGTAGCCTTGAAGCAAAATGCGAGTTATCCATTTTTGACACTTTCGTCTGGTTCGACAGTGATTTCTGAGCAGGAGACTCGCGACAGAAATCTGCAGAGAGGACGATAGAAATTTGGTCGCTCGGTGGTTTCATGAAGCTTTTACGGGGTTTCCATGGTGATAGGGAATTTTGAGGGAGCTCGATCTTTTGCCTGAACATATTTGCGGGAGCGGATAACCGCGTCGAAGGACTTTGTGCGCGGGAAATATTTTAATGTGTGGTCTCTGTGGTATCCGAACCGCAATTTATTTGTCACGGGAATCTCAAGGAAAGAATTATACAATATATTTTATATGTATAATTCTATATAATAATATGTATAAATTTGACAATTAATTAAGCAATAATTATTGGCATCTAGCATAAATCGTATTTCGATCAATCCAACAAAATTGTAATGAGCTACAAATACCAGGAAGATCCCCATCGGCAAGTCGCAATCACGTACCGCGATCGAACGACTATCGTGCAACGTGTATTCGTCGAATTACTTGGATTAAACAGGACAACAGGATGCACCGTATCGTTTTTACCTTCCTAAATCCGCTTTCCTCGAAATACAGTATCGTTCGTCAATCCTTTTTTCCTCGAATTTGTTGGACGGTTCTTCCGAATTTGAAACGTTGATGGATGACGTTTCCTTTGATTGCGGAGAGAAAGAGCAGGCGAGAGAGAACACAGCCGAATTAGCAGACCGAATGAAATACCATGCGCGAGTTTTACGAGGGGGTTAATCCATTACCTCTCGCGTTTAGTCACGTAACGTGCATGTGCCGAAGATAATCCTATCTGACAGCAGTGGCAGAGCTTCGCGAAAAGGAACAAACGTTCGCTGTAACTGATCGAACAAATACAAAAATTATCGATACAAACAAAAATTAATGTAAAATTCTAACTTTCTATATTCATACTTTTTTTTTATCTACCCGAGTTCTAAACCATAATAAAAAAAATAGTAGTCCTGGAAGTGACGCTAGTCTTAAAAATCCAAGCAGCAAAGGCCGAGAATTTGCTTAAGGTCAACAATCGGAAACTAATTACAGAAGAGAAACAATAAAAAGCGAGCTGTCTCAGAGAAGAAACAGGGAGCATATTTGAATGTAGAGAAAACGAGTGAAGCATCGGGAAATCCGGATAGAAGCTTTTCAGAGACTGACCCAATTTTCCTTGTGGATTTCGTATCCCCGGGAGGGGTAAACCCTGTCGTGGAACGTCTCTCATGAAATATCTCTCAACGAGCTCCCTTTATGCGCTCTCTTGGAAACCCGCACTGGATCGCCACTATTTTTAATGACACGCACGTTCATTGACTTCTCACGGAAGTCCAGAGAGCCCTGTTGAAGGAGCCCTGCCGGAAAAAAAAATGTTAAAGCCGAGAACCCGGAACTCGTAGCAGCAGCAGCAGCAGTGATGACCTTTTATCCCCAACGTGGATTTCCAGCAAAGCACTAGTTTTCGTAACAGCTGTGCTATGGTCTTCAACGTGGCTGAAATGTTCCACTCGTTAGGACGAAGCACGAACAAATTAACGCGACTCTTAATTACGAGTTCAATTTTGCAGTTGGCTAAAACGGCCAACGTACAATTCCTTGCGACTTTCCACCAAAATATTTTGCATTCTCTTAGCATCGTCTGTGCATTGCAAGAATTTTAAAAATGGGTTTTTCTTTCTTTTAGTAGAAATACGAAGGAAAATTGTGTAAATCTCAGTGTGGTTATTATTGAAAGAGAGCTGAGAGCAACGGGGGGAGAAAAGTTCGTCGTCTACTGTCAACGGGCTCGCAAGAGTATTATTTACTAATGTCGAGCAGAGAAGTGACACACTTGTCTGCCATGGGTTCGAATATTTATCTAGTCGTTTGGAATATAAACACGTGGCATGGTGCAACCTGTAACAGTTTTAGAAACGAAGAAGCTCGTGTCGAGCATGTCATAAAATACGATCTCGATCTCGTATATTAAAGTTGCTGGCATGGCGTGATTCTTTAGTAAGCTGAAATAGTGAGAAACATTTGGCAGTATAGTAAAACGAAGAGAACGATAGATCCTAGACTTATCGCAAATTCTGCTAGGGTACAAAGAATCGTATCCATCTATAATTCCGTCTTGAATCTACCGGAAGAACGATCAAATAACATCTACCTCCGGACTAGTTTCTTTGTCTTTGAATATGCTTCCATTCGAAGTATTGGTTTTCCCCGGGCGCAGAATGGCGAAATCCTTCTCGTAAGATATTACTTGAGAGTCGTAAAATTTCACCGCGAATGGCAGCGTCGAGACACCGAGAGTTTTGTGTTACTCCGAATACGAATGGATTATATTCTGCTAGATTGGAATATTTTTTCCTAGATCAACAGTTGGGAAAAAATTGATATAATTCGCAAATTCATGTATTGTTAATAAAACTTGTAATATATTCATGGGAGCTAGTTTATTATAAATTCAGTATTAACCGAAGCAAAGATTATTCTTCTATTTGCCAGTAAAAACACGATGCCTACGACCATAAATTGAAAATCTGAAATCCACTGATCCTGATGATAATCAAGCCAATTTCGGCTCTCCGTTATTGCTTTCTCGCGCGAATATCATATTAATTGTTAATGGAAAATCTGAACCACAGTTAGTTCGGAGTTTAATTTGAAATAATGCTGCTTATCAACTTCATTGATCTTCCGCCAATAGCATTATTTATTGCTGAGTTTCGTGAATTTCAACAATGAGAACAACACTGCCAATAAATTCTATTATAATATTTGAATCACAAATAAAGTACCGAAGGAAGAAAGTTATATCATAGAAAATCATCAAATACATATCGTAAATCGAGAGTAATTAATTCCTCAGAGGTTACGAATTCGTACTTAATTAATTATTAGATCTCGAGAGGATTGTGTGCGAGAAATTCAGTTGGCCAGTGATCGCAGCGCTGGGTAGCTGTAATTAAATTTCCATTACTTTATTTTCTTATTAGCAGAGGGTGGAAAACCGATGAAAAAAGTAGCAAGGAAAATTAAGGGAGAATGTGTCTTCCGGTGGTTGAAATATCCGTAGAAAAAGGGTTTAATAATAAGCTTCTAATTTGTCACTTTCTATCCGTACCCACCGTTCATTAACCCTGCATAAAGAAGGCAGAATGTCAGAGTACTCAAGGGAAATTTCAGTTCGGCTTACCTTTCTCTGTCGGTGAATTTTACACGATGCTGGCTCGCGTATTTCTCATCCGTGGTGTCATCTTATTGCGATTAATAATATGTGTGAGCAAAAATTTTCACATTCTTACTGTTTTAATGGTAGAGCGGACTAACGAGCGCACGTTACATCGTAAAAGGGATAAAATAAAAAGCTTAATGCTCGTAACGTGCAATTTACAAGGGATACTTTTTCTTATTGATCCCACTAATGATTAAACGCAGCTTTATCGATAGCAGCTACGGTAAACCTGCAATTGTCTCGCATTATCAGCAATTAATTATGGTAATCCCATTGGCGAATGCATTCTGCTTGGGAAGCTGGAACATTAACGATCAGTGGATTTTTATTTTCTATTTGTTAAAATTAATTAACCACGACTACAAGCTTCGGAAGTAATTGCTTTTCCTCGCAAATGAAGGGAATAAACAACGTGGCTCAGTTTATCGACGTAGATCCTTTTTCAGGAGTTGGGGATCAATTAAACTATTCATCACTATCGATCGATCTGTATCACGAAAATCCAGTTGTTCGTCAAAATTGTAAAGAGAGATATTTTTCAGATTGGACAAATAGTGTCGCTGAAAATACACACTCGCATACATCCGGCAGAATTACCGTAGACTTTCGAAAAGAGTGGGGTTGAGCCCTTCCCACGAACGCGTTTCAGATTTGCATCTGAAACGGCAACGAGCTCAGCTCGATGGCAAAGCACTGCTGAATCGGCTATTTAATGGTGCGCGCACGATTCGCGGAAAGGGCGGTGCGCAAAAGAGGAACACGGAAACTTCCGGTTCATTCAGGGGCTAACTGCGTGCCGCTGCTTCGACTCGTTTCCCTGGTGCGATTGGTCTTGAAATCTTCTACGTAATGGGTCTCTCTTTTCTTCCGCTTCTACGTGTGTCTCGCGTCCTCCCTCGCATTGCAGTCATTGTTGGCGACACGCCCGCTCGACACAGCTAAACGCCCCGGATGAAAGTAACATCACGCTTCTGATGCTCCTTTCAGTCGCGTGCGTGCACCACCGCGCGCGCACCGTGCTGAGCCGCACAGCTAAATGCCGCTCTGACGAGTGGTTTTTTTCCTGCGAGCCCACCGACACCTTTTCAGGTAATTTTAGGCCTTTAAAGCTTACCGCTGGAGGACTACGTTTCCTGCTTTTCGTGTCACTGGGTATTTCTGGCTTGCGGGATTCGTGCGAGGGATTTTCAATGATCGAGTGTGTGCTTTTCAAATTCTGCCTCTTTTTTTCTTTTACTTCACATCGATTACTCTAACAGTCGCGTTACCACTACAAGTGTCTACGTTGATAGAAATAAATTTAATTCGCGTCGAATGATGGAATTCCATAGTTGCATGCAGTGGAGTTGATTTGATTGTCGTGGAGAATATGTCTGAGGGTAATGAAGAGTGGTAGAATTTGGAGATTGCAGTTTGAAGTTGTTGTGACGAGGATGGAGTATTCGCGATGAAGAGTAAAGTGCAGTGTATTGGGTCGTGTCACCCTGTACTGGTACCACTTGGTTGCACAGAGGTCTCTTTGGAGCGTGACAGATGAATATAAACTTAACGCGTCCAAAATTATGCGTCCGCGTCTATATTTAACTGAACTAACACGCTTGAGACGAGCGTGGATTCTCTACATCCGTACTGCACGATCTCTTGGGACACTCTGTATACGAGGCCTGTCCACCAAGTCCACGAATTTCCGAAACGTACTCGCTTCTAATTCCCTCGAACTTCCGCCTCAAAGTATAAATAGAATTCTCCCGTAAAGTTGTTACGCTTTTTTAACTAACTACACAAAAACTGTCCACGTAATTTTTCTTCGTCTTTCAAAGAGAGAATTTATTTCCGTTAGAAAGTTGGTTGGAAATTTGCAGTGAGAGTTATAATTGTTTTAATCATTAGTGAATTAGCGATTTCGCTTAAGGTAAATTTCTCATTTAGCGTGAAAAGAAAATGTATCCAATTTGACGAGCAATAACTGCGAAAGTTAAAGCGGAATGAACAATTGAAGGAGAGAACGATAATAAACAGCGCCGGAGGTTCCGTTTCGCGGTGATTTAGGCAGAAGAGAGTAGAAGGACCGTGATAAAAGCGAAGTTAACGAGAGGCACTGATTTAATTGTTTCCAAGAGCTACGAGTGTCATTCTCGCCTGCCTTGACAACGCTCCTCCCGATTCTAAGTTTCTCGCGCGGTGCTACGTCTTAATTTAGGTCTGCTTTAATTGCAAGAATGCCTTACTACCCTGCTGCACAGACTGGCAGCCTCATTTAGGGCGTTTTGCAACGAAATATCGCCAACAGCTATATTCGAATCTACTTCCTGCTACTTAATACCATTATATTCTGATAATCAAAAGTCTGATCGATTATAGACGCGATTCTTTTCATCTCGGATATTGGCAAAAAATTATTTCATTAAAATCTAGCTATCTTGATCACGAGAATTTTTATATTTGAACGAGATATATATAAGCTGGCATTGTAATAACATTGAAAAGTTCTCGGATTAAGATTTGAGCTACAAAAGCACTTTTAATGATGCACTACTAAAACCACGATATTAATTCTACAGTTATTAATACCACGATACCTAGTGCATTACGAATTGAAAAAGCGATGTGAATCACGATGGGAACATTGGTTTATCGATCCATTAATTCAGAAGCTGACCACAACGCACTCAACTCCACTTTTAACGAGGCTGCAGATCCATCCTGATGCAATATGAGTGTCAATACGTGTTTGCCACTGAACTTTTCGAACTCTTTCTCTCCCTCTCGTCCATTACACTTCAGCAAAGTTAATCCCACTAATTAAAATTCAAAGCCACCCCGGGAAATAATCCCTCGAACGTTTGCTTTACAGTGGAGTATTCAATTTCTTTCTTTTACATTTTCACTGGGAAAAGGGGAAAAAAATGTGATCCTAAACGCGATCGCGTCGCGCGATCGCACGTAGCGAATTCCAACAAAACTGCACCTCGAGTTCGAGTCAAAAGCGGTGAAACAACCGATGCACGGATAAACGGGCTATACAAGCTAGCAAAAGATAAACGTGAAACGCAGCTGTGTAAAATTGCTGGGACTGATAAAATCGGCTAATGAGAAACTGTTTACCCCGTGCAATGATCGCACGCGCGGCGTATAATTTCGCTGTGAAATTAATAGCGCCACACAAACGAGACCTCTTGTAACTGGAAGGAACCGAGCTAACCGAGGAGTATACAATTGCAAGCCGTGTAAAATATTTGCAAAATCCAACTTTGAGAAAGAACCTTTGACAGTTCTCCGGAAAACGTCGAGAAGAGGGAAGAATTCGGTAAGGTAATTATCGTTGGAATAATGCATCTGATGAAAAATTACCGGATGAAGCTCGATCTGCAATCTTTCGAAGGCGACTGCACGAGACCCAGCTCCAAATGCCTCTTTTCGTGAGTAATTTAAGTTTGACCTAGATTGGAGAGACTCGACAAGCGACTTATGACTTAAATAGCATGCCGCAGCATGCCCACCGTTGTTTCGTGTCGCGCTTGCTCGCTTGCAATCCCTAATTCCGTAAATTCGTTCACGGTTGATTTTAATTGCCGCTGAACACAACGAGCCTGATAAGGAGCCCAACCGGAACACCGCCACGGAAATCGAGTCGTGCGAACGTCCAATAATGCGAAGCATAATTTCCCTTAAGCTGTGGCATTAAACCACATAAATAACCGCGGTATCGCTTGGAAATTGCGGCCTGGATCATGCCAACGATTATACTCGCCGGAGAATTATTCTAGGAGATAACCAATACCTCGGAGTCTGAGTATGCCACTGTAAGATTCAATGAATGATAAATGCATTAAAGGATATCAACGATAATAGTATCGTTCAAACTTGAAAATTCGAGATTAAAACAGGGAAACACATGAGTAATGAAGTGTAATTAACTTAATTAATCTTATCGATGTCTGTCTGTTGGAGAAAAAGATTGTCTCTCGGTCAATTCGCATTGTCTCAGTGCATCGAACGGTTTTAAAGAAAGACCGAGGATTGAATGAAATTTTGTGAAGACTGGTCGCTGAGGAAGAAGGAGACTGGAAAGCAGGAGAAGAGGCCGAGAGGATTATTTTTCGTTCTTACATCGGGAGATAAATTGCTTTGGCGCGCGAAGAGGCCGGGTCTGGAATTGCAATTTCATAAATTCGAGTGGCTCCTGCCGCTGCTGCTTCCGGTAATACGGATCCTATTCGTTTCCTTCTACCTTCTTCTCCCTCTTATCGTTTCTCTTCATTTCTACCTCACGTACCATCCTGCTCCTCCTCCTCCTCCTCCTCCTCCCCCTCCTCTCCTTCTTCTTCTTCGTCTTCTTCTTCTTCTTCCTCCTCCTCTTCCCATCGGCGCCGAGTCCAACTTGATAATTACTGCATCCACAGTTTTCCTTTTTCCGAATATTCCCGACGTAATAAAACAGTTTATCAGGAAACCACGCTCCATTTGTCAACTGCACTCCTCTGTAACAGTCTGCTTTGGCTGAAAAGTAGAAAGAATTATTAAAGCAATTTCCTAAAAAGATATTCGAATGCTGGGGTGCCCTTTTTTTAAAGTCAAATTTAAGAATCGTTCCAAACTCGATTATTCATGCTCTTTGAGATCTTTTAGAAAGCTGTCATCCAATGTATTCTTGTGTCACACGCAAATGGAGCACTAGGGCCCTATTACCATTTGACAGTTACGACCCAACGTTGCCGACTCAGCCTAGAATTACGTTGCAACGTTACCGTACTGCAGATTGCAATTAAATGAGGAACATTCGCATATCTTTGATGGCGGATGCAAATACTTACGTGTGACTGCTGGTTACTAATGTTAACTGTTAATCACAGTATCTCTCTATTCTCATACGTTTTAAAAAGTATCTTATTCACGTACTCACCGAAATGCAAAAGAGTATTTTCCCTGAAGCGTACTAGTGTATCATTTAACATGCAAAGCATGAGAACACTTTCAGTGGTTTGGCCCACTCATTTTTATTTCAAGTTCTGCTCTCGACGCTACACCACCCTTATTCGGTAGATGGAATTTCCTCTTCCTCTTAATTCATTCAGACGCTTCTCTACCACCGAGATTTCTCAACTCTGTCTCTGGATTCCCAAGGCTGGAAAATTTGCAAATTTTGGTGGAATTAGGATTCTTTTTAAAGAATCCTTGCTCTACGAAGCAAATACTCCGATAAGAAATGCGTCCGGCGCGTAGGGAAGAAGAACCAATGCATAGGTAACAGATTTTCTCCTCGATTGCCACATCGATATGCGCTGCGCCACCGCGAGAAATGAATGGATGAGATTCTAGCTGAAATGTGAATTTCTCATTCCACTCTCTTTTTTTTCCCCCCATTCCCGACGCAGGTCCTTTTTCTCCATTCAGCGTATCTTCTTATTGCGAACGAGAAGATGGGGCATCTATCATAGTACTTTTGCGTCTGTTTCACTTCTTGTCCCCTTTATCGTGATAAATGCTAACGGTGATAAAGCATCCGGCAAACATGCGATACTTGTCCCGAAGGAAATTGATTGTCCCGTTACAAAGTTTCTGCCGTGCGCGCGAAAAATTACCGTGCGATGGATCAAACAGTGACTTACTGCTTCTCCTCCCCCTTCAACCTACGCAAACAATGTTTACTTCATCGTTTGAATTTGAAACATTTATTTATTACTATCCTTATCTGCTACATTCTTATAACAGACTTGTAATTTTTTTACAACTAAAAAGTAGACTTAATTTAAGATTCAGTGAAAGAAGCTGAAAAAATGATAATTTGGAAAGAATTATACCTCTGTCATCGACGTTGTCAGTCGCATTAAACCAGGAAGATTCTCTTGATGTTATCTTGAATCTCCAGGTTCCTCGCTATGCCTATGCCATGTCACATGATCAGAAATGTATTCCTTCTTCGTCGAGCAGCTCACTTCTTTCTCCATGATAATAATAATAATAATAATAATAATAATAATTTATTTGTGACCATAGTCACTAAATACATGAACGGGTAAAACCCATTGGTGTACATAAAGGTAGCCATAACAGAGTGCAAAACGGACAAAGTAATAACAGCAAATTATACAAACAAAAATGATATTGACTAAGATTAATTAAATTAAAAAGAACACACCACTGCTGAGAGCACTACGAGCAATCGATCGTCAGGTCGTTTAGCTCCCGTCTAAAGCGGTAGAGCGATGGGTTGAAAAAGTCCAGCACCGTACAAAAACGGTTCGCATTTAGGCACAGCCTATTGAGACTATTAAAATACCCAATATTCGTGCGGTAAAACTTTGTAGTAAATAAAGAGTGGCCCCTAAGAGTCCTACACGGAACGGAGAAATTGAGTAGGCCGAGAATGTCAGGGGAGACGATAATGCCATGGATAGATTTAAATACAAATAACAAATCAGCCGCAACTCGTCGCTCATGGAGAGATTGAAGGCCAAGTAACGATTGTAAGGCGTTATACTCCAAAGGCCGAGCCAACCCTGGTCCCCCCCAGAAGTACGCAAGTCGCTTAAGTCGCTTAAGGAACCTGTGCTGGACTCGCTCAAACATGTTGATATCAGTTTTGTAATAGGGCGCCCAGATGACCGATCCGTACTCCAGCAGTGGTCTCACTAGAGATTTGTATAGCACGAGAAAAGTACGATAATCCGAAAACCAACGAGCAGCACGGCAAATAAAGCCAAGGGTCCTCAACGCTTTGGCGATAATGCTGCGGTAATGGTCCGCAAACGAGAGATCGGAGGTGAGGATGATCCCCAAGTCACGAATCGAATGAACCGATGCGAGGCGGGAGCCTTTGATAGAATATGGAAAAGCAAGCCATTCATTCTTGCGGCAGAACGAGATAGTCTGGCATTTCGATATGTTTAAGGGCAGTTTATTGCGGTAGCACCAGTCCTCAAGAGCATCGATGTCAGACTGCAGCCGGCAAGCGTCTTCGACGCGATCAATCTGTCGGTAAATTTTCAAATCATCGGCGTAAAGACAGAAGCATGTATCCCGAGCATCCCAGAACAAATCATTTATAAAAGCGACAAACAGGAGTGGGCCAATGTGGCCAATGATATATTCACTCTTGTGATGCTTTCTGCGACTGACAGGCCCGCTCCTTCTCGATGCGCCTCGTGCTCGAGCATAAACGGCTACCTACGCAGCTGTCCTGCATCTCGTATTACCTCATATTTTTTTCTGCCCACTTGTACTTGTCACCAAAAAAATCGGGGAAATTGTACGCCTTTCTCTGATCATACTTTTAACCCGTCACATAATACATTCTCTTTACCTTATTCCATCGGTATATCATTTTTATCGTGGAAACCATGTTAATAGATATTTTATTGTGATAACACAGTGATGAAATCCTTCGTAAAGATGATTATTAATTGAACATTCTACAGGATTTATTAGCGTGCAGTGAGAAATACATCCATCAAGCTTATTCCAATCTGCAACAAAATCTAATTTTCCGACGAGCTCGAGTTATATATCGATATTCAAATTTTCCAATCTACATATTTATATGTAGACCGAACCAACAAATCATGAATTAACCAAGAATTGATTTGTTTCGAATGATAGTGTAAAATAAAATTATTGATAATAATTTATGTAGGATCGATATAATAGGAGAAATCTCTATGGTTCTCAGAAACTGTAGTAGACGAATCAATAATCTCATTGTCAGTTAGCAGCTTACAATGTCCACGGTCTTCTGGGTCAGAGTAATGGAACTATAGCAGTAGGGATCTGGAATTTACCAGTGGTTGTCGAGGGAAGATGCGCTGTTCGAGGCGTTGACCCATATACATACATACACCGCGCAATACTGCAGATACGTTCGTAAGTTCGCGCACACTCTCTGTGTGCCTCGAGCGTCAGTATACGCTGTTAAACACACAAAGGACGAGGAACTTCCGTAGAACTACCCTCCTTCTCACTCACAGTTTCGAAAGCTCGTCATCCCTCCTTTGTCTCCAAGTTGGTCCAGCTGGTGTCTGCTCCTGACTATCGCCTCACGAGTGCTTATCTGCACGTTTGATCGGATGAATCTCGAGAGAGTAAAGTCTGTTAGCTCCTTCAACAAGCTCATTTACTTTCTCTATCTCTCTCTCTCTCTCTTTCTCTCTCTTTCTCGCTCTCTAGCTGTTTGCAGAAAAATTATGGAAAGACTCGCTGACTCTAGAAATAATCCTTCTGATCGTCATCGAACGTTTTATCTACTATATTAAATCCTCATATTACAAGGTCTAAGAGTAATGAATTTGGATGCATTAAAATCTCTGGAAACTCCTGATGGTAATATTTGATACTTTTTGTACGATATCGATAAAAATCACTCTTTCGCGAATTTTTCCTCGACTTAAACTTCAGAATAAGGAATTTTTATAAATTTTTAATTAATGTATGTACCAGTGAAGCATACGGTAAAAAGTATAATTATATGCATAAAACGAACGAAAGAGGCTTTGCCTCGAAATCTCGAGAACAAACAAGCATTTTAATTGCTTCAACATAATTTCAACCAAGCTGCGTTTAACCCATGAAACGCTTAATACAGGATTCATCATTTGCGTGGAAAATGAGTAATCTAACGGATAAATCATTTATCCCGATATCCAATTTTCCGCGGTAGTAAACATTGTTTTCTCACGTATGTACACGCAGTTTCGATAGTGTATTTTTCGAAAGCACGACACACATAATTCAAAAGCAATCGGCAGCGTCAGTGTAATTTATCAAAATTACAAATTTCCAAATTACTAGCTAGTTGGTTCGCTCATGAATTTCGAAGTCCGTGGATGAATTGTTTGGACAGATATCCTGAGAGTTTGGCGAATGCAAACCTTACGAATTTGCGACCGTCTATTTTGTGGAGCTGGCAAGTCAGAGTCACGAGCAGACCGGAAGCTCACGAGTAATCTTGACGACACACGCTGCTGGCACATTGTCCTACGCAAACAACGGGTTAGCTCTACGGCCAAAGTATGTAATATTCTATGCAAATCGCTGTATAATTTAGCCACTATAACCAGGCGCCAAGTAAATGAAAAGACTCCCTTTGATAGACCGTATTAATTTGTCCGTCGGTCGAGTGTTCGAATTAAGATAAGAGCGTCCGTGACACATACCTCAAAGTAAGGGATCAAAAGACAAAGCTATGAATTTCCGCTGTTTTTAAATTTCATACAAATTACCATCGAACTGTAGTTTATCGTCGTTGATTACAATTCTATTTGTTACAATTTTCATCCATCGTCAGGTGTTTCACCTGTGGAAATTGAACCGTTTGTTACGTTTCTCGGAGTAAAATCCCAGGGATTTTCTACCGCAACTATGTGTACGAACTGCAGACGAAGGTTTTTAAAACGAGCTGCTTTTGCTACCGTGCTTTCTGGGTTCCTCTCTCTGCCGCGTGCTCTGACAGTGCGATTGTGCCACTGGTTTTTACAAGTAGAAAAAGCCACAGAGAGATAAAACGAAAACAGGTGTTTCGGTGGAGCTCTTACGAGCCGTAAAATTTTATTTAAATCGGGTCACCAATTCCGGTAGGTGTTTCATACTTTAATCTGCATACTAAAATATATCCTCCACTGAATTTCCTTTTTAATGGAAAAGACGCGGGACTTGTTATCGCGGTACAAAATCAAATTGCATGAGACAGATAAGTGAAATTGAATATCCTTTGGCAAGATCGTGTGGTGATAATTATTGTGTTATATACATAGTCGTTGGTAATCGCGTATTTATCTTTATTCAGACTGACCTCGTGCCAGTGGGACATATTCCTCTCAAACCTCTTAATCGCACAGACATTCATAAAAGGAATTAAACTTATTTCAAAACCGCTTTATCAGCTTCAGCCTCGCAACTCTATATTCAGTTAATTCCAGTTTATAATATTTTCCACGGGCTTCACACGAGGAAATTCATCGTACTTTTTCCATCATAGTTGTAGCGTACATTGCTGCCAAAATAGTGTCTGGGTCTGGAACACGCATGAAAGACTGTCTCGAGATGACTGACGCACAAAAGACTGTGAGCCTCTAGCTTCACCTTAAGAATAGAAGCGGGGGAGCGATCCCTAAGGATTCGCAGGATTTTCCAGACCCACAGACGATGATCTTGTCACATGCATTCCCAGCCAGAGAGCAAGGACAGCCGGGAATTGATTGTCGATTCTTCGATTTGCAGGCGTGAAAAGGACGAATAGTCCAGTGAATAGGGCCGAAAGTCGCCCTCGGAAACGCAACAAGTCCTCTGGTAGCCTTTATCCTCCCTTTTGGTGCCTTACCCTTTGTGCTCTTGGAACGTGGCCAGGGACTGTCCGCCGTCGTCACTACCCCCTTTTTTTTTTGACTCTTTTGCTTCCGCCTTTTTCTTCGCTTCGATCCCTAAACCACTTTCATCCTGCGGGATGCAAATTTCGAGATAACCGAGATTCATGCATGAGGATGAGCGTTTTATTTCCCAGGAAATTGTTCGATAAGTGGGTGGAACCTCAGCGGTCTTCGCCGAATTGAGCTAACTTACTACTAATGAAACTGTTTCACCAAAAGTGTTGAATATTTAACTAAACAGATTACATCATAAATGAAACCAATTTGGGAGTTTTATTTATATAACGTGCTTTGGTCAATTCCTCCAGGCATCGCTAAAAAATCGCTTTTGCATCTGGATGTAACTGGAAAGCATCGTTGAAAGAATTCATTGCATCAAATGTTCGGCGGTGTGCCTCGTCGTGTGCCTATTGAGGGAACATCAAACAAGAAAACCCACAAGGGTGAAATTTCCTTTCACACATGCAAACGCCGCGGCGCACATGAATAATTTATGGTGCCTACGCGTGGCAGCAGCCCCACGGAATCATCTTTCACGACGACGGCGACAACCTTTTGCCGCTTTCTACAAACCACATAATAATTCGACCCTGCCGCGAATACACTTTGCATCCTCCTTTTCTTTCCCCTTTTTTTCTTTTTTTCTGCGTTTTTCTGTTCGTGCGGTGTCTCCGGGTTCCTTCTCGTGGCGAACGATCGCAAAGTCCCTAATTAATGCCGCTTACTCGCATCTACCTGCGCTTCCTTACGAGGCGAGACTTCATTTCACGCGTGCACGACGCGATTGTGGGGGGATGCGTTGTCGGGCTTGCTTCAAAGACAACACCGCGATTGCCACGGAGAGACATAAATCACCGGAAGATGCAACGAGACAGAGGAAGCCACAGAATTATTCCCTCGGTCCTGATAGTGACAAGGATCTATTATCTTGTATAATGGAATTCTGATTCTCAAGTAATAAAATTATGCAGAAAATTATTGCAGATCGTAATTATGAAAGAAATGATTATTGGAATTCCTTATCTGGTCTTAACTGATAAAATTGTTATTTGATTATTTTATATAGATTATTACTAGAACTGAAGAGAATAAGTATAATTATAATAGATAGATCAATTAAAAACACAGACAATTTATTTTCTTCGTATTTCATTCGTCTTTGTCACCATCGCGATCGAAGAATTAATGTCGCGCTCCATTGTAAGTTTTCCAATAATTGCCAGCGAGAATTAAAAGTATAAGAGGTTAAAGAGACAGACTGACGTATCCGTTTCTACTTAAAGATCAGTCAGGCTTTGCATTCCCTTACATTTAAATATAATTGTATTATGGAATGTAGTGTCGTCAATCACCTCCGTTTGAGAAATCGTGTGATTTTTAAAAATTCGTGACTCGAAATAATGTAAATTTCGTATACGTACTGCGACATAATTCATAACACCAGAAGTCGGGCGACAGTCGCCACTTTTGGAACGAACCCGCCAACAGCTGCGTCGTAAATCAGCCAAATTTCAGCATGCCGCATAGCTAACGGGAATTTTTCGCGGACGTCGAATCGCTCCTCTGCATTTACTTCAACGCAAAACAACATATTGAAATATTACTTTCCGGAGTAGCCCTGTTAGCACTATTCTCAAAATGAAAATTTCTAGCTACACAATGCAATAGCTTTGCATTAGAATGCTTCCTAGACTTTAAAAAATGAATGTATTCGACCCACTCAGGAAATGTATTTATTACTAAAATTTTTAGAATTATTAAATTCAGTGAATTTCAGATTACGATTGATATAATTTTAGAGAATTTATTTAATTTATAAAACACATTTTATTAAAGAAATCGAAATTTGAAAACGTCAGCTATTTGCTGTTTTGTGAGTTGAACTGATTTAACGAATTAGGCCGCAAAATTGGTTACGCTTTGCATATCTTCCAATATTGGAACCTCAATTGTCGATGGAAGGTCAAGTGTCACGCATGACCCCATTGACCTCTTGGTTACTATGGTGGAGTATTCCACCTACCCCTCGGCATTTCTATCTACCATCAGAAGCCCCGATACTCGATCACTCGTACGTTCACTTCACCTCATTTCTCTCGCTACTGTCTAGGCGCCTGTTTTTTTTAAAAAAAGAAAAAAAAGAATCCTATCAGCAATTTTTATATTGCTCAAATATACGTACAAGCACTAATTGAGTATCGCATATCGGGTAAAAAGACATTGATTCAGATATTGATTTGTGACGAAAATAATAAAAGCACAGTTCGTCCGAAATTTGCTGAATGTTCTATTTTATTGTGAGGTTAGATTAACTCTAGGTATAAATTGGAGAAATTGAAATGAGGCATGGATGGAATGAGTTTTGCCAGAACAAGGCGCGATCTCTGGTTTATCTCAAACGAAATGAGCCCAGTTAGGAAATCGAATATTGCACGCAGTGTTTCCTTCGGGACCGAGTCATATATTATTTGAGAGAAGGGATTACACAGGTGGCGCAAGGGAATTAGTATTATCCGGAAATTACGCGGTCGGTTCCGTTGTTGTAGGAAGGGTAAAATTCTCTGTGTGCATTTCTGAGGAAAATGTTAACCATATTTGCTCGAGCGATTAACTCTCGAATAGTCTGAAGATAAAGGAAATATATCGATAATGAGAATTTGTATACAATAGAATATTTCAATATAATAATACTTTAATATATTAAGATTCTGTCTATGAAATATTGTACAATGTCTTAATACCATTTAAAGTTCCATAACTTTTACGATGTTTTTGCACACTTTTAGTGGTCGTATAATATTCTCTATCGCAAAGTCGTAAGATCGTGTAAATTAATTACCAAATTTGTACTACAATTCCGGGTTAATAGCGTAACGCAGAAAGTTTGTGAATCTAAGGATTGTACGGTGTTGGATTTGACGGTGAGTTCACGACGTAATCCTGACGCTGGGTTTATTAATATTACACGCACCCTGTCGAGGGAAACTTTTACCTTGCACCCGGCTGACTCATTTTACATTGACCGCTCGTAGTAAAACCGACGAACTTGATAAAATATCTGAGCGCAAGCTGCTCTTGGTGAACCGAGGGTTATAGTTCTGGCAACTCTATGGAATATTCAATATTTTCGCCCATCCCATGAGGACTTTTTGATTCCCTTACATTAAATTTTCCGCTTTAACCACATTTTTAGTAAGTTTGTTACAACAGCTCTCATCATCCTGCGAACTTCAAAAACTCCAAGCACAATCTCTAGTTGAATCTCGCGTCATAATTCAATACACGAATAAGTAAATTAACACGTTAACTATCTGACAGATTTCCTGAACTTCCAATTCGTCCAATCTCAAATTTAATCCAATTATAAGTTCGCCTCTGACTATAATTATGCGTATGATATTCGAGTAAATGGCAATTATTTCTTTTGATTTAGTTTACGGTGCCATTTGACGATCCTTTCTGCATTCTGCTTGCAGGCGAAATTTCGCGTGATGGTGGAGGAGAACGCAGCGACGGGTGCCCGTTTAGACGGCGAGCTGGAGCGGGCAAGGGGTGAATGCGCCACCCTGCGCGGTGAGCTGCGAGACGTGCGGGGTGCGCTGCCAGTCCTTCTGAACAACAACAACTCAAACAATGGCGCCACCCCTACCAACAGTAACAACAACGCTTCTAGCAGCAGTTCTGCGCAGGACAGTGACCCGCAGCCACAGGCGCAGCCACAACAACCACAACAACAACAACAGCAGCAGCAACAAGATGACAGCAAGAGACTCAGCGCAGGTAGCAGCCCCGTGGAAAAGAGGAGCTCAGCGAGTGACAAGTCCGCTAGTCCTATCGATAAGAGAACCAGCCCAGTCGACAGGAAGGACAGAAACAGCCCCATCGATCGCAGGTCTAGCCCCATAGGTGCGTAGTATACGCGTATACGTGTATATGTCTCTATCTATTGGTCTGCTACCCTCCCTCAAGTACTCGCGTTCTACGCGAACAGACGTAGAGACTGATTTGCATTGCGACCAACCTGCTTTGATGGATCGCACCGACTGCCATTGACTGTTCAGGCTTTTGCTCCACAGCTGATACTGATTTATGACCTTTCATTTGCGACATTTCCAGTATTGCTCATGCGCTCGGGGAATTATGGAAAACGAACCAGTTTGCATGGGATTTTTCAACTGTCACCATTCTCGTTTGTGGTTTTCTTCAACGGTTTTTTGTTTGTCGCTCTTTTTCTATTTCGTGTATAGTACGCTAGAGTCTGAGTCTGACTTTTGAACAAGTGACATAACCGGTTTAAGAACGTTCTGGTGACAAGATATTGGCAAACTATGGTAGTACAAATAGTTTGATCGATCCTGCGACGACTTAATAAAAAGTTCGCTTTTCGAAAGCGCGACTCTCATTGATCTCCCTCGCTGCTTACCGGGCATACGATCCCGTGAGACAAGACAGTTTGATCGATTATAGGATACACCCCCGCAAAACTTAGTCTCAACCTCCATAGATATACGTAGTCGGAAACTTGGCCTGCTGCTACCGTAGATATGGTCAAAAGTTACTTTCGACTATTATGGATATTCTAAAACTTCCTTTGCAGAAGCTACAGATACGTGATAACGGTACATTCAAAACTCTCAGGGAACGTTGCTTCATAAACTGGTGTGATAGATCACGAACTTGGACGAATTTCTATTATAGCACCCGCGACCTACTTCCGTAAACAAAATGAGACTTCGGATCACCAATTTTTCTTGTTTCTCTTCCAACGAGACAACCGTGCTACGTACATTCTGCTATTGCCCATTTCTCAAAATTGAATATCCCAAAAATGGAATTTTTTTAATCAATACACTGTCATTATTTTCAACGCGATTCGCGACACGTTGCTGCGTCATGCGATGTCAGTAGAGCAGAGTCATCGTAGTCAGACTGCGTATTAATTGGAATTTAATTACCTGCACGCGTAATAAATGTGGTTATCATTACCCGGACATCCAATAACCGTACGATCAATCATCCAGGTTATATATTTTCGTATTAGCAGCCGTTGTCGAACGGGACTTCGCGCGCTCCGCACTTTTCTATCGTAAATTTGATGCATTACGAGGCAGTTGGCAGGCAGAGTAGTGTCGTAAAAACTACCCAGTCATGAAGCCCTTAGTTTTTCGCGCAATTAACGTAAAGCTACATACTCAATTACACCAGCTTTAATTACAAGCTACCACCGGTATTAAACCCTCTCTTACTTTTACAGTCACTAATTTAAAACTTACCTATACATATATCTTTTATTCTATCCGATCATTATTTTAAACGTCATAACTATATCTACATTCAATTTCCTAAAAGTTACGTTTTCACTGAAATCACGCGATTAAAAGTATTCTCATTTAATTAATTTTTTGAAACTGATAAGATTTCCTGTATACCTGGAACCTCACGTTTCTGCGAGCGTAATTAATTTAGCCGAGCTGTTCGCATTTCCTTCGGGCAAAGGCAGCCTGAAAGGAACATAGTTGCATAATTCACTTTTGATTAGGAGCTTCTTCCGCCACAGCTTGGAAAGTTTGCTGACAACCTGTTTTCACTGGCGCTCTTTCTCGTGTCAGTTTCTATCATGTTTGGGGTGTTAAATTTCTCGACTGATAATACAATGGCATCATTGAACGTGAAACACGAAAGTTGGCATCCACTCTTATTTATCGGTGAGAAGTACATAGCGAGTGCACTCTTTCGAGTATTCGCGTCAGGTTGGCGTCGATCATACTCTCGAAATGTAAGGAGAGAAACGAAGGGTCATGGATCATCTCCCTTATCGAGAATACGAGTGTCCGTCTCGAAGTGGCTGCACGTTCCAATAAAGGCTGGCCGACTTCCAGAGAGCTGCCACACTCGTAAAAGGCAACGTAACTCTTTCCTACTCGTTTTCTTTTGCTCCTCCCGTGCCAACGGATTGTTCTGCTCAAGTAGCACCTCCGTGCCTTGCGCGATTGAATCGTAAATGAAGCTGTTTATCAACGGCCACTTGATCCCAATCGGATGAGTGTCCTTGAGAACCTTGAGCCGCTGGCCATAAGGTGTCTTGAGGACCGATGATATTCGAAACTTCGATCCAATGGCTAAATTCGCTTTTTTCTTTCTTCAACTCGTGATAAAAAAATAAACGTGACTTTTTAAAGAGAGCAAACAGTGATATTGTGCGCTATTGACCAATATATTTTAATTTCCAATAGAGATGGGAGTTTTAATAGAATTTATTCTGATCAATTTAGATTCACATAATAATTGCATGTACAGTTATTATTTCAGAGTAGAATTGGTATGAGCTTTTTTTAGGATCCAATTATCGAGAGTGTGGAAATTGATTTTTGTCGATAGAAAAACGCAATGGCTCTCCGTGTCGAAGTCCCAGTGAGAAAGCACGAAGAGCTTATCCTCCAGCTCTGGAGAAGACGCGACTGGGAGGTTCTGGAGGTAGCGTGGATTCGAGATCCGGTAGCGCTAGTCCAGACCGGGGATCCGCGAACCGAAGCTTCCTACATCGCGGGGGTAGCGAACGTTCCAGCGGAGAACGATTGAGAATAACGACAAATCGAGAATCCATCAGGTAAAAATAACAGTCGCCTCATAGAGAGTAAACTCCATTAACATACGAGCTAGTGAATAAATTAGCAGCAATCAGCAGGAGTTAAATAAAATATACTGAAATGTGTTCAAGTAAAATTTGTGAATTGAGCAAAATCAGATTGAACAGGTGAAATTAGCAGTGCACACTCACCAGATTGTACCTCGTTGATAGCTGAAAATTGGTAATTAGCGAATTGTCAAACCTGTAATGTTGATCTTGTCCACTTGGAGGTCGAGCAAAGCATTGAACGAGGAGGACAAGGATGGTGATAAGGACCTGGTAGACGGAGACGTGCGCGCAGACGAGGACAATGAACCACCTGGACCAGCCCCCGGCAGCAGACCCTCGTCCCCGGCTAATTCCCTCGGTGGGTAACCTGGCATTTAATTATGGAAAAGCCCGCCCTTTCAACGCGGCTTCCTGCATTCACCAACCGCGATTATTCCCTGGCTGGTGACTCCTGAGTCGCGTTCCGCGCTCGCTTCGAATTAAATGGGGTTACCACTACTACTGCTACTGCCGTTACTACTCCGCTGCATCCGAGCTACTGCCAGTAGTATTACTCTAACGCTCTTTCAATGTGTCTTTCTCGTTCTTTACTGACTTGTGAGACAGACTGCCGACACGTATGGACTCGCGGAAATGCCTCGATGCATGCCGTGAGTTTGCTTCGCGTTTGTTGACTTTGTCCCGCGAATGGCGGAAACTGCGGCTTGAAATACTGTTTTATGAAATAGTCTGATAAGTTTGCGTGACGCTCGCGGCACTCTGAACGAATGAATGCGACTAGAGAACAATCGGAGAATTGAACATTTCTCAAATTAGAAATTGGACTTTAAAAGACCTACTCTCTCTGGGTATTCCCTCGTAAATAATTTCTCAGCTTTTTATCTCATTGAAATTAAGCTTCCAGTACAGTAATCATTGTTTCAATATTTGCTACGAGAACTACCGGATGAGTTTCGAGCCCATGAAACTTGCCGCAGGACAAGAAAGAGCAAATAAGCAGGGCACAAACGCGTTTCAGTTTTCTTCAAACGTAAATGCATGAATGAGTAAAAGGCTCCTGGAGAATACCAGGAGTAAGAAATAGGTCTTGTTCTCTTGAAACTCCCTCTGTGTTCGTCCTGAGTTATTTCGAAAGCCATGCAAAGACAAAATACAACCAAGGACCCCTGAATAACTGCACTCGCGTAACAGTGCCATTTAAATAACGGTAGGTACAGAGTTTCCAAAGCCAAAAACCAGGAATGACGGGGTTTAAAGTGAACTCTAATATAGATTACTTTGTAGTATAGCGAGTTGCGTACCCTTCTTCTTGAAGTCTTATTTTAATCGAGACAAAGTACAAGTTATTTTGGATGTTTGATGAATATTCCCACAAAACCGAGACCAAATTCTCTTGTTTGCAGGTCTGGGAGACCCAGTGGTCGCATCTAGGCTCTCGAACCTTCATGGAGGCAGTGGTGGCTCGATGGAGATGGCAAGTGCCCGACGATTGCGGTTGGAGAACGAGCGTCTGGTGGACGAAGTAGCCAGATTAAGGCGGTTGCTGCTCTGCGGTGCTGCTCGCGGCGAGGTTGGCTCAGAGGAAACCGCCCTCGAAGAGGAGGCCCGCATCGTCGCCCTCGAAATGGAGTTGCAACACGCGAAAGAAGCACTCCAAGCACTCAAAGCTGATCGCAAGCGACTCAAAGCGGAAAAGTTCGACCTCCTCAATCAAATGAAAGCCTTGTATGCCACCCTCGATGACAAGGAGCGCGAATTACGAGATTTCATACGTAATTATGAACAGGTGAGGGTCTTATCTTTTTCAACAGCTTTGATTACGGTATGATGAGTAGTTGAAAATGGGTCATTGCATGTAACGTACAGACTTCATTTAGTCATATACATATAATGATTTTTAAATCATCTTAATCTTCTCTGTCAACACTTTCCATATGCGTGTTATGCCCCGAAGAATTCATAAACCCACTATCGCGACCCTTGCACGCGACACGAAAGGGTAGTTTTTACTATGCGTTTGCACCTTATATTTAACACAGTCGTACTTTATTTAACGAATCTTTACGGTGACGATATTCCCTAAGGTTACGAGTTCCGCGAAGAGGTCGTATTGTTTCTCTTTCTCGCATAAAATCAGTCAGAACACGCAATTGTATTTATAGCAGTTTCGGTAAAAATAATAATGTATATCGTTACGTGATAAATCACGCTGAATGTTTCAGATTTAAATTTGCAGAGGTTGCGTGTATTCTATTCTTCATTAATCGAGCAAATTAATTACAATGTAAAACCGATGTGGCCTTTTCGGTGGGGGGGTTCAAAGCCACCAAGCTCGGCTGGGGGTCGAACCAGGGCTGTGCCAATTTTCCGGTGGCGCACGTCGGCCGGCCTGAGTCGCGTCACGGATCCGGTACACGGGACAGCAATTTTGCCTGTTAAATACTTTCATTAAACTCCCCGGAATTTCTCATTTTCCCGACACCGTTATCACCGTGTCGCCGCTCGTTTCAATTTTCGGAAATGAACAAGGCGCGATGCCCACCTTTCCCATTTTTTTCCCCTGCGTACGGTGTACCACAAATTCCCGTGATTTATTATTCACGTATAATTGCGGTGGAATATCTGTCTAGTGGTCCTTTGTATAATGGTAAGTGGAGTAGTTTAAACTCTGCGTGGACTAGGCCTTTATTTCTAGCTAAATAGAGTCATTCTCAAAAGCTCACTCCACTACCCTTGTTCTCTCAAGCTTTCAACTTGTACAAAACTTCCAAAATTCTCTATTCAGTTTATAAGCAAATGAATTATCGTATATGTATATCAGTTTTACATAATTACAAAGAATTGTTCAATGACCATACGTAAACTCTTTCACGAGTAATGATACCCATAGAGTACACATTACTATAAGAGATAGATTTTCCCGTTTCCTTGGGTGCCTAATTTTTTCCCACCCTTTAATCGTTTCCTGCTGAAGTGTCAGCGACAGACAACTCGAAATTCTCTCTAATCAGAAGCGACTCGCGACGCGCCGGTAATGCAACCTGAAAGAAAAGCAGCAGGAGCCCTCGCGGCAGTTTTCCCCCATAGAGAAGGAGCAAGCTGTCAATTTCCTCTGGCTTTATCCTGTTCCTGCCCTCACCAGGGTGTCTCTTTGGCCCTCTCCACGTGTCATCACTGCCATCTCCAAGTCAGGAGAAGCCTGTTCTACCATGAAGTGGGATATAGAACAGCTCCTCTCTTCCTGCTCTATGATTTTCTATCCCTCCTTCTTGCTAGTAACATCCGCTCACCACCCTCTTCTTCAAATAGGAACGCACAGACACAATCTCCTGGATCTACTTCCATGGCTTTGTTTGGTAGCGTGAAACTCCTCGCAAAGTCCTGCCACTTTTTTTTGTGTAGGTGAACCCACTATACTCTCCACTCTCTATATCACGAAAATATCCTTGCCATCTGCGAGCTTCTCCTTCCACTTTAATACGTTTACGCTCGCGCGACTTAATACGTCCTGGCTGCTGGTGAATCCACGGGCATTATGTGTGTGTTCCTTCCGTGAGGTTTTATTGTCTGCGAAGGATCCCCGTGGAAGAGTCTCTCATAGGATAATGCTATATATCGCATGTCCTGAGGAAACGCTTGTACGCTTATTTCTCGCGGAATGAAAAGACGGGGAAGGATATTGCAACCTTTTTGTCTTTGCCCTGTTTATCGACGATCTTTAATAGACTTCCTTGATGCTATCCTCGAAAAGTCCCCATGGCCACTTTTTACTCTGCCAGACAGTATTTGCTTTGAGAAATATCGACAGGACTGTTTGTGTATTGCCCGCGCGTAGATAACATTTTATAGAAGTTCGTAAAGGTTTCTCAAGGGGATATTTCGTACAAGTTATATATACGCTAAAGTGTTCCTATCTGGTTTTGACATGGCAGAGGCTTTAACGTAGGGAGGAAAAACGACGGAATTAGTGAAAATTTGGCGAGTTCCAGGCGATATTGAGCGAAGAACAATCGACAGGCGGTGAAACAAGTGTCTTTCCCACGATTCCGACAGATGGTACGAAATTATTTTGGCAATTGATGCACCAGGAGCTTCGACCTGGAAAAAGTTCAGTGGACGTCGGCTAACACCTGACTGATCCATTGGACTGGCACTAATAGCGTTGCCCGAAAGTTTAGCCGATAAACGGTCCCTAACACCTGTTATACGCGGAGTACAGAGTTACTTGCGCTCGGGGGATAGATAAGTGGATTAAGTTCGCCGTAGTCGATCTCCTAGTAGCTAATACGCGCAGGGTAAATAACACGCGCAAACAAACGGCGACAAGTTGCAACTGGATTCGATTACGTTGGAGTATCGCGTTTTTGGCAGTGCGAACTCCACATTGAAGTACCTCCATCAAAAGACTCCAATATATAACAGATCCGATATTTCGCGAGTCCAAAGTGCTCTACCAGATCCTAAATTCATTAATAGCTCGGTACATCCTGACAAGCTTTGCTCACCAATGCTACTCTTCACAAGAAACTTCGATAACCACCGTAATTTCGTTATTGCAACTTTATAACTGGGTTGGAGAAGAGACTAGGTCTCACCAGGTGTCTACGAGCAAACTCTCATAATTACATGTGCTAACACTAATTAAACCACTCTTACATCGGAACAGTTCCTTCCGAGCTTGTTACGAAAAATATTTACATAATACCCTATAGTTTGAACTCTTTGTACGATAAGTACGAAACTAACTAATATTAAAAAATAAATCTGAAGACTATGCTTCAATTATTGTACATAGTATACGAAGTGCGTTGGAGTGCATGCATGATAGCAGGTGGTGATGGCATTCGGGGTTGGAGTTACTGCCCGGATATGGGTCTGTTTGATCGTTGATTGCAGCGGATGCGGGAGAACGAAGCGACCCTGGGTCGTCTTCAGCAACAGGGGGTGGGTCTCAACTCGGAGGAACGCGAACGCGAACGAGAACGTGAGCGCTGGAGCCTGTTAAGGGCTGCAAGGGACGAAGCCGATCGAAGCTTGAGCCTTGCGGCTAGTCTCGCCGACAAAGAAGCCGCCCTTTCGCACGCCCACGCTACCATAAAAGAGGTAAGCCCAATTGCCCCGCCGGATGAAATCAGGCATAATTGCGTGTGTGTGAGTACTGCGCTCGACTTCAACCCCCTTTGGTACTACGAGCACTACGCTAATTGTTTTACACCTCCCCTGTCATACCAATTTTTCTCTGGCTCCCCATTTTTTCTTTCTCATTTACCAACGTGCAACCCCGTATAGTACGTAGTCCTCCCGTATTGTTGTACGAGTTACTTTTAAATTAACGCTGCGAGCAAAGTTGCCTTGAAATTTTATTTCTAGTTCGTGAATAATTATAATTAATTATTAATTACCTTCTACATCGTAGTTTTTTTTCGTCTGTGGGTACTTGATTATGAATAATATTTACGGCGAATCGCAGAAAAAATTTCTGCGAAATGGGACATTTTTAGAGAGATATTCATGAGACGTATGTCTATTTTGATAAATGTATTTTCCACGATATTCTCCCGTACGTGCACGGTGAAACGCAAATAGCAGAATGAAAACGGGGTAGCTGGACATACCAGGGGAATAACGAACGTTAATTAGCTGCTTCACGGAAGATAAGGGCCAACTTTAAATATGCAAATATGAGTTGGGAAATTGTCGGCATTTAAGTTGAAGTCCCAAATGACCTTCCGTGTTCTGCGATTCAAAATCAACTTGACAAATTTATGTGGAAATACTAGGGTTCTCATGAGTTGGCTGAAACTTGGTCTGACATATGCGATTTAACTAATTTTACACACGTTGTAATACCGAAGCATTAGTATTGTTAAATTCAAATTACAACCCATAATTGAGACTCTTTTGACCGGACAATTATTCATATTGGGTACATCAGCATAATTGGAAATCAGTAGAACCTGTTCATTCATCTAACACATAATTCTGGATTCCGTAGTAAATGTCGGACACTAATGTATCCAGCAATTACAAGGTATTATATTCCTATTCGAACTCTGAATACACGCGAACCACAAACAGTACAAATCAAAGAGGTAACAACACGTTCGTTTCTGACATTGCGATAGCACGCACGAATCTTGTTCATTAACAGACCCATATATTATTGCTATGATTATTCTACAAAACCGATTCGTACCTTATTTAAATAATGAAAAATCACAGATACTCGTTTGGCAATAATTCAGAGTTTAGACGTATAAAAACTGGTACAACTAGCGAAAGATGCTTCTGACAAAGTTTAGTCCTCTGACACGAGAAATAACTTAGAACTTAGAAGATTGAATTAGGTGGAAGACAGTGCCTAAGGGGTCATAAATTTTGCGGCATGCGCTACGGAAATATTGACGCGCGATCGATGTGTAACGTCGTTCCAAGCAGTTAGCTAAGGAGTAGGAACTCGAGCACACGTGCAATTACGCGAAGGGTGAACCCCGCTTTGAGCCCTGAAATTGTCCTCGGCACTAGGAGCGCGGGCGCGAGCGCGAGCGCATAAACGAGGCTCGAGCTAACGAGTTTAAAAGCCGATGGCTCGAGGGTTGCCTTGAGATGCGCACGGCAGTTCAGTCACGCACGTCTCGGCACCTCAATTTGCGCCAACATTTCGCCATGATTCGCCGAAGCACGAAGCCCACCCACCCAGGAAGGGGAAATGAGAGTCAGACGAAAATATTCTCAAATGCTCCTACTGCTTTCGTGCGCTTGTCCCGTTAGAGAGTTCACCCCACGACCAAGAAATGGTATGCTCGCTAAACGAGTGGATTTGTGCAAGCACTATTTTCTTTGATGATACACGATAATCAATTAAACGCAAGGATAATAAGTTACTTTCTAAAATTATAAACTACCTCTTTCCACCTATAATTAATTTTCCAATTTTCATAAATAGTTTAATAATTTGTATCGCTAACAATCGGAAATACTTCTGTTAAGATTTCCTGTATTTACTATAATCATCTTAACCCCTTAATTTAATTGCGTCATGCAAAACACAAAAGCCCATAGAATTAGTCTCCGACAAATGCAAATAACGGAGTGCGAGCCCTTAATCACGTAGCTCGAAGTCGATCCTAAACACTAATCAAGTCGTTCTCAACCCTTTCTCTGCCATCAGCTCCAGCGTCAGCTTGCCGAGCGTGGTGGTGGCGTGTGCCTGAGCGACCAAGAGTCCCTGGTCTCGTTTCCCCAGGGTAGCGTGAATGGCGCCGCGACGCCAGGCGCCGGTAGCAGCAGCGGGGGTGGCGGCGGCGCTGGAGGCAGCAGTACAGGAATAATATCGCATATAAACTCACAGCCAACACTAGGAGCTACTGAACTAGGCGTGGGTGCGGTGGGTGCCGTTGGTGCTGGTGCCAGCGGATCAGGCGCTCAGGCTGGAGACAGGGGTAGTTGCAGCGCTGACAGTGGAGTCAGGGGTTCCAGCGATCGCGAGAGTGGTGGTGCGACCAGTGTTGGAGGCAACCTGTCGGATTCTACGACCGATGGTAAGCATGGATTTCTTGGTACTTGACCGTCTGTATAATAGTATCCTATAACATTTGAATGGGAATGGATGATAAAAACTGCTTGGACAGACTGTGAACCATAATCCAGTAGACTCTCGTACATGTATGTTTTCACGGAAGAACTGAACATACCTCTTTTCCGATGTATGCGTCAATTAGTTTATTGATTCGAGACAGTGATACATCTTATGATGTAAGATATAACCGATTGATCACTTAAGGAAACTGTTAAAACAGCTGATAAGAAATTGAGAGGGTTTCTCAAGAAATGAGTGATCGTAAACTTTGGTACATTTAGCCAATTTTATGGACAGAGAGATAGAAGGAGAATTTTAATGAAATTGAGACCTCTCCAGACTCACAAAAAATGTCGCGACAACTTCTATTAGACGTAGGCACTTAGGTACGCTTAGGTAATGCACTTAATCGAGGGTATTACGTTTCATGCATTATTCAAACGATCGCCGTGCCGATGCATTAAAACGGTTTGATCGATTCGGTTTCCGGCAAACAGAACCGCAGCTAATATAGACCACGGTTTCGCGGACGGATCCTAGGATGTGCCGGCACGAAGTGCTAACAGAAACGAAATTTGCGATACAATCAGCTTCGTTTCTCACGATAGGAAATTGATCTCTATTCTGCATAACGCATCTAATTCATCGTTAACGTACTGGCAGCCTTTTTCAGTCGGATACGGAATCTCGCGGAGATTGAACGATGGTCCGGTAAAACGCGGCCAGCATTGAAAGGCATCCCCTTTGTGTTCCTTCTTTCCTTTTTCTAAAGCTTCAATTTTCTCTGACAGCCTTTTGTCTCCCTTGCCTTCTATCAAAGCTTTCAGCCTTACCCTTCTACACGGTTTTCTTTCGCTGCTCGGTGTGTGAAGTTTATTATTTTCTATGCTGCGGTTTAGATTTAACCCCTTAGTTGGAGAGCGAGTATCTCCGCAATCGTACAAATTTTCACATTTCAAGGCTTTTGCTTTAATGAAGTTAAGGACTGTCTGCGGAATGGTGAATCGATAAGAGCGTACATGGGATGTTCGAGGAGGGTGACATTACCACTGCTGTTCGTTTATTGGCTTTCCTTCGGATAATAAGTGAAATACGAGTTTTGATATAAGCTTCCTACTGCTTCGATATTAATCCTCCAGGGCCTATAAACATTTGCATTGAATCGTACAGTATGTACATTATGGGAGCTTTGCCTGGTATTAGTCCCCATATCTATTTATTGCGACCATTCATCGCGATTCCCTGAAAAACACTATTTCCACGATTACGATTCGCAGATGTACAAGAAATTTTCAAATTCTCTCGGATCTATTCCACAGTGAATAATCATTCATTGTGTGTTTTTTTTCCTTCTAATTTCATTTGCAATTTGTTTCATCGATCGCTCGATATATTGGCGTTTTTATTCCTACCGCGAAATCCGACCCCTACGGAACTTAATCCCTGCGTAATATTGATAGGGTCGCTTAATGGAAACCACGGCATTAAAGCATGATTAAGACAGCTCCAATATTAGTATTCGAGTTATCGATCTTCTCCAAAGAATATATGGATTAGCCGACAATTAAAGTGTACACGAGGGAATGTGAAATTCCTTAAAATCGTAAATCGTAACCAATTGGCACTTTCAGCTTCGAAATTCTTGTCACGGGAGAGTGAAATTTGTTTCTAGCTGTATATTTCCGCGCAGGCACGCCGACAATAACAGTCGAAGGAAGCGGTCTTGACATGGACAGCATCTCCGTGGTATCCTCCGTAGCACCATCCCACATATACCAGTGTAAGTGTCCAAGCATAATCACTGATCGTCGTCTCCTTTCCATTGTCTCATCGTCCTCCGAAATCAGAGGATTCCTCTGCTTCTCTTTGTACTACTCTTTTCTATATTTCTCTCTTTTTCTCTCTCTCTCTCTCTCTATTTCTTTCTATATATCTTCGTACATCTCTCTCTCTCTCTCTCTATCGCTGCTCTCACTGTTTCTTCGTTGTCTGTCTTGCTGTCTGTTGCGTCGAGATGCCTGCTTCCGGTCGATCGTCCGAATCGTCATTATTCGCAAACTTTCGCAATTTTCGTTTTACCCACTCACAATGATTCATAACGAAAATGGTACGAATTTCCGACATAAAAATCACGACATTAAGATCACGCTGTTGAAGAAAATCCATATATAACTCAATTAAGTAATTTTAAGTGATTTTAATCCCAATGTGTGCGTGTATGTGGTGTATTCGATTTAACGTTTTCCCGAAGACGTTGAGTCCTTGCTACTCAACTGGTATTTCGATAATTCCAGCTGCAACCACACCGAAAGACTGCAGTCCCACTCTGTCGCCGTTAAACGCATTCTCCAGATCCATGGACAACTCTTCCTTGTCGCGATCCGTCGAGCAGCTCTCGAGCCCACTAGAAGCGGAACCGAGGAGAAACAAGCAGCCACCACCTGTTGTCGCTCCTGCTGCACATTCGAGGTCCTCGGCAACTCGCGGCGGCACCTGGGGCTCAATTTCTAGGTAAATAAGTGTCAAGTGTTCAAATTGAATAAGGGAATAGAGAATCCAGTGTTCTGCGCGAAAGCTTCCTTAATGTGCTTACGATGAGTTTCGTCTTTAAACTGCGAGTGATGGATGATAAAGAAATAAAGGAGTAGGGAATTCTTCCTCGCTTTTCTTTAGAGCTTCTACTATAAAATTGATATTATTAGCGTTCTCTCGTGAAAGAAAAAGCAATCAGTCAATTAGGTGCTACTGGTAGCCAGAGGAATAGTTATGGAATAATTCGAATAAACTATGGGTTTTATCAGAATTTGTCATAATTTTGTAAACTAGATTATAGTCGTGGGTTTTGGCTTTTAACATTGCAGAGTGTTTGCTCGTTCGCGACATCGAAAGACCGCAAATAACACGGCAAGTACGAGCGGAGGGAATGAGGGTTCGGAGGGTTTCGACCCTTATAGGGCATGGTCGCCTCTGACGGAAGAAGGTTACGCAGAGAAACTTCGTTTACTGAGGGAAGCTGCCTCAGTACCCATGGAACGATGGCGAGCACCCACTGTTTTGGCTTGGCTCGAAGTGGCTCTGGGTATGCCGCAGTATGGACTACGCTGTGCAGAGAACGTCAAGTCTGGAAAGGTAAAGCTCCTTTATTCTCACAACAGCATGATCCTCGTTTTTCTTCATATATCCTGCGATAACGCTGAAATTGCGGAATAACTTGGTTCATCGGTTTAGCCAGTGCAACAAGGCAAGATTAATGAAGTTGCCCATTTTATCTTCCGCCTACCTTATTTATAATAGTAACATATTTAATCCTGGAACTACCACAGGTTAATCTACATCTAATTCTCGTAACGAGTCATTATTAATCAAATAATTAACTTTGTCCATGAGAAAAATAGAAAGCTATTGCGGAGGAAATAAATTGGAATCATCTTTGAGGAATTGGAATTGTAAATTGATTTCTAGGTTCTACTGGAATTGAGCGACGCTGAATTGGAAGCCGGGCTGGGAGTGACACATCCGCTTCACAGAAAAAAACTACGTCTAGCCATTGAGGAACACCGACATCCAAGTTTGGTCCGATATCCCTGCATAGCTCAACTTGGTCACACTTGGGTCAGTTCAGAGTGGCTGCCAGATCTTGGGCTTGCCCAGTATTCGGAGAGCTTCGCCACAAACATGGTAGACGCTCGCATGCTCGACCGCCTTAGCAAGAAGGAACTCGAGAAACTTTTGGGTGTCACCAGAAAGTTCCACCAGGCTAGCATTGTTCACGGAATACACTTGCTACGAATGCTCAACTACGATCGGCAGGTGAGTACAATTTCCAAGAAAATTTTCACATCTCCATTCAAACAACTTTGAAGATCACGTTATTCTACTTAAAAAGAAAAAAAAAAATAACGAGAAATCTGAAAATTAATTGTGTCATTCGAAGCAAAAACACTATATATAAATTAGCTTAATAAAAAAATCAAGATTTCGGACAAATTTCGAGAATGTTAATTTTCAAATTGCAAGTAATAGACTTTCGCACACTTTCGTAAAAGGCACTAGCAGTACGACGGCATCAGTGCGAGCAAATCGATACGGACCCCCTAGTTTGGACGAATCAGAGGTTCATCCGATGGGCGAAGAACATTGATCTTACCGAATACGCCGAAAACTTGAAAGGTAAGTTATTTGACCAAAACTTACTTGAAACGATCCAGAAGTATAAAATAAAAATTCTCGTGAAACAATGTCTCTCCTCTTCAGATATTTTGTTCGAAAGATTTCTTTAGTATAAAAAAGAAAACTGACTACGGTACCCCACAATGAGAACGTAAAGTTCAATGTTTGACCGTGGTACCGTTTCCTGGTTAAACAGATTCCGGCGTGCACGGTGCCCTGGTCGTGCTAGAGCCATCATTTACGGGTGATACAATGGCCACGGCACTAGGTATTCCACCTGCGAAGCATATGATCAGGCGACACCTTACCGCTGAACTGGAAGCCCTCGTTCTACCAGCAAGGTACTCAGTCTACTGTCATCCAGAGGCCACACTGGACAACGCTCACTAATCGACATTATATACGTCGCTCGGACACACCTCTCTCTCTCTCTCTCTCTCTCACTCTCTTCGAATTTTCCTAATCGGCCGCGAACAAGGAGCATCCGAGAAGAGAGCATCGTGGAGTCCAAGCTCCGCTTCTCGAGGTAAAAAAAAAGTCTGGAGCTCGAGGTAGGTAACGAGACAATAAAGAGCGCGGAATGGCCACGATGCTCTCTTTTGGATCAATTGTCGATCCTCTCATTACCCTCACTTATACAGCGGATCTCTCACCGTGATCGTCGTCTCTCAGGGCTCCGCTGCAGAGTTAATGTGATTAGATGTTGGTAGAATGCCACTCGCATATTAATGGATCGCGGATTAGTCAATGAGCAACGAATACCAATTTCTGGAGATTCCGATGAATCACGTAACGTAGATAACGCGTATTCAAAGTCTTACCAGATCCAACGTGATTAAATAGTTAGGGCTGGCAGTCTCTTTGATCGTTTAAGGTTCTGTCCATTTCACTGGGGGAGGGGATAGTTTTTCATTCACTTCGAGTGCAATATCAAGTAATAGTTACGATCTACTGCAACTGGCAATTTATGGTTCCTCGATACTCGTGTATTTGATAAAGAAATATAAGTAAAAGATTTCTGTAATATAATTGATTTGAGACACCTTTACAAAGCGCTTTGATCGATCTAAAATTTATTAGTGGCCTCCGTAATTAATAGTTGAAGAAATTTTTAATTGATGCCTTCGGCAAGTGCAAATGGACTCGAAACTTTTCAATCTTCCGTGACAAGTTTCATTAAGACGCTGTCAATTATGTACTCGGAATGGTGCATTGTTATGCCAATAAATTAGTTTACACGTGCAGATCATTCTCACTATGAAAAATCACGTAGTAATTCATCGTCCCGAAACGCGAGCAGTGAAATATTTATACCTACTAGCAAAATGGTGTTAGCTTCGAAAATTTTGTTACTGTATAGTTACTCGGTACTTAATAGGCACCATCTTTTCAAGATTTCTACTTGAACCTTAATATTCGATTCCGGAAGTCGCGACACGAAACTTACTCTGCGGCTTTTTCCAAACGACAGAATACTCGTGGTCAATAATGTTACTATTTAGAAAATTGTAAATAGTAATGGGCTTGCATTAAAAGAGTCAGGGTTGCTCCAGATTCGAAAAGATACCGAACACACTCAATAACGGAAGAAGACACTCTTTATCTTGACAATTAAAACGTGGAAAACTGGATAGTTAAAGCGCCGAGTGTTGTAAATACCGGAGACAATTTACGGTGACAAACGTGTGAATAAACGTGACAACGACTTCCGAGTGTAACTCGTATGCTCATCTTTGCCTCTAATATAAAAAATCAAGCCCATCGAGTCGCATGCTCCTGCAAAAACGAGTCCTGGAAAACTCACAGATTTAGAAAAAGTATCTTTCGGAAAAAAAAAAAAAACAGAAAAGATCGGCGCAATTTGATTTATCCAGACATGTCATTTTCTTCGACGTCCACACGTTCGTCTTATTGAACAATTTTTTAATCGTTGGGGAAAGATATGAGAATTAGGATAAAATTGAAGATTGATTGTAAATCAATTAGAGACGAGCTGTGGATTGTCGTGGAAGCCAATCACATTAATAATAAGTCTACAAAGGTAATTAATCGGACCTGGACGATCGAGATTCCCATAGGAACGAAGGGGAAAGACGCGAAATGACTACACAGGTGGAATCGCGGTCGTCCAGGTAACAAGCACTCATCCGCAATACACACGCCATACTTGGATATATCGGGAATACACACACACGTAAATACAGTACAGTACAGTTGACATAATGTACATATACAAACATGCAGTAATATACCCATGGAAGTATAGAGAAATCTTTGTACGCGGCACCGCAGCAATTAGCTGGGTCTGCAGTCCACTCGATCGCGGATCCATCGGTAATGTGTCTCATAGCTGAGCCGTAGCCCACAGCTGCCGCCTGCACTGCACTGCGCTATGTACAGCACATGTTAATATTAGTGATCCTGACGTAATCAGTGGTGTTATCATTCATTTCATTGATTGCACATGTCACGAATGATTTTCTTGACCAATAACTTGAGAGATTAATCATATCCACCTCTCACAAGAGACATCACCAAACGTCTTCCTATCGATGCACCGGTTCCTTTTCTCGTTAACTCATTCAATATTCTCATTGCTTCATGATCAATCGCGAAAGCATAATTTTATCGCACATCACAATTGTTGCATTATTAAGCCCACAACGATTCTTGAATAATCAAGACATTGATCATGACATTTGGTGTACGGAACTTGGATCATTTTCCCTTTGAATCCTTCTCGACCACGGATTACGTCAGCGTGCATTATAGTTCCTTTTATCTTTTTCTGATTTGCCAACTTTGATATATTTACATATCTTTGACTGTTCGGTGTTTACTCTGATTGACTGGCTAGTCGGCCCCACGGGGCGAGTCGGCCGTCCTTCGTGGACGGCCCTTCGCTCTCAAGGCCCAGTAAACATATATATACATTCTTCTATATCGATGGTGCACAAAATGCTTGTGTATGTATATTTATGTTGTAACTAGATATTCATTATGATCAATCTTGTTCTACTGCCGCGCTCTTGCAGTTAACCACTGTCCGACCTGGATCTATGTACTTTATTCTGAAATCTCCAAAATGTATCTTGCAACCAAATTGAAAATACCTTTGAGACTTAAAACAAAAAAAAAGGAAGGTCGGACATGGTAATGAGCAAGGACACGGCGAACGTGTGTGTGTCCGCGGTGTCGCCAAGGTGTGTAGGCTGATCCCCGGTAGGCGAGGGGATTAGCGTGGATGCGTGTACGCAGAAAGGCGTGCATGAAAACCGGCGTGGTGTGCGTGTGCGTAGAAGTCAGCTGGAAGTGGTGCCGAGGAACAGCAACGCTGGGGGTCGTCCGATGAGCACTGTGAGCGCGGGTGGTAGCCTCGGACGTGGAAACAGAGGGCTGCACCTTCAGCATCACCAGAACTCCCTCTCGGCTCTACACATCACGGCCAATCACTCGGGCACGGTTGATAGACGCAGATCCAGCCTCAGGGTAACGTACCATCGCCTAGATTCAACCACCTGATCCGTGCACGAACACACCAGCTACCACTGCATCCTACACCCCCTCTATCATCCATCAATGTCGCAAATGCACACCCCTTTTTCTCAAATCCACCCTACCTAATTAATCGGTTCTTATCTTGTCTTTGAATTTCTCCATCGACTACTGTGGTCATTTATCTCAGATAGAACATTTAGTCGTACTTTTTTTTCTATTTTCTTTTTTAACATTTTCATCGATTCAAATTCTCGATGGACTTTGGCTGGATGGTAGACACCAAAACATTCGGATCAAGTGTAAATTAAGAAAAGGGTCCTACTGACGAAGCTCAATCATTTTAAAGATAATTTCACGGTGCGTGCAGTGTGCGACAATGACCCTTCTTTTCAATGGCTCGTTTCATGTTGCATTTGCAATAAGAAAGATGAAAATGATCTATCTATGTATCCGATTTGTAGATTTCTATATTGTACGACATATGGAATTGATGGTAGAATTCTAATTTAAGAATCTCATTGATGTGCTTTGATGTTCCTATTATTCTATACTCAATATAATATATTTGTACACGATAGTGCTTGCCGTTTGACGGAATTCTTTGCAGTTACTTTTCTCAGATTGAAACGAACCATAGAGAAGAAAGTCTGGTGTATTAGTTTCACGGGCGGTATTCTTCTTATGCGTTTCAGCGATAATTACCATTTCCACACGCTTATTGTACCATGCCTAGTTCAAATTGACTCATGATCCAGGTATTTAGAGAATCGTCATTCTTTAATCATCATTTTTTCATTCGTAAACTATACACATATACATATTATACTCCAGTGATCGCACTCTTCTATTTTTCCCTTCACAAGATTATACATTTAACATTGCTCATGGCAACCATAAAAGTATAGATATGAAAGAGTACAACCGATCACATGGAACAAGCGACCCTGTGTCATTTATTATCCCAAGCCCTAATTCAAGATCATTTGTAAATATCTAGATTTCTTTGCATTATGTTTTTCTCTCCATCTCTCTTTCTTTCTGTCTCTTTTCCATTCGCACGAGTGCATGGCATCGCTTCGGTAAGGAGGCTCGCGCAGCATTCCACGATGAACGACTTTTACCTTTGATACCTCTGCGATTCGTATAATTCTTATCGCTGCGAGAGCAAAATGGTCTCATTGCAATTGTAAATTCAATTTCTACCATAACACATGTCCTATCGTAGAATTTTACAAAATTAAAGAAGTTTCATCGATCAAATTAAAATTCTGACCTACAGAATTCATTATTGATTACTACCACTATTCAGCTGTTATCACCATTTCATAACAATTTTGGCATGTGGCTTGAAAAATGTCATCAAATTCAAATAATTATTTGACACGAATCATCGGAACATCAAATTCAATTAAATTTCTCATCTGCAATTTGATCAGAATTACGATCACGCGATAAGAATTATGAGCTGTGAGCTATGAGTTCAATGTAACACTGATCATTGTCCCTGCATCCTGTGGATCATCGCAGACCTGCAGTCTTCTTTACTTGAAAAAGGTTCGGTATAAATATATATATATATATACATACATACCTATATATATATATACACATATATATATTTATCTATATTTATATTAGTCTGTCATTTCTTTCGGTACGTCTTTGTACATCGTTCCATCGCCGTAGGACCCCGACGTATGAAGAAGTTCGAGCTGTGAATTCAGCAAAAAAACCTCAAAGTCTCCCCGATGAATCTTTGTCGGAAATAATGAGACACGCGATGAACGTGAACTTTCTTCCTAAATGAATGTAAAACCATCTAACAGATCAGTGCTATTTCGAGAGATTCTAAGGGAAACTTTGAGAGGATTCTCTAAGGATGCTCAAAAGAACGATCCATTGTTAAAACTAATTGATTCATAGAAAAACATTCTTTACGTTATTTCGGCCACGTAAAGAATCACAATCGAGAATATTTTAATTCGACTTTGGGATTCATCATTTTTAATTCTTTAAGGACTGTTGTTAAATGTTCATCGCATAGAACATCATGATCTTTCATCGCATGTCATCTTTTTTAAGAAATATTATCCCTCGCATCTGAACTTGAATTAAGAAAATTACGGATCACGTAGAATTCACCAAGGAAGAGAATCAATTGGTGCAATTGATCGTAGCATTGCGTGTCCACACGTTCGTACAGTTTAGATACATCGTAGGTATCTATTGTCATAGCACCTTGTCGAAGAAAGAATTGCCGTTTATATCATTAAACTTCCTTAAGTATGACGACTGTGGAATTCCAATGTTCGTATTTCAGTGTTACTCTAATACTACTTACGAATATTCTCTCCTTAGCGCAAAATCCGAAATTCACGTTCTATAAAGTTGCTCTGGTAACAGCAGCAAAATTACGTTCGAGAGGAACATTAAGATCGGGTCAGAGAGCGAAAACGAAATTTGGATTTGACTAAAATCCGAACTAGTCGCGTATATGGATTTTAGATTCGTGAGGAATAGCAATGTTCTCAAAATTCCCCCGTACAGCTTATCAGTAAACGCGAAGTACAGACTGACGTGGAATGTTAGTGTATTCAATAATCTTCCGCAGTTAAAGAAAAATATGATCCAAAAGAATCGTAGACCCGCTCCCTTGTACTTAATAATACTATTTACAGGACGCTTAAAACAATTGACAAGTTCTCGTTCAAGTTTCCTATATGGTAAATAAATAGAAAAAGAAAACGATTCGTATCGTGAGAATGAATTTTTTGCAACTACAGGAATTGAACCGTTTTCGTGTGGGACAATTTTTACTCTTTCCTTTGAATGTTTCGAGTACTTTACCTTCGTGAATGTATTCATAGTTATTCCGGTATAATCAAAGTGTCGAGCTTAGCCAATATGAGTACTCGCAGTACATCGAACCGAATACCAACACAACCAATTATAACTTTAGTTCTCTTTACCTGAAACAACTAATGCAAATCCAAATCGTTGATTTCACTCACGGCTATCCAAAACTTTTTTTAAAACCAACACAATTCTATTTTATAACTTTACACGTTTACAATTTTAAACAGAAATTGTAATTCCACTGGGAATTACATCGCGACCTGTGTTTCATTATCGAAAAAGAATAATTGCCAATGCATAATTCCATCATTATGTTTCGAAAAGATTCAGTACAAGTACTTATGTTTCTTATACAACATACATGTATATGTAGAATAACAAAATTGTTACAATTAAACAATTGTTATAGGTATAAATGGTCTGATAATAAAGACACGAATTATAATATCTAGATAAAGTGATAATGGATCAGAAAACAGGATACATACCGCCTCATCAGTACTCGTGCGTCCGGACGCGCGGTCGATTGTATCGTGTAGGACCCCGTTTAAGTCCTCAGGTTCGATGAACTGCGAGGTTGGCGTCGCGAATCCTTGTTACCTTGAATATATCGAGGACTAATACGGCTTATTGTATCGGCGTGACTGCCACTGTAAACACTGTACATAAACAGGGCACACGTTAATTAACGTCGTCCTCCACGCGTGTGTTAATCCAGAGTGTCCCGCGTCCGAAGGTACGTCATTATAAGCGAATAGCCGATAAACCGATGGAAACACGATTATAACGACAATGACCCATTGTGTAAATATAAATTGATGATTTCAATGTGGAATTCATGGTGTGGGTTCTTAATTGACCTTGTTTCCTCATTTAATAGTTGTCGTGGAGGAGCTCACAGGTATGCGCTCATAATAATCTTCAATTTCAATGATATTGTCACTTTCCCACATTTTCTATTTCTCTTTCTCTATTCACTTCCTCTATCTTCTTCTTCCCATTCTTATTGCCTTTACATCGGTGATGAATTTTCGGATTCTCTCATCTTAACATTATTCTGTGATTTGTGGGAAAAGTATTGTAGTTAGTAATCGTATCGAGTGTGATACTTATGAGTGAAAGCACGTGAACATATTTGTATGACGTGGATACATATTTTATCATACATCAACATCGTACACAAATTCATATTCAAACGAGAATAAATTAATCAGTAGTGTAGAACCCATGTATACCGTATGATTTACTGTTTGCTAGAAATTATTCAGAAACATAAAAGGACCAGAATCTAACAAAATAAAAAATATCCGACCAATAAAATCCCAAGTATCACCGCTCGCAAAAGCCCCCTCTTCGTCGAGTTCTCCACAGGCACCTTGGGTCACCCACAATAGCTCATACGTCCAAAGCATCGTCCTTCCAAGGATCCCAAGCTCGACATCAGTCTCCGCCTCGATAGCTAAAGAACCTCGCATTGATTTTTTTCACAGGGATCACTAAGCCGAGCATTCGGACTGCGACCACGAAGCGAGAAAGCATCGCCCTCCTCATCGTCCGATACTGGAAGTCTAGCAAGTCAATCGCAGTACATGAGCAGCGTTCGCAGCAATTCACCACCACCACCTCAATTACCACCGCGACCGATCACAGGAGGGAAGAGACACCGGCGAGTCAAGAGTATCGGCGATATCGATTATATAACCAGTGCAGCAGTGAGCACTCCTGTCTGACAGGAGGGAAGGCCCCTACATCCGGGGCCCTACCGCAGTCTCAGCGAGCGCGGATACTCTTCCTCATATTCCTCATCCTCGCAATACGGATCGTATTCCGGTTACAGCAACGTCATGCCTCCTGACCAATACCAGTATCAACAAATCGGACCGAATTATTATCAACAGAAAGGTGGCTATTATTCGCCACAAAGCACTGGACCACCATTTCCGGGGGTTCAACGGTATGGCAGTCTGGCCGAAGAAGCCTGGTCATGTTCAGCCAAAGATGAAGCCAGCGCAAAGACTAGTCCCAGAACGTATCTAGCTTAGCTAGGACGAACCCTTTTTCACGTACTCGTAAGGTGACGCGAGTAACGAGTAAAAAAAAAAAGTTCTTCGAATTCGTCTTTTTTCAAAAAGGAGGATCCACGTTAATAGACGTTACTGGCGAGGAAAAATATAATGAGGTGAGATAAAAGGATTCATGGAATGACGATTATGACTGATATCCACAGGGTGTTTAGTCGTTGAATTGCGATTAATGTGCAGGAAGCGTTTTGGATAGCTTCGATCGGTATTCGACTGGATTGATTATCTCGCATATAGTTTACAAAAATAATTACTGCACAAATCAGGACCAGTTTTTATAATTCGCATGTAGCATCGAAAAGTGCAGTATATAGTGAAGTGTTTTCAGTATTCGTCACGATATAACTGATGTCAAATCGCATTTCGTTGGATATTATTCTATTATTTACCGATCCTTTTCAAATCAGAACAAGATTGCACGATTCTTATTTATTTTCGATTACACCTTTCAACAATCTATCTATTAATTCTTGTTTTGACGTGCGATGTGGATTTCTGAAATATCGCATTCGTTTAAGCAGCTTGTGACCTCGCACAAGAGGCAATCTTAAAGGAACACGACCAATTAGACAAAGTAAATATAATTCTATCATTGTACGAGTGATTTTGCGGGAAATTCGATACGATTTTATTATCATTCGACTCGACATAGACAATTAAAGTTCAATATTAACTATCGTTAAAAGAATATCATTGGTTCTCGGATAACCGATCCATTTTCATCAGTTTTTATCATGGATTTAGGAAGTCAAATAGCTCGTGTCTTCCAGGGCTAATTAATTACATTTACAAGACTGTTCTTCACTGGCTGGTTCTAACATAAAGCTTTTAATTACCTGCCACCGTGTTTGAAGATGCCGACGATGATACCTATAAAAGGAATCTGACAAAAGGTTGTTAAGTAGAGCGGAAGGCTAGCGTTCGTTGTCTACAATAGTTTAAGGAAATTTGTCGATAAATGTGATACTTTAACGAATTCACTGTCGCCAGCTCGCACATTTACTAACTCGTATGATTTTTAATTTTTACTCAGTTTTTACTCTCATTGTAACTTTTTCCAATTGCCAACACACACCGTCTAACATTACGTCCAGAATTTTATTAATTATACAAATTGCACGGTAATTTTCTTACGTATGACCGGCGACGGTAAACGCGTTAAATCCCCCACACGGCCAACCATGTGAGCCGTGACTTGCCAAAAAACGGAACTACTAATAACTGTCAACATCAATATACAGTATGTATACTTAATATAAATGACAATTTGTGCAACATTTCCTAAGGAACTACATATCATGTTTAAAAAGTGAACCCGAATTCTCGTGACACTGTCAACCATCTACAGTTTCACTCGCCAATCTTACCGATTACACCACTATATGATATATTCTGTGTATTATATATATATGTATACGGATCGCGGGAAAAGAACTAGAACGGCAATAGGGGCTTCCGATAGGGGTTCTTTTTTCTGGAAAAAAAGCAAGATTATACGCTAACAATAAGAAATATTGAGATAAATGATAAAAGTATAATTACAATTGAGCCATCGAACAGACTGCTAGAATCTAAGGCAGAATAAACTGAATGACCAAGCTTCGGAGACAATGAAAATGGCAATGACAAGAAGAAATGGCACTGAGAATTACTTTTAATTCATTCGGGATTGATCGATATCATTTCCTGTAATAATATTACGCAAACCTTGAATTCTTTGAAGAATGCCTAATTTTCAATATTGTGCCACATTTGCATAAATGATGGACACAGAGGATAAGCAAGGAAGGAATCGCGAAGTCACTGATACGAATTAAACAAAATAGTGTTTAATGCAACGGATCATAATGCTTAAAGGAAATGCGAGGACTTGGAATATTTGAGATGAAAGATTGCGATGATGCAGTCACGCTTGTGAAAATCTGAATCTAATGTATACTGTAGATAACGATTGGATATCGGTATTTATTCGTAGGTAATGATTTTCTCGATATTTATGCTCGACTACTCGATGTTAAATTATTTTCGGCAACTCGGCGATCTGTATCTGAATCTGCTTCGGCGATATTGCTGTCGTTTGGAGGCAACTAAACCACGAGCCAATGCACCAAGCAGCGCGTGCATGCCTTCGCGCACCTAACTAATTTATTCGAGTAAATTAATTTAGGTCTTATTTATTTACCGCACTCGCGCAAAGATTCAGAACGCCGGGATATCCGCTACGCTCGATAAGAGAACCATTATTATGGCGGCTGACTGTCATGGCACGTTTGTGAATGCCTAATTGACAGTGCGACCGATGAACGATTAATGAAACATTGTAAATGTGCTCAGTACCGTCTGTATATATTTGTGTGAGCTGTATCTAAGTATCTGGAAAAGGATTAAATAAACGATTGCCTTTACCTCCAGGCTACCTGATTCTTCAAAAGGTTCTTCACATGTGGTTTTTATACAAATTTTCTTTTTTTCTTTTTCTATTATTCACACACTTGGATTACAAAACAATTTCTTTATTAGTTATAAAATTTAACACACAATACTATTGTATTCAGTCAACGCTTTGGATTGTTTAACACTAGTCTTTTCATGCAAAGATATAAAAGATATAAAAATACGATATAACATATGGGCGCTGTTTCCTGATTTAAAATCGCGATCGGAAGAAAATACTATAATCACTCTTCATTTTGTACCCTTCGATAGCTCATGCAACCTTGAATACTGGCTGCTTCATTTGGACAAAAGAACTTAACGGCTGCGTTCTTAACATATACTCCTCAATACTATCCACGAGTGTATTACAGAATTCCCGTGACTCGAAGACTCTCTCGTGTATTTTTCCCAGTGTCGAATTGACGTCGCAAGTAGCACGAGTATTATTTAATTTTTTGTGGGACTCTATTGCATTCTTTTTTATATATTCCCACATGAAGCGAATGGCATAGGCTACTAGTTTATCCGGATTCGAATGATTACTCAAAATATGTAACGCTATCTTAAGAACTGAGTTCATAGTCTCTCCCGGATCTTTAGCTTCCGTAATTTCTTGCAATACGTACTCATCGACATTGACAGTCTGACGCGAACGCTTTTCAATTTTACGCAGTACATTTTTACATATGTGTTTTAACTCGACCATCATTTCGCTCCACTTAATATTTATGTTACTTGCTATGCGATTGTCTCTGAATACTTGAGAACCAATACGTATGCACATTTCTGACACAAATATCACAGGATTTATAAGATCCATGCCATTTATATTTATTATTACCGATTCAAGACCCTCGAATACATTTAGCGGTACTCCACGCGATTGGACGACTGTTTTAAATAATTTTTGTACAGATTCTACAATAAACAAACTACGTGTTACGCCAGAACCGTATGACTGATCGGTTCTATTGGCTTGATTCAACTCGATGCTAAGCCGATCAGATCGTGAACGCGTTGACAATTGTTGCATTATCGCACCTTCGGACGAATTGATTAGCTCGCGAGCAAAACTCGTGCTTAATACGCTATTGAATAAAAATAGAGAATGCGAAATAAGCATGGCCAAATCAACTGGATCAATCTGTTTCTTATCGTTATACTTGTCGATCAAACGATAGCTCAAGTAAATCACTCCAGCTCCGTTTACAGCTATACTGCCACATAACATCGAGTTAAGTACCAGATTTGACACACTTCGACATTTAGAAAATTTGGCGACTGCTGCTGGCAGAAGAATGCGACCCGCAGTGGTTACGAGTCCTAACGCACTACCCGTTACCCCAAGCCAAGCTGGAAGAGCATCTTTGTTCGTAATGTCCAGAGACTGTTTGTGATTTGCTCGATCGACCAGTTTCTGCGAACTTCGACCAAGTGTCCATAATTCATGGATACCGGTAGTAACGATACCTAAGAAATTTCATCGATAAATTGAAGTAAAGAAAATAATCTTGTTTCAGTGAAATAGCACAATTCTACTGTATAAGGATATTAAATGAGTTTGTTACACAATGAGTTTACCCGCAATAGTGAGAACAGGTGCAATAGGCGTAAAAATTGCCGATGCAGCTAACGTAGCGATACCAGTTATGCTTAATACAGTGGAAGCAGTGTCTATATGCTCTACAACTTTAGCCTGCAATGTGGCTGCTGGCGATTCTTCAATTTCCAACCACACATAAGAAGATCTTGGTGTGATTCTTTGTTTTGGATCACTTTGGTAGAATCCACCTTTTGGCAAAATTTGTGTGCATTCTGGTAAAGTATTGTTCTCTTTATAATCTTTCCAGTTCTGGTATACTCTGCCATTAATATCAATATATAGTATCTTCTCTGATGAGGAAGACGTCTTCACTTTAAATATTGGAACCGACGTTGGTCCCTCCCAACTCCCATTTGTGTTTTTCTCCATGTACACATTGTATATAATTGAAAATTCAATCAGATCATTATGTCCATATTTTAAGATTAAATTGAATATTAAATCAATCGGTTCTTGCAGTTCTACAGGGTATTCCATCGACGATGGAAAATCTCTTGCTACATTGGTTGGGTTTTTATGGTGCCACAAATGCGATGGTCCATATAGTGCATAGCCAATGTTCTTCTTCAAGTAACTCCGTTCATTCAGTCGATAGCGATACCAATTAGGCAACAATTCATAATAACACTGTTGAATATATTTTGCATAGTGTTGCTTTTCTTCAAAACCTGTTAGCGATACCTACATAATAATCGATTAAATAATAATTGAATTTAATTGAAATACTAATTTAATTCATTGTACATTAGATCAGTATGCATTAATCTGCATTTTACTTACGCTCATTGTGATTGCGTGCGTCTGAAAATGCGTTGAAACTGGTTTGAAAACTCCACCGAAACCACTGCACTATTTGATTCTTGTTTACAATAGAGTGTTGGGAATCCTGGGGTGAAAGGGGTAAATGGACCTTTTGAACTCGCGAATTTATAACCATAATACACCTTTTGAATACAAAGGATTAAGAAGCTACACACTGTAAGGATATTCGAAGTTTTTGTTTCCCTTGCTCACGTGTAGACCTACATGGCCGCTATGCCCTAACGAACAACTGACGCTCACGAAACAAGGGAACGGCGGCAATGCACAGGACGCGTGCAAAATCTGATCGTGTCGCATCTCATTCTTAGTTTCACCGGGTTGACCTTTGCGCGGGAATTGCAACGTTCTTGTACCTTTGGTCAAATACACACGTTTGTCTCACACTAAACTCAGCCACATTCGATCATTTGCTCATCCATCCATCTTCAACAGCACATATGTTTTGTTTAATATACTTTATTTCTGCTACAAGTCAAAGTGCATTGTACAAATTTTTGTAGATTAACAGTGTTACATTTACATACAAGAATTGCAACATATATAATAATTTCGGTATTAGCACCAGTAACAATACTTTGCGGGTAAAAATCGTAATTACCAAGTATTCTTAACGACGAAAAAAAGTATTCCAAATCGCTGATATGTATAGTTTTGTATTTTGATCCTTATACGTAAATAAGTCATATGTTATAAGGCCCCATAGCATGTTTATGTAATTGTGCAACGAACCAAATGCGGTTATTAGTCGTCGAACTTTTCCAATAGTTATCTATATAATTGCGCTACGATTTTTAACTAACTTATCTAATACTGATATCACTGTCAAGATAAGCTTTTACATGATTAGTTTCCTACTTTAAAAGTATAGTTCCCCTGAGATGGAAGGCGTTATTCTAAATTCAAGGCACATTTTATATGTATAAAACATAGAGATATAAGGCACTACCCCAAATATAAGGGTCTCTTCATATGCAAAAGCTCTGTGCGTTATATCGACTGCAGTGTTTTCAACCAAGTCTCGTGTTTATGTACATTTCAAATGCCCGAAATAATGCAGGCATTAAAGGTTCAAGCATCGCAACAATTCGCTTTAAGATTGTTCTTAAAGATGAATCAGCCTCATCTTCGGATTCAGAGGCGAACCTATTGAGATGACTTTTCGCGTACGAAATTAGGAAACGAACACCGTCGATTATATGATACTTCAATGCATCCGATCGATGAATAAGAGATGACATAATATTTAAAATGATAGTTAATATTTCTTTTGCAAATTTTTCCTTGCTTATATCGATTAGAGTTTCATTAAGTTCGCCGTCTGTAAACGTTTTATCGGAGGGTCCGGATGCCCGGCTTGTCGGGAAATTTTTTCTTAAAAATTCGTTCATCATGCCCTTTAATTGCGCCAGAACGGCATTGTCTGCCTCATCTTCGCCTGCAGCTCGCACATTGCGAACTTGAATATCGCCAGCTATTTTAGCAAGTATAAGTTTGATGGCAACTTCTCGTGGATCTATTAATACAGAGTTGCCTATTCTAATTAAACCATCTTTATAGGCGACAATTGGATTGTTGAAATTTGGACCGGAATATTGCTCATTCGGCGCAAACTGTTTCCTGCGATTAATGTATTGTATCACTTCAGCATTTTCGGCTTGTACATCCGAATTGTTCAATCCCGCAATTCTCTTTACACGATTAAAGGCTTTACGAAGACGCTTTGTACGTATAGTAGACCGATAGTCTTCTATAACTCTACCTTGTGCAGATTTTACAATGTCGCCAGCAAATTTGCAATTCATAACAGCATTGCCAAAGAAAAGCACATGAGTCGCAAAGGCTGCTATATCCAATTTACTAACATAATTTTCCTCGTTATATTTCTTATAGATGCAGAATCCTTGGAATCCTACTCCAATACCGTTGACTACTATATTCCCTCCTATCGCTGTGTTGCACATAACTTTACTCACGTTACCTACTTGTTTACCAGCTTCTACGGCTTTTGTTATAAATAGAGTACTGCTGGCTGCAGCTAAGCCGAGGGTACTTCCCATTACGCCAAGCCAAGCACTAAAAGCTTCCCTATTGTCGGGCTTAATACTTTCTTTGTGCCTACTACGATCCACAAGATTGTGAACCGAGCTGCCAAAAGTCCATGCCCCGCTTGTACCGGCGCAAGCTAATCCTGTATTTGTTAAGAATATGATAAATACTGAAATACAAATCCTCAGCGATGACAGGTGAACTTACCTATGCCTGCAACAACGGGTGCGACTGGTGTAAACATCGCTGCAACTCCTATAGCAAGACCTGCGACACTCGCAACGCTGGAACCAATGTTACCTACATTGCGTAATTGAGATAATGTTTTGCAACTAGGTGACTCCTGAGTTTCCAACCATACTACTGAATTGTCTACCGTAATTACTTGGCTCGGATCGGGTTGATACACTCCGTGTTTTGGTAAAATCATTATGCATCGAGGCAGAGTATTATTGTCTATATAATCTTGCCAGCTTTTGTAAAGTCTGCCGAATATGTCAATGTACCAAATTTCATAAGGTACAAAGTTTTTTTTCTTCAGTACTATTGCACCTCGAAATCTTGGGTCAGGTTTTTCCTGCATCCGTTTTTTAATTTTAAACACAGGAGTAAAGGCAACTTTAACTTCTACTTCTTCTTCTTTGTTCTCTTGCGAGTCTTTATTTCCATTCTTGCTGTTTTTATTTTTTCTTTGGTTTTCACTTTTGCTGTTCTTCAATTCGTCTTGTAGAACTTCGTTTTTGGTGGGAAGTATTACATTGTACACGAGGCCATAGCAGACAGAGTTTGCCGAATGAAATCCCTTTCCATGCTCATAAATCTTGTCATAGATTTTTGCAATTTGCTCTTCTTGTCTTTCTTCATAATGAATTAATTCGCTGATGTCATTATCAGGGTTATAAGTATCTTCTAAATTGTTGTCCGATGGTAAGCCATATATTGCAAATCCAATATGCATCTTTAAGTATGGGAGATCCTTTTGTTCGAAGGTCGTCCACTCGGCTAATGATTCATACCATTGTTGCTGAATATGTCTGGCACTATCTTTCGCAGTTTCCTATATTTTATACAAATAAAAAAAAAATAACGAAAGGAAAAAAACATTTCACGATTTAATTTATAAGACTGTTAAGTATATAGACTACACGTGTATTACAATTTTAGTTAGTAAAAAGAGTACTTACCCATTTAGCATTGGCTAGATCTTCCGTACTCATGATTGTCGTAATATCAGTATCTATTGCAAAAGCCAAAACAAACAAGTGAATAAATCAACAACAATTATAGTAGATACACTATTACTTGGAAGTTTACTTACCTTCAAGTTGCTTGCAGTTTCAACGTGGTGAAATTAATATTATGACACTCTAATAGAAGTGAATTCATTTAAACTAGTACAACATAAGATTGTTAACAAAAATAGTTAGCAAGAACAGTATGCGATCAAGAGATAACTAACTAAGTGGAGCGACTACCGATAAATCTAATTGACGAAAGATTGAATTCGCAGCAAAATCGGGGAATTCCCGATATTTAGTCTTTAGACGCATAATCAGTTAACTTCAATACTGACAGCATTAGTAAAAATGAACTTCTGGAATACTAAAAAATTCAAAATATTCTGAAGTACATAACAACCAAGCAGATGTTTATTTTTAGCTGTCAGCGAAAATTTATCAGTAGAATATCAAGCATATAGCGGCAAATATAGAGATTCATTCATAATCTTAAAAATAGTTCTGAACTGATAGTACAAATATTTTCTTGTACTCACCGTGACAAACGGGAACTGCGGAAAATATTAACTTCTTGCATTACAGCAAAACACGATGCATTCCAATGTAGTTGCCATTATACTTTATATGTTCCGCACCATGCAACACACATTTAAATTGACAATACTGACGATACCGCAGATGAGTTACACCGATTAAACTATAGGATTTCGTATCTCACGTACATGCGTGAAGTTATCGTGTAATCAATTCTCGATCTCAATTAAAATGAGACGAAGCGCACTCTGGCGACTCACTTTGTCAGTATATATACCGGTCTTTTCATATGCTATGCTTAAGCCAATCACAATACCGAATTTTGAAACACCAAATATTTTTGACTGCCTTCTTTTTCTACCATTACTGCTTAGATAATACATTACATATTCGGGATGTGTAATTCAACTCATCGAATTGACGATACCATTATAATTCATCGATAACTCTCACTATCCGCAAAACAGAGAATTGTAATTTTTATATAACTGTGATAAAATCATCGAAGCTTTGCAGTTATTAAATATCAGTCCTATAAACGCAGCATTTTAAGACTACAATTATACAGTATTAGTTAGAATAATTATGCATTTTGTACGAGTTCTGCTATCTTTTTCGAGCGCCAAGTGTGAAGCAGAGTGCCGTTCTCCATAAAGCGCTATATGTATCAGAATATCCAGTGTTAAGTAACAGAGAAAGTTTCCACCAATCTTTCCTTGCCACTTATAGAAAATATGCCCAGGTGCGGTTCGCGCAGTGAAGCATATTCTCCTGCATTCTACACGCAAGACCGAAGCGCATAGCGAAAGGCGTGCGAGCGCAAGCAGGTGTTGGTAATTCGATTCTCGGCTCTCCAGGAGGAGAGCGACCAGAACAAAAGCGCCTCTACCGGGAACAGGTAGGAAACATGGTTGGTGCAAGTGGCGTCGGGGTCATTCCATCCGGCTCTCCCGTGGGTTCGGAACACGTTTGACAGCCAAGTCTATTTTGTCATTTTATCCGAAGTCGCGGTGGCAAAGTAACGCGTGAGTTGAGTGCAGTTTGTGAGGTAAACTTTCGTGAGAAGAAAGTGTGATTATATTCGCCAAAGCAGAGAGATACTCTGTATTAGGAACGTATTGGTGAACTTCCGTGTTGCGGTTGATCCGCGCTCGTTCCTCCTTGGTGTCGGTGGAGGCCGCCAGCTACAGCGCCCTCGAGCGTTCCGAATCGAGACTAGTTTTTCTGGCGAATCGATATTCCGCTCAAATATTGACTTCGGGATTGTGCGTGGTGTCGCAGGCAGGCTCGCAAGCAGGCAGGCAGCCGAGAGTAGTCGTGCGGTGGGCGGCGATGCTCTTTTAAAAAGCGAGTACCCGCGAGTGAGTACAGTGACAAGGGCCCGGGGACTAAGCGAGCCACCGAGTGTTTCTTCTACGGACGAGGGAGCTTGCATTGAGGAAGAATGCTGCAGCTGGTGCTGGCGAGCGGCCTGTTTCTCGGGCTGACCCTTGGTCTCTCCCACGCGAACATCCCAGCCCTCGAGTCAACACCGACCTCCTTCAGCGATCATGGAGGTGATTTCGCTTCTCCTTTCGCGTGCCCTACATTTACCTGACCGACGCGCTGCCTCTCTTTTGCCCGCTTATCGCCCATTGGAACACCCTGTGTACAGATCCTTGCCGAGAGATTTACTCCCTGTCGAGTCTTTATTCTCGTATCCTATATGCGGCCAGTGCAGCGCGTTTGGTCGCGCGGTGTTCGCAGGTGCCACTCTCTTCTCTCTCTCTCTCTCTTTTTTTCCTTTCTTTTCTTCTTTCTCTTTCTCTCCCGTGGCACCTGCATTCACCCGAGAACTGTTATGGCGAATTCATTGACTGGACTCGATAGTTCTATGCGCTACGGTTTTGCTTAGAGCCATAAAATGTCCAGCGTATTCGCCGTAGTGAAGCCAGCGTATGCGACGTCGATTCACGGCGGGAGGACTAACGTTGGCTGGCTCTCGATTACACCGTATGATTACTCACCTTACGCCACAAGCGCGACCAGTCGTGAATCAGTTGGGCCGACTTGTGCTTTTGCCGTAGCCTGGGGGCAGGGGGCCTCCTAAAATTAGAAGGTTTCGCTGCGGAGCCCGATGACACGATCGGGCCTACGCTCGATATTTTTATCTTGACTATCTTCCGCGGAAATGATAATATTTTGGTAGAACCAACTAAGTGCCTGTGCGCCCTTGCTCCGATACTTGGAGCCGCTGATCCATTCTATGGTCCCTAAATTTATCGTGTTTTAACACAGGCACTATTAACGATTTAGGCGTACCCGTTTATAGATAGTAGCGGTCATGATAATTCATTTGGTTAAGGAGTATGCGTTTGAAGAAACATCACAGTAAATTTGATAAACTCCCACGGCAGTCATTTCGAGCGTCTAGGCTATGCTGAGAGAGTAATTAGTGTATTGGGTTTCAGGGAATAAACTTGACTATGGAAATTGAATTTCGACGGATAATCGTGCCTGAAATGTTCCACAGATCATTTACGAATTGGAAATTCTTAACTAAGTTTATAGATTGTTCATATTTGTACGTCGTAGAGTTTCAACCCTTTGTGTTGGAGGTATTCTTTTCTCTCTCTCGTCAATTAGTTTCGTTCGATCCCATTGTCGCAGCTTCAGTTTCACCGAATGCCATTCGGTTCGGAGCAAAGCAGCTGACGAATGTTGCCTCAATTAACAAGCCCTAAAAATAAGGACACCCCTTGACACAGAAAACGAAGATTTAGTATCAGTATTACGACACCCGAAGGATTACGACAACTCCCATAAATTCCTGGGTGACTCGTATTTCAGAGCTCCAGGAAAATTACATCCGAACTCTCGATCAATCGCACAGCGACGCGAAAGCTTACCTGTAACCCACATACCTAATTGTTCTGAAGCGTCAGGAACAGTTTCCTTAAACGCGCTTACAGAACACGAGTACTTTATTCAAAGTGTCAAAGCCCACCATTCCGTTGGAACACTATGTTGACAGTGAATCGAATATTGCTTCACTGCTACCCTAGTGATTCCGTGGTATTGTATTTGCTTACCTCCGTCACTATTAACTCTGGAATTGCCAACGCTTGGCATGTATCTCTGACTCGCCCTGGTAAAAATACTTCATTTCGTTTAGAACGTAGAATTCACAGAAATGATTCTTTTACATTTCAGTAGTAGAATGCTGTTAATCAATAAATCCCACGAAACCAAAATTTTAAATGACCAAGTTTGACCTCTTGCTAATTCTACGTAGTGCTAACGACTACTAACTGGCGTTAAGTAGCGTGCAGGGACTCTGACTAGTATTTTACCACGTACAGAATTTCAAATCTTCGTCATGATTTTTTCTCGCTTCGAATCCTCGCCATCCTATCGTAATCCCAATCTCACCGGTGTATTATGAACTTGCATTAGAGTCATTAAGATAAAGAGACCCGATCTGAAGTATCTGATGACACCAGCACACACGTGATAACACGAGCAGTCACTGTATACTTTTTATCCTGCGCATTAATCTCGCCAGAGGAACGATCGTGGCACCGTTATCAGAATTAAATCTGCATTTTCTCGCGGATCGTGGAGTTTCCATCGACATTCGCCAATTGCCATCGCTATTTTAAGCCGGCTTACTCGCGGAAAATTTGTGGCTAGGTCAAAATTTTCTCTTGGTTTGCCGATATTGCGATGGCTCGCTTGGTTCTATGTATGTACCTGTATTAGCGTGTAACTAGGGAAAACAGGATGAAGAAGAGGAAGAAGAGTGGAGCGCGGAGTAAACGCTTAAGTAGCGTTAAGCGGCCCGGAGGGCAAGCACGCTCGGCGTAATTGAATAATAAATGCCTTAGCGGAATCCGATTGTCGCATAACGATGCACTCCGAAATTGAAGGGGGCTAATTTGCGCGCTCAAAGCGAGTGGCGACCCTTCACCCCGAGCGTCGCGTTCGCTGCACTCGCGCGGCCCTTCGATTTGCATATCGACAAACATAATCCATGGAAGGTGGCTCAGTGCGGCGCGGCAGCCCGCTTCCAATTTTCCGGACAAATTCCTCCATTCGATGGATACTTTAACAGAGTCTTTTGAACGTGAGCGCGATAAATAGTGTTTCGCTTTTTTCGTTCTCGTTCCGTACTTTTATCATTTCCTTTTTGCGCTCTTAACCGTAGAAAGATAATCTACAAGAGGAATCGCGAAAAAAATGGTTTAAAGTGTTTTTCTTTAAGCGCTCTATTGAAAAGTTATGACAAACAATTTCACCTGATAGATACTTTATGTTAACCACTTTTCTCGTTTCTGTAATACAGAAGCCATAGTTAAATACATAATTCGGTCCATGTGCAACCCTTTTTTACATCTTTGTAAAAAACCATTTAAAGCAGAGAGTCATATAACATTCTTATCTTACCTTTGCTTGTAGCTTATGCGACAGCAGGTTGCCTCAGAACAGAATAGAAAGATGGGACAAAGCACAAGGATTTACAATACGCGTATCCTACAAGTTATATTTTGCCAGAGGGCGTCTCTTAACAAGTTTTAAAATTTTCATGTAACTAGACTTTCTTGTTTTTTCTTATTCTTTTTTTTGCGCCGAGCAGAGTCAGGTCTGGTTCCTTTCAACGGGCTGTGCCTTCAATATCGCGATGAGGCGTGACGATATTGGCTGACGGCCGATCGTCAGCAGTTCCGTAATCAGGGAAAAACGAAAATAAACATTCGCGGAAGTAGATGAGGGCGAGAGCGAAGGCTTCGAGCGAAATAATTGAATTTATTTGTCTGCCTGGCTTTCCCTCCAACAGGGGGGTTTTAGACTTTAGTGCATCGTTAAGCGTCCTTCCGAGCGGTAACTCGCCCGTCGAGCTACCAATACGCAAGGAGAGTAATTAAATTTCTCGGAGCAGGCAGACTGCAGTTGCAATCTGCAGTCTCGGCTGTCGCTATGTTTCTCGCGACTTTAGCTAATGTTACGCTGTTATGCGACTATACGTAACTCGAGAGGCTATTGTCCACTTTTTATCTTATATCGTATCGCCTATCGACTGATCTTCCTGGAGCTAGTGCGAGTCTTCGCGACTAGTGATGGGCTTCGAGACCCTGGTGTCTGATATCGAATGCACCCAGGAAGCAGGGGAGAATATTATTCTCAACACTACACCTCCGTGAATTATCGCAAAAAGGGAGGACTCGCTAAGAAATTGGCACTTGTGATTAATTTTTCACAGCAGATTGTATTTCCGATAGAAATTAAACATTTATCTTTCGCGATCAATTAGGAGATGAAATTGGGAATCACATTATTCTTCCAATAATGTGAATTAAAACGATAGAGCTACGATAAAACTACTCTACGAGTATTTGGATTGAAATCCGATTAAAATTGATCTCTTCCACTGGAAATTTCAAGAGGCGTACATACAAAAGTGATGCAAGCAAAAGAGCTAAAAAGAATCTTATTGGTTATTTAACGTGACATTCAATTGCATTATTGACTACTATTGTCATGCAGGAATTCCGTGAAACTCTCCTTTTCCAATATCTGATTCCCATCACTTTCATAATCACTGGTACGTATTCGGTAAATATTCGAGATAAGCTGATCCTTCATGAAATTTTCGCATCGAGCGGCCTTCCATCACTATTCACGCGAAGACTGTTATTGCGATATCGCTCGCAGCGTACCTGCAGCGTACCGTGTTATTCCGCGATAATTGTAGTATGTAGTCGTGTTATCGAGTATTACTACGTTCGCGCAAGAGTAACTCGCACGAGCGAGCGAATATCGTGATTTTTGGCATGGTCAATAAATCACTCCTGTGCCGAAATGGTGAGCGTTGGCCACTGAGAATTATCGTGCACCAGGTTTCGGTTGGTTCTCTCATTCCGCTTCATCCAAATTCCCTCGAAACGAATTAGCTTTTCGAATAAACGTACCGTTTAAGCGGCCTGCATGCAACCTTTCTATTTTTCTTTCTTTTTATTGATTGCCGCTAAAAGGAATTTCAGTGTTCTCGCATAAAATTCGCTAAATTAACTTTCGACATTTTATTCGAATCGGCCCGTCCATTTGCCTGACAAGTCGAAATTTCGCAAGAATCAATTTGATATCTCCGCTTCGCAGCAGAATAGCCCGGTAATTGGATATCAGATACGAAATTGGATGAACACGGTATAATTCACTCGATTCCCAATACATCGCGCGATGAGCTAGAGAGACACGATTTCGAATTAACAATGCCACCAGTCCCTGGTGCTATATGAATGCAAAATATCGTCCGATACGTATCGTCAGCATTTCAGTGACTCGAGCAGAATCTTCACTTGGAAATGTACAATGGGTGCAGTGAACAACAACCATCAGGAAGGAATTGCAGTGGATCGAATCGAAATGTAGCTTGAGCTAACTATCGTTGTGTATGTATGTTGACAGTTCCACGACTGGATCTGGATAGTCTCGAAAGCGGATACCATGGCCTGGTCAAGGAAAACGAAACTCTGGTCGAGGTCACGCCACAGATACGGGCTCTAGGCGCCGAAGTCTGCTCCTTCCGTATCGCGAACAAGCACCATGGCGAAGCACCCTTCGAGATTGTTTTGAAAGAGAAAGGAATGGCCGAGCTGAGGGCACTCCGAGTTCTAAACTGCGAGAAACGGCGCAACTACAAGTTCGACATTGAAGCAGTTGGTTGCAACGGAGCGTTGTCGGAAAAGTACGAGTTACCCGGCGCAGGATAAGTCCGATATCTCGATAAACTCGGTTAAGTTTGGTTGGTCCATTCAGCAGCGCGATAAAGGCCGCGCGCGGCAAAGAATGTGGGTCGGCTAGTCGAGCCACTCGGTATAATGCCAATTTTTCTATTGACGCTCAACGCCGTCTATGCGGTAATGCGTCGTGTATCGACTAAATGAGGAAATGATTTGCGGTCTGGGCTCGGCTCGTCGAGTGCATATTCCACGATACGCCCTCCTTTATTTCACCATCTTTTTCCGCGCTCCCTAGATCCCCGACGATGCAAACTCACTTATTTACTTACTTACTTATTGCAATTTCTCATTTAGCTCATTATCGCGAGTAAGGTCATTAACACAGAAGAACTTGTCGTCAAGATATATGTACGTTCGCACTAATTACTCGGAGGTATAAAAGGGAGAACTCGAGTAAACAGGGTATCGAGCGTCCTCCCGTATACCGTGGTCAGGAATTTTTATTTTACCTGGATTTCCGACATCTTTGTGATTGTCAGTCCGCAAACGCGACGACTTTCTTCCAAAGTTCTAAAGACTCTTTTATGCAGGCTTTAGTGGATAACGCGATAAAGCAAGTTTTGCCGAGTCGGCAGGATCGACTTTTTATTATCGGATATCGGACTTGCATTGATATGCATTGATATGCTTTCTACCTTCGAGTGGAAGCTAAATTTGCCCTTAAATCTGATTGTAGTGCCACTGTGCACATTACCGTGGTGGATGTGAACGAGTATGCACCGCAGTTCCTGCAGCCGGCCTATGTCAGCACGGTGGACGAGGGCCGCCTTTACGAGGAGGTCGTGCGCGTCGAGGCGTCTGACCGGGATTGCACACCGAAATTCGGCGATGTCTGCAAATATGAAATCCTGACAGCCGATCAGCCGTTTATAATCAACAACGAGGGAGCTATTCGCAACACCGAGCCCCTGGATTACGAACGCTCGCACAATTACATCTTGAGCGTAGTTGCGTACGATTGTGGCATGAAACAATCGGCACCGGCTATGGTGACCGTGAAAGTGAATCGCGTATGCGCGCCTGGTTGGAGAGGAATCCCTGAGAGGGTCGATTATGCCGCTGGAGCTGGTGCTCAGCCGTTGCTTCCTTCCGCTAGGCTTGACCTTTGTGACGCACCTTGCATCTTGCGCAACATTAGAGCGACCCTTACCCTTGCGACTGATCATATCGGAAAAGGTTGCGACCGTGATACTTACAGTGTTCGCAGCCAACGTAAGCTATGTGGCGCGTCCCGAGACAGTGTGGATCTACTGCCAACACCTGGGCCTACCACTACTTGGACAGCCTCCCTTTCTCGCGACGAAGGCAGAGAAGCGGACGAAATCTTTGAGTTCGATGGAGTTGACTCAGCCGCTATCGTTCCCAATGACGTTTTGGAGCACAGTTTGGCGCAAAAGTTTACGATCGGTGTTTGGGTGAAACACCGACCCCGTCCACGACAAGACCCCCATGTCAAGGAGCACATTTTGTGCGCGGCTGACGACCACAGTAAGTCACCCTCCCTTGTAAACGTATATATTTAAGTAGGGCTTTATCGATCAGCCGTTCTTCGGCCGACGGGAAACACACGGCTGATGAGTCATGCAAGGCAACCACCTTAATTTTCGCGTGTACTTGTTTCGATTTACAGAAATGAACCGACACCACTATGCCCTGTTTATAAGAAACTGCAGGCTAATTTTGCTTCTGCGACGTGACTTCTCTGAAGGCGACCCCAACATCTTCCGACCGGCCGAGTGGCGATGGAAGCTGGGCCAAGTGTGCGACGATAAGTGGCACCATTATGCGGTTCAAGTGGACTTCCCGCACGTGAGCTTGTTCGTCGACGGCGAAGAATGGCGCACTGATGAGAAGAATCCCGAAGTCATCGACGATTGGCCTTTGCACCCAGCAAAGGGTGTCAACACGACTCTGGTGGTCGGTGCTTGCTGGCAGGGCTCTGACAATAAGACAAAGCATCACTTCCGCGGCTACCTAGCTGGATTGTCCGTCCTTGTCGGGCGTAATGAAAAACCTGACGTGCTCTCTTGCTTGCGCCGCTGCCAAGAGGGGATTCACGTGCCATCGATGGACTTGCTTCAACCCGGTACTCAATTGCTTACTAATTCTGATCTGACTGAGGTACGAATAGAAGGCGACAATCGCACTAACGTTGAAACCCTACTCCGTCGTATTGGTTATTCAAACTCGCGGCGTTTCCCGACTCCGGGCCGTCGGAATTTCCGCCTGGACACGACCATCGTTTGCGAAGGCAGTGAAAACGATCCGCTCCCGGTACCGACCGTGCAGTCCTACGTTACTGTTCTGCCACCACCGCGTCCAGGCATAACCGTGAACGGCACGGGTTACGTAGCCAGGGAATACGCTGACTTCCGTCTGGGTGTCCGAGTATTCCCCGATGCTCGCGTTACCGCAGGATCCGCGGCTCGATTGGATGCATGCGCGGTTAGCGTTTACCCGAGTCTCAATCCAGATCACGAGAGTTTGGGCTTGCCTGGCGATGCCCTGCGTCGATTCCACTCTATAACCGCACGCGTGGATCGCGATGGCGTTGTACTCTCCGGCGCAGACACTCCTTACAATTACCAACAACTAATTCGTTTGATTATGTACACCAATCGTAAACCGGCTTACTATCTCGACCGCGTGTTCAAATTGACGTGCTCGGAGCTGAGCGGCCGCTTCGCCAGTAACGAGTACGTTCAAACCCTTGCCGTGATCCATCCGAAGGAAAAGACGACCGCTCCTCCACACTCGACACCCGACGACCCACCGGTAGCGCGAATCCTGGAACCACAACCGGGTCACGCCCAACTTTCGCCCCATCACGCGGACCTACCGGAGGAATACGCGACCTCCCCTCTTCGCGAGGGAAGCAGAGGCTTCGCTGGAACCGGCAACAGTCACGCGGTGACTATTGTCGCTGGCGCTTGCATTGGGTTCCTCCTGTTGATGGCCGCGGTTGGGGCGGCCAGGATGCGCGGCGCGGCAAAGAGACGTCGTTCGGCCGGTGATGAATTGACTGCCGAAACCGAAATGGCCTGGGACGACTCTGCCCTTGCCATCACCGTGAACCCCATGGACAGGCTGACGGAGCACGAATCTCATCATCCCAGCCAGAGAGACGAGGACGTCGATGACTCCGGTAGCTCGGACTCCGAGGACGGCTCCTTCAGAGACGACGATCTCGACAGTTCCGACTGTGAGAACGACTGCGATCTGAACAGTGGCCGGCACCGCCGCCACACTTCACCCCACGACTTGGAATGGGATCATCGTGATGTTTAAATTACTAATTCCTCCTCTGCATTCACCATCCCCTTTCTTCGTGTGGTTTTAAGTGGAGTACTAACTCGTACCGCTTTCTTACTGTTTCCCTTTCCCACCAAAACCTTCGCCCCATCATTTCTTCTCGTATGACGCTTCGCAATAGAGAACAAGCAAGCCTCCGCTACACGATTATTCGACGTGCTCCGATACCCGATATGACGTTCGACGTGGTTCACGTATCTCTCGTTAGGAAAGTCTGTCTCGGTCTCGACTTCTGACAAATGGTTCGGTGTCCCTATAGAAGCGCGAACGCGTCATATTATATCCGTCCCCGTAGTTGACGTTGATAAATCGTATGATATCGATACACCAGGTAGTTAGTACTCTCCTTAAGGGCCAGCAAAATTTGTAAGAGTGCGGGACGCTTTATCGAATAGTTAAACTCTTTCTACCTATAACACGTCGCTGATGTTGTTAGGTGAGGTATATAACACACGTACACACGCAAAGGATACTTAATTTTGCTGGGATATTCTCGGTAAATACTCGCAGCAATGATTAATTTATATTCGCAACCTATTACTATTATTACGATTATTATGATTATTATGATTATTATTTTTACGATAATTATCATTACGAGTACGATTATTTTTTATGATTACGTTTAGCTGTCGCATTAGACGGTAGGACAAGGGAACTTTTTTATACTCCTATCTATCGTTTTTCCGTTTATTCTACTACTCTATCATTACTATTACGACTATTCATTATTTTTACGAACTCTACGATTCATATTCGCTTACGCGTGAAAAATTCTTATTTCCGTTCCACACGCAGGACGGCCCGGCGTTTACCCGCGCGCACATTCTTCCTCGTTTTTCATTTCACTGTCTGAAACTCGTCTATTTCGACACTTGATCTCACGGACGTATTCATCGCAATAATTGAATCTTTAGCATTCGAAGGAAAAAAAGAGCGCTTTTGAAAGGGAGCGTGGGAGAATTCTGATCGTTGACTGATCCGATGAAGCTCTCATCCGCGGGAGAGCGATATAAAAAGCCAGTTGTTGGAAGGAGAAAAGGAAGGAAAAAAGAAAGGGAAGAGATTAACGAAATCATTGTCACCATCACTATCGCCACTATTTGACATCGGTAGCGCACGAATCGGGCTGAGCCTGGGCCAATATCACCCTTGCCCAAAATTTCTCACTTTATTTCCAATTGCGGAACCCTCGATAATTTTGCACAATGTTCCTTCCCAATTGATCTACATTCTACAAGGTTCTTAGCTCTTAGTAAGGACATTGCCGCGCACCTTACGATAGTGCTTCACCATTAAGTACGGTACATAATATCATATCCGTATACATATGCGTGTGCATGCATGTAGAATCGCATGCGGGCGCAGAGTACGTATGCAGACTGTGTATACAGGGTACACGTGTATGTACATGAGGCACGTGTACTCGCATATAAGTACATACATACACAGTTGTCCGATCATTATTCTGTGGTGAGGAGTCCAAGTTTCTCTTCTCTCTATCTCTCTCTCTCGTTCCCTGCCGAGGGAGAGGGAGAAGGACAATGCGCAGCGCGATATCAGCCTCGTTGGGTGGAGTACGTACGTACACGTACGTATGTCGTTTGTTATTTTGTGTTGGAGCCTCATTGTGCAATCACTCGTTTCACAGAGAAACTGATTTTTATGTGCCTTTTACGCAAACGTAGTTACGCATTGAATTCTCCTCGATATGTACTTTGATAGGCGCGAACTCTAACTGATTTTCGTCGGTGTCTCGCATATTAGGGCGGTCGCTCGAGGAACTGCACTACTGTTGTTGTATCGTAGATTTTACTGTTGTAACGGAATAGGAATTAGGGGGGGAGAGAAAGAAAGGGAAGAAAGAGGAGAAAGAGAAGAATGGAAGAGGGAACGAAGGAAAGGGTGAAGTAGAGCGGGAAAGAGAGAAAGAAGAAGTGCAATGCATTGAGATTGACGGGGCCATTCTTCTTCGTGGCTGCTGTGACCTCGGTTGGCTTTAAATGGGGCCTCGAGCAGCAGAGTCGCTCGAGTGGTTCGAAAGAGTGCAATTAGGGGAGGGGCAGGGCGGGGTGACGAGTGGTCACCAGCCTCGGGGGAAGTACCCGCGAACCGCACGTGTAATGATCCGCAGGGTATTCATTCTCGAAGTTAATCTCGCGACAAAACTGCGCATTCAATACTCGCTGCGAAGTAATGAAAGGATCTTGTGTATGTATTTATGTATTTAGAGTTACACACCGACCGATCGGATCGAGAGATACCTAGTACTGAAAAAAAAAAGTTTGTGTACGGATATCTATATTCATAGGAACTATATGAACAATTTATTTTTCCAACGAGCATATCATATCATTTTTATAAGAGATTTGTCAGAAGTTTAAAAACCTTTTCGTAAAAGAACTCTCCTACATAGCGCGATCCGCTATCGTGATGTTACTTGCCATAATCGAGATTTATTTTCCCCCCCTCCCCCTCCTCCAGTATCTGTATTTCGAACGGATAGTTTCTTTTTCTTGCCTTGTTCAGACGATGACACACGCGCACGCTACCTTCATGCATCCTTATAATCTCGGTCGGGATGAGAGAATAATGCCAATAACACCCGAGTTCCCGGACAACTCGATTGTCCGGGTGCCCAAGACAAAGCAAAAAGAACAACACGGAAAACAATGACAGAAAGAAAATAAATGTCTAACATGAAGGACCCGAAAAAATAGCGGGGAGAGAGAAAAGCCACATTTGGCCACTCCTGATTTCCTCTGTTTTGTCGCGCAAAACTGGAGACTCTATCCTCCAGATTGCAATTTTCTTTCGCAGTCGTCCTCGCATACGCGGCTAATACCGCTCGCAAAACCCGCGCGAATTCTCAGCCCGACGTCTTTCACACACACGAGACTCAATTGGAAAGTGGAAAGTCACCGTTCATCCGCGAAAAGCTAGTGCTGCGATCACACCGCGATCAACGCTGTAACACGCGAAAAGACACCCTCACACACACACGTCAACACACATTGATACACATCCGCGCATGCATCTTTTAAGCCTCGGCCACTATTGTCGTACACGAGGGCCCAGAAAAAAAAAATGATGTACACGTTTTTTTTTTTCCTCGGGTCGCACAACTGTATCGTCAGATCCTTCCTTGGATATTTTACATGATATAAGTCAGAATATGTAATGCTATGTGGAGACGGAAAGATACCAGGTGAAAGAAAGTGATGACGTTGATTCGAAGGGTATACAGATGGATATCGATGTTTTGTTACTCGGTCTAATGAGCCATTTTGGCAGAATATCAGGAAGACTCGTTCTACGATCGGTAGCGACTGCAATCTGGCAGTAGTAATAAATGTGTTTATTTGCGACGGCACCAAGATACATATAGGCGAGCATGTTACAATAAACGAATAACATAACTTAACTATTTACAATCTATCCTACTGGGCGTGTATGCCATCTCCGAGGAACTGCAATCCGGCAGAAAAGTAAGACGTTGAAGGGTGGACACACAGGACACATACGGCATCCTAAATACATAGGTGTACGCATCTATGCTCTAAAGATGTACTTAATTATTAATTAATGAGAAAGAATGGAACTATGCAGAACAAAAAACCAACTAGATGATACTATTATAATATATAAATATATATTATACATAAAAATATATCTAAGCTGTTTGCAAATGATGATCTAAGTAAGAAACAAAGAAGAGGAAGACGAAGAGGTAGAAGAAAAAGAGAAGGGGAAAGAAAAAGAAGAAGAAGGAGAAGAAGAAAAAGATGAAGTAGTAGGAGAAGGAGGATGAGGAGAGGCGGTATGAATTTGTAATGTACTATTGTATTTTGTAGGCAGCTAGTGTACGTATACATATGCACATGTACCCGTGTATGTATGTTTACGTATATACATATAAATATACATACTCTCCAACATTCACACGCGGGTGCCGTTCGACTGAATAAGTTTGTCCGGCACGCGGGAATATTTTCAATTTTATGCGGACACGCGCCGTACCACGAGGCACACCCTTACCGATCGCGACCAACTGTTCCTTACGGTGACTCTGAATCGCTAAGGGCTAGCCGAGATTTCCTCGAAAAACGCTTGTCGATCTTACAATTAGAGCATTCTCCTGGATGCACGGTGAACACACAAAGCCACACACACACACACACACACACATATACCGGAAACATACAGACACAGGGAGAAAAAAAAGAGAAAAGCACACGCGCACATTTGCCTCTGATTCGCGACTCGAATTTGGTGTACAAGACTATGGTGTAGGGTCTCAATGCGAAGGAGTTAAGCTGACAAGAGATTTAACGTAGAATAAGCAAGCGAGAAAGAGAGAGAAAGAGCGAGCGAGAGAGAGAGAAAGAGAAAACGAGCGAGAGAGAGAGAAAAGTTGAGTGCTCTAGAAATTGAATTATCGTGTCACGATAATTGGATGAAGAGAAATAATTTGAAGAAGAAAAGCAGTGAATGAAGTAATCGACTAGCGACTATCCAGCAAAAGGCCGTAATTTATGAGGTGTTTACTATACTACGGTCCGACTAAAATTCCCTCCCATCGCAAATTGATTGTGTGTTAACTAATAAGATTAAGTAACGATATAGTACCGTTAAGGGATTTAATTATTATGGGTAATGATACTATCTGTAACGCTAAGCACGTTTTTCGAGCCGTAACGTGAGGTATTTATGGCTAAGGCAATGTTTACGACATTAAACGAGTCTTTTAATTTAACGTGACACACTGAGTTACTCGGCGCGTCTGTACGCGACGCACATAAAAGTCAAATTACCTTGGTAACAACAGAATCCGCAAAACCGAAGTGAAGGATGTCGTTGAAATGACAAAAGAATTATTAGCAATAGCGTTCTACACGAGACATTACTATACACACAGAGGACATACAGTATACAACAGACACACCGAACACATACGCGCGGCCGCATATACACGCTGCACAGGCTAGGAAAATGGAATACTATCTAATAATGACATATTATAAATAACATTAAGACGTCAACTGTATTTGTTTAATAAAGATGTACATTCGAATGGTGGAGAAAAGGACCGTTTTGCAGCTGGTGGGACATGGCGAGAATGTGAATCAATCGATGAGGGACATTCGATTATGTAACGCGTTAACAATTAACGCTAGAATTATCATTGATTAGTCAATTATCCTAGTTTGCTGGAAAAATGCTGATTAATCAATGTATTTGAGAATTTTGGTAGTTCTCGTGTGAGATCGTCGATGTTGGGAATCCCATTAGCTGTGGAATGGGCAGTATTGTCTTCTTTTCGTCTAATTTTAATTCCAATTCAAGCTATTCTGCATTTCATTTTACTGATTTTTACTGGTATTAGAGACAATGGAGTAAGAACGGTATTATAAAAATAGCTCTGGTAAAAAATTTGAATTTAAATGTAATTCATTTTTAACAATGGCAAAAGAAGAGAAAAAATTGCTACTTCATTAAAAGCTCGTAGAAGATTGCTAAATTGCAGTTTTTTTTCTTACACATGGTTAATATGTCACGCATCAGTCGAGATTTTCCACGCTCGCAAACTACGAAGGAAATTTCCAATTCGTTTTAATGGAACGGAAAGGGCGCTCTGTAGAGGAACGAAATTAAACTAATTGCGAATCTGCAACATTCGTTAATGTCAGCGAATCAACTAGTTTAATAGGTTCCGGTAATCAGAGTAGAGATAAAATTTCGTGATTTCATTATGAACGAACAATATTACGTGGATTTGGTTTAATGAACAAACACTTTTTATAAATATCGGAATTTTTTATTTGGTATATGTATATTTATATATATAGATATTAAATTAAAATTATTTTCCAACGCTGACAGCATTATCATACGCCTATACAGATGCTGTTGTACTATGAAATATTCAATTTAATAAATCTTCATTAAAAAGGTTTCAATCCAATATCTTTTGCTTGCACTTAATACACATTAAGTCAGTATTTACAGCAATTAAATATAGGAGATAAATGGAGGATATGGAAAAAAAACAATTTTTTCCCAATGAATATAAAACATCTGCGATAAGCTGCTTTCTTAATTAAGCCGGCAAAGGTTCTGGGCATTTGCATTGTTGAATATTCAAACACAAGGGCATTAGACTTTGAAATAATTCCAAGTTTTAAACCAGAAAAAATCATAGTCCCACTGTATTAATTATATCGTTGTTGACGGCAGTATGTAATCGTTTATATTTGCATCGATTGTTTCTCAAATTGGAAACAGAAAATTTTGGTCAGTGAATTCGTGATGAAGATTAGAATGAATATTATTTTTTTTGTCCATTGGGATACAATTGATATATTGCCTGGCCAGATTTATATTGGAAGGTCTATAGAGTAGAGGAAAATCGATCGGTAGAAACGATAAGTACACTATTGTAGTATAGATTGCCCTTCTGCGAAAGACCTGCACTCGTTCAAGCATCTTTGACGCCTCTATCTTGATTAATGAAAATATCACCTTTTTTTTCTTTTATATTAAATTAATTCTGGGAACAATTATTTTCTTTGCGCTTTTGGTATACGACCGCTGCTCGCGAGATTATTGCAAGCAGCAACCCCCGTCTCAATATCAGCAAACAATAATTGTCGTTTGTTCGCTGTTACTTGGTGAAAATAACTTAATATTCTCAGCACTCCAATGTAACAATGCACCTTGACAAACTACGCTCCATACGTAGGGAATAAAAAATTCCTCCGGTTGCTCTTCTTCCACGTATTTGAACTTTAATTCGGGAAATTTCTGAAACGAAGTATATGGATTATTTCAAACTTAAATTAAGATGAGAATAATTTGTATTATAAGAAAAAAAGAAACAAAACAACTATGCATACCCTTAGACGATCCCGTGGCCATTCCGTGGTACCTTGCTGTATTGTTGCTAACACTTGACTCACGCCCAATTGCGACTGATCCTTTTGTTCTAACTTATATGAGAAGAAATTTATGACCTATAAGAAAAAGCACAAGATAATTAAATTCGATGAAAATGATATGTTTATGGAATCAAAATGAAATCAATAGGAAACTTACCGAATCGATGTTTTGAACTATGTCTTGAAAGGCAGAGTGTGTTCTAAATGGTTGAAATATATCCTTTTTGTACAAAAGCGCGTATATCATGTTCGGGTTGTGTGCAAGCCGATGCGTCAAGCAGCTGTTTATAATTTCTAGTACCATACGCAAAACTTCCTCGAGAATAGTCAAGTCTTGAATCTGGTAACAGGAGGATCACAAATTTAAAAGAATCTTTCTCGGTCAAATTTTGCATATGCTTCATTCGATTTTAATGAATTCTCACCAAGTCAGTATTTGCCGTACTTCCATTAATCGTAACAGTCGTACTTTCCGACGAAACGGAAGGTTGTGCTCGGATTTTTGCTTCTAATCTCGCGTGTTTCTTTGCCAGAGTTTCGAAGAGGCTTAATAGTCGTTGACTGACGTATGGATGAAGCGACGTGAATTGCGTGGACATGTTAGCTAAGGCAGCCAAACAGCTTGTATGCAAATATTTATCCTGTAAATTATATAAAATGGTCCTATAGATATATATATACTTATTATAAACAGATGTTTTAAAAATAATACTGACCCTCATCTTGAACATGTTGTACTGTATCGTTCGTATAACTACAAGAATGAGAAGTCCGCCTAACGATATTTCACTGATCGATCTCTCAGTATACCATGATATACCTTTTAACGTCTGTAAAGCAATTTACATTGTTACCAAGATTCTAGTAAAATTGACGAAACACCAGGTATATAAATTTGGTCAGAAGTTTTTACTTACAATTTCGTGTATCCTCTTGTTGAATGCCTCGTCCTCGCTTAAGATCAAAAGAATTATGAGTGACATGTATATATGCGGTGATGTATTATTCGGTGCATGATACAAGATTTGCAATATTGGAGTCACCTGAAATACAGTTCAAATTAAAACAATCTTATGCAATATTCTTCGTAAGTTGCAAATATTGACAAATTATACTCACTAGCAATTGTATATCAGATCGCTTCATAATATCCTGCTTCACATTAGGGTTTCTATGTAGAAGCATATATAAGAGTAACGTGACTTCGTCCGTGTGTGGTATTTTACATACAGTGGTAAATAGCTTGTTTATATTAAATCGAAAAACGCTAACTCCATTAGCTTGCGCTGTCGTGTAATCTGTTACAAAGAGAAAGGAATAATCGATCGGTAAGAAATTATAAACATGAACAATTTTTGAAGAAAATTTATGACAAACCTTGCATATCGACGAACGTGAATAGTGCGTTTCTATATGGATTCTGTACTGCAGTACAGTGATTTGTTAAGACCAATAATAATAATAATGATTGACTAGCAAGAGGAGTTTCCGTATCGCGTTTTCTTTCTTCGTCCTCGGCAGTACCATTACTCGAGACCTGTACATGTTTTAAGCTACTTCCCATACCCATCGTAATTACATTCCATAGACCAGCTGAAGCAGAGTTACGACAAAACACGAATTATAAAACAATATTTCTTAAATTCATCTGATGCAACATAAATTGTAAAAGTAAAGTATCGTACGAGAGAGCGTACCAGCTATACTGAAGACAATACTGCCTCCAGCCTGCTGCGTAAGTAATCCTGGCGGAGCGTGCTCCTGCTGCACAAAATTATGTAGCAACGTGCATACCACAGCAGGCGCATGCTGACCCGAATGCGAGTCCATAGCTATTCTGTAGACAGCACTGTACTCAGCTGCTGTCTGAGAAAATAGTTGCACCGACAACAAGACGAGTAAACAATTTATTGCCTCTAAATGAACGACATACGTAAACTCACTGTTAAAAAGAGAACGAAAAAGGAGGACATTAGTAATTGTTGTAGTTATATTCTAATATAGCGTACGAGAGAATCGTTTACCATAAAGGAACATCTGTGATAATTTCGATCAGAGCTTCGAAAAAGCCTTCTAATATGCACGATGAATTTGATTCTGCTGCTACTTGCGATTGCGGCGCCTCTATATGCTTTATCATTTCCTCTTCGCCGACTGTCTCAATTAAATATTTTAATATACACCTTACTGCAAACAACGCATTATACGTCTGCCATGCTGTTATAATACTGCAGAGAGAGAGAGAGAGAGAAAGAGAGTTTTTAGAGAGTTAACGTTTTATAGCTTCCTCTTATAATTTCTTAATGTTACTTTACACGGATATGCAAAGAAGTAAATACCTTTGATTTTGTACAGGAGCTAATAATTCATTGATGCGCATTGCTGTAACTTGTATCAGAGTACCAAAATTGCCGGTCGTCAAGTTATTCGTTAATAACTGTTGACAGGATAAATCCAGTCTAGAATCCAGCTCGATTTGATCGTTCCTCGTTATCGGTGGACGCATATTGTAAGAGAGAAAGGTTTTCCAAAATGGGTCATTCGGAGGAATACTTTCTTTCCCACAAAATTTCTCTAGCTGGATGTTCTTTGAGAGATCTTCGTACCGGCTAGGTGTAGAACCCATGGTCAGCCTTTATAGGACTAAATAAAAACCACTGATAGAAAAACTTGTTTCTATAAGACTTAAAATTAATATCGGAGAAGCGCTATTGAATTCCTAAAGCATGACATATCTAAATCTTGACATTGAGTTTCCTAGAAATCAGCCCTAAAAATAAAACATCCCACTGGCCAATATAGAAATTGCTCAAAAAAAACGATATATCAATGACACTTCCAAATGTCAACATGTAAATGTCAAAACGGTAACTCCGATATTTTTAATAGTACCACTCAAACAACCTCTACAATACCAATACAGATTATTTTTTTTAAATCCCTTCTTCGATTATAAAATTCATATAAGAAGTTATTCATTCAAATTAAAAAGCTGATGATACTAGAAAAAAATATGTTAAATTGTCATTGCAAAGACAGTGTCGCCGGGCACAATGATTAGAATAGAAAATTGCGACGGTTTTTTATTTGACGAATCGCAGATCGCGAAATAAATAATTAATCTATTTGTTGAATAACCGAATTAAAAGAGGGCGATACATTAAAATCGTGATAGTAAAAAATGAGAAAATCCAAATGACAGCATACTTTGACAGTCTGCCGTCATGAGAGTGTTGGGTGGCAAGGTGCAGCGGTGATCGTGAGCGGCAGCCGATCTCGCGGATTCCGTAGTCTCGCTGCGGTTTCTGCGCGTGGACCGGCCGACTCTTTCATAAATTTCTCGCGACACACTCCCGTCTGGATGCTTCCGACAATGTTGTCGCGTACGGGAATACAGTCTATAACCTGTTCACATGTCAACCGAGCGCTTTCGCTTTGCGGACGTGTAGATAAGCAAGCGTGAGCGCCATCAGCTCACAGCTGCACCCGGCGCAGTTTAAACGTCCTGTGCAATAAGTTACGTGTCTAATTCGTAAACAGTGTTTCAGGAACATATTATAAGCATTTTTTGATAGTTTTAATTGTAGACGACCAGGTATATTAAAGGTAGGTTTATAAAGGTTTCTTTTAAGAGAAGAGAGTAAAGATTACAAAACGTAAAACTTAAATTAATGATGTATTGAATCTTGCTGGTGTGGATCACAAGCTCAATTAACTTGTCGATTTATGAGGAGTTTAAGTTCGACTCATTTCAGAATTATTTGCGAAATCGTATAATTTATCAAAGTAAAACAACTTATATGTATTATATGTATGGATATATGAAAAAGGCTTCTTGTACATTGGAATACTGTTGATTGTAAATACTTAATGGAATACGCTCGATATTTATATCGTTAGATACCGAACATCGCACAATGGATCAGCATGAAAATTTAGTGGCAAATGAAGAATTATACAAGCAAGCTAGAGTATCGATAGAAGAAAACTTCAAATCGATTCGAAAGGAGCTTTCTTCTTTGCGACGCTACATTAATTCTCAGAAAGAAAAAATTACAAAGGAAATGGGGTTAGCACTTTACTCGTCGCGCTTTTAACATTCATCGAGGTTCACCGCTTGTTCCTTATAATGAACTTTTCGAGCTCCTTTAATTATTTGCGATAAATCACTACTCGGCTTATTGATAAACGCTTCAAACGGATTACATTAACTCTTTTAGCACTTTCCACATTTTTGCGGATAGTAGCGAATACTGATTTAGCAATTTCGCATTGCAAAAAAAAACCAGAACTCGATCATTTGAGTTATTAGGAAGGAAACTATACATTTCTATTGCGATGGCAGTTGAAATTTACATGAGTGATACTTTTGGCACGTAGAGACATCGAGCAAAATGACACAAGTAAAACCGATACAACTCTAGAAGCAACGGAAAAGTTTTGCACGGACGCTGCGGAAGATATCGCGGAATTGGAAATGGTGTTCGATGAGTATTTCCTACGGTTGAAAATCGATTTGTTAAGGGAAGCGAGGGAACGCATGGAAACTGGATGTCGTTTGCGACTGGCAGAAAGGGGAAAAGCTTGTCGGAAGTGTGGAGAGTGTAGAGAGACATCCACGGAATCGGGTGACCTAGATTTAGGATGTCGATGCATTTGGAAACCCATACCTGACTGGGTTCTCGAAGACACGTGGAAGATTTTAGTTAAGCCAAAGCCAACGATACCCTCGGGTTTCGATGAGTCTGACCTCGAATTCAAGAAGGAGATTATCTTCCTACGAACGAAAATGTTCTCATTACCGAAAAATGAAGTTGAAGAGTACGTGAGATCGTTATAGACGTTTTATAACCAGTTTTAATTAACGCGTAGATTGATTTGTCTCAATCTCTCTGATTTATCTGAAATTCTACAGAACTTATAATTAATTGTACACTCGTTAGTGGACGGTCATATTAATTAAATATTTCATATAAGTATAATATGCATAAAAAATATTAAAGAGGTCCTTAACGTTAAATATTTAGCAATGTGACAAACATCCAGCAGTATTAGTTTCGTCGATTACAGACAGAACAGAAACGTATATAAAAATGGATTGAACTCCAAGGGGAATAGAGAATCCGTCGAATCTTTTTGGAAGCAAAACGAAATTCGACTGCCATCGATAAATACAGAGTTGTGGAGGATCAACGAGCTGAAATTCATCGACGGCGCATTCACCGAGTGTAGTATCTGGTCGAGAATCCTCGATACTCAGGCGAATCAATTTGGGTCAAAATGGGAGCTGGTGTTAAAGCCACAGATACGAAAATTAATGGAAAAGCGGCACATGGCTACGTTACATTTGAATCCGTATAAAACCTTGGATCTCTTATCGAAAATTCCTGAAAACGGGATTCGGTTCACATTGAGCACAAAAGATCTTCTACCTTTGGTGGACGATGAAACGGAAGTTCGTTCACTGAGATGCTGGAGGGTGCAGTTTCGAATGATTGAGGGGCCATCCATCGCCGCAGCTTTGATACAAACATTTTGGCGTGGATATTGGGTGAATAACGCTTTCAGACGAAATTTAATAACATTACCGTGATTGCGGAAAATCTTTGAGTCTATTGACTATACAGGTAGAACCGCGAATAAGGTTTTCCAAGAGGAAGAAAATAAGTCTTGAAAGTAGTCTTCTGTTTGAGAGAATCATTTAATATATTGCGAGAAGTTTCCAAAGCATCACAATGCGCTTTATCAACTCTTCTCTCGCCATGTAATATTTTCAATTTTTTTTTAATTGAAATAGATTAGAGTAATAAATTATATTTTTCGAATTGCACTGTTAAAATAAGAGGAAAGAATTCGATTTGTGCACTTTTTGTTGGGTTTCTCTAGACATCAGAGCCTGCCAGTAGGCTAGTTTCATTCACTATCGATTACTTCGCAGCTTCGAAAGAGAATGTTGGAAACGGAACGTCATTACGTTGCGGCAAGTGTATTGTGGATTGCTTGGCTCTCCCTTAAAGCAAGGCGACGTTTACACCAAAACTATCTCACAAAAATGTTAGAATTCCTGGATCACACAGGAGAAATGACCCTGAAACTAAACAGAGATTTTGGAAAAATATCAAACGAAGATCATGTTATTATACACATGCCATCATTCGGATATCCAACAGAGATTCGTCGGACTCTTGATCCAGCGATACTTCGCATGCAGCAAAATGCAACTAGTCTGAGAATCGCGTTTGTCAGAAATCCTAAGACCGAAGTGATCTATATACTGCCATTGCAGATTAATCAAGATTTTCTAAATATGTACAGTGATCTAGTAGAATCGGTGTCACCGGCCGAAGACGTTGCAAAACGAATCACCTTCGTGTCCCTGTCACAAGCTACCACCTTTAAGAACCGTTCCTTAAATATGTCTAGAATCCTTCACTGTTCCGAAAAGTCTCTTACAGAAATTAAAAAAAAGATCGCTGGTAAACCAGCTTTTTTATTACCATGGATCATGGATGAGTGCGATTTGCGAATAGCTGGAACTTTGGGTATAGGATTGATGAGTCCAACGTTAAACTTGCAGCAGAGAATGCTTAATGCATCCGAGTTTGCCAAGATGGTAGAGAGCTTTGGATTGGCACAGCTTCCTCATGCCACGGATATAAAGGATTACGATACTCTATGTTCCTCTTTGGCTGAACTGATTGTTCTTAATACAGAAGTCTGCACTTGGACGTTTAGAATCAACGTTGGAATGAAACGGAAACATTGTGGAATTTTTCTTATTAATCACATTAGTATTCCATTTATGCCAATTTTAAGAAAGGATCGTGAGAAATATCGAGATGAATGGATAAAACAACCACAGATACGAGAACGATATTTAAAAGAATTAAAAGTACAGCTACTTAAAGTTGTTCCTGCTGTCACTAGATTATCTCCGATTTACAAATCATGGAAACAGTTTACTTCTCAAATAAGTAAATTTGGATGCTTGATTCAAGCGTTGCCTTTTGCGAAAGATTCGCGTCTCATTAGTGTATGTTTATTCCTCTCGGGGAAAGAAAGTGGACTTGGTACACAGTGGAAAGGAACCGCGGATAAAATGATCTTAGGTATTTTGTGGAATATCTTGAGATTCTATTTTATGATGCATGAGGAAATAAGCAATGAGAAATAATATTGAAAATGATAGATTCAAGGCCTGCAACGCTTATCTATATGATACCACAGACTTCAGTTAAAACTTTGCATCTTCAGCCAATCGTGAACAAGTTTGCAAGTGCAATTCAAAGCGAAGGATACTTCGGGTATATTTCCATTGATTTCCATTGTTATTCTAAGGAGGATAAATTGATGGTACTAGTGGCTGATGTGCACCCTGCTTATTCTCCGGTTCAGAGTTATATGGATTGGATTAAATTTGCAATTGGAGGCTCGTACAAGTATAGCAAATACATAAAATAAATGACACGCGTGTACTGTTAATAATGAAAGTGGTCTAATTGCAATTGATTGAAATAAATGTATTAATTTCAATTTTTCATCCGGATCACTTTCATTCTCCAATATATGTGTTATCTCTAATATTTATACAAATAATTGAATAGCGTTAGCTTGAATTCGTTTGTCGGTGACGTGGACATAACACTGGGCGATGAGAAGAAGAAGTCATCGTACTTTCTATGTCCAGAAGCACTCGAGTGTAATGAAACCGCTGAAAGATATGCGATCGCTGTCTCACAAGTTTACCACTCAAGATTTTGCGATTATCCTTGGCCAAAATTCAAATCGTTACTCGAGAAGAATCAAGTGAATTAGTCTTATCTTACCAATGATAAATCTACGTAGAATTTCGCGTAGTTAAATCTCTGATCAATTTCAGATAAACTATAATGCGGAAACTAAATGTGGTATTCACGTGATATTACACGGAACGGAAGTAAAACCGTTAGCAATGATGATTGCAATTAGCTCGAATATGCCGAATACATTGCAGATGACATATACACAATTGAGAAAATTGCAGAAGAAAATATCTGCCAAAGCGAAACGAACGTCAGAAACAAACATGATGGAAATTGCAGATTATATTGAAGGTCTGGCTTTGGATTACAACGAAGCTGCCGTTGACCCTTGTGGTTAAGGGTAGTTCAATTTATAGAAAAATAGAAAATTACGAAAAGTATGAGATTTTATTAAAATACACGGTATATAAATAAATACAAGTACACTATGTACAAAATTACATTGGTCAAGTAGAAATAAAATAAGTATAAGTATATAAAGAGTCATTTCGATCGATACTGTCTGTACATGTTGGCCACTTGTTCGTTGACAATGAACGTTAACACTGTGTGAGGCCCAACTCTGCAATAAGTTGGAAGAAAACCCTTCCAGAGTGCTCGAACACCTTCGCTTTTCGCGATCGATCCAATCGTCTTTACGAGACCAGGTGGTTTCCCTGTAGCTTTTAAATTTTGAATTCTGGAAAAATACAAATATGAAGAGAAATCTGCGAGAAAATCATCGAAATATTTTGCAATTGGAATTTTTTAGATAACGTCACGTTGATTGACGTTAATTCGATTGAAATCTCTGGATTAAGTGAAAATATAAATTTCACCTGGTTTTCGCGACGTCGAAGGGCATCGAGTTAAAAGTCGTCAGAAATCCCGACATCATAGATGCATAAAAATGTAGCAATATGCTTTCTGCCATGTGCACTGAGGATAAAAAAATAATATAGGGATTTTGGTGAAAAGAGGCGAGAAACTTTTAATGCAGGAAACTGCAAGACTCCTGCATATTTCGATACGAGTTTTGACGTACTTCTCGAAAGTATTAAAATTTTTGCTTGACTGTATGTTGCGAGTTGCGACACATTCACGACCACGGCTCTGCCCATCGTTGCAACGCTTCCTCGCCACAAGGTGAAAACACCCTCTTCTCTCACGATCCTCGTGAAGGCATTTGCCACATTCTTGTAATTTCTTCTCTGTTCTGGATTCCAATGCGGACGAGAAATTAAGTAAATTCGATAGAAAAGTTTTAGAGTGATCAATCAAAGTAGACTGTGACGAATTCTAGTCTTTAATTTCCACGGTAAACTAACACACGAAAATTCCGAGGAAGCCAAGAACCTTATGTTAGTATATATGTATTCTTATCATCGGGTTTATTCGAGTAATATCGTTACTTACCTATGGGTAATCTGCCATCGGAGGTCATTCTCACCAGTGCAACTTCAGCTGGCGTCCCAACAAAAGCTCCTACACAACCAGCAGTACCAGCCATTAGAGCCAATATCGCGAAGTTTGGTGTACCCACCTTCTTCTCTCTGCAACAATTATTATTCGCTATTCTATCTCTCTTCCGAACATCTTTTCGTGGTGAGTTTAATTCTAGTTTCCGAAGCTTTTTGTTCTTCTCTTCTTTGTTAAGGAACCACAAGATTTCGCCCAATTTCCATATGCACGGATTTGCATAAAATAAAATTAGATAATCGTACCTCCACTGATCTTGCAGCTGATTATAAATCCCTAGTCTCACAGTCGTGTAGGTAGCTTGTCGTAGCAAACCCGCAGATAGTCCAGAATAAAATTTCAAAATTCCTTCTTTCTTGTATATCGAAGAGACGACTTTCATCACACTGGTCTTTTCTTTTTGCATTTGTATACGATTTTTTATCACGTCCATCGGATGAACGACACAGGTCGCTGCCATGCTGCCAAGTCGACGAATTTTTATATGAGTTGTAAAATTGAGGCTGCAGGCTCCGTAAGAGCATATTTCTGTATATATTAAATATCGGGGTGATTTCTACAAGCGTACACGATGAAATTGCACACCAAATGGAAAGCCGAGGGAGATGAGCTTAAAATATTATGTTCTAGGCAATTAATTACCCAGAAAATCCAGCGTTTAGAAAGTTCACCGCTGGTGGTAAAGGCTTCTTCTTTTCTGGAATGTCTTTCGCTTTTTGTGACATTTTAATATTTCCTATGTAGTAACTCGCGGTAGAAGGTAGAACGCAGCCCTCGAAAAGAGGTAAAAAAAATATAAATGGTAGAAAAGCTTGGAAAAATAAATGGATAAAAAATGTGGAGACCTAAAATGAGGTTACAAGCACATTTATGCTGATGTGATATTCTTAAGACTGTGTTTTATCGATCGATATATTTATGTTAGATATAGCAACACTTTGAAGCTATCTATGGAAAGGTGTAAACGAAGCAGGATATGGAATAATTTAACAAATTCAAATTTCCATAGATGCTTTTAATTTTTTATGGATATATATCAGATTATAAATCTATTACAGATATTAGAGTTTCGATGTGCCTTGTATTTTATACTCGTCGAAGGTTTTATAAAGGTTTTATGTAAAGCGAATTAAAATTGTAAAAACAAATAAATTTTATCAAATTTATAAATAATGTATTTTATCCTCTGGAACAGTTTTGTTACAAATCCGTGGACAACGGTTCCTTCTTTTCGGTTTTCTTGGTGCAGGAGCTTCATCTAGCCGTTTTATTGGCAATAAACCCATATCGCGTTTACATTCCTGCAAAATTCATTGTATCCTCCAATCTTCAATATAATCTACAATATTTCACTTACGTCGTTTTTCCGACACACATACCTCAATAGCTTTATTAATTGGATACAATGGTCGCACACCCTTCGATTCCTCTAGAACTTCATTAGCATAATCGAGAATCTTCTTATTCTCTTTATCGATCATTTCTTTCTCAAGTGCATCAACCTTCGCTTCGATAGCCTGTTCTTCCTGCTTCTCCACTTCCTTTATCTCCTGAAATATTCGTATCAAATACATTCACATTAGATTTTCCCAATTACAAATTTCATTAACATTTCGATGTCACGTACAATCTCCGTTTTCAAAATATTAGCAAATTCCATTTTCTTCTTAAGAGCACGTATTTTTTCTTCAAGCTCTAGTTGTTTGTCGTACTCGTCCTTTCTAAATCGTTGCATCATCTGCCAGGTTCTTAAATCCTTCTCTTCGCAATCTCGCTTCGCTTTTGCTGCGACATATTTCGCTTGGAACTGGTGTATGCTAGCACGCACCGCGTGTTCTCGTTCCTTTCGTGCTTTCTGCTTCTCCTTTTCAGCCGCCTCTTGTTCCTCGACAGCCCTTCTAAGGATTTCTGCCTCTTCTGCGTCCCGCGACCTGATTACTGCTCGCGTCCTCTCGACTACGGCAAAGTTCGGTCTCTCAGGTATTTCCCTCAGAATTTATTCACTATTACAAAGCTGACGAGAAATTAATGTTTCAAGTATGTACTTCTTTCCTGGCCTCTTTTGCGAATTTCATAGCACAAGCTACGCGAAATATTGTCTTTTTATTTCCGAATATTTTCAAAGCTGTTCTCGACATTATGATGCTCAAAGAATGATTATAGAATGTTTTTATATAAAATATTAATACCTATGATTTTCTCTCTCTCTTGAAATTTCATTCTTTCCTTGAGCGTTGCCTCTTTCTGCATTTTTCGTATACGTTCCTTTGCATTTCGGTAAACATCCAGGGCACGATCCTCGAATTCCTCATCGCGCTTTAACTTCAATTCGAATTGTTTCTTCTCCTCGATCGCGTCTTTGAAGAACTGCTGGAGTTTCTTCTTCTTCCGCAGTATCTGAAATATACATGTATTCATGTATGCGGATACCTTTCCAAGGTAATGGGCCAAGTTGGGTAAGGAATCTTAAAAGATCTGTTCCAGACTTCTTCTGCTTCGTGTTCCTTTGCCATTTGGTAGTATTTGTTCATATTCAATTGATCCTGCTTCTCTAATTCGAATTCCTCCTTTTCTTTTCCTTTGGCATCGGTCTCGTTGTCGTGGATTCTATACCAAATTTATAGAATAATTTACTATGATATTCTTATTTTCTCGATTTCTTTTTCTTTCCACTTTACATACTGTTTTTTCAGTTCAATGCTGTATGTCTTTATCTTATTGCGCTTTGCTTCCTCTTTATTTCGTCGTTCTTCCTCGTATCTCATCACGTCCTCTTTAATCGCATTCGCTATTTCCTCCTCTTCGTCTTTTTCCATCCCTTTAATAGTCTTTTGTAGCTGTATCTGAGCGTCCCGCTCTTTGAAGCACTTAAAAATTAATGAATCTTGTACAAAGAGTAAGACGTGGACCGAAACAAACCTTCGTTAACCAAGAACGACTTTATAATACAAAGAGTTATTTGATTTTGCATACATACAAATTGCAAATGACTGCAAAAAACTAATATTTCTCAGTATTTTTCATTATGGAGAGTTATTCAGATAAAGAAAAACAAGTGAGAGTACCTCTGACACAAGAAGCGCTCGATTAATCCGGCGACACAGTGGTTTCCTATAAAGAATCAGACGCCTAGCTTCCCTTATAACTTCCGCATGCTCGGCCGCTTTTTTTTGCGTCATCTCTTTGACAAATTCTTCTCTCTCTTCGTCGGCTTTTTTCTTTTTCGCTAGAAACTCCTCCATCTTTTTTTCCCGAATATCCTGATGGAAGTGACGGTTGGTGAAAAAAAAATTCTCATGGTTCTGATACTTTGCACTCCAAAGAGATGTAACAACCTGGCCCAACTTCTTTGGAGTTTTCGTTAGCTCCATTGCGTCTTCTTTACTCTCGGTTACGTTCAAGACATTCCCTTCACCCCCTTTAGAATCCTCCACCACTAGTTCATTACTCTTTTTGTTCTCCGTTGTCTCATTTTTGGTTTTTAGGACTTTTCTACGAGCTTTCGGGCTCTATTCGAAATTCATAAAAATTAAGTCAATTCAATAATTATTAAAGACATCAAGTATATTCTGTATAGTAAAAATTACAATTAATATTGCGGTATTTGAAAAACTTCTTTACCTTACTGTTTTTATCTGACTGCCGAAATCTCGGCTGGCACGTGGTGCGTGTCTTGCACTGTGTTATCGCTGCCTGCACCATATCAACACCGCGAAATTATCGATACAATTCAGGCTACTGGCAAACAATCGTGAAGGATCAATGTTAAACCCGGCCAACTCGCGCGTTAACAACCTTCCAAGTCCGACGACCTTATCGTACGTGCCAATTTCGCGGGTTTGGCTCCCATTTAATAACACTGCAGATAAGTTTAGGCAGTGCGACGTCGTCGTGGAAACTGAATTAAAACAATCGATACAGTTTTAATAGGCGCACCGCATCGTTCCGGGTGTCTCGGTTATTTCTGGAGTTATTAAATCATACTCATCGCGCATTCTTGCAGGATTCAGTTCGTTCGGTTCGTAACCCGTGTACATAATTGATCTTTCCATAAAACATGAGCCGTTAAATCATGTCTTTCAAGACGATCTATCGCTTCGCGTGACAACGCGTCGCAATGTACTGCGGATGTCGCGTGTTTTCCTTGATTTTAAGCCCCCCTCCTGCAAGGGGCGGAATGCGGCTCTTGCTGCCAGGGATAATTAATCACCACTTTGAGGTAAAACTAGATAAACTCTGTGATTTAGAAGTCCATAGCAAGGACCCCATATTACTCAGTATATTTTAAAATTAAAGTATACCAGTCGAAGAGAAGAAACTTGACTATTAACAAAAAATCACCAAAACTATTAGAAAATTGTGAAATTCAACTTGGAAAATTTCTTTTATTTGCTTAAACTTTAGTCAAATAAAATAGTTTTTAGAGAATGTTGAGACCTACACAGCGATATCCAACTTTCGGAAATAGAAGTATTCAGTAATAAATATACCAGCTCCTGATAAAATTCGCGATTTAGTTTCAATCGTCAAGAAAGCTTTCTAGTCGAGATAACTTCCAAGATTAGTGCAGGTTTCTGTTTTACTGACACTTTCGATCTTGTCCGCTAGTCGAAAGCGTTTCCCTCGATCACCGTCAGATGGCCACGTCGCTTAGTCGTGCACCTGTGGTGACAGCACGTGCTACAGCTGAGTGGCGATCTCCTTCTCGGAAAAGTGAGTATATTCGTCTTTTACAAGTGTTTCCCGCTTTTCGTACACCCTGGCCGCTTTCTCCATTGTTGCCTCGATCCCAGCCGACCTCTGAGACTTCCTCCAACATCGGATTCTCCCGGGTACGAGCGAAACTCTGTTCTATTTACACGACGCTTGCACGTGTCGAGCACAGATCGCTTCATAATAAGTTTTCGATCGGCAATTAACCTTGAAGTGCGAGGACGTCGCACTTTGGGGTCGATAGACTCTTAAATTCTTGCGAAAATTTCTGAAAATCCAAGTTCTAAAAAGTGAAAAGAAACAGATTCTTGGATCTCTTAAGAAATTGATGATCGTCTTTACGATCTCGATACTAACCTAACCCTTTCATGGTCTATGTCGTGCCCATGGCCGGCAGTGCGCCATAATATCGTCTCAAGGGATTAACACCTTCCCGATCAAATTTGTTTTCTCGATTAGTCCCTGTTGGTTCGTAACCCAAATCCCTTCTTCGATGGATTCACTAATATACGATGCAAAATCGATTGCTTCTCAATTAATCACATTCTATGATCGCATAATATTTCGTAATAACGTTGAGTTTGGGGTGAGCAATATTATAATTCATTCTTGAATATTGTAAACGACGTTTCTATTTCGGATCGTCAAAAATGTTCGAGAAGCATATCGGTGTCATGTGAGCAACTATTGCATAAGTAGCTAGTTTCTGTAGTGCGACAGTAAACACATTGCTCGCTAACACTCGAAATCTTTTGCATTATTCGTTTAACCCGTCTTATAGAAACATTGCTTTCATATACATGTATCTAACATCTGCATGTATTATGCCGTAGGTGAAAGTGTCGGTGTGCAACGTAATGATCTGTGACATCTACGGAAAGACATCGTCAGGGTGAGTGATTTAAGATCCTCACGTTCTTTGCTGTGTCAATACAGGCGTCCACAGAGCGCCACATTGAGACATAATAATTATCCCATAAATATCTAATAATTTAATTGTAAATATTATGGCAAGAATTTTTTTTTGATGTTACGAGGTGATAGCGATATTGATCGTTCGATTAAGAACGATTATCTGGAAAAAATACCTGAAAAAATGTGAGGAGAGTGAGGGTTGAGGAGTTGTATAAATCAGTAGAAAATATTTATGAATGGAACATGTTTTATTAAAAATCTAGTATCATTTCCCTACTGCTACTACGGTAAATATCACAGGTACACGTTTCTCTATCACAATATTCTCCGCTCGGTCATTATTATCCAGTGACAATTGAAATAATTGCATTTGAACTATTATACGCGAAATCTCGAATACAATTCGCTTTATCCCGACCGGGGCGAGCGCTGACAACAATTCATTTCATTTTGGCGGGAGAACTAGCTCCAGATGTGCGTCTTCATGTACAACAGAAGTTCAAGTTCCCGCGATCGACGCGAAAGCGAAGCACGCGTCTGACACAGAGGAATTCTCCCGCCAAAAGTAAGGCAAAATAAAAATCTCGGATAAACGTATGAAATAAACAATAGAAAACTCTAACCATCGAGTAAATTAAAGCTTCAGCTGTGGCGCCTTCTCGAGGCGCCGGCGCGTCAATACAATCGAGATCGTAGATGCTTCCGATTCTTACAAACAGTAGTCGAGTAATAAAGTTACAAGATTCAGTCGCGATTTTACAGAGAAAAACCCGGTTTCGACCCAGATTGTTTCGTTCTCGACCACTAAATTTCACTCCGGGTCTCTTGAGCAAATTAGCAACTGTCTTAAATCTAAGATTCTTCATCGAAGCTCTCGCTGCATCTTCTTTCAACTCCTTGCACATCCCGCGTAATCTTCTTCCGCGTGTATTACACGGAAGAGATCACGCATCGAGTCGCCGCTCCTTCCAATCACAGACGAAATTGCAACACCGGTATCTTGAACGGTCCGACACACGAAGAGACTATGCAAAAGTGTTCTTCGTATAGTGTTGTAGTGTTCAGCTGTTGTCTTCTTCTTCTTCTTCTTCTTCTTGGACGACTTCATACATCGTCATCCTTCGTTATCTTTCGCTCGGCCAGCTGAACCGTTCAATCGGTTTCGAGAACCCAATTAACCGGTTTTTCAAAGGGTTCCACTCAAGTGACCGCGATTGCTCGCGATTACCAGGGTCTCCAGATGGGCTCATTGGGTTTGGCAACCTGGAGAAGACCTTGGTGGCTTTGCGAGATTCCTTCGATGTCCGTTCTGATTGGGGACGGTTGACTCGAGGCCGGTGTCAAGGGCATGGAATACTCGTCGGAGCTGAGATCGCTGCTGGAGGATGGCGAAGATTGTGGTGCGGCAACGTGGATCGTCAGTGGCCCAGTTTTGTCCATGGCGTTGAGCTTGTGACCAAGGTGGGTCATCAGCTTGGTGCCCAAGGCAACATCGACACCGGGAGTAGCAGCCAAACAGCGGCTCACTTCGTTCGCACAGTGAGTGTAACCGGCTCTGAAGCGATCCGCGTCGATAACTGGATTCGCGGAGAGTCTCTGTTGTCTTTGAAGCTTGTGAAGATGACGAACCGTCAACTCCAGGATATCAGCCTTCTCCAACTTGGCGACATTCTCACCGTCTCCGGCAAGAGCTGTCACCATCAGATCCTTGAGCTCGTCAAGGCATCGGTTGATTCGCGCTCTGCGTTTGCGCTCAAGCATAGGCTTCATCACCTGTAACACAAAAGTGACGACAGATTATAGAGATTGCCTCGATAGAATAATTGGAAGGAATGAATGGGAGTGATAAGAGTAATTATGCTAAATGCAATCGCCAAGTGCGATTCATTGAGATATTGATTAATAGACACTATTAGGAGAGAGAGAGGGGAAGCTAGCAGGTAGCACTTTAGTATTAGGACATTGCGAATGTCAAAGACGCTTACCTTTCTGTATTGATAAGTCCTCGAGATGGGTTGCTCCTGTCCATCTACCACCATGATTTGCTCGTGCATCTGCATGATTAATCCTTGGTCAATGGAATGGCTTCACACACGATAACGAAACTGCACTGATAAGAATGCGTCACTGGTGATCACAACCGTAGAAAAAGTCGTAATCACAGGCAACTCGTGTCTAGAAACGCTAAAGTTCACTTAGATCCGGCGGAAACGAATCGAGTGTGTATCTCTGACGCGCCTCCAGCTCAACCTTCGTGAACGATCAGCGTGATTGTGGTGGCTAGCAGGCGAGGCCACCGCTTATATACTCAAGGGCCCCGGTTTTAGTGGGGCGAGGGGTAACCGAAGGGTACTCGAGTGGGGAACAGGCCTTCCGTGGGAACGGTCCGTAGAGGTTGGTTCCCAAGCAAGCACACCACCTGTAAGCGGCAGCTGCCAGACACGCGCCCACACCAAGCCATCGTCACCGTCTCTACATCCTCCTCGCACCTACCGGAGGGGACCTGCTTCTTTCTCGACTCCTCAGATCCTCCTCGCATAGTCGTGCCACGGTATGCACGGCTTGACGTCCCTATCTGTCCCTCTCTCTTCGTCATTCCTTGCTCCACTCACCACTGGTATCGCATCCCTCTCTTTCTCGCGCTCGTTCGCACTGGTTCGTGGGCCCGTTCTTTCACGAGCGTGCATTCATACGGAAGGGCCCTGATCGCTGTCCTCTTCTTGTCTCGCGGCCAAATAGAAGGAAAGCTTTCCTCGTCTCGCCCTCTCTAGTCCTTCTACTCCTCTTTTTTTTTGCTCCGTACTCTAGCCCTCCCCAGGCAACTCGTGCTGCTTCTTCTTATCGCGGCTCCATAGTCTCTCTTTCTCGCATCTCCTACCACGAGATCTGTCCATCCTTCTCCCGGCACCGGCTACGAGGAGCGTGCTGGGCACAAGTCCGACGTTCTCCCGCGTTCTCCCGTGATTGCAATCCCACCGGTTACACGTTACTGAATCACGGCTACGTGTGTCTATGCCGGGAGGCAGCGCGAGGCACTGCCACCGCGAAACGATACGACTACCTTTCAGCGTTCTCTTTCTGACTCCTCACTTACCTCTTCTCATCGTGTTGCGCGCTCTCTTCGAGTGCACGCGCGCAAGTCGTCGGCTCACCTCGCAATTGATCAATCATTTTCTGTGCGCGTATTAAAGCGGGGGAACGCCGCTGATGGAGAAACAAATGTTGGACGATAAAGACTGACGTTATGAAAGAGGTATGATGAATCGTGCCTCGTCTGGCGGGTGTCGCGTGGGCGCGGATGACGCGACACGACCCCACCGGTAATTAATTGTCCCTCATTGCTAGCGTAATTTTAAACGCTTTTTCGGCTCGCCACTGACCCACTCGCTTCTGATGGACAGCGGGTGTCTTCATTTGTGTCGCGGTCAGATTGATCGCTTTGTCAGGTGCACGGACAATTTATTTCACTCTTCTTCTTCTACTAATATTCAAGATGTACCTTTTTGCTACCTTCGACTTTACCTTCGCCCTCACGAAACGGATACATTCTTGTACTCCGAGAATAATGGTTGAAGGTTTTTTTTTTGTAGGACTGCCTCATTGGTGCGCCCCATTGGAACATACATACCAAACTGCCTGTACCAATTACAGTTAACAAATTTCGGCTCCGAAACGCGTTTTACGAGCACAAAACCAAAAGTTCGCATACAATTGAATCGTAAGATTCAGGTTCCCTTCTAGTAAAACAGTTTTCGGGGGTTAGCCCCCGGTGGGATAAGGGTACCATAGGTTTTTAGTCGCGGCGATCTTCGAGAACGAAAATTGGCGAAGATCGGACTCCAGTGGAGGGTAGGCACGCTCGCCGCGGGCTTAATTTCATGAAGGTGCTCGTAAAATCGTCCCTTACTTTGGATAGTCATCCCGCGGAATGAATATCTCGGGGGCTGCTTTACGTGTGCGTTCCGCCGCTCGCTGGAAGCACTTCGAGATACTAATTTCGACGAGGCTCGCGCTGAATTACATCTTCTGCGTACCTCCTTCCAGTTTCTTTTACTCTATCCTTCTTCACCGACGCGCGGTACCCTTTTTCTCTTGGTCTCTACGCTCTTCTGGTTTCGCTTCGGTTTCCTCCTCTTCTTTTTCGCAGCTCCTGCCGACCCACCTCGCTTATTTCGCTGCGAGTGGGGTACTTAAACGTCGTTCGCACCGAATAATTACGCACGCTCGTTTCATCCTGCCTGCCTGCCTGCTCGCTATCTTTCTGGCTTGCTTGCCTCCTCCTCATCCTCCAGTTCCTTCCTCTTCCTTCCTCTTCCTTCCTCTTCCTTCCACTTCCTCGCTCTTGGTTTCTCCCTGCCACCTCTTCGCTACTGCGAGCTTTACGAGGCATCCTTCGACTCCTCCTCTCCTTCTTCCTTTTTCCGCTTCTGAATCCTTTACTCCTGGCTCCTGCGCCCGCTGCTACTCCTTTTCTCGATGATGCTCCTCGTTTTTCTCTCCTGCCTCTTTTGGCTTCGCCTCGCTCTCTTCGGTTCTTTATACCGGTCAATTACACGTGTCTCCGGTGATTCGTGATACACTCGCGGCAGCCCTCGAGGGTTGCAACCCGGTACACCCTTGCTTCCACTGGCTTCTTTAACATATTCGAATTTAACTTTGTTATTTATCGAGATGAAATTACTCAAGCTGAAAAACAAAAATCATTTCTTTTTCGTTTCATCCGTTTCACCGATACAGTTTAATAGGACAACTGAGATTTCATCCTTTCGCGCGGTCGGATGGTCATCCTGTTGGACATCGGTTCGAGAATTTCTAGAAACGGTGTTCACATTCCATTCTGTTGGCTTCGACCCAGTGTCAAGCGGTTGACAAAGGGTGCCGTTTCGATGCACGCGTGTTTCTTCGATGATCTCACGATGCACCAGACGTATCAAAAGAAAAAAAGAAAAGTCGAAAGAAATGAAACCAAGGTGTCGCGGCTTTTTATAAGGTTTCCTGCAGCGCAGTGGAAAAAAATGGAGAGAGTCTGACAGGGAATAACCGAGCGAAACCTCGGCAGCAGCGTGTTCCCTGCCAATACGAAATAAACGAGCTATGAGACGCGCGGTAGTTCAAAGGGATCGCACCGCTGGTACCGATTGAAACCAACTTACAATTACTTCCTCTTTGTTAATGGGCGTGCGCCTCCAACGAGCAGCCCACGAAATCCAGACGACAGTGATCGATCGTGGCGAAAAAATTGTTATCGCGACTGATTTAAATCCTCTTGTTGGATGAACTCAACTTATCGAAATATATGTACAGTTGTTATAATACATACTTCGTACACCGAGTACACGGAGATTAGTAGACAATGTAGGTCAGTGCTATTAAATAAATTTTAGAACCTCGTTTATGCGAACGTACTCGGGGGGCAGAATAATTATGTTAATAGAGACTTCAACAGCCTCTGCTCAATGTGTATAAAATCTATAAAATCAATCTTAAAAATTTCAAATCTACAAAAGTATTGTGAAACTTTTTTTTCTCATCTTCGGATGCAGATCAAGTAACCAATTACCATTGCAAAAGAGTAGAAATTTTTTTTATAGTAGATTTGGAAGGGAAGTAAACTTGTCATTAATCCAAACAAATTAAAATCTGTCTGTGTTGTATTTGCTCGATGCCAAGGGACATCGCTCGCACGCGACCGATCCGACCCCAATGAAGCACTCGCCATAGAAAACGAGAAGAGTCCCACGCGCATCAGAGAGTCGCGGTATACGAGGGCAGTACATATAAAGTTTGCACATTGCCTTTAGGGACCGGTAGCGCGAGGCCAGGCGAATTGGCATCGCGGGGGCCGCGATCAATGACAGCCCATTAAACCGATACACTCGACAAAGTCGACTTAATATAGCCACGTGGCCGCTCCTACTCGGAGTCAGTTTCCTCTCACGTGCCACCAATTCCGCCCTGCTTTTCCTATGAGCTCGTCGTCAGCAGTGCGATGCTGTTGGACAATATAACACTTAATTGCGAGACACGAGATTAATCCACGTGTACGCGTGTGCCCTCCGTGTCCTTTGCGTAAGTCCCACGTGCTGCGGCTAGCACGTGGCCCACGCGACAACCTGTGCTTTTTCGCAGGAGGAAGGGTATTTAAAGTCTCAAGTGGAAACTTGTGAGAATTTTACAGATGTAAACTTCATTTTTACGTAGTCACGGAAAGCATCGATAAGTGCAATTATAATTGTAAATTCGATGGTGACGCGGAATACTAATTGTTCGCTGGAATTCTATTCTCTCGTTGAAGTATACCAATAAGAATTTTCCAAGTGTCACTTTGAATATTTACGAAGAATTGCAAATAAAAGTTTTTAGAATTGAATTTCAATAGTTATCGAACAACTATGTATTCGAAGAGAAACGAATAAGTTGCTTGCACAGATCGAAGGATTCCAAACGTTAGAAGCAATCGAGTGAGCTACGATCGCAGTTACAACACGGCGCTCCATGAAAACAGTCAGATAAAAGCGTCGTTAAAACGTCGCTCGAATCGAAAGGGCAATTCGTGTAGCACGTGCGCCGGCAAGCGCATTTTCTCACAGTCCGTACGTGACCTCTTCGGTTTCCCATGTTTTAAGCGGTATGCGCGCACTGCACCGTATGTATACACGCTGCAGGAGGCAGAAGCGAGAAGGGAAAGAGAAGAGGAGAGATATAGAGAGTGAGAGACAAAGAGAGTCGCTAGCATAAGTAAATGCATCAGCTGTTCATGAACATATGTCGCGCGAGCCGTTTGGCTCGTGCCAGCGAAAACGTGATCCAGCTTCGCCCCTATCTCGAATATCAACCCCTGCGAGGACGGTTCGCACGCGCGCTTAATATCAAGCGAGGGGCGGTTTAGATAGCGTCGAGACACACCACCGCCCCTAATAATTTCACAGGTTTCGTGAGAACCGGGAAATTTGTTTCGCTGACCGACTCTGTGGTTATTACACGAACTATGTACGACCGCTTGCCCTTTACTACCGAGACATTTGTTACCATGTTTTTGGATTATCCACCCCGTCTCGTTCCGCATGTGTTTAATGAGCTTTTGGATTTTAGTTTCATTTCTATTCTGTTATCTTCTTCTGTATTACATAAAGAATGTACCACTCGCGACGGATAGAATAGACTCGTGGTTTAAAGAACCGGAAGATTTCTGCAGGGCCAGCTAAAAAACGTGTTTCGGTGAGCGGGTTAGTGTCGCGCGGAGGAAAGCAAACAGGAGGGGCCCGGTGACCCAGTGCTGCTCCTGTAAACTGGAGAGTAGCCCCACGGGGAGTAGAGCAAGAGCGAGAAGAATAAACTTAGAGCGAGCCAGTAGTCAACAGGAGTTGTTGTATATAGTATTAGTGGCAAGAAGGAAGCAGAAGCGAGAACATTCTCACGGCACGTTGTATATACTCTTCACCTGGCGCCGCTTGCACATGCCGTGTGCACTTCGCCCTATTTAAATGGCCTTTTGCCGCTATCCCCCACTCTTCCCGTTTCGCCTTCCTGGTTTTTAATTGAATGCTGCCGAGTGGCACGTGCTCACAATGCCAACACACGCCGCAACTTCCGCGTGCTTATATCCTTTATGAGCAAAGATGTCTTCCTCTAAACTCTCAATAATATCGATCACTGTTGCAAAATATTGCCTTTGGAAATTTCAGTCTAAATTTACTGGATTGTAAAGCTTGCGAAATTTTCATTTGTGACACTTTACAGGTCAGTTAGGGTTAGATTTGCTAACCTAGCTAAGCCAGCAATTTTGGAGAAGGTAAAGCTCGCTATTGCGGCTGTTAAATTTGACGAAGGTTGAAATTTTATTGGAAGCTCAGGTCGGAGGCGGCTTTACCTCGACGAAGGTAAATGAGTCGAGGGATGAACGGTTTGGCACGTGCGTTCAATCGGAATATAATAGTCCGGTACAATCGGTTATATTGCTACGGAGAACGACTCCCAAACCGCATTATTAGGAAGGTAGCTCATAATTGTCACGTGCCAGGGTTCATTTACTACGGTTTTATTAACAATTCTTCTTTCTATCTAACGTTCCTCCCTGTATTAAACCTCTTGTTCGGCTGTTGTTTCCAATATTCGAGTCATTTTACTAATCCAAATATATTTCTTTATTTCATCTATAATTACAAAATGAATTCCATTGAAACCTGTAATTTTTCTAATAATAAAATCTATTTGATTCGCTGATAAAATCGGATGTATCAAGCTTATTACAACCGAGAGCCGTCTGGCTCCAATAAATCAATTAAGACAGGTACAATTTCATCAGAGGTACCTGGAGATCCACGAGTCAAGCGTGTTAGCAGGAAACTAAATCGAGTGTCAGGTCGAAGGGTTAAACCGGCGGTAGTATTAGCAAGCGTGCCGTCGAAGAAAAGAAAGAAAGAGAGAGAGAGAAAAGTCTTTGGTCCGTCGAAGCGGTAGAGAGAGCGGAGTGAGGGACCAGGTACAGGGGGAAGTGGTTCGTATCTGAGCTCGAAGGCGTCCTTTGTGGGGTCTCAAGCTGAAGATTGCGCACGTGCTCGGCTTTCCCACGCGTATAGCACACAGCCGGTCTGTTGTGAAGACACCGAACCGAACCTGAAAAGGGACGGGTGTATTGTGTCGAGCACGGGTCTGAGACACTGGAAATTAAAGGCCTCCCCTTTTTCGTCTTTCTTTGCTGCTGGTCCTAGTCTCCTCTCTTTCTCTTTCTCTCCTTCTATTTTCCTTTCTTGATTTACCACCGCTTCTTGACCATTCTGCGGCAAATACCGATTGGGACACAAATAGCTTCTAGTGTCAGAATAAAGGGCAGCTATTTAGAGAGGGCTACTTCGGTCTGCTTAGATTTAATCAGCTGAAGGCTGTTCTTGCCATTAGTCAACCGTTTTACTTTTGATTCTGTCACGGAGAATCGTATTAGGTTGAAAATTTTCTTTAAATAAAAATAAAAATTAGATTTGATCAATCGTTAGTATTGTATCAGTAGAATTCAATTAACTTGCACAAAGTCTTATTAATTTAAGTGCTACGATGTTGTCATTAATCTCCATGGCGATTCAATCCTATTGACGTAGATTTATCTCGATCTCTCGTGACTCCCAATCGATCACCTAGAGGCATGAGCCTCCTAAATTTTTAGAAGAGAGTGCTGCGATTAATTGGTTAGGCGAAAAAATAACATACCGTGGATTCTGTTTATTCTCTTTAATTGTTTTTCTGCGAAAGACCGCGCAGTGACGCAGCTTTCAGAAATGTTCGGATGCGGACCACCTTAGACCGGACGTGGGATCGCGTCGTCTGCGAGCTTTATGTACCTCGGTGACGGCCGTTTCTTATCCCCGAAATTCCAGCCACGCTGACTCACCGTCCTCGTAATTTTCGCTGGAAAGATCAAGGGACAGAACCCCTACAAGGAAGTCACTTGGGATGAGTCGACAAAATTTCGTATGCGTTTGTTGTGCACTATGCATTCTCGCGCCCAGATAGATGAATATCTTCGTGATTCCCGGAGGTTTCCGTTTCCCCGATTACGCTTCGCTCCTTATCCGACCGATCTGGGAATCCCTGTCACGTCGTTTAGCAGAGCATTTTGGGTATTGAGACGTGCCCGACGAACCGTGCCTTGCTTTGCTATTCGATTCTGATGATTATTAATGATCATCGCTAAATCGCATTTCGATAAAGTTGGATTCTTTTTAATTATCGTTTCGAAGTAGGAAATGAATTATTTAGAAAATATTTTATAGTAAAATTTTATGTGAATGTTATTTCAAAACGAGCGAAAATCATTTCGTTCAACGCAAAGATTCGTCCACTCGCCAAGTCAGCTTTAAACACTTAGACGGTCTTCGAAAAAAGTGAAAAGGATCGAGACCAATGAAAAAAAGGATACGCGGAGCCATTGAAGCGAAATTAATCGCGAGAGAAAAAAAGGGAGGCCGAACGAGGAAACGGGAGGGCCGATGAGAGGTAAAAATTGCGCGAGAAGCAGCGGAACATCTGCGAACGAAGACAAACCCAATTTCCCGTGGCTTCTGGCTGTCCCTCGAGTTCATATCCCGCTGGTGATGCTGCTCGGTTATTAAGTGACCTGATATCGTGAATCGTGCGTAAAGAGGAAAGAGGCGTCGTTTGGTCGCTCGAGCACTCGTGATTTTGCCTTTAATCGAGCCTAAAAACTCTCGTTAAAGAACGCCAGTTAATTGCTCCCAAACTCCTTCGCTCTCCGTAATCGCGCAAAAATACGCGTTCCTTCGCCAAGGGGGTAAACAGGTGCCAGTATCTTACTTTAATCGGCGTTCTCAATCGGTTCTAAGTGACTTTACGTTATCCCTGCAAGTCTCGTTTGGTACTTGTTAAAATACATGTCTGCTGAAACCTTCACTCATTAATCTGCATTTTTTCTATACAAATATTTTCCATCAAATTTATACAGATTCGCTTCATATTTCTTCTAAACTCAAATTTTCCAACTATTATACTACCAGACTTTCTATAGCAATTAAAATCGAGAGTAAAAATTCAGACCACACGTAAGGTACCAAAAGGGTTGTAGCAAAGAACTTTGAGTCCCAGGGAATTCGTGCAAAGAGTGCCAGACGGTGAAGATCAAATACCAATGAAGATCAGTAAGCAATGAAGTGCGTTGCTCCAATAAAACGAATAACGTCAGTGGCTGGCGAAGTCGCGTCACCTTTTTACCTGAGTATTGCGCTTCGCCATATTAGGAGTCTCGCGCGTATTAGCGGTGGCGGTTCTCGCAGTTCTACCTGTGCTCTTCGCGTGGCAAGAACACGAGCTTCGCACACGCACGCGAGAGACTCACAATCGGAGGATCTATATACGTATATACATACATATATACACAAAACAAATATATATATATATATATATATATATATACACATATAAATAAATTATATGTATAGATGTATATATATAATATACTCGCAGAGGAATGAATGGCGGTGCCAGAGTGGAGGTACATCTCTCGTTCCTGGAGTCCGAGATCTAACTACCACCTGCCTCATTTTCCCACGAGGGCCGGCCAAGCCTCTCGAATACCGATGAGATAGACGAGGACGAACCGCGACGCGCACAGGCCCCCGAAACAGACAGCCTCGAGAAACAGGGTCAGAACGAGACGGACGTAGAGGGCCCGGCACGATCCGGCCACGGGAGACAGACCAGCTCTTCCCTGGTCCACACGATATATATATATGTATGTATATCGTGTATATCTGACGGAACCGATCGAGTGCACTGGAGAAGGAACGGGACAGATAGATAGAGATGGATCGACGAAATCGGCAGTCACGTGGGGGAGAGGAGGGATGGATTCGCAATGGGAAACGGGTTCGAGAAATCCCTCGAGCTACTCAACCGGTGTAGATAGGGATGAGGTTTTAGAATCGTTTGGGTTTTATAGGAATTGGCACGTGGGTCGCATGCGACACTATATGAACATTTCAGAATACACTTCTTTTCGATTTGGAGCAGATATTAATTCAGTGGGTAGTTTTTCAAAGGAAACATTTATATATTTTTGTGGAATGTTTTTTGTTACTCTTTTTTAAAGATAATTGAAGAAGTTGATCTGGCAGAGAATATTTTATTTGTTATGTATATTGTTAATAAGATTATTTTCGAAGGATTGAGAGGTCAGTCGGAATTCTATTATAGTATATCTGAGAGCATGTATGCAAATTTCCTAGGAGACAGGACAAAAGACTAAACGCGTATACACGGTGCTATCGTGACTCACTCAACCGGCAGCGTGGAGATCCACGAAAACAAATCCCAAACTCTCTGTATTGTACATGCGGTCCTGCGGCGCGTCTCGAGGACAATGATAACAGTTTCGGATCGCTAGTCCTGACCTTCAGGAATCCTTGCAAGTGTTCGTGAATTGCCTTACTATCGCATCGATGCCACTGAGCCACACTTTATTCGAAAATAGACAGAGACTTCTAATCGGAATCCGGTCGTGAAATATTTGTTACTCTAATTAATCAATTTGTGACTGACTACATATCGTGAAGCTCGCGAAGTGTATATACTTCAGAACGAGTGTCAGTGAAGAAAGCGATAGAAGATGCGGGGGGAATGCGAGAGGAGATGTTGAGGAGGCGGACAGGTAGAACACGTGCTGGCACGAGATGAGTCAGACTCTCAGGGGAATATCGAAACGCGATCTCGCTCTCTCTTGGTTCTTGCGGCTTCTACCTTTCTCTTGTGGTCTCCAGCGTCTCTCTCTCTCTCTCTCTCTCTCTCTCTCTCCTGTTATTTGCCCCTATCGGTCGCTTGCTCCTTTTGCAAGGATCTTTTTGCAAGGGGCCCATCGCGAGACGCTTTCGATGGGTTCGATCTGCTGCTGGTTCCATTGGCTGATTGGCAGGATGCACGGCGTGCATTTCATGTGGAATGACTTTCTTCGTATTATACAGGGTGTTTCTTGAGTTTTCCTCAAATCGTAAAAACTAATATTTGTAAATGAAATTAAAGAAAATAAATTACACTATGCTCTACTGCAATTATATAATAGGAATTTTTTTTTAAATTCGCGCTAACTAAAATAGAAATGAATCAGTGAACTGGATTTGTTCGCACGAGCTTGCGAAGGAGTATTTGCGTAATGTCCAATGGTAATGGACAGGCAATTATCTTCGCCGCGGTAGTAGTGTAGTCGTCATTCCGATTCTACTTTATCCTTGTGAAGCAGTTAGCCTCTGAATAGCGCTTAAACGTTAATGTTCCACCTACGCTGTTAATTTGGTGCTTGCACGATGCTTCCAACACCTTGAACATAGCGAGTGAACCGTGAGTTGAACAATATTCATTCATTTTTTTTTTCTCAAAATAATTATTCTTTATAAAACAATCCTAAATTCGTAGTGGTAATATCCTCGTGTAATATTTAAATCTGACATAATTCATTCGTAAACGCATTAGTTTTAATAGAAAGCACTTTCCAGTCCCGAGATCTCAGATGCGTTTCAAGGTGTAGAATTATTCGGAAATTAGATGCAAAGTAGATTTCATTTGAAATAAATTTTTGTTACGACTCACCTGACACGCACGGTTTTGTCGAGTGTCAAGAAATATATACGGTTATGCTGGATTCGGTATATAAACCTTAGAGATTCATTCGTTTCCTTAAACGAGGCTGGCATTTTCACGGATTAGAAATGGTTCATCCTCCTAGAATTTATCCGGCTATCCGCCTTTCCTAACCCTTTTATAATTCATTCCTGCATGAATAGGAGCATCGGAGCGTCGAAGTTACCCAAGATAATTTATCGTCAATATCCAGCCGTAACTGGCGGATTAATTTTACTACCTAAGATTTTCTCGGTTGGATGTTTTATTCCTCCGGCAGGATGTACATAAGATGTTAAAGCTTTGCTTCTAACACAACTGATTTATGGTATTATACTGGAATTTTTTTGCATCGTTAATCGATTATTTTTAGTTATCATTTCTTTGTTTTTTTTTTTTTTTTAATTATTATTTGTAATATCATTTTATACGCAACAGTAGCAGTACTGGTAGTATCAAAGTTAAAAGAATGACACAATTGAGGCAAACCACGTGTGGCGAAAGGCAAGTGTCGCGTGTATTCCGGTGCCAGTGATTAATCGTTATGTCGGCGTTGAGACTAATTATTCGAGATGCAATCGAGAATTGGGTCCACGGTATGCGACACAAATTTGCAGGACAGCTCGATATCTGTACATGCACGCGCCAGTACATTTCTTTCTGTTCGATAATTCGTCTCGTATCCTCCAAACTACTACCTTTCCATACGTTGGCCTTAATATACATATACCTCCGATATTTAGCACCTTATCGATGGGGGCCGCAATGCTAATTAGTTACACCTAATACGGGAAGCGATAACTTGTCCAGTATTTTTCTACGAATTTCTATGAAATATTCATTCTTATCGTTCTCGGTAATGATATTGCAAAAATACCAATATTAACAATGAAAAAATTCGATTCGAAAAAGAATAATGTTTCTTTGAATACAGTCTCGACTTTTGTACATATTATATTAAGTTCTTATATTATATGCATCGATGCACGTCAAACCGAAGACCGTAAAGAAAGCTGTCTGACGATACTGTATGTGGTCACTCGGATGATCGCAGCTTTTGCTCTCATAACACAAACGATCTCGCTGTTCTTATGATGGTCGATAGAGAGAAAATGCCACATGGCAATTCCACAAGCGGCATGATACAAAGCTCCATTCATGACACATTCGACGTTTGTCTCGTTCAAAGCCCCTCTTGGAAGGACTCTCCTCACCCATCGTACGTGTATTCGCCTTGAGGGACATAACGCGTGCACGTGTGTTATCGGTGGCTTTCAACCAAGTCGTGCTCTTTCTACTGGCACAAAGAGTCCTTTCATTACCTAATTAGGATGCTCTCTCAGCTTTCGCGTGGATTGCCACACGGTGTGTAACGCTGTTTTCGGGAACGATTAACGCGTCACGGAGGCTACAGGGTCGTTCAACCAAGTGTATTCATCCTGATCCTGTTAAAACGAAAGATATAGGGTTGCAAAGATCCGTGACGTTAGTCAAAAATGCGAGTTGAATTTTGAAGCTGCTCATTTAAAATTATAATGAACCATGCGAACTGGTATGTATGTATTAGCATTTCATGTGTCGGACACTGTTATAAAGCGTACGGTGCTCCAGATTCCTTTTCACCAGGAGATTCGTCATTTTTTATAAGAACTGACTGATCCATCTTGGGCACTTTGCAAAAACCGTAAGAAATAGGTTGACGCTTCTAAATTCAATATTTTAGAGTAACGGTATGTAACAGTAAATTTAAATGAACCAGCCTGATTTTGACTAACGGTTTACGGACCTGTCGATGACGATCTAACGAGTCTTCGAAATCTGTCTAGCTTCTTATTTTTCATTTCTTAACACTTATAATGCTATCGTTAGTGTTGATCGTACAAAAAAGTCTTTAAATAAGCTTCCGGTTAATAAGAAATGACATTATAGTGGTACAGTAGATATGTCACTTCCTACTAGAGTTTCGAGTAGACAGACATAGAGCGAGAAAGAGAGAGAAAGACTCTTGAGTAAATTGGCAGGAGACAGGGGTGTCTCAATTAATGGAGGCGTCGAGTTCTTATGGGGACAGTTACGTTTCCGTATGATCGTGGCTTCCTTGTTCGGTGAGGCGTCTTAGCACGAGCCCCCCATAAGCGTAACAGGATCCCATACGGGTGTTCGACGGGTCCGTTCCTCGTGCGCGGCTACGTTCCCACACTTTCTGGCCCATTGAAAGGTACACCAGAAGAATTCGCCCCTCTATACGTACACGCGGTGAGGGTAGGAGCGAGAGAGGGCTCCTGGAGCCCATAGAAATTAAAAACGCTCCCCTTTCAGGAAGTCTTTCAGTAGAAGCGTGCAATGCACGAGCTGGATTCCGCATTCAATGGCCGCACCGTTTCCGCGTTTCCTAAACTTGACCCCGATACAACGAAGATTCCTCACCCCCTCTTTAATCCCTTACTCTTTCTCGCTACGTTCGCTCCTACTGCTTTGCTTTGAGATATTCTTAACGTGAATTATGAGACTACGTGACTGAATGTAGGGAAATCTCGTTTAATCTGATTTTTTTTATGGGGTGGGCAAAGAAAAACGATCCTTGCGATATACCTTTCCCATAATGGAAACTTATACTCTTAAAAATCTTTAAATTCATACTACCCGACGATCAACATATCATATATATTTTCGCGGGGCGAGTTACAGAGATGCAGGCACGTCCCATGAATCCAAAGAGACGAAGGAGACCAGCATCGTTTCCCGTGAATATTTATCTTGATTTACGCACAGGCTCATTCATTCAACAGACCCGCATTCCATGGTTCACCAATGGTTTTCGCGGGTCACGTGTACCTGTCCCGATACATCAAGCCCCCATTTGTTGGTTGGCCCATTCGCGCGGGCGATGGGTTACCCATTTCTGTGGTAAACGAGACGAAGCCGGGAGGAATTCTCTCACGGTTCGTCCCGTATATTTGCATTGTGAACGTTAGTGAATTTCGAGCGCAGGTGTTCTTCGGAAAAACTTTCGGTCGAAATCGGTTTGTACACGTGTGTAGTGTAGTGGTGCAGCACCCACTGCGCATTCAACAGGTACCCCGTCCAGTTTCGTTCCCGATGTATTTGCCGGGGATGACCCCTCCTGGTGCAGAGCTTTTGTGCACGAAAGGGGAGACTAACCGTTAGGGAAATTCACCATGGCCAAGGGTGATGTCTTTTTGTCGAGTTACATGTCTATTCTTATGTACCAGTCGACTCGGGGGTGTGTAACTCTTCAAGGTACACGTGTAACTTTTCCGATTTGAATTATTCACCGAAACAGATTCTGTTTAATCACGGTATTCTAATTACCAAATACAATTACGTCAGTATCAAATTTTCTTCTGGTATACACAATCGAATGTTTTTTATATTATTTGAAAGACATTGCTCACTCATACGAAGCTTATGACACGAATTTATTAATTCTAATTAAAATTGTAAAATTGCATTTTACAATTACTTTGATGAGTATAGTGGATCAGTAATTCATCCACCTGTCTATAGAAACCCATGGTAACTACACTAAACCCTACAATCTAAATTTTCGCTTAACAACCCCCGACCATTGTGAATCGTCGACGAGTCTACTATTGAGGTTCCTAAAGCAATTTCCCAGAGGGATATTAGTCGGTCGATTGAGAAAAGTTCCAGGTAGTCTGTGTGGGTGTCATAAAGAGGAAAGAGGAGTTGGGCTCGACGCAATGCACGTGGTCAGCACGAGACTAAACGAGCTCGGTCGTCCTCTGGGTCATTAAAGTCCTCGAGATCGGTTCTCTTAGCAGGAAAGGGAAGCAGGATCGTGGCAAACGAGCGAAAAGGGGCGGAGAGGACGAGAGACGGTAAGGAGGGTAAATGCCAGGATGGCGATAGGAAAGATGGGTATACGCGTGGTACGCGAAGGCTAGTTTAGCGGAGCCTAGAGTCGCGAATAAGTGTGGAAGGCGCGCATTTAGCGCCTGGAGGCTCTTTCACGATGCACGCTTATGCGAAGATATCGGCAGCTGGCCTGGAATCGTGAGAGACTCGGGCAGATGGCCTGCCCTCCTGAAACCTCCTCCACGGCGCGGCGCTCGTTCGCTCGCGTGTACATGCACACGACTACTAAGGATCCCTACACGCCTTCCTAAGGAAGGAACCACCGAGGATATTTCCCACGGACTCCTGCAGCCTCTCATCTGCCGTATTACTCTACGGCACACGAGTGTGCCCCGGATTTTCTTTCACTCTCGCCCTTTCGCTCTCGTCCTTTCTCACTCTTTTATCCCCTTTCGCTGCCTCGCACTCTCACTGTCACCGATTCGTACACTTTGGATTCTCGTTGCCTTCTTGCTCTTTTGCCTCGACAATCTTCACTATGATGTAGCAGCAGTGGTTGTAGCATAGTGCGAGGGGATTACGATTCAGACTTTCGATTGTCAATGGTATTTCAATGCTGTTGCTTCTGGAATTGGATGACACAGAACAATCTTAGGATTTTTTCCAGTTAATTAAATTATTGGAATATTGATTGTATATTCGTATCCTCGATCCACGCAAGAATTATGTTTATTACCATGATACTTATTAGATTAGATTCGATGTATTTTGCATAATCGCCATGTTTCCTCGGGGAATATCTGAGAAGTATCAATAAGGTGCGATAGGACAGAAAAGTTATGTTTGATTCGTTGCACATCGGCACCTTGCTCCAAGTGCAGGACAATTGAAACCTGTTGCTCCGCAGGACGTAGATTGTGAGTGGTTAGATTGTGAAGCGGCGAACACGTGTCGGTGCAGCAGCAACAGCAGCACCAGCAGCGTGGGCCCGCACGAGAGTCGAGCATCAAGTGGGTGGCTAAGATTGCCTCTCGTTTACTTCTTCCCTCCCCTCTTTACTCTTTGCTCTTCTTTTTCTTCATCTTCTTCTGTCTCTCGTTATCTTGCTTGCGTTAGCTCGATCTTCCCGAGAGCGTGGGTGGGAGGACGCAAGGAGTGCCGAGACGATTAAGAGAAACGACACCGAGCGAGAGGGAAACACGCTCTTCGGACCGGGTGGAACCGCTTAATGAATGATGTGCACACCTACTCGGCCTGTAGTTAATCAGTCTCCTGCCAAGCTGCCGCGATCCGTTTACCAGGGACGCGTGTCCGTGGATCTTGCCGCGCGTCCGGGCTTTAATTGACAGGAAGCACCGTCCAGCTTGATCGCGAGATCTTGTTAGAGGATATAGGGGGTCGCCTGGTTAATACACTAGCTCAATTTCTACTCGGATTTATCGGTATTTTCAATTAAAACCATCCAAGACATTTTTTATCATTAACATCCATTTTTATTTTGTTCCATTGACTTACGTCATTCGCTGGACATGGATGAAATGTCTTTAAGAATCATTCAGGGATTTTGTTTAATTTCATGGAAAATTTCACTGCCAGTTTTAGTATAATTAATACACGCGAAACTGAAGAAAAATTAACAGGAGCGTGGGAACTCGATGTTGTTGTAATCAGTACCGAGACTCCATCGGATTGATAGTTACATGACGTAGATCATGATGGAGTAACGGCCATTTCCTCGATCAGTCTTGATTCGTATACTGTCTGTGCCAAGGTTCATCGTCCGGTTAAAATTATCGACTCGCTCTATCATGTAATCCCATCGAATGCTAATTACTGTCACTTATCATTTTACGCGGGCATAAAGATCACGGAACTTTCACCTCTCGGTAAATTACGAAGCGCACGTCGAGTGATGCATGAGGAAATGTACGTGGGATAAAATTATTTTTTGCAACCCTGTTCTTTTTTATATATTGAACTTTGCGTATTTCTACGGCTTTTGCCTCGAGCAAGACATTGTATAATAATTTTATAGTAGGGGATTAGTTAGCAGGAATGCATGCCGGTTCAGAAGCTGGAGGCAGTTTCTACTTAATTTGTAAGGTGTCTTGTTACGGCTGCCCTTATTCTACTAGATCCGCGCTCCTGTGGACCATCCACGCATAGTGAACTTCATAGGAATTTACCTATGAAAATTAATATCCTCAGGAAAAAATTCGAATCTGAACACCAAGTTTCTCTATCCTTGATAAATTGCCCGTAAAGATTGGCCTGATCGCAAAGACTAGTAGTCAGTCACGGGGAATGTATGTAGTTACATAACTTCAGCCAGATTGAAGGCGGTAGCTACTCGAGTCCTCTCTTCCTCGAAGTCACCTTTTCTCAACATCTTGACACATCTTAACTCATCCAACGACTTAAGCGTCACATCAATAACCCTTCGTCACAGTCTCATAAATTTCGCCCTTAATTCTAAATCTTTCAAAATCTTTATTATCAAAGTGTACTTTTACTTAACTTTTCCTCCTTTATTTTAAAAATTCCTTCTTTAAGCCAACAAGACGCATTGCTGATTACGTCCAATTAGGAATCGAACCATAATTCCTAGAAACTATCCACGAGTAACTTGTCCTTGTAACAGGGTATCCTTATCCAAGAAAGGAATGAGAGAAGCCCATAAGAGGGTGAGAGACGTCGGTGGCGCGAAGAAAGCGCGGCAAAAGGGCGCGCACGATGCGCACGTGAGTGCACGTGGCCGGCTGAGAGCGCGCGGTGTAGCGTGGGGTTCGTCGTGTGGCGGGGCACGTCCTTAGCTCTTTCCGCGTGGGAATTCGGGACATGTGCTTGCGTGCCTACGCAGCCAGGCCGCGCTCGTGCACCGGGGCAAATCTCGTGCTGTTTGGAAAGAGAGGAGGAATCGTGTTGGACAGCTGGTGCGAGAAGGATGGATGGTAGAAGGGGAAGCAAAAGAGAACGAGAGAAAGAGAGACCGGACCTATGGTGTGTGTCCGGAGACCGGCCGCCATAAGGCAAGGAATCCATGGGAATATCGAGCATGTGCATCGACTCGTGTGCTGCACGAGTTATGGGCCCCTCTGCCTCCTCTTCTCCCTCTAGCGATATCCTTCCTCCCTCTGTCGTCCCTTTTTTTTCTCTCCTTTCTATCTCAACCGCGGCCTTCCTTATACGGGATTCCGTGACCTGACGCATTTGGGGATAACTTAACCACGTGGCTGCATAGGGAATCGAGGGTGAATCAAGCCCTAAGGCTCCGCGAGACCATAGATCGAGAGCCGCGTGCCTGACTCGTGACTCTCGCTCGTCATTGGTTTACTGAGGTTTTGTCCTCTTGGACATTGAAGTGGATTTCATCTCACTTTTTTTCTATATAGATATTCGCTCATTATTTTCCATGTTCGTGATGGCATTTAGGAAACTAGTGATATAGTTGTGCTAATTGCATGAAAAAGGCTATCGTTGCGTTAAAGGTTACGAGGATCCGAAGAACAGATTGGACAGTTTTTCGAGAGGGACTGTTGAGGAAGAAATGTAAAGTAGGCTATCGGTATCTTCTGCTCTTGAGCCTGCTTTCAACGGTTTGCACCTCCTTTTGGCAAGGAGATTATCTTGCTCGAGAGTTTCGCGGGCCATTTGTTCTCGTTAACCAGACTACATACGTAACACTGGCACGGTTCCAAACACCGTGCGCGTTTTCTCCTACTTCTCCTTTCGGTCTTGTGGCTAAATATATGTTTGCCGTATGCTTTGTCTCTGTTTTACGATTCAACAAACCCGAGTGAGAAACCGATCCATATGTCTACTAATCGTTGTCGTCAATTTTTTTCTGTCACGTGTGTCTCCTGCCAACGTACGCATGTCTCAATTTCTGCTACTACATTGCTGAATAACGTGTCTCTCCATTCGTTTTATAAATCTGTTTATATAATCTCATACTTGAATCAACGATGGTGAGATCATACAATTTTTACTATTTCTTTATTATATTCGTATAAGAATTTTCTACGTTACTTTTTAAAATTCCGAAAAACTTACCGGAATCAATGAATTTACAATTGTTCGTACTCCAGTAAGAAGAATTGAGAAATTCTGGTTGGTCGAAGGATCGTGGAAGAAAACGTGTGTATACGGGAATGGTAAAAGTAGGATCGGCCTGTGGCGTACACGTCGAAGAAAATAATTGAACTTGATATTCCTGTGGCTATAAAGCTGTCACACGTAAGCGAGCAGAGAGCCGGCTTCTCCCATTAAATCAGCGGTCGCTCGAGTAGCCTCGCTCAAAGCCGGAGAGAAGGGTTGAAGTTACGGATGTACGCTCGTTAGACAAGCTGCACTTTTTACGTTTCACTCGATACTCGTGGCCTTTCGTCACACACAAGGTTCCGTTGGATGGATCGGTAGGAGCGGGTTATCCGGTGTCCATTCACTACGTTATCTCCAACCCAATGGATGCAGGAAGATCTTTCCTCTCAACTACTCATTCCACCTTTTTCTTCCTCCCAACAGCGAAGTCTCTTTCGCTTTTTCCGCGTGGCTGCCTTACGATAGATCGTCTCCGAGAACGCTAAGCATCCTGACGAGTTTTCGGATTAACGAGCCCTTGTTACGCCTAGATTCACTTCCGGTATTTCGTCTAATTTGTTATCGAGTTGAATTAAATCTCAATCTGATTATTCTAAAATTCCTTTCGTTATTATTACTTTAAATTTATTTTTAGCCGAGTGTATTCAAATCGGTTATAGTTTCTTCTTTGATACTTTAAACCAAACAAGTTGAAAAAGTATGCACTTATATGCACGTGTAGTAGTTGAGTTGAGTTACTCGAATCGTTCGCCAAGCAACTTGTTTACCTTTCCACACCAGCTCGCCGGAGTCTCTCGTCACGCGAACTGGCTGGTCGATTAAAAATATTTACCGAGGCAGAGCGGAACCAGTAGTTACAAATTACAGGCGCAAGCGATAGCGATCAAGAGCAGTTCGAGCGAGTCCGACAAAGGTGTTAGCGGTGGATAAGGAGAAGGTGGTGATTGCGTTGAGCAGTAAAAAGGTCGATCAAAGGTATTTCCCAGTTGTCAGAAGCTTTCACGGCGTCTGGACTTACTTGTTAGCTCCGTGAGAGTGACCAGCGTTCACTGTAATTTCCACTATTTTATATGCATGCTCGAATTTATTCCATAGCGAGGCGACGTCTGTCGCGTCGATAACCATCGGAAGGCCTTACCGGCTCCTGAAAAAGCTTCTGATCTCTCGTTGAGGCGAGCATCGAGGAATAATCTTTGCTCCAGCGAAGAAATTCCCCTCGAGGTCCGATAGAAGCCACTGATTAAGCGCGACACGATAACGACGATCTAAATCGCTTTTGAAATGCCATTATCTCAGGGACCAACTACCGAAGAATCCCATAGGATCCTCTCGTGTAATTGGATTCTTTCGGACCTGCACGCGAGCCCCGTACTACGCACGGACACAGATAACGAGCTTCTTTTAATTATCCATGCTTTATGATTGCCCGATGAGGGCTGGAATTGGGGGAGATTTATCGATGGGACAGGTAACATAGATGCTACCGAAGAATGCGTCGCGACTAATTTTATCTCGTTATATGGGATTCATAATCGATTTTGAAAGCGCTTTGCTGCCGATGCCGTTAGAGGAGTCAGAAATCTCACGGGGAGTTGGATTCGACGTTCGATCAGCACTCGATAATTCGAAACTTGGATTCCTATTGCGACATGGATACTCATTAATCCCGTGAACTTGGCCAATTAGAAGCAACTAGGAAAATTTTCTAGGCTTCTCCACTCGAGTCTCTTTAATTGAAGTAAGGAACTTTGAGTAATTTGTGAAATTTCGAAGAGGTCGCTTGATGGCTTTTTTTTAATGCATTAAAGTTAGCTCTATATCGATTGAGAAGAATTACAGATAATGTGCCGATTATTATTAATCTGCATAAAATTGTTCTACGACTGTTGATCCCGTTTTTTGTCGCGTTGCTGACAATATCAAGGTAATCACGCATGAGCACCACTATCATTATAATTAGTAGCCGGAGGTTATCGATGGATATTACGTTCCGGAGGCGTAAGTGAAAAGACGAACGTAGGGCCAATGACTTTCATCGGAGAGTCCTCAATATGAGCCTCTATCGTTTCGTACACCATGCAGTGTGCTATCAGTGTCAGTTTAATTAACCTATGCTCCGGGTGAGTCCTTTCATCAGCCGCAACATAGTAACCCAACCTACGCGTTATTGAAAACTGCTTTTTACCGAGGTCGCAATCACGGGAAAATATAGCCAAGGTGCACCGTGAGCGGAAATTGGTCGAATAATTGAAGAGGCGCCCCCTTAGGAATATACTATGTTGCATTATGTATTTTTGGACAAGGTAAAATCGATTAGTGGGGTGGGATGGTCGATGTTTTACGAAATCGGTTTATAAATGGCTTTTAATATGGTACTTACAGTAATAGGCATCACGGTAAATGGTATAATTAATTGGTCTCGACGTTGGGCTTTTAGATAGGAATTTTATTATGTACCTGGGATACAGTCGTATTTATTAATTCTTATGGTAACCAATAGAAATTTCCTGCTATCTTTTCCGACGAATCAGAGAATTTTTAATTGACTCTCCGATGAAGCTGATATCCTATCAAATCATCTACTTATTCCCTCCCATTCAAGTTTCATATACTTATAAATATCGTTCTCTTGTTTGCCTAGCGTCGATTGCGGAACCCGGATTATTATTAATCTAACATTTAATGCACGTTATTTATTTAATCCCTGTGTCATTAATCGTATCCACTATCTCGTTGGATCATCACTCATATCGATCGATGGTTCTGCTTTTATCGATGAGCAGAACGAAACGAGTTCTCGCGCATAATAAGTTCATCCTCGAAGGAGGAAGCTCCTCGGATGGAAAACCGCGGCAAGAGAAAAGGAGGAGCGCGAAGAAAGGGAGCTGGCCACGTTCCGTACACGTTCCGCACACGTTCCGTGCACACGCCGCGCCGCGGCCGCACCTATGTGTATTACAATCACGACCGGCGCGTATAGCCAAAGCGAAAGAGAAAGAGAGAGAGAGAGAGAGAGAGAGGGAGCAAGAGAAATACGAAAGAGGGGGATCACTAGTGGTAGAAGAGCAGTAAGCGGGTTATACAGCTCGCAAGCGTGTGCTTGGACGCGCACACCTACACGAGAAGGCGAGCTTGTAAATACGCGGGAGAGCCGGTGCGTGGCGGAGACTCTCAGGCAGCGAGAGAAGAAGGTGCGTAAGTCCGCATCTGCCCGAGATTCTCACGCGCGACGCATCTGTCTCGGGTTCCCACGAACGAGACCCCGGCTTCGACTTGAGAGACCCGCTCGCTTACTCGCTCCTACTCGAGAAAGTTTCGTCCGGTCCTGCACGTGGCTGAGGCATGCCAAGATTCGCCACTGTCTTTTCCTCGCACCCTTCTTTTTCACTCACCCCCTCCTGAGTCATCTATCGCGTGGCCGCGGGAGAGGTGTAAAGAGAGCATTAGACTCCTTGGGGCTGTTTCGTCGCACGTGACAGCCACGGTAACTGGGTGAAGGACTTTTCGGGGGGATGGATTTGAAGCTTGATCTCCCCTGGATCATCGATTTAGGGCTGAATCTACTTGGAGAGCTTATGCCAATCCTTAATTGATTTCGAGTAATTAAAACCATTTCAATGTTTTTTTTCGCAGTAGATTTTACAGTTTGTAAATAATACTTAGGCTGCTGGTTTTTACGCAAAATATAAGGGGAGTATGATGTGGGTGGCCGAAGGAAATCAGTTTGTCATTAGTAGCCTGCTGTCAATGGACCTATCATTGTGCAATCTTTGGCACGAGCTTACTAACATAAGTGTTGGCTCTGCGGGTCCCGTTTGGCAAATAATCAAGATTCTGTGTACATAGCGCCGCATCTAGGTATTCATCCATCAAAGGTGCCAACAGCAGCTCAAGAGTACCGAGTAGACTTGCATATTGCATTAAATGCACCTAACCCTTTTTATGGTCGAACAGTTGTTTTTTTACTTTCGGGATTTCGCCGCGTGTGAATTAATGCTTTCGGCTGCACGTGGGCAAAAAATGTGGGATTAGCCAGTGTATATCTTACGTCCCCATGGGTTCGGGGGAATCGTATATAAACTGTCCTTGAGCAAATTGGACTTTTTTGTTCACTGTCTCGACACGTTCGCATATTGAACGTCATACGTTACTCTGATTTCTGTCGCGTCAAAATTTAATTGTTGGTTTGAATTGTAATCGATTTATTCTTTTATTTTTTTTATCGTGGTACGATTATGGAAGAATTTATCTGTTTGCACAATGGGGGTACGTGGCTGAAGTATCTTGAGATTCTTCGCTATCTTATTGGATTAGGTAAAGAATAGGGGTCTTCTTCGGGTCTGGAGGTGAGACATCCTTCTTGACCTCGGTTCTGTGTACCAAGATACGCCCAGTAACTATTATCTGATGAGAGACAGGATGAACGAACCAGAAGTGCGACATTTCCCACGCATTCTTTATCGGAATCCCCTTCTATTCCAAAGTCGAAACAAATTTGCTTTGAGCAAATTTTACTACCGATAAATTCAATAGATTTAGTGAGAAATTCAACGTACATTCAGTAAAATCAATTCGGACAGATTTTCTTGAGTTTCTTTCACCACTTTGCGGTATTTCAATATAAGCAGCCCATAGTGACATAGTTGCTATTTAGTCGGATCAATAAAGTATCCACCAGCCCGATCGACTTTCTTGCTACTAATCGCAAAGTGATTAATTTTTTGCCTGAGAAAACTATGTGGTGAATTTGCCAGGTAATTTCCGCCGATTTCTCAAGCGTCGCGGTCACCGGATGATTTAATCGACCGATTGCTGTCGATTATTCCTAATAATTAAACGATTACCGCTCGCGACTATTTTTTTCTTACCATGGTTACCAACAGACAAATTGGACCACCTGTGTAATTGAATCTCCACAGCAGAAAATTGCAAATTTATTTCTGCCATTATTGCATACTAACACCGAGGAACGTAACTGGCGATACAAACCTCACCGATGGCAGTGCTCTTGAATGTAGCAATCTGTGAGACATAAAACAAATATGTTTTTGCGAAAGCAATAAAAGAGTTCTTCTCGCGAGTTTCGAGGGCAACTGGCAGAAATTTTTTTAGACACTGGTTCAAGGCATCTTTAGGTAGTACGTAATATGGAGATTACGAATGGTTGGTAATAAAGTCACTTTTGCATGGCACAACCCCGTCCAAGTGACTTTTTGTCAGCCGTTCCGCGAATCTCTGGCGCTGATTTCGCGAGGGGTAGAATTCTTGGTAAAACGCATCTTCCTTCGATAACGGCTTTTTGAAACGTGTGGTTATGCCCCGGTAGTGTTCGGATAATAAGCGGTGCCTTGTGCCAGAGGAGATGCTGAAATTGTTGTGATGAATGGTTTCGCAAGGTGTCCAAGAGATTTTCGGAATGAAATTGGCCGACAATGTTGTAGAAAATTTGCACTCACATGAATTATTTTTTTTTTTTTTCCTCTGAAACTCTCAACCAAAAATGTCAGCTCTACCGCTGCGATGATAATAGAGGCTATATATTTCTTCTTCTCATATGTAACTTACCATTTGAAATTTTTTCATTGCTGTTCTGTCTGTACACTATATCGCTTTATGATTCTCACGATGTTATTATTGGCGCTCACAGGAAAAAACTACTCAATAAGCTTTTGATACGTATGTGTTAGCTTTGAGAAACCGATTAATAATAGACTCGAATCAATAAAAATATTGATACTACGAAGTCTATTTATATTCTTCCGGGAAGTAAAGCCTTAAGAAATATATGTTTGCATTTTAAACTTTCTTTTGTTTGGCAGGATGGGGGATGTATAGTAGTTATAAAAGACTCATGGAGATCTTGCTTCCTGAATCGATCCTCTACAACGAGAACAGTAAGAGTGTTGGCGTGTTATTAAAGATGAACAAGTCTCGGTGAGGGTAACGTGAGTGGGAGGGTTAATGGGATCGTTCAGGAATAATTTTGTCACGGCCCGTTAAGGAAGCGATGTGCGATAAGAAGAAACTGGTTCGCGAAGCAACTGAGCGTTATTTCGATACCGTTGCAAGTGACGCTCTTAATTCAATGACTTTTGATATCGAGCGAACTAATTGCGCGCCTTCGCCAATCTTTGCCCGAAATTCACCTTCGGGCAATGAAAAATAAAGTTCGAGGACTCTTGGGAAAAAAATTCGACACCTGACAAGCGAAACTGCCGGAACTTCCAATTGGTTGGTTCGTTCAATAACAGTGAATAATTACTTCCGCGATGCGATCTTCTCTTGTGAATTTCTCGATCTGCCGATGGAAATACACGAACTCGAGAGGTCAACGGCAAAGTGCTAAAGGGGGTTGAAATGTCAGGAGATTAACGATGGTGTGTCGTGCTTGGTCCGCGCGATTCTAATTAAACAACCAATTACGTGAGCGTGACTAAGTCGATGTATATTTGCTACCTCTATCTAGAGGTGGAATTAATTGGGCACAGATAAATTGTGTTTTTCGCGGATCGATCGCTGAGTCGAGATCCAAGGGAAATGTTTCTTTCAATTTGATCGGCCAGTGTTATACTCGGCAGGGTGATTTTTATTTGGGTGATTGTAATATATGTCGTATTTAATATGCAAGTTATCGCAGCTGAAGAAAGCCATCCAGTTATCCCGTTTATTTCTCACGATACCAGAAATGTCACAATCTAAATGGTTTCGAAGGAGAAATTTTTTATCGAATTTATTGTCCTATCGCCTTTTTTTTATGTATTTTTCAAGGCTAATTGTGCTTTGAGCTCAGAGGATACAAATTATTCAAAATAAAAAAATTATTGGAATTGTCTTTCTCAAGTGGGACGTTTTCTACGTACATACCAATATAAAATATGTGGTAAAAATGGATACATGTATATTGGCAGTGTAAATTTTTGAAGCTCTGACACTTATGATTAAATGGCACTTGGATGCTTTGCATTAGCAGTCAAAGGATGAAGCAGCGAGTAGAAAATTGGACCGTAGCTGCTTACGATGGATAAGTGGATAATGTGCACGTGTCGAAGCTATTTCGAGGAGCCGAAGGAAAGGTCCGCAACTTTAGTATCCACTTTGGTCTATTACATACTTACCATGCCGATAGTATCAGACCGTGAATCTAAGCACTTCTAGTTTTACGCTTCCGAGACTCGCTTTATTACTCCACGAAAGGTCGTTCAAAAATTGCCTTGGCTTTTTTTTCCTAAACAATCTTACTTTGTCTCTCTTAATTCGTCTACCAAGAATCCCATAATCAAGTACGAGCCTCGCGTATTTTTTTGCATCCTAATAATTATCTTCTATTTATATTCTTTTTTTCAACTTCGTAGAATTTTACATTGAAGAATATAAGTTCATCCGAGGTGTTACTCCAATTTCGAATTAGCATAATCCGTGTAATTGTGGTAATCTTTCTTGAATAACGTGTCATGGTGAGTGATCCGATTGTTACAAAATGAACAATCCTTTTTAAAGTTTCCTCGAAGAGGAAAGATTTCCTGTTAATTGAAGCGCCGGAGGCGTGCGGTGTGCCGCGACACTCGACTGGCAAGTGGCAAGTGGCAAGTGGTAATTGGCGAGAGGGCCTCGCGCGAATGGCAGTAGCGGTCGCGCGCGCGCTCACGTGAGACACGTGCGTGCGCTCACGCTCACGCTCTCGTATTCTCGCGAGTTATTTATGTACGATGGTGTCTCCGTCTCTCGGGGCCGTGGGAATGGTCGAGCTCCGGCACGAGCGGCCGCACCAGGGCCGACTTATTAGCGAGTGAGAGGCCGCGAAGTAAGTATCATACTATGTACTTACTGCTGTCGTGCGCCTTGCTGCTGGACTCGGATACCTCCGACACACGTGCTTTTCCTTTGGCGCAGTAAATCGCGGGAGAAATGCTTACCATTTGCGGGAAAGTGTTGTGCCACTTGAGGCGCCGCTACTCTTGTCAAACGCATACTGAATTCCAAATCATATTCGATGCGTAAAGATTCTATCTTTTTTTCTGCTTACCTTTAGTTTTATGCGCTTGATATTGATCCAACCCACTCGATTTTTTTGATTGGTAAACTGGTATTTCTGCTTGATTCATAATTGCACTGGATTCAAAAATCACTGGAATTCTTGTGGATTCGTTGCGCAATCGGAGGAAGTCGTTGCAGTAAATTCAAGAGGGCATTGGGCAACTTCCACATGTCCTATCATGCTTCCACATTTACCATGCGAATTTAATGCTGACGAGTTCCTGCAATGAAGTCCCTCACACCCAATTATGCCATCAACTCGTTGTATAATGTATACGTTATTTATGCAAATCAAACAGTTTTCAGGCTACTTATCTTCGATTAAAATGCTACGCGGCTATGTATCTGTGTGAATTTTGTACATTGCAAAGATATCTCACTCACTGGATATTTTGCATAAAATCTCTGCAGTTTATAGGCAGCTAAATTACCGGAGGGTTGTTGTGTGGAAAAAAAATTATAGCGTGAATAATAACGTGGAAAACGTCCGACGAATAGTGTTGGCAATTGCCTTTCTATGTCCTGGACGCCTCTCGGTTTTGGAGTGCACTGGAGAATGTGAATGGGATGCCCCTTCGGCCTTTGCCGCATACTGCACCGCTAGCAGGGTTGTCCGAAGGGTTGCCTGCCCTTTAGGGCATTTCAGTCCGAAATACAATCTTCTTCGGGAATTTTTCTACGAAGAGGGTAAAAATAAAAAATTTTATATCCTCGTACTATTTTTACACTGGATACTAATTCTAAATTACCTGAATTAACATTTACATTGTCAGCGTGGTTTTCTGTATTAAACTATAACACTATTATTTGTGTTTTAATCATTTCCTGGTCTTAATATTATAACGAATATTATAATGTAATAAATATTGTAAGATTAATATTAAACATTGTAGTAGATTTTGCAATAGCATCTGCGATTCGTAAAAACAAGTTTGCCATTTGGCGGACAATAGACTATTGAATGTGCTTTTGATAGCAAGGTAGGGTGGACTTATAAATAAACGGAAAATTGGTTAACCCTATCGATGCACCGTCCCCTAATTATGCACCCTCTGGATTATTATATTATTATCTGATGCGGGGTGCCGCCTGGCCACACTCCTGTCTCTTGTTATTTTTTAAGTTCCGGGGGTTACCCACCCCTAGATCGTCCATGAAAACTCATGTGAATCCACGCACCCTGTTCTATGCGGATACGTACTTGTCACATATGGATAACACGTGTGCACATTTTCTGTACCTATGCAGTTCGATTTTTCCATTCAGCATGCAGGACAGGTTCTCCCCTTTACCATCTGCACAATTCTTTTTTTTTTTATTTTAGTTTAATAAAATCCTTCCCAGTGTCCGTTATAATCTCCTAATCGTTGCAATAGGTTTGGGATCATTGGATTATTCGTATCATTAGTAATTTTTTTTGGGGCTTATGTTATAGTCAGATGTAAGATTGATCAATTTTAAGCCTTTTAATTCCCATCCCATTGAAGCCGAACCCATTTTGCTCAATCTATATGAACTAGATTTTCCGGCCTACAAAGTTTGCTTTCGAAAAGCAACTTCGTGGGAACAAGTTTCCCTGGAATTTTTCTTTTTCCGCGCTCGGAGATATTTTGTCCAAAGGCTTTAGAAACCTCTTCGTCATCGTAGGCCAATACTTCTTTTGTCATGCGATGCCGGATTTCTCAGAGGATTTCCGAACCTAAATCCACACAGACGGTTGAAAGGATCCCAAAGATTTTTCTAAACGAGTTTCCGGGATGAATGGACAGGATAGAAAGGCTGAAGGCCGTTGTGGGAAATTCCAATGGTGATTTCTGCAAGTTGCACAGGTGAATTCACCATTCTTATAGAACTAACTGCTCCAGAAGAGTCTATGTTCGAAGGTATATCTCTTCTCGAGAGCATTCGGAGTACTACGTGCTATCTTAATTACTAGGAAGGGTGGTTAATCATGAGACATTTGTTTCATTGGAATATACATTTATTTAATATGAATAAAAAAAATAATTGGAAGACAGTAGGAATGTGTATCGGATGATCACACCGATACAATTAAAGCCAATATCACAATATGATTTTTCTAGGATGCGTCTCTAGTAGGTACAAATATCACAAGTGCGATCAGATTCTAATCGCAAATATAAAAAATTCTCCTCAACCTTCTTCTCTCCTTTCTATCAATCTCTTTGAAGCTAACTCTACTGTACAGTAGGAGTGAGCAACAATCAGTCGACGACAACTATAACTTAACATCTAAGTATCACAGTTTCCAAGAGTTGTTACGAACAGTCTTTCGAGTGTTCGTGACGCTGGGCACGAAATCCGCAGCTTCAAATAGATTCTTGGCAGTAGATTCGGAGCCTCGGAGTATCTTGGTTCTCCCCATCAGTTGGAGATCAGTAGGAATCGTGTGTATGCCCCCGATGTTGGCTCCGCAATGTTCCACGTGAGGTAGAGTGGTTTCGACGTGTCCATTGACAGTCACTGGTTTTACGCGACTTGCATCTCTGGCGTCTGATAGGACGAGAAGGCTCGTTCCTTGTAGTAGAGGTCGCAGTCCGCAAGGCTCAGGGTCGTCCAGTAGAAGTCACCGGCATGAGTGTGGGCGAAGTGGACTGGCACATAGTACTGACCAGGCACCACTGGCACCACAGTCATCTGACCATCCAAGCAGACCGTGATAGCTGCACCCTCTTCGGCAGCTTGCATCTCCGCCAGGAGTCTCCTCTCAAGAGCCTCGTTGGCGTTGTTCTGGTTGTCGATCTCCTCGGAGTACAAGTAGTAGTCCTCGGGCTTCTGAATCGACTGTTGTTGTTGGCAGGCAGTCTTGGCGTACTTGGCCTTGTTGGTCCTCTTCTTGAGGAGGCGCAGGAGTGGCCGGAGGACACTCCTGACCTTCTTGCCGCGCTTCATTTCCGCTGCCACCTTCATGTTGTAGATGTTATCGTTGACCTCGTTCTCGCAGTCGCACACGTGGCTGTTGATCATGGTAGCTGCCATCTTGGTTTCTTGGCGATTCTTCGACACTGAACCGGTTTTGCTCGAGCTGCTCTGCTTGCTGCACCAATCTCGTGTGTACGGCACCAGGGTAACCGCGACTGACTTTGGTGACTGGGAGATAGAGCGTAGCTAGTGGTATCTCTTCTCTTGGGATACTGTGTGGATATTGTCAGAGAAGGAATGGATCGGTAGCTCTCTGTGTGCTTTTGGGATGCTTTGGAACGAGAGGCTAGTGAGCGAATGATGCCTTGAAGCTGCAACCCCGCAGCTTATATAGGGCCGCTCGAGCTGTACGGGGTGATAGAGTGGGGAGGGCAGGTGCACTCTGGCTGTGGGAACTTGGAGAATTCGGAGCTTCCCACGTCGGGGACCACGCCGACCATCTGCCGCTCTGGCTCCCTTCTCCGACACCCTCCGCCGATCTTACCCGGACCCAACCTACCACCCCGGCGCACTAAACTTCTTCACCCACCCTCGCCTCCCCGGCTCTGCACCCCCCTCGATCCCTACACTTAGCCGTCCTACGGGATCCTTACCGAACCTCCCCTTGCCTGCGAGACCCTTCTTGCCCCCCTTTTCCCCCCCTTTTGCCCCTTCTTCTTTATCTTCCTTTTCTTCGGACTCTAGCCCGACTAGAGCAGCTAGCTCTACTCCGATTTCCAATGCTAGACAACCCACGACTCGACCCATTCTTTTCAACCTCTACGATGCACGTGATCCACCGTCAAAAGGGTAGCTCTCCTGTGGCCGGTCTTCTCCTGCACGAACCTGTTACGACACGTTACGTGGGATGCGTATAAGCCCTAAGCGTTCTTTCTCTTTCATCAAGATGGTTTCTTTTTCTATGTTGCAATTGCAATTGTTTTGGCAAGGTGACTTTGAAAGAACGAGGGTTGATTGTCGTTTGAGCAGATTCGTAAATGTGGGTGAGGAGGATTTAACTTCTTTGACAAGTGTCAATTAACTTCCCTTATGGGTGCAGTTTTACTGTAACCGTACGGACATAATTCATCCCCATTTGTCTCTACCCGTATCGTCTTTCCCTCATTTCCATCGGGTACTCGAACGCGCCATTGGGGTTCCTCGGACTTGCCTGAAATAGTAGAGACCCACGCTGACAGGGCTCGGTATTTACTGACGGGGGATGAGCCAGACCATTTGAACCTGTTGGAGGGCTGTTTGCCTCGCCACGTGATATACCTCGATCATTGCCAGATTTATTTCCAATAATGCTCTCCACACGGTGCATTAGAGGCGCAGGTGTGTAGTTAAATCGATTTCTGCTTGCTAGAAGGGGAAAGAATAATTACATTTGTCAGATGTTTCTAATTGAAAACGAATTTGCGATATCATCGGTAGTATTGAGTTAGTGTATTGATCTGTAGAGAAACAGAGATCTCCGATACACGATAACGTCCTATCGCTGCTGATTCACTATCCCTATCGTGGATTGTGTCCTTCGAACTCTTATCGATATCCTTGTGTGCAGTATATACCGGTTTCAATATTTGTAGGATCAACCTTGATAAGTTTACATATTTGTATTTGCAACTTTCATCCAGAGGATGTTTATCCTTAAATATGTTACTATCGTGTCAACTTGTACGAGATGAGTAACAAATAAGAATAATAAAATCTCGAAAAATATTTTATGACCGTGTTCATGTCATGCTCGCAAGAATCTTCTTGTCGTCCACTTATAATCCCGGAATCAACAGGTAGTCGCACTGTATAAAGTGCAAATTATAAGGATTATCCAGCAGTTGTTGGATCGCCGATAAAAATCTGCAAAAGTCGAGGATTCGACGAGGGGTGTAATTTACCAAGGTGAACCAATCATCCTGGGTGGAAAAGCCTTGGCCTCGGAATTTTTAGCGCAACAGGTCGATGTGGAGCGCGGACTAAGGTCTTGGGAGTAATTAACGCGCCGTAATAACGTTCTTCGGCTTCCTCCATTACACCATGGTGCCTGAGAGATTTAGAGTCGGGCGTCTAGACACGTCCAGATAGCCACGCCACCCCTCGAGGTCATTAAGTGCGCCTTGGAGCCTGAGTTTTTTCCCCTCGCCTTAGAAACCGTAGGATCTCCTGTGCATCCCCGCAGGCAAGCCACACACTTTTACCCAAACGCATACGTACGCTTCGACTGTATCAGAAAAACTCTAGTTTTTTGCTACCTCCAAAGACTTTTTCCTATCTGTTGGGGACCTCGTAGCCCCTTGGTAATCGAATCATCAGCTTTTTCAAGCCACTTTTTCTTCGAGACCTGTTCGCTGGGTGCATCAGGTGGGTTTTTATCAACCTGTTGATATTAGCCTGCGGTCCCTGGCGGGATTTCTTTGGCTAATAATACTTTTGCTCGTGCTTCATAGGTGAATCTTTTAACAACTCTAGCTTCATACATCTAATCTGGATTTATTCCAGAAGAAAAGTTCCAATTCTTGAAAACAGACGTGTTTTCGTTTTTATGGAGAATGGAAACACCGAATGTCCAACTAACCGCCCTCACGATCGAGTCTGGCTACAAGTGTCCCAAAGAGCCACGATGGATTCCGGCACGTTGAAAAAGCAACCAAACGAACGTAAGCCGGTAGAAGTAGTCTTGAGTGGGTCGGGAAAACATCTTCAGGGCTATTTTCGTCCCTCTGGCAAGCATCAGCAAAGTGCAGCTTCGCATCGCCAGAGAGGAATAGTAGAGTCTACGGTGGAAGAACCTGTTGTGGCCATGAGGAGGTCGTGGTTGTGCGGGGTACCGTAGGGGCGATCGTTGCTGCTTGGGGTAGCACTGGCGGCCGAAGGTTGGACAGGTACACATCCTCTCGCTATTTGTTTTCACTTGCGCTTCGTGGGGTCTAGGTCTTTCGTGGCAGGTGAGCGCAGCCGGGCGGCCTCTCACCCTACCTGCAACAGGAAACAATTTTACTTTCATGAAGACGCCGACCACGTAGTCTTACACTCTTTTCTTGGTCAGTTTTCAGTGTATTTTCATTCCGCTCGCTTAGCCAGTGCAACCAGACGTTTCTTCGGAGTCTAAACTTGCTCAAGACGTAAGTTCATCGTTGAGATCTCAATCTTATTCGATTTGCACGAAGTGATTTCGATCTTCGTACGTTATTCAATCTTTATTATAGATCGTTAATACTCGAGATAATAATTCTGTGTCTCAAAGTATTAATAATCAGGATTTTGTGTAAATTCTCCAGTTACATTAATTATTGTATCAATTTCGCCGTGGTGCAATTATTTGTATAGCAAAAATGCAACTATGGGCATCGATGGTTATAATTTACGGTAATGGGTTCTAAGCCTCGGTGATTCAAAGTCTTCGCTCAACCCTTAATTCTTATCCTCACTGTTGACAGTGTGTAATTCCTATCTGGCGATAATCACCTAGAAAAAAGTAGAAGGGAAAGAGGGAGGGTCTAATCTAGTATCAGTCCTAAAGTAGGCAGGGTTCAATGAAAATTGAGGAAACGGGTGATTTCGCGCGTTTCCTGCTTCACCGCTCAGATTGGAACCGGTTTGCGAGCAGGTTCGCAATATATCTCGCCGTTTTGTTATAATAGTTTCAGGCTGCCGTGCGTCAGCTTGTCGCCATCTCTCTCCCTCTCTTCGTCTCCCTTCCTCTCACGTTCGCTGAAAAATGAATCTGCCTCGATCTTTTGCTCGTGACTCTTATTTTTTTTTTCTTCCCTCTTTCCTCGGGGTTCTCTTCGCAACCGGTTCCTAATGCGGCCGTCGAATTAATTACAGTTCGATCTCGAAGAAGGCTACTGATAATAATGTAAGACTCCGCTGTTTGTTGAATTTTGTTGCTGGAACGAACTTAAAACGAGTACTTTGGACATAGTTGTGTAAAAGTGGGAGAGGGTTCGAAATTATTAGGGGTCATTGTCGAAAGGATTGTGGGAATGGATCATACGAGATTGAATGGAAAGGGTAGAGCAGCATTTGGCACTTGTAATAGCGAAAGGGGTAATTGTATTGAATTTTGCTATCTGTGATTCGAAGAAGGGTGCCGTTTAAACCTCTATACTTGAATTATACTCTAGAGTGATTCGTTTCATCCTCAACTAACTGGTCTCTTCTTACGGACAATTATAATTAATGGTATTATGCACATGCGAGATACGTCACTCGATGAATATATCAAGTGAAATTAGAAAATAATTAACGGGCAATGGTAGTAATTACTTCTTGCATTATACGATACAAGAGGAATGGTTTAAGGTCTGTGGAATGCCATCTTGATGGCAGCAACATCCCATGCCTTTTGCATTCAGCTAAGTACATTAGATTATGCGAGAACGAACATCTTCTGACGTTCATCAGATAAACCAGTGGTCCGCGTAAAAACGGGCTCCGACACCGTCAACATTAAGCGGGAGACGTGACGTGATCTTGATTAAAATGCCATTCGCGGAGAGAGAATATTACTGCACGGTACCCTCAGACCCGATAAATATATTCTTCTCCTAATATCTCACTATTATCCGTCAAATCATGACATTATCATATTCAAAATTTAATACATCCTGCAATTACTCGCACATAGTACCGTCATGTTCAATGTCTCGAGGATTAATCGCTGTTTCCCTCCTCTATAGAATCTGCATTTAGTTTCGAATTCCATCTTTCGAATAATATATTTCTTTACAGCACACTTAATATTCGATACGAACATCGTGAAATTCTTGGAAAGAGGAGGGTACCTTATTAATCTACCAATTTTTCCCCTTTTTCGGAGAATATCAGGGCAACGTGGCCGAAAATCTCGGAACAAGTACACGCGGTGCGCTTGGTAATAATTAGCATACAAATAACTCGTCGAAAGGGGAGAGATCGAGTTGGTAGTTTGACAGAGGAAAGACGCTCTTCGGGGAGGAATCGTTCCAACGTATACGAGTAAAACAGTAGTGGTGACCCCCGGGGCTGCGCAGGTCCAAACAAGAAGTCTCCACTCTGACGTCACCGGCAGGTGCATCCAAGAACCTCCTGTTCCTTTTCTCTTTTAGCCAGTCTCTCGTTTCGCCTCTTTCCTTTTCGTCTCGCTTCCACCGAAGCACTCTCGTAGCCCTCTCGGCTCTCGCGCTCGGCCGTGTAATCGTACTGATTTCATGATCGAGATACCGGGTTTCTCTCCCGCCGGCACGGATTTGGTTACCTGCTTACACGGGCCCTGCCTGTTTACGTGTTTGTTTTACCTAGGCCTCATCGGCCTGGCCCTGGCTTCTTCTGCCTTTCAAGCGAACTCTGCACTTGAATCATCCCTGTTCCGGAAATTACAATTGTTTTTACACTTTGAGTAAGAAATTTGAATATAGATCGATCTTTCGAGAACAGGAAATAACATATTGTTTTCGGTGAAATGAAATTGGAATTGTCCGACGATTTGAATTTTTTTAAAAGTCTTTATTCTGGAACGCAAGCTTCTTAGTCTCTTTCGATGTGGATATTTTAAGCACAACTTGAGGGGTGAAAAGGGTGTACGCGAAGAAGCGGAGGCGCGTCACGACACATGGTTTGCAATATGACCTTTTTGGGGTCCAAAGACAAATTCCGGTAACGGAGAAAATTCCGAAAACTGTTTACTTAGGATCGTACCGATAACCGTCTAGTCAGTTTCCGACAAACGTCTAGACTCAACGGTGTGTCTCAGGGAAATCTTTCGGGAATATGTTTTATTCGTCAATTAACAAGCGGTAGCTTGAAAGAGAAGAGGTTGGAGAAGATATTATCGAGAATCTACAAGAAGTAATATAGATAAGGATGATTACTTTTCGAGTCATGTATGTATATTGGTTGGAATCGATCAGATGAATTATCGAAATGTGATTAGGAGAAGGAAGCATACCCCTTTCGCATTCGCCTTAAAGAGCATGAAAGAGAAAAAGTGATGGGGATACGGTAGATCAGAAAAAAAGAGTGCATGGGAGGAGAATGGTTTCGTCGCTCGAGGCTCGGGGCGAAAAATAGTCCACGGACTACCGTATTCCTTTTTTCTTTCTCGCTTCTGCGGCGCTGGTAATCGTTTTTGGCAGGTAGACACCGGTCTCACTCAGATAGAGATCTTCGTAATTGGAATTTCATCTCGTCGAACTCTCTCCCTCGTCCTTTGCTTCTGGCTTCCTCGGTTGCTTGCTCCCTCGTAGGCTCATCTTCTCTCCCCAACGGGGTGAATTTATAGTAGGCTCGGACTATTACACTTTTTTCGCGCTTATTAAATATTTTTTTCGACCCGCCGCCAATAGGAATTTCGGTTATTAGGGCGGCACCGTGTGTAATCGGGCTGCATTACTTCTCGAATTACCGGAATGATGATCCCAGACTTTACGGCTACCTTATTTCTTTTTTCCCCCTTTTTCCTTTTTCTGCTTTTTTCTTTACGGCTCTCCTACTAATGTCCTCGGGTCCGCTCTCGATTTGCATTCACGAGCTTAATAACGTAACGTTCGAGTCCCTCCCAGCACTGATTGAGATAGCTGCTGGAATTAAACACCTGCTGGGTTACCGGATGATCGCGTAATACAGTTGTTTCCATAACTCTCGTCCGTTTTAATGCCATCGCGCGGCACCGGTTGCTTTCTGCGAGACACGTTTAAACACGCTTTCTTACATTTGTTTGCAGGTGAACTGGAAACGACCGTTTTGACCGAGGTTCCTTGTCCAGCTCGCGTATCGGAAAGTAAGTTGTTGCTATTGCCCAATTTCACTGCCAGTTATTACCGCCTGGTACCATACAAGTTTATTTAGTACGATTCGGTTCTTTATTGGTACATTGACTTCCAGAGTCGTTATTTTTTATTCTCTTGAATTATCGGACACTATCGATAGCATCTAGATTCTCGATAAGAATCTATCCAGTAGTCAGTGTGTTAATAAAATTCAGTAAAATCGTACCATCAACGGGATTTTTTCCACGAATGGGAATTCATCATTGAACGGAGGGTGAATTCAATCGTTTGAAAAATGCATACGTTGGAGGATCCTGTAAGGGGTTTCACGCATAACGGAGCGATTGCCACCCTCGGTCCCAATTTCCATCACAGTGGCGAAGAAAAATCCTTTCTATCGTTTCGGGTGTCCAGCCAACCGCCAGTGGAGCGCGGCCGCGAATACCTTTGTCGAGGAAATTCCGTAGGGCCGAGTATAATAGAGGTGGGTCGATGCGAACGACCCTTTCGAACCCCCTTTCAACCTTGTAGCGGACGAGTGAAAGGGGGATGCAATATTATTCAAAATCACGAAAATCTCCGGTGGAATTTCGTTATTTTCCTGGGTATTCAGACATCGGTCCGTAGATGCATATCTACCGGTCCCAGAGTGAATGGAGGGCCCACCGGTTCGACGCACGAGGTAAGAGTCCTGTTTGTTCGAGCGTGCACTACGATCCAAGCTACCACCCTCTATGCTCGCGTACCACTGCACCCTTCTTCATGGCCAGGTAAAAAGGGTCAAGCTTGACAAAGGAACACACGTGCACACCGGTCCACACACGTGTTCTTTGGCCTCTACTATCCATCTACTCGCGCTTCCAATTCCAATCCCGCAATCCCATCGCGACAGCGACGAGCCCGCTCGAATCCTTCGAACGATCCTCCTCAAAAGCAAACTTTCCTCGCTTCAAGGGTTACACTCTCCTCCTCCTGTTTCTTCGCCCTTTTCTCGATGAAAACCTGCCAAACGATGTGCAGGCGCCTCAATCTTCCTCGGAAACAGAATTTTCGCAGCTGCGCCTCGTCATGTGTTCCCCTTTCTCTACCTGTCGAATCGGTGCATCCAGGTGCGAGCACCGATTTCTTCTGATTTTTCATATGTTAGGTGTAATCAGAGTTGTTCATGACTCTTTTTGCTCTTTGTTTTTTTGATGGGAGTGAAAGATACAGTGCACTTGTCGCGGAATAGGGGTTTCATTGTTGGAAGGGTCAACCCTTTCACAGGTGGATCCAGAACCGGGAACCCTTTCGAGTATTGTCAGGTTTCCGCTAACCCTTTCGGCCTTCCTCGACCAGGTAAAAGGGTTGAGATTCTGGGTTAGGAGATCTGAGTGGATCGGTGTAGTAACGGTGTGGCCAAATGAAACGCTTTGTTGACTTCTCGCAGCGAGGAACCACGATACCTGTGTGTTTTTTTTAGAAACTGTCAGTGACTTGCTTTTTTCTTTACTTAATTAGTTTTTACTGAATATGAAATTATACTAGCGTACCATTTTATTTGATATATTACACAAATTCCTTTTACTACAATTTTTGTATTTTTTGCATCTGGATTTTTTCCCAGTGGAAACTTTTATTCAGGAACTTTTACAAAAGGTAGCTATTTCTATTGCCAAATGGTATCTTCTACTGTGAGTCCGAATAAAGGGGAATACCATAGTCGCCGTATTCCAGAGGACACTTTAAATATAATCGGCGAAGTGAGAATAGAAATGGCGAGACGTTCGTACTATTGAAATGGGAAAAAATATATAGCGCCTCTTAAGACGCACCGTGCAGGTTCAGACACGTTTTCGTGCTCTGCTTTGAAAGAACAGCTTTCTTCGCATCGAATTGCGCAAAGGCAAAAGGTGCCGTTTCGAATCGACCTGCTTTTCCTTCGTGCAGGTTCAAACCTGCACGAAGCACACAATGCACTGCGGAGTAGATCTATTTCTACAGAGTTCAGTTTTCTACCTATTGTACGTGACTAAATCATTGCAGTTTTCTTTTCATTAGTCAAAGGATTATTTAATTATCCTCAATCCGGATTTTTTATACTATTTCTATTTAAAGTTTCTTTTTTAATACCTATTTACAAAAGTAGCCATACAGTTTGTCATTTCTAAAGGCACCAGTTCGAATCGATCTCTTTTCTCCGAGTACGAAAAGGTGTCCGAGAAGCGTATGCTGTTCGCCTCGAGGAAAACGAGACGTGTTGGAACTTGTTCAAGACTGGACACACGTACATACATCACCGTCTTGAGGTCCTGACCGAGGAAAAAGGATCTCCTGCCGGATGCGAGAGGATCTTGGGACCTGCCGCGACGTTTTCAAAAGCAAATCTTACGTGGGTGGGTGCAGTCTTTCCTCTCTCTTTCTCTCCTCTGGGAGTTTGTGAAAAAAAAGCTTCTGAAAGGACGAACCTCTAACTCGCTCGGCCGATGCAGCGGCACGTAGCCTCTCAATAGCGAAATTCGCTCCTGAGAAATGGGAAGATCCTTCTTATTACGGCTGATTATATCAGCGAGCCGTGCGAATAAATTTTTTTCTTCGCACCATTGTCGAGAAAACCTTTCTACAGGGGATCTTTAGCGAGATCCTCCCGCATGGAATAGTGGATGATTCAGTTGACTTGGACTCCTGATTGCATTCAAAGCTCACGGCCAGTCCTTCTTAATCTGAGAACCGTATCGAATTCTTGGAAATGGAATTTCAACTTACCTAAGAAGCATATTAGAATCGGTGAATTTAATAATGGATCCAGATAAAAATTTCTCACTGGACAGTAACGTTATCCATTTGACTGTCCATTGTCAGAGATCTCGGCGAATAGACGAAGAGCGTGTCTATTCGAATCGTTCGTTCCGCGACAGCTACGAAAATAAGCACGCACGTGTAAATGCAGGCGCAACGCATCCATCGAGAAGAAAAGCGGTGGGTCGCGAAAAAAAACGAGGCTGCAGCCGGCCAGTGGATCGGATTTCACGGGAGGTGCAAGATCCTGCTCCTGTGGAGCGGTCACGGAACGCTAACAAAGACTCGGCCACGGACTCGAGAAAAGATTGGAAGCGCGAAGAGGCGCCAAAAGGGTCGATCGCAAGCTCTTCCATTCTTCGAAGCACAGGACGAAATCGAATAGACAGGATACCACGATGACACGGTGCGCGCTAATCCACCGATAGAAATCTTTAAGCTGCTACCGGTCATCCTGCAGGACGCAGAAGGGATGAAGGACGAGTGGAAGAGAGTGAAGCTGAAGGAAACGAAGACGAGAAATGTATAATTTATAACGATAATCCTTTAAGAAAGGATCCGTGCCCTAGAGGCAGATTCACGCTTCTGCGGGTCTCAATGCGATCCGCCACCCCCGCCCTCTCGCATCCGTCCTGCCCTTTTACAAGGTCTCTCTGGACCCGTCTTCTTTTTTACTGCCACGCCAATGAATCTCGGATCGACGAATCCCCGAGCCGTATGGACCCGGCAATGCTCGCTCGTGTTTACATAGCTGCAACGAGAGTCTTGCCAACTTGTTTATTTAGGCTCATAATGGGAACTCGTAAATGGAAACGGATCCCCGGTCTCCCAGTCAGTCATGGTGGGCCTGTTCCTTCGTTCATCCGTCTCCTTTAGAGGGTCCTTTTTCTGCGGTTCTACCTTTCCGCGCACCCTTCTCGCGACACGTACACACACGCGTCTCTATGTACCTGACTGTCCTTTGCTCTATACTCCAAGACGTTTGCTCGACTCTTGAGAGTTTGGTGTACCTCGAGATCTGTTTGAAGATCGGATACTCGCGGCTATGGCTCGCTTGCATTGCGCTCTGTTGACTTGCCAGTTCATCGAGATCGAGGAACGGCTAAGGGCTGCAGAATGGAGAACTGGTTGAGAGATGTTTGATATTGGGATACCGGCATTTATGTTGCTGGGGTGTGAGTTTGCGCTGGTGTATGGAGGATCGAATTGGGATTGGTCGAGGGAAAGGTCTTTGCGATTAAGTGGATATTTCAATCCGACTCATCGAAGTGTGTTTAATGTTGGGATTCTAGATATTCAGGTTGGTCGTTCGAGCCATCTGTTTGTCATTTGAGTCATTCGCAGAGTGCAACAGGTTTATTGATTATCGAATCGTAAATTGTCAAGAGTGCAATTTTCGAGATACTTTAATTCAGTGAAGTTTAAGATAGAATTTTCAGAAGATTCCACTCGATTTCTGTGATCTAACGAACCATTCTTCCGAATCCCACGATTTCGAGTCGGTCTCCTGAGCTTGATTTACCAAGCGAAGAAGTGTCGGGCCCACAAAACGCCCGACGCACCCCCAGCACAATTCTCGCATCAGTTTCTACACCATCGAACATCACCGCCCAGTTCCATCCTCCATCCTCCCAGCTTTCGCGATCACAATTACTCTATGGTAGCCGGGGCTTCTGTTCACGAAGATCGCCAGTGAAACTAACAGGCAACTCCCTCGACAATGACTTTTCGCAAGAAGACGACGACTGAATCGCGCCGTTTTTCTTCCGGCTCCTTTCTTCCCGGATCTCTGAGGCTGGAGGCCGCGGCGTTTCGAGCCAGTTTGATGGGTCTTTCTGTCCGCTTTTCTCGGCCAGCGAGGGTCCGTCGTGGGCGGGGCGGTCCGGCAAGGATCACGGAGCCTCTAGAACCGGGATAAGGGGCCCCAAAGGCCCCTGAAATTGAACACGTGCGAGAAGGGTGAGTCATAAGATTGAGGGAACCAGGAGAATGAGTGGTGAGACGAGGCGACCGCTCTAGGGGACGAGGGTAATAGACTTCAGAAGGAAAATGTAGAATCTGGAGGAACATAGGACCCTTCAGAGATCTCATCGCGAGATATTACTGCCCTTTCCATGGCTTTACTTTCGTTTCTTCGGTGTTTTCCTAGCTGATGCGGGAAATATTTTCGTCGCGGGACTTACACGCTTGTCGAAACTCTACTGCTTCTGATTTAGGGTAATTGGGGGGTGAGATTGCTCCGGGAGATTCGGAGCTTATTTATGATCATGTTTGTTCGTTTCGAAATTTTGCTGGAACGGAATATATGTATGTAGAAGGTTCGATGTGAATTTGTCTGTTTAGTCCAAAAGATCGGTATTTGATTGCCTCTTATTTTATTCTATCTCATTATTACCGACAAAGATATCTACTTACGTTTCTTTAGATTTCTCTCTACTATCTAATTCTTCTCAAATTTCCTATGGAATTGACTACTCAATTTGATTTCGGTGTATGTAAATACTCCAAAGAGATTGTCTATTAAGATTCCTGCAGCTCTAGCTCACCTATAGATTCTAAAGTCCTTATTCCAATATTTGTGAGATATTTAGACGAATGGTACTTTGAACCTACGAGAAATGCTTCTTGAGACGAAGAGCATAAATCGAACGTAATCGGCTGTAATCGCTTAGAGGAGCTTTTGAATTCTGCCGAATGCAGGATTTTCCCGATGACGGAACACTCCAAAGATGCGTAACAACCAAAGGCCATCGTAGACCGTTTTTCGATTCTACTTCGAGCGGAAATTGTTTCGTCGCGCGAAGAAAAAAATCTGCAGCTAAAGAGCGGAAACAAAATTACGAGGGCTTGGGTGAAACTGTGCAGCCGGGGGACTATTGTGCAAAGCAAAGCGCGCCTGTTCATGAACCAGCAGAAAAAGGCTCGCTGGAATTCGCATTTCTCTTGAAACGGAAGTGGATCATTTGCCAGTGAGTAATTCGAATGATGCGACCCATGAAAATTGCCAGACAAAATTTGAGAACCCAAAGAATAACCTTGAAGAACCAAGGAGTTTCTACAATTATAGTAAAATAAACCTGCCCAGAAGCTTTCCTTGCATTACGTATTGAAAAACATAATACTCATTAAGAAATGACGGTGATGCGGTCGATTAGAGCATAATTGAAGACCAAGTACTTGCGAAGTGGTTATTACGTACTCTGTAATTATGGGTACCGGAATGGACCATCAATGTAATGCGAGTTCTTTATCTTACCGAGCTTGTAGGATTATATTTTTCACCTTTTAATCCACTTGCTCGACAGTATTTTGTCCACTGCAATGCAAACCCACGCTGATGGAAATGCTTTCTCATTAACAGCTAATTGAAGCCATACATGTTACATTAAACTAATAAAACTGTTTACCATTAGTAAGCGAATCAGGAAATAGATAGTTTGATCTATAGCGTATGCTTCTCTAATCAGAATGCAGAAAATTCAACAACTTGGAAGCAGAGCAGTGTTGGAAATTACATATTTTGTGACAGATATAAGAATGAATTCAGAAGCACAACATAATCCACAGGAAGTTCGGATATCTTCTGAACCTCGGGGGACAAAAAGAAGAGAAGGTAGAATGACGTCGAGGATAGACAATAATTTTCCACGGACGCCACGAAATCCCCATATAATAACACGCGAGGAAGATTGTTCTTTGGAGTCGGGCTCTTCCTAATAACACGGAAGATTTCTATCCGGCTGCTAGAAGTTCGAATCCAGACAATCTAGGCTCTAGCCAGCTAAAAGAAACAGTGCCACTGACTTTTGAGACCTGTGCCAAAGTCATTAGACCGTTTCGAGCCTGCTTTCCTTCCTTCTTCATCTCGTTCACGCTCGATTCCGCGGCTCTTCGTCGTCCAAACGAGCCGCATCATCTTTTTTCTGGCTACCTTCTGAGGTTTGAAGCACTTGTTACAAAAGGTGGATGCACGTGTTCTAATAGCCTCCTTCCCTCGGTCCCTCTCGCTCGAAAGGTATACCCTAGGAAAAAAGACAAAACGTCGTTTCCATCCTTGGTGGTTAAAGCCCCCCTATCTCTCACTCTCGATCTATTCCCCCTTTTTTTTCCTTTTCTCGTTTCATTGCTCATTTTCTTTCTTCCTCTCTCTCTCTCTCTCTCTCTCTCTCTCTCTCTCTCTCTCTCATTCCCTACGTCAAGACGCAGGCCAGATAGGTAATGAAGCATGAGCCAGCGTAGGTTGCTGATCTTGTAACGCGTTCCTCTTGCCAAGATTTATGGGCTGATCCGGAAAAATGTACTGCAGCCCGAGCGAGCTTGTAGATAAGGTTAATTACAGGGGCGCGATGTACGAGAAAAAGTTGAATCGTTGGTAATTATGATGGAAACTTCATTTTTGCAACAGTGGGTAATATGTGGGTCAGAATCTCATATACATCTAGAGAAGTCTAGGGAGACACAAGGGCGGGGGAAGATGTTCGAACCAGGATTACACATATATGTATCGTATAAAAGATGAATTATACCGTTCAATCAGTATTCCAATGTTACTCATCAATATTCATCGCTTAATCCACATCCGCCACTTTAACCGATAATTTTCTACTCCCTCTCTATTCAACACTTCCTAATTACTCTCGCAAATATCCGTAGCGGTATCGACCAGCAGTAGCAAACACCAGCACGTCAAAGCGTAACGTTCCCACTGCAGGGCGCGTAATTTCTCAAAGAATGCTCGAACGCCATTCGAAAGAGCCGTCGACACCGACACCTCGAACGAAGGCAGTGGTAGTTATAAATAACAGTAGGCAAGAAAAGAGTGGGGAGATGGGCTTCTGCGAGAGATCCAAAGGCTACAGTAGTGACCTATCGTCACGGAATATTAGCCGACGAGTCGGCGATCTTCAAGGAAGGGTGACTGCGACAAAGCCCACAAGCGACTCTTAAACCGCTGCCAAAAAGCGAGCCGACAGTCCAAGAGAAAAAGGGGCCCAGAGAACGAGGCAAGAGAGGCAAGTTACAGTATAGAAGAAGAAGAGAAAAGGAGAGCCGATGCAACGAAGGAAGGCTCGAAATCAGCGTATCGAGGGGCCTGAAAAGGGCTCCGAATGAGAGAAACGAGCGCGCGTTAACGCGCCGTAACGGGTGGTCCCATTGCTCTTGTGGGCCCAAGGTGCTACCAAGTCACCTTTTATTCGCCATTGACCAACTCTTCGAGATCCTACTGCCCTCCACCCGCAACTGACACTCCGCGCGACCCGCGGAAATCGCCGTGACGCGATTCTCTTTTCGATTTTTTTTTTTCTTCGTTTCCTTTCACGAGCTCTACCGTCGAGAGCAGAGAGAGAGTATCTTTCGTACCAGAGTCACATCGATTTCTGAGGCAACAATGCTCTTTGCTCGGAGGATTTATTCTTTAGATTTCAGGCTTTTTCATCGGGCGTAGCGAATCACGAACTTGCCAGGTGATGCTGCGCTCCTTCGATCTTGAATGAACCGCGGAAAACTGCCGCGGAAATTCTGCGGCTGCAGCGTGTCGAGATCCCGTAGAGAATCGCTTCGATCTAGAACCGAGTGCGGATAATTTTGTTATTCGATCGGTAGTGCACGCTCGTTGCTCGGTATGATTGGCAAGTACCGAGGCGAATCAAGGAACTCGCGCGGTTGTTGCTTGAGGATCGTCACGGCGTTAGGTGGATAGTTAGAGGGTCGGTTTTGTTGGGGGACGCATGGTAACCTCGATGATTTCATTTGCCGATTTTCGGATTACCCTCGGTCTATTGCTTCCAGTGCCTCTGGCACTTTGGAAATCGTTACGGTTGATAGAAAGCTTAATGGGTTGCGCGAATAGAGATACAATGGTTCTGATACTCGAATCTCACACTTTTTGAAAATTAATTCAATAATGAATTATTGAACTCTTGATATCGTGTATTTTTACACAAAGACTATGATTCAGCATCGAAGACGATATTTGTAGTTCTTGATCCTTGAAAAGCTTCGCCGCCTAAGACATCGAATATTCTGAAGCTCCCCGAATTTCTCGCATCAAAGAGAAATCTCGTTGCACCGGGCCCATTGTGCAAATTTGTTGATGTTTTTTTTCTCGGTGGCACACCTTCGCAAGATTCGTTGCGTGGCCAATGATGCGTCTAAGCCCAGGAGATCGTAATACCTCGAGCGAGATCCTTGCAGGGTACGTTCGTTAAATTTCTCCAGTGGCGCGTGATGATCCAGTGCTAAGAATCGTGTTTTCCAAATAGAGAGCGGACTTCGCGAGGAGCTGGGTTCGGATTTTGCCGCACAATCGCGGTCGATCTTCGATCCCGGGTCTCGAATAAGAGATGAACTTTGAGGGGGTTACGAGCCGTTGCGCTTCTCAGTCGGGAATTAGCGGGCCCAGCAAAAGGCGGCGGATTAGCTGTCCTCTTCGTATCGTCAATGGGACTTTGCCGCCTCCTTACGACAGCTTACAATGGACGATGCGTGATCACGGAATTTAGTACGTCTACTATTCACTGGCATAAATTTCAATATTTTATCTGCTTTTATTGTCATCGTCATTTATTCCAAGTTATTCGAAGATTCCATCTAATACCGATTGAGACATCTATTTTTTCTTGATTTTCGAGTCTATTCTTCATCCATACAAAAATGAACAGTTTTCGTGAAGTTTCAGTTTATACTCAAATTCCCTGGTCTGACATGTAAATCGGAAACCACTGGTGGTCGCGAGAAGAGCAGCTGCTCGTCCACCGAAACAAGGAGGCAAGTGTCAGAAACACATTATTAATGGTCGTCTTAAGGAGGATTTTAGCAGCGAGGAAAGCAGAAACGTGTTTTAAGAGCCACTTTCCGCCAGTGTTCAAACGCTCGAGGGCTCTAAACGCTTAAGTGTCAACCCGAGAAACGTGACCTACGTTAATGACGTCAAATAGTCTTGAAACAGATTTCCGAAGTAGCGTCTAATGATTACTGTCGAAATCATACGGAGTCTCGTTGACGAGTCTCGAGCAACTTGCTTCAAAAATGACTAATAGTAATGAATTGGTCGCGCACGTGTTTTCCAAGGATCGCAGGTCATCCTTATCCACTGAAAGTAGTTAAGTAAGCGATCTATGAATAGCAAAAACTATCAGTATTATCATTATATTAAAATATCTCAGAATATATTTTCTCGAACATTGTTAATATATTCTTCAATTATGTTATAATTTCCAATTTTTCAACCACTATTGGATAAATCATTTGTATCGGATAAATGATCAAATCACGAAGCAGCTTCTTTCTCTCCGCCCTACTTTGTCGAAGCGTAATATTGTATATCGGTACATTGAGGGGTCTCTTTAGAAAACTCGAACACCTGCACCCTCTCGTCGGACTTAGTTAGCCTCGATCCCGCATTCGATCCTGGATCCTTTCTCCAGCCAGGGGCAGTTCCCCCGCCCACAAGTCCGTGGGGCCCCCATAGAAATCGTACAGCGGCGGTCCCAATTTACGAGCTACCCTCTTTTTTTCTCTCGTTCTCTTCGCTTCTCCTTCCGCAACGCGGAAAGGACCAAAGATTACCGTTCGAGACTAATTGGACTGGTTCCAGGAGAGAGGAGAATCCAAACTCCCGCCGGAAGTGCGGCTCCTAGCTGCCCTTCGGAATCACTGGCTAGACGAACGCCCTGCTAATTAGTGATCCGTACCGTTAAATGACGTGACTGCGCTCGATCTTCACGAGTTTCTAATTCATTCTACCGCGTGGGTGTCCTCCGGCTAATCGTTGAGAATCCTGCCAAGGGGTGTGAGTTTAAATAGGTGACACGAGTGAATACCTAATTGCTATCTTGATCTTAATTTTCTTTTTCTACAAAGAAATATATCAACTTATAATTCCTTCATCGAAACATCGATGGCTCGAATCGATACAAAAGAACTACTGGAGTGTATTTCACACTCACCAAAACCATGTACTGAAATTGCCAGTGACAGGTTCGGAAATCCATCGCGTGATTCTCCTTTTAACCCTGGTGATCACGATGCTGTTTGACAGGAACTGTGATCCTTAGGAGAGTGCAAAATAGAACCTAAGATCCCTTTGAGGCTTACGTTAGGTGAGAAGGTTGCTATAACTTACTATGCAAATAATTGGACCCGCGAGCGGGTGTCCGTTCGAGAATCTGCTTTTAGAATCTCTCTTGAAGCATGATAGCTTTGTGGCAGCACCTTCTCACTATGCGAAGCCTCCTTATCCTCTTGTTGCAAGGTGTTGCCTTAACACCTTTTCCTTTTTTTACGCTTCTGGGATTTCGCAGAATCTTCCTTCCACGAGGGATTCAGGTTTCTCAAAAATGCATCGTGCTACTTTTCACACAAAATTTCAATATTCCAATTCATTTAAATAATCTAACTATTTGTAACCCAGGACTGTTTTCCATTGAGTGGCATATCAATTAAAACTGGTAAATATTAAGCAAATCACTTGGATTAGTAGTGTTATTCGCTGTCGAAGGACTATTAAACATTACACCGAAGTACACGCGAGTACATTCGTTTCTGAGTTTACTGTATCAACAAGCAGAAAAGTTGCGGAACAAGTCGTATCCCAGGAGTCAGAGCGTTCGATAAGAGCAGAGAGTAAAGAAATACGAGCGGATGTTCGTGGTGGAGCTTCTAGAGATTCAGTGGAGAGTTAAATGCGACATTATCCAGGAGCATGCAAGGAGTGTGCTTTGCCCAAAGAGCCGTTCACGCTTCCTTCAAAGTTCGAAGTGCGACACTCGGCTATCCAAATAAGTGTCCAGGGAGAATCTGCTTTCACTATCTGCGGCGAAGTGAGACGCGAGAGTTTAACGCCTGGAGACTTTTATGGCTTTGTGAGATCACCTCGCTTGGCAAAGGGCCTCCTGTTTGCGTCTTTCAAAGGGCTTATCGCGCCTCTCTGCACGCGTCTCTCCGGGATTTTTCTGCTCCGTTACCACTTCGCCTCTTCGTTAGGCATCTGACTGAGACTTCTTTCAGCCGAGTCTCTTCAGATAGGTTCTTGATAGCGACAATTCTCCAGAGGATTCTATCCAACGAGAACTTTACCTAGCTCCTGAAAAACAGGTTCTTGAAATCGAATCACTTTGCTACTCTCATTATCCGCAATTAACCGAGTGTCTCAGAATTTTAATAAGAATTTCAAGTTATTAGGAGCCTGGAAATGTAGCCTCTTAACTTGATTCGTTTGGGACTGGCAGAAAAGTCATTAGCAGTTAATTTCTCAATTGCCCGTTAATGATTTCGAGCCTAACGATGGTTCTAATTAAATTACTAAGGGTTGCGTGGATAGGATTGAAGGGCGGCGAGAGTGACACCGATGGTTTCTTCGCAGCCCTGATGAGCTTCGCTTGCTTTCTCATCGCATAGCTGTCGAGCTCGTTTCGGAATTACAGGCCGCTAGGTGTCTAGAAGTCAACTATAACGATTCCGAAATAATAATGGTTTCCAGCCCTTGCGTTTAGACGCTCCGATCTGGATGATGGTCGGGGCTTCTATTAAAAAAGTCGACGCGGCGCCTTTCTATCGTCTTCCCAAATGACCATTTACCCTTGGTAGGCTTGACGCTGAGGCAAAATAAAGGATCCCTCGACATTTCGACGTCAAATCTTGAAGCCCAACGTCAGAATAAAAATAAAAACAAAATCTAATTTCATCATTATCAATAGTTGCCGTCACTTTGTACGAACATCACTCTCTTCCAGACTCATTTTTTCTTCCGGTGTCTTTAAAGCTGAAGAACACAAATCACTAAAATGTCGACTTGTACGAAGCAGATCTGTTTAGCTTTCCTTTCACTCGATACTTCTTCCGATGGCTCTGAGGGGTGCAACGGAGCGTAATCTGTCAGGGCAGAGCCGCGAACGAGGCAATTGGCTCCTCACCACGGGTGAAGGCATCTGCCATCCTCGTTGGTAGTAACATCGTCGAGCAGCCCTTTGCACAAAGCGATCGCAAACACGTTCTAAATAATACGTAACAAGGCTTCGACCGAGAAAGGAGGCAGACGTAGTGGGCAAACTTTGCCCCACGAAACAGCGGGTTGCTTCGGACCACCAAACGCTCCCTTTACCAGGATACAAACGCTCGTAATTTCTCGGGGCCCCACAGCCTGGCGAAACCAGCTAGGACAATGTCGATTGTAGTTAAATATTTTCGTTGGTGCGAACATCTTTGTGAGATTGGCCAACCCGTGGTGTACACAGTGTGAATGGAGGAGGCTTCCAAAAGCGAGACGTTACTTCACGGAAGATTCGAGTGATTCGTTCGAGTTTCCCTAAGGATTTGACAATCGGTTAGTTCTTCCTCGAGACTCCCTGTAACCTTATCCTTCGCTAACACTTACAAAAACAGTTTTATTACAATGCTAAACTTCGTAATACATCGATTCTACCATCAATATTGCGTAATAATATTTCACTGATCAGTCGCATCAATTTGATAGATTTCTAATATTTATTCCTCATCTTTTTTTTTTTATCTACATTCAATTGACATCTTTTCTCAAGGCAGAAAAAGTTGACTAGGGAAACTGTGTACTCCACCTCATCCATCATCTGAGCAAAAAATCATTTCTGAGTAGAATCGGTTCTATAGATCGCTAGGAAATGTGTGGTAGGCGCACAAAAGGTACCGTGGGGTTTTAGCTCACCATAGCAGAGTATCCACCAAATATTTTCGTCATCGTGAACATCTTTGTGTAGATGGAGCGTCTTGACGCCCTTGGGGCCGGCAGACCAGCAAAAAGGGACAGGGCTAAAAGTGGCTCGTTACTCGAACGCAATGGATCTGGACCATTGGTTTTGGGTCAATGCGATCCTTGCACCTTTCTTAGGCTTGCGTAGCCACTGCTCGCTCATTCTTAGCGCGTGTTTCGCCAATGGGACCGGATGACCCAGCGAAGATTCGGTTCGTCTTGATTTCATTGTGCTTGATCGACGCTGGGCCGTGTCAGCCAGTTTGTACTGGGCTCTGCGGGGGCGCGGACTTGTATTAAGGGATGCTTTTGGTAAGAAACGTGCAGGATGGATTGTTGACGATGGTGTCCCCTCGTAGAATGGATCACGCTCCATTCGATCTCATTATTGGTGTCGCTGAGTGGACGATAGCTGGTCCTCCTTGGTCGTAAAGTTCTTTTCTTGCGTGTGAGTGTCGTCCTAGATTTATTGGAACTGAGTTTCGGACAGATTTATTGAATGAATGGATCACAGGGTGAGAGTTTCTATGGAGCAGTGGACATTGCTGATTTTCTTGAGGGTGTAGAAATCGATATGTATTACTGAGAAATAAATAAATATGTAAGTCCACTCTGGGTGACACATGGAAGTTATGCTCAATGAATCACAGCTTTCTTCTCGTAGCAGCAACAACCATAAAGTATCAATACGCCTCGTAGTGAAATTGCGAAGATTTATAGATCAAGAGTCGTCATGGGACGTCCTACGATTAAAATCGATCTCGATATGCAAGCGCTTTTGATATATTGACTTTTCGAGATTGCTTCGTTAAGTGGCCAAAAGTCCTATGTATGTATCTCGTAAAGAGGAGTCCCAACGCGGTTGCGGTGTCGTAAAAATCTCTGCCTACTGCCCCGGTGTAAGGAGTAGTAGTCCGATCGAAACCGAGTCACCTTCGCGGCCGCTAAAGATGTCATCCCGGATGCGATATTAAATACTAATTTATTTACGGTACCTCGGCCGATCGCCGCGAGAAATGCGGTTAATTGCTGCCAGGAGAACCAGTAATAATCGTGCAATGCTCGCGATCGCATAATACACCGTAATTCACAGTTTCATTTATTTACGATCGATAAATCGCGGGTAATGATCGCGGGTGCCTGGTAAAACGGGGCTAAAAATCAGTGTTTCGTCGCGCGAGCCGCGCCGGCCTCGATGAGAAAGGGACTGCCAGAGTTATTTGCAATTGGGACCTTGAGCTGACGGGCGTCAGGGTCCGATCGTAATGAAACCTGTTTTATTGGCTCGTTCGTATCGGTTTTTGCTGGTGCCAGGCTCTCCACTTCCGCTGAACGTTGCCAGGGAGTAAATAAGGCTGAAAAAGAATCTTGAATCTCATTCGGGTGAATCAGGATCTAGGTGAAGAGTATTACGTACATAATTACGAATTTAGTAAATTAATTACTTATTTTCAATTCTGCATCACTTTTTCAACATTTCTATTCTGGTCAAGTTTAAAATTTATTTCTTTTGTAACATAAGAGACGGTAGTGGGATACATACCTTTCTCCGCATGAGTAACAATAGATTAGCCGTAGAGACGTCTCGCTGTCAGAGTCGAACGTGCCAAAGGTCGCCGGTAATTCAAAAGCTCGACTCGAAGGATTGGTGGGTAGGAAAATAGGATGTCAGAGGAGGCAGGATGGGGGCCAAGGGTGGGCAGATCTGACTGTGAGCCCCCATCGTGCCCCATTTACACCCCCGCGGGCCAAGCCAAACGCAATGAAGGGAAAGGGAGAATGGGAGAAGAGGAAGAAGAAGAGACTACGGGTAAACCATAACAACCATCGTGGGCTGCCACAATAGCCATCGTGCAGCACTGTTGCCCTAGCGGCTCAATGGATTTTCCGCGGCAGTGAGCAAACACAAGCAAACATTGGAGCCGCCCTCGGTCCTCTTCCTTCTGGCTCCTCGTCTTTTATCGCCTCTTTTTCCACTTTCAAATCCCGACCAAGGCTTCTTCCTTATTCTCCGACGATTTCCGTGGCTCCTCGGCACAATGCCCTTGAACTGCGGAACTCACTGACAACTATTTCACTCGCGAACACGTGTAACCATCAGCCAATCCATTTAAGCGGTGACGAATAAAGTGCCCTCGGCCCAAATGCATCCTGCGATGCTTTCACGTACTGCTGAGGTGACAGATCCCCTTAATTATTTATGGCTGGGAAGTCTGGGATTTTTAGCCTTCGATGCCATTTTTTGTAACAAATAGTACTCGTTATTAAAATTGAATATATTTCGTAAAGTTGAACGATTTCGATCGTTGGCATATAAGTGGACACACGGTAGGTAATCGCTTGTAGCTTCACTGTTACGGGTCACAGCTCAGAAACCTAAACCTCCTTGCATTATTCCTCCTGACGACGGAAACAGCATTAAGGACGATCTCGCGAGTCACCCAGCGGGAGTCCGGCATCCTGGCCCCCCCCCCCCTCCCCTCTTACCGGCACGAAATGCGCAACGGAAGAACTAGGAGGAAACGTGAAACCGGATGCCAGGATTACAAATTCGTTCGAGATCTTCTCGAAGACATCAGAACGGCTACAAAGCCGAAGATGTATAAAAAAAAGCGTTCGTATTGTGTGACGCTTCCTGCCGGACAAAATCGAACTGGCCATGGTCCGAGGAGAAAGAACGGTTGGAGATGCAGAGGGGAAAGATTAGTGGACAAAAATTATAGTAACCCGAGTGGTAGGTTAAAATGGACGTGTCTACTTAGTTAGGAGGATCCCCTCTTTGGTAAAGGTACGATGCGTTTCGTGTGACACGCTAGAGAAGGGCGCAGGTGCGGATAGTATTACTACCGTAGAGAAAAAATCAGGGATCCCGATAGGTGTAACGGCGGTAGCAAGGCTAATGCCTGAATCAATGGGGCCCCCATTGCTTTTTTCTCCCAGCAGATTAGAAGGAGGGGTTGAGAGGGAGGATCGCGGTTCGTGCAACAGGTGGACCTACTTCCTTTGGTTTCTTGGGTACCAAGCCCTTTACCTGTTACTATTCTCTTTCGCTACTCTACTCTTTTCCATTTGGATATTGTTTCTCGACTGCGGTTTGCTACAGTTGTAGTTATGCAGATGCCACTCTCTACGTGTATGTGATCGAGTAGATATGTATTTTAGGGATGGTATTTGTTTCTTTTATCTTTTATATTATATCGGAGTAGCTGAACTTATAATGGATGCAACTAAAAAAATCGTTCAACTCGAAGTCATTTTAATATGTTGTATTTTTCAGTTTATTTGGACCGCGAAATATTGTACAGTAGTAGAGGTATTATTATCGAGTGGGTTATTGCGACCCAAAAATAATTAGATTAAAGTGAATTGCTACCTAAATCGGTGTGCAGAGCTGCACTGTGTTCATGGTGCACGAACGAAATCAGCCCGTCCGTAAATTCATCTGGAATATCCAGTTTCATCGTTAAAAACTTAAATTGGGAGAAACCTTTCCGTTCTCAAATTGCGATAGGCAGGTAAATATCACGTTTCAAGGGTTATTAATCAGACGAAACCTCACGGCGCAAGTCCCATGAAACTCAACGATTTATTGCTCCGAATCCCTGCGACTGCAATATACCCGATGGAACCGATTATAAAATTGCAATCAACGCTGCAGTTCGACCCTGTATGAATGCAGTTTTTCAAAATCTCATTTTACCTTTTTTTTCATTTAAAAATTGGAAAAAAATATTCGTATAATTTATTTACTCCAGACTATAGATTTGTATTCGATTTTTGCTCTCTACAAATCGAACAATACATTTGGAAGGAAATACACCTGTAATTGAAAATTCCTCAGGTGGTTACCGCCCATAGAGGTGATGGAACCCACAAAAAGAAGAAATCTTCCACGATATGATTTAATCCCAAGATTTGGGTCGCGCGAAGAGGTTTCGTTTTTTTCCCGCTGGTTTTTTCGAATCGCGGTGCCATGTTTCCCACGGAGGGTGCGTCACGTGTGCTGCTGCACGTGGTCACTCGCTTTTTTTCTACCGGTTGATGCGCCCCGCGAGAACTTTTTTTCTGCTGTGAAGCCGAGATGAAAGAGATTATCTATTAATAGGGCTCGAGCGTGCTCCGCTTTTTGGTTTATGGATCTTTTTTTCTCCTAGTATCCGTGGATCGGGAACATCGACCGCACGATCCAACGGAATTCCAGTTTCGTATCCCGGAATCTAATGATCTGGTATTTCTCGAAAGCGGATGTGTAACTTATGGTATTAACTGGGCCAAAGAATTTTTGGAGAATTATTCCCGTGTGACTTTTTTTTTTTAATGCCACTTTACTTCAACTTGTAATGGTAACTTAAGTTACCGGTGTTTTGGAAGGCCTCACGTGGGAACAGAGTTTATGAATGGCATACCTGTAATGTATCTCGATTGGTAGCCTTCGATAATTTCTACGTGAACGATAAAGGGGAAACCTAAAATCAACGATAAAGAAGATCGGCTCGTATCGAGTTACGATAAAAAGAGGCACCCTCTCGATTTGTCCTCGCATGACTTCACGTCGATTATGCGGAACATGTAAACAAACAACTCTTCCTGTTTGTATCGTCTTACGTGTATCACTAATTACTCGAACTGTGGGAAACAATAGTTGAATAGAGATGAAAGACTCACAAATCTTACTGGATACTTAAAAATGACTAATAACAGCTTTCAGTTGCTCACTTTAATAATTAGCATCTTTTTAGTACGCTTAAGCAAGTATTGACAAGAACATGTAATTTTTTTATTGCATCGTAAAGTAACGTAATACGTCTATATGCATGTAACGTGTATTTATCGTATCAAAGGTTTAGAAAATATGCACTTGGAACTGCAGCGTAGATTGGTGAATAAATTTTATCGGAAGATTAATCTTTCTGCGATGTTGTAATTGCATCTTACTTGAATTAGTAACGACGTCGTTTGATTTCCACGTGGCCAGTAATAAGGAAGCACGAAATCCCCGTGTGGCAAAAAACTAGGCCCCTATCGGGTTTCGAGGTGCGAGAGGATATCGGCCAGTGGCGGAAGTGGTCACTCGAGGCCAATGACGATCAGTTCGAGGGGGAAACCGATGGATGAGCCAGTGACCAGGCATGTGCGCAAAATTTTTAACGTCGTTTATCGTTGACACATTCGAAAAAAGTCCCCCAATCGTGTCACACACGTGGCTGAAACGCGAGACTATGTAGTTCTCTTCCCTGACTGCTTTTGCCCTTTGCTCTCCTCTTTGACAAATCTATCGTCGAGACAAACTTTTGGCCTCCGTCAAATCCTCTTTCTCGAGACACCTCTATAAAACACTATTCCTCTTTGTATCAGATTCATTTTTTTTATTCATTATCTCTTTTTATTAAAATTATCAGAATCTCAAAATTTTCGAAAATTGTTGAACATCGTCTTTGTCTATATCGGGAATCTTGCCGAATAGACACTGCTGCTCCAAATTAAGACTATCAGGGTTAGCTTCACAAGATCTCCCGACCAATATATCAAAGTGTCCAAGTGTCAAAGTGGTTGGAAGAAGTTTGAAAAAACACTTACTAGACCAGTTGCCACTTGTGAATGGTTCAACATACATATATTTAGAACAGCCGTCGAAAACATTTGGACGACGGGGGTTTTAACGAAAGATCGTGTTACGCGTGTGCTATGTACTGTTTCTTCTCGATCTGCGTTTAGCAGCCCACGGGTTTACATTTTCCTCTGGCCACTCGGTATAATTAATGATGCAGTGTTTCGGTCGATGACGGATGAAGGCACTTCACTTTCTGACCTTTCACCTTGGCTCAGGATTCTATTTAGAGTAACTTTAATTGGTAATCTTCAATTTCTGCCTGGAATGATCGATTACTTCGAATAGCATAACACGTTTACTCACAACTGAATAAAACTAATTATTCTCTGCGAATTAATGGAAAAATACATTTTGGTGTAATTTATAAAATGACACAGAATCTTATTAAGACGAATCGTTTTTCACCAACGTGAAATAGAGCTCTGTTTTTTTCCTAAGAGGCACATTGCATAATGTAAATGAATCCTTGAATTACATTCCTAGCACAGTAACAGAAGAATACATCATTGAAAGCTGGTGCAGGCAAATGAACAATACCATTGAAAAAGAACAAGCCTGTCCATTGAAACAAGGCGGCAGCTTGCCATTGGTTCGTTTGAAAAAGCACTGAGCCCCACAAGATCTTGCGTTACAAGTAGTTGAAGTAGCGCTTAAAGGTATACCCCCTTGGGTAAAAAGATAACCAGTGGATTCTTGAAGGGGAAGCCAGCCCTAAAAGTGCTCTCGAGACTTTCTAGGAGCATGGTGTGTGCGACGATACAAATATTTCTATCATTCAGCCGCTTCTCACAATAGCCACCCTCAACAATGGGCCCTAGACTCCCAAGTTTAGTGGTCCACCATCCTCAGCATCGTACCCATAGGCGTAGTCACGTTAGTACGTCAACTCAAATCTACAGTAGATTCGATAGAATATTCAAAAGAATTGTACCACTGCGCCAATGGGCCATTATCCACTTAGTATAGGTTTCTTCGAGCCCTCCGTATATATGGGTATACCCTAAGTATTCCAAAAGGGCCTCTTCTCGTTGGCTGTCTTCTTCGCTCGTCCTCTGTGGGGTTTCCTCTTCTATGGGGGTTTTCTTTATAGTCAGATTTACGATTTCTCGTGCACGTGTTCACAAAGGAATCGGACTGGGTGAGTCTCGCCTCAAAAAGCGGCTGGAACGATCGGTGCCGATTCTTCGATCGACGATCTTTTTTTTCCTTTAAGAATTGGCCGGAATCGGTGGGAGGATGGCTGTAAGGAGAAGGGCTCGTCTCTTCTCGAGATTCATGCCGCACAAATCGATTGTCCTGGAACGCAAGAAAAATCGATACCTAAGTGGCGAGGGTTTCTTTGATCGGCGCTGTCGTTTTCTCTGGCCAATGCTATCTCACAACGTTAAGTGCCTTCGTATATCTCCGGGTGGCTGGAAAATTCGGGGGTGTATCACCTCTCCTGATTTTCGATCACCTATTGCTTTCTGACTATGTTTCATTGCCTCCACAAAATTGGAATTATTTTTCATCCTATACTATATTCTATTATTTACCATTTGCTTCTTTAAACATCCGCAATAATTTAATATATTACTGTAGAAAATGACACTATTCACGTTTATTAATACTGCTGCTTCAGGATTCTGATTTTTTTAATATTCAATGTTTTATGCATATGTGACTTACATAATACTTGTAAAACTATTAAATGGTTATCCTGAATAGTTGGAAGTCCATTTAATAGTAGGAGCCAGGTGTTAGGTGACAAATCCAAAGAACCGAGATGACATTTTTCCAAAGACCCGCAGTTAGCTGCATTTAGGATTCATTGAGAAGCTACCGAGCAAACAATAAGTCAAATGTACCGTAGGTTTCGTTGGCCAAAGCACTTTTATAGTGTCAGCAGCGTATAAACGCCAAGAAGATTGAGCCTTCCGAGGGATTATTTTTCTTAGCACCGAGGGATGAAAATTTTCCGCGGGGTTGAACAGCTAGCCGTGAACTCGGATGGTTAGCTTCGGTATTTTCAGCCGGCTGTTGAATAAAGGAAAAGCGAATTTGACGTCGAGTGTGACTTAATATGTCTATTATCAGAGCCAATAAGCCAGTACAACCACCTGGTCGAGCTGAGATCTTTTATTTGAAAAATATTTCCGTCGCCCCGAGCAAGAATAACACTACTCTACGTGAATTTTTGCCCGACTTGAGCCTTTCAGAAATATATTCTTTCCTCCGTTATTCGATCCGTGGAAAGTCTTTAAGTTCGCTTCTCCAGGTTTAAACGGTGTCAAATAATACAATAATTGTCCCTTTTAAGAGTCGAAAAGGTACATTTTTAAGAAATTTGCCTCCCCATAATATTGTCCTGCGAAACAGCTTGTTGAGTTCCCCTTGTTGAGTCAGTTTCCACTTCTACCGAAGCTTTCGTACCAGTGGCGCAACCCTCAAAATATTGCACTAACCCGAAACAGTCAAAATTCACATATTTTCCAAATCCGATAGATTTAGTGATTCAATCAATACTTCTTTTTTCACGAAATCGAATAAAATTTCAGAATTCTGATTTCCCGATCGCTCAATCCTACTCGTTAAACTTGGTATTTTGGGGAGAAATTTTCGGAAAGTGTTTACGCCAGTGGTTCGAAATCGGTACAATGGAGATCCGCAGACTACCCTGGCTTTTGTGGAGAATAAGTCGGAATAACCCGAAAATCAGTCTATAATACTGGGTTGTCTCACAATGGAAATATCCTTTAGAAACTCCGGAACGTCGTGATTGCTAAGAGCCCGCCAAATGTATTCGTTTCACTTGCGAAAATGACACGTTTGACAGAAGGATCGCGGAGTCTCGTGCAGTATATTCTAAAGTCTCCGACTCCAAACATCGAAAGATTCGCGGAAAAACTTTCAGTTCAACTTTCCATTGGCAATTTGCTAATAAATACAATTATTCGTAATTATTAATTTTACGCGAATAAAGGAGGAGGTAAATTGACCCTAATTCATTTGGACTCACTTCGGGGATAATCGAGCCAGTTTGATTGAAGTGGGAGAATCCATCCAACGTTATTTCACAATACGACGTACAAAGGCTTAAGGGGATACGAGGTTCTTAAGAAAGTCTTCCATATTCTCTGTGTGCAGGTACGAGAAATTTTTGCGTGAAAATTGGAACATCTGTGCAGTAATAAATGGTTGGATCTCCCTTTTTTTCTTCTGTGTTACAAGAGGCAAGCTCCACAAAAAGGAGACTGTGAAAGAACTTTTCGCGAATCAAGACCATTGTTGGACGATGGTGGTGCCTTTTCTTAAAAACCTCCTTTTTTATGTGGTTCTCCAGATCAAAGGTAAAATACCGGGAATGGGGTGTGGTCAGAATCATAAAAGGCAATCAGTAACAATTATGTATGTGGGATAAAATGCACTGGCAGAGTTGGATGTTACGTATTGTACGTGTGTTCGTACATAGTTATTTCGTTTCCAAGGAAATCATATAGCAGCGGCATATGTGGTTATAAAAATGAGCTTTATTGCTGTGAACTGATGCTTCGAACTGAAATTACTTCGATATAATTTTGTGAATCGTCTTACCGATGTCTTATAATTAATGTGTACTTTCTCTTTTAGCAGATTAAGTTCAGTAATGACTTAGAGTAATTTCTATATAATTCCTTAAATACTTTTAATATAGTTTTAGGATTACGATAGTCCTTTAAATAAAATAAATATGTCGTCCACTTGATACAAATAACCTTTCGATCCAAAGAAAACGGAGAAAAGTGGAGAAAAGATTCCAGATTTTCCAGACAGCGAGATAGACTGAAAAGACCGAGGTTCGGCGCGTCATCAAATATTTGACAATATTTTCAAAAGTTTCGAAAACGTAACTGGATACCGGAAGATTAGGGGCCATGGAAGTGGAGAATTCTTTTATGCCGCGGTGAAGAGATTCGTGGCGGCATCGTAAGCAAGGATTTAGGGGCTGCATCTTGTGACGATGGTATCGCGTTCCGCATCTCTATGGGGTCGTGTGTGGCGGCGAAAGCACCAGCAGGTTAAATCCGCGACGATCGCCGCGATAATCTAAATGGAAAATTGTATTGAATCGCGGACAAGCATAATGAAAGCTTTCAGGTAGTTGGCTACCCATATAATGACAGTTAATGCACGTAATCCGAGCTCTGGGGGTTATTTTTTTTCGATCGCTCCACCGAATTCCATTCGCTTCTTCTTTTTCGTTCTTTCTCTTTCGTCGAACCCTGCGTGGTTTTGTCATTCGAGCGGTGTGGAATGCTTTCCATTCTGGTTTCGACGTTCGCCATCGGCACTCAATTGAAATCGAGCTTTTGTGGTAGTTGGATCTCGTGGTTGCGTCGCTGATACTTTTGATTCTCGAAGGAAACCTGCTTCTTCCAATCATCGTATTTTGGAACCTTCTGTTCTCCTATTATTTTTTAACTCTTTTACGAAGAAGTAATAGAATTCGCTTCGAAATAATAGATTTTGATCAAACCCATCAGAATTAATTTTTTCGTACGAATTAATTCGACGTATTCAATTTGAATTATTTGTTGTAAATTTTTATGTAAATGATCGTTTTAAATAGATCTAAGTTCTAACTAAATTTACACTGTCCTTTAGTTCTTTATTATAAAATAATGTGGAGTGAAGTTAGCACGAAGGGCCTATGTTCTTTGCCTCACGCACATTTCGTCCTTGCCGAGGAGAAGGGCATCTCTGCCCTTTAATAACCGCCATCTGACGTCAAAGGGCCAAACCCACGAGTTTAGGGCAGTTAAATCAGCCTTTAATAGATGGGGTGGTTGCTTGCAAACTGCTACATTCTATACATCAATCGATAAACTTTACGCAACAGCATTATGAACAAGTAATATTTTTTATTATTGCTTTCTAAGTCATTTTTTTAACTGTAACATTTAAGTTTGCGAACTTTTCTTATAGAATGAATCAACTGATTGTTTCGATTACTTCAACTCGATTCACAGAATATTACTGTAATTTATAAATCGCAACTATAATAATAATATTGAATTGAATTCTTCGGGATAATAACGAAGAAGTGGATCGTGATAAAAATGGGATTGGCATAAACGAATAAGAATAGTGTAAATTTAGTTTAACACACAATTTATTTGATAAACGTGATTACAAAAGTATCTTACATCTAAATTAAAATTGAAACATGCAGCGTAAGAATGAAACGAAAAAAACCGAAAACGCAACACAGCAGACAATGACGTTATTAAAATTAAAGAGTGCGAACACAAGACACAAGTATACGAATGAAAGTGCACAAAGAACAAAGAGAGAGAAAAGCGTGAATTTCGATAGAACAACCAAAAACAAAGGACAAATAATTTCGACACACAAAATTGAGATTTAAAAATGAAGAAGCAACTCGCTCATCGATCAGAACGAAGTGAATCGGTTCTGCTCGGAGAATAGTAGGATATCACAAAATATCGCTCGAGCTATGATTCAATGATTCTTATCTATCTTAAAATCGAAATATAATCTACGATTACAAGCTAATATCACAGTTTCCATAACGTATATGCTTTCCTCGTCTTTTCTTATAAAATCGACTTACTCGCTAATATTGCAGTTTATGGAAGATACGTAGCGATATCGTAATTGCATCGAGATGCATTGAGATCGACATATTTACTTCTACTAACTAACGCAGTTTTGTATCACAGACTGTTTTCTTAACGCCTAGTATCGCACATTATCCGCTTACATCGTTAGTATCACAGTTTTTCTTACATTCTCTTATCTCTACGCGTATCACAGTTTCGACGTTTCCTCAGATTTTAGTCTAATCCTTAACAATTCTCTGAATATCACAGATGATCGTATTATAAAAGATGCACTGGGCGGCCCATTTCTCGAACGTAGTTCGATTTTACTAATCCTACAGTACTTATCTATGAGTTCTATCCTAAGAATAATTCTATTATCACAGTTTAAGTCAGTCCAATGACACTGTCTAACTTAAATTGCTTATGAGACATCTGATATTGCACGGCCATCCATTAAGCTATCTATTGGCTAACGAGACATTAAACGGATAATTCCTAGCGATCGCTGTTTAACTCAATTTAACACACAGTTAAAGCTTCAATCCAGGAGTTCATCGGCGATAAGAATATTTAAGGAAACTCGCGGATATCTAAAGCTACGTTATCTCAATTAAAGCTACGTTAACACACGATGTGTAATGAAAGACCTTACAGTTCTTCTTTGCGATCATCCCCAAACTCGGCCCAGTTGTCATCCAGCTTGGAAGTTCTCCAGTTCCATTGGTAGTGGATCGTTGGATCAGCAGCCTCCAGAAGTAATATGTTTCAGGATCTTGATTAATGTTTAGCTGCCAGTTCTCTCAACTCGTTCTCCGTGTTGTCGTTCTCCATATTTTGGATTTCTTCCTCGCTGCAATGGACTATCAGATCACAAAGTCCATTTACAGTTTTGCCAGTTGGGTGCCTCGGAACACGAGGGTTCCTAAGACGTATATCTTTGCGGATGCGGTGGTACCATGTCCTGACGCGGATCAGTCCGCACTTGACGGCACGTCCAGCCGCGAATGCACTGCCAACTGATCCAACGGTCAGCGAACTGACGGTCCGGGGCTTCGTCTTGCCGACTTGGCTCTTCATCCTGGCGCCAGTCAGGATGACTCTGGAACCGGTTGTTGCGATTCTCGTGCCTTCTCAACTGCGACTGCTCGGCTCGCACTCGCGAATCCGAGAGACCCTTCCAAGAGATCCAAGTGCACGCACTTATTCTCTTGCGCGTGTATGGATCTGCTTTTCTGTCTGTGTTGCGAATCGTGATTGTACGATGACTGGTGGTGGTGGTATAGTGATACGGAGAGAGGCAGAGTGAGAAAGATGAATGCAGCTAGATCGGATGGAGACAGAAGCTCACACGTGGACTCTCGCGAAGAGCAAGATCTGACTCTACCGGATCTCCCTTTTCCAGGAGACACGAACGTTTGAGTGGGTGTGATTGAATGTGAGCTAGCATCTCGAGTGTGCGACTTATATAGGCGAGGTGGAGGCGCGCATGCGTCTCGGTTGCGTCCACCACAGGAGGGTGGAGATACGGTTCTCGGGACACAGGTAGCCTGCGTAGGATCGGCTGCGCAGAAGGCAAGGTACCTTTTCCACCCTTCGGCTTTTCTCTCCGTGTCGCTATTCATGAGGGAGGGCGGATGCTCACCTGCGCAATGGAAATTCGTTAGTCACAGACTCGTTTACGAATCTTCCTAGACTCGATTCTAATGAGTAATCGGATGGCTCGAGAAGCGGAACGTCACGATGAATTTTACTTTCGGACAAAGATCAGATTGTAATTTCACGAGTAAATGTATTCTATCGCTTGTAGGGTCGGACTCTTGTAACGTCGCGCCCTATGAGTTTCCACTTGAGTGCTTTTCGATATTAAGTAAAATGCAGAATACAGACGATTCCAATCGGTGGATAATTTAACCGTCTATTGTACTCTCATGAATTTCTGGCTGAAAACAATTTCACCACGGACCCCCTGCCGTTTTGGTATTGGCCTGCATCCGTATTAGTATCCGAAGTACGTTTTCCTGTATTGGCAACAATAACATCGTATGCGTAATCCCTGCAGGGTCAGTCACTCAACCTAACGGGCGAGTAGAGTAAATTCTTTGTCATTCAAATCCAAAATATCCCTGCTCCCGGAAGCGCAGCCGAGCTATATAGGAAGTCATTCCCATGCAGGCGAGACTTCCTGATTAGGAAACCAGTAGCCAGTAGGTATGCTAAATAAAGGGCCCGCCGAACAAAAGGAGCAACTTTCGAGGTTGTACCCGGTATGCTCGGTCCTAAGCTACACGAAATTTCGCCAGTGTATGCGTGGGTGGCAATGGTGTGCCGCTGTTTAACGGCTGGCTAGCGCCACACGTGCACGGAAGAGACGGTCAAGTGTGCGGCAAAGAGGGTTGCGATCACGAGTAAGGATACACGACCAAAGGAGGACACGCGCATGACGGACTGCGGGTCGTGCAGCTGCTAAGTACGCATCGTGGGAAATCGGTGAATCTCCCTGCCAAGAATAAGGAAAACGCAAAAGGTGGGTTGCGCGGTTGAGGAAGAATGCAAATCGCTCGAAAGGATTCCCTTCGAAAGGAGAGAGAGGAAGATAAAAGAGGAAGAAGAAGAAGAAGAAGAAGGACTGTAGCGCACGAGCTGGCCTGAATGCGAGCACGAGGCGGACAAGCCAAAGAGAGTACAATTGACCGCAAGACCCAGCAAGAAATCCGAGAAAAGGGGCAAAGCATGCGGGAGCGGTCTGGCTGCTGGATGATTAGCGCGGTGACGAGTAAGCGGAGAAGGGTGAGAGACAGTAGATTCGGTCGGTGCAGCACGAGTTGCGCGCACTCCCAGAAAAACCCGAAGAAACGGAGCCCAGAGGGAAACGGAATAAGCCGCGGGAGCAGGTTCGACGAGGAAAAAAGAAAAGAAGAGAAGGAGGAGGAGGAGGAGGAGGACAAAAAGCGTCACAGGAGCCTCGAGCAGAAAGCCAGCGAGGGACTTGACGAGGAAAAGGGAGAACGATCCGGTAAAAGAGACGAAGGGAGAAGAAGTAGGTGCTCTTGCCTGGCGTATGCTGTGCACGAGCTCTCGACGAAGACGGGACTTGTCAAACAAAGACACACTCAAAAAATAGAAGACGGCAAACCAGAAGAAGGACGGAGACCGCAGGGATCGATTGAACGAAGAGTGACAAGGATGAGGGAGCAGCCAACAAGGGGAAAGAGAAAGATGGAACTGTGGCCTGTGCCGTGGCGCACGCGCAGCACGAGCTGCGCACGCAGCGATCGGGCCCTGAAAAGGTGCAAAGGGTGTGGAAGAATCCGAAAGAAAGACAGAGTATCATCCAAGGCTGGTCGGTCACTTCGTGCGAGCGAGACAAGCCATTGCATAGAAAAAGATAGAAGAACGCGTGTGTGGCGCGGGTAAGGGGGACCAAGTGGGGACCAAAGGGCCCGTTTTTAGCGTGCGCGCAGCACGAGCTGCGCACGGTAGCACTGACGCATGCGTGGCACATGTTCGCTCCAAAAGTGGAGAGGCAAGCGCGAGAGAAGCACGTGGTTAGATCGTGCTGGAGGAAGAAGGAGGACCTTGGAAAGAGGAGCCGCCACGAGGAGGAACACGAGGCGAGCCAGTTTGTAGGTGAGTGAGGGAGAGCCCGATCCTGAAAGGAGACGAGATTCAGAGAGAAAACGAGCGAGAGAGATAAATGAGTGGTTGTTAGAAGGGTGTTCCTTGACGTCACTGGCTGGGGAAAGGGTGCCGACGGGTGGGTGGAAAACGTGGAGATTCGCTGAAATGGTGGGGATGGAAGGATAACTTGTTGCACGGAAGGTCGGGACTTCATGCCCTTGACCTTCGTTAATTGTCCGGCGAATGACTGCTGTTTCGAATTCCTGATGATTATTTCTTTTACTGTTGATACAATATTCTCTATTTTCCAATAGTTCATTTTTTAGTTTTAGACCAATTAAGATTTAATTGAATCATCGTGACGTAAATATATAAAATATTACTAAACCAAACTAGTTCATTTTACTATTTCGGTTTTCGACGGAATTTACCTACTCGGCGTCGAATATATTTTATTATCAATAAATAGTCATGTCACAAATAAATTCTGTTGGTCGCGACACCTTGTTACAAACGCAAACATGTATCCATTTCGAAAAGCTTAATAACCATCAGAGTTAATGGATTTAAACGCATCGCCTGAGGCTCAGGACAGGAGGAATTATACGAAAGCCGCTGAGGGCAGGAAGTCATCGATATGAACTGAGAATCTATGAACCAGATTCGTGTTGCGTAGAGTAGAGACAAGCTCTAGGCAGTTCCCAAGTTGAACTAGCTATCCGGTAATCGTAGGAAACTCAGCTAATGCCACTACCCGCACTTTCGCCCAAAGCGATCGCACAAAGTCGGGCTTCGGATTACAACCGGGTAATCGAGGGCTATTACTCGATTGCGATCGAATTCTACAGTAGTGAAATAAGTTATAAGATCATACGATATGCGGATAATTCTAACACGTAAGTAGACCGTTAAGAGTAATCAATCATTAACGCCTTGTCGAGTCCGACCACTTTGCTGGAATACAGTTTCTTGGATCAATTTCAGCTATAGGTAATTTTGAAATTAGTTTCTTTTAAATACTCGTTTAAAATTCTTTACTTGTAACTTTTTAACTTGTCTGACTTTTGTGCCATTTGGACAGGATTACTCTATATTTTAATCTGTCATTATTGTTTTATGAATACTTTCAATATAGATTCACCAATGAACACTTACGGCACACTTTCAGTCATTTTACATTTCGCTATAGTTGATAGCGTGTTATTACAGATTAGTAAAGTACCGCGCCGACCTATAATCACGCGCGGTAATAGCTTTCCATCTGACTCGCCATTCATAACGGCACCCAGCGTAAAAGATCCTAGATCAAGGTAGCTACCACTCGACTTCCATGGAAGCAACAAATCTCTCTTCGACCAGGAAGTTAACGCGCTTAATCGATCACTCTTATAGGAGAAGTTGACACGTGCTATGGAACATATATTCCTCGCGGTATACTTTATGTAAATCGAACGTTACTTTCTGCTCGAGTTAGTTGATTTTACGTGACAGCGAGATAAAGTTTGACGCGGGTGAATCTAAGAACATCCCAAACTAACAACGTCAAATCCACCCCCAATTTTTCGAAGTCCTTAACAACAAGGAATTACTGTTACTCTTTCATATTTTCCTTTCGGCTAATTTCCGTTTTCTCGTGCTATCTTCGATCATTGGCAGTACCGTTACGAGAGTCTGCAATCTTATGCTAATACGCGAGAGTCCGCGATACTTAATAACGAGTCGCTTGTACTTATCCGTATCGTTCTCGCGATCGAACAAGTTCAGAATTGTGTCTTGGTTCCTTAACCAACAGGATACTCGTAACCTCGCGAATCCTATCACCCTCGAGTCCTTCGACTGTGGAAATGAATTTTGTTTGCTCTTTTTAATCTTCGATTATTCAAAGCAAAAGAAAAGTACTCTAGTCGTGCTTAACTAGGTTCGAGGGTGGTCGGTATTTCCTTCTTTTTCAATTGCAAACTCTGAATCCTAAAGACTCTTCTTCCTAATGGACTGTCGTTTGTAGATAAATGGCAGGACGAAGACTTGAGGAAAATATGCATTTGGCATTAAATGCCATTGTATTTCATCGGATTAAAATACAGGGGCATGTAAATAGGCGGACTGCTAGGCGGCTCCGTAGAGGAAACGACCAAGTTAATGGTCGAACCGGTGAGCTCAGCCACAAGATGAATGGCTCGTACGTAGTGGTAAAGGGCTACCCTCCGTGTTCTCTACTCCTTGCAATATTTAGATTCCTGACCAACCGCACGCATCTGTTGGCTTCTTTCTTGCTCGACATTTCACTCTCCTCCCTTGCTACTCTCTCGACTCGTTTGCGTATACGCGAAGCCGAGTGCATTCGGTGTATCAGCACATATGGCTTGGATAAGTGGACACACGCTTCAAGAAACACCCCGGTGCAAGAATGATTCGAGTTGATAAGTACCTACTTCAAATACGTTTTCGAAGTTTATTTTATACAGAAATTACCATATGCTCTTAATGTTGCAATTAAAATGCGACTTGGATAATTATGTTTTTAAGGCAATTGAGTTTGGAATATTGGAATTGTATTATTGCTCGAGGGGTTGAATATTGAATTGTGCAATGACGAAGTCGAAAGTTACAGTAGCAATCGCTCGATAAACCAGGGAGGATTTTAAAGACTCGGCGGTGAAAGATATTAATTATAAACACTTAACCTTATTACGGCAGGGCCGGAAAGAGATTTCGATTTCTTTTCGACATCTGCTCATTCGTACACGTGTACATTTTACGCTTATATGTACACTTATTTTCATTTATTTCTATATTTTAACTGTTCAATTTCTAATATATTTATTATCTTAAAGTATTACCGTATTACAGTAATTTTTAATAGAATCGTTAACCGTATCAACGTCTTCGGTAAGAAGAGTTCCAAATAATTAACATATTCCAATCCAATAACGCGAACAGGAACCACTTCTCAAAGGAGAATATAATCGATCAGTGTGTACCGATCCCTTCATCCATCCCCAAAATTCCCCGACAAAGTTTCATAATTGGCAGGTTGGGCTCGGTGTGCGCATACTTGATTAACCATCGCCACGCGTCGGGTCGGATCGGAACAGTGGCGGGATCCCATTCGTATGCGAGGCCCATGACCGACAACGAGAAGAAGAGAAGCAAGCGGGTCGTGCAGAAAGCTAGAAATCGCGCGGTGGCGTCAGGAGTCTGCGTACGGGCGCGTTTTGTCGAGGGTGTGTACATCGGGTGGGTATGGTTGGTTGGTTGGTCGGTCGGTTGGTTGGCATCGGGGCCCCAGGAGCCAGTGTGTATATCTCTCTCTTCGCTGGCAGCTGGAGGTTTTGCGCGTGAGAACTCGGTGGCTTGGAGGTTCCCTGGTTTCTCGTCGCCACCTGTCCTCGTGCGCTGCTCTCTCGAGGCGACTGCCAACCCTCTTTCCTCGTCCTCCTTTTCCTGCTGCTGATGTTGTTGCTGCTGCTCCTGCTGCTTCTTCTTCGCTCGGTCGAGCCTTTGCTTCCCCCCCTGGGGCCCTCACGGAGGCCTGCAACCCTTCGCGACGTAATCACGCCTCGTCAGGACGATCGTCGGAACGCGACCAGCCGCGTCGCGTCGAGCCGCAGGGGCGCGCCCATCCCACCTGACCACTTACCCAGAAATCCTTTACGATGAGCCTCGTAAATTTGTTACTGGAAGTACCATTTCTCTAAGGGTAGCTGATTCATATTGATAGAGTCCTTGGATAATTAAATAATGATGGTTCTCTCGATATACCGAATCTTATTATCGAACGTATTGCAAATCTGTTATTGTGAACACAATTTCAATAGAGTCGACGATAGATCATGCTGAAACTTATGACATCTTTCTTATCTAATTAATCAATTACAAGAATTACAATGTCCTCATTCTTACACGTATAATTGGAGAAGTAATAATTAAATCAGTTCAATCAAAATTCAAGTTACCAATCGACCCAGAATCCCCAGGTTAATATCTATCATTAAGGGACAGGGTCTCCAGTCGCGTACTACTTTCCGGGTTCCCTAATTACCAACGGTGCACATGTCGGGATGAATCGGCGGATCGCCGCGAAGGCAATTAGAGCCGAAAAGTCGGAAGTATTTACAAGCGTCCGGCTGCCCTCTCCAGGTGAGGGGCCAGCCGGGCGACCCGAATTTTTTTTCGAGTTTGATGTCTGCCCCTCTGCTGCCACTGCCACCAACCCCCGTCAATACACTGTATGTGCCTCGGTCGCACACTTAGGCACGCTTAAGCGTGCACCAAGCGTGGTGGTCGTGTGCGAGAAACGTGCTGAGCCCTTGTCCTGGCCTCCCAACATCCCCAACGTGGCCTACCTTTTTTTTCCTCTCTGCGGCTTTCATCCGTACACGGAGGAGACCCCTCGCTAAGGAAAAATTGGGCCTCATAACGGTCGGTTTGCAGACTCTTCTCTCCCGGAGAAGAGGGAATGACAAGAGTGATGAGCCGCCGGGAAACCGAAATTGCGTTTCGCGAGAAGTTTACTTCTCGTGAGCTCATTTATTTACTGGGTCAGTCGTAGCAAATGCAATCATTCGGTTTCGAATTTATATACTTGTACAGGTATTCGATTTATTATTGGAAAAACTCTTTAACATTTCGTCTACAAATTAAAAAAAAATTGTTGAGAGAGAAAAGTATCAATTCTTTCTGAATCTTTGATTTTATCTTCGAAAGCCAAGGGAAGGGCATCTTCCATTCCATTAAAACTGTCTGGATTGCCACAAATTAACGAATAACACATAATGCCTCTCTCGTGGGACGTATCTCACTAGCATTGCATTTCGAGATGACGAGCACGCAATCAAAGGCGTAAAGAGAGGAACCGAGGACATACATATACGCGTCTGTGTATCGCGTGTGGCTGAGAGACGCCAGAAGCGAGTTCAGGATCGAGCCATGAGCAACAAGTATTCAAGCGGCGTCGCGGTTCATGAGATGCGACATTATACTCGGCACAGCTTTGGCAGCAGCACGCCAATCGTCAGGATGCGAGACGTCTAACTAGTGACAGCTCGACACGCGAATCCGAATCCACGCGGACAAGGAACTCGAGAAAAAGATTCCTGCCATGTTGCTCGAGTGAACTTCAATTCCTATTGACGCAGATAAGAAGATAACAAGAATTTCCGACATCGTGTTACTTACAGGCGCAGTTCGTTAACTAATTAATTCCAACCGTATTACGTAATACATAATCGTGAGATTCGTAATAGCGAAATAAAGGATTTAATTCACGATGAGTTATAGACTGTCCACGTTGGGAGATCTCACGATATCGACAGTATTCGCGCACCTGTTCGTAGAAAACTTTATTGATTGGCATAGTTCCAAGATCCACGAATAGATTCTCGATATCGCAAGTAACTGGTTTTATCCTTGATATAAAAATTTTCATCAACACCAGGTGCTTATTCATTATAATTTATAATTGGAAAGTTATTCTAAACTGGATTGCTAGTTAATTATAACTTATCTATAGCATTAAAATATCAGTTCTCTTATCGGCAATTATTTTTGCTTATTCTGACAAGTGTCATCTTGTTAACGATAACGTCACTGAAACTTCCTCTTGGAATCGAACTTATGTTCACTTTCAATTGGGTTGTCTCCGTCTAAAAGCAAACGTTTCGAAGGACATTTCCAATTTACTAATCCGTGCGATCGTTACCAACGCGAATGCATAAAACGGAGCAGCGAATGGTATCGCAGTTAGCGATGGTCTCGCATTCCACGATATCCTCACTGGCTTTGGAGGCGCACGAGCAGGGCTCTAGGCAAGGCATGATTACAGGCAGCGAGCGTAATTCGCGGCGGGTAAAAAAGAGGCCTCCTCGGCCGGGGGCGTAATCGGTTGGAAGCGATCGCTCGCGATCGCAAGCGTGAACGCCCTTGCGCGATTAGCTGCCTATTCCTGAAACGTAGGCGTTAACCTGTTGCCTCTGGGGTATAAATATAGCCGCGTGCAAGGGGCATACGGCTGCAACGACCGAACGAGTTACATACATAACATAGACTCTGGACAAAGGGCCGAGTTCTCTCTCGAGAACCATACCATTAACTCGTTCCAGTGATATTGCACTGTGAGACTTCTCTCGAACCCTCGGCCTCGTTTTCTACACCCTCGCGGCACTCTCGCTGCTGTTTCCAATGTTGTCCCACGATCCCAAGCCCACTGGAATTCGATAAAGGCACCTGGCACGCTCGAGGCTCCCGATCCCTTTGCGAGATACAGTCCGATTTAATTGAATCATAAAGCCTTTTCCGCGGTAACTTAATTAATTCCAAGGTGTTGCCGAGGTGAGCTCACGCAGCACGGAGTGTCGCGAGTATAGCTAATTCAAGATAATTCCAGTCCGCCTCCTTGGAGAATCTTCGTTTCTTCGATCGATATTCTCCTGGATAATTTTATCTGGAATTTATGACCGGCACTCTGCGTGGGGGGTTTGACATGTTTCGCGTGGTTCCCTTTAAGGAGACGAAGGAATCGCGGCAGGTGTTGCTCGATGGTGCTGCGTTCCTCATTAACTCCCAGTTTTAATTGAACCGGCGCAATGTGCAATTCGGTAGACGGGATTGCGTTGCTTCGGCTGAGAGTGGGCACTGCGCGTTACCTGGCGCCACTAATGACGCGAGAGATTTAATGATATCCTGGTTTTAATTGATAATCGGATTTGATTTAGGATTCATGAACATGTTGGAATCTCCATTCTGGCATTAGTGGAAATTCTATTTTAATGAAATCGATCGTGATAAATGTAGGACGATATTGCGATTTCGCGCATTCGACTTTCTCTCCCTTTGATCGATCATGACCAATTAAAGGAACAGTCAATTATATCGTTCGATTACCGTGGAAGGACCACACACGATACTTTTCAATACGCGGACGCGATCATTTGCGGTCACACTGTATCGGTAATCGAAGTAATTATGCCAAGGTACAAAATCTGGCGCGATGCGATTCGGTACTCGTGAAGTAATGATATCGTATAATAACACTGTCATATACCTTCACGTTTTTCTGTCAAGTTTTTCACCGCCTTTTTTCTGTTTTCATCGCTCACACTGCCATTCGGTTGCCAGATGGTAGAGAAGCGCAAATTGACAATTGGAAAGTAGACCGGTGTCCGATTCGTATATACGGACCACAAGCATTGGTCCCATTTTTCACTTTTTATTTTCGTCCGATATACGAATTAAAGCAATATTTTTTGCTAAAAATCGCCGCTAATCTGTTACAGACTCCTCGATTCTTCAAAGTTTCTCACCAGGATTGGTCCGATTCTCAGTAATTAATCTCATCCAAAAGCAGGTTCCGAAAAGAAGGTTTCTCGCGGAGTCCGCTTCCCGTAATCCGGAGAGGCAGAGCCTCATCGATCATTCGACGCCGGGGAAAAGAAAAAAGAGTCAGGAACGAAGGACGCGTAATTGCGCGGAATCGCGAGGTAAAGTTGGGCCAAAGCATGACTGAAAGAGTGGGAAGGACACGGTAGTGCGAGGAATAAAGAAGGAGAGAATGAGAGAGATCCATCGATCAGCACAGGATGATGACCGATAATAACCGTGGCCCTTCCGGCGTAGCAGTTTCTTTCGCAAGCAATTCTTATCTATCCTCTCCCCACCAAGTCGCTCGACTGTGAGAGGGGCTTCACGGGCCCAGAGTACCTCTCCCCGCTCTCTTCTTCTCGGGGCCTCATTGCTGCTCGTTCACGCACGCCCACTGGGGCCCCTGACCACGTGTTCCACACGCTTCGTCCACACGCTCGCTCGCGATGCGCGTGCGCGTGCGCATGCATGCGTGCGTGCGCTTTCTCACTCTCTGTGTGTTTGTTCGTGTGCTCAGGCACTCTCTCGCTCGAGTCACACCTGCTCCGTTTTCCCACGAGATCGCTTTGCCCCCCAGCCACCAGCGATCCCTTCGCACCACCCTCTCCTCGTCCACCTTACGATTCTCCGGCTCTTCTTTACACCGCGTCACGACTACGCTTCCCTTCTTCTTCGCTCTCTTTCTTGCTCTTTGATCCTCCTCTTTTTCTCGATCTCTGACGCTGCACCCTTTACTCCTGTTGCAGCCCTTCGCGCTCTCTCGCCTCTCTCTTCTTCTTTAGACCGCAAGGACACCCCTGGCTACCCTACCGCCTGCTTTCTTATGCTGCCTTCGTCGCCACTGATGGATACTCTGTCCCGATTGATTGCTTTTTCACCGAGTAAACCTCGAGAGAGAGACTCTTCGAATCAATGTGTAGGTCTTCGAATATTGGATCGGGATGGTGAATGAAATTGATGTTAATCGGATGGGAGTAAAAGAACGATATAATTGGTGTAATAAAGACACGATAATTGTATATTCGTAGTTATTTATGGGAATTCAGGAATCGAACGAGACGTGAAATTGAGGGTCTAGGTTTTGATCTATCTAATCTTGTTGTATAAGTTTTTTTTATTTGAGTACTCCTTTCAGTTCAATTTCATGGACCATACGATAATTCTTATACCTAGCCTGCCTCACCATTGCTCGTATACTGTGGATTCGTTTCGATCTTCATAGTACCTACCAAGGTCCCTTTAATCTTCATCTCCGCTTGGTGATCCGCTTACATAGAATCACGTGACTGTGGAAATAGATCTATCAGATTCCAAATAGAGATTTGTTAGTTTTGAAAAGTAGGGAGCAGATATTTTGGCTGGTATCTCCTAAAAGGAGAACGCAGAGTGCATTAAAATGCAAGCTGCATTCTGCTCGTCTGGATCATCTCGAAAGAAACGTGAACGTCCTTCGTCTCGGATGCAAAGCAAATCCAGCGCACGTTTATCGCAGTGTAAAATCATGAGATCGATTACTCCCCATGAGAGGATGCACCCGCTGTAACTTGCATTCTTGATGATCGTAGCTCTCGCGAGCGACACCGTACAATATTCCTGCTGAGCGAAATAGCACGACACCGAATTTCATTCTGGACGTCCTCGAGGGAGATTGAAAGCGACAAGCGTCCAGCGAGGTGACTCCTTGCATAATTAGATTTCTGTACTGTTCTTATTGTTTCCCATGTCGTGAGCTAAATGTACAATGTTTCACGCTGGTACTGTTCACGCTTGCGAAAGATAATTGAAATTTAGTACTCTAGTAATTAACCTTTTTCCCAAATCTTTTTCATACTCCAATAATCTTGATGTTCCTTAGTTTTTTCATTGGAAAAAATCTGTTTGAATAAAGGTAATACATACTATCTAGTTGATCAGTATCAATTCGAGTGTCAATACCATCCACCCTCGAGATACTTGATCATCATATCCGGTGTTTGGAATCGCCGGTAAACATGCCTATGTCGAAATTTACTCGGCACATACACCAACCTTGTACTTTAAGTCCAAAATGCCTTTATCACACAGGTGTGCGGCCCAAGTTTATCTCCACTTAAGTAAATTCTCCGAGAAATCAGAATCTCAGGGAACGTAACGATACATTTTTCTCTTCCGATAAAGAGCTACCTTTCAAACGTGTTTTCTAATGGGGATTTTTTTTTCCTCATCGGAATTTTATCCGAATTCACAAATTACTATCTCATTTACTATCGAAACCTAGGTGGGCCTTTCGAGAAAAAAAAAAAGTATGTTCGAACGTACAACTCGATACTTAAGACTTGAATTTGAAAAATGGAGCAAAATCTACGTCTGTAGGAATAGTTCTCGAGCCCAACCTTAATTACGGTACTTAAGTATAGCACATAGTGATGGTGGCTTTCCGCAAGCGACTATTTCCTTTCCCCTTGAATTTTGAAATTTTAATTGCAGCTTGCGTGGTATGATTGATCGTCGAACTCGGGGCGGTCTGGCAATGATACCTTCATTCATCGCATGCTCTTTATCACGTAGTACTGTAATTCCTTGTATCCGCTACTTAGGATTCTATGCTAAACGATTTCGACAACGTCGCGAGGCCTTCATTAACGACTAGACCCGTTACCGCAAAAGTGATTACTTATAGAAGCTAATTGAATATCTAACCCAATCTTTGGGTTATAATCACTTTTGATTGCTCCTAACATTATTAATATTGAATATCATTTATTTTTCTATCAGAAAACTCATTTCCCGTGGATGTTAATTCGAAAATAGTGTAATTGGACTTTTTGAGAGTTGCTTTAAGAAACGCACATAATCAACGAGTTTTACGTCGATTAGAATTCCAACATCAATTAGAAGGAAATCCTGTTGTACTCGTTCGCTTGATGCCTCAAGAAGCGAAACCTGTCAGTCGATCAGTCATTGGATGTACATAGTATAAATCACAACATCCTAACACGCGAATACAGAGACCGGAGAATAACGAGGCAAAACTTGAGTGAAATATTATAACCCTTCGGCAAAGGCGACAAGCAACCTTCTCAACATTTTTCCGTTGATTGCATCCAGTGCATTCCGAGACATATCGAAACAAAGTATCAGTGTTCTTTAGCACCTTGGACAGCGACCTTGAACGTTCAGCCTGAAAACGTATGAACGTGGCCTTGGCTGCGAAATTTACGCCAACAATTAAATTCCACCTTGAGAGTGGAACGCATCCTGCACCTGATGCCCCCTTTAAAAGGCCCTGCGCCGGGGCCAACCCCCGCTGTCCTTGACCTCCCCCTTCGTCCGTCCTTCTTTCCTGCCTTCCCTGTCGCCTGGTTGGCCTCCTGCCGCTTCGCCTCGAGTCCACGGAATTCGCGGAGCCAAACTTTGTTTACCAACTCCGCCTTCTCTCTCATTCTCTCGAACACACTCTCGAACTTTTTGCACGATCCTTTCAGCTTGTTGGATCAGTGTTTATATCGTACATTATTAGACGAGTTACACTAATATTGGTAGGACCTTCGAGATATTCTCCTGCTCGAGTCAAGTATCTCTAAACTTCTTGAAATAATTGCTTTTGTCAAATATGTCTGCGAGAATTATTAATATTGATTCAAGACGTGTTTCTCATTTATTTGTTACATTCAGCTAGCTTCCTAAACGACAATATAACTTAGAAGTTCTCTTATAAGTATACGATAAGTACATAAGAGACATGAGGTAACGTGTATCAACTCGAAACTGGTCATGCTCATTTCCATGAGGAATTTCCAAGTTGAAAGTAACTTTCAATGTATCGATGTATGTAGTGTCGCGCACGTTTGACGCATACTTGTTGATACGATTGGTGCTAGAGTTTCATTGCGGTGCCTGGGCGCAAGGACAAAGCGATGAGCGCGGCAGTGGCCACGTGTCTGTAAATCCAGCGTCGCGGTATTAATTAGCAGCAATCGGAAACTGTCGCTGGTACTAAATGCCTTACGCACGCACGCACGCGGGTAGGTTTAATTGCTGAATCCTCTTTCATGGTGGCATCAGCTTGCTGCATGATTGCTGGTAGATACGTTGCTTCTGATTGACTCCCTGTGTCGAGTCTTGCTTTATCTCACATCAGAATTCCTTGGTTAACAGCTACCAAGATACGTCAACGGTAGAAGTATCGACAATTATCTCGATCCATTCCTGAATTAATATTTTTAATTTGCTTTTATTGATTCGAGATAAAATGATAAGAAAATGATTAAAAATTCAGTTTCATGGATACTATTCTATGATTATTAGTGCAATAATATAATATTCTTTGATGTACGTGTCACGATCGAGAAATGTTTCGGTTGATTTATTTCAGTAGTTGTGGTGTTGAAAGGGTAAACATACGCGTGTTGAGTTTGAGAGGTATGTATGTGATATTTTTCTCCCTTTCTCTGGATGCTCTCTGTGAACGGTGGGTCCATATATCGGGAGGAAATCGGTCGACCCGTCGCTGTCACCGAAAAAAGCCACGTGCTCATAATTCGCATCGAGGTGTTCGCGACGCGATTGGCCGCGAGCAGGGTCGTCGACCGGACGCGTTCTCGATATCCTTTCGATCGGCATCGCAAAAAGAAGGCCTAGCTTCAATTTTTGCCATCGACAAGGGGGACCGGCCGTGCGATCGATATCTTCCAATAACGCGGCATTTCGATACTGGTTCCGAGCGGATTCGGCCCCATTGCTCATTAAGGAATGAGAGTCCTGTCTTTTTGTTACATCCTTGGAATCGGAGTTATCTTGCTCTTTCTAAATTTATTACCGCACACTCGATATTTGTATCGACCATCCGAAGTAGTAATGACGTTGATATTGTATTTGATACGATTCCCTAAGAGCAATAATGTCGATGTTACCTTCGGATGGAAATGAAATAGCGCAATGTACAAGCGAAGCTTACGATCCTAAGTTTTCATCTTTAATACATCTGTCGACTTTAAGAATAGTTAAACTACCATACGCTATGACGTGCTCCGTATATAGACCCCCCACCCTCCCTCTTGAAAATGTGCATGAATAATGCAATCTGTCGTGAATAATTCAGTTCCATTTAGCTACTTCAAAACACAAGTCAAACAAGGAACATTGGCAAAGTAACACGCTGTTAGATTTCATTTTCTTATCACCGCCAGTTCCGCTGGCAAACGACCAGGCTACCCTTAATAATAATAACTCGCAAGTCCGCGAACGAGCGAGCGAGCGAGCGAGGCAGCGTCGGTAGTATCGATTTTACACGCGCAATACTTTTTGATTACTTTATGACGGGGGGTGGTGGGGTGGCGTGGTGGGCTCTCCTCGCGATGGCGGGAGGGAAGGGGGCCCGTTGGGCCCCGTTTGGGCCCCGCTTGGCCCCACAAGTGGCTCCCCGGTAGCGCCGTCGCGCACCTGCCGCTTATTCCCACGCCGAGGCTCACGTTCGCCTCATCTTTCCTCCTCTCTCACCCCACTCGCCACCTTTCCAACCCTCTCTCTCTCTTTCTCTTTTTCTTTCCCTCTGCTCTTCTCACTCTCGCTATCTCTTTCTCTCTCCCTTTCTCTCGACCTTCTCTCCTGCGACGTCGATCTTACCTACTCTCCACCCTCTTCTTCTCACTCTCTCCCTTGCCCTCTTTCGTTTCGGTGGCTCTCCCTCGTTGACCCTCTCGCGGCGCACACGTGTGCACCACGAGCGCACCGAGAACCGGGCACGCTTATTTATTTTTGGATATTTTTGGACGACCACGATATACGCACCCTGGACCCCGCTGTGCCTCGGGCCCTTCGACGACGACACTTTGCGAACTCTAGGTACCTTTGCCGAATGGGGAGAACAGACTCGAGAGGGAGACGATTGCACGCTCGAGGTTAACCCTTTACGCTTGGACTACTTTTCGAAGGTTGTACCGACAACCTCTTCCGTGTGCACTGTTCTCTCTGGTTACCAGTGGAATTTTGGGACAAATTGATTTTGTTCTTTCCTGGTGAGGGGTGATGGTTCCTCGCGGTTGGTTAACCGAGGAATCGAGAATCGTTGCAGGCTACACTCTCTACTCGATTAGACTACCAATCCCGGATTTCTAATCTCCCAGACTTTAATTCCTGAGTTCTTGCGCAACGCCTCTTTGCCCGCCAGTCATCCTCGTTAATAGTTGAGTCATCCTTTAGGGATTTAGGGACGGCCACGTGTTCCGATGAATCTCGTTCGTGGATATGCATAACGCCTGGTTTATTTTTGGAAAGCGATATCACCCGGAACTTTGGCTTCGTGCATAAGAACGACTGTATCTTCCAAGACAATTCTCATGTTCCTCGCATGTTGATCCTTTGTATGGGGAGTATTTGTAACGCCGGTGGGAAGTGTTCCCTTCGGACGGGGAAGATTGAACATTTCGCTTGTATCTGATTGTTCATCTCGTGCACCAGTTTCGCTTGGACAATGCAGATCGAATCTACTAACATCTCTCGGTTAAATTTTTTGCTCCCGGCTCTTGCTCTTTCTCGCTCCCTCGAGGGGAGAGGAATGATGGTGCACCTGCGCGGATGCGATTCTCGAAGGTGTCAGACCGATCCGCATGGCGTAGTCGAACGAGAGGAATTGGAAAAAAAGGGCGCAAAGAGAAAACAAACACGACGGGTTGAAGATGTTCCTCTGGCTCTCCTTCGCTGTGGAAATTCGATACTTTGAGAGACATTTCGTCGCGGTCGCATTCGAGTGTGTGTCTCTTCTTGCTACCTTTCGAGGGACTGACGCTTGATCGGATTCCACTGGATTACTTGTATTTTTGAAGAACGAAATGTGCTGGATGGTTCCTTCGACAGAAACATGCTATATTCTTTAAATCTCATGTTACATTTTCTCCAAGCTATGTAAACGCTATTTAGAAACCCAGAGATTTCTATCGGAATGTGACTACTTGCAATCTTTTATTACCGTTTATTATTACCATTTTATTACCAAAAGCGACAGTAAGATCGATATATATATATGCAATGCTAACAAGTTCTCGAATAAAAGAGGCCGCATAATCAGGATTCCGATGTGGGTGTGGGGATATGTTCGAACCATTATTGCTGCGATTCGGACAAGCCTCTTTTTCTATAGGAGAAAAAGCGAGGGGCGAGGAGCGAGGGTGTAGTATTGTGGGCCGGCGGTACATCAGAAATCAGGGTGAAAGGGAGGCCAGAGAAATCTGACGTGAGTGAACCCGTGGGTCTGTGGGCATTGTGAATCGGTTCGGTGGGGTCGTTGGGTCCCATGCGAGGGGTTGCACGTTGGGACAAGTGGCATTGTGTGTTTGGGGGACCCCTACCTCCCCGGCGCACAGGTGCACGACACCGCGTAAAGTGGATAATGCCCGGCGAGGAATGCCATTTCACGGTGAACCGCGTTCCAGGACAGCTCTTCAGCCATCGAGCATTTGTCACGCTGAACATACTTTTAATAATGATCGTTTCTCGAATTGAGCAGAGATTTTAATTTATTGAATTGATCAATTGAATTGCTATAATCATAAATTGTCTTTAATTTTTTTAACTTAAACTTTAAAAGATTTTATAATATAAATAAAATATTTGTGGATTTACGTGGCTCTGAAGAAAATGTAATTGCAGAAAGGAAATTAGATGTAGTTTTATTTACACTCTAAAATCGGCGGTACGTAAGAAAGGATACGACAGTCCTTCAATCGATTTCTTTTCTACTTTTCAAGAGGCGTTTCAAGGTTTTGAAGAACTCGACGAGTTATTTCCCCTCCGCCGATTTATTCCATATTTTGAGCAAGTTGAAAGACTCGCGCGTCCACTTTTTCCAAGTCTACGTACCATTTAATTGGTGTTCAATTTTTTCGGGGCATAGTTATGTGCCATTATCCAATTCCTCGCGTAGCGGGTGGTTCATTTTGCACTAGTAGCTCAACTTTTTATGATATTTTGTAATTATAATTTGCTCGGGGACAATCATTCGTTACCTGTGTAAAATTCATAGAAAATATTTTATTTTACCAGATATTTCGAACGATGAACAGCCTCAGTCTTTTTCAGCTCATCCTTGTCATAAGTCTTCGCATAATTAACTCGATCCTCGGTTCCCTGAGACAACAACAAAGTGCGGTTAAATCGCGTTGGTCGTTCCACTTCTGAAATACTATCAATGCGAACGAGAGAATTGTGAGTTGGTCCGTCGACAATTGGGCATGGAGCCTGGCGAAATGGGGCCCCAATCGCAGCCGGACTGGCGTGATTGGTCCGCGAGAAACAAGAGAGGCTCAGGCCGAAGGATTCTACCACACCTCCGTGAAGGTTGCTTAGACGGGATTGGCCAGCTTCTTTCAGGCCCCGGGGGCCTTTTTCTCCCCGTTTTTTCCCTGTCGTTAGGCCCCTTCTATTTCCGCGCGCGAGTGAGCGCCAGGTTCTCGTCTTTTTCTACTTGTTCCTCGAGTTGGGCCGTTGGCCTCGCTTACAACAGCCTTTCTCTTTCCGGGCGTTCGTCTTCATCATCATTATCTTCCGAGTCATTATTTTCGTCACTGTACTCGTAGGCTCCCGCCTCTTTTTCTCCCTGTCCCTTTCGCTTCTCTTACTCTCTTTCTCTCTCTCTGTCTATCTATCTCTCTCGTCTTTCGACCAATCGCTTGCCGCCATTCATGTGAAAAGGCGATCAATTTTGGCTCCAACCTTACTTGTTTCGTTGTGAACCAACGGCCAAATTGAGCAGGTTCTTCTTTTTATTTAGAAATCTCTGCATTTTAATCTCTCGCTTTGCATTGACTCCCTTCTGTCCTCGGCACGGATGTACTCTGCATTTGAATAATTTGCCTAAGTAGTAAATGGCCCGATTGCTTCAGCCGTTCGACACTGTCAAAATTGCTCCTTATCAATTTTTTACTCATTTTTCTTTTGAATTCAATATTAACATCCAGCAGCAATATCAACGCTCTGCCCCAATTGTTCCTTTCTTTCTTTTTAGATTCCACTTACGGTGAATTCGAATTATTCCAATATACTTTTCAAATACATTATTGAGGTACAAGGATCTGTCTATTGTTTATCTTACTGGTTCAGTAGGTTTAGCGTCAGTCTATGTGAGATCGAGTCAGCCTCCCGGCTAATTTAAGGATCTGAAGTGATCCTTCATCGTCGTCATGCAGGAATTAAAATTGTACATTGGATGCCAGTCGGAAAGTAGGAGGAATACCGAAAGAGAAGGCACTAGATAATTGTCGCTCTTTCTTCGGTATCCCTGAGGCTTCGTCCCCTCGTTTTTCACCTCTTTCATATATATACAAGTTAGGTCTCCAGAATCACGTGCGCGCGCACGGCGCATGCATACCCATGGATTTTTTTAGTCCCTCCGCAATTTTAGCTCGCGGCGAGAGTCGTTGCGCCCATAAATTCTTAAAAAGAAAAGATCGCGCGCCGCGAATAACACGCGCCTCGGGAATTATTGCGCAGCTTGAAACGCGCTCCCGCTGTTATTTTTCTCTACCTGTTCTACCGCCATACCGCCCCCTTTTTCGTGGCGTGCTTTTCATTTTTTTTTCTTCTTGCTTCCGACAACGCTTCGAGCGAGTTTGGCGTACGCGTATCTCGGTTGTTCTCTCGACTCCAGCGAATTAGACTTGGTTACTACCGTGAGCCACTCCGACTTATTTGTCGTATTTAAAAATTCAAAGGATCAGAGTCGGAATAATGCTGTAGATGGATCATTCTCAGAGTCCTTAATCTACTTGACACAATAATTAGTATATGTTGTTGGTGACAATGACTTTTTTCTACTTTTTTGATTCCATTATTAATTTAAGAAGAATTCGCAAGTAAGTTGTACAAAGTAAGTTATATATCACTGCGCAGGTAGTGAGAGACCATGAATGATATTCGTGCTACCCGGAACCTTACCTCTTTCTTTCCCAATATATCGCGATGACAGTAAGCTTCGCGAAGTCGTGCCAAAATTCAACAGCAGGAAAGCAATTTTTCAGGATTGCTCCTCTTAATTAAAAGTTGAGGATCGTTAGGAAGTCGAGACCAGGAATGAAATAAAGAAGCTCGCGCCACGCTCGTAAAGAGGAGGCCTTGTGAGAGGAGCCGGAGGACAGAGAACTTTAAAATATTTGCCTGCAGGTTGCAGAGAGGGCTCGAGAGACTCGAATTGGGCTTCGTTAAAATTTTACGCACCATACTCTTGGCCGCCTTTCTCCAACCATACGTGTCTTCTTTCACATGGAAATTAGCTCCTACTTGATCGTGATTTATTATTAATTAATTTCTCCCTTTCCAATTGACTTCTACCGGTGGAGCGAGAACCACGGATTTAACCAGCAATCCTACAGGATAATTTACCACAAGGTGCGATAATGCGCAACATAATTTGCTATTTAATTACGCGATTATCTCGCCGCGATTCATCCAAGCCGGTTGAGTATCGCAATATCTCAAATGACACAAGGGATAATGTTAAAAATAATGTTATAAATATGTTTTACCGCGAGAGATTAAAGTAACGTAAAACCATCGGACAAACAAAATTGCAATGCATGCATCGTCGCCAAATGAGATTCTCCTTTTTAAATCGCTCGATTTTTTCCACGCGCGTTTCACTTATGGACAGAATACTGTTTTAATTAATGTCACATCGGCGACTCGGTTCCCCGGTGTATGTATCGTGCACATCCAGTATCGATTTGTTTCGAAAACTTTTATCGAGGAGCCACGTTGCTTAAAGGAACGTTATTAAATATTAGCTTCGTTTACCGGTATAATTGGCCTTCGTAAAAATCAATGTGCAAAGTCGGACAATTAACTTCCCACGCAGTGGCACTTGTGCTAATTGAGGGCGTGAAATGTATGGGTGAAAGCTTCCAGTAGACTTTCGAACGCTCGTGCAACAGTCTGACTAATGACTCAAGATCGACTGCTGTTTTATCTTTTCCTCGAAGAACTCCTGACAAATTCTTCTTTCAAAAATACCAAAAATTCTCCAGAAGATCACTGGTTATATCCGTCCGGTGAATATGAGTCATTCCAGAGCAGGGTACATCAACGAAAACGCATTTACAGCAGGCGTGCGAGTCAAGTAATTAGCTGGTGGCTCATTAAGCTCTCGCGAAATTATGTTGTAAATGTCTCCGCACTCATGCGGCTACCTATTGATTCCGGTTCGTTATCCAATATCTTTATGGCACCACTCTGGTCTTAAAATAAGTACACTGTTTTATTCAAGATCCAAGATTTTTCACTCTAACTTCTCTTTCCTTTACTTGCAGGAAAATGATGATTTGCCCAGCTTTGGAGTGAATAGTAATAGCAACGCAGTAAGTAATATTTATAATTTTAATTGATTTTTAGAAAATATCGTTTATGAATTAAACATTGGAACAATATGATAATAATCTTTAGTGAAATTTGCCACAGAGAATGAAATTTACCTCGGTCGTACCCAAGTAACATTTTTCCTTTATAAGCTTCCTTCAAATGCTATATACTGGATTATTCCTGTAAAAGCAGCCCTTCAAATGGTCACTAACAAACCGTATTTGGACGGTTTTATGCAGAAAAAGTTTTTCACAAAATCTGTAATTGATCAGCAAAGGCAATAAGTAAATCATAAGTAAACCATATGGAGAGAATTCGTATGGTATGTATAGGTAATTTGTGGAGACTATATAGAGATTACACAAAATATGTGCGGGTCATTTATAGGGGATATGTAGGTCATACATAGGTAATATATAGAGTCATATAATGGTTTTACTGAGGGATTGTGTGGATCATATATAGGAATTATGGAGGGTATCAGTAGGATAAAAAAGAACGAGAAAAATGTATTTCTATGTGCATTATTTAATACTGTTTTCTAATGATGAACCCCCCCCCCCCCCCCCCCTGCTGCAAATATCCGTATTGTATTAATATCATTTGATCGAGAGGTAGATTTATTAAGGTAATGGATGTCTGTCTTACATATGACGTAAATATTATAAATGTACAAATTATTCACTGTCAACGGGGTTCGACCCTGGTTCACTTTTGCCTATGTTACCCCGCAGCTGGATTTCAAAGATTGGTTCCTGTGCCTTTGCCAACTGATCTACGGATAAGATATGAAATATTTCTTCGATCTGTTTATTTATAGGCTTGTCCTTATGAAACTGTCACAAGGTACTGGGATATAATTTCAGTAGTGAATCGATGATGAATTATAGCAAAAGTGCGTAAAAGTGTGGATTGTGCATGTTTCAACCGGCTTGAACGGTAAGTCAAAAAACTATTAATACGGCATGGTACGTATTACACACATAAGAGTGCGTTGTATCCCTCGAAGATTTTCTCTATACGTAGTATGTGAATTATTATAACTATGCGCGTTCGTTATCGTGCTGCCGATCGGAAACTGCATACGCCGCACGCGTTAAGCTGCGATCGTCACATGTCGCTTTTTACCGACAATGCAAAATTCGAAATGAGAACCGGCATCTTAGCAGCTGCGCGGAAAAACCGCGTGCGACCGGCAAGATTACATTTTCGCAATGAATAAAGAACGTCGTGCAAAGATGGTCACTTACAGGATAATTATAGGTTCCCTACAAATGTTCTATTTGCAAAGACGATATATAGAAGGCCCAGGAAAAGATGGTCATTTATAGGGTAACTATAGGTCCCCTTCAACTGTTCTACACACAAAGACGATATATAGAAGGCCCAGGAAAAGATGGTCAGTTACAGGGTAACTAGAGGTCTCCTTCAACTGTTCTACACACAAAGATCATATATAGAAGGCCCAGGAAAAAGATGGTCAGTTACAGGGTAACTAGAGGTCTCCTTCAACTGTTCTACACACAAAGATGATATATAGAAGGCCCAGGAAAAGATGGTCAGTTACAGGGTAACTAGAGGTCTCCTTCAACTGTTCTACACACAAAGACGATATATAGAAGGCCCAGGAAAAGATGGTCAGTTACAGGGTAACTAGAGGTCCCCTATAAATGTTCTGCGCGCGTTGTTCATATACTGAGATTCTTTATAGGCTAACTACAGGTGAAGGTTATATACTGATCATTAACAGAAAGCAGCGGTAGGAAAAGGATATTTGTAGGGTTTATATAGGAGTCCTGCGTGAAAAGGGGATATATTGGGAACTTGCAAGCACCTATGTAGGAGAAATGTTACTTGGGTAATATACTGCCCTGTAGCGAAATTGTTCAGCAATTCAAATATCAGGGTACTGGGTACGATGCGTGGAAATCTGACGGATATGCAAATGACGGTCGATCCTTACAGCGTGGCAGTCTGTCGATGGAAGATGCGTCAGACAGCTGAGACGGTAGTTTGTACAGGGAGTGGAGTTCTCTGGCCCAAAGCGGCGACACTCGCAGGTGGCGCATTAAAGAGCGTTAAAATGATTTACGTGGCCATTAATCAGCCGTTGGTCCGCAACGATGGTCGATCTGGTCAGATCGATCGGTTCCTTTGGCTTCAAGGCGAAAACCCGGTTGCATTCCACCCTTTTTAACCTCCACTAAGGATTCATTATGCGAAACGCGTTCTTTGCATCCTATTACTTCCATCACGCATCTTATTTCGCTTCTTCGAACCTTAATGTTCTACTTATTTATACCTCGACTATGAATATGCAAAAATCATTTTGATGTTTTAATCAACTGCTCAATAGCTTCTTTACCTCGTCTCTCTATCTTTGTGTTTATGGTTAATTCGCTTTCTCTTTTCTAAGTTTCTTCTACCTTTTCTTCGGGTGTGCATGTGTATCATCTTACACCGTAATATCGACTGCTTGACTTTTTATTTTGCATTACGGGATCGGTCCAGTTATTACGGAACCGATTACGCGATACGTAAAAAGGGCCTTTAATTACACGGTTGGAGCAATCAAAATATCTGCCTTAATAATCAATAAGGGGTGTCTTGCAATTTTGGTCAAGACGCTACTTTACAAATTGTAATATCTCCAATTAGCGAGATTAAATTGAAATAATTATAGTCTTGAGAGACTTGGGGTTCCAGTATTTAATGATCGCTGGTCATTTTCCGAAAGAGTTTTCGTAAAACGCTCCGATGGAACCGAACGTCGAAAGTCGCTGTTAATCAAAGAGAACGGTTAATGCAAATGCAAATCGAATAACGATGAAGTTCGCCGAAATTGCAGGAGTGATGTCCAACGCGGAAGGGCAGGATGTGAGATGTATAGCACTGGTTCTTCCAGCCTACAAACCGGACGGACACAAAACTGTCGCGCGACACGCAATTATCGTGAGCCCTCGACGATTATAGCACCGGATTCAGAATCAACGTAGCGTACCGTGAAATCGTTCGAGCACACTCCGACTACGGGAGTTCACTTCCGACCAAGCCAATTTCCGGTTTCGTGCCCGTGACCCGATATTGTTCTCTCGACAATGCTCGCGATATTTCTGTCCTCGTGATTCTCTCGCCTATCTTATGCAAGGCGTTACGATGTCAATTTGTACAATTTGTACAATTTGTACAATTGAGGATAATTATTGGAGAAAAAATCCACTGGGATGGGTCTAATTGTCGTTTCAGAACAGTAGAACAAGTAGTATGAGGGATTCGTCAAGGACCTGTTTAATCGATAAACAGTGAACATTTTTACAATTTTATCGAGATCATTGCCAACTGGTTTCCATGATTAATTCGTATTTTTAGTTTAGTCTTTCCTTATTTTTTACTGGCTTATCTGAATTATCGGCACGTGGCAGAAACCCACGTGCATAAATATTCGTCATACTCGAGTGAAACGCGATCCAGCTGTATTACGTCTCTTTATTGTTTATTTTAACCCATCTCGGTTATTCCATACAATCACTCGTTTATATTTGTCTTGTTCTCACTTGTCTCAGCCAGGGAAAAAATTATTCGACTAATTCTAAATTGACGGCTGCCATTCAGAATTTTTATATAATATTTTTTGTTACACCCTAATAAATCCCAGACTGATAAACGGAGTTTTCGGTAAGAATGTATGTCAGTCAGGAAATCGTGTAGCTCGTTTATTTTTGGTTGGAGAAAAGCTGCTTGCCTCGCCTTACGTCCATACTTCCCTGCTACGATAGGGTAATGTTTGGCGACCGCAAGCTCAAAAGCTCGGAAGCTCCGTCGACTGGTCGCTTAAGACGTTCTAGTTTTCGTCATGCTGCCCTAATACTCCAACGTCGCAAGAAAGCTCTCCTAAGTGATAGTCTTGGATGATACGGACAGACGGAGACACGAGAGTTCAAGCAAGTAGTTAATGTCGTTTGGTCAGCCAAGTAGAATCAACGTAGCATTCGAGGGGTCACGTATTTTTCGTACAAAGAATCTTTTTCAGTACAGTTCGTTTTGACTTGCAAGAAAAACTATTTCTAAAATATTCATCTGAATATAATTAATAAATAAATTAATCTATACAAGGCAGAATACATTCCTGTATTTTGTAAGAAAAAGGCGTATCTCCTTGATCAGTAATTCTATCAAATACTGTGGCATACACAGGATATAGAATCGGACCAGAATAATTGATTAATTAAATAAATAGACACGCGAATTAATCTATTATAACATATATTTTATATATCCATGAATTTCCACTAACGAAGCATGTAAGTTACACGACACGATAGAGTCCACCCCGATCGATCCAAAAATATATCTCCCTCGCTTCGCGCAACCGTACTTGTACTTGTGGGCGTTCCTTGAATAGCAGTACCATCCCCATCGCCCCTCTTTCCCGCGAGTCCAAAATTAACCCCAGCGGCGTCGCGACGCTAGCCAGCTCCATATCCCTCCTGTTCTCCGGTTGCTATTCCTCGTCGCAACGACGCCCGACGCGCCACCCGCCGCGACGTGACGCATCGTCGGAGACGTCGTTGGTCCTCACACACGTCGATTTGTATTCTCTTGGCCCTGGAGGTCCTCAGGGACGGCCTTCGACGGCTCGACCATCCGCCCTCATGATCGGTGAAAAGCTCACTGAAAAGCTCGAAAGCTCTTGGTGTGTAGCTCGACGTCAACGGTGACTCGTTCCTCGTTTCTGCGAGCCTGGTGCGGTGGTACGTCACACGACGTCTTCCGTTTGACGGGCAGCTTCGTCAGACGTCGTCGTGGCACGATGCGACCTCTTCGTTTGGTCTGGATTCCTGGTGGGACGTCGTGGCGCTAGGGCGCCGCTGAGCTTTCTCAGGGGCGCTTTTCCGGTGGTACGGAAACGTTCTTCATACTTTGAGACGCGACTTCTCAGTTGTTTCTATTTCTTTTTTTCTTCTTCTTCTTCTTCTTCCACTGGTCCTGTCTTCGCCCTTGTTGTTTTTATTGCTTTCGTTCGAACTCCCGTTCGCGGTCGACGCTCCCTTGGATTTTTTGCTCCCGTTTGCGCGGTGGTTTCTGTTGTGCTTTTTTTTATGGGATGTATCGAACGATGCACGGTTGCGCCGCTGGCCGGAGTGTTCGGCTGGAAAGCCGACGCTTTTTTTCCGGGCCTCTCGCTCCCCGGGCATTTTTATTGGTATTTGGCATGCGCGCATGAGCGCGTGCCTCCTGTCGAGGGTGCGGTTATTGGGGATTGGAAAGAAGCACGAATTCAATTTTCGTGTGACGATTCATCGATCCCTGGATTCGCGCCGTCAGACTAATTTTATGATGCTGGCGATATAGGTGACATCGTTTAATGTTCTCGGTGCACAATTGGAAACGCACTGTCATTTTTGCAATTATTTTGTTTATTTGGGATATTCTGATGCTGTGAATTAAAGTACTGGATTTACTGGAAATGTAATTTCAGGAATACGCTCAGTCTGACCACATAATACTACTGACGTCTGAAAGTGGTGACTTCTATCACTTGTACTAGTCCAACAACTATTTTGCTACACAAAATTCTTAATTACAGAATGTGATAAATACTCAGCATTCAGAGATATATTCTAACACAACTCTTCCTTTATATTTATTACACATAATTAATTAAATACCATGTGTAATTTGGTTCCAACACTTGAATCTCAAATGAAACTAAAAGTTGAATGAAGGACGGCTAGGAGAATAATCAAGTGTATTGAAATTGATGATAATGAGAAACGAATAAAAAGGGGTGAGGAAGGCGAATGGAAGATACGATGCTTCTATAGGAGGCTGTTATCCTAGTAAGGCGTCCCGGCGTTCGAGGACTGGCGCCACGAGACGCATCCCGCCTTCTACGAGGCAATAGCGACGCCGGCGCCGACACCGTCAACGACGATCTAACGATCTCCTCCTCGATTCTGTTTTTCGGGTGGTGAAGCTCGTTCCGGCCCAGCCGCGACAAGCGTTGAGCGACAGTTAGGCAGCTCTCATTATCCGAAAGCTCAGCTTTCAGTCGCTTCTCCCTCATTTCGATACAAAACTTCACACATCCAATTTTGTTATATTCCTAAACTATTCAAACTTGACTGACAGAGTTCACTACCGACCTTTACATATTTTCATCAACTGCCGAGTTAAATATTGCTCTAATCGTAAATTAATTATCTTAAGTAATTACGTGAAGTCAAGTCACATATTGATTCGATCAATCGTCTCGCCAAGAACATCTCCAATAAATAATGTTACCTGCAGATTTTTTTCATCAATCTTGCTATATCGCATAAACCAATAATTGTTACTGATACAATAATGATCGAAGCTGACAATTATTGAAGTCACTGAGATATATATAGATAATCTCCAATGTGTAGTTGTAACAATCACAAGTTACACACGTATCGACCGATACTAACACTTGTCCGTCTGACCAAGCAACATTCTACTACTACTGTGGATCGCAAGCTGCAAGTTACGTAAGACCGTCGACGTCGACCTCCTAGCAATTTATGTTCGCCGAGTGCAAAGGCTCGTTGCGACCGAGCCGCGACAAGCGTTGAGCGACAGGTGGGCAGTTCTGATCGAGATCATCGACACGTCGAACCCCTCAGAGGCGTCGTCACTGGGTCGTCACGTCGAGTGACCGGCGTCGCGACGAGCGAGCTTTTTGGATCTGGGGCCGCGAACGGCTCAGAACCAGGCACACCTGTGCGGCCGCTGGCTCGCGCAGGTCGCGAGACTGGCTGGCGCCGCACCAGGCGCCCATCAAGCTGCGTCGGGCGTCGCGACGCCGAGCTTTACCCTCTCAATGGCGCACTGAACCACTTTTGCTCTTCTACTGACACTGGAAACACTACTTTCACATTCGACATTCGCTTCCAAATACAACAAGAAGCTCAATTTTTTCTTATTTTTTCAAATATGTCCGCTCATTACGTAAGAATTATATAAATAATAGGTAACTTGATTTTTATTTTTAATGTGTCCAGTGATAAGTTCATTCGCCAGTTTCATGAAAGCCTGAAACCAAATTGGTTTTTGATTCGAGAATGATCCTGGGATTTTCAGGTTTTATTCGAGACAAACTTTTAGTTTTGAACGAATGGCTTTGTCCATCGTCGAAGCAGAGTCGTAACCAGCCGCACTATCGTCAATATTTCTGCCATTGGCGTCGTTCCGAAGAATTTTCTATCAGGCTCGCATGAAGCGGTGTGGCCAGAGGGAGCGAATAGTAAAAAAGCAAAATAATGTAGCATTCGTACTGACAACCTCATGGGCTCCTGCCATTCACGTAGGAGCGAGGGCAGAGAGAGTGCCGAGATAAAGAAAGACATTGTCACTTATTGAGAAGCCTCGTTATTGGAATGTGACTTTAAGAATATCCTTCACCTTACTTTTTGAAGCTTTCACTTCAACGACAATATCACTGCATCTCACACATCATCGTATAACTCGACACACCTGTTTTCCCTGAAATCACTTTATTTCTATTATTTGCAAGGACTGTGCTTCTGAGATGGGACAGCTGTTTGCGACGTCACTTATAGACGTACACGATCAATCGAGTTATAAAATAAGATTCGATGATAGGTATCGGTATGTATCGAACAATAACTTATTGGTGCTTGGCTGGCATAAAGTTCTGGAAGTTGGTCGCACGAAAAACCGCGCGTTCGATTGCCGCGAAAAATGGGATACCTACTGCGAACGTAAAACCCTCGTGGCCAGTCGCATCTCTCACCCCTTGCTGGCGGCACTCCGCCGGTACTCTGCCGCTATACCGCGCTCTTGCCCCAGAGTGTAGCGATGTTTTTATTCAATTATAACAACCTGGTCGATATTGTAATTTTGTTCAGTTTACCGCGGCTATTATCTAACAATTTACATTATTACAACTGCTTACATAACTTTCAGGGAACACACGAGCAGTCGCGTTTATAAAAGTCCTTAATTTTACCACATAAAAACTAATTTTCATACGTACAGTGTGAACTTTTATTCGTTGGTGAATCATGAATATTACATAAATTTTTAACAACATTGTCGCGTGGGAGCTTCGTACAATATAGTTACATTTTAGAGAATCATATACAATGTATAAATGTGGATGTTACTGAAATAATCATTTGGACTAAATTACTATTTAAGAGGTCCACTTGTTTGGCACCGTGTTCCTGGAGGATGTTAAGGCGAAGCACAAGCTTGGTTCACCGGTCACTTGGTCAGAATCTTTCGTCCACAAATCAGAATTTAGAAGACAAAGCAAGAGCATACGAGCGCAAATCAACGGCCTAAAAAAATTCGCCGAATTTAGGGGCGTCGGCCAGGGTAGGTCGCGATGCTCTACCAGGAGAGCACGCGGTGGCGTCGCGACGCCCATTCTATCGGCACACTGCCAATAACAAAACGTAACGAAAGCGGCGCGAGTGAGAGGGATGGATACCTCATCCCAGTGAAACAGTACACATCCAGACAGGACACGAGAAAGAAAGAAAGAAATGCGCCAGTCAGAGCATCAACGAATCCTCGGCAACAAGGACCAAACCCATCGGCGATATAGGAATAGGTCGTCAAAGCGAGACAGAAAACGATAGATCGCTTTTTAGAGACGTGTGGCATGCGCGTGTGCACGCAACACTTTGATCCGAGGGGCAGTATTGGTTTGAATGGTGATGGTATGGCAGGAGTTGGTAACGGGTCGTCGGTTAAAAGGATGCCATTCATTGGTTTCTTTGCTCGCTTGGCGTCGCGAGGGCAATTCCTCCTTCAGGAGGACTGAGAAAAAAGGGAGGAAAAGCGCACGGCCCCAGAGAGCTTGCGATAAGACGAAGCGTCGCAGGCGGTTGCTTGCGAGCAGCCCCCGTTATTAGGGAATCAGGAAGGTTCGCGAGGTCGTATCCGAGCTGCGCATTCGCCAACGCCAGACGAAAAAGCGCGGGCGTCGCGACGCTGAAAGCGGAGAACATAAGGCGTATCTGCTATTTCGAGAGCTGATGCAGGACACCCTAGGCGCCGGGACGCCGCTGGGACGAGCAGGGACGCGCCGCGCAGGCGTCGAGATAAACTTGGGCGCTGAGTGAGTCGTATGGGGCTGGCTTATCGATCCGTTGCGTATGTTAGTCCGTTGATGGCTTTCGATCACACTACAGATAATTGCTAGAACTTATAGAGGATTTTTTGAGTAGATTTTTTATCGCAGGGCTAAAAAATTTCACAAGTAATACGGTTATAATATAATCGAGACTTTATCGACAATTGAATGAAAGTGATTAATGGATCCAATTACATAATTACATTTTTATAGTCGCTACATGTTCCAACGCGAAAAACATGATTCTTCACCTTTGTACTTGAACAAAGGAGAATACTGTGGAAAAAACACATGCTCGCAAGTATCGGACGAACAAAAGCGAAAGCTCGGGAGCAAAACACAGCAGAGAAAGGATAATGAGATTCCAGGAGACGGTAATTGAAATTCGGATGCAACGTGGAATTTCAGTAAAAAGCACTGGGCATCGTTATTGAAAAATCGAGTGCGAAACGCGTAACGAAGGTTGAATTCACTGAGGGCGAATCCGAACCCGTTACAAGAGTGGGACTTTTTGCTGTCGACGGGCCCATCGGGATTCACGTTTCATCGAAGCTGGCCTCTTCTCGGGGCCGTCGTCAGTCAAGCCTCGGGCAGGTTGCAATCACACACTCGTTACACACCATTCGGACAACGTTTGGACAGCAGCGTCTCTCTGCTTGTTTCTTTGTGAATCGCTCTGGTTTCGGTATCCGATTCTTCGTTTCTTTCTTTCTCTTCTTCTTCGGCACAATTAACCACAGCCGTTCTTTGAATTTTGTACCTTCCAAACTAAATAAATACGACAGATATATAATTGCAGAATTTGGATACTCTATCGATCGATAAACGTATACGTTTAACGCATTAATATAAATCTGCCAATTTTATGGAAAATTAAGTTAACAATTTTACTGTTAAAATTGTAACTTTGTCGAATAATATATTGGGCAGTATGTTATCAACTTAAAAAAGATGAGAAAGAGTTTTTATTCGGCTCAAGGTATTTTCCTACAATTTCTGAATGACCAGCACATGTTTGTGGAATATGTCCCATTTAATTGGACAGATGGAGGTTACCGGTGCCCCATAAAAATAAAATGCCAAGAGATTTTTACCGGATGCATTAGCGAATTGGAAACTGGAGCAGCGAGAGGATAATGAACAAAAAACAATGTTATTGGGCGGACCGTAATTTATGGGTCGGCGTTGAGTGTTTTCGGAGGTTGAGCACCTGAAAACCTAACGAAATCGGTGTGAGGAGTCTATACTCTCGAGGCGGCAATTTGCTATTAATGAATACCCCTCAGTGATAAAATTATTACATTGCCGCGAAGAAGTATAATCATTCGGCGAAGATGAGCTGTAACGCGATCGCTCTTCGCATCATTACGCCGCGAAAAGAAAGTAACTCAAGAGTGGCGACGGTAAAAGAAAAAGGAGAAGGGGTGAGGGAAAGGGAAGCGGGCGCGAGACGAGCAACAAAATTGAAGGGACAGACGGAGATTTAAAGAAAGGGACGCCAAGAAGAAAGAGCAGCTGGAAGGAGAAGAAGGGAATTAAAGAAAGTGGTGGCCACGGAGTGAAATTACTGTGGCAATGAGAATTTCAGTCTTGCGAATGTACCGCAGAGAACGTGAGACACGCTGGAAATCTGGAAATCTCGGTCTCGAACCAACAGTTGGTTCAAATTTTATTTTAAATGGTCGACTGTTCACTAATATCTCAAAAAAACATAAACATAGGTTCCACTAAATTTATATTTTATTACTATAGACATATATTAGTCTTTACATAAGTTTCTATTACATAAGTGTGAGTGTTACGGGAAGTATACTTCGCAATATGGGTATAATCGTAGGCAGAATTAGAAATGTTCTTGCGCGGTGAATGAATTGGTCGAAGGGTGTTGCGAAAGCCTTGTAAAGCTCCAGGTCTCTCATGGTAATCCCGGCGTGCAATCTCTGGGGAGCGTGTCGGTTCGTTTGATGAGCGCTTTCCTGGAGCAGCCGGCTTTCCGCGTTTCCGCGACCGCGCTCAAGGAAATTACCTCGTAATTGTTCGGGCGAGAGATGTATCCGCGGAAAAATGAGCTCTTTGCGGCCCTGGGAACTTCCTCCGTCGCAAACGCTCCTTCTTTTAACCTTGATGCTGGCCAACCGCGAAAATGAACGCTTCTCGAAGTCCGCCGTCCTCAAGTAGTATAAGGATGCTGGTCAGACCAGGCGTTCTCTCAAGCGCGCTGATACACTCACCACAATGCCAATGGAAGCATAAAACTAAATTCATTATTTTTATCATATTCTTATATTTCCAAACCCCATGACAATTTAAAATTATACTTAATAATAATATTGTTCATAGTCAACGGTCAATTTTATCCAATCCAGTAATTCTACCATATTGATTCGGGAATCGAAATTGAATCACAATAATATATGAATTATTTAGACAATATTAGAAATAAAATATGATTGAGACATTTTATAAGTCTGAATGAATGGTATATACTTTTTTTCGCAATATATCATTTCACAAAGTGCTTCGTGAATAATAGTTAGATTTTATCGGTACACGAGTGGTGGTTCGACACTTCCTGCGGCATCGACAGCAAAGTCGATGCCCGTTCACAATCATTTTCTTTCCTAGCAATCATAATGTACGTGAGCAGCAATTAGAAGCACGCAACAAGCGACAATGTTCTTCTTATGCCTCGACGACCAGGGCAAATTCGTAGAACTCGCCGTGGCCAGACTCGCGGCTCGAACGTGCCACGGAGTGCTCGCGATCCTTAATTGGAAGCAGTTATGCAGAGGATTAGCGATAGGCAGCGTAGAAATCGCGTCCAATTATGTCCTTTCGCCGTCGTCGTCTTGCCGCCGTCTGGCTTTTCTCCGCGAAAGGAGCGCTTAAATCGACCAATCGAGCGCCGTGAAAACAGGCTCCACTGCAGGCCAATGCTAATTCGTTCCCGGAAGATTCTTTCATTTGCGTGCACACCAGTCGCGGTTAATTATTATTCGCGATACTCGAATCATTTGCTTCTTGACGATTGCTTGCTCCTCGTTGATAATAAAGAGATTTATAATCTCATGTTAAAACAATACTAAATAATATAGCCAACTAAGATATTGATTTCAGCAAGTTGATCGACCAGTTTTCATTGATTAAACTCCATTTTTTTCTTTACGTTCTTAACTGGATTATAATTGAAATAATATCAATTCATTAACTGGTTGTTCCAGTAATTATTATTACCGTGTACCTGCATCATATTGCATACTTTTTCCTTTTGCACAGTAGTGTATGCATATATTTCGCGAATATCTATATCCGTTCGATGCATAAGTAGGTATTGGAGAAAATTGAGCATAATTCTCTTTCGATTTTCAGCTTCTGTATAAGCCACTTCTGTAACGATCTCCATAAAGTATCCCAAGTACCACCGCTATTTTTTTCTTATTGTTAGTAGTCGTTTTATCATGCCGGTGTACATGCCAAACCACACAGTTTTCGGTGAAGCACACCGCTCATTGGCCTTCGTGCAATCACGTTTATTAAGTCGCTACCGAAGCCATAAAGAAAAGAAAAGAAATTACGTTACCGATTGAATATTCATGGTACCTGTCGGTGAATTACATTCACTGTTGGATCGTAAATAGGAAATGGTTGACACACGAAAGTGCGCTTCACTGGGAGTGTCTCTGATACTTTGAAGAAGGATACCGAGGCTTATAGGCGGCATTACTGCTATGAAATTGATATCGCGTATAATTTACAGTCATTGCGTACACGGTATCGATGAAGGGGTTCACCCGAGCGTGATCCTGCTCACAGTCTTACGTATTTTTAGCCGCAAGGAAGAAAATCTCTCTGGTATTATCTTCGCAAATATCGGAAATATACTGCAATCATATTGTTTTAACCAACTTGAAAACTATCGAACCATTGTTCACCTAAATTCCATTAACTGTTACGTACAATCTTGAAGAAATCCATTAAACTATAGCTCGAATTAAACAATAAACATTGAAGCTAAAAAAAATGACTGAAGAAACAATCTCTTGTTTTAGCTATAAAGTCACAATACCTTTACCTCGATAAGTACTGATTGTCCTCCTACTTCGGTAAACTCTTTTCAGGGTAAAACCAACAAGTATTTATAATTATAAAAAACAACGAATTGAGAGTATTTAACAGATGGGTGGTTTACTGATAACAGAAGTACAGAATTCAATAAAAATACAAGGATGAGTTCATCGTTTACCATCAGCTGCATCTTCATTTTATCAAGTTTCTTTTTTTACAGTGTGACTGCGGGTGTCGAAATCGCACGCCCGCATCTTTCGGTTATCCCGTCACCAAACGCAAAACCAGAAGCTGGTTGATTCTGACATTTAAGTGGCGTTGACGGTGCGCGACTCTCTGTTATCTCAGCTGCGGCAAAGTGCAATGAATCACGGACAGAATTTACATATAAATCAGCGTGCACCCGTTTCAAGCTTGCTTCGTGCATGACGAGCATAGTGGCATGCACTGCACTTTTTCTCGATCGACTCGCTGCTTATCGCATCGATGCACAGGGCCAATTGCGATGATCGCTGTCAGCGTGACGATAAAGACATATGCGAGCAGGTGATAGAAGGATATTGACACAGTTGCAGTTGTATTCTGTTGTCGATCGCCAATGATATTCACTCTGAGAAATGCCATTTCATTTTTGATAATGATTTTGTAAATATGTTTCTAGATTTTACATAAATATATTTATATTTATATAAATTTGTATTCTTTATCGAAGGGGATGCATTAAAGTGAGTTGGTTTCGATGGTTGACTTATATTCTCAGTGTCCAAATCAAACCTTTGAATAGTCAGCTACCGTGAATCACCTGCAGTAAATGTTCTCCGAACACCTACACGCTAATTAAGTTAAACATCGGCTAATGCATCTGCAAACAGTGGCCATTTGCCCGTCTCCGCATCTGCAGCGGTGTTTGCATTTCCAATTGCAGTACGGAAGGTGCATCGGCAAATATCGCGTTGTCCAGAAGAATAGTTTTCTTTAGTATCATACGGGATTCACCGAAGTCGGCGTTGAAACGAGTCAACCACGCGTGGCAACTGTACACGTGGATGAACTGTGAGCCTTGTGCCTGGTACACGTGCATCCATATGCAAATGCACCAGTGTCATCCACTCTTGAAGAACGTCGATATTCATCTTTATGCACTCTTCTCGTGACAACTCTACAGGGACTTTTAACACTGAAGCTAGTAAAGTGATCGAACAGACAGGTTGGTGGTCTCTTAGCTTTGAAATACAATATATCCCTTTTCGTTCCATAAATCCACACGCGTATATCGGATAAGAGATTTAAACCGATTCGAGTGAAATAATTCTAGTGATATGCCAAAGTATTGTTCATTCTCCGAAGTAATTGGATTTTCCACATCGCAACGTTCGATCGATATCTCGATAGAACCTGGGTGTTTTCCAGTCGAAGGAAGACTCTCAAGGAAGATGGGCAAGATGACAAGAGACTAGCAAGAGAGCTCCCGTCGGTACATACGTAGAATCAAAGAAAACGCCAAGTCACTGCGGTCGACTTCAAGATAATTAGCGTCATCTGCCAATCCGTTAACTCTACCGAATTAATCTACGTGGCTAGTGTAATACCAAATCCGCTTTACCCTTCAATTGGCAGGAACTATGAAACGAGATCAGAGTGACCAAGCGAATGAATACTCCTTGAGAAAAATCGAAATTACTACGTTTCCTATAATCGAAGTCACGGACGCAAGAACTCAAGATCCACCGACTGTCAGATCTATCGAAAATGAAGTGCCTGACGAATCGGATAGATAGTACGCGATAAGAGGAACTCGAGAAAGGAAAGACCGCCGCCGGAAATCAAATGTTGAGTAAAAGCAAAGCCAGCAAAAGGGAAGACACCAAGCGTGTTCGTCTCTCTGCTCTGCTCTCTCGTTGGTTCTTCTTTGCCTTCTCTACGGCTCGCGGCTTGTGTCCTCTTTTTCTGGTCGACTGTCCGTCCTCTGCCTTTTCGCTTGGGATGCCCCTCTCGTTGCGGCTCCACTCTCTAGCTGACTCTCGGGCGCACCTGCCGCCGGTTCCCACACTCGTTGCCCTCACGCCGGACGTGACGTCACGGCACGGCAGCACGGCACGGCAGGACGGCGCGACGGCCCTCGTGCGCACTCCTCTCGCGTTCCTCTCGCGCTCCTCTTACGCTCCTCTCTCCGGTGGCCGGCCGGTCGCTGATCGGTCGGCCGAGGCGACCGCTCGCTCGTGCCTTCTCGCTCTTTTTCTCCATCGGGTGCCTTCCCCGCTTTTCTGACGGCCGCGCGAGCGCTCTTCTCGGTCAGTGGTGCGCAAACTAGGGTAAACCCACCCCGAATGGGGTGTCAGCGAGACTTTCAATCTCTATTGAGATACATCCATCTTGATTGGATCGACCGCTGAATGACTGAGGTGACTTCGGAACAAACTTCTTGGAGAAATTACGCTTCCGGTTTCGATGCTCCTTTTACAGTATCTTAAAAGTTTTTAAGCTGAGATTTTTTAACAATTTATACTCCTAAGGAAATTGGTAATTAAATAAGACCTCCTTATTACGTTTCTTGTTCTATTCTACAATATGTAGTTGTAAATCATGTAACTTTTTCTTCTACTCTCATTGTTCGATATATGCATGCAAGGACGAGTGAAAAAAGATTGCGCACCTCTGGTGTTGGTGGTCGCAGTTCTCCGATCGTGTCGGCGATCGTGTGGCACGTATCGCGCACGCACGACCGGTTGTTAATCGCGCTGTGCTCGTCTACTTACCTCGTGCTTACCGATCCCCCTCGACACGAGGCCGCGTGAGCCGACTGGAAGATGCACTTTTCTTCGTGTTGCCTCCTTCTCGTTTTCGCGACGAAAGAAAAAAAACATTATAAACTAAAGTTCATAGTTGATGGTTAGTTGGCCAGTGATTGATTAATTCTCTTTCGTTCGGTTTATTCCACGTTATTCTATGACTTACGGAGGGAGGCTGTTGTCCTCATTGAACGATTTTAAAATGGTATTAAGTTCCTAGAGATTTCTGATTTGCAGATGCAAAGCTAATGATCCAATGTGTAAATTGATGGTTAATAGGCACTTATACATTCCGCCAACGATACTCGCATATCTCTTTCGAAAGCACCGATGGAATGCTACGAAAGCGGCTTGGTCGTTTACCCAAGACTCGTAAACCTCATAATAGCGGTTTGATCGGTGAGGTGTTAATATCGTGTAAGTTAAGTGTAACACGGGGATCGAATATCAAATATCGGATTGCGAGGACCGAGAGTCTCTGATCATTCGTCAAGTAGAAATCACGAGGGCACTTTTTATATTTCAAGTGTTTCAGTATTTTTATCGTAATAGACGTATTCGATCAAAATGACATATCTTCGTGCAAGGACTATCCTTGTTATTCAGTTAATCGTACCGGAACCAAGTTACTTATATAAACACGAGGAGCCAGTACTTTATACGAAATTAATACATTCATTGAGGATAATAATTATTTTACAAGCGAGTGATGAGAAAGTTCTTCGAGATCTGCCGATACTTCAAAGTGTAATTTTTTATCGCGAAAAAATTAATAATTGCTCGCACACTGTCGGCTTTCATAAGTCATCCACGTAGTCTTCATTCGTATCATTATTGACAAAGGATGCAATTAAGACCCGAACTGAAATTTCACATGGCCGCTTAAGGATCCCCATCAATTTTTGTATATTATATCACTGATCTTATAGAAAACAGCTTCATGACTATATAATTAATAAAAGTGTTTCGGTAGAAATTCACTTTTATGTGAAATCAGAGGACGCAAGAAGCTGAAAAAAATCGACGAAAATTCCACGCCCTTTTTTTTTATTCGACAATACACCATAGATATATTTTTCGATAACGAAGACTGGTCGGTGTTGCAAACTTTATTCGAAGCAAAGTCTGCAAACACGCATTCGCGTATCAGTAGCAGTCCTTCGTTCACCGTGTCCTCTTATTTTCCATCAACCCGTCGATTTGCCGCGTCTTATCGTTTCCTTCGCGATACTAATCTCATTGAAAAGAAAAGGAGAAAGAAAGAGGAAGAGACTCGCAATTTCGCACCGTCATCCATTTTGATCTGCTTCTTCCTGTCGGCTCTTCTCGACACTCGCTTTTACTCCAGAACAACCTGGACCCTCGGCATTTGTCACTCAAAGTAGCCAACAAACCGCCACGCCGGTACATTTCTAGTCGCTAAACAGAAGCTGATTGCCGGTTTTCCTCGATCGTGCCGTCATGCAACACCGGTAATTAAGAACGTATAAGTACACGCGGTAGTACTTGGCTTTGACGCACGCACCGCATTCCAGTTTTGCTGGTGGATTTTTCTTGCGCAGGGTCACGGAAACTCATGGCTCGTGCATCAAGTTCTTCCTTGAACCGACCCGCTTATCACCCTATATCACCGTTTCCACTTCCTTCCTTATTTATATCTTCTTTCGTTATTTCCACAGATCTATGTTTTCTTCGCCAAGAAATCCTTACTTTTGTATTTACAGTCTATGCCATTTTTTGCGATCCGTGATATCCTGCCCGGACTTATATAATCGAAAAAAGATTGAATTTAAATTATTGAAAAAGCAAAAACTTGCTAGATAGAGATAAAATTAAAAGAACTGAGACCATAACTTGACACCAACGATAATTATTAAAGAATGCTTCTGTCACCGAGATATTAATGTTGCCGAAGAGATAACACGAACAAAGTTGTCATTGGGTGTAATGAGAATTGCAGCAAAACTTGAATGCGTGGTGAGCAATTTGCATTATTGATAATTAATTATTCATAGGGTATGAATGATTCAATTGGAAAATTTGTCGCGTTTAATGTCTTCCAGGAAGATTAATACAGATATTATGTAAGTGGAAGAAGCAATGTTGCAACAAGATTAACAGAGTACGATTATTGATTTTAAATTAGCCTCATTACCGAAGTGTAGCACGGTGACGTTCCATTTGAAGATTACTGCAAACTGTGTAGAAGCTCAGTGCCATTGAAATTGATAAAGCTATTTGATAAGTGTATTTAGAGCCAAGCAATCAGAATCGCATTAAAGGGAAAGCTATTAGAACCCGTCGAACTAGTACATAATGGAAAAAGGATCATCATTGCAATTTGTATCAACCACTCAAAAGTATCTCGATCAAGGCACACAATACTTACTGCGAATCCTTTGGATTAACGCGGAAAGTCCTAAACACGGCGCCGGAATATTTAATCATTCCTCACTCTTATCGGCCTAGGAAGCCGCGACGCATCAAAGGAACATCGTCTAGATTTCGTAATGATCAGCAAGAGAAAAAAAAGAGAGCCATGTTAATTGGCAGGACTCGGTGGATATCGAAGCGGCTCGAATTTGAGGATAGTACGAGGTAGATACAGCGATTGATCAGTAATTAAAAGTGTTTCACTA